>OZ038381.1:114619789-115819789 GCA_964036045.1 Eutreptiella sp. 'Long Island Sound 2002'
GAGGGTACCCAGCCCCTGCCGGCTACGAACAGCCGCCGTCTGGATGGACGAGTGTGCGCCCCGCAGCGACGCCCCGCACACGCAACACCGGACACGCAACCCACAGCACAACACACCGAGCGAGCACACTTGTGAACAGGAGCCAACACCTGAGATTTTATGGGGTCCAAAAATCCCAAAACCAGCTACAGCTATACAGTACTTTTTTTGTCAAATTATACCATAAAGAGCATACTTTCCGGAGTTAGCCCCCCCCCCACCCTCCAAATTGGAAATTTTCCAGCCCCTAGATCGACAATGCAGGCTTGATTCCATCTAAAATCGGCCGTATCTGAGAAATATGACATTCACCACCTAGTTGCGAATAGCAGCTTTTGTATAGCTCAAACCATACATGTTTGTTTTTGACAAGAAATACGGTTTTTTGGTGATGGCGGCTCCAAACACTCGATAAATTGCTCCAAAACCTTGCAAAACACCTTTTTTTTGAGTGCACCACACTCAAAACAGGGTATGGGGCCCTACAACTGACCACTCATGCCCCAAAAATGCTGTTTTAGGCCAAAAAATGGCATTTTTTGGGCAAAAAAAGCGGTTTTTTGGTGATGGTGGCTCCGAAACCCTTGATCATTTGCTCCAAAACACTGCAAAATGTGCTTCTTCGAGTCCAGCACCCTCAAAAAAGGGTATGGGGCCCTACCTGTGACCACTCAGGCCCCAAAAACACTGTTTCAGGCCAAAAAAATGCCTTTCTTTGGCCATCTTTGGCCAAAAATGCTTTTTTTGGCGATGGCGGCCCTGAAACCCTTACCATCTGCTCGAATACCTTGCAGATAACTTTTTTTTTGAGCCCAGCACCCTGAGAATAGGGTATGGGGCCCTGCAACTGACCACTCAGGTCCCAAAAACACTGTTTTAGGCTACAAAATGGCTTTTTTCCGCCATTTTTGTGCAAAAATGCGGTTTTTTTTTGTGATGGCGGCTCCGAAACACTCAATAACTTGCTGCAAAACCTTGCAAAACACAATTTTCTGCCCAGGACACCGTACACACAACACAACACACTGAGCGGGCACACCGGTGAACAGGAGCCAAGTGGCCCAGGACATGGCACGCGCAACACAACACACAGAGCGGGGACACCGGTGAACACGACCCCAGTGGCCCAAGACACCGCACACGCAACACAACACACCAAGCGGGCACACTGGTGGACAGGAGCCAAGTGGCCCAGGACATCGCACAAGCAAGTCGAAGGACGGAGCGCGCACACCGGTACACAGGAGCCAAGTAGCCCAGGACACGGCAGACGCGACACAACACACAGAGCGGGCACACCGGTGTACAGGAGGCAAGTGGCCGAGGACACGGCACGAGCAAAGCAACGGACGGAGCAGGCACACCGGTGAACAGGAGCCAAGTGGCCCAGGACACTGCACACACAACACAACACACCAACCGGGCACACCAGTGAACTGGTGCCAAGTGGCCCAGGACACCGCACGCGCAACACAACGCACCGAGCGGCACACCGGTGAACAGGAGCCAAGTGGCCCAGGACACCGCACGCGCAACACAACGCACCGAGCGGGCACACCGGTGAACAGGAGCCAAGTGGCCCAAGACACCGCACAAGCAAAGCAAAGGATGGAGCGCGCACACTGTTGCACAGGAGCCAAGTGGTGGTATGCTGTCCTCCGTAGGAAATTCCTAATTTCAGGTTGACAGACTACAATAAAGTCCTTTGCTGAATTTTTTCGATGTCACTGATTTCTGCCTACGTATTAGGTATCACTCGATCCGCAATTTCCTGGCGCACACGCTGCTCATAATTTCAACAACAGCTGCTCAAGAAATCCATCATGGGCAAAGATCGCACCGTGCCAAAAGTCTGTCGCCAATTCCGTGGCGCAATTCGAGAAAAGCGACCAACAGCTCAGGGATCAGTGACGCAACGCGGCTCTTCGGGAAAGCAGAACAGATGAAAAAGGAAAGGAGAATGATCAACAACCCCAAACTCCAAAGTCAAATCATAAAACAAATCCGAGAATACACTCCAGACGCTCTTCCAAGCCAAAATGCAAGTTCAAGCCCAAATGGCAAACCTAAACGCCACTAGACAAAATGGATTCAAAAAACCAGCCCGCAACCAAACCGTGAAACGAAGGAGGCAGTCAAGGACGACATCGTCATCAACACCCAACTTCATTACAATGGAAAGCCAACAGTGGATTATTCCAAACCTTCGGAAAAGCGTAACAAGAGTTTCCCTTTCATCCCTATGGAAGACTTGGAGACCCTCCAAACCACCAATGTTGTTGTGAACGACCCCAACGTCAACTCTCCATCCCAACTGCACCAAGACCTTCAAGACGAAAAAGTTCCGGAAGTCTATCAATTGCAATCTCAAGACAACCGTGTATACTCCGACTACATCACCATGTTACCAACCGAGGACATGGTCGCCCAATTTCACAAACAACCTCACGAAATACATTTTGGGGGCACCGACTACCAACACTATTTCAACGAGAAGTACAAGTATTCCGCCCCATATCCAACGGAAGACCATGCACGAGCCACCAAAAACGCAAAACTGGTCACTCCCCAAAATATCACAATCCTCAACATCATGGCCAACCTCTACGAGTCCCAAACAAGAACCTTCATCTTCACCCCCACCACAAACTACGACTTCAACAAGGACGCCTCGCACAACACAAGCGCTCACATGAACATGTTGCTCAATGGCTTAGCGTCGCTTGCGCGTGCTAAAATACATGTAAGGGGTACGCTAATTCTTTTGGTATCGGACCCTAGGGTGTGTGAAGCCACTAACGGTATTTGGGATTACTCTCAAGCCTATGCCAAAGCTAGGAGGTTTATGGTTGACCAAAAAGTCTCCCAAAACTTTGTTCCTTTGAATATGATCCTCAGAAATGATCAAAAACTTTTTGACACTTGCTCCGCCCCACACAGGGAGGGATATATTATGATTACTTTGGATAACCTTTGCGAGTTCCAATACACACCGCCCGAATTCTCTCCTATTTCGCCAGGCCATGACCTTGCACATGCCGAGGCTTTTATCTCTCTGCAACAAGGAGCCCATCACACACCACCAATCACCGATTATGTCAGAATCAACATTTCGCGAGACTTCCAAGTCCTCACCGAGGAAGATGCTTTCCAATTTTTGAACAAATTAATCAAACCCGACCTCCAAGATGCCTCATCCATTACCTCCACCAATTGCGCACACTACCGCGGTGAGATAAAAAAACGTGGCTCGCCCATTTGAAGCACCCATAATCGTTTCGACATTGAAACATACTCAGCCCTCTCCTCCCAAATCGCCAAATCCGTTCAATCCCACTACCCACTGGACAGGAATCCACTCATTATGGCTTTCCCCTACAACTTCTCCGCCCATGAAAATACTTTCGTGATCTCCGCCACAAAAAGCTCCGCTCAAAACGGAGCCAAACTCGAACCCACGGAGCTTCTAAATCGAGTGGCCTCTCTTGAAAAAATGAATTCTATCCTGCAATACGCAATTCTACGCACCAGATACTCAGTATTGGTGCATCTGGTCATCCACTCCATTCCAAGTAACACCGAAACACGAGTTTCAAAACTCAAATGGATGAAGGAGCAATGCAAGAAAGCCGGGCTCACTTTCTTCAATCACGATAGCACATATGCAGTTTTGTCCGACGCTGCACTAAGCTACCGGGCTAAACCCTCCTACACACCAACCGACGCCAAATCGGTTGTCATTTGTGCTCCACGCTCCATAAGCTCTAGAGACATCAACAAGGAAACTTCACTTTTTGGTATTCACCTCCATCCAACCACTGGAATCCAACCCAACTGCCAAATCACACCAATATTTTGAAGCACTCTTTCAAAACCTGGGATCCAGTATCCTAGCACACCAAGAAAAAGTCCAAGGCATCACTTTTACATCCGGCTCGCCCAACCTCTTAAAAAAACTAAACATCATTGATTGAATTGTGAAAGACCATGCCACTTCTAAATTGGAAGCCACACTCTTGGCCGCCAAAGAATTTGGCTCCGAGAAACAACTGCGCTCCATTAATGAGCGATTGATCGTGGCTGAGCCCCAATGACTCCTCACCCACCCACTCTCTTTCTCTCATCCAGTTCTCAATGTCTTCACTATGTCACTACTCAGAGATACGGTTTCCCTGCGTCCTCACTGCTTTCCATACTAACGGTATGACCTGTTTATCAGGCTGCTAGTCTTCGAAGCGATTTCATCTAACCATACACAAAGCATCATCTCGCAAGGTATTGTGCCACGCATCGAAAAAAATGCGAACACACTGGAACGTACACTCTCCTCACAGTGCTTCCCGCATGTCGTGTGGAGTTCGTTCACTCATCTCCTGTGTGTCAAGATTTTGATTCATCCAAGCCACGAACAGGTACTTAGTTGCACGCCCCGTGTCACTCTGCCCTCTAATTGGCAACCACGTGGCCTGTCTGATTTCTGTCATGACCGCGTGAAGGGTTTAATGCTCCTTGTCCACTTAAAGTGGCTCATTCTTCTTAGCCAAGGCCGTCTTTGTGGCTCCAAGCCCACGCTATGGAAGTGTCTGAGTCCCGCAACGTTTTGCAAATGGTTCCTTCTTGACCCCTTCAGTGGCCGTTCTCATTCGGGCCACGACCGCCAATACGGCTTCATGTTAAATTCGAGGACTGGTCAAGATCCAGGAACGTCTTGAAAGTGGTCAGAATTTGAAACGTGGTCCCATCTCTCTCATCATCATGACACCGTCAATGGATATCCCCCTCCCACTGGGAGTACCCGGACCACCAAGATACGCTACTAACATTCACAAAGCACCCAAACCTACCACACCAACAGACAACTTAATCCACTCTAAAACACGTTTAACACTCACTACTCATAACACTGCAAAAAACATTGACAACCTAGACGCCATCATACTGCGACTCCAACAACAAGGAACCGACATACTTTGTTTGCAGGAAATACCTACCACCCCCTCCTTACATTCACTTTTAAACCTACGCACTTTCACAAACATTTCTTCTGACAAATCCAACGGCACAGCGATCATCATTCTCTCCTCCCTATCTCCCTTCGTCACGCAAATCAAACACGACAAGGTCAATGGATGCCTTATTGCCATCGACCTTACTATACCAGGCTACCACACGCTTTGTATCATTCACGTGTACAAATCACATCTCGCTCATCTCCGACACAGGCTAGAGAAAACAATCTCCGCCCTCCAACAAGACCAGCCGTGCCACATCATGCTCGGCGACTTCAACACATATCTCCAACCTTCTCTGAACACGGCTAATGTCAAACACAATAAATACTGGCCATGGCTCCACAACCAGGTACACCCAACCAATCCCACCACCACACCAACCCTCATTGACCTGTATCGTAAGGACCACCCAGAGACAAAACAGTGGACGCGCCCTGCAAACAAAAGGCTCCCGTCCCACACACGCATCGACCTGATACTCTCTTCTCCTTCTTCCAACACCATTTTCAAACCTTTCAACACCTTCATTGACATTCACAACGACATCTCCGACCACCGACCTGTATCCACCTCCATAGCCATCCCCACCAACCTGATTAACATATACAACATCCCACACAATTCCATTCACTACCGCCCCCTAACCAAAGAGGGAAAGTCACACTTTACGTCCCTCAGTAAACCTCTTAACGACTGGCTCTCCAAGCACCACGACACTCTCATCGAACAAAACATTGAACAACTTATCCCCCTGACTGACTTCCTTTTCACCCAGCTAGTCACTACTTACAAAAAAGTCACTCATCAAGCACACGATCACAAACCAACCAGCGTGGAGAAACAGTTCCTTGACGCTAGAAAAAACTTACCTTCTTCTGCCTCCAATGAACACAAAACTAAAATACTTCAAACACTACTCAATGACTGGACCTCAAAGAAACAAGCACAAGCACACAAGAAACTTCACCACTCCCTCATTTCTCACAAACGCATAAAAAAGACAATGAACAACATTCTCCACCCCAGAAACACCACCCCCATCTCTCTCTATGACCAAACTGGTCAGCTCACCACCGACCCTTACAAAATGTGCAAATCTATGGGACACACCCTCTCTTCCTTGGGAGGCCCCCGAGACTTTGACACAGACCCAGCGTTCATCGACACACTCATGACTAACTCCCCAAAAATACCCAACGACGCTCCACAACCACACTTTACCAGAGACTTCTTTAACTTTCTTTCGTCGCACGCTAAACCCCACACCGCACCTGGTTTCGACGAAACCTCTCTTTACATTTTCTCCATCTGCCCCCCCGACATCCAAACCAACATTTATAGCCCTTGTTCCCTCCTTATCACCGACCACATTCCTTTCCAGTGGCTTAAGGCAAAAATCTTTCTACTTTACAAAAAAGGCGACCCTCATAATCCTATAAACTACAGACCAATAGCACTCCTTAACACACCATACAAAATCATAGCTTCTTACGGTGCACACACCCTCACCTACTACGCCACAACGTACCACCTCACCAACAACACACAATACGGCGGACTCCCTAACCACAGAACCACAGACAACATATACACTATGATTGCCAACCTATCACTGCACCCCGACATGTATGACTTATATATCGACTTAGATAAAGCCTTTAACTCCGTTCCCAACCGAGCCTTATGGCAAATACTCTCCAACTACAACATGACTCACTCCATCATCAACCTCATCCAAAACCTGTACGCCTGCCCCCATGACTTCCCCGTCGTCAACGGCTTCGCCCTCTTTGCAGCCAACTGCATAAGAGGACTTAGACAAAGATGCCCCATGTCCCCCATACTCTTTAACCTTTTTGTCGACCCCATCATTAACCACATACAATCTCTCCTACCTAAACACGAATTCAATGACCTTTTCTCCTTCATCGACGACATCGCCCTCCGAACAACCTCCCATGCCACTCTACACAACGTACTTCACTTCCTCTTTGTCCAAAGGCCCCGATACGGCTTTTCTTTTAACACTACAAAGTCCGAACTCCGCGCCCGCAACAACGCCACCCACATCACCATTCGTATTAGTCCTACCCAACATTTCAGTACTCTTACCAACGATGGCAACCCCAGGGTTTTTTATAAATACCTGGGCACCTATTTTCTCAACAAACAACAAAACCCCAGCACGCTCCAACTTCTACTCAACACCATTCACGCTTTTTTTGCCACCATATCCACCCTCCCTCTCACACACAACGGAATCATAAAACTATCCAACATACAACTGATACCTACCCTCACTTACCGATTAATCTACAACTCACTCCCGCAACATGACCTTGACAAACTAGACATCACAATTTGGAGCCATATCTCCAAATTAGGCAAACTATCCTTTCGCACCTCCAATATAACCAAATACTCTCCCCCACACACACTAGGTCTGAGCATCACAAAAATTTCTATCGTAACCCACATCCAAGCCATCAACCATATACTTTGCTACACACATTACGACGGATCTTCCCACACCAACGAAAGAGTCACGTACACCCTCCGCCACAAATCCACTAATCCCAACACCATACAACTCATGACCGCTCACTCTGTCGTTTTTTAGGTTTCCACACTCACAACATACCCACAGTCAATCCATGTCTCCCTTCTCAAATCGCTACACACACAACAATCGAAGTCGCCTTTATTTACTACCAGTCCAACAGCACCCCACCAACATATTCCACTACCAAAAACACCGGCCACACCACAAAAACGACCCTATGGTTCCAAGGCACAGTCGACCACCCCCTGCCCCAGAAAACCACAGTTACTTTCCCTGACATGTCCACAATCCTCACCCCCAGCCACCAGTTTCGCTTCCTTACTCTCCCCACATTCCAAGATATTTCCAAGTCTACCGAGCCTCTCTCACTACCCGACACGACCAACTTCCCTTTTTCTTTCACTGGCACCACAACCACTCAAAATTTCATTCAATTTACCCTTAAAAACAATCTCTCTCCCCCAAACCCTCAACACCTACACTACTGGGGATGCCACACTCTTTTAGACACACTCGACGCCTACCCCAACGCTGCGGTCGCCTACACCGACGGGTCGGATGACCCCACAGTGGACACGCCATCGGGTGCCGCCATCACCTTCAACACTACACCGCCAACAACCATCTGCAACACATCACCGATAAAAGGATCTTACCCAGCAGAAATTTATGCCATTATATTGTTTACCTACCTCCCACACAGCAACACTTTCTCCCAACCAATAATTTGTGTCATTGACAACCTGTTGGTTTACTCTACACTCCACCAAATAGAACAATTAAAAGCTAAACCCTTCGCCTCAACTGCTAGTTGCTTCGCTCTTTGGTACAACTATATTTGGGACTTTCTTCACAACACCCACCTTCACATAATTCTCACCTGGATCAAAGGACACGCTGACTTCGCTGGCAACGAGCATTCTGACAGAATTTCTAAATAGGTATCACTCAATCTCCCCCAACACCCAGAACACCACAACCCTGACACTTCTCACTTCATATACCACAACCATACACCACTACCAGGACGCATTACACGCAAAACTGTCAAACACCTACTTCCAAACCATAAACACAACAACATACACCTACCTTCTAGCACCGACTTCTACGCCCACACATCGTGGTTCTTCAGATTACCCTTCAAATGGACAAATGGACTGTACTGTTGCACTGGTTTTCTTCCCCATTACAAACTTAACACATATCAATACCCCAAATGCCGCACTCATCACCCCCTCGACCCCATAACTACGGTGACCGAATGCGGCACAGCGAAACGTATTCGTGACCTCTTTTTTGAGGTCTGGCAACAATGCTGGTGGCAACATGCAACAAAAGGAGAAAGACGAAACTACATCCACACTCTCATTCCCAACCCACTCAGTAATGCACTAGGAGATATCCCACCCGACACTCCCTACTTCCAACACCTACAAAATCTAAAAACAGCCTTTAAATACAGAAGAAAAAGACTCAAAGCAGCACTACAAGAGACACAAACCTGGCTCAGACAAAACCCAACTAACGATCTGCACCTCCTCCAACCAGATTCCGCAGACAACCCATGGAACAACCAATAATCCATTTACAGCACTTCATCTCACAACCCCACCTTGTTGACCTACCCAAAACGGACAAACACAACGGTCGCCAATAAACACCGTCACAAACACAGACACATACACAGCAACAACAAGAAAACCAAATCCCAACTACTTAATTTACCGTAACTACCCACATAGAAACACATTACCCTAAAAAGCCACCGCGAAAAGAAACTAAGCTCCGCAAGCGACTGGGGGGTTTCTGCCCCGCTTTGGTCCCCGGGTGACGAGTTTCTCCCCCCTTTTTTTCTTTTTTTCCTCTATTTCTTTCTCGTTTTTCACTGTCCTCCTCATCCTCAGCACCTGGGATCTGCACCCCCCCCCCTAGTCCCTTGATACCATTTGACAGATCGACAAGATGGGACCACATTCGTGTCAACGAATCATCTCTGTTGTCTATTGATGCTCTTTTCCTGCTCCTTTTCGTACACCATTCAGGACTTTGGAGATCGGAATCCTATATAGCGTGGTGATCCATGATGATTTTTGATGTGTGTGGATGTCATCCTTGATTCTCAGAAATCTGATCTTTCCCCAGACGTCTACTCGAGGTCTACTGTGGACTTTCCCCAGATGTATGGATATTAGTGATGTCCGAGCCTATCCTTTGAGTCTCCGATTTATATCGATTTTTCCCCAGACGAATAGAGGTCACTGGATTTGTGTGAATGGAGATCAGTGGTTTCCAATCCGTTCGGAGGTCACTGTTGCCTAATCCCAGATTTGACTTTCCGCACTGGACTAGAGCCTAGTGGAGCGAAGTCAGTGGATTCCACTTAACTGGACGTCTTTTATGGTACCCCAGGAGATCCTTGGCCGGAGTTACTTGTTTGTTTCTGAGTATTATATATATATATATATATATATATAGTCCATTTCATTTTCGATTCGTCTCGCGCCATAACACCAACCACTGGGCCAATGGTGAAGCCCCAGCCCACAGTAACCAGGCCTTTGGTGCACTTTGGAGCAGGGTTACACCCCCTGATTTACTGTACATATGGCTGCTGTCCTTCGATGAACTTCGGCTCGCCATGAACGCTCACTTGCCCGTGGTTAGGCCGCTTTTGTGTTATGCTCGCTGGGGGGCAACCCCCATGCACCAGAAAAACAGGAACCAAGTGGCCCAGGACACCGCAGATGCAACACAACACACCGAGCGGGCAGACCAGTGAACGGGAGCCAACTGGCCTAGGACAGCGCACAAGCAAAGCAACGTGCGGAGCGGGCACACCGGTGAATAGGAACCAAGTGGTCCAGGACACCGCAGACGCAACACAACAAACCAGGCGGACACACTGTTGAACAGGAGCTAAGTGGCCCACGTCACCGCACACACAACACAACGCACCCAGCGGGCACACCGGTGAAGAGGAGCAAAGTGGGCGAGGACAACGCACACGCAACACGACACCCCGAGCGGGCACACCGGTGAGCAAGAGCCAAGTGGCCCAGGACACGGCACACGCAAAGCAACGCATCCAGCAGGCACACCGGTGAACAGGAGCCAAGTGGCCCAGGACACCGCACCAGTAAAGCAACGCACCGAGCGGGCGCACCAGTGAACAGGAGCCAAGTGGTCCAGGACACCGCAGACGCAACACAACATACCCACAGTCAATTCATGTCTCCCTTCTCAAATCGCTACACACACAACAATCGAAGTCGCCTTTATTTACTACCAGTCCAACAGCAACCCACCAACATATTCCACTACGAAAAACACCGGCCACACCACAAAAACGATCCTATGTTTCCAAGGCACAGTCGACCACCCCCTGCCCCAGAAAACCACAGTTACTTTCCCTGACGAGTCCACAATCCTCATCCCCAACCACCAGTTTCGCTTCCTTACTCTCCCCACATTCCAAGATATTTCCAAGTCTACCGAGCCTCTCTCACTACCCGACACGACCAACTTCCCTTCCTCCTTCACTGGCACCACAACCACTCAAAATTTCATTCAATTTACCCTGAAAAACAATCTCTCACCCCCGAACCCTCAACACCTACACTACTGGGGATGCCACGATCTTTTAGACACACTCGACGCCTACCCCAACGCTGCGGTCGCCTACACCGACGGGTCGGATGACCCCACAGTGGACACGCCATCGGGTGCCGCCATCACCTTCAACACTACACCGCCAACAACCATCTGCAACACATCACCGATAAAAGGATCTTACCCAGCAGAAACTTATGCCATTATTTTGTTTACCTACCTCCCACACAGCAACACTTTCTCCCAACCAATAATTCCTGCCATTGACAACCTGTTGGTTTGCTCTACACTCCACCAAATACAACAATTAAAAGCTAAACCCTTCGCCTCAACTGCTAGTTGCTTCGCTCTTTGGTACAACTATATTTGGGACTTTCTTCACAACACCCACCTTCACATAATTCTCACCTGGATCAAAGGACACGCTGACTTCGCTGGCAATGAGCATTCTGACAGAATTTCTGAATGGGTATCACTCAACCTCCCCCAACACCCAGAACACCACAACCCTGACACTTCTCACTTCATGTACCACAACCATACACCACTACCAGGACGCATTGGACGCAAAACTGTCAAACACCTACTTCCAAACCATGAACACAACAACATACACCTACCTTCTAGCACCGACTTCTACGCCCACACATCGTGGTTTTCCAGATTACCTTTTAAATGGACAAACGGACTGTACTGTTGCACTGGTTTTCTTCCCCATTACAAACTTAACACATATCAATGCCCCAAATGCCACACTCATCAGCCCCTCGACCCCATAACTACGGTGACCGAATGCGGCACAGCGAAACCTATTCGTCACCTCTTTTTCCAGGTCTGGCAACAACCCTTCAAGCAAACAGTCGTCGACTGGTGGCAACATGCAACAAAAGGAGGAAGACGAAACTACATCCACACTCTCATTCCCAACTCACTCAGTAATGCACTAGGAGATGTCCCGGCGGACACTTCCTACTTCCAACACCTACAAAATCTAAAAACAGCCTTTAAATACAGAAGAGAAAGACTCAAAGCAGCACTACAAGAGACACAAACCTGGCTCAGACAAAACCCATCTAACGATCTGCACTTACTCCAACCAGATTCCGCAGACAACCCATGGAACAACCAATACTCCATTTACAGCACTTCATCTCACAACCCCACCGTGTTGACTTACCCAAAACGGACAAACACAACGGTCGCCAATAAACACCGTCAAAAACCAAGGCACATACACAGCAACAACAAAGAAAACCAAATCCCAACTACTTAATTTACCGTAACTACCCACATAGAAACACATTACCCTAAAAAGCCACCGCGAAAAGGAACTAAGCTCCGCAAGCAACTGGGGGGTTTCTGCCCCGCTTTGGTCCCCGGGTGACGAGTTTCTCCCCCCTTTTTTTCTTTTTCTTCTCTATTTCTTTCTCGTTTTTCACTGTCCTCCTCATCTTCAGCACCTGCGATCTGCCAGCCCCCCCCCTAGTCCCTTGATACCATTTGACAGATGGACGAGATGGGACCACGTTCGTGTCAACGAATCATCTCTGTTGTCTATTGATGCTCTCTTCCTGCTCCTTTTCGTACACCATTCAGGACTTTGGAGATCGGAATCCTATATAGCGTGGTGATCAATGATGATTTTTGATGTGTGTGGATGTCATCCTTGATTCTCAGAAATCTGATCTTTCCCCAGACGTCTACTCGAGGTCTACTGTGGACGTTCCCCAGATGTATGGATATTAGTGATGTCCGAGGCTATCCTTTGAGTCTCCGATTTATATCGATTTTTCCCCAGACGAATAGAGGTCACTGGATTTGTGTGAATGGAGATCAGTGGTTTCCAATCCGTTCGGAGGTCACTGTTGCCTAATCCCAGATTTGACTGTCCGCACTGGACTGGAGCCTAGTGGAGCGAAGTCAGTGGATTCCACTTAACTGGACGTCTTTTATGGTACCCCAGGAGATCTTTGGCCGGAGTTACTTGTTTGTTTCTGATTATTATATATATATATATATACATATATATATAGTCCATTTAGTTTTCGATTCGTCTCGCGCCATAACACCAACCACAGGGCCAATGGTGAAGCCGCAGCCCACAGTAACCAGGCCTTTGGTGCATTTTGGAGCAGGGTCACACCCCCTGAGTTACTGTACATATGGCTGCTGTCCTTCGATGAACTTCGGCTCGCCATGAACGCTCACTTGCCCGTGGTTAGGCCGCTTTTGTGTTATGCTCGCTGGGGGGCAGCCCGCATGCACCAGAAAAACAGGAACCAAGTGGCCCAGGACACCGCAGATGCAACACAACACACCGAGGGGGCAGACCAGTGAACGGAAGCCAACTGGCCTAGGACAGCGCACAAGCAAAGCACCGTGCGCAGCGGGAACACCGGTGAATAGGAGCCAAGTGGCCCAGGACACCGCAGACGCAACACAACAAACCAGGTGGACACACTGTTGAACAGGAGCTAAGTGGCCCACGTCACCGCACACACAACACAACGCACCGAGCGGGCACACCGGTGAAGAGGAGCAAAGTGGGCGAGGACAACGCACACACAACACGACACCCCGAGCGGGCACAGCGGTGAACAAGAGCCAAGTGGCCCGAGACACGGCACACGCAAAGCAACGCATCCAGCAGGCACACCGGTGAACAGGAGCCAAATGGCCCAGGACACCGCACGAGTAAAGCAACGCACCGAGCAGGCGCACCGGTGAACAGAAGCCAAGTGGTCCAGGACACCGCAGACGCAACACAACAAGCCAAGCGGGCACACCTGTGAACAGGAGCCAAGTGGCCCAGGACACCGCACACGCAAAGCAACGCATCGAGCGGGCACACGGGTGAACAGTAGCCAAGTCGCCCAGGACACCGCACACGCAACACAACACACCGAGCGGGCACACCGGTGAACCGGAGCTAAGTGGCCCAGAACAGCTCACAAGCAAAGCAACGCAGCGAGCGGGCGCACCGGTGAACAGGAGCTAAGTGGCCCAGGACACCGTAGACGCAACACAACGCACTGAATGGGCACACCGGTGAACAGGAGGCACGTGGCCGGGGACACCACACACGCAACACAACACACCGGGCGGGCACACCGGTGAACAGGAGCCAGGTGGCCCCCTAGTCCCTTGATACCATTTGACAGATCGACAAGATGGGACCACATTCGTGTCAACGAATCATCTCTGTTGTCTATTGATGCTCTTTTCCTGCTCCTTTTCGTACACCATTCAGGACTTTGGAGATCGGAATCCTATATAGCGTGGTGATCCATGATGATTTTTGATGTGTGTGGATGTCATCCTTGATTCTCAGAAATCTGATCT
This sequence comes from Eutreptiella sp. 'Long Island Sound 2002', assembly GCA_964036045.1. Classification (NCBI taxonomy): domain Eukaryota; phylum Euglenozoa; class Euglenophyceae; order Eutreptiales; family Eutreptiaceae; genus Eutreptiella; species Eutreptiella sp. 'Long Island Sound 2002'. The sequence continues at coordinate 114,634,358 of OZ038381.1, forward strand.
TTCCCCAGACGTCTACTCGAGGTCTACTGTGGACTTTCCCCAGATGTATGGATATTAGTGATGTCCGAGGCTATCCTTTGAGTCTCCGATTTATATCGATTTTTCCCCAGACGAATAGAGGTCACTGGATTTGTGTGAATGGAGATCAGTGGTTTCCAATCCGTTCGGAGGTCACTGTTGCCTAATCCCAGATTTGACTTTCCGCACTGGACTAGAGCCTAGTGGAGCGAAGTCAGTGGATTCCACTTAACTGGACGTCTTTTATGGTACCCCAGGAGATCCTTGGCCGGAGTTACTTGTTTGTTTCTGAGTATTATATATATATATATATATATATATATAGTCCATTTCATTTTCGATTCGTCTCGCGCCATAACACCAACCACTGGGCCAATGGTGAAGCCCCAGCCCACAGTAACCAGGCCTTTGGTGCACTTTGGAGCAGGGTTACACCCCCTGATTTACTGTACATATGGCTGCTGTCCTTCGATGAACTTCGGCTCGCCATGAACGCTCACTTGCCCGTGGTTAGGCCGCTTTTGTGTTATGCTCGCTGGGGGGCAACCCCCATGCACCAGAAAAACAGGAACCAAGTGGCCCAGGACACCGCAGATGCAACACAACACACCGAGCGGGCAGACCAGTGAACGGGAGCCAACTGGCCTAGGACAGCGCACAAGCAAAGCAACGTGCGGAGCGGGCACACCGGTGAATAGGAACCAAGTGGTCCAGGACACCGCAGACGCAACACAACAAACCAGGCGGACACACTGTTGAACAGGAGCTAAGTGGCCCACGTCACCGCACACACAACACAACGCACCCAGCGGGCACACCGGTGAAGAGGAGCAAAGTGGGCGAGGACAACGCACACGCAACACGACACCCCGAGCGGGCACACCGGTGAGCAAGAGCCAAGTGGCCCAGGACACGGCACACGCAAAGCAACGCATCCAGCAGGCACACCGGTGAACAGGAGCCAAGTGGCCCAGGACACCGCACCAGTAAAGCAACGCACCGAGCGGGCGCACCAGTGAACAGGAGCCAAGTGGTCCAGGACACCGCAGACGCAACACAACATACCCACAGTCAATTCATGTCTCCCTTCTCAAATCGCTACACACACAACAATCGAAGTCGCCTTGATTTACTACCAGTCCAACAGCAACCCACCAACATATTCCACTACGAAAAACACCGGCCACACCACAAAAACGATCCTCTGTTTCCAAGGCACAGTCGACCACCCCCTGCCCCAGAAAACCACAGTTACTTTCCCTGACGAGTCCACAATCCTCACCCCCAACCACCAGTTTCGCTTCCTTACTCTCCCCACATTCCAAGATATTTCCAAGTCTACCGAGCCTCTCTCACTACCCGACACGACCAACTTCCCTTCTTCCTTCACTGGCACCACAACCACTCAAAATTTCATTCAATTTACCCTGAAAAACAATCTCTCACCCCCGAACCCTCAACACCTACACTACTGGGGATGCCACGATCTTTTAGACACACTCGACGCCTACCCCAACGCTGCGGTCGCCTACACCGACGGGTCGGATGACCCCACAGTGGACACGCCATCGGGTGCCGCCATCACCTTCAACACTACACCGCCAACAACCATCTGCAACACATCACCGATAAAAGGATCTTACCCAGCAGAAACTTATGCCATTATTTTGTTTACCTACCTCCCACACAGCAACACTTTCTCCCAACCAATAATTCCTGCCATTGACAACCTGTTGGTTTGCTCTACACTCCACCAAATACAACAATTAAAAGCTAAACCCTTCGCCTCAACTGCTAGTTGCTTCGCTCTTTGGTACAACTATATTTGGGACTTTCTTCACAACACCCACCTTCACATAATTCTCACCTGGATCAAAGGACACGCTGACTTCGCTGGCAATGAGCATTCTGACAGAATTTCTGGATGGGTATCACTCAACCTCCCCCAACACCCAGAATACCACAACCCTGACACTTCTCACTTCATGTACCACAACCATACACCACTACCAGGACACATTGGACGCAAAACTGTCAAACACCTACTTCCAAACCATGAACACAACAACATACACCTACCTTCTAGCACCGACTTCTACGCCCACACATCGTGGTTTTCCAGATTACCTTTTAAATGGACAAACGGACTGTACTGTTGCACTGGTTTTCTTCCCCATTACAAACTTAACACATATCAATGCCCCAAATGCCACACTCATCAGCCCCTCGACCCCATAACTACAGTGACCGAATGCGGCACACCGAAACCTATTCGTCACCTCTTTTTCCAGGTCTGGCAACAACCCTTCAAGCAAACAGTCATCGACTGGTGGCAACATGCAACAAAAGGAGGAAGACGAAACTACATCCACACTCTCATTCCCAACTCACTCAGTAATGCACTAGGAGATGTCCCACCGGACACTCCCTACTTCCAACACCTACAAAATCTAAAAACAGCCTTTAAATACAGAAGAGAAAGACTCAAAGCAGCACTACAAGAGACACAAACCTGGCTCAGACAAAACCCAACTAACGATCTGCACTTACTCCAACCAGATTCCGCAGACAACCCATGGAACAACCAATACTCCATTTACAGCACTTCATCTCACAACCCCACCGTGTTGACTTACCCAAAACGGACAAACACAACGGTCGCCAATAAACACCGTCAAAAACCAAGGCACATACACAGCAACAACAAAGAAAACCAAATCCCAACTACTTAATTTACCGTAACTACCCACATGGAAACACATTACCCTAAAAAGCCACCGCGAAAAGGAACTAAGCTCCGCAAGCAACTGGGGGGTTTCTGCCCCGCTTTGGTCCCCGGGTGACGAGTTTCTCCCCCCTTTTTTTCTTTTTCTTCTCTATTTCTTTCTCGTTTTTCACTGTCCTCCTCATCTTCAGCACCTGCGATCTGCCAGCCCCCCCCCTAGTCCCTTGATACCATTTGACAGATGGACGAGATGGGACCACGTTCGTGTCAACGAATCATCTCTGTTGTCTATTGATGCTCTCTTCCTGCTCCTTTTCGTACACCATTCAGGACTTTGGAGATCGGAATCCTATATAGCGTGGTGATCAATGATGATTTTTGATGTGTGTGGATGTCATCCTTGATTCTCAGAAATCTGATCTTTCCCCAGACGTCTACTCGAGGTCTACTGTGGACGTTCCCCAGATGTATGGATATTAGTGATGTCCGAGGCTATCCTTTGAGTCTCCGATTTATATCGATTTTTCCCCAGACGAATACAGGTCACTGGATTTGTGTGAATGGAGATCAGTGGTTTCCAATCCGTTCGGAGGTCACTGTTGCCTAATCCCAGATTTGACTGTCCGCACTGGACTGGAGCCTAGTGGAGCGAAGTCAGTGGATTCCACTTAACTGGACGTCTTTTATGGTACCCCAGGAGATCTTTGGCCGGAGTTACTTGTTTGTTTCTGATTATTATATATATATATATATACATATATATATAGTCCATTTAGTCTTCGATTCGTCTCGCGCCATAACACCAACCACAGGGCCAATGGTGAAGCCGCAGCCCACAGTAACCAGGCCTTTGGTGCATTTTGGAGCAGGGTCACACCCCCTGAGTTACTGTACATATGGCTGCTGTCCTTCGATGAACTTCGGCTCGCCATGAACGCTCACTTGCCCGTGGTTAGGCCGCTTTTGTGTTATGCTCGCTGGGGGGCAGCCCCCATGCACCAGAAAAACAGGAACCAAGTGGCCCAGGACACCGCAGATGCAACACAACACACCGAGGGGGCAGACCAGTGAACGGAAGCCAACTGGCCTAGGACAGCGCACAAGCAAAGCAACGTGCGCAGCGGGAACACCGGTGAATAGGAGCCAAGTGGCCCAGGACACCGCAGACGCAACACAACAAACCAGGTGGACACAGTGTTGAACAGGAGCTAAGTGGCCCACGTCACCGCACACACAACACAACGCACCGAGCGGGCACACCGGTGAAGAGGAGCAAAGTGGGCGAGGACAACGCACACACAACACGACACCCCGAGCGGGCACAGCGGTGAACAAGAGCCAAGTGGCCCGAGACACGGCACACGCAAAGCAACGCATCCAGCAGGCACACCGGTGAACAGGAGCCAAATGGCCCAGGACACCGCACGAGTAAAGCAACGCACCGAGCAGGCGCACCGGTGAACAGAAGCCAAGTGGTCCAGGACACCGCAGACGCAACACAACAAGCCAAGCGGGCACACCTGTGAACAGGAGCCAAGTGGCCCAGGACACCGCACACGCAAAGCAACGCATCGAGCGGGCACACGGGTGAACAGTAGCCAAGTCGCCCAGGACACCGCACACGCAACACAACACACCGAGCGGGCACACCGGTGAACCGGAGCTAAGTGGCCCAGAACAGCTCACAAGCAAAGCAACGCAGCGAGCGGGCGCACCGGTGAACAGGAGCTAAGTGGCCCAGGACACCGTAGACGCAACACAACGCACTGAATGGGCACACCGGTGAACAGGAGGCACGTGGCCGGGGACACCACACACGCGACACAACACACCGGGCGGGTACACCAATGAACAGGAGCCAAGTGGCCCAGAAGACTGCACAAGCAACACAACGCACCGAGCAGGCACACTGATGAACAGGTGCCAAGTGGCCCAGGACAACACACACACAACACAACACACCGGGCGGGCATACCGGTGAGCAGAAGCCAAGTGGCCCAGGACACCGCACACACGTGCACATGTAGGGCAGCCCAGCGACAGGAAAGAACCAACACTCCACGGGTCTGACGCACTGGGGCGACCCAGCCGACCCACCGGGCCAGCATCAGGGGCGGTACCCCAAGGCCACTAGTCCTAGCCCGGTCAGGCTGCATCGGGGACCATGGCAAACATCACCTGGAGCCATGGAAGCAACCGGTGACAGGTCAGCCGGTACACAGTCCAGGAGGGGGTCGCCTGCCAAGCAGAGAGGCCCTGCAACTCAAGGCACAAGAGTGAGGCGGTCGTACCGTAGACTAGCGGGTGCAATACCCCTTGTGGTGAGAGATACTCCACACGGCTGGGCAGCCCCCAGAGCTGCCCCCCAAAGGAGGGGGCATGTGGCCCTACCCATGGACGCATGTGGGGACACCATCCCACCTGGGACACCTTGACCGGGTGGCCGCGACACTGCCTTCCCAAGCACCTGCGGGAGCTGCTTAAGAGGCACCTGAACTAGGGCAGTGGGAGGGACAGGACGTCTGCTTGGTACCTAGCATTTTATGAGGTACCGGAATCCCGTAACTGAACCGTCCAAAAACTGCCGCGATCGTGATTTACCGCCCGCCGCAACCCAATTTTGCCCAGGATTTGGTGATTTGTGCCAAATCTGTGCGCATCTGCCCCGATTTAGATAGCGCAATCGGTAAAAAACGACGTTATCTAGTTGCTGTATTGAAATCAAGTCGATTGCACTACCGGATGTCCAGATAAAACCAACATACGACCATTTTTGCCCATTTTTGCCACTTTCGGGCCATACACCGTCATTTCGATGATGTCCTTGTGGTGTCACGAGATTTCAAATTGATCAAGTTTGTCCCTACAGCCCTATGAGGCTAGGCAAGCAATGATTTGTGCCCGTGCCTGCCCTGTACCCAGGATAATAAATACGAAGGGTGCCAAAAAACGCCCAAAACAGGTATATTTGCACTTTTGAACACATAAATGTTGATTAAAGTGATACGGCCCTGTTTTCATGTGATTTCAAATTGATCACATTTGTCGGCTGTGCAATGTGAGGCTTGGGAAGCAACGATTTGTGCCCGTGCATGCCCTTTACCCAAGATAATAATCCGGAGGGTGCCCAAAAACGCCCAAAACAGCTATATTTGCACTTTTGAACACATAAATGTTGATTAAATTGATACGGCCGTGCTTTGGTGTGATTTCAAATTGATCACGTTTGTCCCCTGTGCTACGTGACGCTTGGCAAGCAACAATTTGTGACCGTGCATGCCCTTTACTCAGCGTTATGGCCTGGAGGGTGCCAAAAAAGGCCCCAAACAGCTATATTTGCACTTTTGAACACACAAATGTTGATTAAAGTGATACGGTCGCGCTCTCTTGTGATTTCAAATTGATGAAATGTGTCCCTAGTGCTAGGTGAGGCTTGGCAAGCAACAATTTGTGACCCTGCATGCCCTTTACTCAAGGTTATGGACTGGAGGGTGCCAAAAAAGGCCCCAAACAGCTATATTTGCACTTTTGAACACAATAATGTTGATTAAAGTGATACGGTCGCGCTTTGTTGTGTTTTCAAGTTGATGAAATGTGTCCCTAGTGCTAGGTGAGGCTTGGTAAGCAATGATTTGTGCCCGTGCATGCCCTTTACCCAAGATAATAATCCGGAGGGTGCCAAATAAAAGCCCAAAACAGCAATATTTGCACTTTTGAACACATAAATGTTGATTAAAGTCATACGGTCGTGCTTTCGTGTGATTTCAAATTGATCACGTTTGTCCCCTGTGCTACGTGAGGCTTCGCAAGCAACAATTTGTGACCATGCATGCCCTTTACTCAAGGTTATGGCCTGGAGGGTGCCAAAAAAGGCCCCAAACAGCTATATTTGCACTTTTGAACACAATAATGTTGATTAAAGTGATACGGTCGCGCTTTCGTGTGATTTCAAATTGATGAAATGTGTTCCTAGTGCTAGGTGAGGCTTGGCAAGCAATGATTTGTGCCCGTGCATGCCCTTTACCCAAGATAATAATCCGGAGGGTGCCAAAAAACGCCCAAAACAGCTATATTTGCACTTTTCAACACATAAATGTTGATTAAAGTGATACTGTAACGGTCGTGCTTTCGTGTGATTTCAAATTGATCACGTTTGTCCCCTGTGCCACGTGAGGCTTGGCAAGCAACAATTTGTGACCGTGCATGCCCTTTACTCAAGGTTATGGCCTGGAGGGTGCCAAAAAAGGCCCCAAACAGCTATATTTGCACCTTTGAACACACGAATGTTGATTAAAGTGATACGGTCGCGCTTCCTTGTGATTTCAAGTTGATGAAATGTGTCCCGGGTGCTAGGTGAGTCTTGGCAAGCAACAATTTGTGACCCTGCATGCTCTTTACTCAAGGTTAGGGCCCGGAGGGTGCCAAAAAAGGCCCAAAACAGCTATATTTGCACTTTTGAACACATAAATGTTGATTGAAGTGCTATCGCTGCCCGTGTGTGTGATTTCAAGTTGTTCAAGTTGGTCACTAGTGCTAGGTGAGGCTAGACAATGAACAATTTGTGCCTGTGCATGCTCTTTAGTCAAGAATATGAACCTGAGGGTACAAAGAAAGGCTCAAAACAACTGTATTTGCACACACGCCATCATTAGATTTGCAAATGCTGTAATGGTCAGAGCCACACTCCCTTGGCACTGCCTGTCAGAAAAAACAAAAAGGAATCCCCCTTGTACGTGAGCGCATACAAGCTGCGTTTATATGGGTTGTAAGGTGTGTCCTTCTCCCTTAAATGACCCACCATGGGGTAACAAAACGGCCCAATAGTAACAACTTGCTGGGCCGCTGTGTGTTTCGGGTCCACATGATCTACGAGGTCACTGGGTGTGTATTTCTGACACTGTGCTGCCACTGATAGGAAGCACGCGTCTGCAATGGGCATGATGGTATTATCTTCACTAAGAAGACATGCCATCGGTATGCAAAGGAACCACTGAAAATTGTTACCCTTCCCATGCATTGACACACTGCACCAAACAGAAGCAAGCCACAAATGAGTTCTGAGTTCTGCAATAGGCATGATTGTATTATCTTCACTAAGGAGACATGCCGTCGGCGTGCAAAGGAACCACTGAAAATTGTTACCCTTCCCATGCATTGACACACTGCACCAAACAGAAGCAAGCACAAATGAGTTCAAAGATCAAGATATTGTGGCATGTGCATACGTACCTAGGTAGAGTTATTATCTTTCTGCCCGGGTTGCAGTTCATGGGCACCAACCGTGCCTCCGCCCAAAATGCTAGCTTCAAGGCTTAAGGCTCGAGAAGCACTTGCAATGCGATAGGACATTTCCAACGGGGTTTACTCCGCCGCATGCTAACCACGCCCTTGACGTCCTGGTGAGTGTGTTCACCACCTTCGCTTGACAGCATCTAGAAAGCGTAGAGAAGGTGTTGGGGGTATAATGTATAATAGGTTGCGTATTGCCGCAACGGGAGGACGGGGTCTACAATTATGCTAACAACCTGTAGATTGCCGTGCTTCAACAAGTGTGCTTGATAATGAGCCAAGAAATAATGGCATTGCACCGTCAACCGCTCTTCCGGAAGATGCAATACCGAGAGTAGCTCGTCCAATCGCCGGTAATCACGGTCTCGTGCCTTGACACGTTTTGGTGCCGTGGCCATTAACTGTAGGGCAAGTCTCCTCAGTTCGTAGGTAGAACTGTAGTGGCTCCTGCTGAACGGACCTACGTTGCGGAGTGACGGAGGTAACCTCCAGCCCATCAGCCTGTGTTGGCAGTAGTTCATAGACCTCTTGCCAAAACACGGGGTTTCTCAACAAATCCCGAATGACAAAACATCGCGGCTTCCATCGATTTGGATGGCTGCCCGGCCCACGCTCTAGTGGTGGCACATACGGCGACTCTTTGGTGTGCTTCTTGCATATCGCTCTGAATTCTTGTATCATTCCCGCGGGCACTAGCCCGGGTGCTTGGCATGTTGGTCTTGTAACCAAAGATCTATGCCATGTAAGCCCATATTGACCACAACTTCCTTTGTACAATGTGACAAATCGTACCCCACATCAAGGTCCGACTCAAAGATCTGGAAGTAGTCCGCTAGAGGGGTGGGAAAGAAACTCAAGGGCCGCTCTGGTTGCAGATTGTCACCAGGTAGATGCAATCTGTCTTGGTTTGCTAATTGTAGGTACAAAGCGACAGCTCGCCATGAATCAAGCTGCACCTTTCTTGTCGACAAATGTACCCCATCTACGTTGTTCACCAATTCCTCTTTCAGCTTGGTGACTCTACCGCGGTACGCACCAATGCTCTTCTCCTTGCAAATATCAATAAACTTTGCCCATGTCACTTTTGCTGTACCATGGACAACAGATTCTCCACTACTTTCTCCGACGGCGGATTGCGTGGTGCTCTTAGTCTTGTGACAATCTGGGGTTTACATTTTTTTTCTTGTTTTGATGCTTGGGGGTGCCTTCGGATTTGCGTCTCAAGACATTCTGGCGGCTTGCGAGGTCAACGAAAAAGGTGTTGAAGCAATCAACGACACCAAGGATTGGGATCAAGGGTCAATGCGTGCTGTACTACAACGCTTCAGGCTTTGGCATACGAAGAGCAGCACCGCAAAGGAACTGTGGATGCAGTTGAAGCGTGAGATTGCAGCAGGTTTGAGGGAGCCACGCACAGTACCACTGAAGATGCCTCCCAACACCCTCATCTACAAGCCATGTTTGAGTGGAGCCAAGGCAAGTTCCATTGGGAATTGTTGGGACTTCGATTGCAACCGCTGCGGCAAGGTTGCTTGACGACCTTGTTCGTGAGGTGACGGCCCAGGCTACCTTCGATTTGCACAAGTTCCCTTTCCAAGGCATGTACTTGAGCAGACTAAAGGCATCCCGGGAAGGGTCTCTTGGACCGTATTGGGCGGAGAAAAGAGGAGGCATCACAGTCCTTTGTAGCGCATTGTTGCCATTCAGAGACCCAGCAATTGCATTGCCAACAGCATCTGATGCACCACGGGAGGTACTGTCACACAAATTGTGTTCTGTTGACATTGCTGACCCCTTGCTCATTTTCTGAGTGTCTATTTTTTTTCGAAAGCTTTCGCTCAGGCCACTTGGCTCTTTTGCATGTGCCTCGTTTGCTTTGCTCTTGAGTCGTGGTAACCAGAGCCTCCGTTGACGCAGAGACGGTAGAGAATCCGAGACAGTTTGGTGTTGCTGTGCATTGTGTACACATATGCCCCCAAAATGGCTCCGTGACAAGAAGTTTGTGATTGTCCATTGCATGCATGCATACACTTGTGTGCAGAAAATATTTAGTTCCACGCCCCTGTATTTGTGATGAGTGCTTTGCCAAAAATTGTATGAACCCTAGTGCATTCAACCCATGGGAAACACTGTAGGAATTCTGATTGGGTCCGGCTTCTTCCAATAAAACCGGTGGTACATGAACTCATTGGTCAGTGTAAAATGCTGCAGTTGTTCTTGCCCAGCCCCTGCACAACCTCCTTCTGCATCCTTCTGCATCCTTCTCTCTCCCCTATATTTTTCAGGTGGTAGATGCCGAGCTTCAGCCACCATGTCGTGCCCCACAAGTGCCGGTGGAGCCGCGGGCACTACGGGCCAGGCCAGAGCCCCCCGCAAAGCTCGATGAGGCCTTCGTGTAGAGCGAGATCCGACGCCGCACAGACGCTGCCGTGAAGGCCGAGCGCAGCCGTGCCAAGACAGGCGTGACAGCAGCCCGCACCACACAGAGGAAGGCCGAGCAGACGGCCAAAGAGCTTCGGCGGGTGCAGATTGGGTTGGAGAAGGAGCACAAGGCACACAGCGATGAGTTGCGCAAGGCGAAGGCCCGCGCCTCGGATTTGGAGAAGGCAAACGAGGATGCCGCTGATAAGGAAGCGGCTGCATCAGCTGCCGAGGCAGCTCGCAAGGAATTGGAAGCAGCTCGCAAGGAATTGGAAGCAGCTCGCAGGGAATCCGAAGTGGTGCACAGTGGGGCGCCCAATGGAATGGGGAGGAATGGGGATGGGCAATCGGCAATTGCTTTTGACACATTTATGAAATCAGTCTCCATTTCGTACAGTAGGAATTCGATATTACTTGGCATTGATTTTTGTCTATCCGTAAGATTGCTTTGCTGAAAATTTCAATACGACAAAGGTCTGCAGATGCCACATGCGTATTTACTCAGAGCCCTTCCTGAGATTGTGCCTGTTCCTACTTCACAGCTGCCCCCTCTCCAAGTAGGGCTTAACAGATTTAGTGCGTTGATTGACGCACAAGCAGTGTGTCTCAGGAAATAACAGAACACCTGTGCGGGGAGAATGTTGAACTGCACGATCTAGTGGCAGAAAAATCTGGTTCAGAGAACATCAAAATCCTGCATATCTGCCATGCCTCCCGCATGAGGCTGTGTCTTGTGCCTCCTCCTTGATATCGTCCATTTCACTTCACTTTGCCTCATTATGTATGGTAACCGCATCACTAACTGACCGCTGCATGGCAGCAAGTTGGCCTGCCGCATGCCAGCCAGTGTTGTCCAGGGCCCTGTTGTATGTTGACTGTTGTCTGTTGCCTGACGTCAGTTGGAAGTCGTCAACTGTTGTCTGCTATCTGTTGTCTGTTGTTGTCTGTTGTCCGTTGTCTATTGCTCTGTTGCCGGCTGTCAGTTGAACATCGTCATCCATTGTCTTTTGTTTGTTGTCTGTTGTCGGTTTTCTGTTGCCTGCAGTTTGTTGAACGTCGTCGTCCATTGTTTGTTGTCTGTTGTCTGTTGCCTGTTGCCTGACGTCAGTTTATTTTCAGTGCAGACCTGGAAGGACAAGATGCAGCCCCAGTGAACACATGAAAAATGGTACAGGTTGGATTTGTGTTCTCGCTTCAAAAAACATGTTTCGCAGGGTATTGGAGCAAGTTATGAAGTGTTGCCGAGCCGTCAGCACGAAAAAAAATGCATTTTTAGCCCAAAAAGTGGCCAAAAAATGCCAGTTTTTGGCCTAAAACAGTGTTTGTGGGGCCTGAGTGGTTGAATGTAGGGCCCCCCACCCTATTTTGAGGGTGCTGGACTCAGAGAAACATGTTTTGCCAGGTTATAGTGCAAGTTGTCGAGTGTTTCAGAGCCGCCATCACCAAAAAACCCCATTTTTTGCCCAAAAATGGCCAGAAAAAGCCATTTTTTGGCCTGAAACAGTGTTTTTTGGGGCCTGAGTGGGCAGTTGTAGGGCCCCCCACCCTATTTTCAGGGTGCTGGACTCAAAAAGAAGTCAAAGAAACGTGTTTTGCAAGGTTTTGGAGCAGGTTATCGAGTTTTTCGGAGCCGCCATCACCAAAAAAACCGCATTTTTTGCCCAAAAATGGCCAAAAAAAGCCATTTTTTGGCCTAAAACAGTGTTTCTGGGGCCTGAGTGGTCAGTTGCAGGGCTCTCCACCCTACTTTGAGGGTGCTGGACTCGAAAAACGTGTTTTGCAAGTTTTTGGAACAGGTTATCGAGTGTTTTGGAGCCGCCATTACCAAACAACCGCATTTTTTGCCCAAAAATGGCCAAAAAAAGACATTTTTTGGCCTAAAACAGTGTTTTGGGGGCGTGAGTGGTCAGTTGTAGGGCCCCCCACCGTATTTTGAGGGTGCTGGACTCAAATAAAAGGTGTTTTGCAAGGTTTTGGAGCAAGTAATCGAGTTTTTTGGAGCCGCCATCACCAAAAAACCGCATTTTTGGCCCAAAAATAGCCAAAAAAAGCCATTTTTTGGCCTAAAACAGTGTGTTTGGGGCCTGAGTGGTCAGTTGTAGGGCTCCCCACCCTATTTCGAGGGTGCTGGACTCAAGACAAAGTGTTTTGCAAGGTTTGGGAGCAAGTTATCGATTGTTTTGGAGCCGCCATCACCAAAAAACCGCATTTCTTGCCCCAAAATGGCCAACAATAATGCCTTTTTTTGCCCAAAACAGTGTTTTTGGGGCCTGAGTGGGCAGTTGTAGGGCCCCCCACCCTATTTTGAGGGTGCTGGAGTCAACGAAACGTGTTTTGCAATTTTTTGGAGCAGGTTATCGAGTGTTTCGGAGCCGCCATCACCAAAAAAACGCATTTTTTGCCCAAAAATGGCCAAAAAGCCATTTTTTGGCCTGAAACAGCGTTTTTGGGGCCTGAGTGGTCAGTTGTAGGGCCCCATACCCTATTTTCAGGGTGTTGGACTCGAAAAGTAGCATGTTTCAAGGTTTCAGAGCAGATAATCAAGGGTTTCAGGGCCGCCATCACCTGAAAAACGCATTTTTTGGCCAAAAATGGCTAATAAAAGCCAATTTTCGGCCTAAAACAGTGTTTCTCGGGCCTGAGTGGTCACAGGAAGGGCCCCATACCCTTTTTTGAGGATGCTGGACTCAGCGTTTTGCAGTGCTTTGGAGCAAATGATCAAGGGTTCCGGAGCCACCATCACCAAAAAACCGCTTTTTTTGCCCCAAAAAAGCCATTTTTTTGGCGCAAAACAGAATTTATGGGGCATGGGGGCAGTTGTAGGGCCCCATACCCTATTTTGAGTGTGGTGCACTCAAAAAAACTTGTTTTGCAAGGTTTTGGAGCAAGTTATCGAGTGTTTGTAGCTGCCATCACCAAGAAACCGTATTTCTTGCCAAAAAAAAACATGTATGGTTTGAGCTGCTATTCGCAACTAGGTGGTGAATGTCATATTTCTCGGATACGGCCGATTTTAGATGGAATCAAGCCTGCATTGTCGATCTAGGGGCTGGAAAATTTCCAATTTGGAGGGTGGGGGGGGGGGCTAACTCCGGAAAATATCCTCTTTATGGTATAATTTGACAAAAAAAGTAGTATTTCTGACTGTAGCTGGTTTTGGGATTTGTGGACCCCATAAAATCCTAGGTGCCAAGTGGCCCAGGACAACACACACACAACACAACACACCGGGCGGGCATACCGGTGAACAGAAGCCAAGTGGCCCAGAACACCGCACACACGTGCACACGTAGGGCAGCCCAGGGACAGGAAAGAACCAACACTCCACTGGGGCGAGCCAGCCGACCCACCGGGCCAGCATCAGGGGCGGTACCCAAAGGCCACTAGTCCTAGCCCGGTCAGGCTGCATCGGGGACCATGGCAAACATCACCTGGAGCAATCGAAGCAACCGGTGAATGGCGAGCCGGTACACAGTCCATGAGGGGGTCGCCTGCCAAGCAGAGAGGCCCCGCAACTCAAGGCACAAGGGTGAGGCGGTCGTACCGTATACTAGCGGGAGCAATACCCCTTGTGGTGAGATATACTCCACACGGCTGTGCAGCCCCCAGAGCTGCCCCCCAAAGGAGGGGGCATGTGGCCCTCTCGGGGGGTTCAACCCAGCTGACCCAATTGTTCATTTCCCTTTGAACTTTTACTCCCTTGGAGCTTCCTAGAAAAATATGCCACAATCCACCAAGCACCATCAGATTGTTGTTGTTTCAAAACCCCACCAATTGCAAAATCTTTGGCATCGGTCTCAATGGCCCATCGGCCTTCAGGGGAGGGGAGGTACAAAACAGAATTGTCGACTATGGCCAACTTTAACTGTTCAAAACCTTTCGCATATCTTCTGTCCATTCTATTTTAAGCTCCTTGGGAGTTAGTTTCACCTTTTTCCGTTTGATGGGTTTCCCATTTCCATCTAACTTACCCTTACTGGAGGGCTCGGGGGCTTCATACTGGTACTTCCCTTTTAGAGCATCCATTCAGGGGGCCGCATGGGTGGCGTAGTCCTTAATGTAAATGCTGTACCAGTTTGCCACACCCAAAAAGCCTTTTAGAGCCTTCGGGGTCTTGATGTCATCCGCTTTCCAACTGGCCAAGGCGGCCGTTTTCTGGGGGTCGGGGTACCTGCATCCCTTGCTTAAAATATGGCCAATGTATTTGACTTGTTTCAGAAAAAGATGACATTTGGCCGGTTTAACAGTAAGGCCCGCCTTGGCCAGTGCATGGAACACCTTGCGTGCCTCCTGAAAATGATGTTCCATGCACGCATTGCGTTCATCTGGGTCATCCGGCATGTCCAGCAGTTCCTGTTTCTGTTGGGATGCCTCTTCGTATGCCTGACCGTCCCTAACCTGGCCCTTTCCGGGACTCGGGGGTGGGGGGGGTTTACCTGTGCCTGTCAGCACATCATCCATTTAGGGGGAGGAGGCTCGACGGCATCCTCGTAGGACATGTGCAACCATGAGCTGAAAAACGTGACGTCCCACTTTGACTCCCATCGGGAGCACCGTCCATTGAAAAACACCGAGGGGGGTGATGAAGGCTGTGAGGGGCTGGGAGAAGGGGGCCAAACGCATCTGGTTGAACCCATCTTCCGAGTCCACCAAAGTCCATATAAAATTCCCCTGTTGTTTGGCCAATTGGTCCTCGATTACCGGTAGCGGAAAATTGTGACCCTTTAACTGGCTGTTTAGCCACCGATAATCATTAACCAATCGCCACCTCCCTGATTGGCTTGGGCAATAAAAATGCCCTACTAACCCACTCAGTCTCACTGGGGTCAACCTCAATGAGATATCCCCGATTTTCAAATTCCTGAATTTTTTCCCTTAGTATTTTTGCTCCCAACCTGATGGCCCTCAACCCTTTACAGGACTTAGCTTGTGCACCTGGTTTGAGCTCCAGATGCACCTCTCCGTGATCCCCACGTGCCGCCAGTTGCTTCGTAGTGACATCCTTGTACTGTTCTGTTGTAAAAGCTGATTGAGGAAATTCCTGAAAAGTCTGTTCCCTGTAATGTTCACAATCCGGATACTTCTGATCGCTTTCGATGACACTACGGATACTACGACCAGCACGTTCATTACGGACCTGACATCCCCATTCAGTGGGCCCTTTCAACCCACTACACCTCCCAGAGGTGGTGTTCTTAATGAAGGGAGGGGGTTTCCCAATCATCCGGCCTGTCTCCGCCCAGAATTTGATCTGGGTCACCATAGGGGTTGGGGGGCCTGTGGTCATCTTCGTCATCATCGTCGTCATGGAGGGAGGATTGAGATGCGTTGAAATAGACCAATCGGAAAGACTGACCCTCTGGTACTGTGGAGGGTACTCCTTCTGGGCTGTGAAAAACTCCTTTTGAGCCTGCGGGAATTTCTACCCGGTCCACCGCAGCCTCGCCCATCATCCACCACCACTTGTGTTGTTTCAGGGTGGGGAGTGCCATAAACCCCTTACAGCCTTCCCATAAAATTTTTGTGATGGTCCTGCGGTACAAATGAGGGGGAGGGGGGGTACCCACAAACACTCCAATTCCTACTAGGCGCGGCACGCCTGCGCTTGCCGACATGGCGTGACGCCACCGATCGAGAAGTATTTCTGGCAAAAGCATCAACTGTAACAGAAATATCATTGGTAGATGATTATTCACGGAATTTGCGAATAGAACTTGGTGTAATAGTAGAATTGCCGTTTTGGTAGACATGATGCCATGAAAAAGCTGCTTTACGTGCTCCTCTGCCTTGCTGCTGTATAGATCTGATTGGATTCACAATACGTGTTGATGTGTTCCTGGATTGATAACTAAGGGGGGTGTCGGAAACCTTAGGCGAGATGGATGTCCCAAATATGGATGCCATACTAAATGTCTGTACTTTAGGTGGTGGGGCATTCAGAGACATTTCTTGATGCTCCTCACGGTTGTATCCCCATCCTCCCATGAAATAGTCTGGCGCAAAAGGGGGGAAATGCTGACTTAGGACTGTCCGTGACGGCGACTCATCCTCGGTATCAGCTTCAGAGGAAATTTCCTCTGACCCGGCCTCCGAATCAGAGACCGATGACAGGGATCTCACCAAACCTCCGTCACCCTTACCTTTCCCTGGAAGTGGGCTAGGCTCCGCAGGGGATGTGAGTGCTGAATGATGTGTAAATGTGGACAAAATATTGAGGAACTGTTCAATAAATGGATGATTGTCGACTGGGGATTGAGGGGCCACCTCGGGATTTAGCGTGTTGTCCAGAAAACGGTCTGCCATGAGCCTGGCACGCACAGACAACTGATAAACAGTTCCTGACGCCTCTACCGGGATTAAGTAGGGTGATTTCTGCTGCATAACTTGCCTATAACTAGCGCTACCAGGTCCCACCGCGGGATTAAATGGGAGGGATACGCGGAAAAACGCCACACAACCTGCTCCGAGCAGCAACCGCTCAAAAACCTTGGCTAACAAGTAGTAGAAAAGCAGAAAAACACATGCAACGTGGCATGAAAAAATTGGGATGAATGTTTGTATGGGGTGTAAAAATTGGCAAATACTGTGTTCATAAGAGCGAAATACAGTTGCACAATGTTCGTGGAATGTGCCAAGAATATGTGTGGATAGGGGATGGGGTGTGATTGAATTGATAGGGATGGGATGAATATGATAGACTCTTTTCAACAAAAACGGGGAAGGGAAAAAAGAACGGATTGAAGATCCCTGTGGTAGGAATCTTTGATTTTCTGCCTGACACTGGACTCCAAGAAACACAGCCTATCATGTCCTGTACTCTTGATGTGTAGAGGCGGGCGCGTTGTGAGGCCTGTGCTGCCGAATCTAGTTGCGCCGCGCGTTGTTGTAGGTAGGGAATCCACCTCCCCTATGTCTGGTATACAACAGGCCTCTGCTATGAGTTGAGCAATTCGGTCACCCCTCCTGGCTATGAAGTCTTGGTTTCCAGAATTTATCAGCTTGATACCCAGATTTCCTCGGTAATCCAAGTCTACTACCCCTCCACCCAGGTCAATGCCCCGTTTTGATAGTCCTGACCTGGGTGCTAATCTGGGATAGTATCCTTCGGGAGCCAAGACGGCTAAATCGGTAGGGACTGTTGCTCTACTCTTCGCTTCAATTACCGTGTCGTGTGCAGCCACAAGGTCCGCTCCCACTGAACCATTCGTCTTCCAGGAAGGGAGGTGGGCGTATTCAGAAAGACGTTTGACCTTGAGCTGAGGGCGAGAAAATGAACCTTGGTCCCTTCCTGTCGGGCTTTTGAAAACAGGGGGCAAAGATTCAGTCAACTCCGCTTTCCGATGGGCTGGCCTGCATCGAATGCGCACACTATTGTTGACTCGCGTATCCATCCTGAAATCCAACCCTTGTTCTGGCATAGGCAACAACATATCAAACATGAGTCCATCCCGAAAGAAGTAAGGGTCATGTGTACCAAATCTGCTCGGGGGCGCTGGCGACTTAGGCACAGTTGTATCGCAAGGGAGCAGGGAGGGTGTGGATTCTGGTTTACTCAAAACCGCATTTACGTTGCAGGCATGTCCTTTAGGCACTTTAAATCGAACCTTACATCCCTTAGGATTCAGATGTTGTGGATCATTACACATGGTGCACTTGTGTTCCTCCCCTTGTCTTTTCAGGATCGACGACAAGGGCTTTTCGGTTGATCCATGCAAAGAACAAAAATACATCAAGCGACATTCCAAACATCGTTGAGGCGTGCAAATTGAACAGGTAGAGCGATACCTTGGAGTAATAGACTTAAGATGAGCGGGGTAAAGGTGTAGCACTTCTTCTGGCACCAAGTAAGGCACCCCAGGGACCAAAACAACCTGAAAAAGCTCCAACATTGGGTATCCAAAGATAATACGGAGTCCTATGGTGTCCATTTTGTACAGGAAGATGTGCTGGAATCAGAAAATCTCACGACCGTGGCGTCCCCACACCGGCATCAGCACATCTACCCACGCTTCTTCTCTCCCCCCAGGTAGAGTCTGACTTTTATCGACCCCTGTAACCTGTAATGGCTGGGGGGCCGCAATTGAACAATGCGAGTTTGACAAACAAATTCAGGTCTCGCAACGGCTGGGATTTGGCTGCCACTATCAATCAATGATTCATCTGTAACAGGGGGTGTATTTGAACTCCCAAAATGCAGTTGGGCTGGAGTGAGGAGCTCTTTTTGAGGGGGGCGGATTTTACGAAACTTATGGAGCTCCCTCACCGGTTCCTTCAGTCCTGCCGAGAAAACAAGAGGGGTACAGGGAATGCTTTCCCATGTCAGACAAGGATTGCTGGCCCATTTCCCCACAATTGCAGAAATTACTCCAGGGACGACGGGGGTTGCCTTCAGGGTACCGAGGGGTGGTGTGTCAGCATTTGCAACATGCTGCAATCCCCTGGCAACTCTATAGAACCTTCTGAAAGGATGCGGAGAACCTGACCCTGGTACGAAACCGCTCCGCCTTGAAGAAGAAGTATGATTTTCGCCTTCCTCCCTCTTGTCCTCATTTCGCCGGCGAGGCTTCCAGTTTTTAGGGGCTTTCCCAGGATGCTCAAACCAACATTCAGATGTACGGTGGTTGGTACCACCACAACGAGAGCACGGATCACGTGTTTGGCTACCTGAGCGGGGGGACTTGCGCCCGTCACTGCTGCGGGGCCGACCTGCACTATTTGCACGGCTACCACTCTGCCGCCTCTGCCCACCTTGCGAGCTCCTGTGGCGATCGTGGTCATGGTCGCGCCTTCGGCCTCCGCTCCTGTCACGCTCACCTTTTCTGGGAGTCGGAACTCGGTCCCGGCTCCGCTCACGGTCCCGACTGTAACCGCGCTCTTTTTCCTTACGGTCACGCCCTTGATCATTACTCTTATCCCTATCTCGGGAGTAGGACCGCTCACGTGAGCGCCCGTCATCACGTGGACGTGGTGACCAGGAGCGACTCTCCTTGTCCTCATTATCGTTGCGCCCGTCACTGTAGACTCTTTGATCATCCCGTCCTTTACTAAATCTTCTACTACGGTAGTTTCGGTCGTTGTCTGACCTGCGCGGGCTAGGACTGCGTCCTGGCCCGGCACCTCGACCATAATGGTCCAGCTTATACTTCTGTGAGTCCCCACGACCTTGGCTCCGCGAACGAGACCGCTCTTGTGAGCGGTGAGGACCTGGACCACGGTAAGACGCCACAGCGCGCAGGTTGGCTGAGGCATATCCTTGCTCTGCAAACTCTTGGTCCTCTTCAGCCAAAAGAAAAGGCATAACAACCAAAAAAAATTTCATATGAGAATACCGACGACCTGCCCTAGCCTGGCGGCGGTGAATCTCCTTAATAGCCTCTTTGAACACCGGCGTCTTCCCGGTGTCGCGGTGTTCCCTCAGAACATCCATAAGGTACTCATGTACCCAAAAGCAAAGCACCCCGCCAACCACTTTTCTCTCCGCCTTTTGCCATTCAGTATAAAAGTCAACAAACATTTTGGGGGAAATACGTCCGGGGGGCAAAGACATATTCCGCCATTTCTGATAATATTCACTCAAATTAGCACCTCTTCGGCCATCAACTGATATATGGCGAAACAATCCAAAAACGCCAAGGCGAAAATCACGCTTCGCGTTGCGCCACTTTTCCTCATCTTCAGCTGGTTGACTACAGATGAGCGCCTCCACTTGTGCGATATCACTCATGTGCTTACCCACATCATCAAACCAGTCTACAAATTTGACCTCCCAAGCATCCCAAGAGTCACCCTTCCTGTATTTAGGCACCTCACGCATCTTGCGGACGCGTTCCAAAGTTTGTTCATCCAAAAACGGGTGAGCTTTTGTGCTGTATATCGCGCCCTGAGAAGGTGGATACCTGCCCTGATATGACGTGTGATTGCGCTCCCGCCGGAGACGCTCCATCGCATCCTCTGGAGGGCGTACCTCCGTGAACGCCCATGACCGACTCAACCCTGTAGGTACCAACTTTACAAAATATTCCAGTTGGTGGAGTGCCTTCCTTGGCAAAAAATACCTATCTTCATCAAAACACCATGCTATTTGTAACCATGATTTTTCATCGAAGATGGTTTGATCCCACTGTTGAGGGAACGTGGGTTGTCCGGTCTCCGGGGGGGCATATACTCATTAAAATCCTAGTGGCATGGCGTTGTACATCATACAGCATTCTTGGGCGTGGCGGTTGACCCGAGTCCCCTCAGTATGGCCATGGTTGTTGGCTGCCGTCCCCACGGTAGGTAGGGACATCACGCTCCTGCGCAGCTGGAGGTGGGGCCATCGGTGGGTCCCACGGCGACTCTCTGTGTCCCTTTAAATACCGTTGTGACTCCAGGGGCGGCTGAGCTTCAAGCATATGCGCCGGAGGAGGAGGAACCTGTCGCGTTTTAACTCCCATGTATCCTCCGAACGGAAAAGGAGAATAAGGGTGTTGTTGAAACTGCCCCGTCGGGGGTTGGTCTGGTGGGTGGTACTGGGCACCTCCACCATGCTCATGTCCACGCACACTCGCCACATAGGGACGTGGCACTTCGACTGGCTACACTGGTTGAGGTACCTGATTTTCAACTTTGGAAACCATTGTGTCCACCTGGTCCCTATGTCTACGTGTATTGCTCACACAATGCTGCGCCTGGTGCTCCGATTCGGCTGCTTGGCGTGCCGATTCACGTGCCGCACTGGCATATGCATCAACCTGTTTCACATGCTCAGCTGCACTTTGGTCACTGTTGCCTGCCTGCTCTGCAGCACTCTGAGCCGATTGCATGGCCTCTGAAATGTCTGTGACAGCATTGGCACACATGGCAAGGCATTGTTTAGCGTTCACGGCACTGAGCCATGATTGCTTAGCCTGCTCCGTGGCCTGCTCGGATGCCTTGACAGCGTCCAAGGTGGCTGCTTCAGTTTTTTTCCTTGGTCAATTGCACCGTGCTTGTTAACACTTCATGCCTATTGTGCAAATCGTCATCAACAAGTATGATTTTTTTCATCATTTCCACTTCGACCTCTTCAATGACGCCACTCATGACTTTACCCATGTCTGTCAACTTTTTTTTTAATGCAAACTCAGCCATGCGGGCGTCACATGTCTCAAAACGAGACTCAAGGCCGCGCAAACGTTGCACATTGACCTGTGACAAAAAAATGTTCGCTGGGGTGGCAGAGGGGCAGGAGGGGGGGGCATAGGGTCCAATTGATGAGCAGCTTTTTGGAATGCAAGTGTTTCTTGTGACTCCACTACATGCTTGCCCAATTCTTCAAGTTGTAATTTCAATGACTGGGATTGGAAGTTGTCACTAAAGTGACGGGCGTTAAAACAATCAACACTTTGTGTCAGCCGCTCATCAAACGAACAAAGCCTATCCCCATGCAAAAAATGATTGGTCTCCAGTTCCCTCAACCTCGCTTCCAACGCCTGCAATTCGAGGGGGCAATCCTGTAACCATTGTTCCTTTACCCGCAAGCGTTCGTCAAGGGAGGTAAACCTCTTTGAATGTACATCAACCGCCAAGTTGACGTCCATGCATTCCTTCACCTGCTCAACCAAGGAATTTTGGATCATGCCAATCCGTTTTGACATGGCATCCTGTCGTTGGTGACAAAGCGGAGAAACTACATTAGCCTCACTACGTGAAAACCCACTTTGGACCATCTGAAATTCTTCTCGCATCTCGGTTACCCGTGGTTGGAGTTCCTTTTCCGCACCCTCTAGACCCGTTACTCGTGTGCGGTCACCTCCTAACGATTGGTCCAAAGACGTAATTTCACTTCTTACACTCGCAACTTCCGTGAGAGACCTACTCATGGCCTGCTCTATTTGACTTTGCACAAGCCGTGTGATTCTATTATCGGAATCCTGAATTACTGTTCGAACCGAATCAATGCGTACGTTCAATGTTTCGTGGTGTCCATGGAGCTGTTTACACTCACCCTTGAGTTGTGAATATTAACACCCGGGCCATTCGGCACAAGTGCACTGTAATTCGTTGGCTCATGGCTGTTTCCATGTCCCTCATGCGCTCTTCGAAATGAGCCTTGGACACCTGCCTCGTCTTGGACTCCTTCTTGAGCCGCGTCATTCGTTGTTCGAACTCCTTTGCTTGTTGTGATTGGTTTACTTGTTGGCGGCGTACCATTTTGGACATAGCCTTTTTCAAGGTTGAGTTTTCTTGTGAACCGATGTTGGAGCTCCCAATGGCTATTGGCAATGTTATCAGTCATGAATCTCGTCGGCGGCGCTTGCACCTTTTGGGAGTGTTTCCATCCTTGGCCCCCACAGGTTGCTCGCTTTCCGATTGCCCGGTTTCATGGTCCTCGTCTAGATCAGATCCACTGTCAATCTGGCTTTCACTAGCATCAACTTGAGCGACCCGAGCTTTGACCACGCCCTTTGCCTTCCCAGTTTTATACAAGGATGGCTCGAACTCAACTAAATCATCACCCGCCGACGGCTCATGAAGTTGCATATCGTGATCGATCTCACTATTTCCCGTCACCGATGTCTCCTCGCGTTCGAAACAATGGTTCTAAAACCGAAACCACTTTCGGAAATTCTTGAAGTCCTTTCTTGAATGTCCGGTGATTGTTTGCGAACACACCGGCAACGATAGTGAGAGCGAGAGCACAGACTCCAAGGACTCAATCCATCAATGGTAAAGTATGAACCATTGTTTCTGCAAACAAATCAATAACATACATCGAAGCAACAAAATCAAATATATAGACATTCAGTAAATTACACAGCAAACAAAAACAGAGTTCTCAAATGCATGATCGCGATGTCGCGATGTGGCGATGGACTGGACAGATGTCGACGCGGATTCTGTGATTATCGGATGTCGCTATATCTGTCTCATTTTAATGCAATGTCGACATCCTTGTCCTGTTCTATTTCACCCTTAGGGCTGTCAACCCCAACCGGTCCAGCTCGGCTCGCGTGGAGTTCCCCACGTGGCTGTAGGGGGGCTGGGCCGTTCTTGGTACGAAAGGGCACCTTGGTATCACAGCAGGAGTCAACATAGGTCGGCTCCTCAAGCTCCCCAGGGTGTTCGTCAGTCCCGCCACCAAATGATTGGCTTGTAGACGATGAGGTGAAACTCCCACAGTGGTAGGTGACGCTCGGGGAGGAATCAGAGGCTCCAATTGGGCCCGAATGTCTTGAGTTAGATCACCAACAATTTCAGAAGTGGCTCCTCGAAGAGCCTCTCGTATCTCCGACAGCGTCGAAGATTTGTTTGAGGATCTTTCTGATCCTCTGCTCCTTCCACCACAACACTCAGGGCCACGTAGGCTACTCAGAGAGGTGAAAACAGGTACTGGCATAGTATAGCCAGGCTCCGGTGTTGCATAGCCAGGTATCTCAGTCATGTACACGGCTGCCGGGGGTCTGTGATAGCCATCCTCATAGCGGCGCGGCATAGGCTCAGGAACACTGGTGTCAGTAGAACTGGATGCCACTTGATCGCTGACTGCGGTTGCCATAGGGGGCACAGTCGGCGCTGGAGTCACACCGTAGGTGGGGTAAGGCATGCCGGTAAAGCCTAGACCCTCAGCCATAGGTGGAGTGGTTTCCGGTGAGGATGTAGCTGGATGTGTGGCTGGGAGTGTAGTGTTTGTTGGAGAGGGTACTGCAGGGTAATCTGAGGCGCTCGGCGCGCTCTCAACAGGTTTGTCATCGAAGAGCACCTCGTCAGATGGTTCGTGTCCATCTCCAGGATCCACCTCTTCGGCTCCCATGTCCACTGCTTCCTTCTCCTTCTCCTTCTTCTTTGCCTTCAGGTCCCGGAACGGACAGTCCACTGAAGGCAGCTCTGAAGCCCTCCAGGGAATCATCCCCCAGCCCACTTAAGGGCACTGAAGGTACGGGCTCCTCAGGTTCAGGTTCACCAGCAGGCTTGGGTTCTGGCGCTGGCTTGGCTGGTGCCACTGAGGGCGCTGTTGTCTCTGCAGTGTCCTTGGTGTCCATATCATATTTCTTCGCCCTTCAGTGGAGTCAGTCTCGACGTACTGGTTGTACTGCACGGGGTTGCAGGTGCGCAAAGACTGAAAATATCTGCTACCAGAAAGTTAGAAGAGGCTTTCACTGTTGATTGCTTTGATGATATTATTTTGTTTGTGCCTCTGCTTGCCCCTGCTGCTTCTTGATGTAGTTCAGGTTTTGATGAAATCAACCAGAAATAGAAGTACCCACAGTGCAAGCAAGAGACCACAGGATAAAATCCACAACATGAAGGGCTGCAGTCAAAGGTGATTATGTAACAACAAGAGAACCTCACTATAACTACAGATTTAGGGGAAGATAGTTAGAAAATATCCTACAATCATGGGAAAACTGCCCACATTGGCATGCTGTCTTTTAGGGTGCCATCTAGAAATGTGCACTCCTTGTTTTGGGTCCCATAGGTGCTGACGTGGCATGGCTTGTGGCGCTGAGGATCTTCCTACTTAGCTAGGCTGACTGGGATTTGAACCCAGGACCTCTCAAAAAGAGGTGCCGCAGCCCCCTAGGGCGCAGACCACTAGGATAGCTAAGCGTTCATGAGAAAATATAGACGAATGTATAGGCTCTAGATCAATGTCAGCGGCTCAGTCAGTCCAGGAAATGGTGCACAGGTCCAATCAGTTGGGGGGTCAGGGGTCCACACAACATCCAAAGTTCAATGCTTGGTTTTATACGTCAAAATGTCTTGTCACCCCTTTTGGTTAGGCCCATACTAAGATAAAAATGTGATATGCCTTTAGACCTCTCTATGACAACTAAAGCCAACCTTTTGGCAGGGAAATACACTTTTTCTTACTCCGCAGCGCTGCGACAGCCGGGGCCGAACACCGCTCCAGGTCCGCCGCCGTGTGCACACGCCACGCGCCCCCTGGCCGTCAGCCGCCCCGCTTCCCCTGTAACCTCCGCAAGCCGCGACACGCACACCTGCAGGCCGGTGACGGCGCTCCCTGAGGAAAGACGGAGCTCCAGGCCTACCTGTATGGCCCACCGGTTGCCCGCCGGAGCACATGGCTGCCCCACGCAGGCCCCCCCACCCCCCAACGGCCCTCCCCCCAACCCCCCCCCCACACTCCCCCGGACACCGGACCGCCCCAGGCACGCAGGCCCGCCTCCGAGGGGACGAGCGACCCAGAGCCAGGCAGGGGGCCAAGAAGGCCGGGTCATCCCCCCCGAATGGAGCTAAATAGGCGGAGCACGGGACTGGGGCAGGAAACGCGGAGGGGCACAAACCACGTGGAACGCCATACCAGCGCCGTGCGCAGGTACCGCGCGCGATGCGCGCGCCACAAGTACGAGGGCGGGGGGCGCGTACATCGCGGGTGCACGAGCGCACACACACACACAACGGGTACGCTGTGCGGACCCAAAGGGCAACCGGACCGAGCCCGCGAAACGCACAGACCACATAGAATGGCGTACCAGCAGGCGAAGGAAAAAGACAACCGGACAGGACAACCGGCGACACACACCGCGGGGAGCGCGAGAGAAAAGGGGGACACAAGGGGGGGGGGGAAGGGAACCGCCCCTCCCCCTCCGAGAGCTGACGCGAACGGCGCCCACACACGACCAGGGCACTGCACCTGCCAAGGCGGTAGTGATGCACAGGGCTACGCACCAGCCCCACGGCTAGGTAGCCTCCGCGCCTGCCCATGGGGGTCCCACTGGTGTCAAGCTAGTAGCACGGGCCTGGCAGCGCCGGCACCCTGGGCGACCAGGCGTTAAGGGGGCCGCGTAGTGGTTAAGCGTCCGCAACCAACGTTGCTAAGGCAAGCACTGACCGGGGAGTGGCGAAATGGGGAGGCCGGGGAGGGACAGGGCTCCGAGCCCCGTGAACCCGGGGACTCCGCCTCCAGGCAGGAGGTGTGTCATAAAAGGGCCCCCACTAGGTCCCGGTGGGGAGGACATGACCTGGCCCGACGAGGTGGCCCCCTGGGGCCGAAAGACGTCTAGTACCCGAAGCCTCAAACCTCAAACCTCAAACCTCCCGTGCTCGGCTGCAGTGCGCTTCGTACCAGCATTCGGTAGGTATTAGGCATCACTGCATTTTGTCGCCGATTGATTTGTTTCAGTCATTCGTCACCAAGGGAGTATCTGTGGATGTATTGCATGGTGGCCTCGGCCTCGGGAAGAATGGTACACACAACGAGTGTATATGTTGTCATAATCATGATGACCATTCAAGAGTTTAATCCAGCTGGAACTCGCATAATTATTCGCCCCCTGCCATTTTGGAGACAACGGGACTTGTCGGCAAAGGGAGGTAAATTTTCTTGGCCATTCCTCGGCACAGCACGTCCAATGAGATGGTAGTCCGAACTCCGTCAGTCATGGACAACTCGCTCTCCTCCATGTACTCGGACGGCTCTGGGTTCTCACCAACGATGGCTCCGTGCCAATTTCGAAGTTGGTGGCCGTGGTACAGCGGGTAGCTTGCACAGCCCGGATGTGGCAATTGAGGACATGACTCGGCGTGAGCTTGCCGTGGTGTTTCAAAACCATGGCCGACACCCGCTACATCTCCCGGGCATCAGATCCATTGTCGGCGGCGCGAACACGACTCACCAAGCCAACAAGAGCGCATAAAGTAATTAACAAACAACAATCAAACATGTGTGGGTGAAAATGAATTTCCAAAAGTCCTTTGACAAGCCTAGGGGCAAGGACAAGACAACACAAAACACATCAGGGACGTTGCGTTTCAAGGGCTAGCTCCGAGGGTGCCCGGGTGACCCCCAGTTCCTTGGAGCTCTCCGCCACGACCTTGTCCATGATGGGAATGGCTTTGGTTTTTATCAAGCGTTCAAGCAGAATCGCTTAGTCTTGGCTAAGGCGAAGAACAAAGCAAGGACACCACCGCGCAAACAAAACCAGAAAATTCCCAAAATGAAATGTTTTAAAGAGTCCGCGCAGAAAAGTGCCAATTTGGCTACTAGCCATGGAAAACATTTCACAAGTGCTGTGACCTTTTTTGCCCAAGGCTCTGTTTTGTGTTCTTGCTCAATTAGAAATATGGCGGTTGAAAAGACTCCCGTATGTTGGAGAGGCTTTCAAAGCTCATCTCAAATTAAGAATATAGATATTTGGCATACCCTCATATTTTATGTGTGTGTGTATGCCTACATTCATCTCGGTATCAGACCCAACAAAGATATTGTGCCTACTCTCATTTTGTGAATGCGTTGTTACCTACGAGCAAAACTGGCATAACCATAAACTGAAATGTTTTATGAAAATAACCTGATAACAAAACCAAACTCAAACAAGGCAAAGGAAAAGCAAAGCAAGACAATTCCCCACATTCATGTTGTTGTCCACATACTCGGTGATATTGTTGTTTGGCCGCCGCGCCGTTGCCAAGGCCCCTCCACTTCTGTTTCTTCACGGCAGCTTGTCATGGTGGCCAAGGCATTAGGGATTCCAGACGGCTATAACCCCATACTTGCCCCGATGGACGGGGCCGGGCTCTCGACAGCTCCATGCTGCAAAAGGCAAAGGAGACGTGGCAAGTATGATACAACATTCATGTATGCTTGCTTACTGCCTTGGACAAAACTCAACAATAACAAACCCGGGCCACACTTAGAGAGTGCATGCAGGGTAAATATGCATGCATACCATTATGATATGTGATACTGGAGACTTCAACTACACAAAGCAATGGTCAATGCAGTAAACAACATGCCCTGCTCATGTACGCTCGATACGCAACGACTCAGATGTTCGAAGCAACAGAATATGCGTGGAATGGATGGTCGTTGAGCCTGAGTATGCTTAGGCGAGACAACTATTTATCTGCAGCAATCTGTATTGCTCAGGGGATTCACAATGTTTCATATCCAGTTGATTCCTTCTGTATCGTGAAGAAAATCTAGGATAACTTAAGCTCAAGATAATGCAGAAAGACAAAATGACGACAGTCTGCAGATCGCGGATACATCCTCGCATGCGACTGTGATCAGAGGTTATGGAAACAGCGACAGGCAACGGGCAACCTTTTTACTCTTGAAGTGTGTGTGCAGACACCGGTGTTGATCTGGGGTAGCGTGGGCCCTCTGCGTGTGGTGGTGTTGTGCCAGCAGTCGGAAGATGGGCCATGGCGGGGCCAGTGCTTGGGGCCCGCATCTCCAGCATGTTGTGGGTGTGCCCGTCAGTGGGTCTTGTGGTAACAGTGGCCGGTGGAACTTGCGTGCCCTGGTAGGCGGTAGCATCCACAAGTTGCCCTGTGCTTTGCCGCGCCACAGGGTGACTTTGAGGCCGTTGGGTGCCAGGAGGAAGACTGCTGGTATGGTGGCCTTCCGGACGTACCCCACCTCGTCTGCTGGTCGCTGGTGGGCCTCATTTCTTTTCGGGGGACTCTGTCGTAGGGGCTGCTTGTGCGTGTCCGGGAACAGATTGTATTCTCCACAGACCTCCCCGTCCGTGGGTTGCGGTCAACCGGCCGTGGTAGCTGCCTTGCGTAGGTGGTTTTGAAGGATCGACTTGTTGGACCAATTGGGGTGCTGCAGGAAGGGGATGTGATGGGTGCCTGCTTGCTGGAGGACCTGCATTTGTCTGGGCGTTACTTTCAGGAGGTGTAGGGTGGTGCCCACTTAGTCGAGGATGGTGGTTCCCCCCGTTGGTCCCTCGCCTACATCTGTGGCAAGGCCGGCCATCGGAGGTTTCTCGTATAATCTACGGCTGGCTTGAATGACATGCCTGTGGTGTGGTGGCAGGAGCTGTAGAAGGTGGCATACTCGGGTTCCCGCCGCGGTGGGAAGGCCCCGCTGCTGCAGTATGTACTTGGAACACATGTTGCGATGGTGTTGGGTTTCTTGCAATGATAGTGTGAATACCTGCCCTACATCCGACTCTTGGTTGTGCATGAGGCAGTGCAGGAAAGCTGCTGTGTGCGCGGTCTACGCATTTTGGACCACGTGCTCGGTGCCGTCCTCATAGCACGTGCGGACGCCTCATGCACTGCGGCAAGGGGGGACGTGGCTCGGTGGACGTGGATGGCCCAAACACGCTGCTCCTTGTTGGGTGGCAGGCTGACCTCTTCTGATGAGGCCGCCTGTTGGATCCCTAGATAGGTGGCAAGCCCACTGGGATCATGGGTGGGTCTCCCGGGCGGAGAGGCGGGGTTGGAACGTTGTGTACCACGCCGGCAGATTTGATGATGTGCACCAGTAGTCTGTTGCTTTCCAGGTAGTTGGTAACGTCGTGAAGTACCTGGCTAGCCCTGGCGTCATTTGGGGCGTCAGGTAGGGGTTGGCGGGCGTTGGCGGTCATCACGGCCATGTCATCTGCAAACGCCGGGAGCGTGGTCCGTAGGGGGTATGGTGCCACGTCCGGCTAGGTCCGTCCTATGTAGAAGGCCAGTGGGAGGGGGACGAGCACGAAGAGGAATGGACCTTCCGCACCTCCCTGTGGGACCCCGCTGGTGCGGTGGGTGCGTGGGGTAGTGCCCCAATTGGTTTGTACCGCATACAGACGACTGGCGAGGTATGCGTGCAGGAAACCCTGAAAGGAGAGTCCCATGTGCTCCCAGAAGGCTCCCAGAAGGCAATGCAGGGTGTTGGGGAAGGCCCCTCCGACGTCCAGGGACGTCATGATGAGGCTTATGGGGTGCATGTCCACCATAGCGTCTTGCACCAAGATGGCCTGCAGCGGCGAGCGTCCTCATATTGCTCTGCACATTGTGGGTGGGATGGTTCCGCATACCACAGGGGCTATGCGCTCAGGATGAGCATCCAGATGAGTTTTGTGTCCGTGACGGCACATACCATGGGTCTCCAATTGTCTGGGTTCGCCCAGTTGCCCTTCTTGTACAGTGGGTGTACCAGATTCGCCCAGTCCGGTGGTATGTCTGTCCTCCCTACGGCAAGGTCGGCGAGACGCACCGTAAGGTGTCTTTTCAGGCTTAGCAGGAGTCTGCGGTAGAGTTCAGCAGGCAAGCTGTCAACCCGCGAGGTTTTCCCCGGGTCCAGATTGTGCAAAACATTTGCACGTAGACACATTTTCAGTCGGTTGAAGACTGTTCAAACGAATTTACACTGCAAAACTACTTTACAGCAGAGTCTAGAAGGCAGAGTCACCCGATGGACGCCCCTTGTGCCTGTGGGTCAGTGTATCTTCGTGTGCCAGGCAGCTCGAACTGCTGTAGGGCGTCCGCCAGCACGTGATATTATTAGCAGTGAGGCCTACATATCACCGAAGACATGGGCGCTTGAAGACGGCGCGCCGCTGAAACCTGCTGGGTCAGGGCGAAGGAGGTGGTAGCAACATAAGATGTCCTTGCGGCGCCAACGCGCAGATTGGTAAAGCTAGCTCTACCATGCAATACAGTGAATTTGGGCACAGGGAGAGACATGCAGATGGTTGAGGTCGCTGGCGGGGGAGGAAAGAGTTGTCAATTCGAGGCTGGCCGCGATCAGACGGGTGTGAGGCAGGGGGGGGGAGGGGAGGCTGAATTGCTTTGCGACCCGCGTGCGGCACCTAGGGTCTGTTGCTGCGGGGTGGTACAGGTGGGGGAGGGGGGGGGTTGGTGGCCAACAGGCCGCACGTATGTGTCCAGAGTGCGTTGCAGGGCGCTCGGTTTGGCCGATTCGGAGGCTGCGGCGCAGGGGTCCGGGGCGCTACTTGCGCTCTGGTTGGTCCGAGGCCTTGCGTTTCGGAGCTGGCAGCACCGCTGTGGTCAGAGTCGAAGAAGGGCAGTATTTCAGTGGGTCTCGGGGAATTAGGCATCTGGAGGTGCTGAACTGGCCCAAGAGAATGTTGATAGGAGGGCGTCCCTCACTGCCGCTCAGCTGACCGGGGGTCAGTCCTGGTTCAGGTATCTCAGCCCGGCCTCGACAAAGGATTTATCAACCGCTACTCCCGATTGGCGCAGGCCCAGGCCTAGCTTAGTACGCGGTTGGTATATGTCCTTGGTGGATACCTTGGGCGATATTCTGCCGTCCGTAGCAAGCTCGTTAGAGACCGCTTCCGTGGGTTCGTCTATTGTGCTGGCAAGGAAGGAGTGGTCTATGGTGCGATAGGTGAGGATCCGTATTAGCTGAACATCCATCAGTTTGACAAACATGGGGGAGGGTGAGGCGGAGGGGGAAAGATGTACGAAGTAGCTGCTCAGTTCCGAGTATATTTGGTGCCGGAGTTGCGGGGGGTGCTCGTTGTTGTATTTGTAAAACCCCAGGTATTCATAACCCTTTTGCGGTTGTCCTGTGGCCAGGTCAATGGTAGAGAGTGTAAAGCCGCTAGGGCATTGAGAGTCTTGGTGTGGGACGCCAGCAAAGCCCTGCACGCCATAAATGTCGCGATTCATTTGAAGTCCCCATATTTCTGGCGTCTGTGTCGTAAAAATTGATTAGTTTTTGGACGTAGGTTTTGGAGGGTGACTGGTACAGCTCATCATCAATGAAAGCATGTGGTGTGGTGTCGGCTAGTCTCTCCGACAGGGAGGGACTCGGGGGTGCATGAAGCAGCAAGTTTGAGCAGAGGATGAACAGGACGGTGGACATGGGGCAACCCTGGCTGAGGCGCCTTGTTTGAAGGTAGCGGTGCGGCGTGGTGCTGTTGATAAGGGGGACATCCTGGGGGTGAGCATAGAGGCTGCTGATGAGGTCCACTAACGCCATTGGCATTCGATAGTGTTGCAAAACCCGGCAGAGCGTGGAATGAGGGACGCTCCTGAAGGCCTTGTTGAAGTCAATATCAAAATGGTAGGCCTGGGGGCAGCGTGAAATCTCTACAGGGACGTGGAAAAGGTGACCCATGGTGCGAAAGGTGGGCATGCTCCTGTGCTGGCTGTGGTGTATAAGTATGTGATCTTTGATGAGGGCTTGGAGGGCGGAGATGGCATGACGGGTCACTACCTTGTCCCCCGTGTTTAACAGGGCTATTGAGCGATAGTTGGCTGGGTCGTGGGGGCATTTTGTTTAAAGAGGAAACAGACTTGGGCAGTCGTCAAGTGGGATGGCAGGGGCTCATGCAGAAAGCGGCCCACCACCAGGAAAAATAGGGTTTGTAGGTGGGGAAGGAGGGTGGAGAGGAGGTAGGTATTGCTGTGGTCGTCACCACCTGCCTTGCGCGGGGTAGCCAAATGGAGGATACTTTGAAACTCGGACTATGTCATGTCCGGAATATCCCGGGTTTCCGTTCCTGGGCGGCATATGGGTGCGTGGCTTAGTTGGCGTTCCGTGAAATCATCCGAGGGGGTTGTAGTCTGGTGGACCACCCAAGTACCGCAGTGTATCAGAAAATAACTTTGCAATTGCCTCAGTTTCTGTCGCAAGGGTTTTGTCCGAGCGTTGAAGTGAGTTAGGAGCTTGGTCCGGAGGTTGGAGGTTTTTTTTCGATCGCGGTCTTCATCTGGCGGCCCTGAAAAATTGCCCTCTGAACTGTAGTGCGGGTGGATTTTTGCTTCGCTTTCTGCCATTCATCGAGGTAACTGTTGAGCTGCCGCATTTTCTTTCTTTCTGCCATTCATCGAGGTAACTGTTGAGCGGCCGCAATTTTTCTCTGAAGCGGGGTGGGAAGCGGGGGCAGGAGTCAATTGGCCAACTGAGCAAACTTCTTTCAGATTTTAGACAGGGCTGTCCCAGCCACCGGGGTTGTGATCGAGTGGTAGGCCTCTGAGCACTGCCGGAGAATGGCGTCCACCACAGAAATTAGGTGAGAAGTTGGGAAGTTAGGAAGGTGTCGGTTGAATTGCTCAAACCAATTCTCAAGGGGTTGCAGTCCTCCCCAAAGGTAAAGTAGTTCCTGTTTTTCTAGCCTGCGGAAGCGCTGGCGTGCAGGTGGGGGGGAGGATGTGGGGATGAGGGGCGAGTGCAGTTGTGTCGTGATGGGATGCTTGTCGGTAGAGGAGTCATCATAGAGGATTGAGGCGTGAGCAATTTGTTGCTCATGAAAGAGGCACCTGAAAACAACGATATACTCTAGCCTGTTCTTGGACTCAGGCCTGGTCCACGCCAGGGCAGTGCTGTGCTTGTGTCTGTATGTGTCAATCCGAGCCTGATCACTGCCCGATGTTTTGAAGGTGATCCAGTCTCAAGCGTTAGTGTCAGCGTGCGAAAAGTCCAGATGGGGGTTGCAGATGCAGTTGAAATCTCCTCCTACCAGTTGGTGGGAATACCGGGAGAGGAGGGGGACGGTTGAATTTCAATCAGGGGGCGTTTGGTGATTGCCGGAGGGGGGGAGTACAGAGAAGTGATGAGTTTGGGGGGGCCACCCGGGAGGGTCATTTTGACCGAGCACATGGGTCCATCCTCGTCGGAATTTGGCATGAACTTAGCGTTGGGCCGTAGTGCCGAAGAGATCACGATCGCAGTGCCATTCTTTTCCTAAATCTTGTTGATGTTGGTAAATATTTTGCCCTTTCCGTCTCCGTGGCTGAAAATGTGCGGTAGGCTGGGCTCTTCGTTCAACTCTTGGAGGAGCAGGATGTGGTACCCCTGTTGTAGACCGTGGAAAATGAAGGAGGGGCGAGGTTTTTTTTCTAGGTTGTGTAAAAGAATTTTGAGCCTGGGGGGCGGGGGGACGCTGAGGTTTGTGGCGGGGCGCACGTATCCTTTGTTTTGCCTCCAATTGGTCACTGCGGGGGTCCTCAAGACCAAAACATGCCAGCTCGGGTAGGCGTGAGGGGCCTGGGATTTTGAGAGCTGGGTGGGAGCGAAGAGGCTCAGGAGATGGGCGAGGTCATTCAGTCTACTTGCACTGGCCTCAGGAACGCCCAGTATTTCAAGGGTGTCGCTACGCCTGCCCGTTGCCGTGTTGAAGTTCGGTGACGGGCTCGGCGTTCAAAGCTGCCCGCATGATGCGAAGGATGCCTGCCACCCTTCAATATCGAGGGACCTTGGCTTCGCCCACCATGTGGCTCATGTGGTAAGGCACCTGGTGCTGCCAATGGTGCCAAAGCTCACCCCTGAATCGAAGAGCGGAGAAGTGAGGCACACCGATACGGAGGTGATGGTATCCCCAAGGTTGTCGATGTCTCTATGTCATTCGATGCTAACGCCAGGCTCATAGGTGTTCACGCTGACTTGTTTGGGTTGCACCGCTAGTAGGATGATGTCCTCCGAGTCTTTTGCATCCATAAGCTTGTTGATGAGATTCATGAGCTCCGTGGGGAGTTCCTCCTCTCGTTCAAGGGTGCGGGATGCATCCACGTATCTGCAGCCATAGTGTATTTTGCCCCTCCGAGTGTCACGCTCCCGATCCTGCTTCTCGAGGTAAGTCATCAGGGTAGTCTCCATAGTCATGTCGATGGCGCACTTAAACGATGCGTAAGCCCGGGAGGTCCTTCTCCGTAAGTCCTCCGTTTCTCGACCCTCTAGTCGCGGACGGCGGCTGCGTGGGTGCAAGAGTGTCTAATGCTCCTTGTGGTTGGCGATGTAGTCCTTGCTTCCGCCGCGCGATTTTCCTCAGCCACCGTGGGGCCGAGGTGTAGAAGCGCATCAACCTGTAGGTAAGGTTGGGCCGGGTGAAAGGAAATGGGACCCTTTGCAAAACCCGTGGCAAACTGAGCTGATTGAAGCTTCTCGTGAGTTACGGAATAAAGGTTTATAGGGGGGTTCTCCAACTCTGAATCGGCCTCAAATCGGGTGAAGCGTCCTAGGAGCCCTACCGCACATTGGATGTCAAAGAGTGAGGTCGTGTTTGGCGCTTCGACGTCTACTTTGAGGGGATCTCGCTGGCTGGGCATCGGCGGCGGGATAAGAGCCATGGTTTGCGAGGATTTAATTTCTGCACCCCGCTTGCCCGCGTTTCCCAACCAGGGCACCCTCCCTTGAGTGGCACATGACCATTGCAGCGCTAATGTGAAGGAAAGAGGCAAAGGTAGAGAGAGGTGAACGTCTTTCATCGCTTGTAGTATTGCTAAGGTCCGACGTACTATTACGCTATGGCGGCTCTTGATGGAAGTGCCCATAACTCAGGTGCGTCCCCGTCCCCCAATCATGTGGCCCATGAGGCTGTTCATCACTTCGGTAGGTGTAAACTCTCCTTTATGGCGGTTTCTCTCCTTTCGTAAAGGGTTCACAAAGAAGGAGTGTTGGTCGACCATTGTTGCTACCACAATCACATAGAAACGTCCTCGTAGAAAGGCGCCATGCTCCAAGGCCATGGACATAATCTCATTTGCGATGGCCGGCCCCAAGGTGTAGTTATATCGGTAATGGTTGGGATGTGGTGCACCGAGGGCCTCACCATGCTCAAAAAAGTAATTGCAATGTGTGGTGGTCGCCGTGCCTTCAACATCTGGTGCAAGCGACTTGTTCAACCATTTATAGAAGTCTGTCACATTACCTAGCTTCACCTTCTTCCGAGGTTTTGCCTCTTGGTGGTCACTCCAGAGTTCTCGTTGATCAATAATCTCTCATACGACATCAAATTGGAGTGGGACAGTTGCTTGTTCCATATCTAAGTCGGTACCTTGCTGGACGAAGCACCGTAGCCTTGAGGACTGGTCAACCACAACACTCGCGTGCTTTGACGGCGCATACCATGTATGGGAATGAAGGCGGTAGGAAACGTACAGCACGGCGAGGGCGTTCCCCAATATGTATTGGGCGTTCTCCACGTTTTGGTTGCTGGGGATCCACCATTGCTTGGCATCATGGAAGCTAACACGTTGCGTGATAAAAAGAAGCAGAGGAGTGAGAATGAAACGGGGGTCCAGCAATAAGCAATCGTCCGCATTGCAATTTTTAATGGGTGCCGGTAGCACAAACCATCCCTCAAATTCTTCGTTGCGCAAGCAGGCTAATGGGAGTGCGTGTCCTATTGCGGCCGCCCAATCCGTCACGGTCTCCACGGAGTTTCCCATGCAGTGGTCCACGTAGTTGTATGGTACCGGGCGAACTAAGAAGATCTTGTGAACATGCCAATGTCACAGACGTGCGCCAAGTCTTGGTGTGCACAATTTGAGTAGAAGCCTGAACCCTTGGAAATAGTGGTGTTGAGCTCCATGAAAGAGTTCTTTTTGTCGGGTTCTATTGACGGGTATCTCATAGTTTTCTCAAACTGGCACATATGTGGATTCTTTTTTGGCGTCATACGCTATATTGCCTCCCACCTGGGTGGTTTGAGTTGGGGACATGAGGAGGTGAGCGTTGCCTTCATTGCACGCCGGGCGTTGTAAAGCCGTAGCCGCCGCCTGAGCAATATGTGAGGATTGCCCAAAGGTGGATGGAGAGCCGCTGAGCGCTCGAGGGTGAAGTTTCTTGTTTTTTCAGAAAGCGGGGCCTTCAGTGTCATGAATGTCCATGGATGCCTACAATCCGGAATCATTGAACCACCAAAGGAGCGAATACAGGCTTTGGAACATGGTATCCAGCAAAGGAACCCGCGCACTTCGTAATATTGCAGTAGGACGAGTAATTAGTTGAAGAAGGGAAATGTCGGCAATGGCGGTGAAATGGCGTAGGCGGCACGATCAATGCCAACCAAGGTAAGTACTCGAGTTGCTGGGAAATGCGCCCAATTGCCACTAGTCTTGGACGGCTTTGTTTTTGACTGGCGGTGCTTCTTTGTCCATCTGAAAAGGCAATCGAAAACCAATAGTCACTTAGAAAGTGATTAGCTTGTGCAACAGCTCATGCACTTCTGGTATGGCGAACAGGGTGCGGTGCATTTCGCGTCGTTGTGTCTGGTTGTACAGGGTTGGTACGAGTGATATCAGGTTCTTGGTATAGTCGGATAATTCCCCCTCTTCTGCGTTGTGTTGGCGTTTGAAGCTGTTGAGTACCTCCTCTATGACCATATTGGGGTCGATGGTCACTGTGCAGTCCTGAAGGCGCACTGCGCTGATGCCTCGATGGCCTCTTTCTCCCAAGACCTTGTCAACGTGCCCCAAGGACTTGTATGGCTTGGGGTTCTGGAGGTACCTTTGTTGTTCCTGCGCCAGGTCCTTTGCCCGGCGCTGGTGTCACTCCCTGAGCTGCCAACCCGTGGCTTCCAGTCGCGCCCCGCAATGCGGTGGGCGCTTTGTTGGGCGTTTTGGTCGTGGGAGTGGATTGCCATATGTAGCTCCCATTTGTCATGCCATTTGGCACTGGTAATGGAGCGTAGGTCCCGGTGTGGGGTTGCGGCCTCCTGCTCCTGGCGGTTCTTTCCGCGAAGGCCCCATGCTGCAGCCGCTTGTCGCATGGCGAGGTGTTGGTCCGGGTCGGCTTGGCTGGCCGAGGATGCGGTTCACCCTGCTGTAGTATGTCATCCATTCAGGTGGGTTGCTGTTGTCCAGGGGGCCGGTTCAAGGGCTGTTCATCTTGGTCTGTGTCGTCAGAGAGGCTCGAGGGGGCCTGCAGCACTTGGATCTGTACCTCTAGTGCGCGGTGTCAGGTGGTGTTGGATGGCATGTCGTTTTTGGGTATCTGCGTCAGTTCAATGTGTGCTGGGTCGGTGTAGCACAGGTCGATAGGTGTCTCTGTCGAGCCTGGTTGTAGGGGTTGGTGTGAGGCTTGGCCCTGTAGGGAGGCTCTCAGGTCCTGCCAGTCCAAGTGCTGCATGGCCTTTTTTACAGCTGTGTCCTCCGGCGTAGGCCGCTTCCTGCGGTCGTCAACCTTGGGTGCGGCGATAAAGTCTCCAATGATGACGGTGGGCTCCAGCACAGCCAGCTGCGGGTACGTCTCCATGACGTGTACGAGGAACGTGTCCGTGTCGTCACCGAATGAGACGTGTACGTTGATGATGTTCAGTTGCCAGGTTAGGCCCACTAGCTCGTACGCTGCCAGGCGGCCCGCGATGCCAAGGTGACGTTGGACATGGTTTGAGCTTTGAGGTTTGATTTTGCGGGTACCAGACGCCCTTTGGCCCCCGGGGGGCCACCTGGTCGGGCCAGGTGATATCCTCCCCACTGGGTCCTAGCAGGGGGGCCCTTCATGACACACCTCCTGCCTGGTGACGGAGTCCCCTGGGTTCACGGGGCTTGGAGCCCCATCCCTCCCCCGTCTTCCCCTTCTCGTCACTCCCCGGTTAGTGCATCACTTAGCAGCCGTAGCTGCAGGCGCTTACCCACCGCGTCGCCCCCCTAATGCGTGGTCGCCCAGGGTGCCGGCGCCGCCGGGGCTGTGCTACTGGCCTGTCGCCAGTGGGACCCCCGTGGGCTGGCGCGGAGGCTGCCTAGCCGTTGGGTTGGTGCGTGGCCCGGTGCGCCTATACTGCCTTGGCGACCGCAGTGCCCTGGTCGTGTGTGCGCGGCGCTCGCGGCCCGCTCAGGGGGGTTGGGGACGGTGCCGGGCTTTGTGTCTTCCCCGTTTCCCCCTTCCCGCCCCGTGTTTCCCGCGCTGTGTGTGGCGGGCCGTCCTGTCCGGTTGTCCCTTATCCTCGCTCGCTGGTACGCCATTCCATGCGGTCTGTGCCTTCCGCGGGCCCGGTCCGGTTGCCCTTCTGGTATCCCCCGCGTGTCCTTTGCATGTGCGTGCGCCCGCGCTCTCGCGTCCCCCCCCCCTCCCTGGGTCGGTGTGGCGCGCGCACCTCGCGCGGTCCCGGTAGGGCCGTTCCACGCGGTCCGTGCCCCTCCGCGTGTCCTGCCTCGGTCCCGTGCTTCGTTTGGCTTGTCTTGGGGGGGGGCGGCCCAGTCCCGTTCCCCCCCTGCCTGGCTTGGGGTTGCGTGCCTCCCTTGGGGCGGGTCCGCGCATCCGGAGCGTCCAGGGCGGGGGGGGAGGGGGGGGGGGCGGCCTGTGCGCCTTATCTCGGGCCGTCCCTCTGCCTTCCCTGGGCAGGCAACAAAGCGGGCGTCATGGGCGTCGCTCTGGTCATGCAGGGCGTGGCCCCGATACTGCTCCAGTTCGTGTTCGCGTGTTGTCCCCGGGCGTGGTCCGTAAGGCACCTCTGTACGCCCGCTCGGGTTTGCTTGCCTGTCGCGGCCCAAGTGGGAGCAGGCGGCAGGGGGCCCGGAGGCGCGTGGCGTACGGGCCCTGTTGCGCCCCCCCCCCCCCGGGCGCCGCGATCCTTCCGGGGGAAGGGGGGGTGCCCCCCCTGCCTTTGGGGGGCTGGGGAGCCGGTGCCCCTGTGGCCCGCGGGCCGGAGGGGGGGAGTGGGGGGAGAGGGGAGGGGGGGTGGCCTGTGGCCCCCGGCCCGGACCCCCCTTCTTCGCCGGCGCATCCCCCCCGTGTTTACTTGTTTGGCAGGGATCATGGGACAGCCCCGGGCGTCAGGCCTGCCCTGCCGCCCGTGGGTCAACCTTGCGGGGGGGGGGCGGCCCTCGCGGCGTCCTCCCCGGAGGTGTGGCCGGGGGGCCTAGCGGGGCGGGGGGTCGCCCTACCTCGGTCCGTCCCTCTGCTTTCCCTCGGCAGGCAACAAAGCGGGTGCCATTGGCGTCCCTCTGGGTACAGAGGGCGTGGCCCCCATACTGCTCCGGTTCGTGTTCGCGCATGGTCCCCGGGTGTGATCCGTGCGTTGTCCTCATGCAGCTGTCGCGGCCTCCGTGGGAGCAGGCGGTTTGGGGCGTCGGGGCGCGTGGCGTGCGGGCTCAGCTGCGTCCCCCCCCCCCCCGGGCGTCGCGGCCCCTTCGGGGGGAGGGGGGACGTCCCCCCTGCCCAGGGGGGCTGGAGGGCCGGTGCCCCCGTTGCCTGCTGGCCGGAGGGGGGAGTGGGGGGTGAGGGGAGGGGGGGTCGCGCTGTGGTTCCCCACCTCCCTTCTCCGAGGGGTTTGCCCGTGGCCACCGTCCCAGCCCCCCTTCTTCGCCGGCGCATTTTCCCCGGGTATACTTGTTCGGCCGGGGTCTTCGGGCAGCCCCAGGCGCCAGGCGTGGCTCGGCCGGCCGTCAGTGCGTCAGCCTGGCAGGGGTGGTGGGGCGGCACGCCGCCCGGTCAGGGGGCTTGGACGTGGTCTGTCCTCCCGCCTTCCCCGGGCAGGCACACAGGCGGGTCACTCCATCTGTGCCCCGCCCTCCATACTGCATTCCCGGGTGCCGCCGTCCCGCCGCGGCCTACGGGGCGCCCTAGAGTGCCGGCGCAGGGCTGTCGGCCTGCTGCGGAAATGGCGGGAGTGAGCGGGCGGTCGACTGGTGGCACTCGGGGTGTAGCAGCGCTTGCCACGGTTGTGGCGTTCCCCCCTGGGTGCCGCGGCCCTCTCGGGGGGCATGTGGGGCCGCCCCCCCCCTGGTCGGCCGGGGGGGCTGGGGGGGGACGGTTGACATGGATTTGGAAATCACTGTTGTAGGATATGGGTACGCCTTTGACCCAGGTCGTATGGTATTGGTTTCCCATTCTGGTCAGCACGGGGGTGAGTTTTTCGGTGGTTCCGCAAGTCTTGAGTGCTTGTTCCTGCCATAGCATGCCGTTGTGGTCACACCCTGCCATGATAGGTATGTCTTGTAGGTCTGGGGCTTTGGCAGTGTTGTACGGGACGCCTGTTTGGTTCAGGGACATCAGGGTGAGGACTGCGGCAGTGGCCTTGTCGGCGCGTGCTGTGGTGGCGGCTTTTCCCCGTTGTGTCTAATTGGCTGGAAGTCATTGTTCCAGGCACAGTTTGTGGGCGAGGGCCCCCCGCCACCCGTGGTTCCTCCGGTAGGTTGGGCTCCTCCAGCGATGCCTCTGGTTTGTCCTCTGTCCATATCGTTCATGGTGTTACCCGGTTTTCTTGTGTGCGGAGCTGCAGTGGGTATTCGGGGAATGGTCTGTCGTCCCACAGCTCAAAGTCGGATGTCGTTGCTTTCTCGCCTCATTCCAGTAAGGCTTACGAAGAGAAGTTGAGTTGTAGCTCGCCGTGTTTGCCTGGTGTGGCAAGGCTGTATTTCACCGTGCCTTGGAACCAGACCCACTGCTTGGGTTGCCCTTTCAATGAACAAACATACACTTCCGCTCCATCTGGGTATTCGGGGTGCATTGCGCCGCGTTCTTCCAGTGACAAGAACGACCATGTGTGGGGTTTTGGCTGGGGCTCAGGTGGGGGCGGTGCCACTTTGCGTGCAGGCTTAGGCCTCTTGGCCCTTCAGGCTGTTGCCCGTGCTCTTTCGGGCCTTGGCAGTGGTTTGGGTGGCACTGGTTCCGGTGCCGGACGGGAGGCTCGTTTGGGGGCGTTGTGACCTTTGAAGATGCTGTACGCCGGTCCGTGGCCCTCGGTGGACCGGTGCATGCCGCACATCTTGTTGGTGTGGGTTTGCAGGCTGGCGGTGCGCAGCTTGAGAGTCTGCTCCGTGTCTGTCGGCCATGACATGCAGGATTGCGTCTGTGTCATCCCATGCCTGCGTACATAACATGCTGGGGTGCGTGCTAGTGTGAGCCACGTGGTGGTGAGTGCAGTGTTGGTGCCTGGGGCATCCACTGTATAGTGCTTAGCCGTTTCGGGTGCCAGCCAGTGTGCCAGGGGGTGGTTGTTGTGGTGGGTAGAGTGGTCTGCAAGATGAAGGAGGAACACGTTTGATTTTACCAAGCAAGAACTTGCCCAAATCAGAAATGTACCCCCGACTATCCAGACGTTGACACATCAGTTAGGAGTTTCAGTTGAAAGTCATGGTTTGTTTCAAACGTTTTAGTGTAGCTTGTTGCTTTACTTGACACGTTGGCGCGGCCTGATATGTCCGGTGATTTTCAGTACATCAACAATGGCACAAATTGGAAGTTGACAATCATCTACCTTCATTATACCCCTTGTTACCACTCACCCCAAACATTGTATTAGGATTTGCGAGATTTTAGATCATAACTCCCGTAATTTGATATGTTGTTCCATCCTCGTTTGCTGCCGCTCAAGTGGTATTCCCCGAAAACCTCTAAAAAGCTGGACATTTTTATCACAAAAAAGATGAAGGTCCATCCACAACAACAAATCATTATCATGACACACAGTTGCCGACAATTTGCAGACACCTGCAGGCCTGCTGTGTCTCGATTGACTCTACAATTGTGTCAACTGTATGCTTCTACATGATTTGCCATGCATTGCAGAGTAATAGAAGATGGTCCGTTTAGATGATTATCATAAGTTGGCATGCAGCGCAGCGCATTGATTTGTTGCGCATTGATTTGTTGCAGCACATTGAATTGTTCTTGTTCATCCATTTTTTGAAGGGCATGCATATGCTGCTGCTGAAGTTACCCTGCTGCTCAGCATACATCTGGTGTTTGGAAATTCGTTGCATGTGCTGCTGTGCATACATGTGATGCATCTGTTGTTGTGAATACTCATGCTGTCTTTCTTCGGAATGCAGGTTTGGCTGTATTGCGCTCTGGTTGTGCTCCAGTGGTTCAGACCTCTGTTTCCTTAGCGGTACCTGACTTTCTTCTTCAGAGTGGTGGTGTGTAGGCTCATGTTTCTTTTTCAGATTTGAAAGCAAAGGTTTAGGGCAGGCACAGTTTTCCTTCAGAGGAATGTCAAGCTCAGAAGCACGGGGCACATGTTTCTTTTTTAGAGTTGACAGGAGACGTTCAAGACAGTCACGGGCTTCGACCACAGAAAGGTCAAAACTTGAAAAACAATATGCAACAATATAGAACTTATTCCTGCTGTGCGGTGCAAAGTGCAGGACAAACTGTCTACAAGT
Organism: Eutreptiella sp. 'Long Island Sound 2002'; assembly: GCA_964036045.1. NCBI lineage: Eukaryota > Euglenozoa > Euglenophyceae > Eutreptiales > Eutreptiaceae > Eutreptiella > Eutreptiella sp. 'Long Island Sound 2002'. Next base: position 114,677,313 of record OZ038381.1, read on the forward strand.
CACAGAAAAGCTGCAAGGGCTGCACGCGATATTGTAGCAAGACTTGCCGTTGACTCCTGACAAAGCCACTGAATCAAAAGCAGTTCCAAGACGCAGCAACGTCGAAGGACTGTCAATAGTCGTCTGCACGTTTCTCTTATCAGCTGCACGGGGTGCCACACGAAGAACTCTCATCCAGCCCAATTTTGTTTCGAGACCCTGACGAACTGCATGTTCAAAAGCAATCAAAATCTCACTACGCACAACCTGGGCTCTGGCGAGGTTGAGGCTGTACAGAGGGCCATAAGGTTTCTCCCAGGCCTTCTGTTTGTAAAGCACGTGCAGCAGCGTGTCAAAGCCGCACCTCGCCTGCAATGGTTGATAGACACTGTCAAGAAGTAACGAGTCTTGCGAAGAATCTTCAGTGCAGGAGTCCAACTGGAAGACCTTTGCGAACACAAAAGTAACCGAATGTTCTGACCTGCCCGTGCCCAACAGAGCTGTGAAGCCTGTGAGAATCTAACTCATCGGCAATCCCGTCTTCCGCTGACTAGTCTTGTTGCGAACCTTCAGCGTTGCTGTCCTTGACACACCAAGCAAGTGTCATTGAAGACTTTAGTCCCAGCTTTCAAGGCCGTGCGCATCACATCTGTGAAACACCTGGGAATCTAAGTAATCAGCATCCAGGTGCTCAGGTGTCTCGTCTTGTCGTGAACCTTAAGCCTTGCAGTCCTGGACACACCAAGCAAGCAGCCCAACCAATTTGGACACAGCTTTCAGGGCCGTGCGCAACAGGTGTTTGAAGCACCTGAGAATCTAACTCATCAGCATCCGCTCCTTTAGGTCACTCGACTTGTCCTGTACCTTCAGCGTTGCTGTCTTGGACACACCAAACAATCGCAGTCGAAGAGTTTACAAAAAACGTTCACGGCCGTACACAATGTATCCGTGAAGCACTTGACCATATAAGTCAATGGTATAATCAGAGTCCTCTGAATACTCGGAATCAATGGGGTACCGCCCTGTTAAGAAAATGCAGAAAAATGTAACACAAGGCAGCATTTTGCAAAGCTGTAATTTGTACAAAAGATGGAAATATACCCATTGTTTAGTCAGGACAAGTCGTAGGCAGCCCAGCCGTGGGCGTGAAATGGGGCCGGGATGCGCGATTTGCGCATCAAGTTGAGTTGCCAAAGATGGTTTGCGCATCAAATTTGATAGTTGTGCGGATAATCTGTTAGGCATGTGCAACATCATGCAAAAGGAGCGGTAAATTCAATTATGGCGGAAAGAAGCCCTGTAAAATGATGGGTGACCTGCTAATCAGAACGTGGAGATCAACAGATCCTTGGTTGCCAAGCTAGACAAGGACAAGGACAAGGACAAAAAAGGCCAAGGGCTGCTGGAGGAAGAAAGGTGACGCAGTGAAAAAGGTCACCGCGGAGGTGAACACCCCAAACAACGACACCCCTTAGCAAAGGTCTTGCATCCAACAGCCCTAACTAAGGCGGTCGCAGGATGATGCTGCTGTCAATTGAACACAATTCACGTCGGGAATCCTCAACTTCCCCGGACCTTCAACAAGCGAAAGGCCAGGGACGGTGCCGGGGTTGAGGAACATTCACAATGGCTGGGTGAGGGCGAGTGCCGGAGGGCTATCTACCCTGTGCAAATCCCTGCATCAGACCAAGGTCCCCGCTGAAAGCACCAACCCTGGCACCCTGTCAACCCTCAAAAACAAGAATGTATTTGACGTATCCCAGGATCCTTCTGAGGTTATTCAATGATCTCCCAGACTGCAGGTGGATGCTGCAGACAGGCTGGCAGAGGCCATGCCCCATGACGTCCACCAGTTGCTGATTGAGCTTCTGGAAAGGCCGGAGATACTTAGGTTGCAGGCCGTGCGCTGAATTGGCTGTGAGCGGCAGCTTCACCTCGAGGTCTGTGCTTTGTGCGGGGAAGTGGAAAAGCTCTTCAGCGTCTTGGTTGACACAGGCACCAAGATTAGTCTACTCAAGTCTAGGCCATTACCACAAGAGTACATGGCCATGAGTCAGAGGCCTTTCAAGCTGAAGGTAGCCAACGGGCAGTACATGGTGGGTGGAAGGAAGGAAGCCAAGACTGCTGCAGTTGATGAGCCAAGGTGAGCTGAGCTGCCCGAACCTCGGCAAGGAACTCCTTCTCAAGGGAAACTTCTACGAGGCCGAGATGCATTGCATCATGATCGTCGGTTACAACCTCTTGATGGAGATGGACTCAGGCGTGCTCTCGGCTCAGGACTCTATGACCCTGTAACAGGATGACCGGCTCTCGTGGTTATTGTTTGCTGCGCATTAGGGGCAGTGCAGATGGACTCAGCCGCAGCGCCATCATCTCAGAGTAGCCTAAAAGGGGATTGAGCCCGAAGGGCCAACGAACCAGGTGTACGGAGTTAAGCCAGAAGTGGCATACCCAGTCGTCGCTGAGATCTGGCAGGTGGACCTGACACCCAACGCCCAGGAGCTACTTGCCTTCATCACCCCTCAGGGGAGGGTGTTCAAGTGTAAGGTCATGCCCTTTGGCGTGGCCAACGCACCCGCTCTATTCCGAGAGCTGATGCATAAGATCCTGTCCATCCTTCGGCGAAGACTCAAGGTGCAAGAACTCATATCCCGTGGGGCCCAGATGGAGGCGCACATCGACGATGTATGCCTAGGGACCAAAACCCAGGAGTATCACCTAATCTTCTTGGGTGAAGTCTTTGCGGTCTGCCAGGAGAACCACACACGACGCAAGCTGGACAAGTGTGCGTTCATGCAGGAGACCATGCAGTACTTGGGGTTCGATATTGGCCATGCATGGTGGACCCGCGCGGCCTCGAAGGCCAAACCCCTGATGGATGCTAAGGTACGGCATGAAGACCCCAAGAAAGGACTCCATGATGTACGTAGTTTCATTGGGGCCTGCAACTTCTACCGTCGCCATATCAAGAACTTCACCTACACCAGCGCCATCCTAACGGACTTGATCAAGAAGAGTACCGCCTTGCGCTGGGGCCCACGAGAGCAACAAGCGTTTGACAAGCTCAAGAACAAGGTCGCCAACGCTAAGTGCTTGGGCGTGCCTAGGGCACAAGGGGAGATGATCCTGGTGACCGACGCCAGCAATGTGGGCGGTGGTGGAACGGTGTTCCAATGGCAAGCACTAGAGAAGGAGGAATTTGACTCGGCAATTACCAAATGGGGGACAGATAGATTGAACCGAGATGGTACCCTCAAGCACAGCTACACTGACGACAAGTGGGTGCTAGTACCCCTGGGTCACTTGAACTGGAAATGGAACCAGACCCTGGGTAACTACTCCATCTATGAGCGGGAATTGCTCGCGGGTATGCTGGTGCTATCCTCTCAGGCACGTCTGTCGGGCAGTAACCCTGTCGTATGGTTGTGCGACCAGGAGTACCCAGTGACAGAGTCCCCGCGCGACTGAAGTGGACCCATGAGTCCAGTGGTCATGTAGGTGCTGACCGTACCCTGAGGCTAATCAAGCAGTGGTTCCACACTACCTGGAGTGACGACCAACTGCGTAAGACCCTTCAGACTATCGTGGACAAGTGCCTGTGTAGGTCCTGCAAACCTGGGGATATCAGGGACAGGGGTCTCTACTCGACCCTGCCCATCCCCTACTGTGCTAACAGTGTGCTCTATGTGGACTACACGGAGATGCCGAAGTTTGGGGGCTACGGCTTTGCCCTCGTGGTAACCTGTGGGTTGACCAGGTTTACCCGGGTGTTCCCGTGTACCAAGCACATCACCAGAGAGGAGACTATCAAGATACTCCTGGAGGAGTGGTTTTGTGTCTATGGGGCGCCCAGAGAGATCACCTCCAATGAGGACGTACGAGTACGCTCTGACACCGACTGGTACACGAAGGGTCCTGAGATCCCTCAATGTCCAAGTGTCCACGGGGATTCCCTACTCTCATACGAGCAATCCCCTATGTGAGCGACAGATTCGTGTCCTCAAGGAGAATGTAAGGGTATGGTGCAAGACTGAGCGCACCAGAGACTGGGTGAGACTAATCCCCGTCATATCCTTGATAATGAACTCCCAAGAGAGTTCGGCGACTGGCTACTCGCCCCATGAGCTATTCCTAGGGCGCCTGGCGTGGTTCCTACATGCTCCCTATCCAGAAGATACTCATTCTACTGTGGGCAACTGGGTCCAGGAGCACCAAACGAAGGTGGACACGGCCAAGGCTATGCTCCAGAGAGTGAGAGAGCGACAGTGGAAAAAAAAGAACAAGCACCGGGCGCCCGCCTCCTACCAAGAGGGGGACTGGGTGTTGGTGCACCACAGTCGGCTAACCGCCTGGTCACGCTCTACCAGCCATGACCCCTACTTCGGGCCCTACAAGATTCTCTCAGTTAATGGCCACCGTATCAAGGTGGGGTGTTCTCCCCAGCTAGGGGGGACCCTGGTGTGCGCTGCTCAGCATCTAAAGCGCTACTACGATCCCCAGAACCTGTGTGGGGAGGAGTGGGAGCTGAACGACGAGGGGATTGCTGCTCTGGACCTACAGGGCGCTGCCAGCCCTATGGAAGTTGAAGGAAAACTCCCTGACATGGACGCCGACGAGATGGCTAAGGAGGGCTTCTATCTCGTGAAGTCTGTACTACGCCACCGCTAGCCCCAGGGTTGGCGCTTCCTCACCCTCTGGGAAGGTTTTGGAGTCCAAGAGGCCACCTGGGAGCCCTTCTCTGCGTTTGTACTACCTGAGGGACGCCTAAACTCAGTTCTGGTACACTAGTTGTCCCAGAACAACCTCGGTGAGTTGCTGAGGCTCGCTGAGACACTTGCCTCCAAGGCTAAAGCTAGGGACTGAACCCTACCCTTACCTGCCTAAGTGTGTGTGTGAGTGTGCTATTCCTGAGGTCGTGGGAGCAAGCTGCAGAAATGGTGGCCTAATTATACCCAAGTCTGCACCCTCACTGAACCCGGCGGATGTTTTATCGGTGCCACGGGGTACGCCCCGGATTCCTCCGCCCCTAAGCGCCCAGTTTCTGTGATGGCACAAAACCTTTGGGGATTACACAGCACGTTAGTCCAGGTATTGTTTTCCTACCTATCTGCCTACTACAAGATAGGGGTGGCCAAAACCTATGAGGCATGAAAACGCCTGTTTGCTACGATGGCCAAAACCTGGACTAACCACTGCCACTGCCCACCAAAAGCGTGATAACATTTCAGGAAACAGGCGGGACAGTGACACACATACTACAGGTCCTACACTCACTACTGTGGCACGAGCCATCGAAGGATGAGCGGGCTCTGAGGCCCAAGCCCTCACCCTGGCTTGCCACACCTACACCCACACGCTACTTGGTGTTGTAGATGAATGTGTCAAAGGCCCTAGTGGCCTACCTGTGAAAGGGACAAGAGAACACAGCGCTACTAAGCGACTGTGGCCTAACAGGGACGCCACAACGTGTTTCCCTGTTAGGGCTTGGAGGGAAGGAGTGCTCAGATTGCGTGCACAGCGTGGATGTTGAAGAGGTCGGACTGCCCTCGCCACTCCTGGCGTAAGGGCAGTTTTTTGTTTATGTCATCAGCACCCGTTTTAGCCTGGGCAAAAAATTCAGAAGTCGCCGAAGGCAACTGCAGCCGCACCAATTCACCCTGACCTTCCCACCTGTAAAGCAACGTCCAATGACTGGGGTTCAACACTTAGGAACCAAGACAGCCTCCACGTATTATGCGCTTCTCAGGCTGCCCTATAATACGCTGTTCCTGAATCCCAGTACAAGCAAGCAAGCTTAAGGAACTCCACCCGTTCTCTTAAAGAACGTAGGGTGGAGCCCCTGGGTAACCTAAACAAGGGTTTTACCGTGCGCATCTCGCGACGCCTACCCTTTAATGCGTCATATGCATGCACGTTCATGCACGAGGTTTGCAATCACCTGTTCCAATCTCTTTTTTCCTATCAATCTACACAAGAAATCCAGAACTCAACCAGGGGGTGGCCCCTCCTGGGCTTACCTACCTTACCTACCGCTGGAGAGCGAAGCAAGGGAAAGGAGAAAGCGAGACAAAAGCGAGGCAAGCGTTGATGCACTCGTGTGTATGTACTAATCACCCGATCTCACCTCTAATCATCTGCAATCTTTCCAATCTAGCCCTCTATCGTTTGTTAGCGCTGCTACAAGGCTCGTTCACGGAATCACGGGGCAGGCAATGTGCATGCTGCATACGAGACGAGGACAAACCTGCATGTTTATACCTGTTTCATTGAAGTCATTTCTAATTCTTGGATTCTTTGGTTCCGATTTTGCCTTTGAGCATGGGTAGAATACCTATGTTTATTAATTTATGTGTGTCTCGTCATTTTTGTCATTATGCGTGACATACGTTTAAAATCTTATTATTTCCTGTTTTTGGTGTTGCGCTTCGCGGTTTGCGTGGTTTCGTCCCTCATCCTCCGATTCTCTGTTGTGCAGATATCCTCCAGTAGCGTCGCTGAGTAGGCCGCTGTACGGGCCGGAAAGCAGCATCAAGAGACTGAACCAGAACCCAAGACCCAACCAAGGGGCAATTCAATGTTTTTCCTCGCCCCCTCGCCCTGAACCAGGACAGGTGCCACCAGCAGGTTCGCAGAGACTCAGAGCGAACGCCCTGTGAGAGTACAGCGTTGGGTTGTGTCGCGCTGCAGCTTGGAGGGAGGAATGCATATGCATATGTTCTTTGCATGCCCAAATCTAACCACACCAAGCCTCAGAAACCCCTGCAGCGCCAAGGGCGTTGAGTTTTCTGTAGTCATTGTCACGACAAATACAGCAAAAGGCGCTGGCCATGGTAAAGCGCTCTTTTCCAGTGCAAGGGGGGCTATAGGTATTTTAAAGTAGATGTGGAAACCTAGGAGAGGCCAGGAAAAATTCCCTATATCCTGAAATGCGACAGTGGTGGCCACCACAGCACAAGGGGGGTGTAAGAAAAAGTGCTTTCCCATTGCTTTAGAGTAGACGTTAGTTGCATTAGAGATGCTCTTAGTTATCCTGCATTTTTATCTTAGTATTGGCCCGACCAAAATTAGTGATAACACATTTTGACCTATGGAACCAGACAATAAACCAGGATGTTGTGTGGACCCCTTAATCCCCAAGCAATGTGAACTAAAACATCATTTGCTGACTGACAGAGGCACTGACATACTGAGGCAGAGCCTATGAGATTATCTATATTTTCTCATGAATGCGTAGCTATCCCAGTGGTCTGCACCCTAGGGGGCTGTGGCACCTCCTTTTGAGAGGTCCCCGGTTCAATTCCCAGTCCGCCTAGCTAAATACGAATGTCCCATGTCACATGGCAGTGACCTCAGCCCCACAAGCCATGCCATCTCACCACCTATGGGACCCAAAACAAATGAGTGCACATCTCAGGATGGCACTATATGGGGTGTGAGCCCTTGGAGCAGTTTTTCAATCAGTTTTTCTCAATCATGTAAAATATGTTTATCCAAGTTGCATTCATTGTCTATTGCTGTAGTCTCTTGTTGATATCTTTATTATCCAACTCTTTTCTGACTGCAGCTGTTCATGCTTTGATCCTGTTTGACTTCTACTTGCTCATCTCTGGCTTGGGTTATCCTGTATTGGTTGTATTTCATCAACAAAACATTTTCTCCATCAAAAGCAAGCAGCAGGAACCCTACACCAGCAGCAAGCAGCAAGAGAGGCAGAATAAGAGCTGAAAGACTCATAAAAACGTTCTGTTCCCATGTGGCTGGTGTCGCATTCCATGCCGCACGCTTGTGCTGCCTGGCGCATGGCGATGGTGAGTGTTGGAGCATTGGTGGGGCGCGAGATGGCGTGTAGGGCTCTGTTATACCTGTGCCAGGCACCGTGGTCGTCCTTGGCTGGGAACCGCAGCTTGGGTGGGAGGGTCCTGTCGGGCATAGTGGCTGCGGGTGGGAGTAGGTTGGGGATGATGAGGTCGATGTATAGGGGTCCGTGGCCTGTGCCCGTGGGTGGGAGGTTCACATGGTTTGCCTCGTGGACGCGCATCCTGGTCGGATCCCAGTAGCACTTGTTGATGCGGGAGGGGTGCGTGCCGGGGTGTTGAGGCAGCGGGAGTGTATCCTTCGTGAACGGCCGTTAAGTGGCCGTTTGAATATTGCGTCAATTTCACGTGAATTTACCCAACCTTTCAGTTTTTTGGGGGGAAATGCCATATTCTTGGTTCATTCCGAGGGATTTGAAGGGCCAAAAAAATTCCCCGAGCTTTGTTACGCATCATCCAATGAAAGTCCCGCCCAAAAAGCAGCCATCATGTCGGAACCGTGCCCAAAACGAGAGGTGCCGAACCCCGGCAAGCCTGTAGGCCATTCACAGCCGTGAATTCACCTGAATTCGTACGAAATTTGCACCAATTTCTTACGAATTTCGTACTGAGTTCATGTGAAGTGAAGTGATTTTACAAAGTGTTACCGGTGTCCACCTCCTGATTTGTCCTCACACCCCTAGTAGGCCCCCCAGGATGCACCCCGGTCACAGGCAACAATAATCTGGGTTTGAATAGTAATCTCATGTCAGTCTCTTGCGGCACCGGAACCGCCGCCGTAGAGTCTGAAGGTGCTGCATGTCGGTTAGAAGCTGTCTTCTTGTACGGCTTGCATACGTTTGTACACTTATGGGCCCTTGCACAGGTTGTGCCCTTTTGGTTGCATCCCACCCAGGCAACCAAAGGCTATTGTCAATGGTGTGGTTGTCCACAACCACCTGCACCCCCAGTCACCCCCGGAGGAGGCTTAGGCCCCTCCCGTTGTGCAACATGCGCTTCAGCCTCCGGTGACTTCCCTCCATGCCAAAGCAGGAGAAGTTTGACAAGATTCTCCACTTCTTTGCAAAACAATACATGTGGTCGATCCAAAGATGCTTCCACAGAAGTTTGCCCCACTGGAGCTCATTGTGGGCAGCGCCCATGGCTATGCTATGGTTCCAGAGCCGCCCCACGTCGGCCCCGGAGGACCATGCGGAACGCCACCCGTATACACACATGCTTGCAAAATTCTTCCACCACGTTTTGCACACCGACTCCCAACTTTCTTCTCCTACTTGATGCTGCCTCACACTAGGCTGCTGTAGGCAAGCATCTGTTATCTTCTCCCAACCCCTATTCCGCATGAAATGGAAGGCAGCAGCACACTTGATCCTCACCTTCCCCTTGCTGTTTGCCTTGTCATTATTTAATGAGGCACGGGTGCAAGTTCGTGCAGCAAGCCGTGCCTCATCCAAATTTTTTCAGAGCATGCTGCGTGCCACAGTGGCGGGTGCCTTCCCTGTCAATTGTACAACTAGGTCCTGTGTCCCGTTGATGCCACACAACGGGACACGAAGGACCCCATGGAGGCCATAAGCAGGCACTCGCCTATCACTAGTAATGGTCCTATATATAGAACCTATGGCAACAGCCGCTTCCGAGCTGCCGTCCATCGCACTTGCTGTGCCAAAGGTAGCAAGGCACAGAGCACGGTTACACATGCAGACCCAATGCACGGTGGCACCAGGGGATTCTGCCTTCCAGTTTTGGCAGCCCGCCATGAGCACCTGTGCTTTACCATCTGCAAACAGCAAAAAAAGGGACTGTCCATCGTTCCCTCCCGTATCCTTAAAGCTTACGTTTGCGGCCTTGCGCAACTCGTCGACAAAATCAATTTTTTTCGGAGGCCGCGTAGAGGATGGTGGGATGGAAAGGCGCAACGCCCAAATCATCCCACCACCCGGGGTTTGCAAGGTGCCAGGAGAAGGGGAAAAAGGAATGGTCTGCCAGTGCACCTGCAGCAAGATACTGCAGGCACACCATGTTGTTGTGGGGGGGCATATGGACGAGGTTAGTGGTGGGGTACCCCTGGACGTGGGCGTCCTTGGGCTTCCCCACAGGGTTAGTGCGTATGGAATTGAAGAGCTGGTCAACGCTGGAAGTGAGAGGGGTTAGATGCAGAAATTTAAGGGAGGGGAGTTGGCGGCGCAGTTCCCTCCACAACCTTCTGGCCCAGCCCCTCCCCCCGAGGTAGGAGTTGCGGATGGGGCTGGGCATGTCAATGTGAATGACCTCGGGGGAGGGGTCGACGGATGCTGCCCTGCTCACACCATCATCCATCCGCAGTCCCCTCCACAGGTACGCCGCCTCCTCCAATTGATGATGGGAGACGGAGAGGGCTTGGTAGTGGGCAAGTGTGTCAGCTGCGGGGACGGAGCGCGAGGCCAAGCTGGCGAGCTGGGACATAGTCTGCTCGGACATGGTCAAAAGCGAATGCCAAGAGAGTTTGAGAGGTGTGAGAAAGCGAAACAGTGGAAATGAGGGTCAATTCGTACGAGATTTGTACGAATTTCCCACCCTTGTGAATATGTGAACCTAGGGTGAGTTTATGCTTGAATTTGGGTGCATCAATTTCACATTCACGCGAGTCTCACCAAATGTTTTGAACCATGTGGCTACTTCAAAGGGTAAATTGCACACATTTGTTGGATCTTACTTTGGGCGACGATAGCACGACAAAAGCACATGTGAGCTTCACGCTACGACCAAAACACAGCAAAATTGGGTGGAATTTACAATACCCTGAATCTCGGATTCGAACGGCCGGTTTACGAAGGGTACAAGGGTCTGCCGGTGAACCGTGCTGTGAGGGCAGTGAGGCCCAGTTGGTGCATGGCGTCCCGGACGGCAATGTCGGAGGCTGTAGGCGGGCTGGTCCGGTCGTCGTCGGTGGGGGCGTCACTTAGGTTGCCAATGAGGATGGTGGCCGCCAGGGGGGAGAGACGACGGTATGCCAGGCTCAGGGCGTCCAGGAAATCCTTGGTTTCCTCTCCGAATGGGACGTGCGTGAGTAGCACTTTGAGCTGCCATCCAGGCCCAAGCATTTGTACGCCCCGAGGCGGCCATCCACTCCGAGGTTGGTTTTGGGCATGTACCGTGACCGATGTCTTGTGGTAGAGGGGTATCCCTCACTCCCAGTCGGCGTGGTATTTGTTCCCCTCTGGGTCCAGGATCAGTGCTTGTTCGGGCTGGTCTGCCCTGCGGAGGGCCCGTTCTAGGAACCGGAGGAGGTCTGCGCCTTGGAGTTGTGGCACAGGCATGACTTACAGTGTGGTGGTCTTTGTGTGGTCGTAGGTGACCGCGGGCTCGTTGAGGATGTTGATGCGGGCGTGGGCTTCCGTAGGCGCTGGCTGCTTGGGATCGGCGGTTGTGGCGCCGGGCCGTTTCCAGCCCGGGCCCCGTCAGGCGTCGAGGAGGTCAATGATACCCCAAAACACCCTGAAAAGAATTTTCAAACTTACACCATTCCAAGTCCACCCCCTTTGTCCCATCCTCAATCATGCAAAGCACAACAATTAAGGCAAATACATTTCTTATGAAAAATTCTGAGAAGTTACGCACCTCACAATCAGTCCTTATATCAGAGAAATAAAAAAAAAATTATAGGCTAAGGGTCAAGAAGGAGTAGTAAGTCGCAAACCTACTCCATGGTTAGGGTAAGGCTCAAGTAGGCAAAAAAATCACACAAACATGGTCAAAGGCAACGGCGTTGGGTCGTCGCCATCACCCACAACGATGACGTACGACGTGTTGTGTCCAGCTCAAGACTGTCATCAGGGTGGGGGGACAGTTGATAGGGTCAGGGAAATAGAAACCCAGTGATATAGTGCCATTTTGGCACAAAAAAACAACTTTTTTGCGTTGCTCCCACCTCGACGCGTGAACGCCTCTACGCGTCCACTTGACGCCTAACTAAAGCATGCATTCACACACTGAGTGTTGCCCTAGAAGGTATGCATTTGACTTAATTCCAAAAGCGCTTCAGGAAGTTTATAGGAAATTGACAACTTACACTCCTGACGCGTTCCCGTGTGGGGACTGGCCACGGGACGCTGCGGTGACACGCACAAGCAAGCAGGCAGGCAAGGCACTGCGCTCACAGGGGCATCAATACGCTCGTGTCATGAGACAAAGCGTTTCAGGATCCTTGCCACTCTGAAACAAGGGAACAAAAGTATGTACAGCAACACATCAGGATATGTACACATGGGGTTAAGACTGGACTGGGGTAAGTGCATCAATGGACAATAGACACTCAGTCCCAACTCGTATCCCAATCCCAGGTCCGACCCTTCCAGTGGCTGGTTGGGGCAGGGGCTCAAACACAACCCATGCCCTGCTCAGTCCGGACCCTGAAACCCTGCCAATAGGGGAGGTGTGCCGCCCAGCCACAGGCGAATCCCCGGGAACCAAGGAACTCCAAGGTGGACTGACGATGACCCCCCATGCTCCCTTACCGGCAGGTCCTAACTCACATCTGAGTCAGAGATATGGCCCCGCCATCATCCCTCAGGAGTTGGTAGCTGAAAATGGGCTGTTCCAGCCCAAACTGATATTAGCTCAAAAATCTCCAAAGTTGACCGATCGTCCGGACACGCCAGAGGTAGGGACGAGGCAACTGACCCTATGCCCTTCGAGTACAAACTCCCTGAGGCCCTCACCCAACCTGGTTCCCTCTGAGGTCCCGGCATCAGGGCACCACGGGTTCGTCACGTGGGGTCATGATGCCAAAACTACCAAAATTGGCATCGTTCTCACGCGTGGCTCGCCCGGACAGGGCAAGGCCAATAGGTCACAGGATAGGAGGCAGGACCTAAGACCCATATCTGAGTGTACAACTTGGAATTGGGTCTGGGATCCCTGTGGGCATAGAGATATGGGGCCGCCAATTGACCACACAGGGGGGTGAAATTGGGGTCCCAAAAGGGGGTCATTTTGGCTGCTTGAAACGAGCCGAAACTCGGGGGTGCTCCCAATAGTATATCTCGACGCCGGCCTGCAGATCAGATCCGCCATTCCATACACCATCCACCAGGAGTCGGACAGAGACTCCCATACACTTGGCCCCTGAAGATCTCCATGCCACTCAGCGTGGTGACAATCCCAATTGGGTCCACGAATGCCAAAATGGCAAAATCGTCCACACTCACTTTGGGCTAGCACTTTAAGGAGGGTGGCTCCGCTTCGCCCACGTGGTGTGTGTATATTGGGGACCAATATACATAACACCCATGTCATATATGGTCCATTGGTCCTTGCGTCCGGTGTGTACGGGGGGCTGAACATAGTGCACGGCGGGCAGAAAATGTGGAAAATTACTCAAAATGGCCGAAAATGCGCGAACTCATGGTTGGGGCAAATGAGGCACATGCCCGACTTGGACCGGAGTGTGCCATAGGATTGGTATCAAGTCATATGTGTCCAACATATCTTTTGGGCGTCGCCCAACTCCTCCGGTTTTGGGAATGGCAGGGTCGCCAAGTGAGCCCATGATTTGGGATGGTCCCAAATCGCCAACATGGCGGCCACGGTATGCCAAGCCCAAGAGGAGTTATCCGGGCAACGAAGCATGTACCTTCATAACATACTTGGGTCATGATGTCAATTGAGCGCAACGTTGAGATACACGGTCGCCACTTGACATCATGACGGGCAAAGAACAGCAATATTGGCGAAAAAAAAACCCCAAAGGGCCTTGAAAGGCGCACAAATATATTATAACATCTTCGGCTTGGATAAAGTAATGGACCAATACTTCTGAACACAATGACTTAACACCAATGACCTCCGATTCCACATATGCGCTCCACTTGGGGCGCTTTGAAAGGTCACGAGCGCTACTTCCCAAGTGGGCACATATAAATATGGAAAATTGCAAAACACACACCTTGCTCCCAACGAATCGCTTTGGGATCGCTACACAAGCTTTCCTCCACGAAGGTTAGGCTTGCAATTCATCGTGGGGAGTATAAGGAAGGGCCTCGTGCAATATGAGGTCCATTGGTGGGTGTATCGCTCTTAGCCAAACCCGCCAAATGGGCACGCAATACAACGCATGGCACATGCCACATACTGCCCAAAAAAGTAGCTCCCCCCACGATATGTCATGCCCCTCCAAGGGCAGAACCTTGTGTCAATCGCTCATAGGAACTCAAGAAAAATTCCTATTCAACACCAACACTCGCGCGCTACACTCAAAAGTTATCTTAACGCACGCAATATCATGGCCAAGGAGTTATAACGCAAACTCTACCCTCTTGACCATGATCCATTACGCTCGCGCGCACGTGTGGAGACGCAAGGCGTATAAAGCTTTCCAAATTACGTCAGGAGTATTGTGAATACATCCCATGCTTTCTTATTGTCATTCCTCGCAAGCAGCACGAGATATGACCCTCACAAGTGGCCTCACCAATCAACTTTGGTTTGTCCATATCTCTGAGACAAATGGAGGGCAAGACAAAAGAAAAGTTGATTCGTGCATAGAGAAGCACGTAGGTCCACTCGAAAGAGGTCAAATCAAGTGCGGGGATGTCGGAATCGAAAATCCGATTTCGACATCCTGAAAAATTCGGATTAAGGTTGCGAGTGTACGATGTGAAAATTGCAGATGCATCAATGCAATTCCTGAAGACTTTAGAGTCTTCGTCACGGATTGCGCTAAAATATCTGTAAATAACAGTTAAACTGGCGGTTACGCTAAAGTCGCGAGCCAACCGCCAGCAGTCAAAACATTGATTATCAGAACGGAAGCGTGAAAATTTACGGAAACAATATGAAAATAAAACCCTGTTGATTCCTGATATTCTGATGTGTAAATCTCAGCGGGCGACACATCGGTTGCCGAAGCGGCCGCTAATAGCTGAAATGCTCGGATCTCTCACACAAACACGACTTACCTACATCTGTTGTTAGGGTTAGGTTGCCGAATCGACGGCCGAAGGCAGTGCGGGGCAGATTGGCGTGAAATACTAAGAGACCGGCAAATGGCAGTTTGCCGGTACATGGTAACATGCCCAAAGTGTCACGGGGGCTTTACGGCAAGGGACACGCTCCTGCTGGGCTCTCAGCGGGCTTCACTGGGCGTCTTCTTCTCCGTACATGGGGTTAGTGGGCACACGGAGACTGGTTGTATACCCCACCATGGTCATGGGGTTCTGGGTACCGCTTCACCCCCCTCCTTAGAGCAAACCCTGGGGGGGGCTCGATAACACCCTGGCATGGCAGCGGGTACCGAGGACCATCGCCTGAAGGGGGGGGGTGTCACATCCCACTTCAGGCTGATTCGCAGGTTAGGCTGTCAAATCCCACAGTAAGACAGGTACGGTGCTGTAGCTCCCAGTAGCTGCAAGTATAGTATCAAGTATCAAGTGCCGGGTCCTGGCGGCGATTGTTCGGCATCCAAAGGACCCGTTAACCCATACCATGCGCACCGGGTGCCGGCTGCTACGGTCACTACCACAGTGGCAGTGGCATACACGGCCAACATAGGCGTCACACAACGACCGAGGTGGTCCCACAGGTCAAAAGCGACCACAAAGATCCATCAGGCTACCCCAAGCTTCCCAAGGCCCGCTGGCTGGGGGAGAGTCCCCACGGGTCCTTCCTCGGGCGCACCATGTCCATATCCACGACGCGAGTCCAGAGTGGTACAGCCGAACCAGCTCCTCCTTAAGGGATCGGGCATCAAGGCCGTCTTTTCCCTCGCCCTATTGGCACGAAGGCCATACATGAGGGAGTCCTCATGCAGTGTGGGCGGAGGCGTCGACTCCTCAGACCACCAGTTTACCAGGCAGACTGACCGAGGTCAGGAGCACCGGAGGCCGCCACCCGACTGCAAGTGCGTCTGCGAGTCGGTAGGCTCACACTGGGACTGACAGTGGCGGAATGCTGGGAGTGTAGTCAGGCAACTACGCTTCCCGTCTGGCGCCATCAGGATCTCAGCGCATCACAGCCACTAGGGCACACGGTATCACGGGCACTCAAACAGAAGCATCTGTACCTAGATACTGGTCCAGGCTGGACCATATGTAAGAGCATGTAAACGGCGACTTAAGGCGCCTCCGTATTTCGATTCACATCCCTTCGGGGGAAAGAAAACAGTCCACATCTCGGTTATGGGCTGATAACACTTAACATACAGATGCACATATCCTGGGGAACAGAAAAACAAGCAATAAGCGGGGTAATAGGCGTGTAAACACACTCCTGATAGAGCGCCACCCCACGCCCCGGTTAGGATAAGGCATATGCAGGAGAGTGGACAGGAAAGCGCCTGGGTTCAGGCCATATTTAGTCTGCAGACACACGTCAACTGGTCTGGATTCCGCAAGTGCCATGGAACCAGACCACACACCAAAAAATCGCAATGCTGATGACAGCGGCATCCGTTGCGCAACGTCGTATGGGCTTCAAGGCCCCAAGAGCTCAGAGAACGAGAAGGTCAGTCGCCCCACCTGGGTTCCCAATGATTCAGCAGGGGGGGGAGTGACGAAAAGAAGTTGAAGAGAGGGGCCATCCTCCTCTGGATTCAGCAGGGGGGGGGTATATGGCCACTCTGATGGCAGGTCACCGGAAGATGGAAGAGAGCAAGCAAGTTAGGGACGATCCGTTGACCAAACAAGTGCTCAAAACGCATCAGGGGAGAGCTCAGGGCGCTGATCAGGCACCCCTGGCTGCAATCGCCCGGCTGAGTGCTGCCAAGTCCGATAGATGGAAAATGGTCTTGTGCTTGCGGATGTAGTCCATGAAGGGGGTATTGATCCGAGGCACGAATGAGGAGACGGGTTCCCAGGTGTCGTGAGACAGCCCATAGCCTCGCCAACGAACCTTGAACTCCAGACCTCCGGGTGCCGAGGCGTTCGGACGCTGGGCCAGGATCTTCTCGACGGTATAGTCGTGCTGCTCAGCATAGTCGTCGTCCGAATCAGCCTCATGTGCGGCATAGCTCAGGGACACACGTTGGCCACGGAGGTCGGGTTCCCGCACACGGAGCTGACTCTCGTGGCGCTCCGGGAACTGTCCGTGACCCACCTTGATGCGGTAGGTGTCCTCACCAATCCTGCGGACCACCTCTCCGGGTGTGAACCAGGTTTTGGTGCGGTGGGTGCCCATAGGGCGGGGTCCAATCACCCACACCGGGTCTCCCACCCTGAACTTCTGCGCTGTGGAGCTTGGGGTGGACTTCTGACGCTCAGCATGCTCCTTCTCGAGCTGCTGGCGGATGTCTCGCGCCGTAGCCTCTTGCCGCGCAAAGAACTCCTTGGCGTCCATGGCCATACAATCACCAGACAAGGGAAGCCCCGACCAAGGGGGTCCCTGCTGAACAGAATCTGGTGAGGGGACAAACCACCCGGAGTGGGGGTGTCATGATGGGCCTTCAGAGCAGGCCACATCTCCTCAAACCAGTTCCGCCGTGGATTGGTGATGTGAATCTTGCGCAGCTTCTCGAACAGCTGTCGTCCAGCCACTTCAGCACGGCCATTGGACCGGCTGAGATAGGCGACGCTCTTGGCATGACGTATTCCCATGAGGGAACACATAGCCTTGAACCAGCCACCAGTAAACTGGGGCCCTCGGTCACTGCAAATGGTGCGGGGGATGTCAAAGACGGTCAGCCAATGACGAATCATCATGACTGCCACTTCCTTGGCAAGCAACCCCTTTTTGCGTGGCGGAACAGCTACTACGTAGTCACTGTGGCGATCCACACAAAGAACCACACAGTCAAAGGTCTCCTTGCCAATGTGCACTTCGGGCACGGAGAAGACGTCCATGGCCACGCTCTCTATGGGCTGGTCAGGAACCGGGGCCCCTTGGGCTTCCCCCTTGACGTTCCGGTTATCGGGATTGCAGGCCTGACAGACCGAGCAACCCTTCCTGACCTTCTTGATGGCAGTATAGAGATTGATCTGGTCGATCTCGAACCGGCGCTGCATGTGAAAGGGCTTGCTTCTTGACCCCTGGGTGCAGCACGTGGTGGTGCCAAGCTTCACATAGCTCGAGCACTTGGAACTCTGGTACTAGCAGCTTACCGTTCCGGTAGAGCTTGCCATCTTCCTCAGTCAGCCCCTTTGGCCACTTCTGCCCGTCATCAGGGTCGGTCACAGCCCTATACTCGGCCGCAAAGGCCTCAGACTTGGCGTAGTCGTCGGTCCAGTCGTCCTGGAGGCAAGACTCAGGGAAGAGGTGCTTGTCGGACTCAGCTCCATCAGGGGCGAGTACTCTGACCGCTCTGCCCATCCTCGTTCCGAGGGGGGCATCCGCAGCCATGACGACGAAGAATTTAACACCCTCCCCCTCCATCAGGCGCTCCATTTCAATGATCCTCTTGGCTTCAGCGGTCTCAGCCTCATCGCCATGGGCAGAGGAATCTGTCATGCCCTTACTGGCAGGATAGGCCCACCTGCTGAGACAGTCTGCCACGGTGTTGTCCTTTCCAGGAACATACACAACCGTGAGGTCGAACTTGGCCAAGGTTTCAGGCCATCTTGCCCGTCGGGAGGCGGGACCAGAGGGGGTGTTCACCTGCTCCTTGTGCCAGGACTGCAGACTCTGATGGTCGGTGCAGACGGTGACGGGATGGAGGGCTATGTACCCAGCCCATTTCCTGAGAGCCATGACGATGGCATACGCCTCCATTTCTCGGGGCGTCCACGTCCGTCTCTGGCCTTCCGCCAGGACTCGGCTCCAGAAGGCCACGGGCACGTGCCTCCCATCGTCAAGCACTTGTTCCAACACAGCGCCAACGGCGGAAGCCTCGGTGCGCAGGACGAACCCTCGGTCAGGATCCACGAGGTGCAGACCCACTGCGGATAGCAGCGCCTGCTTCATCCCCTCAAAGGCACGGTCGGACTCAGCAGTCCAGACCAGAGCCTTCTTGCACCCTTTCTTGGTCTCCTCACGGTTGCCCTTGAGCATGGTCGTCATGGGGGCTGCATACTCGGCATACATCTTGATATACCCCGAGTAGTAGTTGCAGAACCCCAAGTACGCCCGTAGCTCTGAGACCGTTTTGGGCTTTTCCCAGTGCTCAATCGCGGCCAACTTGCCAGGTATGGGCTTTCACTGCCCGTTCCCAACTACGTGGCCAGCGAAGTCCACCTCGCTTTCCGCAATGGTGGTCTTGTCACTGCTGCCCGTGAGTTTGTGCCGAACCAGCAGGTCCAGCACTTGAGTGACGTCCCTCTCATGTGCCTCCAGGAGCTCCTCGTAGCTCATACTGGGGTCCCCGGACGCGATGATCACGTCGTCCTCGAAGGAGTCCGCACAGTCACGCACCGGCTCAACAGGTTCTCCAGCATCCGCTGAAAAGCCGCATTGCCGTTGGTAACGCCCATAGGCATCACCTTCCACTGGAGAGGTCCAAGTGGGGTGCTCATGGCTGTGCAGGCACGGGACTCCTCGGCGAGAGGCATCTGATGATAACCATGTTTCAGGTCAATCACCGTGAAGATCCTCCGCCGGTGTTGTTTTTGCAGCATGTCCTCAATGAGGGGCAGCGTATAGCTGTCATGCTGCGTTTGGGCGTTCAGGCCGCGGTAGTCGACCACGCGCCGTTATTCACCGGCCACCTTCTTGGGGACGACGAAGCACGGAGAGGCCCACTCGGAATAGCACGGCTCAAGCCAGCCTCTCTCGATGAAATCACGGAGGATCTTCTCCATGGCTTCCTTCCTCTCGCCCCTCAGGGCAAACTCCCGGTGCCGATACACACGGGGGTCCTGCTTCAGTCGTACCTTGGCGTCACCATACGGTCCACGCACCGGTGGTGGAAACACAGGTTTTCCGCTGAAGAAGGTGTCACCATACTTCTGCTTCAGGCTGGCCCTCAATGCCTGGATCTTGGGGCAATCATCGGACTCCGCCTTGGCTTTTCCGGGCACCTGGACCACTGAACTTACTTGAGGGGTAGCGACCCCGCTCGGTTTCGGCTCAGGTGGTCTTCCCAGGTGGCCAAACGGGCCATCTCTGGTCTTGCCTCAGAAGAAGTCACCGTAGGTGGGAGGGTTCCCGCCGACTGGCTCGTCCTGGCTGGACATGTGGTCCAGTACCCTCCTTACGAAGGTATTCCCATCATAGGAACCGGAGACAATGGAGTCCACTTCCCACCAGGCTGTGTCCTGGCCTTTGCCCTCACGCTGGTTTCCCTAGTCGTGAAAGGGCTGATTCATATACCCCTGAACCGGATCCAACTCCTCTTCAGTGAGGGGGTCTTCCGATTCTCCGATGTCAACGGGGGGAACCGCAAAGCATTTCCTCCATGGCTCCGCTACGATGCGGTTGACACACACGAAGTCCGTGGCGTCGGCCTAATCATAGCCCCGATCCACATAGTGGAATTCCGTTGGCCATCTCTGGGGTGGCATGGGCTTTCCCTTAGCGTCCTGATAGACACTCTCTCCAGCCGGTAGGACGACCTTGTTTAAGGTCATGTTGGTCAATGTGACCACCCAATGTCAAGTACTTTCCTCCTCGGTGCATCCCATAGGAACGACCAGCACTGCCTAGGAGCGGTCCTTGCGGATCTTCGCTACCGCCCTTGGAATGTCCCATCCAGGGCAATGGATCCACATCAAGCCCTGATGCGGACCCCAGTGCTTCTTCCACGCGGAGTCCTGGGCGCTCCAGTACTTCTCACAAACCCGAAGATGGGCGGAGGTTCCTGAAGAGAACGCATCCAGGGCCAGATCCGAAGCTCCCAGGTCCGCAACCACTCGGCTCGCCACTTCCGGCATTACGCAGTACTCCTGGTTTGCTGGCCCAGTTGGCTCAGTGTCCAGAGCGGCTACTTCGAGCTGATTGCGTTCGGGGTGGATCCATTGGCATTCCACATGGTGCTCATGTGACGAAAGCCACGAGAGCTGGTCGTCCTGGTACAGGGTCATGGAGGCCTGGGCCGGGAGGACGCCGGAGTCCGTCCCCATCATGAAGTCGTACCCAACGATCATGTCCCAGTCCATCTCGGCCTCGTAGAAGCGACCTTGCAGGAGGATTTCCTTGCCGAGGTCTGGGCGGCTCAGCTCACGATGGTTCACGAACTGCAGTCCGATGGCCGCTTCCCTCGTGCCTCCCACCATGTACTGGCCGTTCGCCACCTTCAGCCTGACAGGTTTCCGACTGTCGGTCAAACACTCTGGCGGAAGTAGGCCAGCCTTGACCAAGCGGACCTGAGCGCCCCTGTCGACCAACACGTCGAAGACCTTTTCCACTTCCCCGCATAAGGCACGGACCTTAAGGTGCAACTGCCGCTCACGCACCACTCAGCGCACGGCGTGCAAGCTCAGGATCCCCAGCCTTTCCAGAAGCTCGACAAGCGACTGGTGCAGGTCGTGGACAATGGGCTCAGGCTGCCCATCTGCAATATCCAGCTGTGGTCCGGGTGATCCTCCGATACTCTCGGATAGATCTTGAAGTACATCAAACACATTCTTAGTCGCGAAGGATTGACGGGTGCAAGGGTTTGTGCCTTCACTTGCCCTCACCCCGCCACCGCGACTTTCGGGTGCCGGACCGGGCCTTCCGCCCGCGGCAGTCCCTTTGTGCTTATCGACTCCCGACTGGGATGGTGTGGCGCTTCCCACGACACCATCCTGCGACCGCCCTAGCTGGGGCCCCTGGCTGCAGGGGCCCCGCTAGGGGGCCTCGGTTGTGGAAGTAGGGGTTTTCTCCTCTGCATCAACCTCGTTGACACCCTTCTTCCTCCCATTCCTAGGCTTCTTGTCCTTGTCCTTGTTCTGGTTGTTCTGGTTGTTCTTCTTGTTCTTGTTGTCCGACCTGGGGACCCAGTTCCTCTTGATCTCCTGGATCTCCTTGGCCAACTCGGTCCCCACCGACATCAGCTTGGAGAGCTCGTCGTTGTCCACCTCCACTTTGGCCTCCCGGATACCCGCAGGTGCACGCTTCTTCGACCCGTGCGCCTTCTTGTAAGCCTCTGTGTCGGCCTGGTGGATGGGGCATGTTCGGTGATCATGGTTGAAGCCTTGCTTCCTCCCATAACACACGAAACAGCCCTGAGGGTGAGCTCGTATGAACTCCCCAAAGGACAGCGGAGGGCTGCCAATGCGACAAGGGTCCTTCTTCTCCTTCTTCTTCCAACCCGGCTGCAGGGGCTTCCAGCTTCCCCGGTTGCTCCCCGCGCCGTTGTGGGCCACGAAGGCACAAACGGCCATCTCGGCGGGCTCATCGTCGTCGTCCTCGTCGACGAGAGCTTCATCGCCATCAGCTCCCGCTGGGTCCATGGCAGCTTCCCCGCCAGGGCCCTCGCCAACGTAGTTGACGTTGCGGTCCCCGGGCCTCAACCCGCGGGTGTGGTGGAGGTTCCGGTACTCCTTGAGTACTTCCTGTCCAACCCACTCCAGGATCTCGTCGCAGCTCATCCGCGCCGCGATGGCCTGCAGACGGATGGTCTGGCCGCTCACGTCACACTCGTCAAGGCGCCACATCGCGGTCTTCTCGCGATCGCCCGAGACGGTGATGAGGAGAGCGTTCCGCAGGGAGTGCCGTTTGACGGCCCGGGCCACGTTCTTCCTCGTCCAAGCCACCACGTTCGTATGATACTCTTTGGGGAGCATCATCTTGACCGTGTGGTTGGACTTGGCCCTCTTGGCTTCCTCCTCGGTGACCCTCTTGATCCATGCTTCCGGCAGCATGGAGAGCAGGCGAGCCTGCTCGTCACCCTCGTTCCTATCCTCCACGTTGCGGCGGAAGAGGGTGTATTGCCCTCGGAAGTCTCGCCAGTCCCGTAGGCGGATCTCCCGTCCATCATGCTGAAGCTTGATGGACTTCCACCGCTTGGCAGCCACCTGCGGAGCGTCCACCCACTCCTGCTCGTTGAGCCACTTCTTGGCTTCCTTGAGGGTCTTGATTTTCCCCTCCTTGGTCGCCACGAAGTATGGCTCTTGGAGCATTTCTGGCAGGCGGTATCTGAACCGTCTGAAGACATATTTACCCGCATCCGCGGGATCCATGTCCTCAGTGACGGTCACCCCCCAATTGTCCAGCTTCTCTAAGAAGCGGTCGAGGTTGAGGGGGTTGCCATCATACATGGGGGGCTTGATGTCCTTCAAGTCTTCCCACACGGCAGCATCCGCGGCCTTAGAGACCATGAACGCCGGCCGCGAGGTCGACAGAGGTTCCCATCGGCCTCTCCCACGGACTCCCACGGCTGCCGGTTCCATCTCCTCCCCAGCATCCGCGTCACGACGTGGTTCCTCCATGTACGCTGAACCTAGATGTTCACGCCGTACTCCTTCAATGTATGCCTCCTCATCACGGCACCGGCGGCTGCGTTCAGTGGCCTCCCGTCGTACACCACGCGGCAGGGAAAATGTCGAACTCCTCCAGGTCCAGGTCCAGGTCCTCACCTCCGCCGACATCCCACTCCACGTCTCCTCTGGGGACCTCATCCCTGAGTCCACAATAACGTCCACCAGCCATTGGGATTGGCTCCGGGGCTGGTGCGGGGCGTCGGGGGTGTGCCGGTGTCCGCGGTGGAGCACGGCGGTTGTGGCACTCCGCGCTGAGCCTCTCATCACGCAAATCCTCACTGCCACTGCCGGGCGGCACGCTCTCGTTGCGGCAGCCAGTGCTGTGGTGAGAGGGGGCGGTGAGAGAGGGGGCACTGGCGCTGGGGCGACTCCTGGGGGCTCCGCCGGGGGCGTGGGGTCTGCCTGGACCTGGTTCGGGTCCCCAGCCGTCGTCTGACGAGCCAGACTCCAGGGGTGGGTGGTCGCTGCCGACACTCCCACGGGCTTCCAGCGCGTCCAGCCTCCGCTTCAGGCCGCTGATGACCTTGTTCAGCGACCTGGTCTCGCCCCTGGCGATGTCCAACA
Source organism: Eutreptiella sp. 'Long Island Sound 2002' (assembly GCA_964036045.1). Taxonomy (NCBI): domain Eukaryota; phylum Euglenozoa; class Euglenophyceae; order Eutreptiales; family Eutreptiaceae; genus Eutreptiella; species Eutreptiella sp. 'Long Island Sound 2002'. The sequence continues at coordinate 114,700,978 of OZ038381.1, forward strand.
GCTTCTGGGTGGCGGACGCGACCTGTGCGCTCTTGACCATCTCGATCTTGGCGATGTCCAACTCCTTGTGCGCGCCCGCGGCGCCCCTGGCGATGCGAGTCATCTCGCCCTTGCCCGTGTCTACCTCGCGCTCGAGGAACTGGACCCTCCTGCGGAGGTAGACAATCCAGCACCGGGTGGCATCCGGGTCGCCGTCCCCTGGTGGGTCATCGGGGTCCCCAGGGGGTCCTCCAGGAGGGCCTCTGCCGGGTCCGCCCGGTCCAGGGGGTCCTCCCCCGCCCAGTGGTCTGCCTCCAGGGGGTCCACTTGGTGGGCGTCCTCCAGGGGGTCCTGATGGTCCATCGCCAGGGGGTCCTGCTGAGTCTCCGCCAAGTCGCCTCGGTGGGTCCGAGGATGGGGGCTTCTTCGTGTAGTCGAAGTCCATGTCGTCATCCTCGTCCATGTTGCCCCACCTAGGCGTCTCGGTCTCGGAGGACTCCGAGCTCCAGTAAGGAGGAGGGTAATCCTCATCCTCACCTTCCGGCTCCATGGGGCCGTCTTTGCCTTTTCCGCCAGCCACTCCTCGGCGATGTCGGCGGCCTCGTTCATCTCCGTCGCTGGCGGTGAAGAAGGGGTCGGAGTCATGGGGGTGTCCGCCCGCTGGTCTGCGTGACCTCTCGGGGGTCTTCCCCTTACCCTTCCTCCGTCGGTGGGCGGTGGGGCCACTGCTCCCACTGCTGCCCGTGTCGACCTCGTCCAGCGTCATCTACGAAGAGGCGTCCCCTTCGAAAAGCTTTCGAAGGGTCTCCACTAGGGATCCTCCCGGGGGAGTCTCGCGGCGGAGCTTGGCCTCCGCCTCCTCCATCGCGGCGGCTGTGGCTGCGGCAGCTCGCGCTTCGGCTTCCTTCCGGGCACGAGCCGCTTTTGCTTCCCGGGCCTGCTGCAGCCGAGCCTTCTCCGATTCCAACGCCACCAACTCCGCCTCCGTCTTGGCCCTCTCCTCAGCGACCTTCTGTCGCGCAGCCTCGATGGCGTCCTTCTTGGCGGCATCCGCCTGGGCCTTAGCCGTTGCCTCGGCATGGGCCCTTTCCTCCGCCTCTTTCTTTGCCCTCTCTTGGGCAAGCGCCTCTTCCAGCGCCTTCACCTCGGCCTCTCTGCAGGCAATGGCCTCCTGGGTCAGGCGGGCTTCCTCGACGGTTGCCGCCACCTCACCCCTGATCCGGGCAGCCACTGCCTCATGGGCGGCCGCAGCTGTGTGACAAGCCGCGATGGCTGCCGCGGTCGAGGCGTGGTAGTCCATGCCTCTGCCCCATTTGGTGGCCTCCTCCTGGGCGATGCCGACAGCGCCCTTCACGGCAGCATTCTGCTGCGTGGCCCGTTGCCGGGCAACCCGAAGGTTGCAGGGCACCCCACAGGTGCGCTCGCAGGCGCGCGCCACATCCCCTTGGTGGGGAGCGACGCTGCTGCTGGAGCTGACCTGGTCGGCTGGCATCCTCCCGCGATGGGCCGACTCCATGTCGCTGCTAGGGCCTGACTTCCTCAGGAGCAGCGGACGCGGCTTGGCCTTGGTCTGCTTGGCGACTTCCAGGAAGTAGCCAAGGGTGGTGTGGCCGGGGTGGTGACAACCACTGGCCCGTTGGGGGCTGTGGGCTGGGGTTCTGCCCCTGGCGCCTTGGGCGGCCCCGGCGGCCAGGGACTCCTGGTACTCCCGCGACTTCCTGTCCCGCCTCCTGTCCCCGGCAGAACGCTTCTCCTTCCCAGGAGACGCGCCGCTGCTGTTGCTGCCCTGCAGCTTGCGCTCGTTCCCCAGCGCCGGAAACTCCTTCTCGATCATGTCCCACATGGAGACTTTGATAGAGGCGCCCGACGGGTACTCGTTGGGCTTCTCGTCCTCTTCAATCCCCTCGGGGCGCAGCCCTTCGCCGGGCCTGTCCGGGCGGGTCCAGGTCCTCCAGCGCTTGCGGCGGAAGCGGTACTCATACCCTTCTGCCCGCAGCCAATCCTCCACTGCCCGCAGGCGGTCCTCACCCATGTCCCCGCGGAGCTCGAAGCTCCCGGGCATGCCACCTTCGCACTGGGGATTGCTGTGGCGGTATTGCTGCCCCCACAGCAACCCACGCAGTAGGCGCGTCGCATGGGGGTGGGGCTGCGGCCACGTCTTGCCTGCCTCGTCCCAGTTCACCATCGGTGCTCTCGATGGTGTGGTCCTGGGGTGGTTGTTGAGGTGGGTGATGTAGCACTGGACTGGGAGTGCGGCCGGTGCTGGTCGGCCGGTGGTTGTGGGAGTGGTTGCTGTAGCTGGGAGTGCGGCCTTGCTGGTCGGCCGAGGGAACTCGTTGATGACGGAGTTCTGCTCCCTGCACTTCCTTCACGGACTTGGCGCTGTCGCTGGGCGGCGCTGCGAGCCGCTGCGCTGCGCTGCGAGCTGCGAGCTGCGAGCTGCTGCGCCGCGCTGCTCGGGGTTGGTGGCCCCGAGTGGCACGCGAGGGATGGGTGACCCCGCGGCGGTGAAACGCTTTTGACGCGTTCCCGTTGGGGGCCTGGCCACGGGAAGCTGCGGTGACACGCACAAGCAAGCAGGCAGGCAAAGCACTGCGCTCACAGGGGCATCAATACGCTCGTGTCATGAGACAAAGCGTTTCAGGATCCTTGCCACTCTGAAACAAGGGAACAAAAGTATGTACAGCAACACATCAGGATATGTACACATGGGGTCAAGACTGGACTGGGGTGAGGGCATCACAGGACAGGGGACACTCAGTCCCAACCCGTATCCCAATCCCAGGTCCGACCCTTCCAGTGGCTGGTGGGGGCGGGGGCTGAAACACAACCCATGCCCTGCTCAGTCCTGACCCTGAAACCCTGCCAATAGGGGAGGTGTGCCGCCCAGCCACAGGCGAGTTCCTGGTAACCAAGGGGCTCCAAGGCCAACTGACGATAGCTTCCCATGCTCCCTTAACGGCAGGTCTCAACACCCCATCTGAGCCAGAGATATGGCCCGGCCATTCTCCCTCAGGAGTTGGTAGCTGAAAATGGGCTGTTTCAGCCCAAACTGATATTAGCTCAAAAATCTCCAAAAGTGACCCCTCGCCTGGACCTGCCAGAGGTAGGGACGAGGCAACTGACCCTATGCCCTTTGAGTACCAACTCTCCGGAGCCCTCACCCACCCTGGTTCCCACTGAGGTCCCGGCATCAGGGCACCACGGGTTCGTCACGTGGGGTCATGATGCCAAAATCACCAAAATTGGCATCGTTCTCACGCGTGGCTCGCCCGGCCAGGGCACGGCCAATGGCCCACAGGATAGGAGGCAGGACCTGGGACTCTTATCTGAGTAGACAACTTGAAATTCGGTCTGGGTTTTCTGTGGGCAGAGAGATATGGGGCCGCCAATTGACCACACAGGGGGGTGAAACTGGGGTCCCAAAAGGGGGTCATTTTGGCTGCTCGAGATGAGCCAAAATTCGGGGGTGCTCCCAATAGTATATCTCCACGCCGGCTTGGAGATCCGATCCGCCATTCCATACGCGATCCAACAGGAGTCAGTTGGAGACTCTCATACACTTGGCCCCTGAAGATCTTCATGCCACTCGGCGTAGTGACAATCCCAATTGGGTCCACAAATGTCAAAATGGCAAAATTGTCCACACTCACTTTGAGCTAGCACCTCAACGAAGGTTGCTCCGCTTCGCCCACGTGGTGTGTGAACCATGGGGACCAATATCCATAACACCCATGTCATATATGGTCCATTGGTCTTTGCGTCTGGCGTGCACTGGGGGGCTGAACATAGTGCACGGCGGGCAGAAAATGTGGAAAATTGCTCAAAATGACCGAAAATGCACACACTCATGGTTGAGGCAAATGAGGCACATGCCCGACTTGGACCTGAGTGTGCCATAGGATTGGTATCAAGTCATATGTGTCGAACATATCTTTTGGGCGTCGCCCAACTCCTGCGGTTTTGGGAATGGCAGGGTCGCCAAGTGAGCCCAGGATTTGGGATGGTCCCAAATTGCCAACATGGCGGCCACGGTATGCCATGCCCAAGAGGAGTTATCCGCCGGGTCTAAGATATGTTGGGCACTGAAGCGTGTACCCCCATATGATACTTGAGTCATGATATCAATTGAGCGCAACGCTGAGATACACGGTCGCCACCTGACATCACGACGGGCAAAAAACAGCAATATTGGCGAAAAAAACACCCAAAAGGGCCTTGAAAGGCGCACAAATATATTATAATATCTTCGGCTTGGATTGAGTAATCGACCAATCCTTCTAGACAAGATAACTTGACACCAATGACCTCCGATTCCACATATGTGCTCCACTTGGGGCGCTTTGAAAGGTCACGAGCGCTACTTCCCAAGAGGGCACATTTAAATATGGAAAATTGCAAAACACACACCTTGCTCCCAGCGCATCGCTTTGGGATCGCCACACAAGCTTTCCTCCACGAAGGTTAGGCTTGCAATTGATCGTGGGGAGTATAAGGAGGAGCCTCGTGCAATATGAGGTAAATTGGTGGGTTTATCGCTCTTAGCCACACCCGCCAACCGGGCACGCAATACAACACATGGCACATGCCACATACTGCCCAAAAAGGTAGCTCCCCCCACGATATGTCATGCCCCTCCAAGGGCATAACTTTGTGTCAATTGCTCAAAGGAACTCAAGAAACGTTCCTATGCAACACCAACACTCGCGCGCTACACTCGAAAGTTATCTTAACGCACGCAATATCATGGCCAAAGAGTTATAACGAAAACTCTACCCTCTTGACCATGGTCCATTACGCTAGCGCGCACGTGTGGAGACACAAGGCGTATAAAGCTTCCTAAATTACGCCGAGAGTATTGTAAATCCATCCCATGCTTCCTTATCGTCATTCCTCGCAAGCAGCACGAGATATGACCCTCACAAGTGGCCTCACGAATCAACTTTGTTTTGCCTATATCTCTAAGACAAATGGAGGGCAAGACAAAAGGAAAGTTGATTCATGCATAGGGAAGCACGTAGGTCCACTCAAAAGAGGTCAAATCAAGTGCAGGGATGTCGAAGTCGAAAATCCGATTTCGACATCCAGAAAAATTCGGATTAAGGTTGCGAGTGTACAATGTGAAAATTGCAGATGCATCAATGCAATTCCTGAAGACTTTAGAGTCTTCGTCACGGATTGCGCTAAAATGTCTGTAAATAACAGTTAAACTGGCGGTTACGCTAAAATCGCGAGCCAACAGCCAGCAGTCAAAACATTGATTATCAGAGCGGAAGCGTGAAAATTTCCGGAAACAATCTGAAAATCAAACCCTGTTGATTCCTGATATTCTGATGTGTAAATCTCAGCGGGCGACGCATCGGTTGCCGATGCGGCCGCTAATAGCTGAAATGCCCAGATCTCTCACACAAAGACGTCTTACCTACATCTGTTGTTAGGGTTAGGTTGCCGATTCGACGGCCGAAGGCGGTGCGGGGCAGATTGGCGTGAAATACTAAGATACCGGCAAATGGCAGTTTGCCGGTACATGGTAACATGCTGCAAGTGTCACGGGGGCTTTACGGCAAGGGACACGCTCCTGCCGGGCTCTCATCGGGTTTCACTGGGCGTCTTCCCCTCCGTACATGGGGTTAGTGAGCACACGGAGACCGGTTGTATACCCAACCATGGTCATGGGGTTCTGGGTACCGCTTCACTCTAACCCAAAAAATGACCCTCAGGGATCCGCGCCGGCATAGTGCCGTAGGATGCGAATATTCCCACAATTAATATTGGTATACCCCAGACGGTTAAACTCTTAAAAAATCGAGAAGAAAATTCTCAAACTTTCGCAGAAACACACGCGACAGCGACAGTCGTCGCTCGCGCTCACAGGCAGAAAACGGGGTTTTCCGGGCTAGAAACGGCCATTTCTCGGCCAGAAAATTCAGTGCAGGTTAGGTATGTCCCTGCTCGGGGTTATTTTGGCCTTTCGTCACTTGCAACCTGAATTCCTGACCCTAGCGTAAGGGTTATCGAACCCCATACGCATCACCACCCTCCCCAAGAGGTTGCTGCAGCTGCAGGAAAGCAACCTGTAACCCTCAGGAAGGGTCAGGAAGTACCAGCGGCTGTTAATAGATTTACAGCCGCGTTCAAATTTTTTTGGTTTTCTGTTGGCTGCTGCCCAGTTTTGGGGTCAGATTTGGACGCCCCGGCAGCTGCACTGATGGGGAATGCGATCCGAGGTGGGAGAGGCAAGGACTTGCCAGGGGACCCTAGATTTAGCTGCCTGAAGTAGACACATTTTGGGGCTGCGTCAAATTTTCCTTGTAAAAAACTTTACACCTTGTTCAAAAATTGGGAAAATCTCTGCGCTGGCGCTGCTGTTCGAGAGCGCTTGCAGCAAGGATGGAACTCACGCCAGTGAACTGGGATCTCAGCGCTCAGACCGCTGGAGCAGCGCCGCCGCTGGCGATCCTGCTGGCGGTTTTGCTTATAGATTTGTCCTAGTACGGTCGAATTTTTTAGAAAAAAAAAAGCCGGGGCAGGCGCACCGGCTCGATATTCTTCCTAATTACAACCCAGTCTGCCCTGGGGCATCACTGGGCACATGTAGATGTCAGGGATGGGGACGGAAAGCCCACATAGGCGGCATAATACCACCAACTCACCCAAAACTCACCAAGTGCACACTTGCATACACAGTCACATGCGTCCACCCCCAAATTATCATAGCTTGGTGCCACCGTGGCCGTTTTACAAACCGTTTTTTGTTTGAGAGCCCTTCCTTGTGTTGAATGCAACAATGTCCTTCAGTATGACTCATACAGAATCGGTTTTGAAACATTTTGTAATGTTTCAATTTGACTTGGTACAACTATCCTAGAGTTTTCGCTGACTTTTAGGGGAGGATTTTTCTTTCACGGGGCGTAAATGGGCGCCACCAATAACCTTTGTGACGCTTTGTTTTTGAGAATGTCTTTTGATACATGTCCTAAAGGTTGGGTTGTACCGTTCTAGGCCGTCTTCTGCTCACTTGGAGCTATTTTGGTTGCGGGGTGGGGCTTTTCATGTTTTACCGCCACAGTGGCACACAGTATTTTCGGGGGTTCAAACAAAGTGCCGGAGAGGGGGCGGTAACTTGGCGCTACCGGTGGGTTTTGTGGCGCTTTCCTTTTCTTCAGAACCTAGCCTGAAGCACGTACTTAAACATTATGCTTGGCCTGGGCAGGCCGTCTCTTGCTCACTTTAGGCTATTTTGGGGGGAAGGTAGGGGGGGTCGCCTGTTTTGGGCAATTTTTGCCACGTTGCACAGTGGGTGCAACAAATGTCCCGGGGGAGTAAATTGGCGCCAGCGCTGAGTTTTGTGACGTTTTCTTTTTGGCAATGTCCTTTGGAACATGTTCTAAAAGGATATGCTTGGCACTGTCAGGACGTATCTTGCTCACTTTGAGCTATTTTGGCCGGGTGGTGGAGCTCTGAAGGTTTGACCGCCACAGTCGCACACAGTATTCTTTGGAGGTGCACCGAATGTGCCCGGGGGGGGGTAACTTGGCGCCGGCGGTGAGTGTTGTGGCGCTGTACGTTTTTTGAGAATGTCCTTTGAAACATGTACCAAAAGGATATCCTTGGCTGAGTTAGGCCGTCTCTTGCTCACATTGAGCTATTTGGGGGGGACGGTGGGGGGGTTCGCCTGTGTCGGGCAATTTTTGTAATGATGCACGATGGGTGCAACAAATGTCCCGGGGGAGTAACATGGCGCCAAGGGTGAGTTTTGTGGTGCTTTTGTTTTGACAACGTTCTTTGAAGCATGTACTTAAGGGATATTCTTGGTTGTGCTAGGCTGTTCGTTGCTCGCTTTGAGCTACCCGGTGGGGGGGTGGGCAGAGAAGGGGTTTCGTGGCTCCGCGTGTGATTGTCCTTGCACACAGCCCACAAACATACCAACAATCTTGCAAGCAATGAATCAAGTAAATGTATTGAAGAGCACATCCTCAAAGGCATTAGCTCGTTGCTGGTGCAATGCCGGTGCCCGGCAGGCACAAGCCGCCCAAAGCGGGCGTGGGGCATAAGCCGGCCAATGCATACGCAAGCACATCGGTGTCGATACTGGGGATGGACATTGGAATCGACAATGGCAACGGCGAGGATGATGATGATGAGGGAATCGCACATGCGAACGGATTGAGTGCCATAGGAAAAGAAGGAGGGGACATATCCGGCAGCAGAGGAACGGGCAGCAAACCAGAGGCAAGTGTGCCAAGATTGGGAGCGGGTGATGCATTGGAGCTACGTGCACCATCGGCCACGGGTGGCAACCCAAGACAACCTACGACGGCTTCAACCATCGCGGCTTTTTCTTTTCGGCTTCTCCTCGTTGCGACTGACAAGGATGGCCCCTAGTTGCTCTACTGTTAACTTGTGCACATCCTCCGCACAAGTCAATCCTGTGGTCAGCATGGAAGCAGGGACGCAAGCATCTTGTTTCTTTGATGCCATCTCATCTTCTCCACCTTGCCTCTACTTCGCATCCTCATCCTCCTTTGCCTTTCGCTTCTCCGCAGCCGTGCGTACCAAAGCAAAACAAACATTAGAGGTGATTGGACCCTTGTCCCAAAACATGGAGCTTGTCAAGCGTGTGGCTTGCGTTGTGGGGTCCACAACCTCTTCTCTGTTGTCCGTTTCAATCATGGTTTGAACCCTGTCTTGCACATTTAACTTAGATGCATCAACATTTACTTCGGCACATGCTTTACCCCGTGCCCGTTCCTTCTCTACAAGCTCCCAATACACCTTACGGATAAAAGGGACCACACCAATGGAATGCCATGCCCTATGACCACTGACTACTAACCGCTGACCCGGGCTGCCGCCGCAAGCGCCTGCCAGACCCCCCCCCCACGCTAGTGCCGCGCGACGGGGGGGGGGTGGGCAGGACGCGGGGAGCAGAGGACCGTGGGCAAAGGCCCAACCGACAGCTTGGCGCCCAGTGGCCGGAACGGGGGCGGGAGGGGAGTGCGGGCCAGTGGCCCGGGGTGCCCCCCCGCGGGGCACCGACTCCCAGAACCGGGGCCCATCCCCCCTCCTGTCCCCCCCCCCCCCCCCTAGCCACCTGCACGGCACATGGGCGGGCGTGACGGCAGGGACTGTGTTGTGGTTTGACTTGAGAATTGTCTTGTTTCTCGAAAATCCCAAAATACGACAAACCTCTTCTGCGCCGCATCTTCAGGAGGGGCACCAATTTATAGACACTTCACAAACTCGAAGACATAACCCCTGTTCAAAGATATTGAAGTATCATACCGCACTTCCTTCACAGCCACTGGCATCACCATGCTTCAGATGTATTCACAGACTGCAGTGCGATTGCGACCACGATTGCGACTCGCGCGCTCGCTGCGCTGCTACTGCTCAAAACCATAACACTACCCCCCCCTGAGACCCGGAAGAGGTCTCACTCGTCTTGGTCAGCGTCACACTGTCAAAACAGAATAGACGGGGCCCAGGGAAAAAAAATATTTCTGGACGTCGACATGTGCTGGCTTCCGGAAGGATAATAGTGGTTGAAATTCACCGACTGGGTTACAGTGTATGGTATACCTGTCCTCAGCGCCTCACTCACACGCCGTGTTCGACTTTGCCATGGCTGTGTCTTGGCGGAAGCTGCAGAAGACAACTTTGCCAGGCACACTGCACGGGCGCTACCCACAGCAAGGCTATGGGCTCGTCTAGATACCATGACATTGGACACAGCGATCGAAGCTGAGTGCCCAGCAAACAACCAAGCAACAGGACTATACATCTGTCCGATCGACAGGGCATATTAAGGCAGTCGACACCATTAGTGGCGTCCCGACTGTCGAATCACCCCCTACTTGGCATTCAGACTGTCGAATCAGCCATTACTTGGCATTCAGACTGTCGAGTCAGCTATTACTGGGCATTCAGATTTTCGAATCACCTCCCAAACGGGCCCCCAAACCCGCTCCCACCGCGAGCAACCCCACCGCCGCCAAGGCCGACGCCCCGACGAAGCCCACACCCATGACCCAGCCGAAACCCAAGACCGCCGCCAAACAGCCACCCAAACCTGTCAGCGCGCCACGACGGCAGCGCAAGCCAGGCCCCCCGAGGACGTCCTCTATGACATTCGGCCCCAGCCGTCCGAGGCACAGAGGCAGCAGCGCCGAGCATGGCGCCCCCCCACTGTCACCGACGCCGCCACCACCACCTTCACAGCGGAGCGCGCCGCGGCCGAAGCACGACGCACCTCGTCCCACCACCTCTCAAAGCCCGCGACCCAGGCCCACGGACCGCCCCTGACCAGGCCAGAACGACACCAGCGTCCGCCAGCAGCGCCCCCGCCCCCCTACCAACCCTGGATGACAGCCCACATGCAGCGCATGCCCCACTACCACCGCTGCCGCGAGTCCCCGCCCAACCCCGAGGCGTAGACCGTGCGCGCACACCCGCTGGTCCACATCCGCGCGCGCCCCCACTCCCCGCGCACCCCCACGGAACAGGACTACGAGGAATCCCCCAGGCCCGCCGCCGCCACCGGTCCCCACGACCCCGTCACACCCACCCACGCCCACTCCTCCGCCCAAGACCGCAGGCCCGCCCAGGGACAGTGGTGGCAGCGCTGGACCCACACGCAGCTCTGGGAGCTGCGAAAGTGGGCCCGGGGAGAGCCCTCCCTCGGGGGCCTGGTCCATCGGCCCCGCAAGGGATCGGTGGAGAACTGCCGCCTCCGGCCGGCGGGGGGGTGGATGCCGCAGGCCGCATGGGAAGCCATGCTGGCTGATGCGCTCCAACCCCTGGGAGTCCATCCCCGCAACCTCCCCGCGCCCCAGGACCACCCGTATGTCCTTAGGCGCCTGCGGGGGACCCTCCAGGAGACACAGCGAGACGGCATCCGCCTGCGTGACATCACCGAAAACCCAGCCCCGCACAAACACACCCCCTCACCACCCCACAAACGTCGGCGCACCGACACCGGCGGCACCCACAGCACCCCAGGAGCCCTGCGCACCACACACCACGACGCGCCTGACCCCCCGGCCAGCGGCGCCGTCACCTAACCCCGTTACCCAGCAAACCACCACCACGGGGCGCCACGCCAGGCCCCGCCCAGAAGTCACCAAAGGAACCGGACGCCGAAGGACGCCAACACACACAACAACGGGCACCACTACGCCCAAAGCCACCGAACCCAGGCCCGCTACCGTCGCAACTGCCTAACCGAGCCAAAACCCAAACACAAATCAAACCCGAGCGGCACCCCGAAACCGCTAACCCTTGACTCCTAACCAGGCCCGCCGAGGGAACAACGTAACCACAGCCCACACCCACAGCCCACACAGCCGCCTAACCAGCCAGCTCCAGAAGCAAAGAGGCACCTCACCAAACCCACCCTGACCCAAGCCCGTATACATCAGGACGCGCGAGCCGCACCCCTGGGGCGCGACTGCCGCCACAGCGCCGACGACATGCGCCAGAGGACACAACACTATTGCACCGCCGCACCAGCTGCCCGTGCCTGTGCCTGCAGTGTACGCGCGCCCCTGTTTTTCTTTTTCTTAAAAAAAAAAAAAAAAACGAAAAAAACGAAAACTAGGGGGGAAGGAAGAGGGACACAACCACCCATGGCACATGCGCAGCGCACACAGCGCGCACACCGGTGAACGGAAGCCAGGTGGCCCAGGACACCGCACACGCAACACAACACACCGAGCGAGCACACCGGTGAACAGGAGCCAAGTGGCCCAGGACACCGCAGACGCAACACAGCAAACCGCGCGGGCACACAGGTGAACAGGAGCCAAGCAGCCCAAGACACTGCACACACGTAGGGCGGCTGAGGGACAAGAAAGAACCAATACCCCATGGGTCGGACGCACTGGGGCGACCCAGCCGACCCACCGGGCCAGTGGCAGGAGCGGTACTCCAAGGCCACTGGTCCGAGCCCGGCCAGGCTGCATCGGGGACCGTGGCAAACGTCAACCGGAGCCATGGAAGCAACTGGTGACAGGCGAGCCGGTACACAGTCCAGGAGGGGGTCACCTGCCAAGCAGAGTGGCCCCCCAACTCAAACCACAAGGGTGAGGCGGTGGTACCGTAGACTAGCAGGAGCAATACCCCTTGTGGTGAGAGATACTCCATACAGCTGGGCAGCCCCCAGAGCTGCCGCCCAATGGAGGGGGCATGTGGCTTTACCCATGGACACATGTGGGGACACTCTCCCACCTGGGACACATGGACCGGGTGGCCGCGACCATGCCTTCCCAAGCACATGCGGGAGCGGCTCAAGAGGCACCTGACATAGGGCAGTGGGAAGGACAGGACGTCCCCTTGGTAAGACCTTCTTCCTGCAAAGTCAAAGGAGGCATCCCGAGCTCCCGGAGATACCTACCTACCTCGTATGATACTCCTCCGGGAGCATCATCTTGACCGTGTGGTTGGACTTGGCCCTCTTGGCTTCCTCCTTGGTGACTCTCTTGATCCATGCTTCCGGCAGCATGGAGAGCAGGCGGGCCTGCTCGTCAACCTCATTCCAGTCCTCCTCGTTGCGGCGGAAGAGGGTGTATTGACCCCGGAAGTCCCGCCAATCTCGTAGGCGGATCTCCCGACCATCATACTGAAGCTTGATGGACTTCTGACGCTTCGCAGCCACCTGCGGAGCGTCCACCCGCTCTTGCTCATTGAGCCACTTCTTGGCTTCCTTGAGGGTCTTGATTTTCCCCTCCTTGGTTGTCATGAAGTATAGCTCTTGGAGCACCTCCGGCAGGCGGTACCTGAACCGTTTGAAGACATATCTCTCCGCATCTGCGGGATCCATGTCTTCAGTGACGGTCATCCCCCAATCGTCCAGCTTCTTCAAGAAGCGGTCCAGGTTGAGGGGGTTGCCATCGTACGTGGGGGGCTTGATGTCCTTCAGGTCTTCCCACACGGCGGCATCCGCGGCCTTAGAGACCATAAACGCCGGCCGCGAGGTCGACCGAGGTTCCCATCGGCGTCCCCCACGAACTCCCACGGCCGCCACTTCCATCTCCTCCGCGGTATCCGTGTGGCTACGCCGTGGTTCCTCCATATACGCTGAACCTAGATGTTCACGCCGTACTCCTTCCATGTATGCCTCCTCATCACGGCGCCGGCGGCTGCGTTCAGCGGCCTCCCGTCGTACACCACGCGTCAGGGTAATGCCGAACTCCTCCAGGTCTTCCTCACCTCCGCCAATATCCCACTCCACGTCTCCTCCGGGACCTCGTCCCTGAGTCCACCATAACGCCCGCCAGCCATTGGGATTGGCTCCTGGGCTGGTGCCGGGCGTCTGTGGTGTACCGGTGTGCGCGGTGGAGCACGGCGGTTGTGGTACTCCGCACTGAGCCAGTCATCACGCCACTCCTCACTGCCACTGCTGGGTGGCACGCGCTCGTTGCGGCGGCCCGCGCTGTGGTGACAGGGGGCGCTGAGAGAGGGGGCACTGGCGCTGGGACTGACTCCTGGGGACTCTGCCAGGGGCGTGGGCTCTGCCTGGACCTGGTCCAGGTCCCCAGCCGTCGTCCGACGAGCCAGACTCCAGGGGTGGGTGGTCGCTGCCGACACTCCCACGGCCTTCCAGCCCGTCCAACCTCTGCTGCAGGCCGTTGATGACCTTATTCAGCAGCCTGGTCCTGCCCCTGGTGATGTCCAGCTCCCTCTGGGCGGCGGTGGCGAGCTTGGGGATCTTGACCATCTCCGTCTTGGCGATGTCCAACTCCTTCTGCGCGCCCGCGGCAACCCTGGCGATGCGGGTCATCTCGCCCTTGCCCGTGTCTACCTCGCGCTCGAGGGACTGGACCCTCCTGCGGAGGTGGACAATCCACCGCCAGGTGGCATCCGGGTAACGGTTCCCTGGTCGGTCATCAGGGTCCCCAGGGGGTCCTTCAGGACGGCCTCCGCCGGGTCTGCCCGGTCCAGGGGGTCCTCCCCCGCCCGGAGGTCCGCCTCCAGGGGGTCCACTTGGTTGGCGTCCTCCAGGGGGTCCTGATGGTCCTTCTCCAGGGGATGATGGGACAAGGGGACGGGGCGGAGAAGGGCGTCTGGCTAGGGCCGCACAACAGCCTGACGGGGTAGGGAGTCCATGGGACGCTGGGAACGGGCCGGTGCCGGGATGAGGCAAAGGGGAATGGGACATGGGATGGGCAGGGAGACCGAAAGCGCCAAGCAACACCCCCGTGGGATTGGGAAACCAGTCGCCATGGAGTGGTGGACCATGGGCCAACCATGGGGAACCTGACCACGGGAAATCGGGAAAATGCCCTGAACTCCGGGACGGCCGTGAGGTGTCCGCAGGGGTGAGGGTTCACCTTGAGATCCCCGGGTCAATGGCCTGAGTACACGTAGGTTCACGCGTGAGCAGGACCAGGGGGAACGTGGAAAGGGTCGCCCCCTGGCCTCCAGCCGTGGATGGACGATAACCAAGTGCATCCGGGAGCCGAGTGGGTACTCCAACCCGTGAGGGATGGGGAGAGGTGGAATGTGGTTGACAGAGAGAAATGCTCCGCTGTCGGCGAGGGCTATCCACAGGAAACCCGCCTGCAGGCGCCCAATAGGCTGTTCTAGGGGGGGAAGGGCGGGGGTTCCTTCAAAGGGTGACCGGAAGGAGCTGAAACCGTGAGGGCAGCGATTGAAGGGAGCCTACCACCGGTCATGCCCCAAGGGAACCTGGTTGAAGTTCTCGGCCGTGAGGTGAGACAGGGGTGGCCAGGGGAACTGATGGTGGAGAGCACTCCTTCCCACCAGAGGCGTCCACCATGTAAAACAAACAGGGAGGAGTCAGATGAGGCTGCGGACGCGGCCGCCCTTACTTACTTACTTACTTACGTCCTCCGCCAGGGGGTCCCGGTGGGTCTCTGCCGTGTCGCCTCGGTGGGTCCGAGGATGTCACCCCACCTGTGCGTCTCGGTCTCGCACGCGGAAGACTCCGAGCTCCGGTAGGGAGGGAGGAGATCCTCGGCCCTCGCCCTCCGGCTCCATGGGGACGTCTCCGCCTCCTCTGGCAGCCACTCGTCGGCGATGTCGGCGGTTTCGTCCATCCCCGTCGCTGGCGGTGAAGAAGGGGTCAGAGTCGTGCGGGTGTCCGCCTGCTGGCCTCTGTGACCTCTCAGGGGTCTTCCCCTTACCCCTCCTTTGTCGGTAGGCGGTGGGGCCACTGCTCCCACTGCTGCCCGTGTCAACCTCCTCCAGATCCAGCGTCACCTTCGGGGAGGCTTCCCCTTCGGGGAGCTTTCGAAGGGTCTCCACTCAGGATCCTCCCTGGGGAGTCTCGCGCTTGAGCTTGGCCTCCGCCTCCTCCATTGCGGCAGCCGTGGCTGCAGCAGCTTGACTTTCGGCCTCCTCCTGGGCGTGAGCAGCCTCGGCTTCCCGGGCCTGCTGCAGCCGAGCCTTCTCAGCCTCCAGCGCTGCCAGCTCCGCCTCCGTCCTGGCCCTCTCCTCAGCGACCTTCCGTCGCGCGGCCTCGATGGCGTCCTTCCTGGCGGCGTCCGCCTGGGCCTTGGCCGTTGCTTCGGCATGGGCACTTTCCTCCGCCTCCTTCCTTGCCCTCTCTTGGGCAAGCGCCTCTTCCAGCGCCTTCACCTCGGCCTCCTTGCGGACAATGGCCTCCTGGGCCAGGCGGGTTTCCTGGGCGGCTGTCGCCACCTCACCCCTGACCCGGGCAGTCGCTGCCTCATGGGCGGCTGCAGCCGTGAGACGGACCGCGATGGCCGCCACGGGCGAGGCGTGGAAGGCCATGCCTCTGCCCCAATCTGTGGCCTTCTCCTGGGCGATGCCGACGGCCCCCTCCAGGGCAGCGTTCTGCTGCGTGGCCCGTTGCCGGGCAACCCGAAGGTTGCAGGGCACCCCACAGGCGCGCTCGCAGGCGCGCGCCAATTCCCTTTGGTCGGGAGCGACGCTGCTGCTGGAGCTGGCCTGACCGGCCGGCATCCTCCCGCGGTGGGCCGAATCTACGTCGCTGCTGGGGCCTCACTTCCTCAGGTGCAGCTCACGGGGCTTGGCCTTGGCCTGCTTGGCGACTTCGAGGAATTCGCCAAGGGTGGTGTGGCCGGGGTGGTGACCGCCACTGGCCCGTTGGGGGCTGGGGGGTGGGGTTCCACCCCTGGCGGCTTGGGCGGCTTCGGCGGCCAGGGATTCCTGGTACTCCCGCCACTTCCTATCCCGCTTCTTGTCCCCGGCGGAACGTTTCTCCTTCCCAGGAGACGCGCTGCTGCTGCTGCCTGGCAGCGTGCGCTCGTTCCCCGCCTCCAGGAACTTCTTCTCGATCATGTCCCACATGGAAACGTTGATTGTGGCGCCCGACGGGTACTCGTTGGGGTTCTCGTACTCCTCAATCCCGTCTGGGCGCAGCGCTTCGCCGGGCCAGTCTGGGCGGGTCCAGACCCTCCAGCGCTTCTGGCGGAAGCGGTACGCATCCCCTTCCACCTGCAGCCAGTCCTCCACTGCCTGCAGGCGGTCCTCGCCCATGTCCTCGCGGAGCTCAAAGCTCCGAGGCATGCCGCCTTCGCACTGGGGATTGCTGTGGCGGTAGTGCTGCCCCGGCAACAACCCACGCAGTAGGCGCACCGCATGGGGGTGGGGCTGCGGCCACGTCTTGCCCGCCTCCTGCCAATTCACCATCGTTCCCCTCGATGGACTGGTCCTGGGGGTGGTTGTTGAGGCGGTTGCTGTAGCTGGGAGTGCGGCCTTGCTGGTCGGCCGAGTGAACTCGCTGATGTCGGAGTTCCGGTCACTACACCTCCTTCACGGACTCGGCACTGTTGCCGGGCGGCGCTGCAAAGCCCGTGGTACTCAGGGTTCAGGTGGCCCCGAGTGGCACGCGGGGGATGGGTAACCCCGCGGCGGTGAAACGCTTTTGACGCGTTCCCGTGGGGGGGCCTGGCCACGGGACGCTGCGGTGGACACGCACAAGCAAGCAGGCAGGCAAAGCACTGCGCTCACATGGGCATCATCACGCTCGTGTCATGTGACAAAGCGTTTCAGGATCCTTGCCACTCTGAAACAAGGGAACAAAAGTATGTACAGCAACACATCGGGATATGTACACATGGGGTTAAGACTGGACTGGGGTAAGGGCGGGGGCTCAAACACAACCCATGCCCTGCTCAGTCCGGACCCTGAAACCCTGCCAATGGGGGAGGTGTCCTGCCCAGCCACAGGCGAGTTCCTGGGAACCAAGAGGATTCAAGGCCAGCCAACAGTAGCTCCCCACGCTTTCTTATAACAACAGGTCACAACTCCCCTCTGAGCTGGAGATAAGGCCCCGCCACTATCCCCCAGGAGTCGGTAGCTGAAAATGGGCTGTTTCAGCCCAAACTGATATTAGCTCCGAAAACTCCAAAATTGACCCCTCGTCCGGACACGCCAGAGGTATTGACGAGGCAACTGTCCCTATGCCCTTCGAGTGGGAACTGTTTGGAGCCCTCACCCAACCTGTTTCTCTCTGAGGTCCCAGTATCAGGGCACCACAGGTTCATCAAGTGGGGTCATGATGCCAAAATCACCAAAATTGGCGTCATACCCACGCGTGGCTTGCCCGGCCAGGGCAAGGCCAATAGCTCACAGGATAGGAGGCGGGACCTAGGACCCATATCTGAGTGTACTCCCTGGAATTGACTCCGGGCTCCATGTGGGGTCAGAGATTTGGGGCCGCCAATTGACCACACGGGGGAGTGAAATTGGGGTCCCAAAAGGGGGTCATTTTAGCTTCTCAAAATTAGCGAAAATCCGGGGTACTCCCAATGGTGTATCTCCACGCTGACTTGGAGATGGGATCCGCCATTCCATATGCGATCAACCAGGAGTCCGACGAAGACTTCCGTGACCTTGGCTCACAAAGATCTCCATGCCACTCGGTGTGGTGACAATCCAAAACGGGTCCACAATTGCCAAAATGAAAAAATTGTCCACACTCACTTTGGGCTAGCACCTTGACGAAGGTTGCTCAGCTTCGCCCACGTGGTGTGCGAACCATGGTGACCAATATCCATAACACCCATGTCATATATGGTCCATTGGTCCATGCGTCCGGCGTGCACGAGGGGGCTGAACATGGTGCACGGCAGGCTGAAAATGTGGAAAACTGCTCAAAATGGCCGAAAATGCGCACACTCATGGTTGGGGGAAATCAGGCACATGCCCGGCTTGGACCGGAGTGTGCCATAGGATTGGTATCAAGTCATATGCGTCCAACATATCTTTTGAAGGTCGCCCAAACCCCGCCGTTTTTGAGAATGGCAGGGTCGCCAAGTGGGCCCATGATTTGAGATCGTCCCAAATTGCCAACATGGCGGCCACGGTATGCCAAGCCCAAGAGGAGTTTTCTGCTGGGTTCAAGATATCTTGGGCACCGAAGAGTGTACCCCCATATCATACTTGGGTCATGATATCAATTGAGCGCAACGTTGAGATACACGGTCGCCACTTGACATCATGACGGGCAAAAAACAGCAAAGTTGGCGAAAAAACACGCAAAAGTGCCCTGAAAATTGCACAAATATATTCTAATATCT
Source organism: Eutreptiella sp. 'Long Island Sound 2002' (assembly GCA_964036045.1). Lineage (NCBI taxonomy): Eukaryota > Euglenozoa > Euglenophyceae > Eutreptiales > Eutreptiaceae > Eutreptiella > Eutreptiella sp. 'Long Island Sound 2002'. The sequence continues at coordinate 114,719,487 of OZ038381.1, forward strand.
TCGGCTTGGATTGAGTACTCGACCAATCCTACTAAACACAATGACTCGACACCAATGACCTCCAATTCCACATACGTGCTCCACTTGGGGCGCTTTGGAAGGCCACGCGTGCTGCCTCCCAAGTGGGCACATGCAAAAATGGAATATTGCAAAAAACACACCTTGCTCGGAACGCATCGCTTTGGGAGCGCTCCACAAGCGTCCCTCCTCGAAGGTTAGGCTTGCGAGTGTTGGTTTGGAGTACAATGAAGTGCTTCGTGCGATGTGGGGTCCATTGGCGGGTTAGTCTTGGAATGGTGCACCCGCCAGATGGGCACGTGATATGACACCAAATATGGCATACAACCCTACCCTTGCCTTCTACACCCAACCTAGTGGCCTAGAATCAAAGTATGCCTATATTCTAGAGTAACTTTGGTCCCTTAACACGCATGCAAGTGCTTTGGTCGAAAATCGACCTCCTTTCTGAAAGCCGAATTTTAGCATGCACGCAAAATATACTGCTAATATATATATGGAGATCATATATGTACTATCCGGGGAACACAAGTGATATGCCCCGGATCTAGAGACAAGCAAAGAGAGAGAAAACGCCAACTCAACATACTTCTACACGTACTTGGACGCCAAGTACGTGAGATTATCCATTTCTTGGATAACACTCAAAATGAATAACCCTTTGGGCCTATTGAGTTGGGATCCTTTGGCCTCATTCTATGACTACGGGGGGCAAAACCTCATACACAGTGCCTATGAGGCACGTTGGTTCGTCCTCGGGCGCTTGAAAGCTCATAACCCTTGTTATTTCACTTGGGGGTTCAAAGCGCCTTCGGGCGCCCAGATTTTCTGGGAAAAATCTGGGACGCGATGCGTTTTATCAAGGAAAAAATTGCGGATCACTCGAAGGGTGTTTCAGTCTTCACTTCAAGATAGATCGTTTTACAGAATTTTCTAATGCAGTGCACGGAACGGGCGACGTGATGCGGCGATTTCACGACAATTAGAAATCGCGGTAGAAATCGGGTATTTTACCAATTTCTAACCGCAGATTGAGCCAAGACAGTAAAATTATGGTAATTCCACATCGATTTAATGGTTAGAAATCGGATTCCAGATTTTGCGGGTTAGAGAACAGGGATATCTCGCTGACAGCAGGTGTCAACGGCCTCCGCACGGGTGTGACGGCTCACAGGCCTCCGGGCCATGGGCCATAACGGGTGTGACGGCTCACAGGCCTCCTGGCCATGGGCCAGAGGTTCTGGGTACCGCTTCAGTACCAACTCGAGATGTCGTTGGTGTTCTTCAGCATCCATCGAGTAGACCAGAAAGTCGTTGATGTACAACCATACGAAAATCCCCAAGTGGTCTCGAAGAACATCGTTCACCACGCGTTGGAACGTCGATGGCGCGTTACAGAGGCCAAAAGGCACAAAAACCCATTCAAAGGCGCCAAATGGTGTGTTGGAGGCGGATTTTTCGACATCTTCGTCATGGATTCGAATCTGATGGAACCCACTGACAAGGTCTATCTTGGAGAATACGGTGGAACCCCCCAGTGCACTCAGTATGGATTGGATCGAAGGTAAAGAATATCGATCTCGGACAGTTCGCGTATTCAACGCTTGGTAGTAGACGCACATACACCATTTACCATTCGCCTTCTTCACTAGCAGGCAACCCGCTCCATATGGACTCGAGGCTGGTGTATTCGGCCAGATCGATGTAACTTGTCCAGCTGTCGTCGAAGTTCAACCAATTGACTCAGGTCCATTTTCTAAGGGTGTAACCACGGTGGATTGTCTTCTGAATCGAGGCGCATTCGGTGATCTTCCCAAGGTCGATGCGGAGGTAAGTCGCCGAACTCTGCTTTCTCCCGGTCGTAGAGGGCTGCCCATTTGTGTATTCGAATAGGCAACTTGCGTCGAACGGGGTCAAGCCCGTCATCGTTACTGCTTTGTTGCATCTTGTACATTTGAATGACCGACACTGCGGGTCGAGGCATGCAGCCTAGAAACACTTGATCACCGGTGAGATCAGCTCAACGGATGTCCCGTTCAAGTTTCAAGATGTACTCGATCTCCATGTCACTGCACTCCTCATCGGTGATACCATCTTCCGTTTCGGCCTCATCGGAACTTGCCAGCACCACTGTGGGCGCTTTTGGGATAGTGCAGGTCCGGGCTTTCTTTGGCATGTGGTGTAGGGCTTCCAAACGGACTTGCTCCCGAGGTACTGCATGGAAGTGTCGAAAGAAGGTCCAACTTTGAGGCGGTTTGGAACTGCAGCTGGGTGGAATGCCTTGACTCGTCGAAAGACAATCGGTATGAACTCGAACCATGTTGAATGTCTGCATACCGTTCCTTCCGGTTGACAGTTGGATTATAGCTTCGAAGCCATGGTAGCCCAAGTACCACATCTGGCAGAATCTCCAAAACCTTGAAGTGATGTCGAAATACGAGTTCTCCAACGCGAACATTAGCTCTCATGTAGTATCGCACCTCGACTTGGACACCTTCGCCTGTTAAGACGTGTCTAGGGTTTGTCAGTTTGTAGATGGGAAGTCGCGCCCTCTTTGCAGTCTGCATGGACATGAAGTCCCTGGTCACTCCACAGTTGACCAACAATTCCACGCTGGAGTCAAAGGAGTCATCATGACGTGCGCAAATGCGCCCTCGAACCGTGATCAGAGACGCATGCTCAGCTGCGGTGCCTTCGGCGTTGACACTCCCAAGTGTCGAATTCTTTTCGGGTTTGTTGGTACTGATGGTGGAGTTCACCTCATCTCCAGGACAATCACCACCAGGTCTTGGAAGATGCTTTTTAGGCCGTCGTGGGCCGTTCTCGGCTCTTGGAGCGGGATCTAAACCGTCCCTTACTGTCTCGACTCAGATCTCTTCGTGACGTGGATGATGTCGATTCCCAACGTTCTCTTCCACGAGATGGCGGTCGGTTCTTCGAACAGTCGCGGGCCAAGTGGCCTTGTTTGCCACAGTTGTACCAGCGCCTGGTTTCTCCACCATCTTGGCGACCGGACTGCTCATTTCGACGTTCGCCAATGTAGGCGTGTAGTTCTTCTCGGAGCTTGGCGATTGTATCGAGATTCATTGGCTCGGGCACAGTCGAAGCCATGGGAGCGGCAGCTGGGGTCGGCATAGGGTTGACTTGCGGTGTTTGCATAAGATTTGAAGGATACATTGTAGAAGTCGAAGTTGGCGGAACCATCATAGGCAGGGGTCCCGAGACCGCAGGACCCGCGGTATCCGTTGTCGTTGTCGTTGTCGTTGTCGTTCTGTACGTCTTCGAGTTGATAGCCGGCCGCCATGTAGGCTTCTGCAATGGTCCTCACCAGCGTATCGAGGCCAAACGGTCTCCCAGAACGCCATTTCAAACTGACTTCAGCGATGTACTGTCGGCGAACAGCGCCACTCGACAACCGTTCAACAAATCGAGAGTTGACGAGGGAACCCTCCTGGTGGTCACTGCTATTAACCTTCGACTTGACGACGCAGGTCCGAAACTCCTTCACGTAGTCTGCATGTGGAGGGAACTCACTTTCTCTCAAGGTCAACATTCTTGAAAGGTACACTGGCTCATGGGGTATGCAATCGAAGCGTTGACCCAACACAACCATGCGCTCGAACCAGTCATCTTGTACAACCTTCGTCAGATTGTGGTAATACTCGACGGCGTCACCTTTGAGGAGGAACGGTATGGTGGTCCCCTGATCGACGGGTGAAGTGATATCCAACAGAGCGAAGGCTCGCATAAGGGCTTCCTTCCGAGTGCAAAATTCTCCTGACCCTGGTTTCCCAGAAAAGAATCAAATCAACTTGCGTAGGCGTTCAACACGACATCCCGGGATCTCGAATGTTCCAGCACGAAGATTCACCGAATTCACTGAATTGGCTTCGTTCATTGGGTTTGCTGGTTTCATTGACGGATCCAAGGGAGGTGCTTGTCGAGATGGTTGTTGCAGTGGATAAGGTTGATTGTTCGACTGTGAATACGGCGGATAGCTCGAAGGAGATGGCTGTGGTTGTGGCTGTGGTTGTTGTTGTGAAAACTGGAAGTGACTCGGAGGTTGTTGACTCGAAACTTGTGCAAAATCGTTGAGAAGGACATAACATTGCAAAAGTTCATGTCCCAGGCGTCCACGTTCGCTTACTGCAGCTTGTGTTGCATTCTCCCTCGAGGACTGCAAAATGTCGGCTCGGTGATCAGTTGCCGCAGTAGCATTTGCTGCTGATGTGAGCAACGCATCGATGCGCTGTTCCAATTCGATGACTTTGGTTTGAGTATCTGCAAGCTTCACTGACAAGCTGTGAAGATCACGAGTTATGCATGGAAACCACTCGCTTTCTCGACTTGCGATGCGCTCTGCGATGAACTCTTGTAACGAACTCGAAAACTCGTTTTGCAACGGTGAGTTCGACCAAAACAAGCAATCTCTGATAAAGCGCAGCATAGCTGCGTCGTCGAAAGGTCGCTCCATTTCAAGTTTAAACCAAAGACAGCGTCGAAGATTGATCTCGAATATTGATCTTCGGCCACCTAGCTGGCTACCACTTGTTCTGCTGTGACTTGAGAAGTGTCTTGTTTCTAGAAAAAAATGGAGCAAATGATCAAGGGTTACGGAGCCACCATCACCAAAAAACCGCTTTTTTTGCCCAAAGAAAGCCATTTTTTTCGCCTAAAACAGCATTTTGGGGGCATGAGTGGTCAGTTGTAGGGCCCCTTACCCCATTTTGAGTGTGGTGGACTCGGAGAAACTTGTTTTGCAAGGTTTTGGAGCAGGTTATCGAGTGTTTGTAGCCGCCATCACCAAATAACCGTATTTCCTGCCAAAAACAAACATGTATGGTTTGAGCTATACAAAAGCTGCCATTCGCAACTAGGTGGTGAATGTCATATTTCTCGGATACGGCCGATTTTAGATGGATTCAAGCCTGCATTGTCGATCTAGGGGCTGGAAAATTTCCAATCTGGAGGGCGGGGGGGGGGGCTAACTTCGGAAAATATCCTCCTTATCGTATAATTCGACAAAGAAAGTAGGATTTCTGACTGTAGCTGGTTTTGGGATTTTTGGACCCCATAAAATCCTAGGTGTAGCTGGCTACCACTTGTTCTGGTTTGACTTGAGAAGTGTCTTGTTTCTCGAAAATCCTGCAATACGACAAACCTCTTCTGCGCAGGATCTTTAGGCCAGCACCAATTCATAGACACTTCACAAATTCGAAGACAAAAACCCTCTTCAAAGATATCGGAGTGTCATACAGCACTTCCTTCACAGCAACTGGCATCTCGATGCTTCAGATCTTCTCACAGACTGCAGTGCGATTGCCGGCACGTACAGCAGTGCGGCGGTGGCCAGGATGATGGCCGGAGGGGCCCAACACCGCAGCTCCTCCACCTCCTCCCGGAGAACCGCGACCATCACCACCCCCCCGCCCCGGTGGCACGCCACAGCAGCAATCAGGGCCACAAATGTGCAGACTCTGGCACCATCGGGGGTTGGCGCACCACAAAGCCCAACGGCCTCCACGTCCTCCAGCCCGTCCACCTTCGCCCCCCACGCAACCGTCCACTCACAACACCGACCGCAGGCCACCAACGCCACACGGACTATGGGCGTTCCGGCACCATCGGAAGCCGGCACGCCACAGAGCCGCCGACAGGAAGGTGCATCCAAAGGGGCGGCGCAACAACACCAACCGCAGCACCACGCAGCCACAGCAATCCGGGAGCACCGGGCATCACCTGCCAGGAGAAGAACCATGCCAAGCCCCACGAATGCGGCGACAGCAGGCACCTGACCGGAGCAACCCCTCGGCACCGTACACCCGCAAACGAGCCCAGGCCTGGGCCCCGCAGGCGACCGAGCTCCACAACCCAAAACACCACCTGACGCATCCACACGTGGCCGCCAGCCAGCAGCCTGCCAGGCAGCGGCAACACAGGCCAACCGGGAGCCCCACCCACACCACAGCCCACCAATCTGGCCGACGGAGGGCCCCACACACGCGCCGTCTGAAGGCCCTCCCACACAGACATGTACCGCTACCCCGACCGACGCCACCAACGTCCGGCCCGAGCGACCCCTCGGCACCATACGCCCCCACGCCAACAACCCCACCGAGAGCCCGAGTCCCCAAGCTCCAGCGACACCCAGCACATCGGCCCCAGGGTGCCATCTGCCGGCGTAGGGACGAGCCGAGCCGGCGTCCCAACAGCACCACGACCCATGAGCCGGACCGGCAGTACCGCCCACGGAAACGCCATCTGGCAATCGCCCGGCCCCCAACCCGGACCCGGACCAGGACCCGAACCCGACGCGCGCCACCGTCCCGGCTGACGCCCAGCGGGCGAATGCGCCGGGCCGCGAGCTACCGACGGGGGTTCCACATCCCGAGGGCGGGACACCGGCAGCCGGGCCCGCCTCGTTGGAGGGAACTGGCGGCACACGGGCACTGGCGGGCCGCGTGGGAGGCCAGCCCGAGAGGCGGTGCAACCGGCAGGCAACGCAGCCACGCTGCCCGCACCGCCCGCACCGCCACAACGAGAGGAGCCCACGGTGGACACCACGGAGGAAACGGGGGGACCCCCGCAGCGGACAGAAGCGCCACCGCCAGCGGCGGACCTACCAGCCCGGGGACCACCCAGAGCGGAGATACCTAGCGGGGGGGCGGGCCAGCTAGAAAACCAACGTGCCAGCGCGCCGGCCAATCGCCCGCTGGACATGGCGGCAAGCGAAAGCGACGAGGCACCGGACACTGGTACGGGACCTGAGAGACCAATGCCGGACGCCGAGCATGCCGCCGGCCTATCTCCACAAACCACCCACAGGGCGCAACCCGCGGGTCACGCTGGCGCCGCCCCATCCACGGCCCCAGCACATCGCAGAGACGCAGGCGCCCCGGGGAACGCCGCATCCGGGGATTGCGCCACCACGGGGTCCACCTGTAACCCACGCGAAGTCCGAAGCCCGGGCAATCACACCTGACATGCCCAAGCACGCAGCCGACAGAGGAGAGTCGCCCGGTGGGCACAGCTGCGACGAAGACTCTTTCAATGCCTTCATGGAGTCCTGCAGGAGTGACCCCCACACGAACCCCACACCGGCTGCCCCGCGCGGTTATCCGGAGCCACGAGGCGACCATACAGGGGGCACACCCCTCACAGTGGCCCGCCAGGCACACCTCCAGCGCGCTTACACCGTCCTGGGAACGAGAACTGAGCATGCTGCCGCCACAGATGACGGGCCCGCGACCGCAAGCGGGGCAGCGGACCAGGCCCCGGACCAGCACAGCACCCAAGGGAGCGGAACCCGTGTGGAGACGGGCACCAACACAGCTAGCGAGCCTGCCGACCAGCAACCGGGGACCACCCCGTCCTGGGGCCGGAGGCATCTGGACTACGCACGGTCGGAAGGCAACGCCCGCCACCCCAGCGCCCACGCGGAACAGGCGGCAGCCCAAGACCTGGACTCATGGATCGACAGGCTCACCACGGGGGAGCGGCTCGCCCTGGCGGTCAGCACTTGATGGCTGCTTACTTCGCGGTCCCGCCACCTTGAGGAGGGAACCCGCACCATGGCTGACATCACCTTCCGCTTTCGGGCGGGACACGCACTCCCTACCACCATGGACCACCCTGTCCAGTGGCACTACGTCGCCATCCAGCTCATGGAGCATATGGGGGCCTACAGCCCGGACGGAATGAGCGGGCTACACTGGCTATGGCACCAATGCGCGCCCCTGCGCATCCGTACAGCCATGCAAAGGCACAACATCTGGGCCATCCCTGGGTCCCCGGGCTACCGGGGACACGCCTCAGGCCACCAGCGACCACGGTCCCAAGAGGTCCCGGAGCCCCCCAGGCAGGCAGCACGCCATAAGTCCCCAGGACGCCACCAGGGGCCACCACCAGGGTTTGGTTCCCCCTCCGGCAGTAAAGATGCCCCCTCCGACCGTTCGCCCGGCAGAGGGACCGAGGTAGCCCTCACACCCCAGGGGTGCAGGGCGGCACGCCGGAGTGGCACCAGGTGATAAGGAACCCTGGCCGCTCCCGGCACCGCAGCCGCACGCCGCCTCCCGCAGCACGGTGAGTCGTCTCCCACGAGGCTATGGACAGAGGCCATGGAGGTCCCAACGACCCGAACGCCCAACGGACATCATCTGCCACCAATCCCGGACGCCGGTCCAAGAGGCCACGCACCGAGTAGGGTGCACATCCCCACCATTCCCACGCCGGCCAACCGAGCGCGACAGACAGCCCTCCACACAGACGCCCACCAGGCAGCAGACGGTGCGTCCAGCTCGTCCGCCGCCTCCCTCCCAGGGTCGGCAGCCGGCCCGCTGCCGGGGGGACAGCACGCCGCGCACACAGGGCAAAGGGGACCCACGGCCAACCAACGGCCTGAGCAGGGGGTGGGGCGACAAACCCCTCAACGCCCCCCCCGCAAGCAGGGCGTGACAACGCCGGTCCCGGACAGGGGCTTCGGTCACCCGACCAACTCGGCCCGTACACCACGGGGTTCTCCACCCCAGCTGCAACACAGCCCAACCGCCGGGGCGCGGAGGACGCACCGGGACAACTGGGACCACGACGCGGGCGGCCCCAGAGCGGAAGCAGAAATGACAGAGACCTCCGGCCCTCAGAAATCTGGTGGCTCACCGCCCACCGCCACGCCCTGTTCGATGCCCCAGCAACGGGAGCCCTCCACGGGGAACGTACCTGAGGGACACCTTGGCACCCACCTAGGATTTTATGGGGTCCAAAAAACCGAAAACCAGCTACAGTCAGAAATACTACTTTTTTTGTCAAATTATACCATAAAGAGCATATTTTCCGGAGTTAGCCCCCCCCCCCCCGAGCTCCGAGTTGGAAAATTTTCAGCTCCTAGATCGACAATGCAGGCTTGATTCCATCTAAAATCGGCCGTATCCGAGAAATATGACATTCACCACTTAGTTGCGAATAGCAGCTTTTGTATAGCTCACCCATACATGTTTGTTTTTGGCAGGAAATACGGTTTTTTGGTGATGGCAGCTCCAAACACTCAATAAGGTGCTCCAAAACCTTGCACACCACCTTCCTCTGAGTCCACCATACTCAAAATAGGGTATGGGGCCCTACAACTGACCACTCATGCCCCACAAAATGCTGTTTTGGGCCAAAAATTGGCATTTTTGGGGCACAAAAAGCGGTTTTTTGGTGATGGTGGTTCCGGAACCCCTGATCATTTGCTACGAGTGACTGCAAAACACGTTTTCTTTGAGTCCAGCAACCTCAGAATATGGTATGGGGCCCTACCTGTGACCAGTCAGGCAGCAAAAACACTGTTTTAGGCCACAAAATGGCTTTTTTTTGTCATTTTTGGCAAAAAAACTTTTTTTGGTGATGGCGGCCCTGAAATCCTTGATTATATGCTCCAAACCCTTTGCAAAACACGTTGTTCGGAGTCCAGCAACCTGAAAATAGGGTATGTGGCCCTACAACTGACCAGTCAGGCCCCAAAAACACTGTTTTGAGCTATAAAATGGCATTTTGTGCCCATTTTTGGGCAAGAAATGGGCTTTCTTTTGGGTATGGCGGCTCCACAACCTTGCAGAACACGTTTTTCTGAGTGGATCACACTCAAAATAGGGTATGGGGCCCTACAACTGACCACTCATGCCCCAAAAATGCTGTTTTGGGCCAAAAAATTGGCATTTTTTGGGCAAAAAAAGCGGTCTTCTGGTGACGGTGGCTCCAGAACCCTTGATCATTTGCTCCAGAACACTGCAAAACACGCTTCCCTGAGTCCAGCACCCTCAAAAAAGGGTATGGGGCCCTACCTGTGACCACTCAGGCCCCAAAAACACGGTTTTGGGCCAAAAAATGGCTTTTTTTGGCCAAAAATTGCGGTTTTTTGGTGATGGGGGCCCTGAAACCCTTGATTATCTGCTCCAAAACCTTGCAAAACAATTTTTCCTGAGTCCAGCACCCTGATAAAAGGGTATGAGGGCCTACAACTGACCACTCAGGCCCCAAAAACGCCTCACCTAGCACTAGGGACACATTTCATCAATTTGAAATCACACGAAAGCGCGACCGTATCACTTTAATCAACATTATTGTGTTCGAAAGTGCAAATATAGCTGTTTGGGGCCCTTTTTGGGGCTTTCAAGGCCATAACCCTGAGTAAAGGGCATGCACGGGCACAAATCATTGCTTGCCAAGCCTCACGTAGCAAGGCCGGCAAACGTGATCAATTTGAAATCACATGAAAGCACGGCCGTATCACTTTAATCAAAATTTATGTGTTCAAAAGTGCAAATCTAGCTGTTTTCGGCTTTTTTTGGCACCCTCCGGATTTTCACCTTCGGTAAAGGGTAGGCACGGGCACAAATCATTGCTTGCCTGGCCTCACAGGGCACTAGGGACAAACTTGAACAATTTGAAATCTCGTGATACCACAAGGACATCATCGAAATGACCGTTTATGGCCCAAATGTGGCAAAAATGGGCAAAAATGGTCGTATTTTGGGTTTATCTGGACATCCAGTAAACCAATGGACGTGATTTCACTCCAGCAACTAGATAACGTCGTATGTTACCGATTGCACCATCTAAATCGGGGCGGATGCGCACATATTTGGCACAAATCGCCAAAACCTCGGCAAAATTGGGTTGCGGCGGGCCGTAAATCGCGATGGCGGCAGTTTTTGGACGGTTCAGTTACGGGATTCCGGTACCTCATAAAATCCTAGGTGCACACCAGGACACCCCTCCTGGAGTGGCACCACACTAGGCCAGGACCGGGAGACCATGCCCCCCCCATCCCCCAGACCACCACAAAGGAGGAACACAGACCCCTTTGACGACGCGGAACTCAGGGCGGTCTACGGCATCCACGCCAACGCACGCTTAAAGGAGGTCCCTACCAGGACCAGCCCCTGCTGTTCCCCTTCCACCATAACCCGTCATTCCCAGGGTCTTGCTCCTCCCCAGGGTCTGCATTTTCCAGCAAAAAAATAGAAAAAAACTCCTTCACACAGACCCTTGCAATACCCAGGCACAATCCAAATCCAATCCAAACTGCGGGCTTCCGTTCAGCACACCGGTTGTCTCACGGTGGCGGGCATGTACAAGAATTGCACCAAAGAGAAAAGCCCTGAAATTGGCATATGAACACATATTAAGCATAGTTGGGGAAAAGAGGAAACGCACACAATCACAGCCAAAGACCCCTCATTCCCTGGACTCAAGAACTTCCCTTAACTCGCCAACATGATGCCCTGAACCCAGTCAAATAAGATTGCTAAATGCCATGTGTCAAAGGTCACTACACAAACCCCAAAAATGTGTTCCCTCCTAAGACTCTAAATCCTAGCCCAATAGGGGAGGTGGCGTGTCATGGCCTAGAGTAGCACTCAGGACCATGCCCTACCCTGACATAACCTTGGCTGGACTTCGAGTCGAATGGGCTCCGAGACCTGCCCCATGAAGATGACCTCACAACATGGCAAAATCAGGCAAATCACACCATATTGCCCAGAATTTAATTATATACTCAAAAATGCATACGGCAAATGTTCAAATGCTCCATGCATGTTTCAAACCGGATAGTAGAATACAAGGGTGATATATACTGAAGGTCCATGCCCAAAAATATCCCATCATTGTCCCCGAAACCCCTCGGGTTATGTACATGACATGCTTCACAAGTCAACTCATGAATTTGAGACCTAATTTTGTGAGGCCTCGTGTGCCACGCCAAAGTGACCACGTGATCAGGCATATGGTGAGATACAACACCGAAGCATCTGCCAACATATAATCAACATACCATAGTTCACTGATCTCTAGGCACTTTACTGTTAGCCGACCAGTTGAGCACATAAAATACAAAAATGAGCATAAAATGAGGTCAAAAACATGCAAATAATGCTAAATTCAAGATAATTACAATAGTCTATAACTTCGCTCACCCATGGTATCAACATATGGTTCAAAGCACAATTGCTTGAGACCATTTGCAAACAGTCCCCCCACTTGGATCCCCACATGGACGCATAGGGACACCTTCGAACCTCCACCCAACACGCACCATGAAAATGGGAAAATTGATAATGGCCCTTGTGGGTCGCTCTGTAAGCCCTCCCTACATGCACTATATGAGCGGTACACTTAGTCTAGCGCCTTTGAGCTCACAATTGGGACATGGGCGAGGCCCTTGCCACGTATGACTCCATATATCTTCCTACAGACGGAGATATATAACATGGACGTGAGCATATCGAAGCACATACCATGCATATAACACATACCCTCAAAAAGTGGCTCCCACCATGATATGCCCTGCCCCTCCATGGACAGAACTTCACGTTAAAAATACGTAGAAACCCAAGAAAATCTTTATGCAACACCAACACTCATGCAGTACACTCGAAAGTCGCATTAAAATATTCGGTTGCACGGTCCAAGAGTTATATATCACTTTCTACCCTCTTGACCATTATCCCTTGCTATACCATGCATGTGTATATCTCAAAAGCGTTTACTCTTTACTGATGACATCCGACCCTTCAGCGGGGTTTCCGCCAAAATATCTGTAAATAACAGTTAACCAGTCAGTTACCGCAAAATCGCGAGCCAACTGACAGTCGCCGATGCATTGACAATCAGAACGAAAGGCTGAAAAAATACGGAAACATTATGATATCCTGATATTCTGATAGATAAATCTCAGCTGGCGGCGCCTCGGAACTGAACATGGCCGCTCATAGCTGGAATGGCCAAACTTATCACACTATCACATCAGGTTAGGTCAGGTGGATGGGAGAGTATGATTTCAGCCAATGGCGGCTTGCCGGCACATAGATACACACCCCAAGTGACCCAAAGATGGCCACGGGGGTCCGAAGCGGCTTCACCCCCCTTCTCAGAGCGTTGTACCCGCTCGGAAGTCATTGAAGAGAGGATGGGAGGACCCCAATGGGCTCCACACCCCCCCCCATGTCTCAAGGACACATGGAGGCCCCACACACGTCGTAGGCGTCCCCCATGCCCCAAGGGAGGGGTGAGGACACTCCTAATCGGTGCCCCACGGCATATCCGGTCTCCTCTTGATCTACTACATGGACCAAGGGGATCAAAGATAGAGAAACGTCGTCGGTTGACCTGAATAAGTATACCACAATGAAATATATATGTGGAGATCGAGTGAAGGGGGTACATGGCCAATCAAGGCACAAAAGTCCCCGGATGAACGCCCTCACCCGTCTCTCAAGCACAAAGGAAAACAAATATGCCAAGGGGGATCCATTATGGTGCTACAGCAGAGACCAAATGGACCAACATGTCCTTGACATCCAAAGAAATGTTCTCTTTCTGCAGCTACTCCATCCAGACCGTGGTATACCTCGGCAAAAAGCTGCTCAGAGGCTCCCACGAATCCCTGGATGCGGCGATTCCCTTCCTACGGACTTTAGAAAGCCTCCCCCCAGGCGTCCCCGGGTCCGGCTTGTCCGCCAGGATCCTCTTGGCAGTGAAGTCGTCGTCCTCACCCTCGTCGCCCGAGTCCGCATCGTCGGCCGTGAACTCGAAGGTGACGGGACGTCCGCTCGGGTCGGGTGCTCGGGGACGAAGCTTGGTATGGTTGCGGTCCAGGATCTTTGCACACCTTGGCTGCCGTGTCGTCCACCTCAGCCATCATAGCGTTCGCATCCCGGGCCACTTTGCCATGGTTCAACCATGGGAGAGTGCGTGACACTCGATCCCGTAGGAACAGGATGCGATGGGGCGACAGTCCAGTGGGCCCCGGAAGGGCATGGTACGCCTGGAGTACTCTCCACAGCGAATTCTACCAGTTCAGGCCCGGTTCGTCAATGTGTAGCTGGCGGAACTTCTGGAAGATCTGCCGCCCGGCCACCTCAGCCCGGCCATTCGACCGGCTGTGGTACGCCACGGTCTTGGCGTGCCAAATCCCAATGTGCTTGCACATCGTCTTTAACCACGTCCCCACAAATTGACTGCTCCGATCGCTGCAGATGACAGCTGGGACATCAAATATCGTCAGCCAATGCCTGAACATGGCATTAGCGACAGTTTTGGCCTGCAGCCCCACTCCATGCTTATCCTTCTTGTCCTTCTTCTTGGACTTCTTGCCCGGGACCGCCACGATATACCGGCTATGCCTGTCCACCGCCAGGATGACACAGTCGTAGGTCTCTCCGTCCACGGTGACCTCAGGCATGGCGAACAAATCCATGGCCAAGGACCGCATAGGGGCTTCCGGTATAGCCGTGTACACCGGGTTGCCAGCCGTGGAGTGGTTGGGGCTCTTCGTGGCCTGACACACGGCGCAGTCTCTGCAGTACTTGTCCAGGAGGGCGTAGTACCCCGGTGGGAACTTGAAGCGCCACTCCTGGTCCTGCTGCATCTTGTCCCGACCAGGATGCATGAGCTGGGGGTTATGCCAGTGGTCAATGAGCTCCTCAATTCGGTACTCAGGGACCAATAGCTTGTCCTTGAGGAACAGTTTATCCCCATCCTTGGTCAGGTCCTCAGGCCATTCGTCGTCCGACGGGGCGCTCACGGCATTCCAGTACTTGCCCCAGTGCTCGGATGCCGCATATTCATCCGACCAGTCCTCTGTGAGCACCGTCCTGACTAGCTCTACAGGGGCCACCATCCATTGCTCGAGGGTTTCCTCTCGAATAGCTTGGACTCGGGCGCTTCGGAACTTGGCCAGGTCCGTACGATTTGCCATCACCACGCAGCACTTGAACCCCTTTTGCTCCATTGCCTTCTCCATCTTGATGATGCGTTTGGCCTCCTCCGTCTCCTCGGCGTCCCCATGGCTGGATATGTCGTTCCATGCCTTGCCCGCGGGGTAGGCCCATCGACTGAGGCAATCCGCCACAGTGTTGTCCTTCCCCGGGACGTACACGACGCTGAGGTCGTACTTCGCGAATTGGGCCCCCCTTGCCGCCGGTCCCGAGGGGGTGTCGACGTGCTCCTTGTGCCAGCTCCGCAAGGACTGATGGTCCGTACAAACCACCAGCGGTTGCAATCCGATGTGGCCAGACCACTTCCTGAGCGCACAAACAATGGCGTACGTCTCCTTCTCCCTCGCGGTCCAGGTGCCGTGTTGGCCCTCGGCCAGGATCCGACTCCAAAACGCCACGGGTACGTGCGACCTGTGGTCCCGGATCTGCTCGAGGACTGCCCCTACAGCATAGTCCGAGGCGTCCGTCCGTAGCACGAATCCCTTGTCTGGGTCCACCAGGAATAGCCCCAGCTGCCCCAGGAGTCGCTCCTTCAGGCGGCTGAACGCATCTTCAGCCTCAGGGGTGCAGGCAAGCTACTTCTTGCTCCCCTTCCGGCCATCGAACTTCCCCACCTGCAGCATCTTGTGCAGCGGCCCCGAGAGTTCTGCATACCTCCGGACATAGCCGAATAGTAATTGCAGAAACCCATGGAGGACAGGAGTTCGCTGATGGTCTGGGGCTTCTCCCAGTGGTGCAGGGACGCCAGCTTCCCGGGCATGGGACGGCGTTGCCCGTGACCAACCACGTGACCCACGAACTCCACTTCCTTCACGAAGAGTGAGGTCTTGGTGGGCTTGCACACCATGTTGTGCTTGTCCAGCTCACTGAGCACTCGGCGCAGATCCCTCTCATGCGCTTCGATGACCTCGTCCTCAGTCATGTCCTCCGTACCGGACCCGATGATGATGTCATCCACAAAGGGGTCGGCATAATCCCAGACAGGACCGAGTAGGTCCTCCATCATGCGCTGGAAAGCGGCGTTGCCATTCTTGGCGCCCATAGGCACTACTTTCCACTGCATGGGCCCCAGCGGCGTCGACATCGCTGTGCAGGGCCTGAAGTCCGGGTGTAGCGGCATCTGGTGATAGCCGTGTTTCAGGTCCAACACCGTGAAGATCCGCTTTTTCTGTTGTTTTTGGAGGATGGTGTCGATCAGAGGAACCGAGTACGAGTCGTGCTCGGTTTGCTCGTTCAAACCCCTGTAATCCACCACCAACCTCCACTTCTCCTTCTCCTTCCTTGGCACGATAAAGGCTGGGCTGGCCCACTCACTGTCGGAGGGTTTCGATCCAGCACCGCTCAATAAACTCGGCGAACAACTTCTTCGTGGCCTCGGCCCTATCGCCCTGAAGTTGGTACTCCCGATGACCATGGACCTTGGGGTTCGCCCTCAGCTTGATCCCCGCTGTGCCAAACCTCCCACGATGTGGAGGGTTCTTGTTGGCGACGCCAATGAATAGCCCCGGATAGGCATTGATCAGCCTCTCCTTCACCTCGGCGACCTTCGGGTTCTCCTGAGCCTCTTCACCCGCTTGCTTCGGTATCGATACAACCGACCGCACTGCGGTATAGGCCTCTTCCGGGTCCGAGTTCGACTTCCATACGTCTGATATGCCGTCTTCATCGTCGTGGAGCGCGCTTCCAACCGATAATCTTCGAAAATTTTCCTGCATCGGGCTGGTTCTTGTCGCTTTCGGCCCCCATTCTTCGAAAATCCCACGTCGGCGGGTCCGACCCTACCGGACCATCATATTGGTCCCTGATGTGATCCATGACCCTCAGCACGAACTCATTATTCTTGTACTTGCCGGTGACCAACATCTTGTCATCCCACTAATGCGGAGATGTGACCATGGCCCGCCTCTTCCTGGCTGCCACACGGTCGTGCATCCCCATCCGCATGTAGTTGACGACGTCGTCGATCTCGGCATG
Organism: Eutreptiella sp. 'Long Island Sound 2002'; assembly: GCA_964036045.1. Classification (NCBI taxonomy): domain Eukaryota; phylum Euglenozoa; class Euglenophyceae; order Eutreptiales; family Eutreptiaceae; genus Eutreptiella; species Eutreptiella sp. 'Long Island Sound 2002'. Next base: position 114,736,235 of record OZ038381.1, read on the forward strand.
GGACAGGACGTCAATGCCATCCATTGGCTGATCCGTCCCCTCCTTGGGCTCAAACATGACCTTCATGGGCACCGCCTCCACCCTACGGATGAATGCCTCATCACCCGTGGGCTGGGCTTGCGCCCCATCCACCAGGAAAGCCTTGGTACCCCACGCTTGACCCAGGCAGGGCATCAATACACCCTTGGTGTCGATGAACAACTCCTCCTCTGGCCCGAATGACATCTTGTTCAGGGTGATGGAGTCGAGCGTCGACTTGAGACCCTCCAGCGGACATGGGGTGGATCCTATGCCGGTTATGACCAGGATCTCCTTCGCCCTATCCGCGACGATCTTCTCCACCGTACGTCTGGTATTGTCCAGGGAGCCATGCCAATACATTGGCCCCCACTCCTTCAAACCCCAATGCCTGTGCCAGGCTGAGTCTCCTCGATGCCAATGCCTCCTACACTTCCGCAAAAGTGAGGCATCCCGGGAAGCGAAGACGTCCGTCTCGGGCGCTTTGGCTCCCAGAGTCTGAATGCTCCTGGCATACACCTGCGGCGCCATACCATACTTTGTGAGCTGAACTCCACGGTCTCCCCTGGACTTGGCACCCACAGCTTGCACCGCTCGCACGATCCGATCCTCTTCCTCAGCATTCCATTGGGATTATCCGCATGCATAGTCTGTGGACAGCCATGTAAGGCATTCATCATCTCCCCGGACCAGCGTTGCACGATGGGGAAGGGCTCCAATGGCGTTTCCCACCATGAAGTCATACCCCATGATCATATCCCAATCTGTAATGTCGGCCAGATAGAAGTTCCCGGATAGAGTGCTTCTCCTTGCCAAATCAGGGCAGTTCAAGCGCTCATGCTCCCAGAAATCCATACTGATAGTGGCCTCATGGGTGCCACCACCCATAATCTCTCCATTGGCCACCTTCAGGCTTACCGGTCTACGGCTCGGCTGCAAGGATTCCTCCTTGAACAACCCTCTCCGGACCAGGCTCATCTGGGCACCCGTATCCACCAAAACATCCACCACCAACTCCTCTTGTCCGCACCGTACACGCACCCTCAAGTGCAACTGCCGCTGGTCACCATGCGGTGTATGGACGACTCTCACGGCATGCAACTCTAGCACATCCGGGTGCATCAGGACTTCCAGGGTATGATCACGGATGGTGTAGATCTTGGGCTGGTCCTGCCCATCCACGGGGCTCTCCGTGGTCGCTCCTTCCTTCTTGCCACGTCCCTTGCCCACAAAAACTTCCCTTGGCAGGGCGCTCCAGGGGTTGGGAGTGGCGAAACTCAGTGGTTTTGCCTCTTCTGGAGCCTTCTTTGGCACCCGATGTGCCTTCGCTTTCTCTGGGATTCCACCGATTCTCGAAGGAGAGACCTCCGAGGTCCCACTCCCGTGGGGGCTCCTCTAGACATGGCCTGCCGCAGCTCCCTCCTGCTGCGATCCGCTCAGACTTTGTCCACCACGTTGCTCGGCTTTGAGTTCCTTCAACTTCCTCCACATGTTCTCAGCAACCTCCTCGATCAACCTCATGCGTCGGTCTGGGCCGGGTCCTCCACCGTAGCCTTTTCCTCCGCCTTTCCCTTGGCCCTTTCCTTGGCCTTTTCCACCGTCTCCGCCCTTTGCCTTCCAATCGGCAATTCGGTGCTCCTTGCGCTTCCTGTCGAGATGGGCGGCGAAGTACGTCTTCTTGTCCTCCTCATATACCTTGCAATGCCGGTGCTCATGTGCCAGTTTGTTCCCCTCGCCGTAGCAGACCCAGCAACCGGTGTGCTGCGATCTGTACTCACGGAACGAGAGCGGCAGGTTCCCCATCCTCCGCCGTTCCTTGTGGTTCTTGGTCCTTGGGTCCAGGCGGTTCCACCTGGACCTGTCCTGCCCATGCTCCTTCATATTGTGCGCTACGAACGCGAAGAAGTGGGCTTCTTCATGATCCTCTCGGGTGGTTGCGGTCCAGAGATCTTGGCCGCTTCCACTCCCTTCCTCCGCGGTGCCGACCGTGTCCCCCTGGACCTCTCGGTGTTGGCGATCTTCCCGATGACCTCGATGTCCATGGCCTTGTCGATCCTGCACGTGGGCCTCGTTTTTGGCGTTGAGCTTCAGCTCCACCGTGATGTACTTCACGATCTCGTCCAGGCTCATGCGGGCGAAGATGATTTGCATCCTCAGCGGCTCTCCGCGCCTCCACTCCACGTTGTTGAGGCGCATCAGCCTTTGCCCCATGGTGTCGCCGAACACCTCCACGTAGACGATGTTCATCAACCCCAACATTCGGCTGGGCTCGCCGAGGTTTCGCCGGAAAAACTGCATTATTCCAGCGTGGGTGTCCTCTGATGCCATGATCCGTACGGCCACGCGCTTCTTTGCTCTCTTCTTCTCCTCACCCTCCACTTTTCTCTTCCAGTTCCCGGGGATGACGTCCTTCAGCAGGTGGCTGATCTCGCTGGCCTCATTCCAGCCCTCCACCAGCTTGAGGCTTCTTCGGTACTTTCGGATGTACCGATTCGATTCCCGGACCCTCAGCTCTCCGCGCTCCAGCGGCAGCAGAATGGACCACAAATCCTCCAACTTCTGGTTCAGGGGCGTCCACTGGCTCCTCGTCCTCCAGCCACTGGAGGCAGGCCTGCTCTGTCTGGATCACTCCCTCGCGGATCTGATCTCTGAGCTCCTCCTTCAGGTCCTGCGCCAGCCTGTGTGGGAATGTCCGACATACCCACTTGTCCCTTGGCGCTCCTCTCATCTCGCCGACGACCTCCTCGGCGAGGTCCTCCCAGTCCAGGATGAAGTCATCCAGGTTGGAGGGGTTGCCATCGTAATAGGGGATTTTGATTCCCCTGAGGTCATCAACCTTGATGGCGTCTCCGACGTCCGCAGCCACTACTCCACCGAGACGGATACCACATGTGGCCGGGGGGTGTGAGTACACTCCCCGTACATCCCTCTCCTCCATGGAGTGCGGTCCAGTTGGGCCCGAACCCATGGGGTTTGGAATGCGGGAAGGACTTGCTCCACTGGCTGTCCGTATCCCCGTATTGGGGTCCTTCACCCACAGATTTCCGCCTTGGTGGCCTCGACCATGTCCGTCGGTGCTTCCCATGGTTTGCCCCTGCATGGTCTGACTCTGGATCTCCTCTTCCCCATAAACTGCATGGGCAGTCGTAATGGTCGGTGGGTCCTGGGCGGCATGGGACATCTGTACCGTCAGGCTCCTCGGGTCCGTGGTTGCGCGCCCTTCCCGCATGGACCCAGCCCGTGCCGTTTGCTCCCCGAGCATCGTGGATTCGCTGAACATCGGAACAAACGGCGGCGCACCCGGGTCAACATGCGGAGGCGCGTAAGGTGCCTCTGCAGGGCCGCCCGTGGGTTTCTCCATTGCGCTCCTGAGGGTCGTAACCCGCTCCACCAGCTCTGCCGCTGCCGGCTTCGCCAGGAGCTCCGGACCCGAGGCGAGGGGTTGTAACTCCTCTAGCCTTTTCAGGCGTCCGGACATGTCCTCCACCAGGTGGAGGATGCTGTCCACCACTCGCTGCTGCTTCTGCAGGGCCAGCTCCAGATTCTCCCGGTACCGGTTCTGTTCCGCTCGCAGCTCCACCATGTCTCTCTCAGCTGCCGACTGGTCATCCAGGATCCCCGCGACGTCCTTCCCTAGGCCGTCCTTCACGTTGTCCAGGCGGTCGAGGTGCTGCACGATGGCGTCCATCCCCATCTTTGGGTACTTGCCGATGAGGAAGGATACGTTCTCGCAGTGGCACTCAACGTGCTTTCCACCAGATCCAGCGCATCCCACGGTTCCCGGCGCCTCGGACTCCTCTGCCATGGGTGTGTTGCCCATGCTATCCCGCGTTGGCTCCGTGTGTCGGGCCACAGGCGCCGTTCTGGCTCTGGCAGGCCTCTCCAACGCCCCGGCGTTATGCTCCAGGCCCGGTTCTGGGGCCGTGTTCGCCCTTGTGGGCGGTCTGGCCATCTCTTCCGACTCCGAAGGGTGCTCATAAGCCGTCCGATAGCCCTCGGAGTGCCCCTCGGAATCTGCAGCTGACGACAGCCTGACCGGGCTGGGATCTGTCTCCATCGCCCTGGCTTCCTCCGCGGGTTTTGGGGACCCGCGCTTCCGGTAACGCCGGGCTCTGCTGTTGCTGCCAGTCTCCTCTAGTTCCTCTGCAGCGGAGCAGAGATTGCAAGCCTTGCGGCATTGCCTTTCGCACATGGAGGCCAGGTCCTCCATGTCGAGCCCATGTCCTGCAAGGGCTCTTCGTTCTGAGCATCTTCGCTCCTCTCGGGCTTCCCAGTCCGGTGTCGACTCGACGGACTCCACGATCTGCAGCCGGGGCGTCATTTGGCAGGGCTCATGAGGGCCCAAGTCCCCGGTGCGGCGGTAGGGGGCAGGTACTCCTCTGCTACCATAAAGAAGGTCCCTACCAGGACCGGCCCCTGCTTTTTTCCTTCCACCATAACCCGTCACTCCGGGGGTCTTGCTCCTCACCAGGGTCTGCATTTTCCCACAAAAGGATAGAAAAAAACTCCTTCACACAGACCCTTGCAATACCCAGGCACAATCCAAATCCAATCCAAACTGCGGGCTTCCGTTCAGCACACCGGTTGTCTCACGGTGGCGGGCATGTACAAGAATTGCACCAAAGAGGAAAGCCCTGAAATTGGCATATGAACACATATTAAGCATAGTTGTGAAAAGATGGAAACGCACACAATCAGAGCCAAAGACCCCTCATTCCCTGGACTCAAGACCTTCCCTTAACTCGCCAACATGATGCACTTAACCCAGTCAAAAAAGATGGCTAAATGCCATGTGTCAAAGGTCACTACACAAACCCCAAAAATGTGTTCTCTCTCAAGACTCTAAGTCCTAGCCCAAAGGGGGAGGTGGCGCGTCATGGCCTAGAGTAGCACTCAGGACCATGCCCTACCCTGACATAACCTTGGCTGGACTTGGAGTCGAATGGGCTTGGAGAACTGCCCGGTGAGGATGACCTCACAACATCGCAAAATCAGGCAAATCACACCATATTGCTCAAAATTTAATTATATACTCAAAAATGCATACGGCAAATGTTCAAATGCTCCATGCATGTGTCAAACCGGATAGTAGAATACAAGGGTGATATATACCGAAGGTCCATGCCCAAGAATATCCCATCATTGTCCCCGAAACCCCTCGAGTTATGTATGAGACATGCTTCACAAGTCAACTCATGAATTTGAGGCCTCGTGTGCCACGCCAAAGTGACCACGTGATCTGGCATATGGTGAGATACAACACCGAAGCATATGCCAACATATAAGCAACATACCATAGTTCACTGATCTCTAGGCACCTTACTGTTAGCCGACCAGTTGAGCACATAAAATACAAAAATGAGCATAAAATGAGGTCAAAAACATGCAAATAATGCTAAATTCAAGATAATTACAATAGTATATAACTTCGCTCACCCATGGTATCAACATATGATTCAAAACACAATTGCTTCGGACCAATTGCAAACAATCCCCCCACTTGGATCCCCACATGGACGCATAGGGACACCTTCGAACCTCCTCCCAACATGCACCATGAAAATGGGAAAATTGATAATGGTGCTTGTGGGTCGCCCTGTAAACACATGCACTATATGAGCGGTAGATTTAGTCTAGCGCTAGGGAGCTCACAATTGGGACATGGGCGAAGCCCTTGCCACGTATGACTCCATATATCTTCCTACAAACGGAGATATATAACATGGGCGTGAGCATATCGAAGCACATACCATGCATATAACACATACCCTCAAAAAGTGGCTCCAACCATGATATGCCCCGCCCCTCCATGGACATAACTTCACGTTAAAAATACGTAGCAACCCAAAGAAAGTATCTATGCAAGACCAGCACTCATGCGATACACTCCAAAAGTCGCATTACAATTTTCGGTTGCACGGTCCAAGAGTTATATATCACTTTCTACCCTCTTGACCATTATCCCTTGCTATACCGGGCATGTGTACACACTGAAGGCTGGTGGCAGCCCTCCAGGAACACCTCCATGACGTCAGCCCAAACAGGCTCTTCGCCCCTGGTCCCCCTGCCGCACGCCGCAACAACAGACATCTTTGTGCGGCAGCTCCAGGCGCTCGTCATCCCCGGGACGCAGATCGCGGACAACCTTGTTGACGCGTCGATCTGGTGGTTCAACATCAACCAGCCGGACCTGGGAGGCGTATGGGTCCCAAACCTGGGCTGGGCACACACACTCATAGCACCACCGAGGGACCCCAGGCCCGCCCCCAGCACCGGGGGCCGGGAACGGGCCGCCCCGCAACCAGGAGCCAACATCCTCAATACCCCACCGTACAAAGACCTGGCGGACTGGGAAAGCAGGACAGCCCGCGATAGGGGGCGCAACCTCAGAAACATGGTGGAGCGGTACCCACCAGGAGCGGAGACGGCACGCGCAGGGCCCCAAAGACGCGAAGGTGACCCCAGGGGTTTGGAATGCGGGAAGGACTTGCTCCACTGGCTGTCCGTATCCCCGTATTGGGGTCCTTCACCCACAGATTTCTGCCTTGGTGGCCTCGACCATGTCCGTCGGTGCTTCCCATGGTTTGCCCCTGCATGGTCTGACTCTGGATCTCCTCTTCCCCATAAACTGCATGGGCAGTCGTAATGGTCGGTGGGTCCTGGGCGGCATGGGACATCTGTACCGTCAGGCTCCTCGGGTCCGTGGTTGCGCGCCCTTCCCGCATGGACCCAGCCCGTGCCGTTTGCTCCCCGAGCATCGTGGATTCGCTGAACATCGGAACAAACGGCGGCGCACCCGGGTCAACATCTGCAGGGCCGCCCATGGGTTTCTCCATTGCGCTCCTGAGGGTCGTAACCCGCTCCACCAGCTCTGCCGCTGCCGGCTTCGCCAGGAGCTCCGGACCCGAGGCGAGGGGTTGTAACTCCTCTAGCCTTTTCAGGCGTCCGGACATGTCCTCCACCAGGTGGAGGATGCTGTCCACCACTCGCTGCTGCTTCTGCAGGGCCAGCCCCAGATTCTCCCGGTACCGGTTCTGTTCCGCTCGCAGCTCCACCATGTCTCTCTCCGCTGCCGACTGGTCATCCAGGATCCCCGCGACGTCCTCCCCTAGGCCGTCCTTCACGTTGTCCAGGCGGTCGAGGTGCTGCACGATGGCGTCCATCCCCATCTTTGGGTACTTGCCGATGAGGAAGGATACGTTCTCGCAGTGGCACTCAACGTGCTTTCCACCAGATCCGGCGCATCCCACGGTTCCCGGCGCCTCTGACTCCTCAGCCATGGGTGTGTTGCCAACGCTATCCCGCGTTGGCTCCGTGTGCCGGGCCACAGGCGCCGTTCTGGCTCTGGCAGGCCTCTCCAACGCCTCGGCGTTATGCTCCAGGCCCGGTTCTGGGGCCGTGTTCGCCCTTGTGGGCGGTCTGGCCATCTCTTCCGACTCCGAAGGGTGCTCATAAGCTGTCTGATAGCCCTCGGAGTGCCCCTCGGAATCTGCAGCTGACGACAGCCTGACCGGGCTGGGATCTGTCTCCATCGCCCTGGCTTCCTCCGCGGGTTTTGGGGACCCGCGCTTCCGGTAACGCCGGGCTCTGCCGTTGCTGCCAGTCTCTTCTAGTTCCTCTGCAGCGGAGCAGAGATTGCAAGCCTTGCGGCATTGCCTTTCGCACATGGAGGCGAGGTCCTCCATGTCGAGCCCATGTCCTGCAAGGGCTCTTCGTTCTGAGCATCTTCGCTCCTCTCGGGCTTCCCAGTCCGGTGTCGACTCGACGGACTCCACGATCTGCAGCTGGGGCGTCATTTGGCAGGGCTCATGAGGGCCCAAGTCCCCGGTGCGGCGGTAGGGGGCAGGTACTCCTCTGCTACCATAGAGAAGGTCCCTACCAGGACCGGCCCCTGCTTTTCTCCTTCCACCATAACCCGTCACTCCCAGGGTCTTGCTCCTCACCAGGGTCTGCATTTTCCCACAAAAGGATAGAAAAAAACTCCTTCACACAGACCCTTGCAATACCCAGGCACAATCCAAATCCAATCCAAACTGCGGGCTTCCGTTCAGCACACCGGTTGTCTCACGGTGGCGGGCATGTACAAGAATTGCACCAAAGAGGAAAGCCCTGAAATTGGCATATGAACACATATTAAGCATAGTTGTGAAAAGATGGAAACGCACACAATCAGAGCCAAAGACCCCTCATTCCCTGGACTCAAGACCTTCCCTTAACTCGCCAACATGATGCACTTAACCCAGTCAAATAAGATGGCTAAATGCCATGTGTCAAAGGTCACTACACAAACCCCAAAAATGTGTTCTCTCTCAAGACTCTAAGTCCTAGCCCAAAAGGGGAGGTGGCACGTCATGGCCTAGAGTAGCACTCAGGACCATGCCCTACCCTGACATAACCTTGGCTGGACTTGGAGTCGAATGGGCTTGGAGAACTGCCCGGTGAGGATGACCTCACAACATCGCAAAATCAGGCAAATCACACCATATTGCTCAAAATTTAATTATATACTCAAAAATGCATACGGCAAATGTTCAAATGCTCCATGCATGTGTCAAACCGGATAGTAGAATACAAGGGTGATATATACCAAAGGTCCATGCCCAAGAATATCCCATCATTGTCCCCGAGACCCCTCGAGTTATGTATAAGACATGCTTCACAAGTCAACTCATGAATTTGAGACCTAATTTTGTGAGGCCTCGTGTGCCACGCCAAAGTGACCACGTGATCTGGCATATGGTGAGATACAACACCGAAGCATCTGCCAACATATAGGCAACATACCATAGTTCACTGATCTCTAGGCACCTTACTGTTAGCCGACCAGTTGAGCACATAAAATACAAAAATGAGCATAAGGTGAGGTCAAAAACATGCAAATAATGCTAAATTCAAGATAATTACAATAGTATATAACTTCGCTCACCCATGGTATCAACATATGATTCAAAACACAATTGTTTCGGACCAATTGCAAACAATCCCCCCACTTGGATCCCCACATGGACGCATAGGGACACCTTCGAACCTCCTCCCAACATGCACCATGAAAATGGGAAAATTGATAATGGTGCTTGTGGGTCGCCCTGTAAACACATGCACTATATGAGCGGTACATTTTGTCTAGCGCTATGGAGCTCACAATTGGGACATGGGCGAAGCACTTGCCACGTATGACTCCATATATCTTCCTACAAACGGAGATATATAACATGGGCGTGAGCATATCGAAGCACATACCATGCATATAACACATACCCTCAAAAAGTGGCTCCAACCATGATATGCCCTGCCCCTCCATGGACATAACTTCACGTTAAAAATATGTAGGAACCCAAGAAAAGTATCTATGCAAGACCAACACTCATGCGATACACTCCAAAAGTCGCATTAAAATTTTCGGTTGCACGGTCCAAGAGTTATATATCACTTTCTACCCTCTTGACCATTATCCCTTGCTATACCGGGCATGTGTACACACTGAAGGCTGGTGGCAGCCCTCCAGGAACACCTCCATGACGTCAGCCCAAACAGGCTCTTCGCCCCTGGTCCCCCTGCCGCACGCCGCAACAACAGACATCTTTGTGCGGCAGCTCCAGGCGCTCGTCATCCCCGGGACGCAGATCGCGGACAACCTTGTTGACGCGTGGATCTGGTGGTTCAACACCAACCAGCCGGACCTGGGAGGCGTATGGGTCCCAAACCTGGGCTGGGCACACACACTCATAGCACCACCGAGGGACCCCAGGCCCGCCCCCAGCACCGGGGGCCGGGAACGGGCCGCCCCGCAACCAGGAGCCAACATCCTCAATATCCCACCGTACAAAGACCTGGCGGACTGGGAAAGCAGGACAGCCCGCGATAGGGGGCGCAACCTCAGAAACATGGTGGAGCGGTACCCACCAGGAGCGGAGACGGCACGCGCAGGGCCCCAAAGACGCGAAGGTGACCCCAGTACCATCGCCCTGACCTTGTTGGAAAGTGGCCACTACTACCAGGTGCGGGTCACCCCGCACCCGCAGGAGTGCCACTGGAGCCTTGAAGCCGTCGACTCCATGCTCCCGGCGAGCGCAGCACTGCCAGACGGCCCCACCCCCCTGCCCCACAACCAGCCCCGAGACCCCCTGACGGCCATCGTGTCAGGGGAAAGCCGGCACGTGGCACCCAGGCCATGCCCTCTACTGCCTCTGGCGGTGGGCTCAGCGCCGCTGGCCGCACACCAGGGACTGGACGGCGACGTGGAGGTTCCACCTGGACGGCCGGCAGCAACTGGAGGCCATCCCCCAACGCGAGTGGACGGCAGAGACCCCCACAGCGACCAACCTGTGCCCCGTCTTCGCGATCCATCAGATCTGGGCGCTGGCGATGGGCGGGCAACTGCAGCTGCCATCCGCACTGAGACGGAAGCCCAAGCAGCACACACAGCCCTTGTGCAGGAGATCCTCAGTGCCCTCCGCAGCGCCCTCGTGCGGCGTGTGGGAAACCCCCCAAGGCCCTGAACCACCGCGAGCCGATACCAGCAACACACCCCCATGAACACGCGACGCGGCACCGCCGGGACTGCCACACCCCGCCCAACACGGCACACGCATGCCCTGCCCACCGCGGGCGGTCACCGGCAGTGGAAGGGCACCATAACGGCCTGAGGACCCTCGTGGAACCAGAGGGGCGCTGCGGCCGATATACGACGACACACGGCCGCGCACACGCGGCGCGAGGCCAACACCGGTCACCCGCGGATGGGGAGGCAACAGGGCAACCCTGCGACTGCCTCGTCTCACCGGAGGCCCCAACGATGGATGTCAAACAAGCGGCTACGGGACCGGCTATAAACCGCGACAGCCCCTGGCAAGCCAAACTTGCCCGGGAGAGCCCCCTCGCACAACCCGACAACGCGCCACCGCGCAACACACTCCGCCGACGCGTGTCGGTCGCAGGCGCCGGCAAGAGTGGCGGCGACCTGCCCGGCTTATGCAGCGGGCACGCAACAAATGCGGGCTAGCCTTGGCGGCCCTACAACCCATGATGTCGAGCACAAGCACTAACCAAACGAACCCGCCGAACCCCAGCGAATTCCTCCGACGTGCTCCGGGCGAGGGCCACGCTCCCCGGGCCCCCGCAATCCATCAACGTCAGGGAAGAGGACGGGAGCCCCAACATGGACCTGTCCTTCCGCCTAACCTTCCGCTCCCCAGAACACGCAATGGGGCAAGAGGTCAACGCACAGGACCCACAAGCCCGCCGGCTCCTGCCGGTGAACACGGGAGTGTTACGCGGAGTCCAGCCCGCCGCGCCGTACGGGACGCCCTGACACCAGGGCACAAGCCAGGACACCCTAACCTCCAGAAAATGCACTGAGGCACCGACGCGCACACCACCGGAGCCGCAAGACACAGCACGATAAGGCACACGGCAAGCCCGGCACCCAGCGGGCCGAACCAACTGGCCGGCGGACACAAGCACGAGCACTGCACCACCAAGCCGGCGCTGCAAGCTGGAGCTCTCATTGGGAGCACAGGGATGCACCAAGAAGGACCGAAGGGGCCTTGCGTCGGACGGGGGTGAACATTTGATCGGCACAAACGAAGCTGAAAGGACAGCCGAAGGGCACTGCAAAATGCCAGATGATGGGTTGTGCGTGTAACATTGTCTCCAGGGGGGGGAACAGGGCATGTCCTACCGAATTTCAAAATTTTTCTCAGCGGTCGTACAAATTGGCGATACTTTTCTCCCCCTGAGGACAGGCCCCACAATGAGGGGGCGAAGCACCGTCAAAACATACCATGTCGGCCCAACGCAACTGGAACAACCGAAACCGACCGTACACGGCCACTTTGGCCCAACGCATCCGACAGCAGGACAAGCCGACCATCGGGCGGCGAAGACGACAGCAAACCAAACAAAGTGCTGGCAACGACACTACAACCTCACGCGCGGACACGCCGCAACCGGGCTAACCAAGACAAAACACGCCCCACGGGAAACAAATGATGTAGGGGAGCGCCTACAGCAACCAGACGCGGCCCGCCGGGCCAATAGGGGCCACCGCAAAACCCGGGACCAGCCGACCACTGGCAAGCACGACAACAGCGAACCAACACAGCGCGCCGGGCACGCCCCGGTCGCAACACAACCGCAACATCGGACAGACCCGCCACCGCAAACCTCAAAACTAACCGAGAAGACAACAAAGACAACACCCGGCTACAGCCCAATCGATCCCACGACGCACAAGCCGACCATAAGGCGGGTGACATAACCGGGTACCAACCAAACTGCAGAAGAAAAAAAAAAAATAAACAGACCACACGCAAGCTGGCCAAAATCAAACCGGCCAGGCATGCAAGGGTCGAAACGGGAACGGCGTCCCATGGGTTGGCGACAACACCATGCGCCACGTCCGCCGGCGACCATACCCACGAACGCACCACAACACCAAGATTAGACCATTAAACAACCGACCAACCAACCACAACTACCTACTTCGAACCCCGGCCCCCCCGGGAGATCGCAAGCTCGACCGAGTCAGGGGGCGTGAGTGTGCGCCACGGCATGCGAGTCCCGTAGCACGTGCTTCTCCCAGTCGCCTCACGCCTACTGAAGACCAACCCAGGTGGGGGTGCCTGCAGGACAGGGCCTTTGGCCTGGCTCCGGGCCCCTAGGCCCCAGAATCCGGAGGTTGATGAGGATGTGCGGTGGGACCCTCCCCCACGTATCATCCCCCCGAAGGAGAGGAAGGCGAGACTTCGGTCGAACATGGTTTACCTCTCTGGGCAGAATCCGCAGTAGGATACTGCTCGCCGCGACCGCGCCCTTCCCCTATGTGGGGGAGCCGCTTTGTGGGGGCACGTGCAGTAGGGCCGTGGGTGGGTGAGCAAAAGCCCCTTGGTAAGACCCCCCTGCGGGGCAACCCCAGTCCCGAGATGACCTACCTACCTAGCTAGGGTTGACTTGCCGTGTTGGCATAGGATTTGAAGAATACATTGTAGAAGTCGAAGTTGGCGGAACCATCATAGGCAGGGGTCCCGGGACCGCAGCACCCGGGGTATCAGTTGTCGTTGTCGACGCGACCTCTACGTCCTCAAGTTGATAGCCTGCCGCGATGTAGGCTTGTGCAATGGTCTCCACCAGCGTATCGAAGCCGAATGGTCTTCCAGAACGCCATTTCGAACAGACTGCATTGATGGACTGTCGGCGAACAGCGTCATTAGACAACCCTTCAACAAATCGAGAGTTGACGAGGTAACCCGTCTGGAGGTCACTGGTATTAACCTTTGACTTGATCACGCAGGTCCCAAATTCCTTCACGTAGTCTGCGAGTCAAGGGAACTCACTTTCTCTCAAGGTCAACATTCTTGACAGGTACACTGGCTCATGGGATATGCAATCGAAGCGTTCACCCAACAAACGCATGAGCTCGAAGCTGTCATCTTGTACAACTTTCGTCAGACTGTGGTAATACTCGACAGCATCGCCTTCGAGGAGGAACGGTATGGTGGTCCCCTGATCAATGGGTGAAGTGATATCCGACAGAGCGAGGGCTCGGACAAGGTCCTCCTTCCAAGCGCCCAAGTCCCCCTGACCCTGGTTTCCAAGAAAAGAATCGAATCAACCTGCGTAGGCGTTCAACACGACGTCCCACGATCTCGAATGTTGGAGCACGAGGATTCACGGCATTCACTGGATTGGCTTGGTTCATTGGGTTCGCTGGATTCATCGACGGATCGAAGAGAGGTGCTTGTCGAGATGGTTGTTGCGGTGGATAAGGTTGATTGTTCGACTGTGAATACGGCGGATAGCTCGAAGGAGATGGCTGTGGTTGTGGTTGTGGTTGTTGTTGTGGAAATTGGAAGTGACTCGAAGGTTCTTGACTCGAAACTTGTGCAAACTCGTTGAGAAGGACATAACATTGCAAAAGTTCATGTTCCAGGCGTCCAAGTTCACTCACTGCAGCTTGTGTTGCATTCTCCTTCGAGGACTGCAAAATGTCGACTCGGTGATCAGTTGCCGCAGTAGCATTTGCTGCTGATGTGAGCAACGCATCGATGCGCTCTTCCGATTCGATGTATTTGGCTTGAGTATCTTCAAGCTTCTGCGACAAGCTGTGAAGATCACGGTATATGCATGGAAACCACTCGCTTTCTCGACTTGCGATGCGCTCTGCGATGAACTTTTGCAACGAAATCGAAAACTCGTGATGCAACGGTGAGTCGGATCGAAACAGGCAATCTCTGATAAAGCGCAGCATAGCTGCGTCGACAAAAGATCGCTCCATTTCAAGTTGAAATCGAAGATTGATCTCGAATATTAATCTCCCCGCCACCTAGCTGGCTACCACTTGTTCTGGTGTGACTTGAGAAGTGTCTTGTTTCTCGAAAATCCGGAAATACTACAAACCTCTTCTGCGCAGGATCCTTAGGCGGAGCACCAATTCATAGACACTTCACAAATTCCAAGACAAACACCCTGTTCAAATATATCGAAGTGTCATAGAGCACTTCGTTCACAGCAACTGGCATCTCGATGCTTCGGATGTATTCACAGACTGCAGTGTGATTGCGACTGCGATTGCGACTCGCGTGCTCGCTGCGCTGCTGCAGCTCGAAACTAAAAAAAACAGACCGGCGCGCAGCTAACCCGCCGCGCCGCGCCCGGCGCCCGGGGACACCGGCCCTGCCGAGCACGTTGCAGGGAGGGGCCGCGGCGCCAAACCGCAGTCCCTAGGGGGGTCCACGGCCAGGCCTTCCAAGCCATCCCCCGCAACTGCCGGGGAAAAGAACCGGGGGACCGAGAGAGGTGACGAGGAGCCCCGGCCCGACCCCCCGCCCTGTCTCCCCGCCCCCCCGACAGGGCCGCGGCACCTGGGGAGGAGCGCCACTAGGCCCATACGCCGCGCGCCCCCAAACCGTCACCCGCCCACTCCAACAGAGACCTCGACAGGCCTGCAGTCCTGCGCCAGCGCGCAAGGGCACCCCGCAGACTGCATCCGGGCGGCAGCGCACGGACACCAACCGGAGCAGTAGGCAGACCACACCTTCCATGGACTGAGCGACGCCAATGAAGCCTGTTTTGGTGCCCGCCCAAGGGAGGCAGAGGGACGGACCGAGGCAGAGCGGCCCCCTGACTCCGGTTCCTCGGGCCCCCCAAGCACGCCCTTGAGGGAGGGCGGCACAAAGACCCCCCTCCCCCCGGCCACCTGCACGGCACATGGGCGGGCGTGACGGCAGGGACTGACCTGCCAGCAACTAACCCCCTGGGCACGCGCCCGGCGCACAGGGACGTCAATCAGCCCCGGCCGAGCGCGTTGCAGGGGGGGACGCGCGGCGGCACACAGCCGGCCGTAGGGGGGGTCTGGGCCGGGCCCTTCAAGCCACCCCCCGCAGCTGCCGGGCAAGTTAACCAGGGGACGGAAGGGGGCCGACGGGAAACCCTGGCGCGACCCCCCCCCCTCTCGCCCTCCCCCCCCCCCAGCCCGCGGATCGCTGGAGGCCGGCCAGGGGACGTTGGCACTGTACCCCCCCACCGGGCCAGGGGAGCCCCCCCCCCCCCCCCCCCCCCCGAGAGGGCCGCGGCACCCAGGGAGAAGCGCCACTGGGCCCATGCGCCGCGCGCCCCCAAAACCGTCACCAGCCCACTCCCACAGTGACCTCGACAGGCCGGCAGTCCTGCGCCGGCGCGCAGGGGCACCCCGCGGACCGCATCCGGGCGGCAGCGTACGGACACGAACCAGGGCAGTATGGAGACAACACCCTCCATGGACTGAGTGATGCAAAAGAAACCCGCTTTGGTGCCCGCCCAAGGGAGGTACAGGGACGGACCGAGGCAGAGCGACCCCCTGCCCCCCGCCCCCCGGGGCCTCCCAACCACGCCCCCCGGGGAGGGCGGCACACAGACCCCCCCAACCCCCCCACCCGCCCGGCGCTGGACCGCCCCGGACACACAGGCCCGCCCACGAGGGGGCACACTACCCTGAGCCAGGCAGGCGGGGAAAGGGACCAGGCAGCCCCCCCCCCCCCCCGAGCTAGCTAGACGGCGCACGGGACTGCGGTAGGAAACGTGGAGTGGCACGAACCGCATGGAACGGCCCTGCCAGCGCCCTGCACCGGAACCACGCGAGGTGCGCGCGCCACACCGGCCCGGGCAGGGGGGAAGGGGGCGGACACTGCGGGAGCGCGGACGCACACACACGCAACGGGCACGTGGGGCGAACCTGAGGGGCGACTGGACCGAGCCCGCAGAACGCACAGACCACATGGAATGGCGTACCAGCGCGCAATGATAAGGGACAGCCGGAGGAAACGACCAGCCACACACAACACGGGGAGCGCGGAGGAAGGGGGGGGGGGGCACGGGAGAGACGCGGGACCCAGCTCCGGCCCCATACCCCCAGACCTGCCGCGAGCGCCGCACACACACGACCACAGCACTGCACCTGCCAAGGCAGTAGTGGCACACAGTGCCACGCACCAGCCCTACGGCTAGGCAGCCTCCGCACCAGCCCAAGGGGGTGCCACTGGCGACAAGCCAGTAACACAGGCCCGGCGGCGCCGGCACCCCAGGCGACCACGCATTAGGGGGGCGGCGTAATGGTTAAGCGCCTGGAACTGCGGTTGCTAAGTGACGCACTGACCGGGGAGTGGCGAAAAGGGGAAGCCAGGGGGGGACAGGGCTCCGAGCCCCGTGAACCCGGTGGATTCCGCCGCCAGGAAGGAGGTGAGTCAGGAAGGGCTCCCCACTAGGTCCCGGTGGGGAGGATATCACCTGACCGACCAGGTGGCCCCCCCGGGCCAAAGAACGCCTAGTACCCGAAACGTCAAACCTCAAACCTCAAACCTTGATCAAACCTTTTTCTTGTTGCGACTGAGAAGGATGGCCCCTAGTTGCTCTACTGTCAACTTTTTCGCATCCTCCGCAAAAGTGAATCCTGTGGTCAGCATGGAGGCAAGGACGCAAGCATCCTGTTTCTTTGATACCATCGCATCTTCTCTGGCTTGCCCCTTCCTCGCATCCTCATCCTCCTTTGCCTTTCCCTTCTCTGCAGCCGTGTGCACTAAAGCAAAACAAACATCAGTGGCCATTGGACCCTTGTCCCACAACATGGAGCTTGTCAAGCGTTTGGTTTGTGTTGTCGGGTCCACAACTTCTTCTCTGTTGTCCGTTCGAAACATGGTTTGAACCATGTCTTGCACATTTAACTTAGATGCATCAAGATCAACTTTGGCACATGCTTTATCGCGTGCCCGTTCCTTCTCTACAAGCTCCCAATACACCTTACGGGTAAAAGGGACCACACCAATGGAATGCCATGCCCTATCATTATTGTCAATTGAAAAGCCCTCTTGCCACGGAGCACACAAGCAATTGCAAAAGTGGTCAAAGCCCATACGGTACCTTCCCCCTTATGCCGTGCAACCCTCGGGGCCGCAAGACCAACACAACACCCATTTCGCAAGAAAGAATGACAAACTCATATGTCATGTGGGAGGCGTACCCATCACAAATCAAAACAATGGGATTGGAGGGAAAAGCACTGTGGGATCCTTGAAACAAAGGAAGGATTTTCCATCGGATGGCCCCATCATCATGTTTCATGGTACCGGTGGTGCTGCATGCAAAGGTGGCTGCAAACACACGAGGGGGGTCCTTGCTAACATCAACGATGTCAGAAACCGGTGCACCCTCAGTCCAAGTGGCTTGAATGCTCTCAGCGGCAAAGATGATGTGTGCCGGTAAGGCAAAGCCATTGGCAAGACTACCTCCTACAACAGTGGCCGAGCCGACCGCCTTAACTGCATAAGTTTGCTCTTTGTTGGACAACTCCTTGGCAATGGTTGTCCGTGTGTTTTTGTCCCCGTTCGTCATGTCTAATTAAAATTGGGATTCATCGAATGAACCAATTCGACCCAAAGCCCAAGGATGGAACTTGATAGACTCACTAGAAACCTCATCTGCCGACTAACTAGCGTTCTTGAAAACAAACCCAAATCAACAAACGTTTGTTTTAAGATTTGGTAGTGTTTGCCAACATTCTTTGAAGTGGTTAATCGTTCGCGATCCACCTCTAAAGGCTTTGCTGCTGCGGTACCGAGCCTCTCATGGTATCTACGAAGCCAATTGGAATACCAACTGTCGCGAAATTCACCGTGCTTGAACAAGGAAACCAACTTAGTTCCTTGAATCAAGTTATTACAATAAGCTATTAATTCCTCCTTAAATATTGGAACATTTAAACTTCGCAATGCAATACAAAAGTCGACAAGTTTGGACTCGACATCAGGGAGCACAAAAGTAGCCTTCCCTTTCTTCTTCGGGGGGGGCATGCTCATCTTCAGCGGCCTTGGCACAAGTAGTGTGTGACAAATTAATGCCAAATCGAAGGTACACCTCAGAAGCAGGTTTACGAGAACTTAGTTTGCCTTTACTTACTTCTTGACCCGCCCTTTGGTACGCTTGGACATAGAGGTTGCAAGGATCAACCTTCACATCTTCTTGACGTCGAGCAGTTGACTCTTCAGGTTGGGGTGCATTCACCTCCATTTCAATGCAGACTTCTTCTTCCTTCAGCTTCTCCAAGTAGTAGGCGATATGGTTCTTCGGGATAACCCACTTCTTTTCGGTTTGTGTGGGACCTTTGGGAACTCCATCGAGGATGTCCCATGCACCTCGCAAGGCACGATCTTTTTGACAGAGAGTGGCAATGAACTTCTCATGGTCAGTGACCACAGGGCATTTCCGAGAGGATCTCCTCATAATGCTGAGAAATTTGACAAAAAAGGAGAAAAAATGGTTGTTGAAATATTGAAGTCTAAAGAGGCACTTTGGCTCCAATTGACCTAGGCCAGCATCCATCTAATGCGGATTGTGATGCGAATGTAGCAGAAAAATTCGGAATCAAAAAACATGGAATTGGCATGAAGAAGTGTCCAAAATCTGAGGGGCCATTTTGGAATTTTTGCAGATATGGGCCAAAATGCCCCAGCCCCCAAGGGCAAGAATTCTGGTACAGTGCGTTCCAACGAAATTTGTGATGCTCCCAGCTATGTGAGATCTCTCAAGCGGTGTATCTGTCCGGAAAAATCCACATTTCCGGGTTTCCTGGTGAAGATATTCCCAAAATTTGAACGAACCGGCCAAGAAGCGCCGCGCGTAAGCGTTTTTACAGACGCTGGCAGTCTGCTACCGAAATAGGTTAACAGTGTATTCAGAAAAATATCCTGAGGTGAAAAACAGTAGACAGTGGCACCAGAAGAAAATCTGAAGTACGTCCTGAGGGGTTTCA
This sequence comes from Eutreptiella sp. 'Long Island Sound 2002', assembly GCA_964036045.1. NCBI lineage: Eukaryota > Euglenozoa > Euglenophyceae > Eutreptiales > Eutreptiaceae > Eutreptiella > Eutreptiella sp. 'Long Island Sound 2002'. The sequence continues at coordinate 114,755,532 of OZ038381.1, forward strand.
GAGACTAGGCACTAGCTGCAGCAGAAAAAGTGGCGCCACGCATGGGCCGTGGAGCTGGCTGATGAAGGCATGCCCCGTTGCGGCAACTGCCTGCCTCCCTCAGAGGTGGAGGGCAGAAAATTCACCCTCTTACACACAAAAGAAATCAGTCAAAACTGTAGAAACTACGAGAGTAGATGTATAGAGTCTCCTGCTGACGGGTGCCTGATTAGGGCACACAGGACCGTCCCTGCGGACAGGTTCCGAAGGCTCACAGGGAGCTGAAAAAATAGAAAAAACAGCAATATCAGATTGAAAAAAAAATTCAGGAAAAAATCTGTAGCACGCAGCATACCCATTTACAACGCAAACGATGTAAAAAAAATTCTGCAGCGCGAAGCATGCAAAATCTGCAGCGCGAAACGTGCAGAAAATCAGGAATAACTGTTTAGTTAAACAATTAATCCGAAGTAGGGATCATTACCAATCCCAGAGCTACTTGGGCCCCAAACCAGGCATCCAAGGATGTCTCCTCTGGTCTTGGCGGTTGTCTAGGTTTCCTGCAGGGCCGTGAGCAACGGCGTCGGAGGCCCTCTGTCTTTTGGGGGGCGCTGCTGCTGCTTGCTGGGGCCGTACTCGCTGCTGCTGGGGGCAGCTGTGGCGCAGCTCCGGGTTTGGGCTTCCACAGTCCTGAACATCCGGGGCGTTCGTGGGCTCCTTCTTGTAACCCCTGTGTAGTGGCGGATCTTTCTTGTAACTGCGAATCCTGTAGGCTTGATGCCCCAGGGGTGGTAACGCCCGACACTGCTCCTGATATCTCAGAACCCGACTGACCATCTCCAGACCCATACCCAGCCTCTAGGAGCGACATATGCAAAGCACTTTGAAGGTCATTGAACTCCATGGTGAAATATGAATAGTCAAAAATGGAGCAGACATAGAATTTCGCTGTGCATTCATCGAACATAATGACTCATTGCGAAATCATTCGAAAAAATTTGAATAAATCGGATTGGGAAATCATGAGAGACAAATGCGACTCGACGCGCGCTCACAGGCTGCATCTGGCGGCGAACGGAAAACATGAAAACAAGCGGAAGATTTACTGCACTAATGTACATCTGGGAATCATCGAAATTCTGATCGCATTGATGTAAAAATTGAGTGCTGTCACACTGATGCCGTTACACTCCCCTCCTGAAAACATACGTCGGTATGTCAGGCTCTGTCAAGTGTAGTGAAAAAAACGGCAAAAGTGGTCAAAAAACGACCAATCTATGTCAAAATGTGAGGAATTGAGCTGAATTCAGCAAAATTGTGCTGAGATCTGTGCTTCGCGATGGCCATCAACTTGAAAGAAACGCATAGGTACCTTAGGGCACACACAAACAGCGTCGTTCAACCTCAAAAACTCGAAAGTTGAAAGTCCGAGCGAAGAATCTACATGCATGATCAAGATCCATGATTCATGATGAGGTCAGGATCTGATATCCCACTGTCAGAAAACACCAAATGAGCGTCGCCATGTCGGCGAGCGTCAAAAAATCAGGGTATCCCTCCATTGAAGTCCAAGATTTATGAAACTGGTCGGCTGCATCTGCAGGCATGAGACCAAATGCCAGTTTATGGTACAAAATGATCTGAATTGAGACCAAAATCAGTGACTTGCACACAGATTGAAGAGGGCAAAGTCTGCAACAAGCCATAATAGGTCCAATTCAATGTCGATAGGTACTGTGTATCGTGCTGAACGGAAATCCAGTTCTCATTCATAGCCAATCCAAGTCAAATCCTCATGATGATGATGATCTCCATGGTGGAAATCCAATCATGTAGAAGTAATGATAGCGAAGAAAACCCAGTGAGTGATCACCACACTCTCAGTATCGTCTCCAGGGAGCCATGTGGAATCCAGTACGAGCCACAAGGGGTAATTGACTCATTGTAGTCCCAGAATGAATAAGCATCCAATGCTTGGTACCAGGAATTTGCCAAATTTTAGCTGATTCTGAGGGGGATTCCAACACAATCCACAGATGAGCAGCGAGTCGACACAAGTAAGAACACAGTCGTCGTCACTAGGTCCTTATAAGCCCTTCGACAGTGGTCGATTGGAAAACAAACCAACAGTCTCAATATAAGAGCTGATTGAAATAATATTCTCAGCAGATCCGTCAAACACGTGAACTGAATCAGACCTGGTCATGTGCCAGAATCTCTAAAACGAGTCCTTCCCAAGGCGAGTAGAGGGGTCCAGCCGATAGCAAAACACGAGGGTGTCGTCGTGGTTGAAGATAAAAGCCTCTCAGAGTTTCCGATGAGAATCATCTACATCGAAGGACATGTTCCACATGATGACCATGATGAGAATGATGGACATGATGACCAAGATGACCTCAGAATGACCCATCATCTGTTCATCGAACCACATGGACACTGTGCCAGCACTGTCTCGTCTCAAAGCCAAGGGTATATGTAGGCGGTAAACGTTTTGGGAATTTTCGGCTATTTGAATTCTGATCAGGTCCTGTCTCGAATTGGTTGTGCCACAATTGGAGCTTCTTCTTGTGCCTGTAAGTCTTCCTTGGTGACACAATCCTTGATCAGCGAAAGTTCACAGTCAACTTCAGGGTGTTTTTTCAGGAACTTGATGAAAGTGTCCGTGTACCCATGAACGAAGCTTGAAGCTAACTCCCATTTGTCCTCCTCTGGACCGAATCCTTTCCATCTGCACAGAAAGTACCATTGATTTCGAGCATTCTTCTTATAATCAAGGATCTTGTCAAACTCAAAACTGCTTGTGGCAATCTTCCTGTCGCTCAGGTATTTCGAGGTCCAATGGAGTGGCTTGTAGTTGCCCTTGGGGTAGGGTACTTCGGCCTTCAAACGGTCACGATGTACTTCTTGATGCCTGCCTGGCTCAATTTTAATGTTGAATGTAGTCTCAGTTAGTTGACATTTTAACTTGGAATCGGCCTTCCCACAGAGGCAACAATTTGTTGTCATCCTTCAGGGTCCCGTCTGACTTACGAAGCCAAACTTGCTGGTCTTTTTTGAAGGGGTTTCCTTGCGTTCTTGCCTGGTCTTTGAATTTAAGCCAATCTGCTTGACTCTCCACTTTGGCTTGGATCCACTTGAAATCTAACTCATTGATCCTCTCAAACCATTGTGATGCGTCGTAGCACTGCCTTGGATGATACATCACTGGTCCAGGACCCATCTTCTCACGACCGACAACAAGCTCATTCGGGCTCAATCCAGTAGAATTCTTGGTCCGATGGTATCTCCTCAAGACACAGTAAATTGTCTCCAACCAATTGTAGTCTTTTTCAGGCGCCAGGAACTTTCTCAGAATGTTGATAAGAATTCTTCCAGCTCGTTCAGCAGGGAGGGCTCCATGGTCATAGACTCGGGCACGGAGATGATGAACTCCCAATAGAGGTCACATGTTCTCCCACCAGGTCCCAATGAACTCCTTCCCACTGCCTGTCAGAATTTCACTGAAGACATCCCAGTTCCTCATCCACTGACTTGCAATCCACTTGGCAGCCATTACAGAGGTAAGATGCTTCGTGTTGCAAGGGAGGACCTGGATGTAGCCACTGTGGAGGTCTTGAATAAACAAAACCCCATCGATTGGCTTCCTCGTGTAGGGACATTTCTCTTGGATTTGTCCAAACTCGAAGACATCCGCCGTCACCTTGTCAAACAACCTCTCAGGAATTGGTAATCCCTTCAGTAGCCCTTCTGCCTTCTGCTTCTTGGGGATGTTCGCCTGACATTGCTTTCATCCTTTGGCAACTCGTTCACAGGCTCCCTTGAGGTCCCGAGTGTACTCTCTGTGTCGAAGCTCCCCCTCCAGAACAAGAGAATGTCCGTGGGATGTCTCATTCCGATGCCAGTGTTTGACATATTTGTCAATTAGACAGTCAGGAACACAAATCCCTGCTTGCCAAAATAACTTTTCACCTTGGATCTTGCAATCAGTCGTCTCCTCAGAGTCGTAAGGCTTGTCCCCTTACAACTTTTGGTCTACAGACCCAAAGAACCTGTCATCCTTGTACATGTTCGTCCAATCCACATAGAGGAAGGAAGTTTCCTTGTCATTCTTTTGTCGGCGGAGGTTGGATTTGGCCTTGAATCTCGTCAGAGGAAACTCATTTAGGAGTTGCAGCGACGACGCAGAGTCAGAATTAACCCTTTCAGTCTGATCTGCCTTGGTAATCTCCTTGCATCTGACCAATTTCACCTTCATCAGAATTTTAATCGAAAATCGAAGGCAATGTTTCTTGATCAGTGTTTGTCCCTCCTTGTCGAACTCGATCACTTCGGCTTTATCCGTCGATCTCCCATGAAACCTCACTCCAGAATCAGCCTCTGAGGCTGGGTAGGCCCAGCAGCTCAAGGCGTCCGCCACTGTGTTGTAGCGACCCGGAATGTAAGTCACATGTAGGTCGAATCTGCTGAGAGTTTCGTGCCAAAGGCCTCTTCTCCCAGCTGGTCCACCAGGGGTATCCACATGCTCTGTCCTCCAGCTTTCCAGTGACTTGTGGTCAGTCAGTACCTCAACACGATGACCCAGGATCCAACCGTCGTAGCGCCGTAAGGCACAGAGAATCGCGTAGGCTTCTTGTTCTCTTGGATTCCAATTTCGCTGTCTTGTTGTAAGCTTGCGAGACCAGAAAGCCAGGGGATGATGGTGACCTTCATCGTCGACTTGTTCCATCGTAGCACCAATGGCGTAACGACTGGTATCTGTACAAATATAAAAAGGTCGTCCCTCCAACAGCGGAGTCTTTAATGCAACCACATTTGCCAGTGCTTCCTTGAGACCAGTGTAAGCCTCTTCACATTTTGGCGTCCACTTGAGCTTGACTTGAGATCCCTTCTTTCCTTTAATTTGCAGACCTTGAGTAACTCTGTCAAGGGACCAGAGTACTTGGCGTAGAGGGGAAGGAACTCTTGGTAGTAATTGCAGCAGCCTAAAAAGGCACGAAGCTGCGTGATGGTTTTCGGCCTTTCCCAGAGCTGCAGGGCAACAGTTTTTCCTGGGGCAGGTCTTCTTGTCCCATCTTCCAAGACAGAGCCACGGAATTCCACACTCTCGAGGAACATTTTGCCCTTCCTGGGTCCACACACGAGCTTCTACTGTCGAAGGACTTCGAGAACTTTGCGGACTTGTTCTTTGTGCATCTTCGGGCACTGATCAAAGTTTTTTCCCAACGGCGTGGCAATCAGAAGGTCGTCGATGTAGATGCTGCAGAATTCTTGTAAACCCAGAGCCTTGTGCTTCTGAAATAAAACGATCTCCATCATCTTCTGGAACATCGACGGCGCATTCTTGAGACCCATCGGTATTACAGTCCACTGGACAGTGTCAAAGGGCGTGCACATTGCCCTCAAATGCCTATCCTCCTTTCGAAGCAGCATCTGATGAAAGCCATGGCGCAGATCCAGCACAGTGCACGAAGAGCTTGCCTTTTGCTCTCTTGGCGATCTCCTCCTCGATTACGGGAAGGGGATCCGCGTCAGGAACTGTGGCGGCATTCAGTGCTCTATAATCCATCACTAGACGCCAAGCATCTATGCTGGATTCGTCAGCAGCTGGGGGTTTCGGCACAAAAAATGGTGCTGAACACCACTCAGAACTCATGCAGCCCTTCAACCAACCGAAATCATTGAGATTGCGCTGAATAATCTTTCGCAGGGCATTTGCTTTGGTGCTGTGTAGATAGAATGGACGTTGCCTGTGCACCTTTGAGCCTTGGATTATCTCAATCTTGGCTTCCCCATGTTCACATTGAATTGGGGGGTGTTTCCACAACTTCCCACTCAGCACAGTCATTTTTTGGAATTTTTTTGGGATGAGCTTTGAGCTGGTCCTCGCCGGCAAATCCTGAGAAGGGGTCCTCAATCAGAAAATCAGCGGTTGTCACGGGCTACTTCACACACGGCTCACATGCAAGCGTCCACAAACAAAGCCAGAAAACGAGACCGGTTTCAGCCCAACACTGGGCCCTCATCAGTCTGAGCGTGGGATAACAAAAGGTATTCAAAGAGACATTCTTTATCTCACATCAGATTTGGCTGTGGCCGGTTGACTGCAAACCGTTTCGTCCCAGGAATTGATTTTTTGATCTGTTGGTTCAGTCTGTGAATTGGATCTCCATACTTCAGCAGAATGCACGCCTCATATGGCACTCTCCACACATGAATGCAAAAAAATTCCAAAAAATTCTAAAAACAAGGTTTGAAAAATTCCAAAAAAAATTCCAAAAAAATTTTTTTTCAAAAAATTCCAAAAAACATTCCAAAGAAAATCCAAAAAAAAAAATCCAAAACATTCCAAAAACCAATCCCAAAAAGGCCTTGGATTATCTCAATCTTGGCTTCCCCATGTTCACATCGAGTTAGGAGGTTTTTCCACAACTTCCCACTCAGCACGTCATCCTTTTAATCTTCGAACACTGTGTCCCTTCTTGCAGATATCTTGTCTCTGTCGACCTGATTCCAACATTTAATCACCGACATTATGTCCACCAATTTGCGAATTGTTGGTCGTGGTCTCATGTTCTTGGCCACTTCATTCCAAACTTCCTCGTCACATTGTTGGCGGATGGAGCTCACCTGAGCTCGCTCCTCCGTGGGGTCCCACCAATGAAGGGGGTCCACCAATGTCTTGAAGGGATGGTCGGACAAATTCAGCTGCATTCCTGTCAATTCAGGCGAGATTCTAGGAGATTTGTCCTCATTCATGCTTGAAATCTTGGCATTTCCGTCTTGATTCTTGTCTAATGGGGAACGAATTGGAATGGATGGAGGCGTTCTCTTGAGAGATGCCAGTTGTCCTTCCCTCCTTCCGTGACGATCTGTCGGGATTCCGGTCTCGATCGTCTCGATCCACCTCAATTTCGTCGATTCTTGAGGAAGTTGATATGACCCCTTTTGTTCCCATCTCACTTGCATCTTGCCAATAATCTCCGAGATTCCCGTCAACTAAGCACACCAACGTGCTCCACGAACGCTGTGGCAAGGGTTTGCCATTGTTTTTCGCAATACAGCTTCATGCCTTTGTGAGGTCACTCGACAATGTCGATCGAACTGTCCGTAATGTCCTTGAACCAAGTGTGTTTTTGGCCAGTTGGGGACAACTAAAATCGCCTTTGCGCCAGGTTGCTTCAGCTTCTGCACCACACGAGGCCAGCGGCGGACCTACCAGCCCGGGGACCACGCAGAGCGGAGATACCTAGCGGGGGGGCGGGCCAGCTAGAAAACCAACGTGCCAGCGCGCCGGCCAATCGCCCGCTGGACATGGCGGCAAGCGAAAGCGACGAGGCACCGGACACTGGGACGGGACCTGGGAGACCAATGCCGGACGCCGAGCATGCCGCCAGCCTACCTCCACAAACAACCCACAGGGCGCAACCCGCGGGTCACGCTGGCACCGCCCCATCCACGGCCCCAGCACATCGCAGAGACGCAGGCGCCCCGGGGAACGCCGCATCCGGGGATTGCACCACCACGGGGTCCACGTGGAACCCACGCGAAGTCCGAAGCCCGGGCAACCACACCCGACATGCCCAAGCACGCAGCCGACAGAGGAGAGTCGCCCGGTGGGCACAGCTGCGACGAAGACTCTTTCAATGCCTTCATGGAGTCCTGCAGGAGTGACCCCCACACGAACCCCAGACCGGCTGCCCCGCGCGGTTATCCGGAGCCACGAGGCGACCATACAGGGGGCACACCCCTCACAGTGGCCCGCCAGGCACACCTCCAGCGCGCTTACACCGTCCTGAGAACGAGAACTGAGCATGCTGCCGCCACAGATGACGGGCCCGCGACCGCAAGCGGGGCAGCGGACCAGGCCCCGGACCAGCACAGCACCCAAGGGAGCGGAACCCGTGTGGGGACGGGCACCAACACAGCTAGTGAGCCTGCCGACCAGCAACCGGGGACCACCCCGTCCTGGGGCCGGAGGCATCTGGACTACGCACGGTCGGAAGGCAACGCCCGCCACCCCAGCGCCCACGCGGAACAGGCGGCAGCCCAAGACCTGGACTCATGGATCGACAGGCTCACCACGGGGGAGCGGCTCGCCCTGGCGGTCAGCACTTGATGGCTGCTTACTTCGCGGTCCCGCCACCTTGAGGAGGGAACCCGCACCATGGCTGACATCACCTTCCGCTTTCGGGCGGGACACGCACTCCCCACCACCATGGACCACCCCGTCCAGTGGCACTACGTCGCCATCCAGCTCATGGAGCATATGGGGGCCTACAGCCCGGACGGAATGAGCGGGCTACACTGGCTATGGCACCAACGCGCGCCCCTGCGCATCCGTACAGCCATGCAAAGGCACAACATCTGGGCCATCCCTGGGTCCCCGGGCTACCGGGAACACGCCTCAGGCCACCAGCGACCACGGTCCCAAGAGGTCCCGGAGCCCCCCAGGCAGGCAGCACGCCATAAGTCCCCAGGACGCCACCAGGGGCCACCACCAGGGTTTGGTTCCCCCTCCGGCAGTAAAGAAGCCCCCTCTGACCGTTCGCCCGGCAGAGGGACCGAGGCAGCCCTCACACCCCAGGGGTGCAGGGCGGCACGCCAGAGCGGCACCAGGTGATAAGGAACCCTGGCCGCTCCCGGCACCGCAGCCGCACGCCGCCTCCCGCAGCACGGTGAGTCGTCTCCCACGAGGCTATGGACAGAGGCCATGGAGGTCCCAACGACCCGAACGCCCAACGGACATCATCTGCCACCAATCCCGGACGCCGGTCCAAGAGGCCACGCACCGAGTAGGGTGCACATCCCCACCATTCCCACGCCGGCCAACCGAGCGCGACAGACAGCCCTCCACACAGACGCCCACCAGGCAGCAGACGGTGCGTCCAGCTCGTCCGCCGCCTCCCTCCCAGGGTCGGCAGCCGGCCCGCTGCCGGGGGGACAGCACGCCGCGCACACAGGGCAAAGGGGACCCACGGCCAACCAACGGCCCGAGCAGGGGGTGGGGCGACAAACCCCTCAACGCCCCCCCCGCAAGCAGGGCGTGACAACGCCGGTCCCGGACACGGGCATCGGTCACCCGACCAACTCGGCCCGTACACCACGGGGTTCTCCACCCCAGCTGCAACACAGCCCAACCGCCGGGGCGCGGAGGACGCACCGGGACAACTGGGACCACGACGCGGGCGGCCCCAGAGCGGACGCAGAAATGACAGAGACCTCCGGCCCTCAGAAATCTGGTGGCTCACCGCCCACCGCCACGCCCTGTTCGATGCCCCAGCAACGGGAGCCCTCCACGGGGAACGTACCTGAGGGACACCTTGGCACCCACCTAGGATTTTATGGAGTCCAAAATCCCAAAACCAGCTACAGTCAGAAATACTACTTTTTTTGTCAAATTATACCATAAAGAGCATATTTTCCGGAGTTAGCCCCCCCCCCCCGAGCTCCGAGTTGGAAAATTTTCAGCTCCTAGATCGACAATGCAGGCTTGATTCCATCTAAAATCGGCCGTATCCGAGAAATATGACATTCACCACTTAGTTGCGAATAGCAGCTTTTGTATAGCTCAAACCATACATGTTTGTTTTTGGCAGGATATACGGTTTTTTGGTGATGGCAGCTCCAAACACTCGATAAGGTGCTCCAAAACCTTGCACACCACCTTTTTCTGAGTCCACCATACTCAAGATGGGGTATGGGGCCCTACAACTGACCACTCATGCCCCACAAAATGCTGTTTTGGGCCAAAAATTGGCATTTTTGGGGCAAAAAAAGCGGTTTTTTGGTGATGGTGGTTCCGGAACCCCTGATCATTTGCTACAGGTGACTGCAAAACACGTTTTCTTTGAGTCCAGCACCCTCAGAATATGGTATGGGGCCCTACCTGTGACCAGTCAGGCAGCAAAAACACTGTTTTAGGCCACAAAATTACTTTTTTTGGTCATTTTTGGCAAAAAAACTTTTTTTGGTAATGGCGGCCCTGAAATCCTTGATTATCTGCTCCAAACCCTTTGCAAAACACGTTGTTCGGAGTCCAGCAACCTGAAAATAGGGTATGTGGCCCTACAACTGACCAGTCAGGCCCCAAAAACACTGTTTTAGGCTATAAAATGGCATTTTGTGCCCACTTTTGGGCAAGAAATGGGCTTTTTTTTGGGTATGGCGGCTCCAATACCTTGCAGAACACGTTTTTGTGAGTGGATCACACTGAAAATAGGGTATGGGGCCCTACAACTGACCACTCATGCCCCAAAAATGCTGTTTTGGGCCAAAAAATTGGCATTTTTTGGGCAAAAAAAGCGGTTTTCTGGTGACGGTGGCTCAAGGACCCTTGATCATTTGCTCCAGAACACTGCAAAACACGCTTCCCTGAGTCCAGCACCCTCAGAAAAGGGTATGGGGCCCTACCTCTGACCACTCAGGCCCCAAAAACACAGTTTTGGGCCAAAAAATGGCTTTTTTTGGCCAAAAAATGCGGTTTTTTGGTGATGGGGGCCCTGAAACCCTTGATTATCTGCTCCAAAACCTTGCAAAACACGTTTTCCTGAGTCCAGCACCCTGATAAAAGGGTATGAGGGCCGACAACTGACCACTCAGGCCCCAAAAACGCCTCACCTAGCACTAGGGACACATTTCATCAATTTGAAATCACACGAAAGCGCGACCGTATCACTTTAATCAACATTATTGTGTTCGAAAGTGCAAATATAGCTGTTTGGGGCCCTTTTTGGGGCTTTCAAGGCCATAACCCTGAGTAAAGGGCATGCACGGGCACAAATCATTGCTTGCCAAGCCTCACGTAGCAAGGCCGGCAAACGTGATCAATTTGAAATCACATGAAAGCACGGCCGTATCACTTTAATCAAAATTTATGTGTTCAAAAGTGCAAATCTAGCTGTTTCCGGCGTTTTTTGGCACCCTCCGGATTTTCATCTTCGGTAAAGGGTAGGCACGGGCACAAATCATTGCTTGCCTGGCCTCACAGGGCACTAGGGACAAACTTGAACAATTTGAAATCTCGTGATACCACAAGGACATCATCGAAATGACCGTTTATGGCCCAAATGTGGCAAAAATGGGCAAAAATGGTCGTATTTTGGGTTTATCTGGACATCCGGTAAACCAATGGACGTGATTTCACTACAGCAACTAGATAACGTCGTATGTTACCGATTGCACTATCTAAATCGGGGCAGATGCGCACATATTTGGCACAACTCGCCAAAACCTCGGCAAAATTGGGTTGCGGCGGGCCGTAAATCGCGATGGCGGCAGTTTTTGGACGGTTCAGTTACGGGATTCCGGTACCTCATAAAATCCTAGGTGCACACCAGGACACCCCTCCTGGAGTGGCACCACACTAGGCCAGGACCGGGAGACCATGCCCCCCCCATCCCCCAGACCACCACAAAGGAGGAACACAGACCCCTTTGACGACGCGGAACTCAGGGCTGTCTACGGCATCCACGCCAACGCACGCTTAAAGTAGGTCCCTACCAGGACCAGCCCCTGCTGTTCCCCTTCCACCATAACCCGTCACTCCCAGGGTCTTGCTCCTCCCCAGGGTCTGCATTTTCCAGCAAAAAAATAGAAAAAAACTCCTTCACACAGACCCTTGCAATACCCAGGCACAATCCAAATCAAATCCAAACTGCGGGCTTCCGTTCAGCACACCGGTTGTCTCACGGTGGCGGGCATGTACAAGAATTGCACCAAAGAGAAAAGCCCTGAAATTGGCATATGAACACATATTAAGCATAGTTGGGGAAAGGAGGAAACGCACACAATCACAGCCAAAGACCCTTCATTCCCTGGACTCAAGACCTTCCCTTAACTCGCCAACATGATGCCCTGAACCCGGTCAAATAAGATTGCTAAATGCCATGTGTCAAAGGTCACTACACAAACCCCAAAAATGTGTTCCCTCCTAAGACTCTAAATCCTAGCCCAATAGGGGAGGTGGCGTGTCATGGCCTAGAGTAGCACTCAGGACCATGCCCTACCCTGACATAACCTTGGCTGGACTTCGAGTCGAAGGGCTCCGAGACCTGCCCCATGAAGATGACCTCACAACATGGCAAAATCAGGCAAATCACACCATATTGCCCAGAATTTAATTATATACTCAAAAATGCATACGGCAAATGTTCAAATGCTCCATGCATGTTTCAAACCGGATAGTAGAATACAAGGGTGATATATACCGAAGGTCCATCCCCAAAAATATCCCATCATTGTCCCCGAAACCCCTCGGGTTATGTACATGACATGCTTCACAAGTCAACTCATGAATTTGAGACCTAATTTTGTGAGGCCTCGTGTGCCACGCCAAAGTGACCACGTGATCAGGCATATGGTGAGATACAACACCGAAGCATATGCCAACATATAAGCAACATACCATAGTTCACTGATCTCTAGGCACTTTACTGTTAGCCGACCAGTTGAGCACATAAAATACAAAAATGAGCATAAAATGAGGTCAAAAACATGCAAATAATGCCAAATCCAAGATAATTACAATAGTCTATAACTTCGCTCACCCATGGTATCAACATATGGTTGAAATCACAATTGCTCGAGACCATTTGCAAAAAGTCCCCCCACTTGGATCCCCACATGGACGCATAGGGACACCTTCGAAACTCCACCCAACACGCCCGAAAAAAATCGGAAAATTGATAATGGCCCTTGTGGGTCGCTCTGTAAGCCCTCCCTACATGCACTATATGAGCGGTACACTTAGTCTAGCGCCTTTGAGCTCACAATTGGGACATGGGCGAGGCCCTTGCCACGTATGACTCCATATATCTTCCTACAGACGGAGATATATAACATGGACGTGAGCATATCGAAGCACATACCATGCATATAACACATACCCTCAAAAAGTGGCTCCCACCATGATATGCCCTGCCCCTCCATGGACATAACTTCACGTTAAAAATACGTAGAAACCCAAGAAAATCTTTATGCAACACCAACACTCATGCGGTACACTCGAAAGTCGCATTAAAATATTCGGTTGCACGGTCCAAGAGTTATATATCACTTTCTACCCTCTTGACCATTATCCCTTGCCTTACCGGGCATGTGTACACTTCAAAGACGTTTGATGCTTATTAAATTAAGTTGAGACCGAGGCAGTTATAACCCAATTCTCGAAATTGGTATTCCTCGCCGTGAGCCGGAGATATGACCTTTCAAAGTGGCCTCGCGAATCAATTTTGTTTCGCCTATATCTCCAAGCAAAACGAAGGGCATAACCAAAGGAAGGTTGATTCCTGATCGGGGAATAATGTCGGGCCACTCGAAATTCATCATATCAAGTGCGGCGATGTCGAAGTCGAAAATCTGATTCTGAAAGTCTGAAAAAATCGGATTCATTTTGCGAGTGTATAATATGAAAATTGCGGAAGCAACGAACTCTTTACTGATGACATCCGACCCTTCAGCGAGGTTTCCGCCAAAATATCTGTAAATAACAGTTAACCAATCAGTTACCGCAAAATCGCGAGCCAACTGACAGTCGCCGATGCATTGACAATCAGAACGAAAGGCTGAAAAAATGCGGAAACATTATGATATCCTGATATTCTGATAGATAAATCTCAGCTGGCGGCGCCTCAGAACTGAACATGGCCGCTCATAGCTGGAATGGCCAAACCTATCACACTATCACATCAGGTTAGATCAGGTGGATGGAAGAGTATGATTTCAGCCAATGGCGGCTTGCCGGCACATAGATACACACCCCAAGTGACCCAAAGATGGCCACGGGGGTCCGAACCGGCTTCACCCCCCTTCTCAGAGCGTTGTACCTGCTCGGAAGTCATTGAAGAGAGGATGGGAGGACCCCAATGGGCTCCACACCCCCCCCCATGTCTCAAGGACACATGGAGGCCCCACACACATCGTAGGCGTCCCCCATGCCCCAAGGGAGGGGTGAGGACACTCTTAATCGGTGCCCCACGGCATATCCGGTCTCCTCTTGATCTACTACATGGACCAAGGGGATCAAAGATAGAGAAACGTCGTCGGTTGACCTGAATAAGTATACCACAATGAAATATATATGTGGAGATCGAGTGAAGGGGGTACATGGCCAATCAAGGCACAAAAGTCCCCGGATGAACGCCCTCACCCGTCTCTCAAGCACAAAAGAAAACAAATATGCCAGAGGGAAACCTTTATGGTGCTACAGCAGACACCAAATGGACCAACACGTCCTTGACATCCAAAGAAATGTTCTCTTTCTGCAGCTACTCCATCCAGACCGTGGTATACCTCGGCACAAAGCTGCTCGGAGGCTCCCACGAATCCCTGGATGCGGCGATTTCCTTCCTACAGACTTTAGAAAGCCTCCCCCCAGGCGTCCCCGGGTCCGGCTTGTCCGCCAGGATCCTCTTGGCAGTGAAGTCGTCGTCCTCACCCTCGTCGCCCGAGTCCGCATCGCCGGCCGTGAACTCGAAGGTGACGGGACGTCCGCTCGGGTCGGGTGCTCGGGGACCAAGCTTGGTATGGTTGCGGTCCAGGATCTTTGCACACCTTGGCCGCCGTGTCGTCCGCCTCAGCCATCATAGCGTTCGCATCCCGGGCCACTTTGCCATGGTTCAACCATGGGAGAGTGCGTGACACTCGATCCCGTAGGAACAGGATGCAATGGGGCGACAGTCCAGTGGGCCCCGGAAGGGCATGGTACGCCTGGAGTACTCTCCACAGCGAATTCTACCAGTTCAGGCCCGGTTCGTCAATGTGTAGCTGGCGGAACTTCTCGAAGATCTGCCGCCCGGCCACCTCAGCCCGGCCATTCGACCAGCTGTGGTACGCCACGGTCTTGGCGTGCCGAATCCCAATGTGCTTGCACATCCTCTTTAACCAGGTCCCCACAAATTGACTGCTCCGATCGCTGCAGATGACAGCTGGGACATCAAATATCGTCAGCCAATGCCTGATCATGGCATTAGCGACAGTTTTGGCCTGCAGCCCCACTCCATGCTTATCCTTCTTGTCCTTCTTCTTGGACTTCTTGCCCGGGACCGCCACGATATACCGGCTATGCCTGTCCACCGCCAGGATGACACAGTCGTAGGTCTCTCCGTCCACGGTGACCTCAGGCATGGCGAACAAATCCATCGCCAAGGACCGCATAGGGGCTTCCGGTATAGCCGTGTACACCGGGTTGCCAGCCGTGGAGTGGTTGGGGCTCTTCGTGGCCTGACACACGGCGCAGTCTCTGCAGTACTTGTCCAGGAGGGCGTAGTACCCCGGTGGGAACTTGAAGCGCCACTCCCGGTCCTGCTGCATCTTGTCCCGACGAGGATGCATGAGCTGGGGGTTATGCCAGTGGTCAATGAGCTCCTCAATTCGGTACTCAGGGACCAATAGCTTGTCCTTGAGGAACAGTTTATCCCCATCCTTGGTCAGGTCCTCAGGCCATTCGTCGTCCGACGGGGCGCTCACGGCATTCCAGTACTTGCTCCAGTGCTCGGATGCCGCATATTCATCCGACGAGTCCTCTGTGAGCACCGACCTGACTAGCTCTACAGAGCCACCATCCATTGCTCGAGGGTTTCCTCTCGAATAGCTTGAACTCGGACGCTTCGGAACTTGGCCAGGTCCGTACGGTTTGCCATCACCACGCAGCACTTGACCCCCTCTTGCTCCATTGCCTTCTCCATCTTGATGATGCGTTTGGCCTCCTCCGTCTCCTCGGCGTCCCCATGGCTGGATATGTCGTTCCATGCCTTGCCCGCGGGGTAGGCCCATCGACTGAGGCAATCTGCCACAGTGTTGTCCTTCCCCGGGACGTACACGACGCTGAGGTTGAACTTGGCGAAGGTCTCATGCCATTGGGCCCCCCTTGCCGCCGGTCCCGAGGGGGTGTCGACGTGCTCCTTGTGCCAGCTCCGCAAGGACTGATGGTCCGTACAAACCACCAGCGGTTGCAATCCGATGTGGCCAGACCACTTCCTGAGCGCACAAACAATGGCGTACGTCTCCTTCTCCCTCGTGGTCCAGGTGCCGTGTTGGCCCTCGGCCAGGATCTGACTCCAAAACGCCACGGGTACGTGCGACCTGTGGTCCCGGATCTGCTCGAGGACTGCCCCTACAGCATAGTCCGAGGCGTCCGTCCGTAGCACGAATCCCTTGTCTGGGTCCACCAGGAATAGCCCCAGCTGCCCCAGGAGTCGCTCCTTCAGGCGGCTGAACGCATCTTCAGCCTCAGGGGTGCAGGCAAGCTTCTTCTTGCTCCCCTTCCGGCCATCGAACTTCCCCACCTGCAGCATCTTGTGCAGCGGCCCCGAGAGTTCTGCATACATCCGGACATAGCCGAATGGCAATTGCAGAAACCCATGGAGGACAGGAGTTCGCTGATGGTCTGGGGCTTCTCCCAGTGGTGGAGGGACACCAGCTTCCCGGGCATGGGACGGCGTTGCCCGTGACTAACCACGTGACCCGCGAACTCCACTTCCTCCACGAAGAGTGAGGTCTTGGTGGGCTTGCACACCATGTTGTGCTTGTCCAGCTCACTGAGCACTCGGCGCAGATCCTTCTCATGCGCTTCGATGACCTCGTCCTCAGTCATGTCCTCCGTACCGGACCCGATGATGATGTCATCCACAAAGGGGTCGGCACAATCCCAGACAGGACCGAGTAGGTCCTCCATCATGCGCTGGAAAGCGGCGTTGCCATTCTTGGCGCCCATAGGCACTACTTTCCACTGCATGGGCCCCAGCGGCGTCGACATCGCTGTGCAGGGCCTGAAGTCCGGGTGTAGCGGCATCTGGTGATAGCCGTGTTTCAGGTCCAACACCGTGAAGATCCGCTTTTTCTGTTGTTTTTGGAGGATGGTGTCGATCAGAGGAACCGAATACGAGTCGTGCTCGGTTTGCTCGTTCAAACCCCTGTAATCCACCACCAACCTCCACTTCCCCTTCTCCTTCTTGGGCATGATGAAGGCTGGGCTGGCCCACTCACTGTCGGAGGGTTTCGATCCAGCACCGCTCAATAAACTCGGCCAACAACTTCTTCGTGGCCTCGGCCCTATCGCCCTGAAGTTGGTACTCCCGATGACCATGGACCTTGGGGTTCGGCCTCAGCTTGATCCCCGCTGTGCCAAACCTCCCACGATGTGGAGGGTTCTTGTTGGCGACGCCAATGAATAGCCGCGGATAGGCATTGATCAGCCTCTCCTTCAGCTCGGCGACCTTCGGGTTCTCCTGAGCCTCTTCACCCGCTTGCTTCGGTATCGATACAACCGACCGCACTGCGGTATAGGCCTCTTCCGGGTCGGAGTTCGACTTCCATACGTCTGATATGCCGTCTTCATCGTCGTGGAGCGCGCTTCCCACCGATAATCTTTGAAAATTTTCCTGCATCGGGCTGGTTCTTGTCGCTTTCGGCCCCCATTCTTGGAAAATCCCACGTCGGCGGGTCCGACCCTACCGGACCATCATATTGGTCCCTGATGTGATCCATGACCCTCAGCACGAACTCATTATTCTCGTACTTGCCAGTGACCAACATCTTGTCATCCCACTAATGCGGAGATGTGACCATGGCCCGCCTCTTCTTGGCTGCCACACGGTCGTGCATCCCCATCCGCATGTAGTTGACGACGTCGTGGATCTCGGCATGGGACAGGACGTCAATGCCATCCATTGGCTGATCCGTCCCCTCCTTGGGCTCAAACATGACCTTCATGGGCACCGCCTCCACCCTACGGATGAATGCCTCATCACCCGTGGGCTCGGCTTGCGCCCCATCCACCAGGAAAGCCTTGGTACCCCACCCTTGACCCAGGGAGGGCATTAATACACCCTTGGTGTCGATGAACAACTCCTCCTGTGGCCCGAATGACATCTGGTTCAGGGTGATGGAGTCCAGCGTCGACTTGAGACCCTCCAGCGGACATGGGGTGGATCCTATGCCGGTTATGACCAGGATCTCCTTCGCCCTATCCGCGACGATCTTCTCCACCGTACGTCTGGTATTGTCCAGGGAGCCATGCCAATACATTGGCCCCCACTCCTTCAAACCCCAATGCCTGTGCCAGGCTGAGTCTCCTCGATGCCAATGCCTCCTACACTTCCGCAAAAGTGAGGCATCCCGGGAAGCGAAGACGTCCGTCTCGGGCGCTTTGGCTCCCAGCGTCTGGATTCTCCTGGCATACACCTGCGGCGCCATACCATACTTTGTGAGCTGAACTCCACGGTCTCCCCTGGACTTGGCATTCACAGCTTGCACCGCTCGCACGATCCGATCGACTTCCTCAGCATTCCATTGGGATGATCCGCATGCATAGTCCGTGGACAGCCATGTAAGGCATTCATCATCTCCCCGGACCAGCGTTGCACGATGGGGAAGGGCTCCAATGGCGTTTCCCACCATGAAATCATACCCCATGATCATATCCCAATCTGTAATGTCGGCCACATAGAAGTTCCCGGATAGAGTGCTTCTCTTCGCCAAATCAGGGCAGTTCAAGCGCTCATGCTCCCAGAAATCCATACTGATAGTGGCCTCATGGGTGCCACCACCCATAATCTCTCCATTGGCCACCTTCAGGCTTACCGGTCTACGGCTCGGCTGCAAGGATTCCTCCTTGAACAACCCTCTCCGGACCAGGCTCATCTGGGCACCCGTATCCACCAAAACATCCACCACCAACTCCTCTTGTCCGCACCGTACACGCACCCTCAAGTGCAACTGCCGCTGGTCACCATGCGGTGTATGGACGACTCTCACGGCATGCAACTCTAGCACATCCGGGTGCATCAGGACTTCCAGGGTATGATCACGGATGGTGTAGATCTTGGGCTGGTCCTGCCCATCCACGGGGCTCTCCGTGGTCGCTCCTTCCTTCTTGCCACGTCCCTTGCCCACAAAAACGTCACTTGGCAGGGCGCTCCAGGGGTTGGGAGTGGCGAAACTCAGTGGTTTTGGCTCTTCTGGAGCCTTCTTTGGCACCCGATGTGCCTTCGCTTTCTCTGGGATTCCACTGATTCTCGAAGGAGAGACTTCCGAGGTCCCACTCCCGTGGGGGCTCCTCTAGACATGGCCTGCCGCAGCTCCCTCCTGCTGCGATCCGCTCAGACTTTGTCCACCACGTTGCTCGGCTTTGAGTTCCTTCAACTTCCTCCACATGTTCTCAGCAACCTCCTCGATCAACCTCATGCGTCGGTCTGGGCCGGGTCCTCCACCGTAGCCTTTTCCTCCGCCTTTCCCTTGCCCCTTTCCTTGGCCTTTTCCACCGTCTCCGCCCTTTGCCTTCCAATCGGCAATTCGGTGCTCCTTGCGCTTCCTGTCGAGATGGGCGGCGAAGTACGTCTTCTTGTCCTCCTCATATACCTTGCAATGCCGGTGCTCATGTGCCAGTTTGTTCCCCTCGCCGTAGCAGACCCAGCAACCGGTGTGCTGCGATCTGTACTCGCGGAACGAGAGCGGCAGGTTCCCGATCCTCCGCCGTTCCTTGTGGTTCTTGGTCCTTGGGTCCAGGCGGTTCCACCTGGACCTGTCCTGCCCATGCTCCTTCATATTGTGCGCTACGAACGCGAAGAAGTGGGCTTCTTCATGATCCTCTCGGGTGGTTGCGGTCCAGAGATCTTGGCCGCTTCCACTCCCTTTCTCCGCGGTGCCGACCGTGTCCCCCTGGACCTCTCGGTGTTGGCGATCTTCTCGATGACCTCGATGTCCATGGCCTTGTCGATCCTGCACGTGGGCCTCGTTCTTGGCGTTGAGCTTCAGCTCCACCGTGATGTACTTCACGATCTCGTCCAGGCTCATGCGGGCGAAGATGATTTGCATCCTCAGCGGCTCTCCGCGCCTCCACTCCACGTTGTTGAGGCGCATCAGCCTTTGCCCCATGGTGTCGCCGAACACCTCCACGTAGACGATGTTCATCAACCCCAACATTCGGCTGGGCTCGCCGAGGTTTCGCCGGAAAAACTGCATTATTCCAGCGTGGGTGTCCTCTGATGCCATGATCCGTACGGCCACGCGCTTCTTTGCTCTCTTCTTCTCCTCACCCTCCACTTTTCTCTTCCAGTTCCCGGGGATGACGTCCTTCAGCAGGTGGCGGATCTCGCTGGCCTCATTCCAGCCCTCCACCAGCTTGAGGCTTCTTCGGTACTTTCGGATGTACCGATTCGATTCCCGGACCCTCACCTCTCCGCGCTCCAGCGGCAGCGGAATGGACCACAAATCCTCCAACTTCTGGTTCAGGGGGGTCCACTGGCTCCTCGTCCTCCAGCCACTGGAGGCAGGCCTGCTCTGTCTGGATCACTCCCTCGCGGATCTGATCCCTGAGCTCCTCCTTCAGGTCCTGCGCCAGCCTGTGTGGGAATGTCCGACATACCCACTTGTCCCTTGGCGCTCCTCTCATCTCGCCGACGACCTCCTCGGCGAAGTCCTCCCAGTCCAGGATGAAGTCATCCAGGTTGGAGGGGTTGCCATCGTAATAGGGGATTTTGATTCCCCTGAGGTCGTCAACCTTGATGGCGTCTCCGACGTCCGCAGCCACTACTCCACCGAGACGGATACCACATGTGGCCGGGGGGTGTGAGTACACTCCCCGTACATCCCTCTCCTCCATGGAGTGCGGTCCAGTTGGGCCCGAACCCAAGGGGTTTGGAATGCGGGAAGGACTTGCTCCACTGGCTGTCCGTATCCCCGTATTGGGGTCCTTCACCCACAGATTTCCGCCTGGGTGGCCTGGACCATGTCCGTCGGTGCTTCCCATGGTTTGCCCCTGCATGGTCTGACTCTGGATCTCCTCTTCCCCATAAACTGCATGGGCCGTCGTAATGGTCGGTGGGTCCTGGGCGGCATGGGACATCTGTACCGTCAGGCTCCTCGGGTCTGTGGTTGCGCGCCCTTCCCGCATGGACCCAGCCCGTGCCGTTTGCTCCCCGAGCATCGTGGATTCGCTGAACATCGGAACAAACGGCGGCGCACCCGGGTCAACATCTGCAGGGCCGCCCATGGGTTTCTCCATTGCGCTCCTGAGGGTCGTAACCCGCTCCACCAGCTCTGCCGCTGCCGGCTTCGCCAGGAGCTCCGGACCCGAGGCGAGGGGTTGTAACTCCTCTAGCCTTTTCAGGCGTCCGGACATGTCCTCCACCAGGTGGAGGATGCTGTCCACCACTCGCTGCTGCTTCTGCAGGGCCAGCTCCAGATTCTCCCGGTACCGGTTCTGTTCCGCTCGCAGCTCCACCATGTCTCTCTCCGCTGCCGACTGGTCATCCAGGATCCCCGCGACGTCCTCCCCTAGGCCGTCCTTCACGTTGTCCAGGCGGTCGAGGTGCTGCACGATGGCGTCCATCCCCATCTTTGGGTACTTGCCGATGAGGAAGGATACGTTCTCGCAGTGGCACTCAACGTGCTTTCCACCAGATCCGGCGCATCCCACGGTTCCCGGCGCCTCGGACTCCTCCGCCATGGGTGTGTTGCCCATGCTATCCCGCGTTGGCTCCGTGTGCCGGGCCACAGGCGCCGTTCTGGCTCTGGCAGGCCTCTCCAACGCCTCGGCGTTATGCTCCAGGCCCGGTTCTGGGGCCGTGTTCGCCCTTGTGGGCGGTCTGGCCATCTCTTGCGACTCCGAAGGGTGCTCATAAGCTGTCCGATAGCCCTCGGAGTGCCCCTCGGAATCTGCAGCTGACGACAGCCTGACCGGGCTGGGATCTGTCTCCATCGCCCTGGCTTCCTCCGCGGGTTTTCGGGACCCGCGCTTCCGGTAACGCCGGGCTCTGCCGTTGCTGCCAGTCTCCTCCAGTTCCTCTGCAGCGGAGCAGAGATTGCAAGCCTTGCGGCATTGCCTTTCGCACATGGAGGCCAGGTCCTCCATGTCGAGCCCATGTCCTGCAAGGGCTCTTCGTTCTGAGCATCTTCGCTCCTCTCGGGCTTCCCAGTCCGGTGTCGACTCGACGGACTCCACGATCTGCAGCCGGGGCGTCATTTGGCAGGGCTCATGAGGGCCCAAGTCCCCGGTGCGGCGGTAGGGGGCAGGTACTCCTCTGCTACCATAAAGAAGGTCCCTACCAGGACCGGCCCCTGCTTTTCTCCTTCCACCATAACCCGTCACTCCCAGGGTCTTGCTCCTCACCAGGGTCTGCATTTTCCCACAAAAGGATAGAAAAAAACTCCTTCACACAGACCCTTGCAATACCCAGGCACAATCCAAATCCAATCCAAACTGCGGGCTTCCGTTCAGCACACCGGTTGTCTCACGGTGGCGGGCATGTACAAGAATTGCACCAAAGAGGAAAGCCCTGAAATTGGCATATGAACACATATTAAGCATAGTTGTGAAAAGATGGAAACGCACACAATCAGAGCCAAAGACCCCCCATTCCCTGGACTCAAGACCTTCCCTTAACTCGCCAACATGATGCACTTAACCCAGTCAAATAAGATGGCTAAATGCCATGTGTCAAAGGTCACTACACAAACCCCAAAAATGTGTTCCCTCTCAAGACTCTAAGTCCTAGCCCAAAGGGGGAGGTGGCGCGTCATGGCCTAGAGTAGCACTCAGGACCATGCCCTACCCTGACATAACCTTGGCTGGACTTGGAGTCGAATGGGCTTGGAGAACTGCCCGGTGAAGATGACCTCACAACATCGCAAAATCAGGCAAATCACACCATATTGCTCAAAATTTAATTATATACTCAAAAATGCATACGGCAAATGTTCAAATGCTCCATGCATGTGTCAAACCGGATAGTAGATTACAAGGGTGATATATACCGAACGTCCATGCCCAAGAAAATCCCATCATTGTCCCCGAAACCCCTCGGGTTATGTATGAGACATGCTTCACAAGTCAACTCATGAATTTGAGACCTAATTTTGTGAGGCCTCGTGTGCCACGCCAAAGTGACCACGTGATCTGGCATATGGTGAGATACAACACCGAAGCATATGCCAACATATAAGCAACATACCATAGTTCACTGATTTCTAGGCACCTTACTGTTAGCCGACCAGTTGAGCACATAAAATACAAAAATGAGCATAAAATGAGGTCAAAAACATGCAAATAATGCTAAATTCAAGATAATTACAATAGTATATAACTTCGCTCACCCATGGTATCAATATATGATTCAAAACACAATTGCTTCCGACCAATTGCAAACAATCCCCCCACTTGGATCCCCACCTGGACGCATAGGGACACCTTCGAAACTCCTCCCAACATGCACCATGAAAATGGGAAAATTGATAATGGTGCTTGTGGGTCGCCCTGTAAACACATGCACTATATGAGCGGTAGATTTAGTCTAGCGCTATGGAGCTCACAATTGGGACATGGGTGAAGCCCTTGCCACGTATGACTCCATATATCTTCCTACAAACGGAGATATATAACATGGGCGTGAGCATATCGAAGCACATACCATGCATATAACACATACCCTCAAAAAGTGGCTCCAACCATGATATGCCCTGCCCCTCCATGGACATAACTTCACGTTAAAAATACGTAGGAACCCAAGGAAAGTATCTATGCAAGACCAACACTCATGCGATACACTCCAAAAGTCGCATTAAAATTTTCGGTTGCACGGTCCAAGAGTTATATATCACTTTCTACCCTCTTGACCATTATCCCTTGCTATACCGGGCATGTGTACACACTGAAGGCTGGTGGCAGCCCTCCAGGAACACCTCCATGACGTCAGCCCAAACAGGCTCTTCGCCCCTGGTCCCCCTGCCGCACGCCGCAACAACAGACATCTTTGTGCGGCAGCTCCAGGCGCTCGTCATCCCCGGGACGCAGATCGCGGACAACCTTGTTGACGCGTGGATCTGGTGGTTCAACACCAACCAGCCGGACCTGGGAGGCGTATGGGTCCCAAACCTGGGCTGGGCACACACACTCATAGCACCACCGAGGGACCCCAGGCCCGCCCCCAGCACCGGGGGCCGGGAACGGGCCGCCCCGCAACCAGGAGCCAACATCCTCAATATCCCACCCTACAAAGACCTGGCGGACTGGGAAAGCAGGACAGCCCGCGATAGGGGGCGCAACCTCAGAAACATGGTGGAGCGGTAACCACCAGGAGCGGGGACGGCACGCGCAGGGCCCCAAAGACGCGAAGGTGACCCCAGTACCATCGCCCTGACCGTGTTGGAAAGTGGCCACTACTACCAGGTGCGGGTCACCCCGCACCCGCAGGAGTGCCACTGGAGCCTTGAAGCTGTCGACTCAATGCTCCCGGCGAGCGCAGCACTGCCAGACGGCCCCACCCCCCTGCCCCACAACCAGCCCCGAGACCCCCTGACGGCCATCGTGTCAGGGGAAAGCCGGCACGTGGCACCGAGGCCATGTCCTCTACTGCCTCTGGCGGTGGGCTCAGCGCCGCTGGCCGCACACCAGGGACTGGACGGCGACGTGGAGGTTCCATTTGGACGGCCGGCAGCAACTGGAGGCCATCCCCCAACGCGAGTGGACGGCAGAGACCCCCACAGCGACCAACCTGTGCCCCGTCTTCGCGATCCATCAGATCTGGGCGCTGGCGATGGGCGGGCAACTGCAGCTGCCATCCGCACTGAGACGGAAGCCCAAGCAGCACACACAGCCCTTGTGCAGGAGATCCTCAGTGCCCTCCGCAGCGCCCTCGTGCGGCGTGTGGGAAACCCCCCAAGGCCCTGAACCACCGCGAGCCGAAACCAGGAACACACCCCCATGAACACGCGACGCGGCACCGCCGGGACTGCCACACCCCGCCCAACACGGCACACGCATGCCCTGCCCACCGCGGGCGGTCACCGGCAGTGGAAGGGCACCATAACAGCCTGAGGACCCTCCAGGAACCAGAGGGGCGCTGCGGCCGATATACGACGACACACGGCCGCGCACACGCGGCGCGAGTCCAACACCGGTCACCCGCGGATGGGGAGGCAACAGGGCAACCCTGCGACTGCCTCGTCTCACCGGAGGCCCCAACGATGGATGTCAAACAAGCGGCTACGGGACCGGCTATAAACCGCGACAACCCCTGGCAAGCCAACCTTGCCCGGGAGAGCCCCCTCGCACAACCCGACAACGCGCCACCGCGCAACACACTCTGCCGACGCGTGTCGGTCGCAGGCGCTGGCAAGAGTGGCGGCGACCTGCCTGGCTTATGCAGCGGGCACGCAACAAATGCGGGCTAGCCTTGGCGGCCCTACAACCCATGATGTCGAGCACGAGCACTAACCAAACGAACCTGCCGAACCCCAGCGAATTCCTCCGACGTGCTCCGGGCGAGGGCCACGCTCCCCAGGCCCCCGCAATCCATCAACGTCAGGGAGGAGGACGGGAGCCCCAACATGGACCTGTCCTTCCGCCTAACCTTTCGCTCCCCAGAACACGCAATGGGGCAAGAGGTCAACGCACAGGACCCACAAGCCCGCCGGCTCCTGCCGGTGAACACGGGAGTGTTACGCGGAGTCCAGCCCGCCGCGCCGTACGGGACGCCCTGACACCAGGGCACAAGCCAGGACACCCTAACCTCCAGAAAATGCACTGAGGCACCGACGCGCACACCACCGGAGCCGCAAGACACAGCACGATACGGCACACGGCAAGCCCGGCACCCAGCGGGCCGAACCAACTGGCCGGCGGACACAAGCACGAGCACTGCACCACCAAGCCGGCGCAGCAAGCTGGAGCTCTCATTGGGAGCACAGGGATGCACCAAGAAGGACCGAAGGGGCCTTGTGTCGGACGGGGGTGAACATTTGATCGGCACAAACGAAGCTGAAAGGACAGCCGAAGGGCACTGCAAAATGCCAGATGATGGGTTGTGCGTGTAACGTTGCCTCCAGGGGGGGGAACAGGGCATGTCCTACCGAATTCCAAAATTTTTCTCAGCGGTCGTACAAATTGGCGATACTTTTCTCCCCCTGAGGACAGGCCCCACAATGAGGGGGCGAAGCACCGTAAACACATACCATGTCGGCCCAACGCAACTGGAACAACCGAAACCGACCGTACACGGCCACTTTGGCCCAACGCATCCGACAGCAGGACAAGCCGACCATTGGGCGGCGAAGACGACAGCAAACCAAACAAAGTGCTGGCAACGACACAACAACCTCACGCGCGGACACGCCGCAACCGGGCTAACCAAGACAAAACACGCCCGACGGGAGACAAATGATGTAGGGGAGCGCCTACAGCAACCAGACGCGGCCCGCCGGGCCAATAGGGGCCACCGCAAAACCCGGGACCAGCCGACCACTGGCAACCACGACAACGGCGAACCAGCACAGCGCGCCGGGCACGCCCCGGTCGCAACACAACCGCAACATCGGACAGACCCGCCACCGCAAACCTCAAAACTAACCGAGAAGACAACAAAGACAACACCCGGCTACAGCCCAATCGATCCCACGACGCACAAGCCGACCATAAGGCGGGTGACATAACCGGGTACCAACCAAACTGCAGAAGAGAAAAAAAACCATAAACAGACCACACGCAAGCTGGCCAAAATCAAACCGGCCAGGCATGCAAGGGTCGAAACGGGAACGGCGTCCCATGGGTTGGCGACAACACCATGCGCCACGTCCGCCGGCGACCATACCCACGAACGCACCACAACACCAAGATTAGACCATTGAACAACCGACCAACCAACCACAAGTACCTACTTCGAACCCCGGCCCCCCCGGGAGATCGCAAGCTCGACCGAGTCAGGGGGCGTGAGTGTGCGCCACGGCATGCGAGTCCCGTAGCACGTGCTTCTCCCAGTCGCCTCACGCCTACTGAAGACCAACCCAGGTGGGGGTGCCTGCAGGACAGGGCCTTTGGCCTGGCTCCGGGCCCCTAGGCCCCAGAATCCGGAGGTTGATGAGGATGTGCGATGGGACCCTCCCCCACGTATCATCCCCCCGAAGGAGAGGAAGGCGAGACTTCGGTCGAACATGGTTTACCTCTCTGGGCAGAATCCGCAGTAGGATACTGCTCGCCGCGACCGCGCCCTTCCCCTATGTGGGGGAGCCGCTTTGTGGGGGCACGTGCAGTAGGGCCGTGGGTGGGTGAGCAAAAGCCCCTTGGTAAGACCCCCCTGCGGGGCAGCCCCAGTCCCGGGATGACCTACCTACCTAGCTAGGGTTGACTTGCCGTGTTGGCATACGATTTGAAGAATACATTGTAGAAGTCGAAGTTGGCGGAACCATCATAGGCAGGGGTCCCGAGACCGCAGCACCCGGGGTATCAGTTGTCGTTGTCGACGCGACCTGTACGTCCTCAAGTTGATAACCTGCCGCCATGTAGGCTTCTGCAATGGTCTCCACCAGCGTATCGAAGCCGAATGGTCTTCCAGAACGCCATTTTGAACAGACTGCATTGATGGACTGTCGGCGAACAGCGTCATTAGACAACCCTTCAACAAATCGAGAGTTGACGAGGTAACCCGTCTGGAGGTCACTGGTATTAACCTTTGACTTGATCACGCAGGTCCGAAATTCCTTCACGTAGTCTGCAAGACAAGGGAACTCACTTTCTCTCAAGGTCAACATTCTTGACAGGTACACTGGCTCATGGGATATGCAATCGAAGCGTTCACCCAACAAACGCATGAGCTCGAAGCTGTCATCTTGTACAACTTTCGTCAGACTGTGGTAATACTCGACAGCATCGCCTTCGAGGAGGAACGGTATGGTGGTCCCCTGATCAATGGGTGAAGTGATATCCGACAGAGCGAGGGCTCGGACAAGGTCCTCCTTCCAAGCGCCCAAGTCCCCCTGACCCTGGTTTCCAAGAAAAGAATCGAATCAACCTGCGTAGGCGTTCAACACGACGTCCCACGATCTCGAATGTTGGAGCACGAGGATTCACGGCATTCACTGGATTGGCTTGGTTCATTGGGTTCGCTGGATTCATCGACGGATCGAAGAGAGGTGCTTGTCGAGATGGTTGTTGCGGTGGATAAGGTTGATTGTTCGACTGTGAATACGGCGGATAGCTCGAAGGAGATGGCTGTGGTTGTGGTTGTGGTTGTTGTTGTGGAAATTGGAAGTGACTCGAAGGTTCTTGGCTCGAAACTTGTGCAAACTCGTTGAGAAGGACAGAACACTGCAAAAGTTCATGTTCCAGGCGTCCAAGTTCACTTACTGCAGCTTGTGTTGCATTCTCCTTCGAGGACTGCAAAATGTCGACTCGGTGATCAGTTGCCGCAGTAGCATTTGCTGCTGATGTGAGCAACGCATCGATGCGCTCTTCCGATTCGATGTATTTGGCTTGAGTATCTTCAAGCTTCTGCAACAAGCTGTGAAGATCACGGGATATGCATGGAAACCACTCGCTTTCTCGACTTGCGATGCGCTCTGCGATGAACTTTTGTAACGAACTCGAAAACTCGTGATGCAACGGTGAGTCGGATCGAAACAGGCAATCTCTGATAAAGCGCAGCATAGCTGCGTCGACAAAAGATCGCTCCATTTCAAGTTGAAATCGAAGATTGATCTCGAATATTAATCTCCCCGCCACCTAGCTGGCTACCACTTGTTCTGGTGTGACTTGAGAAGTGTCTTGTTTCTCGAAAATCCGGAAATACTACAAACCTCTTCTGCGCAGGATCCTTAGGCGGAGCACCAATTCATAGACACTTCACAAATTCCAAGACAAACACCCTGTTCAAATATATCGAAGTATCATAGAGCACTTCGTTCACAGCAACTGGCATCTCGATGCTTCAGATGTATTCACAGACTGCAGTGTGATTGCGACTGCGATTGCGACTCGCGTGCTCGCTGCGCTGCTGCAGCTCGAAACCATAACAACTGACCGGCGCGCAGCTAACCCGCCGCGCCGCGCCCGGCGCCCGGGGACACCGGCCCTGGCCGAGCACGTTGCAGGGAGGGGCCGCGGACCCAAACCGCAGTCCCTAGGGGGGTCCACGGCCAGGCCTTCCAAGCCATCCCCCGCAACCGCCGGGGAAAAGAACCGGGGGACCGAGAGAGGTGACGAGGAGCCCCGGCCCGACCCCCCGCCCTGTCTCCCCGCCCCCCCGACAGGGCCGCGGCACCCGGGGAGGAGCGCCACTAGGCCAATACGCCGCGCGCCCCCAAACCGTCACCCGCACACTCCAACAGAGACCTCGACAGGCCTGCAGTCCTGCGCCAGCGCGCAAGGGCACCCCGCAGACTGCATCCGGGCGGCAGCGCACGGACACCAACGGGAGCAGTAGGCAGACCACACCCTCCATGGACTGAGCGACGCCAATGAAGCCTGTTTTGGTGCCCGCCCAAGGGAGGCAGAGGGAAGGACCGAGGCAGAGCGGCCCCCTGACTCCGGCCCCTCGGGCCCCCCAAGCACGCCCTTGAGGGAGGGCGGCACAAAGACCCCCCTCCCCCCGGCCACCTGCACGGCACATGGGCGGGCGTGACGGCAGGGAATGACCTGCCAGCAACCAACCCCCTGGGCACGCGCCCGGCGCACAGGGACGTCAATCAGCCCCGGCCGAGCACGTTGCAGGGGGGGACGCGCGGCGGCACACAGCCGGCCGTAGGGGGGGTCTGGGCCGGGCCCTTCAAGCCACCCCCCGCAGCCGCCGGGCAAGTTAACCAGGGGACGGAAGGGGGCGACGGGAAACCCTGGCGCGACCCCCCCCCCTCTCCCCCTCCCCCCCCCCCAGCCCGCGGATCGCTGGAGGCCGGCCAGGGGACGTTGGCACTGTACCCCCCCGCCGAACCAGGGGAGCCCCCCCCCCCCCCCCCCCCGAGAGGGCCGCGGCACCCACGGAGAAGCGCCACTGGGCCCATGCGCCGCGCGCCCCCAAAACCGTCACCAGCCCACTCCCACAGTGACCTCGACAGGCCGGCAGTCCTGCGCCGGCGCGCAAGGGCACCCCGCGGACCGCATCCGGGCGGCAGCGTACGGACACGAACCAGGGCAGTATGGAGACAACACCCTCCATGGACTGAGTGATGCAAAAGAAACCCGCTTTGGTGCCCGCCCAAGGGAGGTACAGGGACGGACCGAGGCAGAGCGACCCCCTGCCCCCCGCCCCCCGGGGCCTCCCAACCACGCCCCCCGGGGAGGGCGGCACACAGACCCCCCCAACCCCCCCACCAGCCCGGCGCTGGACCGCCCCGGACACACAGGCCCGCCCACGAGGGGGCACACTACCCTGAGCCAGGCAGGCGGGGAAAGGGACCAGGCAGCCCCCCCCCCCCCCCCCCGAGCTAGCTAGACGGCGCACGGGACTGCGGTAGGAAACGTGGAGTGGCACGAACCGCATGGAACGGCCCTGCCAGCGCCCTGCACCGGAACCACGCGAGGTGCGCGCGCCACACCGGCCCGGGCAGGGGGGAAGGGGGCGGACACTGCGGGAGCGCGGACGCACACACACGCAACGGGCACGCGGGGCGAACCTGAGGGGCGACTGGACCGAGCCCGCAGAACGCACAGACCACATGGAATGGCGTACCAGCGCGCAATGATAAGGGACACCCGGAGGAAACGACCAGCCACACACAACACGGGGAGCGCGGAGGAAGGGGGGGGGGGCACAGGAGAGACGCGGGACCCAGCTCCAGCCCCATACCCCCAGACCTGCCGCGAGCGCCGCACACACACGACCACAGCACTGCACCTGCCAAGGCAGTAGTGGCACACAGTGCCACGCACCAGCCCTACGGCTAGGCAGCCTCCGCACCAGCCCAAGGGGGTGCCACTGGCGACAAGCCAGTAACACAGGCCCGGCGGCGCCGGCACCCCAGGCGACCACGCATTAGGGGGGCGGCGTAATGGGTAAGCGCCTGGAACTGCGGTTGCTAAGTGACGCACTGACCGGGGAGTGGCGAAAAGGGGAAGCCAGGGGGGGACAGGGCTCTGAGCCCCGTGAACCCGGGGGATTCCGCCGCCAGGAAGGAGGTGAGTCAGGAAGGGCTCCCCACTAGGTCCCGGTGGGGAGGATATCACCTGACCGACCAGGTGGCCCCCCCGGGCCAAAGAACGCCTAGTACCCGAAACCTCAAACCTCAAACCTCAAACCTTGATCAAACCTTTTTCTTGTTGCGACTGAGAAGGATGGCCCCTAGTTGCTCTACTGTCAACTTGTGCGCATCCCCCGCAAAAGTGAAGCCTGTGGTCAGCATGGAGGCAAGGACGCAAGCATCCTGTTTCTTTGATACCATCGCATCTTCTCTGGCTTGCCCCTTCCTCGCATCCTCATCCTCCTTTGCCTTTCCCTTCTCTGCAGCCGTGTGCACTAAAGCAAAACAAACATCAGAGGTGATTGGACCCTTGTCCCACAACATGGAGCTTGTCAAGCGTTTGGTTTGTGTTGTCGGGTCCACAACTTCTTCTCTGTTGTCCGTTCGAAACATGGTTTGAACCATGTCTTGCACATTTAACTTAGAAGCCTCAAGATCAACGTTGGCACATGCTTTATCGCGTGCCCGTTCCTTCTCTACAAGCTCCCAATACACCTTACGGGTAAAAGGGACCACACCAATGGAATGCCATGCCCTATCATTATTGTCAATTGAAAAGCCCTCTTGCCACGGAGCACACAAGCAATTGCAAAAGTGGTCAAAGCCCATACGGTACCTTCCCTCTTATGCCGTGCAACCCTCGGGGCCGCAAGACCAACACAACACCCATTTTGCAAGAAAGAATGACAAACTCATATGTCATGTGGGAGGCGTACCCATCACAAATCAAAACAATGGGATTGGAGGGAAAAGCACTGTGGGATCCTTGAAACAAAGAAAGGATTTTCCATCGGATGGCCCCATCATCATGTTTCATGGTACCGGTGGTGCTGCATGCAAAGGTGGCTGCAAACACACGAGGGGGGTCCTTGCTAACATCAACGATGTCAGAAACCGGTGCACCCTCAGTCCAAGTGGCTTGAATGCTCTCAGCGGCAAAGATGATGTGTGCCGGTAAGGCAAAGCCATTGGCAAGACTACCTCCTACAACAGTGGCCGAGCCGACCGCCTTAACTGCATAAGTTTGCTCTTTGTTGGACAACTCCTTGGCAATGGTTGTCCGTGTGTTTTTGTCCCCGTCCGTCATGTCTAATTGGAATTGGGATTCATCGAATGAACCAATTCGACCCAAAGCCCAAGGATGGAACTTGATAGACTCACTAAAAGCCTCATCTGCCGACTAACTAGCGTTCTTGAAAACAAACCTAAATCAACAAACGTTTGTTTTAAGATTTGGTAGTGTTTGCCAACATTCTTTGAAGTGGTTAATCGTTCGCGATCCACCTCTAAAGGCTTTGCTGCTGCGGTACCGAGCCTCTCATGGTACCTACGAAGCCAATTGGAATACCAACTGTCGCGAAATTCACCGTGCTTGAACAAGGAAACCAACTTCGTTCCTTGAATCAAGTTATTACAATAAGCTATTAATTCCTCCTTAAATATTGGAACATTAAAACTTCGCAATGCAATACAAAAGTCGACAAGTTTGGACTCGACATCAGGGAGCACATAAGTAGCCTTCCCTTTCTTCTTCGGGGGGGGCACGCTCATCTTCAGCGGCCTTGGCACAAGTAGTGTGTGACAAATTAATGCCAAATCGAAGGTACACCTCAGAAGCAGGTTTACGAGAACTTAGTTTGCCTTTACTTACTTCTTGACCCGCCCTTTGGTACGCTTGGACATAGAGGTTGCAAGGATCAACCTTCACATCTTCTTGACGTCGAGCAGTTGACTCTTCAGGTTGGGGTGCATTCACCTCCATTTCAATGCAGACTTCTTCTTCCTTCAGCTTCTTCAAGTAGTAGGCGATATGGTTCTTCGGGATAACCCACTTCTTTTCGGTTTGTGTGGGACCTTTGGGAACTCCATTGAGGATGTCCCATGCACCTCGCAAGGCACGATCTTTTTGACAGAGAGTCGCAATGAACTTCTCATGGTCAGTGACCACAGGGCATTTCCGAGAGGATCTCCTCATAATGCTGAGAAATTTGACAAAAAAGGAGAAAAAATGGTTGTTGAAATATTGAAGTCTAAAGAGGCACTTTGGCTCCAATTGACCTAGGCCAGCATCCATCTAATGCGGATTGTGATGCGAATGTAGCAGAAAAATTCGGAATCAAAAAACATGGAATTGGCATGAAGAAGTGTCCAAAATTTGAGGGGCCATTTTGGAATTTTTGCAGATATGGGCCAAAATGCCCCAGCCCCCAAGGGCAAGAATTCTGGTACAGTGCGTTCCAACGAAATTTGTGATGCTCCCAGCTATGTAAGATCTCTCAAGCGGTGTATCTGTCCGGAAAAATCTACATTTCCGGGTTTCCTGGTGAAGATATTCCCAAAATTTGAACAAACCGGCCAAAAAGCGCCGCGCGTAAGCATTTTTACAGACGCTGGTAGTCTGCTACCGAAATAGGTTAACAGTGTATTCAGAAAAATATCCTGAGGTGAAAAACAGTAGACAGTGGCACCAGAAGAAAATCTGAAGTACGTCCTGAGGGGTTTCAGAGACTAGGCACTAGCTGCAGCAGAAAAAGGGGCGCCACGCATGGGCCGTGGAGCTGGCTGATGAAGGCATGCCCCGATGCGGCAACTGCCTGCCTCCCTCAGAGGTGGAGGGCAGAAAATTCACCCTCTTACACACAAAAGAAATCAGTCAAAACTGTAGAAACTACGAGAGTAGATGTATAGAGTCTCCTGCTGATGGGTGTCTGATTAGGGCACACAGGACCGTCCCTGCGGACAGGTTCCGAAGGCTCACAGGGAGCTGAAAAAATAGAAAAAACAGCAATATTAGATTGAAAAAAAATTTCAGGAAAAAATCTGTAGCACGCAGCATACCCATTTACAACGCAAACGATGTAAAAAAATTCTGCAGCGCGAAGCATGCAAAATCTGCAGGGCGAAACGTGCAGAAAATCAGGAATAACTGTTTAGTTAAACAATTAATCCGAAGTAGGGATCATTACCAATCCCAGGGCTACTTGGGCCCCAAACCAGGCATCCAAGGATGTCTCCCCTGGTCTTGGCGGTTGTCTAGGTTTCCTGCAGGGCCGTGAGCAACGGCGTCGGAGGCCCTCTGTCTTTTGGGGGGCGCTGCTGCTGCTTGCTGGGGCCGTACTCGCTGCTGCTGGGGGCAGCTGTGGCGCAGCTCCGGGTTTGGGCTTCCACAGTCCTGAACATCCGGGGCGTTCGTGGGCTCCTT
This sequence comes from Eutreptiella sp. 'Long Island Sound 2002', assembly GCA_964036045.1. Classification (NCBI taxonomy): domain Eukaryota; phylum Euglenozoa; class Euglenophyceae; order Eutreptiales; family Eutreptiaceae; genus Eutreptiella; species Eutreptiella sp. 'Long Island Sound 2002'. The sequence goes on from OZ038381.1 coordinate 114,789,652, forward strand.
CTTGTAACCCCTGTGTAGTGGCGGATCTTTCTTGTAACTGCGAATCCTGTAGGCTTGATGCCCCAGGGGTGGTAACGCCCGACACTGCTCCTGATATCTCAGAACCCGACTGACCATCTCCATACCCATACCCAGCCTCTAGGAGCGACATATGCAAAGCACTTTGAAGGTCATTGAACTCCATGGTGAAATATGAATAGTCAAAAATGGAGCAGACATAGAATTTCGCTGTGCATTCATCGAACATAATGACTCATTGCGAAATCATTCGAAAAAATTTGAATAAATCGGATTGGGAAATCATGAGAGACAAATGCGACTCGACGCGCGCTCACAGGCTACATCTGGCGGCGAACGGAAAACATGAAAACAAGCGGAAGATTTACTGCACTAATGTACATCTGGGAATCATCGAAATTCTGATCGCATTGATTCAAAAATTGAGTGCTGTCACACTGATGCCGTTACACTCCCCTCCTGAAAACATACGTGGGTATGTCAGGCTCTGTCAAGTGTAGTGAAAAAAACGGCAAAAGTGGTCAAAAAACGACTAATCTATGTCAAAATGTGAGGAATTGAGCTGAATTCAGCAAAATTGTGCTGAGATCTGTGCTTCGCGATGGCCATCAACTTGAAAGAAACGCATAGGTACCTTAGGGCACACACAAACAGCGTCGTTCAACCTCAAAAAAATTCGAAAGTTGAAAGTCCGAGCGAAGAATCTACATGCATGATCAAGATCCATGATTCATGATGAGGTCAGGATCTGATATCCCACTGTCAGAAAACACCAAATGAGCGTCGCCATGTCGGCGAGCGTCAAAAAATTAGGGTATCCCTCCATTGAAGTCCAAGATTTATGAAACTGGTCGGCTGCATCTGCAGGCATGAGACCAAATGCCAGTTTATGGTACAAAATGATCTGAATTGAGACCAAAATCAGTGACTTGCACACAGATTGAAGAGGGCAAAGTCTGCAACAAGCCATAATAGGTCCAATTCAATGTCGATAGGTACTGTGTATCGTGCTGAACGGAAATCCAGTTCTCATTCATAGCCAATCCAAGTCAAATCCTCATGATGATGATGATCTCCATGGTGGAAATCCAATCATGTAGAAGTAATGATAGCGAAGAAAACCCAGTGAGTGATCACCACACTCTCAGTATCGTCTCCAGGGAGCCATGTGGAATCCAGTACGAGCCACAAGGGGTAATTGACTCATTGTAGTCCCAGAATGTATAAGCATCCAATGCTTGGTACCAGGAATTTGCCAAATTTTAGCTGATTCTGAGGGGGATTCCAACACAATCCACAGATGAGCAGCGAGTCGACAGAAGTAAGAACACAGTCGTCGTCACTAGGTCCTTATAAGCCCTTCGACAGTGGTCGATTGGAAAACAAACCAACAGTCTCAATATAAGAGCTGATTGAAATAATATTCTCAGCAGATCCGTCAAACACATGAACTGAATCAGACCTGGTCATGTGCCAGAATCTCTAAAACGAGTCCTTCCCAAGGCGAGTAGAGGGGTCCAGCCGATAGCAAAACACGAGGGTGTCGTCGTGGTTGAAGATAAAGGCCTCTCAGAGTTTCCGATGAGAATCATCTACATCGAAGGACATGTTCCACATGATGACCATGATGAGAATGATGGACATGATGACCAAGATGACCTCAGAATGTCCCATCATCTGTTCATCGAACCACATGGACACTGCGCCAGCACTGTCTCGTCTCAAAGCCAAGGGTATATGTAGGCGGCAAACGTTTTGGGAATTTTCGGCTATTTGAATTCTGATCAGGTCCTGTCCCGAATGGGTTGTGCCACAATTGGAGCTTCTTCTTGTGCCTGTAAGTCTTCCTTGGTGACACAATCCTTGATCAGCGAAAGTTCACAGTCAACTTCAGGGTGTTTTTTCAGGAACTTGATGAAAGTGTCCGTGTACCCATGAACGAAGCTTGAAGCTGGCTCCCATTTGTCCTCCTCTGGACCGAATCCTTTCCATCTGCACAGAAAGTACCATTGATTTCGAGCATTCTTCTTATAATCAAGGATCTTGTCAAACTCAAAACTGCTTGTGGCCAACTTCCTGTCGCTCAGGTATTTCGAGGTCCAATAGAGTGGCTTGTAGTTGCCCTTGGGGTAGGGTACTTCGGCCTTCAAACGGTCACAATGTACTTCTTGATGCCTGCCTGGCTCAATTTTAATGTTGAATGTAGTCTCAGTTAGTTGACTTTTGACTTGGAATCGGCCTTCCCACAGAGGCAACAATTTGTTGTCATCCTTCAGGGTCTCGTCTGACTTACGGAGCCAAACTTGCTGGCCTTTTTTGAAGGGGTTTCCTTGCGTTCTTGCCTGGTCTTTGAATTTAAGCCAATCTGCTTGACTCTCCACTTTGGCTTGGATCCACTTGAAATCTAACTCATTGATCCTCTCAAACCATTGTGATGCGTCGTAGCACTGCCTTGGATGATACATCACTGGTCCAGGACCCATCTTCTCACGACCGACAACAAGCTCATTCGGGCTCAATCCAGTATAAATCTTGGTCCGATGGTATCTCCTCAAGACACAGTAAATTGTCTCCAACCAATTGTAGTCTTTTTCAGGCGCCAGGAACTTTCTCAGAATGTTGATAAGAATTCTTCCAGCTCGTTCAGCAGGGAGGGCTCCATGGTCATAGACTCGGGCACGGAGATGATGAACTCCCAATAGAGGTCACATGTTCTCCCACCAGGTCCCAATGAACTCCTTCCCACTGCCCGTCAGAATTTCACTGAAGACATCCCAGTTCCTCATCCACTGACTTGCAATCCACTTGGCAGCCATTACAGAGGTAAGATGCTTCGTGTTGCAAGGGAGGACCTGGATGTAGCCACTGTGGAGGTCTTGAATAAACAAAACCCCATCGATTGGCTTCCTCGTGTAGAGACATTTCTCTTGGATTTGTCCAAACTCGAAGACATCCGCCGTCACCTTGTCAAACAACCTCTCAGGAATTGGTAATCCCTTCAGTAGCCCTTCTGCCTTTTGCTTCTTGGGGATTTTCGCCTGACATTGCTTGCATCCTTTGGCAACTCGTTCACAGGCTCCCTTGAGGTCCCGAGTGTACTCTCTGTGTCGAAGCTCCCCCTCCAGAACAAGAGAATGTCCGTGGGATGTCTCATTCCGATGCCAGTGTTTGACATATTTGTCAATTAGACAGTCAGGAACACAAATCCCTGCTTGCCAAAATAACTCTTCACCTTGGATCTTGCAATCAGTCGTCTCCTCAGAGTCGTAAGGCTTGTCCCCTTACAACTTTTGGTCTACAGACCCAAAGAACCTGTCATCCTTGTACATCTTCGTCCAATCCACATAGAGGAAGGAAGTTTCCTTGTCATTCTCTTGTCGGCGGAGGTTGGATTTGGCCTTGAATCTCGTCAGAGGAAACTCATTTAGGAGTTGCAGCGACGACGCAGAGTCAGAATTAACCCTTTCAGTCTGATCTGCCTTGGTAATCTCCTTGCATCTGACCAATTTCACCTTCATCAGAATTTTAATCGAAAATTGAAGGCAATGTTTCTTGATCAGTGTTTGTTCCTCCTTGTCGAACTCGATCACTTCGGCTTTATCCGTCGATGTCCCATGAAACCTCACTTCAGAATCAGCCTCTGAGGCTGGGTAGGCCCAGCAGCTCAAGGCGTCCGCCACTGTGTTGTAGCGACCCGGAATGTAAGTCACATGTAGGTCGAATCTGCTGAGAGTTTCGTGCCAAAGGCCTCTTCTCCCAGCTGGTCCACCAGGGGTATCCACATGCTCTGTCCTCCAGCTTTCCAGTGACTTGTGGTCAGTCAGTACCTCAACACGATGACCCAGGATCCAACCGTCGTAGCGCCGTAAGGCACAGAGAATCGCGTAGGCTTCTTGTTCTCTTGGAGTCCAATTTCGCTGTCTTGTTGTAAGGTTGCGAGACCAGAAAGCCAGGGGATGATGGTGACCTTCATCGTCGACTTGTTCCATCGTAGCACCAATGGCGTAACGACTGGTATCTGTACAAATATCAAAAAGTTCGTCCATCCAACCGCGGAGTCTTTAATGCAACCACATTTGCCAGTGCTTCCCTGAGACCAGTGAAAGCCTCTTCACATTTTGGCGTCCACTTGAGCTTGACTTGAGATCCCTTCTTTCCTTTAATTTGCAGACCTTGAGTAACTCTGTCAAGGGACCAGAGTACTTGGCGTAGAGGGGAAGGAACTCTTGGTAGTAATTGCAGCAGCCTAAAAAGGCACGAAGCTGCGTGATGGTTTTCGGCCTTTCCCAGAGCTGCAGGGCAGCCGTTTTTTCCTGGGGCAGGTCTTCTTGTCCCATCTTCCAAGACAGAGCCACGGAATTCCACACTCTCGAGGAACATTTTGCCCTTCCTGGGTCCACACACGAGCTTCTACTGTCGAAGGACTTCGAGAACTTTGCGGACTTGTTCTTTGTGCATCTTCGGGCACTGATCAAAGTTTTTTCCCAACGGCGTGGCAATCAGAAGGTCGTCGATGTAGATGCTGCAGAATTCTTGTAAACCCAGAGCCTTGTGCTTCTGAAATAAAACGATCTCCATCATCTTCTGGAACATCGACGGCGCATTCTTGAGACCCATCGGCATTACAGTCCACTGGACAGTGTCAAAGGGCGTGCACATTGCCCTCAAATGCCTATCCTCCTTTCGAAGGGGCATCTGATGAAAGCCATGGCGCAGATCCAGCACAGTGAAGAGCTTGCCTTTTGCTCTCTTGGCGATCTCCTCCTCGATTACGAGAAGGGGATCCGCTTCAGGAACTGTGGCGGCATATAGTGCTCTATAATCCATCACTAGACGCCAAGCATCTATGCTGGATTCGTCAGCAGCTGGGGGTCTCGGCACAAAAAAAGGTGCTGAACACCACTCAGAACTCGTGCAGCCCTTCAACCAACCGAACTCATTGAGCTTGCGCTGAATAATCTTTCGCAGGGCATTTGCTTTGGTGCTGTGTAGATAGAATGGACGTTGCCTGTGCACCTTTGAGCCTTGGATTATCTCAATCGTGGCTTCCCCATGTTCACATTGAATTGGGGGGTGTTTCCACAACTTCCCACTCAGCACAGTCATTTTTTGGAATTTTTTTGGGATGAGCTTTGAGCTGGTCCTCGCCGGAAAATCCTGAGAAGGGGTCCTCAATCAGAAAATCAGCGGTTGTCACGGGCTACTTCACACACGGCTCACATGCAAGCGTCCACAAACAAAGCCAAAAAACGAGACCGGTTTCAGCCCAACACTGGGCCCTCATCAGTCTGAGCGTGGGATAACAAAAGGTATTCAAAGAGACATTCTTTATCTCACATCAATGCGTGTATCAAACATGCAGACATCCGTCATTTTACTGGCATGTTCTGTCTGGTGTATTGTACATCTGGTTCACTGATTCCACTGAAAATACATGTGCACAGCGCAGGAATTGCATTCACAAATATTCAAAACACATGATATTTTGGCAGTGTGTGCGACCTGTTCAGGCGGCGCGGCGGCGCTTACTCCGGCTGCAGTTGCCATTTTCAGCTGCTTCCCTGCAATTCATCAACAGGCTGGCATCCATGGACAAACTGTCTGCAGCTGGCTGGGCATTCCCCAGATCATTCAGGGTTTTTACCAGCTCCCTGTGCCAGCGCTTCCTGAGATTTAGCTGTGGCCGGTTGACTGCAAACAGTTTCGTCCCAGGAATTGATTTTTTGATCTGTTGGTTCAGTCTGTGAATTGGATCTCCATACCTCAGCAGAATGCACGCCTCATATGGCACTCTCCACACATGAATGCAAAAAAATTCCAAAAAATTCTAAAAAAAAGGTTTGAAAAATTCCAAAAAAAATTTCTAAAAAAAAATTTTCAAAAAATTCCAAAAATCATTCCAAAGAAAATGCAAAAAAAAAAAATCCAAAACATTCCAAAAAACAATTCCAAAAAGGCCTTGGATTATCTCCATCTTGGCTTCCCCATGTTCACATCGAGTTAGGAGGTTTTTCCACAACTTCCCACTCAACACGTCATCCTTTTAATCTTCGAACACCGTGTCCCTTCTTGCAGATATCTTGTCTCTGTCGACCTGATTCCAACATTTAATCACCGACATTATGTCCACCAATTTGCGAATTGTTGGTCGTGGTCTCATGTTCTTGGCCACTTCATTCCAAACTTCCTCGTCACATTGTTGGCGGATGGAGCTCACCTGAGCTCGCTCCTCCGTGGGGTCCCACCAATGAAGGGGGTCCACCAATGTCTTGAAGGGATGGTCGGACAAATTCAGCTGCATTCCTGTCAATTCAGGCGAGATTCTAGGAGATTTGTCCTCATTCATGCTTGAAATCTTGGCATTTCTGTCTTGATTCTTGTCTAATGGGGAACGAATTGGAATGGATGGAGGCGTTCTCTTGAGAGATGCCAGTTGTCCTTCCCTCCTTCCGTGACGATCTGTCGGGATTCCGGTCTCGATCGTCTCGATCCACCTCAATTTCGTCGATTCTTGAGGAAGTTGATATGACCTCTTTTGTTCCCATCTCACTTGCATCTTGCCAATAATCTCCGAGCTTCCCGTCAACTACGCACACCAACGTGCTCAACGAACGCTGTGGCAAGGGTTTGCCATTGTGTTCGCAATACAGCTTCATGCCTTTGTGAGGTCACTCGACAATGTCGATCGAACTGTCCGTAATGTCCTTGAACCAAGTTTGTTTTGGCCAGTTGAGGACAACTAAGATCGCCTTTGCGCCAGGTTGCTTCAGCTTCTGCACCACACGAGGGCAATTGTCGAAGGGCGGATTGATCCAAGGAGGTTCAGACCAGTCCTCACTCCAGGCATCGTCGTAGAACTTCAGAAATCGTTTATTCTTTTTGTTTGCAAGAGAATCAACTTGAGGACGAAAATTGTGGTTCTTCTCGAAATAATCCACCAGAATGTCCCGCCATTTGTCGACAACACGATACCAAACTGACTTCAACTTTTCGCAGCTCAATAATTCCACCTTTCCTTCGTCAAATTGCTCTTGATACCTTGTCCATTCCTGCCGATCCTCTTGAATTGGAAGCTTATTTTGCTCTTTGAAGTGGTGAACACTCATGGTGTATGGGTGCAAATAATACAGTTTGGATGGGTCGCTGGCTGACGGATCTGGGAGGAAGCATGTCCTGTATCCCATGGGCGACACACGATGGGCGTGAAGCCAAGGTTGACCCAAGAGTAAATCATACTTAATGGTGGCTCCATAGAAGTTTCCAGAGTACCACTCCTCCTTCACCTTTTCCGCATTCCAAACTGACTGTTTCACCAGTCTGACCGCGGAATCTGCCTCCTTTCTGCCACATTCAAGGCGATGTCCGCTCACCTCTTCCAGCTGAACAGGCGTCGAGGATATCTGCGCTTCACCCTCCTGCAGAAAGCCTTTCCTCACCAGATTGACCTCTGAACGATTGTCAATCAGACATTTCGCAAGTTTAACCTTGCCCTCTGCCGTCCTGACCTGGATCCAGCAGATGAACTGTCGCTGCTTGCCACGACGGACAGCGCTGAGGACCCAGGCAGGGTAGAGGAGGCCGGGAGAACGCGCCAGACGATCCCAGCAGCGTCCATCCACCGCCCCGACTACCCTGATGGGTTTTGGTTCTTGCCACTCAACACCAATGTTGGGGGTTGGGTCAAGTTGGCCTCCCTACTGCCAAACTTCCTCACCGTTCGGCTGTACGTCTGTACCTGTCCTTCCTCAACCCATTCTTCTCCTGTCTCAACGGCATTGACTCCTTTTCCACGTCAACGAACACCAAATGACTTTCCACCACCACCCTTCTTACCACCTTGGCCTTTGTTGTTAGAGCTGTTGGAATTGGGGTTTAATTCGTTGGATTTGCCCTTACCGCGACCCCCAGAGTCCTTGTTGCTGCCGAAGGTCTTTTCAGCTGGCGTCTCCGTGTACAGGGGGTCGCCATTTACCTTGGAATCATCTTGATTCCCGGACTTTCCTTGTTCTTTTCCAGCCTAGGGGCCTGTTTTGACATAAAGTGCAAAAACCAATGTTGACCTCAACTTAGTTAAAAGCATCCTCAATTTAGCTAACCATTCAAAATTGTATGAGGTCGAAAAGAGTTGTTTTCAAATGGCACCCACTTGTTGCATCTTTGTGCTTTCCAGGATTGTAATGCCTAGCCGGGGCCCGAAATGCCTCAAAATCTACTATTCCAGATTGGAAGACCGGGCTCTGACCAAGGAACTTGTGGATTTTTTCGGAAGTAGTCCACGGGCCAAACACCTACTTAAACTTGTGGTGAACCGAGTTATCCCCGCTGCTACACTGCTCCATGCCCCAAGTAGGCGGCGCCCCTTCCAAATTTCTCCTCAACGTTCGGTGGAACTGGTTTTGGACCTTCAAATTCCAAAGAAAAGGTGTGCCGTGCACCAGAGCATGCAATTTCAAAATTGCAACCAAAATTGCATTTCACCCAAAGTTGCATTCGTGTTGAGAATCTCTAACTTGCATCAAAGTTGCATTACAATTTGGTAAACTTTCTGGGGGTTCTGCTACCCCCTAATGTGGCTGATTGCAACTTTGTTGCAACTTTGTTTCAACTTTGCTATATTCTCCTTTAGGTACTGTAGCTTCATCACCTGGTATGGACAAGAGACCTCCACTTGGGGGTCTAATGGTGTTGTATACCCCAAACTACCTTCGTGGAACTCCTTCCACCAGGAATGGAACCGGTTGGCAGGCAAGCAGGTCCTAACCAAGGTGAAGCACAAGGCCACGGGTGGTGTTTCAAGCAACTGGGACATGCCGGACTTCTTGGAGTACCTACAGGTACGTAGGTAGGTAGGTGCACTCGGTCGTCGAGAGGCGCCCCATGGTTCCCCCTGGCGTCGCCCCTGTGACGAACAGGAAGAGGCTCCGCGCGTGAAGAGGGGAGGCGGCTTACATCCCGCTAGACCTGACTGCTGGCCCCCAACAAAGCGGCCCCGGGCAACACCGGGAGGGCTGATCGCCGCCAGCGTGACGTGCTTGTCTCGCCGGGAGGGTGTGCCCCCGTGCTTGCGCACGTCCCCTCCTTCCGGCGGAACCCTAGAGGTTCACCGGACTTCCTGGCGTATCCCGTTCCCAAGGCATGCATGCACGCTCTTGGTACTAGGTTTCTGAGGCGCTTGGGTGTCGCACCCTCCGCCTCGAGTCCCAAAGCAGCGCAGGCCTTAGGATGCAGCCTTACCCCCGGTCTCCGGATCTCGTTTGGCCTGGTCACCTGCGTGGCACGGGCTGCCTCAGTGCCCGGGCTGTGGACACTGGGTTTCCTACTGTTGTGCCGCGTTTGTGTTTGGGTCCAGTTGGCGGTTGCGTGTGGGTTCTGTTAACCCCGCCAGTCCTGGCTGGAGTCTTGGGTGGGTGTGTTTGGGCACGATTTGTGGTGTTGGGGTTCGGCTTTGGCCTGCTAATGGGACGTGTGTGGTTTCGTGGGCGCCCCGCTTGCCCCATGCCGTTTCCGGTTCCGGCGTGCGGTGTGGGCGTGTTAGCTGGGCCCGGGTCTCAGCTGTGCCCAGCCATTCTTGGCTGGGTTGTTGGGGTGTGTTTTTTGCGCTTTTGATTTTTCTTTTTTTTCCTTTTTTTTTATTTTGTGTTTCTGTCCCGGGCCTTGTGGTCCCTTTCCCCCCCATCCCCTTTCTTTCGGGCTGGGCTGGTGGCTGCATTTTTTTTTCTTTTTGTTTCGGTGTCCCTTTTCCCGGTGGGCCGCTGTTCCTGGCTTGGTGTTGCCGGTTTTGGGTGGGTGGTCCCCCTGTGCCTCTTTGGGGGTCCTGTCTTCGGTGCCTACTGGGGGGGGGTTTGGCCGCCTCTGGTGGTGCTCGCGGGCGGTTTGGCGGCTGTGGGCTGTTTTCGCGCCTTTTCCCCCTCCCCCCTCTTTTTTTTTTTCTTGGGGGGGGGGGCTTGCTTGTTCCTCCCCCTGCCTTCCCTGGGCTGGTGCACACACTGGCCTGCATTCAGTCTTGTCTTCCGGGCTGCTGTTTTCAGTTGCTTTCTGTTTGGCCGCGTTCGGCCCCATGGGTCGGGTGGCCTATGTACACGGTGGGCTCGGCGCCCCTTCTTGCCGGGTTAGGTCCTGGCTCTGCCGGCTGGGCGGCTGCGCCAGGCGGCTGCGTGTGGCTCTGGGTTAGGGGGCTGGGGTTGTTCGTGTCCTTTCCCCTCTGCAGTGCCGGTTTTAATCTTCTGGGTGGTTCGCCACCGTTGTTGCCTGGCGCGCTGGTGTGTGGCGTGCTGGTGCGGCACCTTCCAGGGTGTGCGGTGGCTGGCTTCGGTTAGTCCTTCAGGTTAGGGTCAGTTGTGTTGTGTTGTGCCGCTCTGTGCCGTGTCGCGTCGCGTCCTGCTGTGGCGCGGTGCACTGTGACGCGCTGTGGTGCGGTTTGCCGTGGTCTCGCGTGGTACCGCGGTAGGTCAGTGGAAGTCAGCCTGGCCTGTGTCGTGGTGCGGAGTGCGGGCCAGAGTGTGGCTGGCTGGTGGCGGGGGGGTGCGGTTAGGTGTGGGTGTCTCGCTGGGCCCGTGCTGTGGGGGCTTGGGCGTGCCGCTCGGGCTGGTGGGTCGGGTACGTCGTTCGCGTGACGGTCCGTGGGGTTGCCCTCCCTGGGGGCCTGTGCCTTGGTCCCGTGTCCTCTGGGGATTTCTGTCCCTAGTCCTGGTCGCGGTGGCCGTGCCTTCGTCCTCTTCCGGTGCCTGTGAGGTGGCCCTTGTGGTGGCCGGGGTCGTCGCCTGGCGGTGAGGGCGTGGTGGTGCGCCGTGAGGCGGCGTTCCCTGCGGCTTCCTCTGTGGGTGTGGCCTGTTCTCCCCGTGTAGGTGTGCCCTCCATTCTCCGTGTGGTTTCCGGTGGCTCGTGGATGTGCGCTGGTGTGATCCGCACGGCGTCCGATGCTTGCTTCGGTGGTGTGTGTTGGGGGGTGCGCCCCCGGGTGTCGTGGGGTGTTTGGTGGGGGTGGGGCGGCGCGGGTCCCCCTGTCGTGGTATGCCCTTCCTGGGTGTGGGTCGTGGCGCCTGCGGTGGTGCCCTTTTCCTCCGTGCCTTGGTCCCCGCTCCCGCCCCTTCCTGGTTCTTGGGTGGTTTCCTGTCCCCATGTGGTGTCTCTTCCGGCGTCCTGTCCCTGTGAGTGTCTGCCCTCACTTGTAGAAAATAAAAATCGCCTTGGATGTTTTCACCCTCGTCTTTGGAAAAGCAAAATCCACGGAGTTAATTTCGAACTCTTCAATGACGGTGCAAAAGCATATAAAACAAAAGTCCAACACTTCTCCAAAGTGTTAATGTACGCGTTTCGCCTCCAGAAGAGGCCTCTTCAGCCTGTGTACAACATGAAGCATGGATGTACATGGGACACAAAATAAAAATTCCAATTCTTTGGGTATAGGGTTAGGAATTGACTATGTCACATGGGGGAAAATCCTAAAATGGATCCCCCGCCCATCAAATCTTCATGTGGGTACGCGTTCAAACAATCGCCTGGCCTGTGTCTGAGAAATCGCCGCTGTTCTGTGTCTTCGCGTCCTGTGGCGAGTGCGCGCACGCTGTTGAAATAGCGCGCGCATGCTCCACCAGCAGAGAAAAAACACACGAATCACGCAAAAAAGAGCAGAAAAATGAACTGGACGTGAGATTTCACGTCAGAAAAGCTAACATACAGCTGCAAAAACGCAAGTACGAACTCGCGAACTGCCGCACCAGCTTTAGAGCTCATCTCCCAACTCTCGCATTCGCCGTGCATGAAATAGAATGCGTAATTTAGGGGACGATTTCAGGGTGACACGCACTTGCAAACTTGGTATGGAAGGTAATAGCTTATAAAGAATGCGAGAAAACATCGTCATCCATGGAATGGGCATCGAGGAGTGATATGGCACACGAACAGCGTGCACAATCTCACTCACCTTGCCACGGTCATGAACATACCTCCGCTTGTCACTCCATTGTCTTGGTGCAATTCGCCATACGTGCTTAGGATACCCTAGACGCATTAGAGCTCCTTGTAATCTAGCCAAACATGCGTTGAAGTAATGTTCATGGGAACATAAACGAAGAAAGCGAATGCATTCCCCCGTGATCCACCCCAACTTCACATGCCGTGGTGTGTTAGAACCCCAAGGAATGTAAGAACATGTGTGGGTTGGTTTGAAGAACACACTTGTCTCCAATGGCTTCACCTTAACAATTAATAAGTCCATGAAGGATATATTAGTCATGCGATTAAACACTTCAAAGTCCACTTTCAAGTGTGTGGGATAAAGTTGTTGCATCACATGTAATAAATCATCGCGAGTAACATTTGCATGGTGGAGGACAAGACCGTCATAAAAAAAAAGACACATAACATGGGAGGATGGGGGTGGGACACGGCACTCGTAAAACCGAAGTACAAGATTAGCCCACGTGGGTGCGGCATTCGTGCCCATCGCCCATCCCGATAATTGCATATATACACCAAGTCCGGGGGTTTCAAACACACAATGTCTGAACACAATGTGTAATAGGAATTGCCCAATTGTTAAAACGGGCGAGTACTCAAGAGTTGAGAAAGGAAAGAGAGGATTGTACATAGTGAATTCTTCATTGGACATTGGTGTGAATAACATATCCATGAACTCCACTTCCTCATCGGACATCACACTCATGCTTTGCCCGCCTTGCTTGTACCACTGATGCCAATAGCGGTAAGCAAGGGAAACATCCGACCACCGAATGGTTGTGTAGAGGGATGAAAAATCCAATGTGGACATGCGTGTGAAATGTTGCACATCATGGTGGTGCAACCTCGTCAAAACATCTCTCGTATCACGAAGTGGAGTCCTCAAAGGGTCGCGTTCGCTGTCGCATTTAGGCAAGATCGTACCTCCAATAGATAATAAGATCGTGGCGCTTGTGGTGCACCAACGGTACAAACCCACCAAGGGGCGTGATGCCCAACCTCCATTCTTATTGAGGGAGAGTGATTTGTGTGTTTTACACGACAAAAAAAACTTGGCAAGCACGGGAGTCTTCGCTTGGTCAAGGAAGTTCAAAATGACTTTCTCTAAACTCATCGGTATCACCGAACGAACAAGCAAGTGCAAATGATGCATCCATGTCTTTGCTTTGTCTTCCCATGTTGTTGTATCGCCCTCTTTTTGCGGTAGACTTGACTTTGCATGTGGTTAGTGACCTCACGCATGTAAGCTTGCTTCGAAATGCATACCGACGAACCGTCCTTATCCGCTCCCACTACCAATGAATCACGAAGGTATGAGTCAATGAGCGACGATTTGAATGCAATACCACGTCTAAACAACGGTTTGGAACGGAGGTAGTAAATGGCAAGTAGACTATTGTCCTCCGCACGTTTGACTTCCGCCTCCACAATATTGTATGCCTCGGGGATCTCCTCAATGACTTTTGACGGTAATGGCGTTCCCTTCGGTCGGAACAATTTTTTGTAGGGGAGGGTCGTGCGAAAATCCGGCTCATCATGTTGGCCCTCACGCTTCTTCTTTTCAAAGAAGGCCGACCAACCTAATGTACGTGCCAATTCTTCACACTCGGGGCGAATGACCATGAGGCGCGGCACAAAGTGTTGTGGGTGTGGGTGGGGCACATACTTCGGACCCAATGAGAGTAGAAGTTTCAAATATGGTGGTGGCTCATCCACCACATCCGCATGCAATGTTTGTACATGCAAGCGTGCATTAAGAGCATCCTTTACCCTTGTTGCTTCTTGCCTTTTTGTGCGCCTCCGTTGTCTTTGCCACGTCGCTTTCCTGCACGTTTTTTGCCGCTTGTGGTCAGCCTTTTTCGTTTGCCCGCGGATGATTGACTTGGCGATCGGGGAGTGGGCTTGGGTGCCTTCCCTTTGCCTTTGGACGCCGACGATCTGTTGGACGTTTGTGATGCTCCTCGACGAGGCGGCGGGGTTTTGATTTTGAGTTTGGCGTCTCCTCCACCACCACGTCGCGGCTCGTTTTTTGCAGCGCCCCGGCCGTTGCGTTGGTTGTTCATGAGAAGTTTCATGGCCTCCGTCAACATTTTGATTTGCTCGTGTTGATCTCGAATCATCTCATCCTGTGCTAAGGCCTTCTCCACTTCTTTGCGCACCGTTTCATTTTGTTTGCGTGTTGAACGATCAACCAATTTTTTGGCATGGAAGGTTAGATATTTTTGGTGTGCTTGTTCACATTCCCAATCAATCTTGTGGCGTGCTTCCACGGTTTGGGCAACAATCTCTTGGAGTTCCTCTTTCATGCGGTCTCGTATTGTGTGTCAAGGTCCATAAGGACATCCGCATCGTCTTGTAGGAAGTCTCCAAATTTGTACTGCTTAGCGAGCTTGTCTTTCTCCTCAAAGTGTGTGCGTATGGTCACCATGAATTCTTGATGCGCCTTGTCCGATGTGGCTTTGGCGGCATCGACATCGTTTTGATGAAATTGTAGGCGCAACTCGCATTCATTTGGTGGAGAGTGCGTTGCAACTTTCATTGACCACGTGTTTCACAAGTTGAGTACCATCACGAAAGGTTGACTCTTTGGGCTTGAAGTCATTCAGCATTTGATGGCGTAACTTCTTGTGTGCATATTCTTTTTGTTTGAACGTGCGAGAAGTCAATGAGTGCTCCAAGGTGGTCTTTCTCAACTCAGTGGGCACTTTGGACAAGTCAAACTTGGCACGATAGTTGGTAGGCATCTCTAACGGCGGGTAACCTTGCACTTGTAGAAAATAAAAATCGCCTTGGATGTTTTCACCCTCGTCTTTGGAAAAGCAAAATCCACGGAGTTAAATTCGAACTCTTCAATGACGGTGCAAAAGCATATAAAACAAAAGTCCAACACTTCTCCAAAGTGTTAATGTACGCGTTTCGCCTCCAGAAGAGGCCTCCTCAGCCTGTGTACAACATGAAGCATGGATGTACATGGGACACAAAATAAAAATTCCAATCCTATGGGTATAGGGTTAGGAATTGACTATGTCACATGGAGGAAAATCCAAAAATGGATTCCCCCCCCATCAAATCTTCATGTGGGACACAAAAAAAAAAATTCCAATCCTATGGGTATAGGGTTAGGAATTGACTATGTCACATGGAGGAAAATCCTAAAATGGATTCCTCCCCCATCAAATCTTCATGTGGGACACAAAAAAAAAATTCCAATCCTATGGGTATAGGGTTAGGAATTGACTATGTCACATGGAGGAAAATCCTAAAATGGATTCCCCTGCCATCAAATCTTCATGTGGGACACAAAATAAAAATTCCAATCCTATGGGTATAGGGTTAGGAATTGACTATGTCACATGGAGCAAAATCCTAAAATGGATTCCCCCCCCATCAGATCTTCATGTGGGACACAAAATAAAAAATCCAATCCTATGGGTATAGGGTTAGGAATTGACTATGTCACATGGAGGAAAATCCTAAAATGGATTCCCCCCCCATCAAATCTTCATGTGGGACACAAAATAAAAATTCCAATCCTATGGGTATAGGGTTAGGAATTGACTATGTCACATGGAGGAAAATCCTAAAATGGATTCCCCCCCCATCAAATCTTCATGTGGGACACAAAATAAAAATTCCAATCCTATGGGTATAGGGTTAGGAATTGACTATGTCACATGTAGGAAAATCCTAAAATGGATTCCCCCCCCATTAAATCCTCATGTGGGACACAAAATAAAAATTCCAATCCTATGGGTATAGGGGAGGAATTGACTATGTCACATGGAGGAAAATCCTAACATGGATTCCCCCCCATCAAATCTTCATGTGGGACACAAAATAAAAATTCCAATCCTATTGGTATAGGGTTAGGAATTGACTATGTCACATGGAGGAAAATCCTAAAATGGATTCCCCCCCCATCAGATCTTCATGTGGGACACAAAAGAGATTCAAATCTAATGGGTATAGGGTTAGGAATTGACTATGTCACATGGAGGAAAATCCTAAAATGGATTCCCCCCCCATCAAATCTTCATGTGGGAAACAAAATAAAAATTCCAATCCTATGGGTATAGGGTTAGGAATTGACTATGTCACACGGAGGAAAATCCTAAAATGGAATCCCCCCCCATCAAATCTTCATGTGGGACACAAAAAGGAAATTCCAATCCTATGGGTATAGGGTTAGGAATTGACTATGTCACATGGAGAAAAATCCTAAAATGGATTCCCCCCCCATCAAATCTTCATGTGGGACACAAAATAAAAATTCCAATCCTATCGGTGTAGGGTTGGGAATTGACTATGTCACATGGAAGAAAATCCTAAAATGGATTCCCCCCCCATCAAATATTCATGTGGGACACAAAATAGAAATTCCAATCCTATGGGTATAGGGTTAGGAATTGACTATGTCACATGGAGGAAAATCCTAAAATGGATTCCCCCCCCATCAAATCTTCATGTGGGGACAAAATAAAAATTCCAATCCTATGGGTATAGGGTTAGGAATTGACTATGTCACATGGAGGAAAATCCTAAAATGGATTCCCTGCCCATCAAATCTTCATGTGGGACACAAAATAAAATTCCAATCCTATGGGTATAGGGTTAGGAATTGACTATGTCACATGGAGGAAAATCCTAAAATGGATTACCCCCCCATCACATAATCTTGTGGGACACAAAATAAAATTTCAATCCTATGGGTATAGGGTGAGGAATTGACTATGTCACATGGGGGAAAATCATAAAATGGATTCCCCCCCCATCAAATCTTAATGTGGGACACAAAATAAAAATTCCAATCCTATGGGTATAGGGTTAGGAATTGACTATGTCACATGGAGGAAAATCCTAAAATGGATTCCCCCCCCATCAAATCTTCATGTGGGACACAAAATAAAAATTCCAATCCTATGGGTATAGGGTTAGGAATTGACTATGTCACATGGAGGAAAATCCTAAAATGGATTCCCCCCCCATCAAATCTTCATGTGGGACACAAAATAAAAATTCCAATCCTATGGGTATAGGGTTAGGAATTGACTATGTCACATGGAGGAAAATCCTAAAATGGATTCCCCCCCCATCAAATCTTCATGTGGGACACGAAATAAAAATTCCAATCCTATGGGTATAGGGTTAGGAATTGACTATGTCACATGGAGGAAAATCCTAAAATGGATTCCCCCCCCATCAAATCTTCATGTGGGCACAAAATAAAAATTCCAATCCTATGGGTATAGGATTAGGAATTGACTATGTCACATGGAGAAAAATCCTAAAATGGATTCCCCCCCCATCAAATCTTCATGTGGGACACAAAATAAAAATTCCAATCCTATGGGTATAGGGTTAGGAATTGACTATGTCACATGGAGGAAAATCCTAAAATGGATTCCCCCCCCATCAAATCTTCATGTGGGACACAAAATAAAAATTCCAATCCTATGGGTATAGGGTTAGGAATTGACTATGTCACATGGAGGAAAATCCTAAAATGGATTCCCCCCCCATCAAATCTTCATGTGGGACACAAAATAAAAATTCCAATCCTATGGGTATAGGGTTAGGAATTGACTATGTCACATGGAGGAAAATCCTAAAATGGATTCCCCCCCCATCAAATCTTCATGTGGGACACAAAATAAAAATTGCAATCCTATGGGTATAGGGTTAGGAATTGACGATGTCACATGGAGGAAAATCCTAAAATGGATTCCCCCCCCATCAAATCTTCATGTGGGACACAAAATAAAAATTCCAATCCTATGGGTATAGGGTTAGGAATTGACTATGTCACATGGAGTGAAATCCTAAAATGGATTCCCCCCCCATCAAATCTTAATGTGGGACACAAAATAAAAATTCCAATCCTATGGGTATAGGGTTAGGAATTGACTATGTCACATGGAGGAAAATCCTAAAATGGATTCCCCCCCCATCAAATCTTCATGTGGGACACAAAAAAAAAATTCCAATCGTATGGGTATAGGGTTAGGAATTGACAATGTCACATGGAGGAAAATCCTAAAATGGATCCCCCCCCATCAAATCTTCATGTGGGACACAAAAAGAAAAATCCAATCCTATGGGTATAGGGTTAGGAATTGACTATGTCACATGGAGGAAAATCCTAAAATGGATTCCCCCCAAATCAAATCTTCATGTGGGACACAAAATAAAAATTCCAATCCTATGGGTATAGGGTTAGGAATTGACTATGTCACATGGAGGAAAATCCTAAAATGGATTCCCCCCCCATCAAATCTTCATGTGGGACACAAAATAAAAATTCCAATCCTATGGGTATAGGGTTAGGAATTGACTATGTCACATGGAGGAAAATCCTAAAATGGATTCCCCCCCCATCAAATCTTCATGTGGGACACAAAATAAAAATTCCAATCCTATAGGTATAGGGTTAGGAATTGACTATGTCACATGGAGGAAAATCCTAAAATGGATTCCCCCCCCATCAAATCTTCATGCGGGACACAAAATGAAAATTCCAATCCTATGGGTATAGGGTTAGGAATTGACTATGTCACATGGAGAAAAATCCTAAAATGGATTCCCCCCCCATCAAATCTTCAACGTGGGACACAAAATAAAAATTCCAATCCTATGGGTATAGGGTTAGGAATTAACTATGTCACATGGAGGAAAATCCTAAAATGGATTCCCCCCCGATCAAATCTTCATGTGGGACACAAAAAAAAAATTCCAATCCTATGGGTATAGGGTTAGGAATTGACTATGTCACATGGAGGAAAATCCTAAAATGGATTCCCCCCCCATCAAATCTTCATGTGGGACACAAAATAAAAATTCCAATCCTATGGGTATAGGGTTAGGAATTGACTATGTCACATGGAGAAAATTCCTAAAATGGATTCCCCCCCCATCAAATCTTCATGTGGGACACAAAATAAAAATTCCAATCCTATGGGTATAGGGTTAGGAATTGACTATGTCACATGGAGGAAAATCCTAAAATGGATTCCCCCCGATCAAATCTTCATGTGGGACACAAAACAAAAATTCCAATCCTATGGGTATAGGGTTAGGAATTGACTATGTCACATGGAGGAAAATCCTAAAATGGATTCCCCCCCCATCAAATCTTCATGTGGGACACAAAATAAAAATTCCAATCCTATGGGTATAGGGTTAGGAATTGACTATGTCACATGGAGGAAAATGAAGGGGTGTAGGGGGGACCGCATCCCGGAGGAGGGCCTCCCATGCCGCTTGCGGCATGATGGCCTCCGGGGCGGCCTCGTTGGGGTTTGCGGGGGTGCGGGTGCGCACGTTCTCGAAGGAATGCACCATGTGCACCCCTTCGTGCCTTCCCGCTCCCCCGGCCCACTTCACCCAGCGGCGAAGCTCCTGCAGAGTGGGGGGAGACCACCAGGCGAGGTGGGCGGGGGCCTCGGGGGCGGAGGGGTCAGTGCCCGGGGTCCTGGAGCGGCGGTGGCGGGGGCCGGGGGTGGTCAACGGGTACGGGCGGAGGGGGGAACGGGAGGGGGAGGTGGACATGGGGCCGCGGTGGCGCGCTTGGTGGCGTCCAGTGGAGCGGGAGTGGTGGTGGCGGGAGCTGGGGGTGGTGGATGAGTATGGGCGGCGGGGAGAACAGGGAGCCCGGCGGGGCGTGTGGGGGGAGGGGGAGGTGAACGTGGGGCAGCGGTGGCGTGGCTGGCGGCGTCAGGGGGAGCGGGAGCGGTGGTGGCGGGGGCTGGGGGTGGGGGTCTTGTATGGCCGGTGGGGGGAGGGGGAGCTGGACATGGGGCGGCGGTGGCGCTCGTGGTGGTGCCCGGGGGAACGGGAGCGACGGGAGCGGGGTCTCGGGGGGTCGTGGTGGCACCTGGGGGAGCGGGAGCGGTGCGAGTGGGTGGTTGAGGCGCGGTGGGAGTGTGGGCGCCGTGGGCGAGTGTGCCGTGCGGGGGGGGAGCGGGAGCGCCGCCGTTTTCGGGACCGGGCCTCATCGCTCGAGTCAGGCCAGTCAGGAGGCGTCAGCGGCCCCTGGTGGCCTTCGTGTGGTGCCGCCTGGTACTGGAGGGGGGGGGGGAGGTCCCCCGTCGTCCATGGATCCGCCACGTAGGGGTGTGGTGGCGGCAGCGGCTGGTGGTATGGGTCGAGTGATTGTCCTTGGCGGGGTTGGGCCCGGGGGGCCCCTTCGGCGTGGACGTGGTGGCCTGGGGGATACAGATTCGGTTCCTGGTACGAGGGGGGGTGGCTGGTACGGGGGGGGTGGCCCCTGGCGGTACGCGGGTGGAGCGCTCGGCTGCCATCCCATTCGCTGGTGCTGTTCGTGCACGGGGGGTTGTGGCCTGGTGGGGTAGGGCGGTGGGCAGTGGTAGTGGTGGGGGTGGTGTTGGTAGTGGTGGTGGTGGGGCCGCTGGTGGTGGTGGTGTGGGTAGTGGTGGGGCTGGTGTTGCGGGTATGGCCCATGGATCCCTTGTGGGTTTTCCGGTCCCCCTTGTGCGGGTGGGGGGTTGGGCATCGTGGGCAGTCCCCGGGGCTGCACTATGTGGTGGGCAGGGGGGGCGGGTCGGGGGCCGGGCTTGACGGTGACGGTGGTCGAGGGGTCCCACGTCCCTGGGTCGGTTTGGCCGGCGGTGGTGGTGGTTTGTGGGGGATGGATGACGGGGCGCTTGGTGACGGGGATGCGGACGAGGTCTTCGACGGGGTCGTGCTGGGTGGCCGCCTCTGCGGTGGTGGTGGGTGCCGGTGGGAGGGGGGCCTGGGTTGCGGTGGGTGGGGGGTCCTGGCTTGGGTGAGGGTCCGGGGGGGGGTGGTGTCGGTTAGGTTTGTGTCGTTGCGTTTGTGGTGTTGTGTGTGCTCGCGTGGGCGCCAGCTTGGGTTTGGGGTCGGGTTTGGGGTTGGGGTCCGGTTCCAGGTTGAGGAGTACCTCTGTCTGGAGGTGTGAGGGCGCCGATGTCGGGTCGGGGGTCGTCCCGGTGCGTTGCCCGGGTGCCCGAGTCGCCTGCGTGGGGGCTGGGGGGTCGGTGCGTGCGGCCGCGGCTTTGGCTTTTGCCGTGACCTTGAGGATGAGGGCGGCGGGGAGGGGGGAGTCGGAGGATGAGGTGGAGGAGGTGGACGAGGCTGAGGATGAGGAGGAGGTGCCGGACGCGGGTTGGGCTGTGATGCGGGCGGGTTTGCGAGCGGCGGCTTCTGCTGGGGCCACGGCGGGGAGGATAGAGGGCATGTCCTCGGGCTGTAGGTTGGGGGCGGGCGGCTGGGGGGGCCCGGTCGTGACCTGGTGGCCCGGCGGGCCGATCTGGTCGGCAGCGGCGAGGGGAGGGAGGCGCGGGGCTGTGGCTTTCTCCCTCTGGGCTTGGCTGGGCCCGGGTCCTGCAATGTGCGAGGTTGTGTGGGTTGGCGTCCGCGGGGGGAAAACCGTTCGCGTGGGCTGCATTCAGGGACCGGGGGGGGTGGGCCTGGGTCCTCTGGGGTGTGTGCGGGGGGCGTGGGCGGGCTACTGGGTGGAATGGGCGTGCCGTGGGGCGCGGGGCTCCTCTCGGCGGGTGTGTGTGGGTTGTCGAGTGTGGGGGGTGGTGTGGGGTGTCCGGCGGGTGGGTGTGTGGCGGGCGTGTGCTGGTGTTCGGGCGGGTGGGGGAGGCCCTTGTCGCGGGGCCCGGGGATGCGCGCGATGGTGGGCGTGTGTGGGTCTCCGGTTGAGCAGCGAGAGGGGAGGGGCATGGGCGGGGATTGTGCGGTGGGGTGTGCTGTGTCGGTGTATGTGTCCGCTCGCGGCGGCGCGCTTGCGTGGCCAGTTGTGGGCCGGGCGGCTTGGAGGAGAAACTTGCTGTCTTCTGCTGCCGCGGCAAGGATTTCGCAGACGAGCTTGCGTATCTGGTGGACCTCTTGGTCAGTGGTGGGAAGGGGGTATGCTAGCTTTGGGCTAAGACCCGCGCAGTTGAGGACCCTGTGGATGGCGTAGTACCCGCAGGTGAGGGACTGCTGCGGTCTTGGGGGTTTGGTCGTGTGTCCGGGCCCGCCTCGACCTGTGTGTGGGCGGTGGGGATGGCCCAGACTCAGGGCACGGTCCCCGTGGGTGGCCAGGGGCGCTGGATCCAGTGGGTTAGGCAGAGCATGGCCAATCCCAGGTGGTAGCCCGCCTTCTCTGAGGTGATTTGGGCCAAGGCGCGGGCTCGGGGCTTGTCCCCTGGCTGGAGGACACCCCTGAGGACCCTGTGCTGGGTGGTGGGGTCTCCTACTGCCCCTGGTGGGGCGGTCTCTGGGGCGAACATGGTGTCTGTCCCTTGGATGAGCCATTGCGGGCCGAGGAACGTAGCCGTAGCGGCTATCACGTAGTAGTGGCCGCGCTCGAGGACTGTAACCCAGACCTCCGTCGGGGGGTGGTCACTGTCTGTAAGTGGGGGGGGGAGGTCGTCGTCTGGGGTGCGGAGGCCGGCGGCGCGGAGGGCGGTGTCGCGGGTTGGTGCGGTGGCCTGTTCCCACTGCTCCGGGCGGTTTGGGTCCGCTGGGTGGTCCGTCTCCGCTGGGGCCCATCGTAGGCGTACGGTCCCTTGACGCGTGACGTTGATGCCTGTGTCGTGCGTCAGGGCCTGGCCCCACTCGATGGGGGGGATCCAGACGTGCTGGCCCTGGGTGTGTTTGCGGGCTCGCCAGAGTACGAGGTCTACGATGGTCTTATGGAGGCCGCTGCCTGGGGTGGTCAGGTCCCGGAGGGCTTTGACGGTGAGCTTGGTCCAGTCCTCTTGTAGGCGGTACCAGCCCAGGGGGGTGGTCGGGGCCCTGTCTTGGAGGGTTGCTCGGAGGAGGTCGGGGTCGCGGATGGTGGCCGGTGTGAGGGGGGGGTGCCCTGGGTCCCGGGGGGGTTGGCTGGATGGGCTGCCGGGGTCTTGCGCGTCTATGTCGATGCATGGTTGGCCCTGGTTGGGCTCGGCCGGACTGGACGGTGCCGGGTGGCTTATTGGGTGAGAGATGGGCCTCAGGGCGCTGTGGTGGTGTCTTGGAGACCTGTGGATGGAGATGGGGGGCGCGTGCGGGGCGCGGAGTGGGGTAGTGGACGTCTGGGTCATGCACGGCATGGTAATGGATGAGACGCTGCATGTGGTCCCTGGCGGTGGGGTCGGTGAGTTGCTCCGCGTGTGTTAACAGGAGGTGTTTGCGGTGTACCATTTGGGCCGCTGCTCTGCGGACTGCCTCTAGCTGGCGGTGTGCTGCTGCCTCCATGGGGCTTTCCGTGTGTTTGGAGGGGCGTTGGTGCAGGGCCTGTGTCACCGCCCCTCTCATGGTGGCTTCCTTGATCAGGGGGTCCCGGAAGAGGTGCTCGGTGGCCTGGTGTGCGTGGCTGTGGGTTGGCCATCCTTCGTGTTGTCGCAGGGTTTCCGCCGGGGACCAGCCCACTAGCGTGTCCCTGCCTGTATGGAGGGGGCATTTCTTGAAGTGTTCCCAGTCCTCCGGGGTGGTGTGGTCGCACGGGCAACGGGTGTGTTCTTCGGGGACGTGGATGTGTTTGCAGGCGATCCATCTGGCAACCCTGGTGAGGAATGGTAGTTGCTCCCTGAGGAGCTGGATGTGTTGTTTTTGGAGGTGGGCTGGGACGTTTGCTGGGCGCAGCGCTGAGTGGTAGAGGGGGATTTGCAGTCTGTCCTGGAGCTCCTGGATGTGCGCCCGGCTGTCTGCGTCGCCGAGCACGCGGGCGAGATGTTGAATGGAGTTGGGGTAGTGGTATGCTCTGTCGTGGGAGGAATAGGGGGCGTCCTCTGGTACCCAGTCCCGGGTCTGATGGGGCTCGGGTACAGGGGGCACGTGTTGGAGGTGTGTGTGGTTGCGGCCGAGGTCAGGGATCTGGAGGGCTGGTAGGTGTGTTGTGCGCTGGTGTACTGCCTGGTTTTCGACCTTACCATTTCCGTATTGGTGTCTGTGGGACTCTTGTTTCACAATGTGGAGTTGGACGTAGGGGGGAAGGCTGCGAAGGGCTTTCCAGAGCAGCAGTGCCTGGTTGCCGAGGCTCGTCGCGGTGGCTTTGTGAAGTGGTTGCCTTGCTATGCGGAGGAGCAGGTGTGTGTCGACAGTGGCGTCTACCACGAACCAGACCCTGACGATGTGCGGGGAGTGGGCGGGTAGGTGGGCCGCGATCTTGGTGATGGCGTCGGCCATGGCCCCTAGCTCCCCGTCGGAGGAGGCTCCATAGGTAGTGTGGCCCGTGTCATGGTCCGCGTGTTAGTGTCCCCCGGTGTGGGTTAGCTGCAGGGTGGCCCCCCCGGTGATAGGCGTGAGGGCGGATTCGCCTGAGGCGTCGGTGAAGAAGAGCCGGTCCGCCGGTGATGGTTGTGGGAGGCGGCATGGGTTCATGGGCAGGTAGGCGTATATGGCAAGGCCCGTGGCGAGGTGGGCTACTGGGGTTGTTGGCTGCAGGATGGGGGTGGCGTACAGCCCTATTCATTTGGAGATGATGTGCTTCGCTAGGGGGGACAGGGCTATGAGTCCCTGCTCCGGCTGTCCTTGTGTGAGGTAGGAGTAGATGTAGTGGAGGATGTAGGCTGTGTCGGGGTTTAGGTCGTGGCATGTGTGGCATTGGAGTACCTACATTACTTACACCATCATATGGGGGTCCCCCCTGCCGTTCACACCTCCTTGACTGGGATCTTGGATGTCATCATTCGTGGTGATGGTGTACCCGTTGGTGGCCGCACTTGGGTGCGGCTGTCCATTGGCTTTGCCAACTTTGGGCGTTGGTCGAGGATGTTACCCTACCTATGGACACTTGCCGTGGCGGTTGTGCCCGAGAACGATACAGTGGCATTGTCATAACCGGGCTTCGTTGGAGTGAAGGTTGTTATTTTCCAATTATAAACCTAATTATAAACCTATCGTGTGCTCCCTTGCACAAAACCAAAGTTGAGCCAATGTTGCATCAAAGTTGCAATGCTCAGAATTGTTGAGCCTCGGTTGCACTCAAGGTTGCCAATGTTGCACCAAGGTTGAGGTTATTTACACCAAAGTTGCATTCACTTGTCCAAATGTTCGGGCCCAGTGCTGCTGGGATGCTGTTGGGATGGGATTGCCATGGTGCTGGGTGGTGTTGAACCTTTAAAACGGCAATGACGGGAGGTAGAAAAATGTGTCTTCATAGGGTCCTCAACCTATCACCGGTGGAAAGGGTAAAAAAATGTGGATTCTCAAACACCAATGAAAACCAAAATTGCACCAAAATTGCGCTTGGCAAAAATACAATTCTTTTCGGTTTTGGGTAGTCAACTTTGACGTTTATGTCAAAACGGGCCCCTAGAGCACCTTTTTCACCAGATTTTCCACCAGACTTTCCACCAGCTTCGGTTCATCTTGAGCCGCTTTGATCTCTGCCTTGCTGCGAGTAATCTTTTGGTGTCCAATCTCTGTTCTTTCCTTTGGAGTGCCCTTTACCCTTTCCCCGTCCCTGTTGGTCAGAATCTCGTGCTCCATCCTGCTAGAAACTTTTGGGGGGATTTCCTTTTCTGTCCATTTCGGACTGAATGGTTTTGAGATCTGAGGGCGTCCATCTGTGGTCTGCGCTCGAGTGAGTCGCCGCTCGACCTTCTTCTCCAAGGGAAAGGCACACGGCGCATCCCTTCTCACCGACGGCACTGATCTTGCAGCCGAATCCTTTCGCGTCCTGGGACTTCTGGCGTTCTAAGTTTGCGTACTTTTCAAGTTGGTCCCAGATCTGTTCAACCCCGCATGAGAAGATCGACGGCCGCACCTTCAAAACTGTCCCCTTAATCTTCACCTTGCCATCCACCATGCTACAGAAAACCTCCGACTGTTCAGAATCATGGAATTCGACTCTCCATCTGCCCTCACGAGGGGTGATGTCTTTCATACCAATAGCACTGATGGAGTTCAGCAACTCACAGACTGCCATTTTGCCCATCGTCTCCGGCAATCCTCGGACTGCAACCCAGTTGCCGAGGACTTTTTTGTCCACTTGGGAGTCCCTGATCCTCTGCTTGGTCTCCGGCGTCAGCTTGCTCAACAGAATCTTCTTCATTTCGCCTTCAGAAAGGCCCCCTCCAGCGCTCTCCGCTTCCTGCACCAAAAACTCTCAATCTTGCCTTGCAATTTTGCTCTCTTCAAGAAATAGTTTCTTGATTGCCCTGAAGTTCTCGAGGCGGTCCCTGTAATGATCCTCAGGGAGTCGAGAGCCTTTCTTTTTGAGCGTTCGCCACAGCTCCTCGTAGGTCAGGGGATCTCCTTGATTCTGCCTTTCCATATAGAGATCATGTGTACGTTTCCTGAGTTTCCCAGTCAAACAGTCCATTAGACCGAGAATCCAGAGTTCCTTGTCAAGTGTTTCAGGTTTAAACCTGCGGATATGCCAACAGGATTGACAAAAAATGGATTGATGGCGGCACCTCCGATCGCTTGTGCTTGAGCAATTGCGGCCGCCAACAACATCTGGTCCACAGTAGGCTGCACAAACAGTGTTGATTGTACTTGATGATACCTCATCTCCTTCAATTTCTTCTGTTTCTCCTCCATTTTGGCTTCCTTTTCCTTCTTTTCCTTGCCTTTCCCCTTCAAGGCTATTGGTCTCTCCTTCACGGTGGTTCTTGCTTCTCCATCAATATCGCCAACGGTACCAACAGACAGTATAGACCTATCTGACGAAGATTTCCCTCCTTCAGTACCCAGATTAAAACCAATAGGACTTGTAATTCCAGTAGGAAGAATGCCAGAATTTCCAGTAAAAGCTGGGTGTGAACCAGCAAAAGCTGGGGGTGCGGGAGTGTGTGGAACGCCGTAGGGCGTGAATGCAGGTGTAGCTGAGGAGGTAGGTGCTAGGTGGCTCGCCGTGGCCGGCGCTGGACGGGTGAGCCCAGTAGTGCTCAGATTTTGTACCAGATTGGTCAGCTTTTCCTGCTTTTGCTCCATCTCCTTCAACTTGCTGTCATCACCCCGCTGTTTTTCCTTGGCGGCCTTTTCAGCTCCTTCACCCTGTCTTCTAGCGACGAAACGTGGCGCCGACAAGGACCAGTCCTTGGCGCCCTCACCACATGATGGGCATAGCGTGCTCTTTCCTTTACTTCCTACCTCATCAACCCAAGTGGCAACACTGGAGTTAGAGTTGGGGAGTTTGGACAATTGCTCTCTGAAGAGGTGACAATGTGTCGAATCACACCTCATTTCATCGACATCGTCGCCCTTCGGACCCCAGGCGCTCAAAGGGCCAGCGTGCTGATGCACATTATGGCGTTTTTCCTCGGCAATGATGGCCATTTGCACCATCACTGCAGCCTGGTGGTCGAACTGGTCCATAAGCTCCTCCCGGTCCTCTTGTTCCTGCAACGTGGTGTCAAATCTCAGGCCGCCGCTCTCCCTGATGAACTGGCCACGACGCCCTGAACCAGTCCCTCAGGCAGCCTCGATAGCCCGCCTCCGCCAGTAGCCAATTCTGGCGGTTCAGGAACTCCTGATTCCAGATTTCCTGGAAGTGATTTTCCCAATATTCACCAGAAATCTCACTAATTCCAGTATTCAACGGCTCTCCTTCGCTGCTGCTGTCTTCATTATCAGGCAAGGAGTGAGAGTTGGAACCAGATTCACCTGAGGAGGAAGATTCTCAACTCGGGTTTAAGGTTAGGTGGGGAGTTCATACAACAATCGGCACAAGTATGAACTCCAGGCCAATGTCTATGACCACAGTAAGGACACTCAGAAGGACGATCTTCGGTCCGCTGGGGAGATACAGGGGAACACGAAGTGACTCAGAACGAGTGATAGCCCAGCTAAAGCCCGATGATCTAAGGGTGTCTGTGGAGATTCCAGAAGCAGAGTCATGATTTCCTCTGCTATCATCTGACCGCTGTGTAGTGGCGGATCTTTCTTGTAACTGTGAAGCCTGTAGCCTTGATGCCCCAAGGGTCGTAACGCCGGACACTGCTCCCGATATCTCCGAACCCGACTGACCATCTCCAGACCCATATCCAGCCTCTGGAAGCGACATATGCAAAGCACTTTGAAGGTCATTGAACTCCATGATGAAATATGAATAGTCAGAAAACCCGGTCTACAAAAAAGGAGCAGACATAGAACTTCATTGTGCATTCATCGAACATAATGACTCATTGCGAAATCATTCGAAACAATTCAAATAAATCGGATCAGAAAATTTTGAAAGACAAATGCGACTCGACGCGCGCTCACGGGCGACATCTGGCGGCGAAGAGATAACATGAAAAGAGGCGGAAAATTTACTGCACTAATGTACATCTGAGAATCATCGAAATTCTGATCACATTGATGTAAAAATTGAGTGCTGTCACACTGATGCCGTTACACTTCTTCCGGGAGGGGCCCCGCAGGCATGACTGTTGCAGAGGTCATCACTGGTGGCGCGGTAAAGAAGGTCCCTACCAGGACCGTCCCCTGCTGTACCCCTTCCACCATAACCCGTCACTCCGAGGGTCTTGCTCCTCACCAGGGTCTGCATGCTTTTTCCCTATCCTGCAAAATTTCCGACAAAAAAATAGAAAAATAGGCTCCTTCACACAAACCCTCGCAATACCCAACTCCCAAGTACAATCGAAATCCAATCCACACTGTCGGCTTCCTTTTAGTACGCCGGTCGTCTCGTCGTGCACACGGAGACACGGGCGTTGGGCATGTACAAGAATTGCACCAAAATGGAAGCCCTTAAATTGGCATATGAACACAAATAAAGCAAAGTTGGGGAAAGATGGAAACGTACACAATCACAGCCATAGATTCCTCATTCCCTAGACTCAAGACTTTCCCTTGACTCACCAGCATGATGCTTTGAACACAGTCAAATAAGATGGCTAAATGACATGTGCCAAAGGTCACTACCCAAACCCCAAAAATGTGTTCCCTCCCAAGCCTCTAAATCCTAGCCCAAAGGGGGAGGTGGCGTGTCATGGCCTAGAGTGGCACTCAGGACCATGCCCTACCCTGACATAACCTTGGTTGGACTTGGAGTCGATTGGGTTTGGAGAACTGCCCCATGAAGATGACCTCACAACATGGCAAAATCAGGCAAATCACACCATTATGCCCAAAAATCAATTATATACTCAAAAATGCATACGGCAAATATTCAAATGCTCCACGCATGTGTCAAACCGGTAAGTAGTATAAAAGGGTGATATAGACCAAAGAACCATGTCCAAGAATATTCCATCATTTGCCCCGTGTGCCACACCAAGGTGACCACGTGATCAGGCATATGGTGAGGTGCAACACCGAAGCATATGCCAACATATAAGCAAAATATCATAGTTCGCGGATCTCTAGGCACTCTACTGTTAGCCGACCAGTTGAGCACATGAAATACAAAGATGAGGATAAAATGAGGTCAAAAACATGTAAATAATGCCAAATTCAAGATAATTACAATAGTATATAACTTCGCTCACCCATGGTATCAACATATGATTCAAGACACAATTGCTTGGGACCATTTGCAAACAATCCCCCCACTTGGATCCCCACATGGACGCAGGGGGACACCTTCGAACCTCCTCCCAACACGCACCATGAAAATGGGAAAATTGATAATGGCGCTTGTGGGTCGCTCTGTAAGCCCTCCCACATGCACTATATGAGCAGTAGACTTAGTCTAGGGCTACGGAGCTCACCATTGTGACATGGGCAAGGCCCTTGCCACGTATGACTCCATATATCGTCCTACAAATGGGCGTGAGCATATCGAAGCACATACCATGCATATAACACATACCCTCAAAAGGTGGCTCCCACCATTGTATGCCATGCCCCTCCATGGACATAACTTCACGTTAAAAATACGTAGGAACCCAAGAAAATTTTTATGCAACACCAACACTCATGCCGTACACTCGAGAGTCGCATTAAAATATTCTGTTGCACGGTCCAAGAGTTATATATCACTTTCTACCCCAATGACTGATATCCCTTGCTACACCGAGCATGTGTACACATTAAAGGCGTCTGATGCTTCTCAAATTAAGTTGAGACCAAGGTAGTTACAACAGAATTCTCGAAATTGGTATTCCTCGCCGTCAGCCGGAGATGTGACCTTTCAAAGTGGCCTCACGAATCAATTTTGTTTCGCCTATATCTCCAAGAAAAACGAAGGGGATAACGAAAGGAAGGTTGATTCGTGACCGGGGAAAAATGTCGGGCCACTCAAAACTCATCATATCAAGTGCGGCGATGTCGAAGTCGAAAATCCGATTCTGAGGGTCTGAAAAAATCGGATTAATGTATAACCCGAAAATTGCGGAAGCAACGAACCCGTTACTGATGAAATCTGACCCTTCATCGGGGTTTCCGCCAAAATATCTGTAAATAACAGTTAACCAATCGGTTACCGCAAAATCGCGAGCCAACTGACAGTCGCCGATACATTGACAATCAGAACGGAAGGCGGAAAAATTACGGAAACATTATGATAAAAAAACCCTGTTCATTCCTGATATTCGGATATATAAATCTCAGCCGGCGGCGCCTCGGTATTGAACATGGCCGCTCATAGCTGGAAGGGCCAAACCTATCACACTATCACATCAGGTTAGGTCAGGTGGATGGTAGAGTATGATATCAGCCAATGGCGGCTTGCCGGCACATAGATACACACCCCAAGTGACCCCAAGATGGCCACGGGGGTCTGAACCGGCTTCACACCCCTTCTCAGAGCAATGTATCCGCTCGGAAGTCATTGAAGAGAGGACGGGAGGACCCCAATGGGCTCCACACCCCCCCCCCCATGTCCCAAGGACACATGGAGGCCCCACACACGTCGTAGGCGTTCCCCATGCCCGAAGGAAGGGGTGAGGACACTGATAATCGGTGCCCTACGCCATATCTGGTCTCCTCTTGATCTACAACATGGACGAAGGGGATCAAAGATAGAGAAACGTCGTCGGTCGACCTAAAAAAGTGCACCAGAATGAAGTATATATGTGGAGATCGAGTGAAGGGGGTATATGGCCAATCAAGGCCCAAAAACCCCCGGATGAAGGCCCTCACCCGTCTCCCAAGCACAAAAACAAACAAATATGCCAAGGGGGATCCATTACGGTGCTGCTGCAGCCACCAAAAGGACCAACACATTCTTGACATCCAAACAAATGTTCTTTTTCTTCAGATACTCCATCCAGACCGTGGTGTACCTCAGCACAAAGCTGCTCCGAGGCTCCCATGAATCCCTGGATGCGGCAAATCCCTTCCAACAGACCTTGTATAGCCTCCCCCCAGGCGTCCCTGGGTCCGGCCTGTCCGTCAGGATCCTCTCGGCGGTGAGGTCGTCGTCCTCACCCTCTTCGTCCGAGTCCAGATCTCCGGCTGTGAACTCGAAGGTGACGGGACGTCCGCTGGGGTCTGGTGCTCGGGGACGAAGCTGGGTATGGTCGCGGTCCAGGATCTTGTTATCCCCCACACGAACCGCATACACATCCTGCCCGACCTTCCACACGATTACCCCCGGCACATACCAAGATGCCTGCCGATGCCTGGACAGGACATCCTTGTGGTGCCGCTCCACCCACACGGTGTCTTGGAGAGCATATTTCTGGACTTTTTCCTGCCTGAAGTACTTGGCCCTCTTCTCATGCTCGTCCTGAAGTGCCTTGCACACCCTGGCCGCCGTGTCGTCCGCCTCAGCCATCATAGCGTTCGCATCCGGGGCCACTTTGCGATGGTTCAAACACGGGAGAGTGCGTGACACTGGATCCCGTAGGAACAGGATACGATGGGGCGACAGTCCAGTTGGTCCCAGAAGGGCATGGTACGCCTGGAGTACTCTCCAGAGCGAATTATACCAGTTCCGGTCCGGTTCGTCAATGTGCAGCTGGCGGAACCTTTCAAACATCTGCCGCCCGGCCACCTCAGCCCGGCCATTCGACCGGCTGTGGTACGCCACGGTCTTGGCGTGCCAAATCCCCATGTGCTTGCACATCGTCTTGAACCACGTCCCCATGAATTGACTGCCCCGGTCGCTGCAGATGACAGCTGGGACATCAAATATCGTCAGCCAATGCCTGATCATGGCGTTGGCGACGGTCTTGGCCTGCAGACCCACTCCATGCTTGTCCTTCTTGTCCTTCTTCTTGGACTTCTTGCCCGGGACCGCCACGATATACCCGATGTGCCTATCCACCGCCAGGATGAAACAGTGGTAGGTCTCTCCTTCCACGGTGACCTCCAACATGGCGAATACGTCCATGGCCACGGACCGCATAGGGGCCTCTGGTACAGCCGTATACACCGGGTTGCCCGCTGTGGAATGGTTGGGGCTCCTTGTGGCCCGACACACAGCGCAGTCGCTGCAGTACTTGTCCAGGATGGCATAGTACCCCGGTGGGAACTTGAAGCGCCACTCCAGGTCCTGCTGCATCTTGTCCCGACCAGGATGCATGAGCTTGGCGTTATGCCAGTGGTCAATGAGCTCCTCCATTCGGTTCTCTGGGACAAATAGCTAGTCCTTGATGAATAGCTTATCCCCATCATCAGTCAAGCACTCGGGCCATTCGTCGTCCAACGGGGCGCTCACGGCATTCCAGTACTTGCTCCAGTGCTCGGATGCCGCATAGTCATCCGACCAGTCCTCTGTGAGCACCGACCTGACTAGCTCTACAGGGGCCACCATCCATTGCTCGAGGGTTTCCTCTCGAATAGCTTGGACTCGGGCGCCCCGGAACTTGGCCAGGTCTGCACAGTTTGTCATCACCACAAAGCACTTGACCCCCTCTTACTCCATGGCCTTCTCCATCTCGATGATGCGCTTGGCCTCCTCGGTCTCCCTGGCGTCCCCATGGCTGGATATGTCGTTCCATGCCTTGCCCGCGGGGTAGGCCCATCGACTGAGGCAATCTGCCACAGTGTTGTCCTTCCCCAGGACGTATACGACGCTGAGGTCGAACTTCGCGAACGTCTCATGCAATTGGCCCCTCCGCCGGTCCCGAGGGGGTGTTGACGTGCTCCTTGTGCCAGCTCTGCAAGGACTGATGGTCCGTACAAACCACCACCGGTTACAATCCGATGTGGCCAGACCACTTCCTGAGCGCACAAACAATGGCGTACGTCTCCTTCTCCCTCGCGGTCCAGGTTGGACGTTGGCCCTCGGCCAGGATCCGGCTCCAAAACGCCACGGGCACGTGCGACCAGTCGTCCGGGACTTGCTCGAGGACTGCCCCTACAGCATAGTCCGAGGCGTCCGTCCGTAGCACGAATCCCTTGTCCGGGTCCACCAGGAATAGCCCCAGCTGCCCCAGGAGTCGCTTTTTCAGGCGGCTGAACGCATCTTCGGCCTCAGGGGTCCAGGCAAGCTTCTTCTTGCTCCCCTTCTGGCCATCGAGCTTGCCCACCTGCAGCATCTTGTGCAGCGGTCCCGATGGTTCTGCATACATCCGGACATAGCCCGAATAGTAGTTGCAGAACCCCATGAAGGATCGGAGTTCGCTGATGGTCTGGGGCTTTTCCCAGTGGTGCAGGGACGCCAGCTTCCAAGGCATGGGACGGCGTTGCCCGTGACCAACAAAGTGACCCGCCAACTCCACTTCCTTCACGAAGAGTGAGGCTTTGGTTGGCTTGCACACCGTGTTGTGCTTGTCCAGCTCGCTGAGCACTCGGCGCAGATCCTTCTCATGCGCTTCGATGAGCTCGTCCTCAGTCATGTCCTCCGTGCCGGACCCGATGATGATGTCATCCACAAAGGGGTCGGCACAGTCCCGGACAGAACCGAGTAGGTCCTCCATCATGCGCTGGAAAGCGGCGTTGCCATTCTTGGCGCCCATAGGCACCACTTTCCACTGCATGGGCCCCAGCGGCGTCGACATCCCTGTGCAGGGCCTGGAGTCCGGGTGTAGCGGCATCTGGTGATAGCCGTGTTTCAGGTCTAACACCGTAAAGATCCGCTTTTTCTGTTGCATTTGGAGGATGGTGTTGATCAGAGGAAGCGAGTACGAGTCGTGCTCAGTTTGCTCGTTCAAACCCCTGTAATCCACCACCAACCTCCACTCGCCCTTCTCTATCTTGGGCACGATAAAGGCTGGGCTGGCCCACTCACTGTCGGAGGGTTCGATCCAGCCCCGCTCAATAAACTCGGCCAACAACTTCTTCATGGCCTCGGCCCGATCCCCCTGAAGTTGGTACTCCCAATGATGATAGATCTTGGGGTTTGGCTTCAGCTTGATCCTCGCTGTGCCAAACCTCCCACGATCTGGAGGGTTCTTGTTGGTGATGCCGCTGAATAGCCGCGGATGGGTATTGATCAGCCTCTCCTTCAGCTCGGCGACCTTCGGGTTCTCCTGGGCCGCTTCAGCCGCTTGCTTCCGTATCCATACACCCGACCGCACTGCGGTGTAGGCCTCTTCCGGGTCCGAGTCTGACTTCTCCTCGTCCGATATGCCGTCTTGATCGTCGTGGGGCGCGCTTCCCACCGATAATCTTCGGAAATTTGCGGCATCAGCCTGGTTCTTGTCGCTATCGGCCCCCATTCCTGGGAAATCCCACGTCGGCGGATCCGATCCAACCGGACCATCATATTGGTCCGCGATGTGATCCATGACCCTCGCCACGAACTCATCCTTCTCGTACTTGCCGGTGACCAACATCTTGTCATCCCACCAATGCGGACATGAGACCATGGCCCGCCTCTTCTTGGCTGCCACACGATCATGCATCCTCATCCGCATGTAGTTGACGACGTGGTCGATCTCGGAGTGGGACAGGACGTCAATGCCATCCATTGGCTGATCCGCCCCCTCTTTGGGCTCAAACATGACCCGCATGGGCACCGCCTCCACCCTACGGATGAATGCTTCATCATCTGTGGGCTGGGCTTGCGCCCCATCCACCAGGAAAGCCTTGGTACCCCACCCTTGACCCAGAGAGGGCATTGATACACCCTTGGCGTCGATGAACAGCTCCTCATCTGGCCCGAATGACATCTCGTTCAGGGTGATGGAGTCCAGCGTCGACTTGAGACCTTCCAGCGGACATGGGGTGGATCCTATGCCGGTTATGACCAGGATCCCCTTCGCCCTATCCGCGACAATCTTCTCCACCGTACGTCTGGTATTGTCCAGGGAGCCATGCCAATACATGGGCCCCCACTCCTTCAAACCCCAATGCCTGTGCCAGGCTGAGTCTCCTCGATGCCAATGCCTCCTACACTTCCGCAAAAGTGGGGCATCCCGGGAAGCGAAGACGTTCGTCTTGGGCGCTTCGGCTCCCAGCGTCTGGATCATCCTGGCATACACCTGCGGCGCCATTCCATACTCCGTGAGCTGAACTCCGCGGTCTCGTCTGGACTTGGCACCCACAGCTTGCACCGCTTGGACGATCCGATCCTCTTCCTCAGCGTTCCATTGGGATGATTCGCATGCATAATCTGATGGAGAAGGGCTCCAATGGCGTTACCCACCATGAAGTCATACCCCATGATCATATCCCAATCTGTAATGTCGGCCACATAGAAGTTCCCGGATAGAGTGCTTCTCCTCGCCAAATCAGGGCAGTTCAAGCGCTCATGCTCCCAGAATTCGATACTGAGAGTGGCCTCATGGGTGCCACCACCCATAATCTCTCCATTGGCCACCTTCAGGCGTACCGGTCCACGGCTGGGCTGCAGGGATTCCTCCTTGAACAACCCTCTCCGGACCAGGCTCACCTGGGCACCCGTATCCACCAAAACATCCACCGACAACTCCTCTTGTCCGCACCGTACACGCACCTTCAAGTGCAACTGCCGCTGGTCACCTTGCGGTGTTTGAACGACTCTCACGGCATGCAACTCTAGCACATCCGGCTGCATCAGGACTTCGAGGGTATGGTCACGGATGGTGCAGATCTTGGGCTGGTCCTGCCCGTCCGCGGGGTACTCCGCCGTCGCTCCTTCCTTCTTGCCACGTCCTTTGGCCACATAAACTTCCCTTGGTAGGGCGCTCAAGGGGTTGGGAGTGGCGAAACTCAGTGGTTTTGGCTTCTCTGGGGCCTTCTTCGGCACCCGATGTGCCTTCGCTTTCTCTGGGACTCCACTGATTTTTGGAGGTGAGACCTCTGAGGTCCCACTCCCGTGGGGGCTCCTCTAGACATGGCCTGCCGCAGCTCCCTCCTGCTGCGATCGGCTCAGACTTTGTCCACCACGTTGCTGGGCCTTGAGTTCTTCCAACGTCCTCAACATGTTCTCAGCAACCTCCTCGATCGATCTCACGCGTCGGTCTGGGCCGGGTCTTCCACCATAGCCTTTTCCTCTGCCTTTCCCTTGGCCCTTTCCTTGACCTTTTCCACCCTCTCCGCCCTTAGCCTTCCAATCCGCAATTCGTTGCTCCTTGGGCTTCCTGTCAGGATGGGCGGCGAAGTAGGTCTTCTTGTCCTCCTCATATACCTTGCAATGCCGATGGTCATGTGCATGGTTGTTCCCCTTGCCGTAGCAGACCCAGCAACCGGTGTGCTGCGATCTGTACTCCGGGAACGGGAGCAGCGTGTTCCCGATCCTCCGCGGTTCTCTGCGGTTCTTGGTCCTTGGGTCCAGGCGGTTCCACCTGGACCTGTCCTGCCCATTCTCATTCATATTGTGCGCTACGAACGCGAAGAAGTGGGCCTCTTCATGATCCTCTGGGCTGGCCGCGGTCGAGAGATCTTGGCTGCTTCCACTCCTTTCCTCCGCGGTGCCGACCGTGTCCCCCTTGACCTCTGGCTGGTGGCAATCTTCTCGATGGCCTCGATGTCCATGGCCTTGTCGATCCTGCACGTGGGCCTCGTTCTTGGCGTTGAGCTTCAGCTCCACCGTGATGTGCCTCCATTCCACGTTGTTGAGGCGCATCAGCCTTTGCCCCATGGTGTCGCCGAATACCTCGACGTAGACGGCGTTCTTCAACCCCAACATTCGGCTGGGCTCGCCGAGGTTTCGCCGGAGAAACTCCATTGTACCGGCGTGGGTGTCCTCTGATGCCATGATCCGTACGGCCACGCGCTTCTTTGCTCCATTCCTCTCCTCGTCTTCCACTCGCCTCTTCCAGTGGCCGGGGAGGACGTCTTTCAGCAGGTGGCGGATCTCGCTGGCCTCATTCCAGTCCTCCACCAGCTTGAGGCTTCTTAGGTACTTGCGGATGTACCGATTCCATTCTCAGACCCTCAATTCCCCGCGCTCCAGCGGCAGCGGAATGGACCACGAATCTTCCAACTTCTGGTTGGGGTCATCCACTCGCTCCTCATCCTCCAGCCACTGCAGGCAGGCCTGCTCCGTCTGGATCACTCCCTCGCGGATCTGATCCCTGAGCTCCTCCTTCAGGTCCTGCGCCAGCCTGTGTGGGAATGTCCGACATACCCACTTGTCCCTTGGCGCTCCCTTCATCTCGTCGACGACCTCCTCGGCGAAGTCCTCCCAATCCAGGATGAAATCATCCAGGTTGGAGGGGTCGCCATCGTAGTAGGGGATTTTGATTCCCCTGAGGTCGTCAATCCTGATGGCGTCTTCCAAGTTCGCAGCCACCACTCCACCGAGACGGATACCACCTGTGGCTGGGGGGTGAGAGTACACTCCCCATACATCCCTCTCCTCCATGGAGTGCGGTCCAGTTGGGCCTGAACCCATGGGGTTTGGAATGCGGGAAGGACTTGCTCCACCGGCTGTCCATATCCCCGTCGTGGGGTCCTTCACCCAGAGGTTTCCGCCTGGATGGCCTCGACAATGTCCGTCGGCGCTTCCAATGGTTCGCCCTTGCATGGTCTGGCTCTGGATCTCCTCTTCCGCATAAACTGCATCGGCAGTCGTAGTGGTCGGTGGGTCCTGGGCGGCATGGGACATCTGTACCGTCACGCTCCTCAGGTCCGTGGTTGCGTGCCCTTCCCGCATGGACCCAGCTGGTGCCGTTTGCTCCCCGAGCATTATGGATTCGCTGAACATGGGAACAAACGGCAGCGCACCCGGGTCAACACGCGGAGGCGCGTAAGTTGCCTCTGCAGGGCCGCCCATGGGTTTCTCCATGGCGCTCCTGAGGGTCTTAACCCGCTCCACCAGCTCTGCCGCGGCCGGCTTTGCCGGGAGCTCCGGACCCGAGGCGAGGGGTTGTGACTCCTCTAGCCTTTTCAGGCGTCCCGACATGTCCTCCACCAGGTGGAGGAGGCTGTTCACCACTCGCTGCTGCTTCTGCAGGGCCAGCTCCAGATTCTCCCGGTACCGGTCCTGTTCCGCTCGCAGCTCCGCCATGTCTCTCTCCGCTGCCGACTGGTCATCCAGGATCCCCGCGACGTCCTCCTCTACACCGTCCTTCACGTTGTCCAGGCGGTCGAGGTGCTGCACAACGGCGTCCATCCCTATTTTTTGGGTACTTGCCGATGAGGAAGGATACGTGCTTGCAGTGGCACTCGATGTGCTTTCCACCTGATCCGGCGCATCCCACGGTTCCCGGCGCCTCGGACTCCTCCGCCATCGGTGTGTCCCCCATGCTATCCCGCGTTGGCTCCGTGTCCGGGCCACAGGCGCCGTTTTGGCTCTGGCAGGCCTCTCCAACGCCTCGGCGTCATGCTCCAGGCTGGGTTCGGGGGCCGTGTTCGCCCTTGTGGGCCGTCTGGCCATCTCCTCCGACTCCAAAGGGTAAGCTGTCCGATAGCCCTCGGAGTGCTCCTCGGAATCTGCCGCTGACCACAGCTTGACCGGGCTGGGATCCGTCTTCATCGCCCTGGCGTCTGCCGCTGGCTTTGGGGACCCGCGCTTCCGGTAACGCCGGGCTCTGCTGTTGCTGCCAGTCTACTCCAGCTCCTCCGCAGCGGAGCGGAGATTGCAAGCCTTCCGGCATTGCCTTTCACACGTGGAGGCCATGTCCTCCATGTCCAGCCCATGTCCTGCAAGGGCTCTCCGTTCTGAGCATCTCCGCTCTTCTCGGGCTTCCCAGTCCAGTGTCGACTCGACGGACTCCACGATCTGCACCCGGGGCGTCCTCGGGCAGGGCTCATGAGGACCCAAGTCCCTGGTGCGGCGGTAGGGGGCAGGTACTTCTCTGCTACGATAAAGAAGGTCCCTACCAGGACCGGCCCCTGCTGTACCCCTTCCACCAAAACCCGTCACTCCTAGGGTCTTGCTCCTCACCAGGGTCTGCATGCTCTTGCCCTATCCTGCACAAAAAAATAGAAAAATAGGCTCCTTCATACAAACCCTCGCAATATGCAACTCCCAAGTACAATCCAAATACAATCCACACTGTCGGCTTCCTTTCAGTATGCCAGTCGTCTC
Organism: Eutreptiella sp. 'Long Island Sound 2002'; assembly: GCA_964036045.1. Classification (NCBI taxonomy): domain Eukaryota; phylum Euglenozoa; class Euglenophyceae; order Eutreptiales; family Eutreptiaceae; genus Eutreptiella; species Eutreptiella sp. 'Long Island Sound 2002'. The sequence continues at coordinate 114,828,821 of OZ038381.1, forward strand.
GTACGACTCCATACATCTTCCTACAAACGGAGATATATAACATGGGCGTGAGCATATCGAAGCACATACCATGCATAAAACACATACCCTCAAAAGGTGGCTCCCACCATTGTATGCCATGCCCCTCCATGGACGTAACTTCACGTTAAAAATACGTAGGAACCAAATGAAAAGTTTCTATGCAACACCAACAGTCATGCAGTACACTCGAAAGTCGGAAAAAAATATTCGGTTGCACGGTCCAAGAGTTATATATCACTTTCTACCCTCTTGACTATTATCCCTTGCTACACCGAGCATGTGTACACATTAAGGGCGTCTAATGCTTCATAAATTAAGTTGAGACCGACGCAGTTTGAACCCAATTCTCGAAATTGGTATTCCTCGCCGTGAGCTTGAGATATGACCTTTCAAAGTGGCCTCATGAATCAATTTTGTTTCGCCTATATCTCCAAGAAAAACGAAGGGGATAACAAAAGGAAGGTTGATTCGTGATCAGGGAAAGATGTCAGGCCACTCGAAACTCATCATATCAAGTGCGACGATGTCGAAGTCGAACATCCAATTCTGAAGGTCTGAAAAAATCGGAATAATTTTGCGAGTGTATAACCTGAAAATTGCGGAAGCAACGAACCCGTTACTGATGAAATCTCACCCTTCATCGGGGTTTTCTGCCAAAATATCTGTAAATAACAGTGAACCAACCGGTTACCGCAAAATCGCAAGCCAACTGACAGTCACCGATACATTGACAATCAGAACAGAAGGCGGAAGAATTACGGAAACATTATGATAAAAAAACCCTGTTGATTCCTGATATTCTGATATATAAATCTCAGCCGGCGGCGCCTCGGTATTGAACATGGCCGCTCATAGCTGCAATGGCCAAACCTATCACACTATCGCATCAGGTTAGGTCAGGTGGATGGGAGAGTATGATATCAGCCAATGGCGGCTTGCCGGCACATAGATACACACCCCAAGTGACCCCAAGATGGCCACGGGGTTCTGAACCGGCTTCACACCCCTTCTCAGAGCGTTGTATCCGCTCGGAAGTCATTGAAGAGAGGACGGGAGGACCCCAATGGGCTCCACACCCCCCCCCTCATGTCCCAAGGACACATGGAGGCCCCACACACGTCGTAGGCGTTCCCCATGCCCCAAGGAAGGGGTGAGAACACTGATAATCGGTGCCCTACGCCATATCTGGTCTCCCCCTCATCTACAACATGGACCAAGGGGATCAAAGATAGAGAAACATCGTCCGTCGACCTAAATAAGTGTACCACAATGAAATATATATGTGGAGATCGAGTGAAGGGGGTATATGGCCAATAAAGGCACAAAAATCCCCGGATGAACGCCCTCACCCATCTCCCAAGCACAAAAACAAACAAATATGCCAAGAGGGATCCATTACGGTGCTACAGCAGACACCAAATGGACCAACAGGTTCTTGACATCCAAACAAATGTTCTTTTTCTTCAGATACTCCATCCAGACTGTGGTGTACCTCAGCACAAAGCTGCTCGGAGGCTCCCACGAATCTCTGGATGTGGCAAATCCCTTCCAACGGACCTTGTATAGCCTCCCCCCAGGCGTCAGGGGGCCGGCTTGTCCGTCAGGATCCTCTCGGCGGTGAAGTCGTCGTCCTCACCCTCGTCGTCCGAGTCCAGATCTCCGGCTGTGAACTCGAAGGTGACGGGACGTCCGCCGGGGACTGGGGCTCGGGGACGAAGCTGGGTATGGTTGCGGTACAGGATCTTGTTATCCCCCACACGAACCGCATACACATCCTGCCCGACCTTCTGCACGATTACCCCCGGCACATACCAAGACGCCTGCCAATGCCTGAACAGGACATCCTTGTGGTGCCGCTCCACCCATACGGTGTCTTGGAGAGCATCTTTCTGGACCTTTCCCTGCTTGAAGTACTTGGCCCTCTTCTCATGCTCGTCCTGAAGTGCCTTGCACACCCTGGCTGCCATGTCGTCCGCCTCAGCCATCATAGCGTTCGCATCCTGGGCCACTTTGCCATGGTTCAACCACGGGAGAGTGCGTGACACTCGATCCCCTAGGAACGAGATACGATGGAGCGACAGTCCAGTGGGCCCCGGAAGGTCATGGTACGCCTGGAGTACTCTCCACAGCAAATTACATCAGTTCCCCCCCCGGTTCGTCAATGTGCAGCTGGCGGAAACTTTCAAACATCTGCCGCCCGGCCACCTCAGCCCGGCCATTCGACCGGCTGTGGTACGCCACGGTCTGGGCGCGCCAAATCCCCATGTGCCTGCACATCGTCTTGAACCACGTCCCCACGAATTGACTGCCCCGGTCGCCGCAGATGACAGTTGGGACATCAAAAATCGTCAGCCAATGCCTGATCATGGCGTTGGCGACGGTCTTGGCCTGCAGACCCACTCCATGCTTGTCCTTCTTGTCATTCTTCTTGGACTTCTTGCCCGGGACCGCCACGATATACCCGCTGTGCCTATCCACCGCCAGGATGACACAGTCGTAGGTCTCTCCTTCCACGGTGACCTCCAGCATGGCGAATACGTCCATGGCCACGGACCGCATAGGGGCCTCTGGTACAGCCGTATACACCGCGTTGCCCGCTGTGGAATGGTTCGGGCTCCTCCTGGCCCGACACACGGCGCAGTCGCTGCAGTACTTGTCCAGGATGGCATAGTACCCCGATGGGAACTTGAAGCACCACTCCAGGTCCTGCTGCATCTTGTCCCGACCAGGATGCATGAGCTGGGCGTTATGCCAGTGGTCAATGAGCTCCTCCATTCGGTTCTCTGGGACCAATAGCTTGTCCTTGATGAATAGTTTATCCCCATCCTCGGTCAAGCCCTCGGGCCATTCGTCGTCCAACGGGGCGCTCACGGCATTCCAGTACTTGCTCCAGTGCTCGGATGCCGCATATTCATCCGACCAGTCCTCTGTGAGCACCGACCTGACTAGCTCTACAGGGGCCACCATCCATTGCTCGAGGGTTTCCTCTCGAATAGCTTGGACTCGGGCGCCCCGGAACTTGGCCAGGTCTGCACGGTTTGCCATCACCACAAAGCACTTGACCCCCTCTTGCTCCATGGCCTTCTCCATCTCGATGATGCGCTTGGCCTCCTCGGTCTTCCCGGCGTCCCCATGGCTGGATATGTCCATCCAAGCCTTGCCCCCGTGGTAGGCCCATCGACTGAGGCAATCTGCCACAGTGTTGTCCTTCCCCAGGACGTATACGACGCTGAGGTCGAACTTGGCGAACGTCTCATGCCATCGGGCCCTCCTTGCCGCCGGTCCCGAGGGAGTGTTGACGTGCTCCTTGTGCCAGCTCCGCAAGGACTGATGGTCCGTACAAACCACCACCGGTTGCAATCCGATGTGGCCAGACCACTTCCTGAGCGCACAAACAATGGCGTATGTCTCCTTCTCCCTCGCGGTCCAGGTTCGACGTTGGCCCTCGGCCAGGATCCGGCTCCAAAACGCCACGGGCACGTGCGACCCGTCGTCCCGGACTTGCTCGAGGACTGCCCCTACAGCATAGTCCGAGGCGTCCGTCCGTAGCACGAATCCCTTGTCCGGGTCCACCAGGAATAGCCCCAGCTGCCCCAGGAGTCGCTCCTTCAGGCGGCTGAACGCATCTTCGGCCTCAGGGGTCCAGGCAAGCTTCTTCCTGCTCCCCTTCCGGCCATCGAGCTCGCCCACCTGCAGCATCCTGTGCAGCTGTCCCGATAGTTCTGCATACATCCGGACATAGCCCGAATAGTAGTTGCAGAACCCCATGAAGGATCGGAGTTCGCTGATGGTCTGGGGCTTTTCTCAGTGGTGCAGGGACGCCGGCTTCCCAGGCATGGGACGGCGTTGCCCATGACCAACCACGTGACCCGCAAACTCCACTTCCTTCACGAAGAGTGAGGCTTTGGTGGGCTTGCACACCATGTTGTGCTTGTCCAGCTCGCTGAGCACTCGGCGCAGATCCTTCTCATGCGCTTCGATAACCTCGTCCTCAGTCATGTCTTCCGTGCCGGACCTGATGATGATGTCATCCACAAAGGGGTCGGCACAGTCCCGGACAGGACCGAGTAGGTCCTCCATCATGCGCTGGAAAGCAGTGTTGCCATTCTTGGCGCCCATAGGCACCACTTTCCACTGCATGGGCCCCAGCGGCGTCGACATCGCCGTGCAGGGCCTGGAGTCCGGATGTAGCGGCATCTGGTGATAGCCGTGTCTCAGGTCTAACACCGCAAAGATCCGCTTTTTCTGTTGCTTTTGGAGGATGGTGTCGATCAGAGGAAGCGAGTACGAGTCGTCCTCGGTTTGCTCGTTCAAACCCCTGTGATCCACCACCAACCTCCACTCGCCCTTCTCCTTCTTGGGCACGATAAAGGCCAGGCTTGCGCACTCACTGTCGGAGGGTTCGATCCAGCCCCGCTCAATAAACTCGGCCAACAACTTCTTCATGGCCTCCGCCGGATCCCCCTGAAGTTGGTACTCCCGATGACGATAGATCTTGGGGTTCGTCTTCAGCTTGATCCTCGCTGTGCCAAACCTCCCACGATCTGGAGGGTTCTTGTTGGTGACGCCGCTGAATAGCCGCGGATAGGCATTGATCAGCCTGTCCTTCAGCTCGGCGACCTTCGGGTTCTCCTGGGCCTCTTCAGCCGCTTGCTTCGGTATCGATACAACCGACCGCACTGCGGTGTAGGCCTCTTCCGGGTCCGAGTCTGACTTCTCCTCGTCCGATATGCCGTCTTCATCGTCGTGGGGCCCGCTTCCCACCGATAATCTTCGGGAAATTTGCCGCATCGGCCTGGTTCTTGTCGCTATCGGCCCCCATTCTTTGGAAATCCCACGTCGGCGGGTCCGACCCAACCGGACCATCATATTGGTCCGCGATGTGATCCATGACCCTCGCCACGAACTCATCCTTCTCGTACTTGCTGGTGACCAACATCTTGTCATCCCACCAATGCGGACATGTGACAATGGCCCGCGTCTTCTTGGCTGCCACACGATCATGCATCCCCATCCGCATGTAGTTGGTGACGTGGTCCGTCTCGGCGTGGGACAGGACGTCAATGCCATCCATTGGCTGATCCGCCACCTCCTTGGGCTCAAACATGACCCGCATGGGCACCGCCTCCACCCTACAGATGAATGCTTCATCACCTGTCGCGCCCCATCCACCAGGAAAGCCTTGGTACCCCACCCTTGACCCGGGGAGGGCATTGATACACCCTTTGCGTAGATGAACAGCTCCTCTTCTGGCCCGAATGACATCTCGTTCAGGGTGATCGAGTCCAGCGTCGACTTGAGACCTTCCAGCGGACATGGGGTGGATCCTATGCCGGTTATGACCAGGATCCTCTTCGCCCTATCCGCGACGATCTTCTCCACCGTACGTCTGGTATTGTCCAGGGAGCCATGCCAATACATGGTCTTCCACTCCTTCAAACCCCAATGCCTGTGCCAGGCTGAGTCTTCTCGATGCCAAAGCCTCCTACACTTCCGCAAAACTGGGGCATCCCGGGAAGCGAAGACGTCTGTCTTGGGCGCTTCGGCTCCCAGCGTCTGGATCATCCTGGCATACACCTGCGGCGCCATTCCATACTACGTGAGCTGACCTCCGCGGTCTCCTCTGGACTTGGCACCCACAGCTTGCACCGCTTGGACGATCCGATCCTCTTCCTCAACATTCCATTAGGATGATCCGCATGCATGGTCCGTGGACAGCCATGTGAGGCATTCGTCATCCTCTCCGACCAGCGTTGCGCGACGGGGAAGGGCTCCAATGGCGTTAGCCACCATGAAGTCATACCCCATGATCATATCCCAATCTGTAATGTCGGCTACATAGAAGTTCCCGGATAGAGTGCTTCTCCTCGCCAAATCAGGGCGGTTCAAGCGCTCATGCTCCCAGAATTCCATACTGATAGTGGCCTCATGGGTGCCACCACCCATAATCTCTCCATTGGCCACCTTCAGGCATACCGGTCTACGGCTGGGCTGCAGGAATTCCTCCTTGTACAACCCTCTCCGGACCAGGCTCGCCTTGGCACCTGTATCCACCAAAACATCCACCACCAACTCATTCTGTCCGCACCGTACACGCACCTTCAAGTGCAACTGCCACTCGTCACCCTGCGGTGTTTGGACGACTCTCACAGCATGCAACTCTAGCACATCCGGGTGCATCAGGAACTCGGGGGCATGGTCACGGAAGGTGTAGATCTTGGGCTGGTCCTGCCCGTCCACGGGGTACTCCGTGGTCGCTCCTTCCTTCTTGCCACGTCCTTTGCCCACATAAACTTCCCTTGGTAGGGCGCTCAAGGGGTTGGGAGTGGCAAAACTCAGTGGTTTTGGCTCTTCTGGAGCCTTCTTTGGCACCCGATGTGCCTTCGCTTTCTCTGGGATTCCACAAATTTTTGGAGGAGAGACCTCTGAGGTCCCACTCCCGTGGGGGCTCCTCTAGACATGGCCTGCCGCAGCTCCCTCCTGCTGCCATCCGCTCAGACTTTGTCCACCACGTTGCTGGGCCTTGAGTTCCTCCAACGTCCTCAACATGTCCTCAGCAACCTCCTCGATCGATCTCACGCGTCGGTCTGGGTCGGGTCCTCCACCATAGCCTTTTCCTCTGCCTTTCCCTTGGCCCTTTCCTTGGCCTTTTCCACCGTCTCCGCCCTTTGCCTTCCAATCGGCAATTCGTTGCTCCTTGGGCTTCCTGTCGGGATGGGCGGCGAAGTAGGTCTTCTTGTCCTCCTCATATACCTTGCAATGCCGGTGGTCGTGTGCATGGTTGTTCCCCTTGCCGGAACGAGACCGGCGGGTTCCCGATCCTCCGCGGTTCTCTGCGATTCTTGGTCCTGCGGTCCAGGCGGTTCCACCTGGACCTGTCCTGCCCATTCTCCTTCATGTTGTGCGCTACAAACGCGAAGAAGTGGGCGTCTTCATGATCCTCTGGGGTGGTCGCGGTCCAGAGATCTTGGCCGCTTCCACTCCCTTCCTCAGCAGTGCCAACCGTGTCCCCCTTGACCTCTCGCTGGTGGCAATCTTCTCGATGGCCTTGATGTCCATGGCCTCGTCGATCCTGCACGTGGGCCTCGTTCTTGTCGTTGAGCTTCAGCTCCACCGTGATGTACTTCACGATCTCGTCCAGGCTCATGCGGGCGAAGATGACCTGCATCCTCAGAGGTTCTCTGCGCCCCCACTCCACGTTGTTGAGGCGCATCAGCCTTTGCCCCATGGTGTCGCCGAATACCTCCACGTAGACGGCGTTCTTCAACCCCAACATTCGGCTTGGCTCGCCGAGGTTTCGCCGGAAAAACTCCATTATTCCGGCGTGGGTGTCCTCCGATGCCATGATCCGTACGGCCACGCGCTTCTTTGCTCTCTTCTTCTCCTCGTCCTCCACCGGCCTCTTCCAGTGGCCGGGGAGGACGTTCTTCAGCAGGTGGCAGATCTCGCTGGCCTCATTCCAGTCCTCCACCAGCTTGAGGCTTCTTCCGTACTTGCGGATGTACCGATTCTATTCTCAGACCCTCGATTCCCCGCGCTCCAGCGGCAGCGGAATGGACCACAAATCCTCCAACTTCTGGTTGGGGGCATCCACTCGCTCCTCGTCTTCCAGCCACTGGAGGCAGGCCTGCTCCGTCTGGATCACTCCCTCGCGGATCTGATCCCTGAGCTCCTCCTTCAGGTCCTGCGGCAGCCTGTGTGGGAATGTCCGACATACCCACTTGTCCCTCGGCGCTCCCTTCATCTCGCCGATGACCTCCTCGGCGAAGTCCTCCCAGTCCAGGATGAAATCATCCAGGTTGGAGGGGTTGCCATCGTAGTAGGGGATTTTGATTCCCCTGACGTCGTCAATCCTGATGGCGTCTCTGACGTCCGCAGCCACCACTCCACCGAGACGGATACCACCTGTGGCTGGGGGGTGAGAGTACACTCCCTGTACATCCCTCTCCTCCATGGAGTGCGGTTCAGTTGGGCCTGAACCCATGGGGTTTGGAATGCGGGAAGGACTTGCTCCACCCGCTGTCCATATCCCTGTCGTGGGGTCCTTCACCCACAGGTCTCCGCCTGGATGGCCTCGACCATGTCCGTCGGCGCTTCCCATGGTTCGCCCCTGCATGGCTCTGGATCTCCTCTTCCGCATAAACTGCATGGGCAGTCGTAGTGGTCGGTGGGTCCTGGGCGGCATGGGACATCTGTACCGTCAGGCTCCTCAGGTCCGTGGTTGCGTGCCTATCCCGCATGGACCCAGCTGGTGCCGTTTGCTCCCCGAGCATTATGGATTCGCTGAACATGGAAACAAACGGCAGCGCACCCGGGTCAACACGCGGAGGCGTGTAAGCTGCCTCTGCAGGGCCGCCCATGGGTTTCTCCATGGCGCTCCTGAGGGTCTTAACCCGCTCCACCAGCTCTGACGCGGCCGGCTTTGCCGGGAGCTCCGGACCCGAGGCGAGGGGTTGTGACTCCTCTAGCCCTTTCAGGCGTCCCGACATGTCCTCCACCAGGTGGAGGAGGCTGTCCACCACTCGCTGCTGCTTCTGCAGGGCCAGCTCCAGATTCTCCTGGTACCGGTCCTGTTCCACTCGCAGCTCCGCCATGTCTCTCTCCGCTGCCGACTGGTCATCCAGGATCCTCGCGACGTCCTCCTCTAGACCGTCCTTCGCGTTGTCCAGGCGATCGAGGTGCTGCATGACGGCGTCCATCCCCATCTTTGGGTACTTGCCGATGAGGAAGGATACGTGCTCGCAATGGCACTCGATGTGCTTTCCACCTGATCCGGCCCTCCGACTCCAAAGGGTAAGCTATCCGATAGCCCTCCGAGTGCCCCTCGGAATCTGCGGCTGACCACAGCCTGACCGGGCTGGGATCCGTCTCCATCGCCCTGGCTTCCGCCGCGGGTTTTGGGGACCCGCGCTTCCGGTGACGCCGGGCTCTGCCGTTGCTGCCAGTCTACTCCAGCTCCTCCGCAGCGGAGCGGAGATTGCAAGCCTTGCGGCATTGCCTTTCACACATGGAGGCCATGTCCTCCATGTCCAGCCCATGTCCTGCAAGGGCTCTCCGTTCTGAGCAACTTCGGTCTTCTCGGGCTTCCCAGTCCGGCGTCGACTCAAGGGACTCCACGATCTGCACCTGGGGCGTCCTTGGGCAGGGCTCATGAGGGTACAAGTCCCCGGTGCAGCGGTAGGGGGCAGGTACTCCTCTGCTACCATAAAGAAGGTCCCTACCAGGACCGGCCCCTGCTGTACCCCTTCCACCATAACCCGTCACACCTAGGGTCTTGCTCCTGACCAGGGTCTGCATGCTCTTGTCCTATCCTGCACAATTTCCCACAAAAAAATAGAAAAATAGGCTCCTTCACACAAGCCCTCGCAATATGCAACTCCCAAGTACAATCCAAATCCAATCCACACTGTCGGCTTCCTTTCAGTACGCCAGTCGTCTCGCGGTGCACACGGAGACACGGGCGTTGGGCATGTACAAGAATTGCACCAAAAAGGAAGCCCTGAAATTGGCATATGAACACAACTAAAGCAAAGTTGGGGAGGAATGGAAACGTACACAATCAGGGCCATAGACCCCTCATTCCCTGGACTCAAGACCTTCCCTTGACTCACCAGCATGATGCCCTGAACCCAGTCAAATTAGATGGCTAAATGCCATGTGCCAAAGGTCACTACACAAACCCCAAAAGTGTGTTCCCCCCCAAGCCTCTAAATCCTAGCCCAATAGGGGAGGTGGCGTGTCATGGCCTAGAGTGGCACTCAGGACCATGCCCTACCCTGACGTAAACTTGGTTGGACTTGGAGTCCATTGGGCTTGGAGAACTGCCCCATGAAGATGACCTCACAACATGGCAAAATCAGGCAAATCACACCATTATGCCCAAAAATCAATTATATAATCAACAATGCATAAGGCAAATATTCAAATTCTCCATGCATGTGTCAAACCGGATACTAGTATACAAGGGTGATATAGACCAAACATCCATGCCCAAGAATATTCCATCATTGTCCCCGAAACCCCTCCGGTTATGTACATGACATGCTTCACAAATCAACTCATGAATTTGAGACTCAATTTTGTGAGGTGCAACACCGAAGCATATGCCAACATATAAACAACATACCATAGTTCACAGATCTCTAGGCACTTTACTGTTAGCCGACCAGTTGAGCACATAAAATACAAAAATGAGCATAAAATGAGGTCAAAAACATGTAAATAATGCCAAATTCAAGAAAATTACAATAGTATATAACTTCGCTCACCCATGGTATCAACATATGATTCAAGACACAATTGCTTGAGACCATGTGCAAACAATCCCCCCACTTGGATCCCCACATGGACGCATAGGGACACCTTCGAACCTCCTCCCAACACGCACCATGAGGATGGGAAAATTTATAGTGGCGCTTGTGGGTCGCTTCGTAAGCCCTCCCACATGCACTATATGAGCGGTAGACTTAGTCCAGCGCTATGGACCTCACCATTGGGACATGGGCAAAGCCCTTGCCACGTATGACTCCATATATCTTCCTACAAACGGAGATATATAACATGGGCGTGAGCATATCGAAGCACATACCATGCATATAACACATACCCTCAAAAGGTGGCTCACACAATTGTATGCCATGCCCCTCCATGGACATAACTTCACGTTAAAAATACGTAGGAACCAAAAGAAAAGTTTCTATGCAACACCAACACTCATGCGGTACACTCGAAAGTCGCATTAAAATATTCGGTTGCACGGTCGAAGAGTTATATATCACTTTCTACCCTCTTGACCATTATCCCTTGCTACCCCGAGCACGTGTACACATTAAGGCGTCTGATGCTCCCCAAATTAAGTTGAGACCAAAGCAGTTCCAACAGGATTCTCGAAATTGGTATTCCTCGCTGTGAGCAGGAGATATGACCATTCAAAGTGGCCTCACGAATCAATTTTGTTTCGCCTATCTCTCCAAGAAAAACGAAGCAGATAACAAAAGGAAGGTTGATTTGTGATCGGGGAAAAATGTCGGGCCACTCGAAACTCATCACATCAAGTGCGGCGATGTCGAAGTGGAAAATCAAATTCTGAAGGTCTGAAAAAATCTGATTAATTTTGGGAGTGTATGGAGATGGCCAGACCGCCCAGAAGGGCGAACACGGCCCCCGAACCCAGCCTGGAGCATGACGCCGAGGCGTTGGAGAGGCGTGCCAGGGCCAGAACGGCACCTGTGGCCCGGCACACGGAGCCAACGCGGGATAGCATGGGCGACACACCCATGGCGGAGGAGTCCGAGGCGCCGGGAACCGTAACCCACGAAATGAAAATTGCGAAAGCAACGAACCCGTTACTGATGAAATCTGACCCTTCATTGGGGTTTCCGCCAAAATATCTGTAAATAACGATTAACCAATCGGTTACCGCAAAATCGCGAGCCAACTGACAGTCGCCGATACATTGACAATCAGAACGGAAGGTGGAAAAATTACGAATACATTATGATAAAAAAACCCTGTTGATTCCTGATATTCTGATACATAAATCTCAGCCGGCGGCGCCTCGGTATTGAACATGGCCGCTCATAGCTGGAATGGCCAAACCTATCACACTATCACATCAGGTTAGGTCAGGTGGATGGGAGAGTATGATATCAGCTAATGGCGGCTTGCCGGCACATAGATACACCACCCAAGTGACCCCAAGATGGCTACGGGGGTCCAAACCGGCTTCAGCGGCGGCATTTCTGCAGCTGGCGGCATCTGCTGGGCTCTGTCCTCGCTGATAAGCCGCGCGCTAGTCCACCCAATTTTCCTACCAAGTGTTGGAAGAGAGGCTGGACAGCGGCGACTGCAGCGCCTCAGCTCAGTCTACAATCCACGGCGGTGTAGTTGGTGATCGGCGGCGGCCGGGAGTCCCCGGCTCAGGAGCGCTGTTCCTGGCGCTGTCGCTGTTGCAGCTGGGGCCTGTGATGCATCCCAGGTAGACCTCCTCAGTGCTAGACATGAATAGGTTGGCTGCGGAAGAGGTGGGCCTCACTCATGGACACCCCAATTGATTCGTGTCCATGAGCAAGATAAATTTCAGAATTATTTTGGAGCAGATTCCAAGGGGGGGGGGTGTCCTATTTAGGTTTCAGTTCTACTAACCCTGAAAAGAGCTTTCAAACATTCACCCTTCTAAGTTGACCCCCTTCGTCCCACCCATAATCATGCAAAGCACAAAAGGCTAAGGCAAGTACATGTCCTACAAACGATTCTGAGAGGTTACCCACCTCCCAATCAGTTCTGAATTCACAGAAAGGCAATAATAAATTATAGGTTAAGGGTCAAGGATTGGTAAGTCGCAAACCTACTCCAGGGTTAGGGTAAGGCTCAAGTATGTAACTGCTAAGATGTGGGCTTGTTTGTTCACATGGACACATACGCGTTGAAATCTCAACTGGTACGCACTGATTTTCCCCACCGTACGCACTGTGTACCAATCGCGCACGCGCTGCGTACCTTTTTGCGCCTAACGCGTACGCCGAGCGTACGGCTTGGTAAATCAGTGCATACGGGTTGGGATTTGAACACGTACGTGTCGGGCTTTGAACACGTACGTGTCCATGTGAACAGATGTTAGCCGTTACATAGGCAAACAAATCACACCAATTGGTCAAAAGCGACAACGTCCCGTCGCCAGCATCACGAAGAACGACGCCGTACGACGCGTCGTGTCCAACTCAGGACTGTCGTCAGGGTGGGGGGACAGTCCTGAGGGTCAGGGGACTGAAAAACATTCATGTAGTGCCATTCTGGCCCAAAAAAAAAACAACTTCTCCACGTCGCTCCCCCCTCCCCCCTCGACGCGTCGACGCCGTTACGGGTCGGCTTGACACCTCACTAAGGCATGCATGCACACACGGAGTGTTGCCCTAGAATGTGTGCATATGACTTAATTCTAAAAGCGCATTAGCGATTTTATATAAAACTGACAATGTAATGTAGATGCGTACGTGTTGCAATCCCAACACGTACGCGTTGGTTTTCTCTTTGTTGGAAATTTATCATTTTTCATGGAAACTTCATGTGTGGGGTATCACCTTACGATTACCAACCTCTTTATGCACTTCCTCTGTACCACTGGCAAACATTGCCGACCGTAGGTCGCCTTCTACCTCCGCAGAGTGTCCCGACAACAATACTCAATTTCCCAAAGCCTTGCTTTCAGACCGTCCTCTGACACGTGCGTGTGGGAAGTGCAACGCGTACGCATTGGGTGCGTGGCGCGTACGCGTTGATGTTTCGACGCGTACGCGTTAGTAACTTAACGCGTACGCGTCAGCTCACCGGCGCGTACGTGTTAGATTACCGACGCGTATGTGTTGATCTGCCGGTGCGTACGCAGTTTGTACGCACCGCCTCCGTGTTATGTGGTATGGCAGCTGGTTGGTCTAAAGGTATGCGCATGTTTCCTACGTTTCGTAATCCTGGGTTCAAACTCTTGCATACACACTCTGTGTACATCGCGGGAAGAGAAACCGCAAGACCAGGGGCCGACAAAGGGCCTGGAGCACAAGCTTACCCCATGGGGCGCAACCAACAAATACAGGCGCTGAAGACAGGCATTCAAATGTGATCACCAGCTGCCCTTGGCTTTTTTATCAATAAGGCCTGCCGAGGGCTGGTCTGTTGTGGCTGTCCCAGCGTGGGCTGGGCTCGTCTTGTTGGAGCCACCGTCCCTGTGCTGGAGGCTGTTCGACGACGAGGTGGCTAGTGCTGGGCTGGTGGCTATTGTTGGAGTTGGCAAGGCCATGGTTCGAACCAAGGAGCTGTGCCGCCCGATTCTACGCCCACAACCACTCATCTTTAACCACCCCTCCCTTGCAAAATCCATCAGTGCACCAGAGCAGGGTGTTGAATGCAAAGTGCATTGAAGACGAAGTATACTTGCCCAAAGCAATTCAATGGAATTCCAAAATCAAATATCATACACAACAGCTGGAACACCATACAGACTGCTAAGTCGCTTTGGCCTTCCAATACGTTTTGTGTTCCTTCACGTGTGGTTGTTGTGTCCATGCACGCACCCATACATCCCACCCCCTCTTTAACAAACGCCAATCCAGATTATCATTTTATACAACTTCCCACCACTATTTCACGAGAACCTGCCTCACCAGTCTACTTCTCCGACCCCGTACCCTCCCATTTACTGTCCTTGTCCCCCCCTTGAAGCTCCTAAACCGAATCTCGGTTTTCGGAGTCCTGTGCCTTTCTTCTGCCTTGAAGGCAGCAAAGGCACCAAGGGCATGCCGCTGCCTAGCAAACCCAAGCATGTGGTCAAACCAAAGGTGTACCCACAGGGTTTGCCCAAACTGGCACCTTTTGTGATGCATTGCCATTTGCGGTAGCAGATTTCTTAGGGTGTCAATTTCTTGGGCTCCTTCGAGCCCCTCCTTTTTGGAAATGGTTGCACTTTTGTGCAAACAGTCCGACCACCAATCAAAGATTTGCGCCCATGTGTGTCTGCCTTCCACGACATGTTGCAAGAGACCTTCATTCTTCAGTACTACAATGATGGGACCCCAGGCCTTTGTCGAAACAAAGAGAATTGCTGTGCTGTGCACACAACGGAGTGATGGTTTTTCAGCCCCCTGCCCTGCGATGTCTTGTGGTGCAACACTGTGTGACGCAACCCTGCAATGATTTACATGGGTCTGCACCCACGCAACAGCGCGCCTCTTCGTGGTGTTGCACAAGTGCCCTCCAACATCCATCAAGGCCACTGTGAGTTACACGTGTCGCCCCATGCAATTCAAGTCAGGAGGCCTGTACTTGGGCAAAATACTACGTAGCACCTGCCCGTACCAGGTCAAGTGTGACAGAAATGGTGAAAGTCCCTTCCAAAAGTCGCGATCGCAATGTGCCCTGCATTTTCCACATACCCAACACACTGGCTCTACGCTGGTGCAGTTCCATCTTTTGATGCCTGCCATTGCCTGTTGTGCTACCACATTTGCAACAAGGAAGATATTGGGCTTTTCCAAGTAACCCCCTTGCACTTCATACTTTGTGTTTGGGGCCTCTTGCACCTGCTCATCCTTTTTGCGAACCCTTGTGAGTGAACGTAGCACAGCACGTCTTTGAAAGCCGTGTAAAATGCCCCGGCTAGCAAGCAGGTTACCCGATCCAAGCATTCCAAGCACAAAATGCTCGAAGTGCCGCTTGTGCAGTTGTCTACCTACCACACAAAGGCGTACCCAGAGGCCCGGGTACAAATTTCCCTTACGGGCGGCAATCATGATTCCGAGCTTCTCCCTCAAATTTGTACGGCCCCCTGGCAATGTGCCTTCCCCGTCCATTGCACTGTAGCCAACTACTGGTGGTGAACTAAGTTCGTCCTTCACTCGTCTGATTTCATCGAGGGGGAATTTCATCCGGGATGTGGGAATGGAATACTGAAGGGCCCGCCAGGTTTGCCCTCTTCGCGGCAATCCCAGAGGAGGGCCTCTGCATGGGCCCATCCCTCGTCTTCAAAATGATGGTGCTCACGTTTTCGCAAGTTTCGACTTGCCAAGTGGAACCAAGAATTTCCGTGACTGCCGTTTGCAGTTCGGCCATCGGTTCCCATCTGTTAGTCCCTCCCAGTTGTTGGTACTCCTTGAACGGGGGCATGTTGCTTGAGTGGAAAAAAAAAACTCTATGGAATGACAACAAGCAGGGGGGGGTGCATGGACACAACAACGGTCACACGTATAGGCACCAATGCAACACTCAACATGTACGTGTGTGCGTACGAGTCAGCACAGCAACGCGTATGCGTTTCATTTTTAATGGGTACGTTCCACAACGACGAATCGTACATTTCATGAACTCAACGCGTACGCGCCAGAACAGCAAATCGTATACGTCAGGAACCCAGCGTGTACGCGCCAACACAGCAACGCGTACGATGCACCAGCGTAAAGTGTAGGCACCACGCGTACGTGGCCCTTCCACAACGCGTGCGTGTTGACGCACGCTGCACCCATTGCGCATTCTACCCAGCACACAGCCTGCATCCAAGACTCTGCAACAGCACCAGGTCCTCCCACGACACCTTGCCGAGGCCGACCTGGGTAAAAAACACCAACATCGCCAATATGGACATTGTCCACAACCTCCTCCTTACTCACCTGCACCAGTTGCTCTGGAACTGTCCCTATCGACTCCGGGTCCGGGGCCACCAGTGGAGCGCCTGGGGGGGTCTGAAGAAAAACCTTCCTCTTCAGCACCTTCCGGGCCACATCTGGAGACGTCGGGCGCACTTGTGCTTCGGAGGGCCAAGCGCGCCACCCCCTGTACTGGAAGGGGGTCACATGCAACTGCAAAGGGAAAAGCAAAGAGGAAGTTTAATGGCGACACAAGGTGCATACCTCGGTGAAATAGCACGCGTGGGCAGCGCACGCAACACATACGCGTTGGTACATTAGCGCGTACGATCTACTTGGGCAACACGCATGTGCTGGTACGCCAACGCGTACGATCCGCTCGGGCGACCCGTAACTGTTGCTACCCTAACACGTACGATCTGTCCGGCCGACGCGTACGTGTCGGCAAGTCAACACGTACGCACGAAAAACGTAACGCGTACCAGGCACGTACACAATATGTACGCGGTGCGTACGTGTCACATGCGCAAGAAGTACATACTTCCTCATAATTATCACAATAGTCCATGCACCCAAATGAGTACTTCATTCCGCCGCCCGCCGTCGCCGCTGCACCGCCCAATTCTGCTCCACCGCAACACTAGCGGGCGCCACATGGAAAGCATGCCCCATGGTTGCCCACTCCATCCATTCCGGCCCATCCTCATCCCGCCTCAACGTCCTACCACACGTGGCGAACGTGAACACCAACGAACCTTACTCAACCGTAAACCGTGTCCCGCTGGTGAAACCCGCCTTGGGAAGGTACCAACGGTGAAACGGAGCCAAGGAACATGGTGGATCCTCGGGGCCTCGGCGGCAATTGAAAAAAAGAGTTGCACCTTGCACACCAAGGCCCAAAATCACAACATCACCACAATAGGGGACAGCTTGCTGTCACCGAACAAGCAACGGAGCCGAAAAATGGGTACAAGATTCTCAAGGGATAGGAGCGCCTTTGGCACCTTTCAGAAATGGAACCATAGGAGGAGGAGCATACAATTGGCGAGCTAGATGCACCTTTGACATGGTGGCAGCATGCTCCAAAGGAACAAATGGGATGAACAAGGTGTAGCGCCCCTTTGCCCCACAACCCACACCACGATGAAAGGTGCAACTTTGTAAAAGAAGGATGTAACCAAATTCCATGGAACACACATCCCAACGATTGGACTCATGTTGCCCAACCTGATGTGAACCCACACTGTCTTGCAACGCACACTCAGGAGGAGCATTTTCCAAGGGAATAGACAATTCGATGCAATCATTCATCCAAGGCGGGCTTATAAGGTTGTGATCCGAATTGACCAACTGATACCCATCTCATGGGTCGCATGCGGTACCATGCAGCAATTTCAGATCCACGGGTTTCAATGCACTCCGATCAACACCATCAATGCGTGTCACCACACCCAACACTTGCGTGCGCAAATCCTCGGGCAACCATTTCGACCACAGTTTTGTTTGCTTCCGAATCACGTTGGCACTTGCATAAGTGTCATCTTCCAACATAATAATCTTCCAAATCCGGGGGGCAATGTCAATTTGCCAATATTGGCATCAAACGAACTCCATTCAATGAAGTAACCGGCATGTGCAAACCCATGCACATTTTTAACGGGTGGGTCGGGAAGCAACTGATTTGAGGGCAATGGCATATCACAAAAAAATGGTTTGGGTGCACCGTAACGCATTGCAAAAACCTCAGCTGCGGTTGCACACACATATGGCGTCGAGCAATCCCGGTGGTAATTTACTGAAAGGGGTGGGGACACGCATTGAATGGGGCCATTATCATTCCATTCATTCGATGTACAACCCATGTACCGAACAAAGCAGTCCGTTCGACAAATGCTGTCCACAGTACTGGCAACAGGATTGGGGAAAGGGGTACCCATCGCTGAGCACGGCATATTTGTGGGTAAGGGTCTTGGCAACTCTCTTACGCAAGCACCCATTCATAGTTGTGAATAGTGCGTCACGCTCGCCAACACCTAAACTAATGGAAACCATGAGCAAATGCTCACCTACAAACTCATACATAGCAGCAGGGTGTGGGGCATTGCACCGGCATTGGGCCATGCAAGAACGGAACGACTATCAACAACAGCAATAACACCCAGTGCTTGCGCATTCACATCAAAAAGCAAAACATCGTGCCATGAACTCGGCAATTCCGGAAGACCCTTCACCTCTTCCTCACCCAACGTTAAACGAACAACAACAACACCATGAACACCGTGTGCAAGATCTCCTGCCTCACGAGTGTCCGTGAACCAACGGTAAACCCTTTCATCCGCGTCCAACTCCCCAACCTCCACGGCCCTCTTCACAATCTCGGCGGGCCTATTACCTTCGCTCACCACCTCATCCTCCTCCTCATCCTCCTCCCCAAAATCCCCCTCTTCCACCACCACCTCTCGACCCACACTTGTCCTCTGCGCCCTCTTTGCCACGGCCCCGGCTTTGGCCGCAGGCACGGTGCCTTTATTTGTCACCCTCTTCATTGCCGGTTTTTTCTTTCCGGGCATATGGTGCAGAAAAGCACTAAGGAAAGGAAAACAGACAGGAAGCAAAAAAAACAGATTTTCTTTGTCGCGTCAAAAGGAAAGCAATTCAACCACCAGTACTGCAGACAGCGTACCGGCACCATAGGAAGCGCACACGCGTTGCAATCTGAGTGCATATGCGCTAAAATGCCAGTGCGTACGCACGCACATCACAATGCGTACGCACTGAGATGGCAATGCGTACGCGCTGGTTCGCTGGTTCGTGTGCGTTAAAAAGGTCAGTGTGCACGATAACGTGTACGCATACATATGAACAAAATGAGGCAGATCTTAGCAGGTGAAAACCTTGCCCTCTAACCCAAAAAGTGACCCTTAAGGATCCGCGCCGTCTTGTACTAATGCGCTAGGATGTGGATATCCTTGGGACTAGGATTTGTATACTTGAAATCATTCAAGTCTTGAAAATTGAAAAATAAATTGTCAAACTTTCGCAGAAACACAGGCGACGGCGACAGTCGTTGCTCGCGCTCACGGGCAGAAAACAGGGTATTCCAGGTTAGAAATGGGCAATTATGGGCCACAAAATTAAGTGCAGATTAGTTCTGGCCCTGCTCTGGGTCATTCCGGAATGTTGGCACCTTGAAACCTGAATTTCCGACCCTAGTGTAAGCTGCAGCTCCAAGAAAGCAACCTACAGAAATGGGTTAACGGTTTCTTCAGAAAAATATCCTAAGGTGAAAAACGCTAAACAGTGACACCAAAAAAAAAATCTGAGGTAAATCCTGAGGGGTTTCGGAGGCGAGGCACTAGCTGCAGCAGAAAACAGGGCGCCACGCATGGGCCGTGGAGCTGGCCAATGAAGGCCTGCCCCGATGCGGCAACTGCCTGCCTCACTTAGAGGTGGAGGGCAGAAAATTGGCCCTCTTTCACACAAACAAACTGAAACTGAGAGAGTAGAAGTACAGAGTGTCGTGCCAACGGGTGCCTGATCAGGGCACACAGGACGGTCCCTGCGGACAGGTGCCGAAGGCACATAGGCAGCTGAATAAATAGGAAAAAAAGCAATATCAGTGTAACATTTTCCAAAACAAAAAAAAATTCAGGAAAAATTTGTAGCAGGCAGCATACCTATTTACAACGCAACGCATGTAAGGAAAAAATTCCTCAGCGCGAAGCATGCAAAATCTGCAGCGCGAAGCGTGCAGAAAATCAGGAATAACTATTTATTTAAACAATTAATCCGAAGTAGAGAGCGTTACCAATCCCAGGGCCACCTGGGCCTCAAACAAGGCATCCAAGGAAGTCTCCTCTGGTCTTGGCGGTTGTCTAGGCTTCCTGCAGGGCCGTGAGCAACAGCCTCGGAGGCCCTCTGTCTTGTGGGGGCCGCTGGGGTCCCTATTGGCCCCTCAAAACCTGAATTCGTGACCCTGGGGTGAGGGGTATTGACCCCCGTAAGCATCAATAGGGGGAACATGCCCTGCACCACTGGCCTGCGCCTACTGCATTCAACGTGTGAAGTTGTACTATCAGACAGCCCGCCCCTTTGCGCTCCACCCTGTTACACAACAGCACCCGTTGCACGTGCCAGCATAGCCTGTCTGTTTCCGTGATAACCTCGAAGGGTTGAAGTTTGACGGCCACGAGATGGTTACTCTACAGCAATTGCTTGAAGGTTTGTATAATCTGGACTTACAGGTCGAAGGTGAGGGCCCAAAATGAGGTATCGTGCAGTGCCATATGCGTATCCACCGCGCCCAAAAGCCTCCCTGACACGTGGGGACAAAAGCCAGAAATTCCAAAAACACCATCAGCGCCTTTATCCCTACCCAGACAGACACTGTGCTAAAGCCATACGGACACTGAGGTTGCTAATGCCGTCCCCGGCAAAATGGGCCACCTATTTTAGGAACAGCCAATTTGTGTTGCTGGACCCCAATGCACCCCTGCCGACGATACCCTTGAAAACCTTTGACATCTCCTCCTTGCTTACACACAAGCATGCATCTTTACCTCTGCTCGGTCTTTCAGACCGAGCATACGATGTGCTGGACATTCACGTCTCTCTTGATTACCGCACTTCACGGCCCCAGCATGTTTGTCGCATACCTAAGATCCGCCCCCCCCCCCTCTGGAAAGACCCTGCACCCCCGAGGCCCAGCGCTGTCGCCGTCGGAAACCTGTGCATGACAACACCTTTGTAGTGCGATACCCGATCACTGCACATGCTTGGGGATCATTGTGGCACCGAATCACTGCCTTTCTGGACCCCCTCCCGGCGCAGCGCCTTGCCCTCACCTGTCGTCTCTCCTTGCTGTGTCGGCCAAATGCCCTCCCTCGACATCAGCGCTTGACGCAGGATTATCCGAGCTTGCCTCACCTCGCCTCTCTGTACTGAAGCCTCTCCACTCTTGCCGGCCGAGACTTCTTTGTCATCTCACACCGCACACTACTCGCTTCCATACACGCTCTACACCACAATATACCATGTGAACTCTGGCATATTGTCAGCCAGTACCCTTCAACCCATGTGCCATGTCACCCTATGATCCTGTA
Organism: Eutreptiella sp. 'Long Island Sound 2002'; assembly: GCA_964036045.1. NCBI lineage: Eukaryota > Euglenozoa > Euglenophyceae > Eutreptiales > Eutreptiaceae > Eutreptiella > Eutreptiella sp. 'Long Island Sound 2002'. Next base: position 114,850,074 of record OZ038381.1, read on the forward strand.
CGAGTCCCTACCCCCCGCCCCTTCCAGAAAGCGCCCTCGAGCCCCGCCACGGGGGTTACAGCAAATTGACCTGGACCTTGGACCTGGTTCTTTCCACCAGACGTCGGTCTCAGGCCCTCGACCCACTGGGGGCGCTGAACAGTGCCACTTGAACTTGTGGCGCGCACGCGACTTGTAGCGCCAGAAAAGAGCCGCATACCCCAGAATCACCTGTTCCAAAGTGAGTTTGAGAATTGAGCCTTTGATTCTGTGGGTAAATGTTCCTCTTTATGGCAGAACCCACGTGCGACCCAATCCAACACCTGGATCCCAGTTCCCGCCACATTTACATACTCATCAACAACCTGCTTGGTGGGCTCGTGGGTACTGCGGCAAGGATGGGCGGGTTTGGCTGGCGGATGCGGGTCCCCGGGGGCTTGGACAGCGGCCCTGGCTTTGGACTTCTTGCCAGGCATCTCCCACACCAGAGAGGCCCCTAACAGTGAAGAGGCAATTACATGGATTTTGCATGCGCAAAAGACCTAATTTTTGTCCTCAACGGAATTCACCACACAAGTAAATAAACCCTTTTGCGTGCGTAAATTACCCTTTTGGCGTCCGAGCTAAACTGATAGTAACCACGCAAATACACCCTTTTACGCACGACAAAAGGCAGCAAAGGGCAATAATTGCATGTACATGGGGGTGTTGTGGTGTGGGACATGTAAAAGTGGCAAAACACCTCGGTTTTCACACATATTTCAGCCTATTTGCATGCAAATGTGTCCGTCACACATCGTAAGGAACGGCAAAGCAAGGAAACACGCACAAAGCAAGTTACTGCATTTTTACCCATTTTACTTGGTTTTTTACCTGGTTTTTACCTGAGAAACACTTTGGGCCTTTACTTCGTAGTTACAACGGCCTCACAGGAGGACGAAGCCACCCTCACCGACAGGGAGGTGGTTCGGGTCAACAATGGGCTGGCACAATACGGGGTTTCAATAGACTCTGTGGGCAGCCCATGTCAAGTTGTGCCTCAGGAACAACGTCCACGCCAAGAAGCAATGGGTGGCCGCGCTGCTGCTGGAGGTCTTCAACAACCTCCTGCGCTGGCACCTCTTTTTGCGGAGGGAGTACATCCCCGTGCCAACGAACGTGGTGTCCACGCTCCACAGCCAAGCCTACAAGTACAAGGATTATGCAGGTTTGTACTTCTTCTGTGCCACCCTTGGTACACGCTAGAAGATCCCATCTTGCTCTAGCCCAGAACCAGCTAGAGCGGCCACAACGAAAAGAAGAGGGGGATACCCCCCCCCCCCGCAAGGGGGGGGGATTTGAGGTGTCTAACCTGAACCCCTTATCTGTACTTGGGGGCCCATACTTTTTCCCCCACAATTTCACTGTTTTCACCTCACTTTAGAGTCCAAATATTTTTCGTTCTAGCGGCGTTCTAGCGACGTTCTTGCGAGCGCCGCTGGAACGCCGCTAGAACGTTTCGCTAGAACGCCGCTGGAACAATATATATGAATGCTCCGCCACTTCTCAAAGATAAGCTGCCCCGGCTGCCATGACCAGCCGTGGCCAATCACAGGGACCCGACTCACGGAGCGCCGGGTTCCCCCCCCCCCCCACCCCCCGGTTAGCCTGGATAGCCCCCCAGCGCACTCCATACGTCACCTGGAAGGTGGCTCAGACTTACCGGGCCAGCGCCGGGTCACTTGGTGGTGGGGCAGCTCGATTAGCCCGGTTAGCCCAATTAGCCCCCCCGCCCCCCAAAGCCCCCATTCACGAGTCGCGACACCCCAATCTCAATATGGCTGCAACCCGGACTGTCACGTGTTACATGGGTGCACTATGATGCAACAATGTGCCTTCCATGTCTAATTAGCTCGATATTGCTCGTTTCGCACTTTTCGTGATTTGGTCTCTTTGTGCTGTAACTAGTTAGAACGGGGTTAGAGCACTAGTTATCGCGGCGGTTATCGCGCGATAACCTAGTTATAGAGCGCGTTATCGCGCTAGTTATCGCGCGATAACTACTTATAGTGTGAGTTGTCGCGGAGGTTGTCGTGCTTCATTTTCTCTTGTTCCATGTTTCCCCTCCTTGTTTTCACTCTCAAATACTTTATAATGGCCCGTGCCGCTGCCCACGCTTGGTGCGAGCACCATAATAAGCTCCCTGGGATCCGTTGCCTTGGCGGGCCCTAAGGAATTTACGATGGGTCACAACACTTTGAGGCGCCCTGTGGCGAGTCGTTTTGAGAAAAGTGTGGACTTTGGACTCATGATCCATAGGTCCCCCTTCATGGCTGACGAGAAGCACCCCCTAGTTCTCAGCAACTACATCTTTGAGTTGGTAGAGGTAAATCGAGGGGTTGTTGGATTTTTGATCTAGCAACATTCGGAGGATTTCGAGGCGGTAGTGGAGTCCGTCACCGCCCATGCCGAGAAGGTTCCGGGGAGGAAGACGACCCTCTATTAGGGTCAGGAGGAAGAGGAGGACGCGGAGCAGGAAGGGGAGGAGGTGGAGGAAGTGAGGGGTGGGAGGGGGAAGCACAAGCCCCACCACCCCCTCATGATTAGTGTCCAGAAGGTAAGGATGTGACTTGGCAAGGGGAAGGGGAAGACAGATGGTTGGTTCCCCCAACCCCTTCCCCACAACGCCCGCCGGGTCTGCACTGAGGACCCCGAAACCAAGCTCCCCATGCAATCCCTTTGCCCCACAAGGGAGTGGGAGCGTGAGTGATTTGGGGTCACCACTCCCAACATTGTTTCCGGCCAGGGGGTGATTCTTTTTCCTTTTGAGGCAACACCTCCCCTTATTGGGGAGGCCGAGGAAGTGGTTGAGGCAGAGCCCATGAGGGCCTTTAATAGGGATCCAAATCATGTTGTGATCACTGTCGGGGACAAATTCGTGGTGAACCACTTGCTGGAGCACAATTGTTTGAGTCAAGTGCACATGACAGGACATGACATGTGCGCATGCACCTCGAGAGTCGTTTGGATGATCTTGAGAGGGTGCCTCGCTCAGAGAAGGCATCCATTTTCAATGACAACCCCCCATTGTGGGCGGGCCCCAAGATTCAGGGACCCGCCGCACAGTCTACAGCAACTATGGGGACCGCAACCACCACAAGCACAACCCCCACAAGCTCCACGATCTGCCGGTCCACAAAAGGATCGCAGATCGTGTGCTTGAGATTGCGAAGAAGAGTGTGGTGGGGGGGGGGGGGTTGCAGGCAGCTGCACCATTCTTGACATCGCAGAAATTGCGTGCTATGACCACACCCCACAGCACCTCCATCTCGATGCCCCTGTTTATAATGTGCCTGACGGGACACTGATTGTCAATTGTCTGATTATGCTTACCCATAATCATGAGGCCGAAGATGGGTCGCATTTTTTTTGTTGCCTCGAGCAGTTCGGGGTTCCCTGACCCTTGGGTGGAGAGGGCTGTGCCATTCAGAACGGGCACTGCCTTCTTTTATCAATGCCCTTGATCTTCACTGGGAGTCGAGCATTCCAAAGGCCTCGCCCACTGGTGTGTCCAATCCTCGCCTCATCGCATATTTTGCAAATGAGCTAATCCAAGGCCCTAATCTTCGGTTCCCGAACCTCCATGTCACCCAGGCCATTAAGCGGCCCCAGCTGGGGGCGCATGGTGGCAAGGTTGCCGAGACTGTGCCATGTGAAGGGTTGGCTAGGTGTAAGAGGAAGGTTCTGGCCAAGTGCTACGGCTGCAATCGGACGGCTTTGTGCGCCACATACAAAGAGGGTCTTTGTGTGCCATGCCAGGAGGGGGAGGAGCCAGAGGGGGGGGGGAAGAGGGGGGAGGGGAGGATCTCAATGGGGCTAGCATTGAGCAATGTGGTCAATGCTAGCATTGAGCAATGTGGTCAATGCCTGCTCCCGGAGCGAACAACCACCGGGGATCTTTTTGTCGGCGGTGTGCGGCCGGGAGGGAGGTGGTTGCCCCCCTCACAACTGAGGAGGTTGAGGGGGTTGCAGGCCACCCCTACTAGTGCCCTTTGGCCCAAGGTGTGCCATGGGGAGGCACTGCCGTGGCCCAGCTTAATTGCAAGGGCATGTTGATATTAAGGTGGCGGCGCGCGCCATTTTGGTGGTGAGGGAGGGAATATATGGGGCAGTGGCAAGGGTCTCCCCTGAGGTCGAGGGAGTCTCCCAGGCGGACCAGTGGAGACAAGTTCAGGAGTACGCAGCTGTCACGGACTTCAATTGGTGTGGCTGCGGAGGATGAATCTGGTGCTGGACGACCCCAAGAAGGAGGCGGGGAAAGGCATGTGCCCATATCACCAGGTGTGAAACGTGCGCGCTACACCCTGCCTAGACTCTAACCTCTGCTCTAACTAGTTATCGCGGCAGTTATCGCGCTCTAACGTGGTGCGCTAACTGCTTATCGCGCTAGGTTGTCGCGTTCTAACTAGTTATCGCGGGGGTTGTCGCGGGCGTTATCGCGGGAATTATCGCGCTCTGCCTAAGTTATCGCGTGAGTTATCGCAGTAGTTATCGCATGTTTTTTTTGTTCTTTCTTCCCAGGCCACAATCCTGCAGCTACGGCGTCTGTTCGTCAAGGAGGTGGCCGAGGCAACCGCAGCAGGAGCAGCAGAAGCAGAAGGAGCACTGGGGTGTGTCGCTAGAAGGTGTGCGCTGAACAACCCCCCCCTTTTGGGTACCACTAGAACCACGATGTGCATGCGTTTACAATGCCTAAGAGTCACTGTAGGAGTTCCTCTAAGTGTCCGAATCCGAAGCAAGCCTAGGTTTTGAAGGGCCACACGCTATGTTGAATTTCTAAGAATGACCAAAAGCGCACAAAGGTGGGTTCCAGCAGGGGTTCGAGCGCACATAGGGGGCTTCCAGAAGGGGTTCCAGCAAGGGTTCCAGCGCAGAAAGGGTGTTCGAGCAAGGTTCCAGCACAGGATTCCAGCGCAGAAAGGGGTTCCAGCAAGGGGTTCCATCAGGGTTTCCAGCACCTTTGTTTCGCCTTTGTTCCCTTGCGTTTCAGCCCAGATGCCTTTGTTCGCCCCCTTGGTCGACTGGGCCAAGGCTGCCCGGGCTGCCGTGGGCACTCCGGGCTATGCTTGCCCCGATGGGTTGGGCTGCACCGACCTCGCCGTACACCCCGACACCAAGGTGGCGATCCCCTCGGGCACCACCATTGCCCGCATCCGCCTCACGCGCCCCCTCCTCGCCGCCGACAAGCCGCCTTGCGCCCTCACCGACCGGCTGCAGGGGGTCTTGGAGGACGACCCCGCTGTGCTGATCCTCCAGGTCCGGCTGCATGCTGGCGACGTGGATTATTTCATCCAAGCCTACACGGGGGGGGCAAACCCAACCGTCAACAAGACGCAACGGCGTCATGCGGGGACGGAGGGCACTACGCCCCTCTTGTCCGCCCACAAGCCGATGAGCAAGAAGGCTGGGAAGGACAAGTACCCCCTGAAGCACCCCCACCTCAGGACCCTCCGGTACGTGGTGGACAGCAAGCCCGCCATGGCCGTGCCCAACTACTCCCTCACCAGCCAGCCCCGTACTGTTGGAAGCCGGAGCTCGCGGGGTTGACTACGCCGGTGCCAATGGAGAGCGGGGACGCTGTCTTTCCCCTCCCCATGTGCCACGCCTTGCTGCTTATTGGGAAAAGCGAACCGGTGCAGCAGGTCGACCTCCGCTGGGAAGCGAACGAGGAAATCTCGGAGTTGGGTCGGACGGGGCACGTGTTCAAGGACCAGTTCCTGGCGAGGGATGGCGACATGCTGGCGTACATGAAGAGCGAGGCGGACAACGTGGGTCAAAGGTGGGTTGGCATCTTCAACGTGGCATGGTCAAGCCCAAACCGGCCACCCGATCCAGGCGACAGGGCTGCGGTGTACGCGGTGATTCCGACGGGCATTGGGGGTCAAGAAGGTCCTCAGCTTCCTCACGTTGTACTTTGGGCGCAAAGACTTCTGCAAGGCCTCTCCACAAAATACCCGGGTCTGTTCTTGGTGAAGGTTGGGTACGTTCGGGCAACGTCGGATCAGCCACAACTATGGCATCGGGATCTGCCGCTGGAGTTGCAAACCGTTGGGGTGGAGCACGCCTTCTCCTGCTTCATGCCTGTCAATCTGGACTGCCCCATGGACGGCCGCGAGAACATGTTCGTGTACGGTTGTGGCTCTGGTGTTCCCTATCCGTGGCAGGAGGTCTAGATGAGTATGCTGGCGGGCGACCTGTGGATTGTGAGCAGTTATGTCATTCACCGTGGTGGGGCTGTCCCGAGAGATGCGCCCCCTAGATCAACCTTTATCATCGCCTTTGCCGCCATTGCCACACGCCGCGTCAACTACGGGACCACCGTGCCGATCATCCCGCCACCCTGGCCTAAGGCCCCCGCGCAACAATAACCGTCGCCACCGTCCCCGAAGGTCGTGCACTGTACAGCAGCGCAGTGCAACCGCGTGGTGAAGGCCGACCGCCAGCGAAGTGTTTCGCCTATGAAGAACCTCCCCTTTGTGCTCTACATGTCGGGCAACTTTGTGAAGACTGTCAACGGGATTCTGGGGATCCTGCTGTGGTGCCCGCCCCTGGACGTGCTGTGGAGGCCGCCCCTGGACCACTGTGGAGGCGGTGGCGATGTGAGCCGAGGGTGCAGAGGAAGTCGATGATGACGTGGGGCCACAGAAGATCGTGGAGGAGGATCTGTGCGGGTTTGCAGCTCTGGTGATGATGCCCTTGGACCAGACAGTGCTGTACACCACCCATTGCCCAGGGCCACTGGCGGCAGAGATCTATGGCGGGCCAGTGCATGATCGACGCGTCCACCCAACCCTGCGCCCCCGAAGATTAATCGTCCCCTTGGCCCCTTTGTCTACGATGAGGAGGAGTTGGGGGCCCTGACCCCAAGCAAGTTCCCCGTCATCGCCACGCCGCCGGGCAGCCTGATGGTGGTGCGCGAAGGCCAGGTGGGTGGGATTGCTGTGGTGGAGGACACCTCGAACCCCCCGACGGTCGCCTTCAGGCTACAGTGGCTGTCTGGCCGCAACTGGTACAGGGGGACGAGTCGGTGGCCGAGCCGCGGGCGCGAGGGGACAGTGCAGTATCTGTGGTGGACAGCGTGTCGGTCGCATGGCACGCCCGCGAGGTGGTGACTTGGCCAACGAGTGCAGCAGCGAAGCCAGGGGCTGTGGCCGAGCTCATGTTCCACTCTGGTCAAACGCCGTGGTACACGGTTCTGGAGCTCACTGTGGCAACAGCGAGCGGCATGAAGGTTGTGTGCACGTTTCCGGTGCGAGTGAAGGGTCAGCAAGGCAAGAAGCGACCCGAGTACATGTTTGGCGTTGGAAAGGGCTCCACCGATCTTCGTCTACCAGATGTACCATGAGGAGGATGGGCGCAGCGTGTGGTATGGTTTGCGGGGGCTGCAAGTGGTTGGAGGAGATGAGGTTCCTCAGTCCGTCATGAAGGTGTTCGCTGCATTGGTAAACGAGCGCAAGAAGAGTTACGTTGGTGGCCGATGGCACACAACGGGCGCTGCAATTGAGGTGGAAGGAGACAACGATGATGCTGAGGACTGAGCAGGCGAAGGACAAAGACAAAGACAAAGGCAAGGACAAAGCCAACGACGGGCCAAAGGAGAAAGGCAAGGACAAAGGCCAGCGCAAGGACAAGGACAAGGACAAGGACAAGGACAAGGACAAGGACAAGACAACCCGGGCATCTTAGTCATCGCAGTCGCAGTCCCAGCAGTCCGAGCAGTCCTAGCAAATGGTCGATGCTCGGGCTATATATGGCGGACGAGGTGAAACAGCAGTGCAAGGACTCCCTGACGCAGCAGATGAGTGTGACCCTGCTGGCGTACATGAAGAGCGAGGCGGACAACGTGGGTCAAAGGTGGGTTGGCATTTTCAACGTGGCATGGCCAAGCCCAAACCGGCCACCCGATCCAGGCGACAGGGCTGCAGTGTAGGCGGTGATTCCGACGGGCATTCGGGGTCAAGAAGGTCCTCAGCTTCCTCACGTTGTACTTTGGGCGCAAAGACTTCTGCAAGGCCTCTCCACAAAATACCCGGGTCTGTTCTTGGTGAAGGTTGGGTACGTTCGGGCAACGTCGGATCAGCCACAACTATGGCATCGGGATCTGCCGCTGGAGTTGCAAACCGTTGGGGTGGAGCACGCCTTCTCCTGCTTCATGCCTGTCAATCTGGACTGCCCCATGGACGGCCGCGAGAACATGTTCGTGTACGGTTGTGGCTCTGGTGTTCCCTATCCGTGGCAGGAGGTCTAGATGAGTATGCTGGCGGGCGACCTGTGCATTGTGAGCAGTTATGTCATTCACCGTGGTGGGGCTGTCCCGAGAGATGCGCCCCCTAGATCAACCTGTATCATCGCCCTTGCCGCCATTGCCACACGCCGCGTCAACTACGAGACCACCGTGCCGATCATCCCGCCACCCTGGACTAAAGCCCCCGCGCAACAATAACCGTCGCCACCGTCCCCGAAGGTCGTGCACTGTACAGCAGCGCAGTGCAACCGCGTGGTGAAGGCAGACCCGCCAGCGAAGTGTTTCGCCTATGAAGAACGTCCCCTTTGTGCTCTACATGTCGGGCAACTTTGTGAAGACTGTCAACGGGATTCTGGGGATCCTGCTGTGGTGCCCGCCCCTGGACGTGCTGTGGAGGCCGCCCCTGGACCACTGTGGAGGCGGTGGCGATGTGAGCCGAGGGTGCAGAGGAAGTCGATGATGACGTGGGGCCACAGAAGATCGTGGAGGAGGATCTGTGCGGGTTTGCAGCTCTGGTGATGATGCCCTTGGACCAGACGGTGCTGTACACCACCCATTGCCCAGGGCCACTGGCGGCAGAGATCTATGGCGGGCCAGTGCATGATCGACGCGTCCACCCAACCCTGCGCCCCCGAAGATTAATCGTCCCCTTGGCCCCTTTGTCTACGATGAGGATGAGTTGGGGGCCCCGACCCCAAGCAAGTTCCCCGTCATCGCCACGCCGCCGGGCAGCCTGATGGTGGTGCGCGAAGGCCAGGTGGGTGGGATTGCTGTGGTGGAGGACACCTCGAACCCCCCGACTGTCGCCGAAGTACTTCGATGGGATGTTGCCGGCACCCACCCGCGCGTCGTTGACACGTCTGTCCTGGTCCAATCGGGGCTTCTAGTGACCAACCCTGAGCGCCAGAAGGAGTGCTGGTGCCCTTGCCAACAGGTATGAGCCTTCGGTGTGGTGGGGCTAAGGCTTTAGTCTAAATAGACCTCGGGGGGGGGGGGTGCTGGAAGGTCGCTGGAAGGGTCGCTAGAGGGGAATCAAGCGCTGGAAGGGTCTGCCGGAAGGCTGCCAGAAAGGTGCTGGAAGGGGTTCCAGCGCTGGAAGGGTCCGCTGGAAGGGTCTGCTGGAAGGGGTTCCAGCGCTCTAAGGGGGGTTCCAGCAGGGTTTCAGTCAGGGGTTCCAGCGCGGAAAGGGGTTCCAGCAGGGGATCCAGCAGGGGTTCCGGCACGTATAGTATCACCCGTTTCACCTGCATTTCGTCCTCCTTCAGGCTACAGTGGCTCTCTGGCCGCAACTGGTACAGCGGGACGAGTCGGTGGCCGAGCCGCGGGCGCGAGGGGACAGTGCAGTATCTGTGGTGGACAGCTTGTCGGTCGCATGGCACGCCCGCGAGGTGGTGACTTGGCCAACGAGTGCAGCAGCGAAGCCGGGGGCCGTGGCCGAGCTCATGTTCCACTCTGGTCAAACGCCGTGGTACACGGTTCTGGAGCTCAATGTGGCAACAGCGAGCGGCATGAAGGTTGTGTGCACGTTTCCGGTGCGAGTGAAGGGTCAGCAAGGCAAGAAGCGACCCGAGTACATGTTTGGCGTTGGAAAGGGTTCCACCGATCTTGGTCTACCAGATGTACCATGAGGAGGATGGGCGCAGCGTGTGGTATGGTTTGCGGGGGCTGCAAGTGGTTGGAGGAGATGAGGTTCCTGAGTCCGTCATGAAGGTGTTCGCTGCATTGGTAAACGAGCGCAAGCAGAGTTACGTTGGTGGCCGATGGCACACAACGGGCGCTGCGATTGAGGTGGAAGGAGACAACGATGATGCTGAGGACTGAGCAGCCGAAGGACAAAGACAAAGACAAAGGCAAGGACAAAGCCAACGACGGGCCAAAGGAGAAAGGCAAGGACAAAGGCCAGCGCAAGGACAAGGACAAGGACAAGGACAAGGACAAGGACAAGGACAAGGACAAGACAACCTGGGCATCTTAGTCATCGCAGTCGCAGTCCCAGCAGTCCGAGCAGTCCTAGCAAATGGTCGATGCTCGGGCTATATATGGCGGACGAGGTGAAACAGCAGTGCAAGGACTCCCTGACGCAGCAGATGAGTGTGACCCTAAGAGATCGCGTCCCTTCGGCGGTGGCAAAGGCGATGTCTGACGCCTCCAAGAGCAAGGCGGAGACACTGACTGGCCGGCTCACCAAGCAGCTTGACACGGAGCGCACGGGACGGGCGAACGCCGAGGCCCAGTTGGACAACGAGCAAAAACAGGTCAGGGAGTTGGAGCTAGAGAATGAGAGCATGAAGAAGCAGCTGGTGGAGAGCAACACCAAGACGCCCGAGGCAAGGCAACAGGCAGAGCAGCTGTTGGCGGTGATGGTGGGCAATTACCAGAAGGCGTAGGCACTGCATGGAGATGAGACCGTTTGGGACCTGGAGACAAGACCTGTCGGCACCTGTTGGGACCTGGTGATGAGACCGGTTGGGAGCTGGATGTACCCTTCGTGAACCGGCCGTTTGAATCCGAGATTCACGGTACCGTGAATTTGAACTATTTTTGCTGTGTTTTGCTCGTAGCGTGGTGCTATCGTGTGCTTTTGTTGTGCTATCTTCGCCCAAAGTAAAATTCAACAAGTGTGTGCAATTTACAGTTTTGAAGTAGCCGCATGGTTCAACAAATTGGGTCAGATTGGCGTGAATGTGAAATTCACGCACCCAAATTCAGGCATAAGTTCACGCTGGATTCACAGTTTCCCGAGAATCTGAAATTCGCACGAATTTGTACGAATTTTGGTACCAATTTCGTTCAAATTTCGTGCGAATTTGTACGAATCGGCCCCAATTTTGTCTTGTCACTGCTATTTGTTGCACACATTGGATATTGAACAATTTGTTTTGTAGATCAAATCAAATCATTACACATTACATTTCTCAATCTTTGTTGCGTTGCTCACAAATTTGTTGGGAAGGGCATAGGTTATAGGTGATAGTGGATGCAGTTGTGGGGGGTCCATTGGGGTCGAACCATTGTTGCCTTGCTCACACAGTTGTTGGGAAGGGCAAAGGTGATAGTTGCTAGTAGATGCATGAGGGTGGGGTGGGGGGTCCATTGGGACAGACCATAGGAGCGTATTCAACCACGTCTAGGGTTGGGAGGGGGGGGGGGCAAGAAGACCCCCCACTTACAGCCCCCGAGTGTCTGGGTGTGGGGTTATGAGGGTGTCTTGCTTGTTGCAGTGCGGTTAAGGTTAGGGAGGGTATCCTTTTTCTCTTCACAGTTTTTGTGTATTCAGTCGCTTCCCAATGGTGTTGCCTGGCTTCTCACCACAGTCAGCCGCATCGCGTCACGGCACGGCCTGGCTCTGCAGGATCCAGCACGAGCATTCTGCAGAGGGGGTGATTGGGAGCACCGATTGTGGGGTATTGAGAGGCCTCTTCTTGTGCACTTTCCAATGTTGAACAGGGACGGTATTGCTATTTCAGGATTGCGTACAGATGGGGTGTAGCCTGTGCTGATATGAAAGCAAACAGGTATGTTTGTGTTTGTGTTTGGGTTCGTGTGTTTGTGTAGGGGCTTGTATGGGTCTTTGTGTGTGAGTGTTTGTGTGTGTGTGTGTGTGTGTGTGTGTGTGTGTGTGTGTGTGTGTGTGTGTGTGTGTCTGTGTGTGTGTGTGTGTGTGTGTGTGTGTGTGTGTGTGTGTGTGTGTGTGTGTGTGTGCGCCGGGGGAGCAGGTATCAGGAAGGGTGTGTGCTTGGTTCTTATGTCACCTCACGCCGTGTGTGTGTGTCTGTGTCTGTGTGTGTGTGTGTGTGTATGTGTGTGTGTGTGTGTATCTGTGCGGTGTGTGTGTGTGTGTACATTGCTGCACCGTATGTGTGTGTGGGTGTCGGGGGGGCAGGTATAGGGAAATGTCTGTGGGTGTGGGGACTCCGGTACATGCATAGGTGGTGTTGGTGTGGCTCTTCTGCCAGTGTCCTGCAAAAATTGTGCGAGATTCGTACGAAGTTCGCACGAAATTCGTACGAAATGCGTGCGAATTTTGTACGAATTTCGTCCCTCAATACGTACCGTGAATGTGTTTGTTACGAATTTCGTACGAATTTCGTACGAAATTCGTACGAAGTTCAAACAATTTGCATGAATTGGTGTCATTTTTGTGTGTGTGTGGGTGTGCCTGGTCTGAGGGGTTGTTGTTTGTGTGGGCGTGGGTGCATGGTGTGTGCGTGCCTGGGTGATATGTGCATGCATTGGTGGTTCTCAGGTTCTGTGGTGGTTTTGTTGAATCATGTGGGACAATACTTTTGTGTTGTTTGTAGTTTGTGACTGTCTGTCGTTTGTGCTTGTTGCTGCTGAATGTCATTATGTGTGTTTAATGCCTGCTTTTTGACTGCGTTGGTATCGCTGTTTTGTTTGCTGCTTGTTGTGCTTCGTCTCTCTGCTGCTCCTCACTGGTGACTGTTGCTGATGACCTGACTGTGTTGTTCTTCTGTGTTCTTGTTGTGTTGCTTTGCTGTGTGCTGTGAGTGGGTGTGGATGGTTGGATGGGTGGCTACCTGTTGTTGAATCATGTGCCATTTGTAGTTTGTGACTGTCTGTCGTTCGTGTTTGCTGCTGCTGATTGTCATGATGTGTGTGTAATGCCTGCTTTTTGGCTGTGTTGGTACCGTTGCTTTGCTTGCTGCTTGTTGTGCTTCATGTGTCTGCTGCTCCTCATTGGTGACTGTTGCTGATGACCTGACTGTGTTGTTCTTCTGTGTTGTTGTTGTGTTGCTGTGCTGTGTGATACGGGGTGACTGTGCTGTTCTTCTGTGTTGTTGTTGTGTTGCTGTGCTGTGTGCTATGTGCTGCGTGTGTTTGTTCTGCATAAAAATGATACAAATTCATGCAGTATTGTTGATTTCGTACAAGATTCGTGAGAAACTCGTATGAAATTCGTACAAAATTAGCACGAATTTCGTACAAATTTCGTGCGAAACTCGTGCGGATTTCGTACCATTTTTGCAGGACACTGGCAGAAGAGCCACACCAACACCGCCTATGCAAAAACGAAGTCCCGACACCCACACACATTTCCCTGTACCTGCCCCCCCCCCCCCCCGGCACACACACACACACACAAACACACACACACGTAGACACACACACACACACCCATGCACAAAGACACACATACCCTCAATGAAAGCAAACAGCCCCCCATGCACTCGACCCACACCCACACACTGCCCGCTCACACACCCTCATACGTACCTGGACAGTGGATGTGCTACGGTTAGATGTTTAGGGAGCGGGGGGTTCTGTGTGTGTGTGTGTGTGTATGTTTGTCTGCCTGTGTGTGTGGATGGGTTTCTGCGGATGTGCGTGTGTGTGTGGGTGGGTGGGTCGTTGTGTCCATGTGTAGTTGGGTGTCCGGTTGTGTGTGTTTGTGTGTATGCGCGTGTTGGTGTGAGGTGCAGGAAGGATGTGTCTGTATGTGTGTGTGTGTGCGTGTGTGCGTGTGTATGGCTTGTGTGTATATCTGGTTTGGTGCTCCTCACATCTCCACCCGCCCCACACACACAGGCGCACGCCCACACCCATAACCAAAACGACTGTCATACACCCCCCCACACACACAGAGACACACACACACCCATGCACAAACACACACATACCCTCAATGAAAGCAAACAGCCCCCGATGCACTCGACCCACACCCACACACTGCCCGCTCACACACCCTCATACGTACCTGGACAGTGGATGTGCCAAGGTTAGATGTTTAGGGAGGGGGGGGTTCTGTGTGTGTGTATGTGTGTATGTGTGTCTGCCTGTGGGTGTGGATGTGTTTCTGCGGATGTGCGTGTGTGTGGGTGGGTGGGTCGTTGTGTCCATGTGTAGTAGGGTGTCCGGTTGTGTGTGTTTGTGTCAATGCGCGTGTTGGTGTGAGGTGCAGGAAGGGTGTGTCTGTATGTGTGTGTGTGTGTGCGTGTGTGCGTGTGTATGGCTTGTGCGTATATCTGGTTTTGCGCTTCTCACATCCTCACCCGCCCCACACACACAGGCGCACGCCCACACCCATAACAAAAAAGACAGTTATACACCCCCCCCACACACAGAGACACACACACACCCATGCACAAACACACACATACCCTCAATGAAAGCAAACAGCCCCCCACTTGACCCATACCGCCACACACTGCCCGCCCAGACACCCTCATACGTACCTGGACAGTGGATGTGTCACGGTTAAATGTTTAGGGGGGTGATTCTGTGTGTGGGTGTGTGTGTATAGTTTGTGCGGATGCGCGTATGTGGGTCGGTGTGTCCATGTGTAGTTGGGTGTGTGGTTGTGTGTGTTTGTGTGTGCGCGCGTGTTGGTGTGAGGTGCGGGAAGAGTGTGCGTGATTGTGTGTAAGGCTTGTGCGTATATGTGCATGGTTTGGTGCTCCTCACATCCTCACAGACAGTCGTACATGTACCCCCCCCACACACACACCAACATGCCATTATCGGAATCAAACTGCCCTGCCACCCCACCCACACCCACACACTGCCCAGCCACACATACGCACACACACTTGCATAGTGGATGTGTCGTGGTTGGGTGTGTGGGGCGGGATCATTGTGGTTGTGTCGATGTGTGTGTGTGTGTGTGTTGATTGGTTTGTGCGCGTGGGTGCGTGTTTGTGTGTGGGTGTGTATCCATGGGTCCGTGGTTGTGTGTGTGGGTGTGTGGGTGTTGGTGTGTGGTTTGCGACGGGTTTGTGTGCGTATATGGTCGGGTGGCCCCCACATCCTCACACACACCAACACACAGACGGACGCCCGCACGTAGAAACAAACAGAAAGTCACGCATCCACCCACATGCAAACCCAACCATACAACCATACACAAACCCACACAAACCCACACACCCCACACAAAGGCACACCCACACACATGTGCACATGTTGCCTGTAGCCAGGGTGCCTGCAGTGGTGTTTGGGGGGGAGATACCCCGCGTGTTAGGACAAATGAGGGGGTGCACAAGGGTGAAATTGGTATGAATTCACGTTAATTCACGTGAAATTCGTACGAAATTCGTACGAAATTCGTGCGAAATCGTGCGAATTTCATACGGATTCACGTGAATTCACGGCCGTGAATCAGCTACAGGCTCGCCGGGTCTCGGCACCTCTCGTTTTGGGCACGGTTCGGACATGATGGATGCTTTTGGGGCAGGACCTTCATTGGATGATGCGTAACGAAGCTAGGGGAGGAATTCTGGCCCCTCAAATCTCTCCGAATGAACCAATAATATGGCATTTTCCCCCCAAAAATTTCGAAATTTGGGTAGATTCACGTGAAATTCACGCAATTATCCAGACGGCCACTTAACGGCCGTTCACGAAGGGTACACAGTGGCCAGCAGGCTGATGTGGACAGCATGGCCCCCGACGCCCCCAGGGGGAGTGCCGCACTAGAGGCGGTGCGCCGGCAGTACCCCCTCCACCGTCTCACGTCGGCGGCCATGGACTCCTTCTTTGTTTAGGCAGTGGCAGAGCAGAGCTCCCAGGGCTCCGCTAGCCGGAGCTCTGCTCCAGGGGGGGGGGGCGCAGCTCACCCTTTAACTTCGGGACCACCTGTCCCATCTAACCTCCACAGATCTTATTTGTACATTTTCATGTATGAATTTATGTACAAATGTCCTGCCCCCCCCCCCCCACAGGCATGGGCAGTTTGACCAACATGTGGGGCACTCCCCCCCCTACTTTGCGAAGTTTTCTTCAGCACTGTTTGTATTTTTTTCGGGGTATCCTATGCCCCCTGGTCTGTTACATTGCTGACTATGTGTCAGCCGGATTGATCACCATTGGACCGGGTGTGTGGTAACCCATGAGCTCCATCCTGTGCTTGCTTTGTCAGGGCCAACGGGGGCAAACAGATGAGTCAAATTTTTCTTCGGCAAAAATTCCTTGACAGTCACGTGAAATTTGTATCAAATGCGTACGAATTTCGTACGAATTTCACATTGCCTCAATATTCACACACATTCATTCACGGGAAATTCGCACGAAATTCGTACGAATTTCGTACGAATTTCTGTGAATATCGTTCAATTGCGTGCGAATTACACTAGATTCCCACAAAATTTAGTTGCCTGGGGTAGGGGGATGGTAGAAACCTGCGATAAATGCCTCCCCCATTCCACAGGTCTCGTACCTCACACCATGCCGTGGCCCAAGGAGCAATTCCATTTGTTAGCGGGTCGTACACAATGGAGGCGCCTAGAAGAGCTCTGGCAGATTGTTACCGAGGAGCTTGCAGCACCCTACACCGTCAAGTACCTGCCGGACACGGGGCAAATAGTGCTTACCCCCGAAACAAGAGTTTTAGTCACCGTCCAGCCTGAGCCCACCTTGGAGGAGAGGTTGATTATGGCCGTCTGGCAGATCCGGTCATTGCACCTCTCTAGGACGGAGTCGCGGTACGTAGTGGGGAGCATGACGTACGGTGTGGCATGGGACCAGGTGTACGGCATGCTTGGGCACCTAGCGTTACCGGAGTCCCGGGCGTTCACTGCCTATACGGAAGACAACACGGCCATCCATGGTGCGGCCTGCTACCTACCTGACCGCATCGGGCACCTGTTCAAGTGTCAACCAACCCCACCCTCGGACATCATGCAGCCCGGGGACCGACGGCTCCATTGTTTGCCTATTGCGGTGGACCGTTCATCGAGGCATGAGGCCTCGTACGTCCATTGCACACTTGGTGGCACCGCCAGCCCCAACCAACTATCTAGTTGGTGGCCACTAGGGGGCAGTGAAAAGTGAGAGACCCTCTACGCGGCCTCCGAAGAAATTGATTTTGATGACGAGTTGCGCAAGGCCGCAACCGTAAGTTTCAAGGGAACGATAGGCAGTCCCTTTTTCTTCCGTGTGCAGATGGGAAAGCAGAGGTGCTCATGGCGGGCTGCGAAAACTGGAAGCCAGAATCCCATGGTGCCACCGTGTTTTGGTCTGCATGCGTAACCGTGCTCTGTGCCTTGCTACCTTTGGCACAGCAGGTGCGATAGACGGCAACTGGAAAGGGGCTGTTGCCATAGGTGCTATATATAGGACCATTACGAGTGATGGGCGAGTGCGTGATTATGGCCTGCATGGGGTCCTTCGCGTCCTGTTGTGTGGCATCAACGGGACACAGGACCTAGTTGTACAATTGACAGGGAAGGCATCGGCCACAATGGCACACACCATGCTGCAACCGGTTCTAGATGAGGCACGGCTTGCTGCACGAACTTGCACCCGTGCCTCATTAAAAAACGACAAGGGCAACAGCTCGGGGAAGGTGCGGATGGAGTGTGCTGCTGCCATCCATTTCATGCGGAACAGGTGTCGGGAGAAGATAATGGATGCTTGCCTTCAGCAGCCTAGTGTGAGGCAGCATCAAGTAGGGGGAAAAAGTTGGGAGTCGGTGTGCAAAACGTGGTGGGAGAATTTTGCAAGCATGTGTGTATACGCGTGGCGTTCCGCATGGTTCTCTGGGGCCGACTTGGGGCAGCTGCGAAACAATAGCATAGCCATGGGTGTTGCCCACAATGAGCTCCAGTGGGGCAAACTTCTGTGGACGCATCTTTGGATTGACCGCATGTATTATTTTGCAAAGAAGTGAGGAACCTTGTCAACGTTCTCCTGCTTTACCATGGAGGGAAGTCACTGGAGGCTGGAGCGCATGTCGCGCAACAGCGGGGGCCTAAACCTCCTCCTGGGGGGACTAAGGGTGCAAGTGGTTGTTGACAACCACACGATTGACAATAGCTTTTGCTTGCATGGGTGGGATGCGACCAAAAGGGCACAACATGGGCAAGGGCCCAAAAGTGTACAAATGTATGCAAGCCGTACAAGAAGACGGCTTCTAACCGACATGCAGTACCTCCAGACTCTACAGCGGCGGTTCCGGTGTTGCAAGAGACGGACATGAGATCACCCCACAAGCCTAGACCATTGTTGCCTGTGACCCGGGTGCATGGTGGGGCGCCTACTAGGGGTTTGAGGACAAACCAGGGGGTGCACACCGGTAACCTTTGTGTAAAATCACCTGAATTCACATGACATTTGTACGAAATTTGTACGACATTCGTGCGAATGTCGTACGGATTCACGTGAATTCACGCCTGTGAATAGGGTACTGGCTTGCCAGGTTTTGGCACCTCCTGTTCTGGGCATGGTTCGGACATGATGGATGCTTTTGGGGCGCGACCTTCATTGCATGATGCGTAATGAAGCTGGGGGAAGGTTTTTGGCCCTTCAAATGCCTTGGAAGGATACAAAAATATGGCATTTTCCCCAAGAAAAACTCAAAGTTTGGGTAAATTCACGTGGAAAATCAGGCAATTATTCAAACGGCCACTTAACGGCCGCTCACGAAGGGTACAGAGAGGAGCCCTAGTGGGACCTTGAGAGCAGAACTATTGGGATCTGGAGAGCAGACCTGTTGGGACCTGGAGAGCAGACCTTTTGGGACCTGGAGAGCAGACCTGTTAGGACCTGAGATAACACTTGCATGTGCATGTGCATGTACGTGGTGCGCTGCAATGGTGCTGACGGCAATGCGCCACCTTGAACGGAAACCTTCTTTGGTTTTGGCCCCTAGGTTACGTGTTACCTCGCGTAGAACATTAGTTGCAATGTGCACGAAGTGCCTAAAGTGGTGTCACGAGTGGAAGGCTCCACATAGCCGGCCCCTTGGAGACGTCACGAGAATTTACGACCTATATGCATGCATTCATTCAAAGTTTTGATATATTATTGTAGCCTGTTAGATTCCGGATTGAAGTGGGTGGTACCATGGGATGCAACACATGAATACACTGTAGGACATTGCAAGGTGTTGACCACGACGTTGCACTTTGCCTGTCCCTGTACCTTGGGCACAATGAGAGGGAAAGGCAAAACAAGGGGGGGGTTGTGCTGGAAGGGGGTGCTGGAAGGGGTGCTTGAAGGGGTTCCAGCGCTGGAAGGGTTCGCTGGAAGAGTCCGCTAGAAGAGGGTTCCAGCGCTGGAAGGGGTTCCAGCATGGGTTCGAGCAAAGGGTTCCAGCGCAGAAAGGGGTTCCACCAAGGGGTTCCAGCATGGGGTTCCAGCAGTCACACCCTTCCCGTTTGTCACAGAAACCATGGAGAAGGCGGTTGCCGCACTTGTGGGTAGCATCCCATAGCTCAAGCCATACACGGCCATCAAGGGTAAGGCCCGAGCAGAGCGGTGGAACCACATACAGACCATCATGCGGGAACTTTTAGTGGATCCGGAGGCGGTTGTTGTTGAGGGTGGTGGGGGCGTGTACATCCGTTCGGCCGGGCACGACGAGGATGAGGACCCTCGTGTAGTGCGCGCAATCGGACTATGGGCCACCGGTACGAGATTGAAGTTATCAATACGGCAGATGTTGGCCCTCCCGCACAAATGCACGCGCCGCGATCTTGCCGAAGCGCGCACAAGGTTAACACCGTGCTCCACCACAACCTACGCTATCAATGGTCCCAACATGATCGAGCGGCGGTGCGCAACGACATCAACACTGGAAGACCTTGTTTTTACGCAGCTGAAGATAGCCGACACCCTACGGGAGCTTGGAGTGGAAACTGCAAAGATTTGGATTTTGATATGCCCCGATGCAACATCATTGTGGGACACATCAGTCACTAAGATGGATGTTTTTGTAAACTCTTGGGCCTCGGGGTTTTCTGCTGCGGGGGCTTGTTGTGCTTTCAAGAAGCGCGGAAAAAGAAAGTATTACCACGTTAACATTGGGTGTTGTTGGAGTGCGGCGAATTGCTAGTGAGGTTGCCGATATATGGTCTAGCCTTTTAGCAGATGTAAAGCATGTGGCTCCTGCTGACAGGCTTTTCCAAAAGACCACGAAGGCAGGGCAATTGGATATCAGCAGCTCTATGTTGTTCTTGACAGACCCCAAGTACCATGTTCGCATCGTACATGGCCTCAGGAACCATTTTCCTAACACCATGTTTGGTGGTGTCCTCTTGTGGGGACTCATTGAAGTGTTGCTGCGCAATATGCGTAGCCTATATGCCTTGTGGACACAAAAGACACCATTGACCAATGGTCAGGTGCAAGAGGCCAAGACTCACTGCTGTAAAATCTGTGAGGTGTGGCTCCGATTGGGTTGGAAGTCAACCCCATGGGTCCACTGGACGGTGGCCCATTGTGGAGCGGTGCTCCAAAAGTATCGTAACCTTTATGTGTTCAGCAGTATACCTGCGGAACACAGGGATAAGCCTGTCAAAATTGCTGTCAAAAACAGCATGCGTGGGTGGTGCCTTTGCCGCCCACGTCTTTCACGAAGTGGTCTCACCCATGTATTGAACATGGCGACTCTTGGCGCGGGGTCACGACACCGAGCGGCCAGGCAAAAGCTTGCCCTTGGCGAGGCCGGAAAGGACCGAAGAAAAAAGCACTGCATGTACGCTTGAGAAACCAAATTTGAACCCGGTGGATGCGTTTGGTGCCCTTCTTGCAACCATTCTGGGCGCCAAAACCCCCCCGCAGAAAGGGTGCAGAAAGACGGTTCCCGCACACAAAGGGTGTGCGGGAAGGGTGCAGAACGGGGGTTCTGGCGCAGAAAGGGGGGTGCACAAAGGGCGCACAAAGGGTGCAGAACGGGTGCAGAAAAGGGTGCTAGAATGTACCTGCGGCTCACTGATGGCTAAGTTGAAATGTGAAGTTGGGGCTCATTTGGGGCTCAGTTGCGCATTGCGATGTCTTTGTGCTTGTTTGTTGTGCTTTTTGCATGGTAGTTAATGTGCATTTACTGTTTTTAGAAGTTTTCGATACTCACTTGGTCAAGGTTCAAAGGGAAGCATGGGGTTTTTATGGCAAAGGCTCAGTTGACCGAGTGCTCGACTGAGCCGTCACTGAGTCGTCACTGAGCCGGCTCACTTACCTCTCACTCAGCTCTCACCTAGCTCTCACTGAGCACGCCAAATGGCTCACTGAGCGCTCACTGAGCGCTCACTGAGAGCTAATTAGGGCCTCACTCAGGGCTCACTCATGAGTTTCTCCCCCTTTCCGCCCTCTCTTCCTACCCTTGCTGCCCCACACTTCACCCTTTTCACACCAACATCGGTTTGCAGTTCTCACCATGACTTTTCTCCAAAAACCTGAGCATGCATGCACACATACATACTTGCATACATGTCCCCGTGGCGACAAACACACAAACATCCAAACACACACACTTTGTGAGGGACACAAATATCCATACACATACACACACATACACCGCTACACACGTCCACACACACATGCACATGCACGATTTGACAACCACATTCATTCTTGTGTGCAATTATCTTGCGTGTACATGTATACATAAACACATGGCCACATTGAACCATATGAAGTGAAGGGCTAGGGAGAGATGGTTACGGGGTTGGGGTTCGGGGATATGAACCTAGCCATTTGCGACGGTGTTCCTTGTTGCCTCATGACAATGGCACCCACCCACCCCATACACACACACACCATGAAGCACAAATAAGGCACAATAGGACATTGCTAGCTTTTGTGAGGTTCATCATACAACCATCTTGACCTGCACCATGACACATTCATTTTCCCACCTCCTTATCCCCTCCCCTCCCCTTTTGCTATGTTCCGTTCCCACGCTTCCCTCGTGCGTAGCCCTCCTCTTCTCTTGCCTGTCCCGTCCCCTTGTCCTGCCTTTCCTATTTTTTGGCCGTGGCATCACATGCATGATGGTGGCAGAGAGGACGATGACCTTTGCTGGTTTGTTGTGCTATTATGTGTGTGGGTGTGGGTGTGACTGCGTGCTTGCGTGCTTGTGTAGTTGTGCCCATGCGCATGTGCGCATATGTAGATGGTTTGTCCCCTCAGTCAGCGCTCGAAACGGTGCAATGAGCACTCCCTGAGCGCGCCACATGGCTCAGTGAGCGCTCGGTAAGGGCTCACTCATGGTTCACTGTCACTGTACACTGTCACTGCACACCGTGTATTGCACACTGCCCACTGCACACTGTGTATTGTACACTGCACACTGCATACTGTGTATTGCATACTGCACACTGCACACTGAGTGTTACAAACTGCACACTACACACTGAAATGCACACTGCCAACTGTAATGCACACTTCATACTGTGTATTGCACACTGCACACTGCACACTGTGTTACAAATTGCACCCTGCACACTGTAATGCACACTGCACACTGTAATGCACACTGCACACTGTGCATTGCATACTGCACACTGAGCAACCGAACGCTTGCACCGTACGGTGTGCAGTGTGCATGAAACAGTGTGCAGTGTGCATTACACAGTGTGTAATGCGCAGTGTACACTGCGCACTGCACACTGTGTACTGCACATTGCACACTGCACACTGTGTATTGCACACTGCACATTGTGTATTGCACACTGCACCCTGTAATGCACACTTCACACTGTGTTCTGCACACTGCACACTGCACACTGTGCATTACAAATTGCATACTGCACCCTGTGTCTTGCACACTGCCCACTGCACACTGTGTATTGCACACTGCACACTGCATACTGTGTATTGCACACTGCACACTGCAGACTGTGTGTTACAAATTGCACACTGCACACTGTAATGCACGCTGCACACTGTAATGCACACTGCACACTCGGTATTGCACACTACACACTGTGTTACAAATTGCACCCTGCACACTGTAATGCCCACTGCACACTGTAATGCACACTGAACACTCTGTATTGCATACTGCACACTGAGCACCCGAACGCATGCACGGTACTGTGTGCAGTGTGCATGACACAGTGTGCAGTGTGCATTACACAGTGTGTAGTGCGCAGTGTACACGGCGCACTGCACCCTGTGTACTGCACACTGCACACTGCACACTGTGTAGTGCACACTGCACATTGTGTATTGCACACTGCACCCTGTAATGCACACTGCACACTGTATAGTGCACACTACACACAGTGTGCAGTGTGCAGTGTGCAATGCACAGCGTGCAGTGTGCAGTGTCCAATACACAGTGTGCAGTGTGCATTACAGTGTGCAGTGTGCAACTTGTAACACACAGTGTGCAGTGTGCAGTGTGCAATACACAGTCTGCAGTGTGCAGTGTGCAATACACAGTGTGCAGTGGGCAGTGTGCAATACACCATGTGCAGTGTGCATTACAGTGTGCAGTGTGCAATTTGTAACACACCGTGTGCAGTGTGCAGTGTGCAATACACAGTGTGTACTGTGCATTACAGCTTGCAGTGTGCAGTTTGTAATGCACAGTGTGCAGTGTGCATGACACAGTGTGCTGTAGCAGGCTTGGGTTCTCACGCTGCGTTGGGATCCACGTGGTAGTGTTGGCCGCTCACTCTTTGATGCTTGCCCTACTCTACCTTCCGGTCTATTTGGGTTTTGACTACTGATCCTGGATTCCAGCTTTCATTCCTTTATTCTGGTTCCTTGGCTCCATGTTTCTCACGAGAACTTTTGGCAAATAAAACCGTGACCTCAAAGTCCAAAATTTAATACCCTCCTTGCAGCGTAGCACGATACCCAGACCATAGTGGACGCAATCAACATCCGAACATCCAGCTCCATTGTTGCTTGCTGTTGTACATGTTCGCTGTCGTCCACAGCGACGAAACGTTCATGGACCCTTGCCGGGTCTGCAGTCCTGCCGTCACATTCCTAAGGCAAAGCAGATGTGACCACAATAAGAAATCAAAACTAAAATAAATACCCAGAACTCTCAAAACATGCAGGGTCAGAATCTAATCTACAGTTCTTAACACGTAATCAAGGCACAGGCGCCTTGCTTCTGCGGCGCGCGCTGATCCCCTGCGACTCGCGCTCAAATAATAAGATAATCCTGACATTGTTTTTTATAACTGTGGGGCCTGGATGGCGATGACGGTTCATCGGACACCGGACCGGCTTCACCCCCCCCTCAGAAGTGATCTCACAAAGTAAGATCGCTGCGACAGACAAATGCACCACACTCTGCCCCACTGCTCCACTTACATATCACACCCTCCTTTCGCTCCCGACACTTGGCAGTGCATGCCTCGCGTGGAAGGCTGTACAAACAGGAGCATGGCGTGCTGACAGTGCCACGTTGTCACAACAATAATAAAGTAATGCAAAGCTGGCAATTAAAATTCATCCGAATCGCTGGTGTCCATGAGGTACCAGCGTCCGAGCTTCAATCGCTCCAAGCGCGATATTAACGGCTCTTCACCCATGAAAATGGTTCTCCTCGGTGCTCCAGCGCTCGACAAGCCTGGCGCTGCTCTCTCATAGCACCGACTGTTGTCGCTCGAACTTGTACTCGGCTCCGAGAACAGTTCCGCACCTCCAGCGTCCCAGTACTGCCTCGGCGGCGTTGCTGGCGCCCTCCTCGGTCCACCACATTCGCAAAATCCCTCTCTATCAATACCCCGCGGCGTGCAGACCCCGAACCGTTCGGCCGCTTCTTCGTCATCCAGGTCAGACGGGCAGAACGGGATGCCGACTCCGGCCGGGCGCTGGCTCTGGTCCACCGACTCCACACTTCCTTCCTCATCCGTGACCTGCGGCGTACACGCACCGAACAGTTTGGCTGCCTCCTCGTCGTCCAGGTCGTACAGGTAGGACAGGATGCTGCCGTCGGCGCTGCTGGACACGCTTGCACTTGGTGTTCTTGCACTGGCGCTTGTTCTTGTGCCAACGTCGCTGCCGCTGAGACTCATCATGCCTGTGAGCACAAAGGAGGGACTGCATTCCCCACACACAAACAGACGGCACGATTGCCGTTCCTCTTTCACGGCGCTTCCATTAACTGCTCGGTTTTCACGGTGCTCACCGCTCGATTTCCAGGATCATGTCGTCACGCTCGTATGCGGCAAGGTGGGCTGCATGCTTGACACAACCGCAATGAACATTTCTGTAGCAGGCTTGGGTTCTCACGCTGCAATGGGATCCACGTGGTAGTGTTGGCCGCTCACTCTTTGATGCTTGCCCTACTGTACCTTCCGGTCACCTAGGGTTTTGACTACGGATCCTGCATTCCAGCTTTCATTCCTTGATTCTGGTTCCTTGGCTCCATGTTTCTCACGGGAATTTTTGCAAATGAAACCGTGATCTCAAAATCCAAATTTTGATACCCTCCCTGCAGCGTAGCACGATACCCAGACCATAGTGGACGCAATCAACAGCCGAACATCGAACTCCATTGTTGCTTGCTGTTGTACATGTTCGCTGTCGTGCACAGCGACGAAAAGTTGATGGACCCTTGCCGGGTCTGCAGTCCTGCCGTCACATTCCTAAGGCAAAGCAGATGTGACCGCAATAACAATTGATACTAAAATCCATAACTCTCAAAACATGCAGGGTTAGAATCTAATCTACAGTTCTTAACACGTAATCAATGCCCAGGCGCCTTGCTTCTGCGGCGCGCGCTGATCCCCTGCGACTCGCGCTTCTGCGGCGCGCGCTGATCTCCTGCGACTCGCGCTCAAATAATAAGATAATCCTGACATTGTTTTTTATAACTGTGGGGCCTGGATGGCGAAGACGGTTCATCGAACACCCGACCGGCTTCAGTGCAATGTGCAATACACAGTGTGGAGTGTGCAATACACAGTGTGCAGTGTGCAGTACACAGTGTACACTGCGCACTACACGCTGTGTAATGCACACTGCACACTGTGTATTGCACACGGCACACTGCACACTGTGTATTGCACACTGCACACACTGCACTGTGCAATGTGCAGTGTGCCACTGCACACTGGGTATTGCACACTGCACACGGTGTACAGTGTGCAATACACAGTGTACAGTGTGTATTACAGGTTGTGCAGTGTGCATTACAGTGTGCAGTCTGCATTACAGTGTGCAGTGTGCAAAGGTGTAACACACAGTCTGCAGTGTGCAGTGTGCAATACACAGTATGCAGTGTGCAGTGTGCAATACACAGTGTGCAGTGGGCAGTATGCAATACACAGTGTGCAGTGGCAGTGTACAGTGACAGTGAACCCAGAGTTTGAAAGCCCAGATTTTTTTCTTCACATCAAAACCCCTTGAAAAACACCACTTAGCCCCAAATGAGCCGTTTTAGCCCCAATCAAGCCCCAACTTCACATTTCCAAGTGAGCCGCAAGTACAAACCCCGCTTCTAGCAGAAAGGGGGGGTGTAGAAAATCCGGCAAAAAGGACCGTTTTGGACAAACGTGAAAATCAGCCACCAAAAGGGGCGTAAACATGTGGTGATTGGCCCCAAACCACTTTCCAACCACACAAGGTGGTGTGGCTTGGGTAATCATGCAAAAAGGGCGCGGGTTCTTGCGAACACCTTCTAGCAACGCATCCCAACCAGCTGCCAAGCTGGTGGCGGCCCGTGTGGAGCTGGAGGGGGAGGAGATCAAGAGGCTGCCGTAGGATGCAGCCTGGCGGTAGGGGGAGCCGGCAGACAAGGCCTGCCGGCAGGGGGGGACCAGATGGTACCCGCAGGTCACCATCACGGAAAAGTAAGGGGGGGGTGGAGAGGAAGACCACCCTCACCCTCCCCTCCCATGTGTGGGTTAGGGGGAAACCGCCAAATGCCCGAATGTGGCTGAGGGGGAAAGAATTGCGGCCTTTTTGTGTTTGTTTAGGACGTGTGACTCCCCCGAGCGCAAAAACTATTTTTTGTTGAGAATGTGCTTCGCTTAGGAAGCATGGGGGGGGTCCATGGGGCGGGAGGTGCGGCGGAAACTTCACAAGGGGGGGGGGGGCAAACGAAGTGGGGGGGTATGACCCCCCCCAAACTAGGCTTTATTCAACCGCTTCGTTGGCTCAGTTGTATGCGCCCAAGGGGGAAAGGCGGGGGCATGAGGTGGTGATGGTGGAGTCGGGGGAGGGTCCCCCCCCCCACCCCCACGGGTAAAGCCCCCACCCCCTCCCCGGAGCCATCGAATGTGGCCAAGGTGGACCCCCCACCCCCCAGGCCCTTGATGTGGGGGCCTTGGCCGCCACCTTGGCCACCCACATGACGGACGCTTGCCACAATTTGGTGGAGCAAGCGGCCATCACGGGGCTTGATGCCGCATTGGCCAAAGGGAGGGCGGCTAAGCAGAGGTCGGCCTTGTCGAGGGCAGAGAAGGTCCGGGGCAACACTCAGCGTGCCCTGAACCGTGCCCTCGAACTGGCCAACAAGAGGGGGGAAGAGCTGGAGGCAGTGAGGGGGGATCTCAAGGAGGCCGTGGAGGGGACGCAGAGGGGCAAGGTGATGGCGGCCCAGCTGAGGGTAGAGGTCGAGGCGCTGCGAAGGACGAGGGATGCGCTTCGGGGTGGCTGAGGCGCATGTACGCACCCTCACCTCCGCCCTCAGTGCCACCTACGCCGCCCAAAAAAGGGGTGGGTCCACCGGGGGTGCAGAGTCAGGGTAGCGGCGGGAGTGGGAGGCAATGACTATTGGATTCGCTCAAGGGGTTGCCTAAGGGCATTTTTCGTTGGTATCAGCGATATGGGGCCCAAGTGGACATGTGCCACTTTGTCCTAGTGGGAAGCGGAAACCCCAAACCCTCTTATTTTTCATTGACCATGGTGGCTGCTGGTACCCTGAGGCCTCCCCTCACCCCCATGGTTGTGGGGCTCAATGAGTATTGCACTCGCAGTGCACCACCATGGTTCACATGGTGTAGCATCCAAGTTGTTCGCACGCAAGGGACGGTCACCATGGGCCTTCACGCCCATTCGCGTGATGGGGCCTCACGGCGGATATTGTGTGTGGGGTCTTTCAAGGGGGGAGACTTCTGGGTGGAGATGGTGGCCTGCTGAATCCCTTTCTTAGGGACAAAAAGCGGCACACCCGTGTGTGCAGGGGTAATGAGCTGCGGAATGGGGCATTCAAGGCCACGCTCGAAGCCCCAGTTTTGTTCAACACCCGGGCACTACACGCTCCAGTGCCATGGGAGGGTGAGCGATTGAGTGTGATTTGTTATAGTGCAGGGGGGCTGCTGCATTGCACGCCTACCTGGCCGAGGCAGCTTGTGGACCTGGGTTTTAGGCTGCCCAAT
Organism: Eutreptiella sp. 'Long Island Sound 2002'; assembly: GCA_964036045.1. Lineage (NCBI taxonomy): Eukaryota > Euglenozoa > Euglenophyceae > Eutreptiales > Eutreptiaceae > Eutreptiella > Eutreptiella sp. 'Long Island Sound 2002'. The sequence goes on from OZ038381.1 coordinate 114,878,364, forward strand.
GTGCTCTAACCCCTCTAGTTAGGGCGCACTAACCTCTGCTCTAACTAGTTATCGCGGCAGTTATCGCGCTCTAACTGGGTGCTCTAATAGTTATTGTCTAACCGAGTTATCGCGGAGGTTATCGCGCGATACCTAGTTATCGCGGGGGTTATCGTGTGGGTTATCGCGCGTGTTTTTTGGGCCCCTGCGTCAAAACCATCCCTCATTTCCCGCCCAGGACCTCTTATGGTTCATGGATACTGATGTGAATGAGGCCTTGAGGGCTCTAAATTCATCTAACCTGCGGCGGTACACTGAGTTGCAATGTCCCAAGGCCTGGCGGCGGCAGGTTGAAGGCGGTTCAGAGGCTGGGTTGAGTTCCCTTGGGGGATCCCAACATTGTGTGTGGCACCAACATCAAGGGAGAAGTTTGTTTAAGTGTTGGGTCTTGCAAAGCCCTCTGTGCCCCACTTGGTGGCCATCTTGCATTCACTGCTCAGGAGCATGAGGCCCTGAGCATGCTACGCATGGCATGCAGCATGCATCTTTGCCAGCGGGCCCTTTTCCGAATGCCCCGCCGTTGTACTTAACGGGACCTAAGGACCGTTTGGCAATGCATGGATAATGCCCTACTGACCCCAAGGAACTATTGTAAGGTCCACTACAGGCCGCACTAGGGCAGCTGCCCATGTGCCGTTGCAGTCAATTGTGCATAATGCAATGCGATTCTTTTCATTTACATGGATGGGACTTCCTTGTGGAAGGCATCCTCTACCTGTGCATATGTATGTATGGTGAGCATACCCTGGCATACCAGGAATACCTAGGAGTATACAGGTAAAAAAGGGGGTTTCGGGAGAAAGGGGTACGTGACATGTACAGGTGGCTACTAATGTACAATGCACAATGCATGCATAGGTAGGTTCGGGAATACCTCTGGTTTGCCAATTGTGGTGATCAATGTTGTGTTTGAAACTACCCCATTTTGGGCTCTTGGGGTATACGGATGTATAGTCAAGGCTCCAATACCTCAGTATACGGCTGTATACTCTGGAGTATACGGCCGTATACTTAGAGTATACGGCCGTATACTTAGAGTATACGGCCGTATACTGAGAGTATTTGTTTGCACCACGTGATTGTTTCAAGTTGAAAAATTCCATTGGTGTGCCTTTTGTGCCCATCTTGTTGCATGCTTTGCCTTTGCCAAACAATTGCACACCACTTGAAACCAATTTAGGCTCATACTTCACTCATGATTGCAATGTATGTCTCCACCTGTGTCCATTTCAATCCATATTATGTTGCTTCTTGCTCTCCTAGGCCCTCTTTTTCTGGCACCACGACTGATGTGGGCACTCATGCCTTGCTGAAGAAGTGGGCCGACCACGTAGCTCTGCGCACAGTGCACAGAGGTGTGTACAGCTCCGACAGCACACGCACCATGTCTTGGGCTTCTCTTGAGACTTGTGCTTGGTCCCGCTTGGACACCCCTGTGGCCCTAGTGAAGGTAACCCAACCAGGCGTTGCCCAACCCCACATCTTCACGGACCCTTTGTTGTCGTTGTTTGACAACACCCCTAACCTGCAAGCTAATGTGCTGCAGCTCCATGCCCGCGCTGTCGTGGAGCACTTTAAAAAAAGCTGTGGGGGACCGAATAGGGAGATGAGTTCGTATCTGAGGGAATGGGAGATGCCGGATCGCTCTCCGGGGATTCAGGTCTCGGGGGACCTGGCTGGTGGCTGGCGCAAATGGGAGTGCAAGGCCCAGCAACTGCAGCAGGGGCATTGGGAGGACACCGCCGCCCTCTCACTCCGAATCGCCGTGGTCCTGGCATGCCGATTTGGAGGGGCACATCCTCCCCACCAGGTACAAGGGTACTGGGATGCACCCCTCCTTTTTCTTTCCCCTCACCACCACCCCCCTTTTTGGTGTTGAACACCATCGTGTCTCCATCCCTTTTGAGGTCGTCGATCATCGTCATGTCGACCACCTTAAGGACTTCAAGCAATGGGGCCATGCTTTCCGAACTGGCTTCATTTCTGTCGATTGGATGGAGAAGCTTCAGGATGAGTATGGGGAATTTAGGGGGGATGCGGGGGTCCATATTTTCAATGAGGATTGGCCCGCCGAGACTCGTACAGGGGACGGTGACACCCGCCGCACGGTGGCTCCACGAGAGGGGGTTGCAATGTACAGTTTTGCAAGGGAGGTCCTTATACCGCACTTGGAGACTCATTTTGGACGGAAGTGTCCGGTCCTGAATGTTACCACCTGTATTGTGGTGAAGGCCGGTACAAAGGATGTTGGAAAAACAAAAGTGTTGACACCGTGACATTAACGTCAGCTATGTTACCAGTCCGGACCAACACCTTGTTATTTGCTTGTTCCCGATGTTCTGCCCCGCACCCGATGATGGTTGTGATGGGGATTTTCTGGTTGCATCACACACGGGCCTCCCAGACCCTTGGGTGGAGGCCCCACCCCATTGGACAACGGCGATGTGCGGTTGGGCAATGCCCTACCACTAACCCCAATCGGCCCCGTGTTTTTGGTTTCATTTCGGCTGGTACCTCAAGGTTCGACTACAACAACACTTTCCCTGTTATTGTTCCCCCTTGGACCAGCAAAGCGGCCGTATCCCCCCATGGGTCTCAAGGCCCTCATGCCACTTGTGGTGCATTTGGTTGTGAGGTGTTGCTGAATGTGAGTGATGATACCACAGTTCTTTGTGTTACATGTGGTAATGTGCCATTGTGTGCCACCCACGGCGTGGAGGGACAGTGTGGTGCCTGTCAGGAGGGCGCTTGGAATCAGGGTGAGACACTGACGCAACACAGTGGTGTTCCATGGGGTCGCTGTCCGGCCCCACTGCAGTTCTACATGCCCGTTGATGGGGCTACGTTTTTTGCAATTCCCGAAAAATTGAGCCCCTGCCCCCTTCGAGTTGAGGTTGAGGGTCAGCTTGCATACGAGGAGTGCCCATTGCGGTAAATTCATGCCAACCCTTGCCTTCTGTGCACTCAGATGGCACTTTCCTTGCCTTTCCCCCCGCTTCATTGGTGGTTTCGCGGGGTTTGATTGGTGGTGTTGCTTTGGCTTCCACCGATGCCACAATTGGCGGGCTTTTGCATTGATTTGCACTTGGGCACAAGCACCATCTCATGGATGTTGCGCTAGCGGAGAGCTACGGTTGGGTGGCCATTCAAGACCGTCTCAAGAAAGAAGAAGTCGAAGCCAAAGCCCAAGCCAAAGTCAAGGAAGGGCAAGGAGAAGGCCGGGGAAGAAGTTGAGGACGTGGAGGAGGAGGAAGAGGAGAAGGATGAGCTGTGGTGAATATGCAATCAGGTATTTGTTGTGGCCTCTCGGCATTGGTGGAAGTGTGTTGTTGTTATTCATTAAGTGTCATGCATGTCAAAAGGCACGGTCACCGGTGGGTTTTTTTTTTGCCTGTCGTCAGCGCCCTGGTTGCGCTGCTTCAAGTTGAACTTTTCTTTGATCGTCAACCTTTTCAGCTTATTCGCAAGATTCTTCAATGGCCTACACTCGCTTTTGCATGATTGAGGGCAATGGGGTTTCAACCGGGGATGTTACGGCGCAAGTGTAGCATGCATACCTCTCACCCACCCGGTGCGACGGTCTGGCAATACGGCCGTATACCTTGTGTATACGGCCGTATACCCACGGTATACGGCCGTATACTCCCAGTATATGGCCGTATACTGCGAGTAAACGGCCGTAGGCCTGCCCCCCATTCCGGGTATACGGTCGTATACTCAGGGGGTATACGGCCGTATACTGGGGGGTATACGGCCGTATACTCATAGTATTTGTTGCGAACTTCAATCGATTTTGACGAGTTCTTTGTGAGAGTTCCACACTTTCTTCCCATGCAGGTCCAGCATGATCCATGGCCACTGCAGAGCATCACTGATTACGAAGTGGCCGAGCCCGAGCCGGAGTTGGTGGCGCCGCAGCCTGCCGCGGGCCAAGTGGTCTCCGGTCGGGAGTACGTGAAACCCATTCTGGTGGGTCGGGGGGATGTTGCCAGTGCGCCCTCCGACCCAGCATGCACCGCTGGCAAAGACACTGGGTACTATTCCCGACTGAATGTCCGTGCCAGTGGTGCACTATATGATACTCGACTGCCCATTAGGGTCATTGCAAATCTGAAGGAGGGGGTAGTGGAGGCGATTTGGGGTGCTGCAGTGTGGTCGAAGAGCTCGGGGAGGGTGCGGGTTTTTTTTAGCACGACAGGGGAAAAATGCGGCATTTCGAAATCCATCATGGTGCTCCAAAGGGGGGGATCCTGTCCCCCTTGAGGAATGCCTGGCCCTGTAGGCCGAGTTGGCCGCGAGGGCGGGAAAAAAGCTTGGGGTGAGGGGACTGAAGCGGGCTCATGATGAGCCCGCTGAGGTGAGCGCCACCCCTGCAGCCCCCCCCACCCGGAAGGCCCCCAAGCCTTCCGGGTCTGCTGCTGCTGCTCTTGCTGTGACCGCAGGGGGGCTTGAGGGGCTTTGGGGGGGCGGGGGGGATTGGAGCGGCTGCCCGCCGTGGCGCATGCAAGGCCCCGGAGGACCTCGCTGTGCCCAGCACCACTGACATTGTCAGTGGTGTTGTGGCGGGCTTGGGGAAGTCGCGGCTGAACATCTCCAAGGCGATTGGGGAGTTCAGCTGGACTACCCCAACCTCCTTGATGCAGGCCAATGCCTCCCTCAAGGGAGAGCTGAAGGCTGCCCATGCTGAGGGTGACGCCAAGGAGGGGAGGGTTGTGGACCTATATCCCAAGTTGGCCGAGGCCACCACAAGTGCCCATGACTGGCATCCCAAGGCCAAGGAGTTGGAGACGCAACTCCAAGCGGCCAAGGCCAATGAGGAGTGGGCGAGGTCCATTGTTGCCCATAGTGTCACACGACCTGCATCCCCACCCAAAGGGTCTGGGAGTCAGGGCAGTGGGAGTCACGGCAGTCGGTCCGCCTCCCCAGCACGTGGCCTGCCCCCAATGCCGCAATGACTACCCTAATCAAGCCCCGCCCTTGCAGCTTTGTCCCAAGCGTTGGTGTACCGCAAGCACCTATGATTTTGTGGGGCATTCTGCGGCCAAAACCGCATTTACGCTCCCGCACTGGATCTGAAACGGCTTACTGGATCTGAAACGGCCGCGGTGCCAAAAATTTGTCGTTCAAACATGAATTTTTGCAAAATCCATTGCTTGAATACATTTGATTCCTTGGCACAGAAGTGTGGATGTATCAGAACATTACAATGCTGTGCCTGAATCTAAAGATGCCTGCCAAAAGTCGTTTTAATATTGTTGTTCTGCTGTTTTTGTGCTGCTCAGCTGTAGTGCAGATCGCTCCGGACATTCCCGGCCATTGACCGCTAAATTTTGACACAGCATTTCTGACTAATGCTTTGCAATTGCCTTTGTTTTGCCTTGCTTGCACACACAACGTTGAACTGGTGAGAACTGTTGAGAACTGAGGTACCTGGGACTTGATTTGTGTTGCTGGTAAAGGTTTCGGAACAGTTGACAGTTGACGTGCTGTGCACTTGCTTGTGTTGTGCCTTCTTTGCCCGGTCTTGGCTCTGTGAGTTTACTATTTGCCTAATTTGTTGCAAAGCCTGTTCTGCAACCCTTGACTCTCCCTGAAAAGGGATCTCCTGTGGTGCAGAACTACCCATTCCAACGGTCAGGCTTTGTAGCTCATCTTTGGCAAATAGTCTCAAACTTGCAGGCACGGGCCCTTTGCAGCGCACAATGCTCAAAAGAACTAGGCTTCAGGTTGGGAGGTGTTTGAAGTGACAATGAGAACTGAGGTGTGTGGTTAACTGAGAAGTCAGTTTGAACTGGTCTTACCCTACGATGCTCAAAAGAACTTTGCTTCACAAAGGTTGGCACAGGTTTTTGAACTGACTTTGAGAACTGAGGTGTGCAGGTAACTCAGAACTCGGCTTGAACTGGTTGCAGCGTACGAGGCTCCAAAGAACTTCGCTCCACAAAGGTTGCCACAGGCTTTTGAAATGACGATGAGAACAGAGGTGTGTGGTTATCTGAGAACTCGTTTTGAACTGGTCGCACTGTACGAGGCGCTAAAGAACTTCGCGTCACAAAGGTTTTTGAAATGACACTGAGAACTAAGGTGTGTGGTTAACTGAGAACTCGGTTTGAACTGGTCGCAGCGTACAAGGCGCTAAAGAACTTCGTGTCACAAAGGTTGGCCGAGGTTTTTGAAATTAGCCGCTGTGCGGATTGCTGTGCAGCTCTGCAGCTGTGTAGGTGGTACGGTGCAGCCAGTTGTCTGCTCTGCATATGTCAGTAGACTGATTACAGCTGTTCTTGAACCCTGAACTGAAGGTACAGCACACAGCAATAATTTGAAGCTCGAATGTGCATCGTGCAGCTGTATGATTTTTTTAGTGAAATGTTTGTTATGAAAGGTTGGGGTATTGACGAGCATATCACATTATAACTGCATGGTGCAAGACAAAGAGCACAAGGACAATGTGAATCGTGTGTAGATCAGGGTCAATCTATGTTGTCTACATACATTGCAATGACTTCCATTTTGTATTGTGTTGGACGAGTAAGTAATTCATTTCTCCACACAAATTGAGTCTTTGTTTTGCCCGAAATATTGGATGTGCATTACATCTTGGCACTCAAAATGAGCCACGCGTCAACTCTTATTATGAATGATAGGCAAAAACCACAAAATATTCAAAACAAGCTTAATACACAACAAAGATGTGTCCATTTTGTCAACCATTTGGATAGAATCCGGGTTTTGGCCACTTTGTGCCCGGTAAAATCAAAGGTGAGGTGCACATCTTGGGTGTTCAAGTGCACACCGTGCAATGGAGCTACAGAAACACACACACAAGGGAAGGATTGGCGCTGTGCGCGCTTGTGCAGCAGCAATGAAAGGCAAAGGGAGTCAATTTGCCTTTTAAATGCACATGCGCATGCAAATTTTCCAAGGTGGTTCAGTTGGACCACCATTCAAGTGGTACAATCCAATACCTCACAAAGAATGCTGGGCCATCGCCATATGAAGGATCCTTCTCCGCTTTCCGCCATTTGCGTTGTTGGGGCGCATAGTGGTGGGGAGGTCTGTGTTGAATCAGGTGGAGTGCTCCATAGTCCCACGCAAGGGACGCCGATGCGGTTGAATGTACATGGAGGTGGTGTTGTGGATGCGAAGGCCTACAAGGGCTGGCCGGGACTAGTTTTTACCTCCAAAGCCCAACACGGGCGTGCCCCATGGGGGGGGGAGCGCTATGTCATTGTTTCCTACAATGGGTGCAACACAGATTACATCCATGATGAATCTTTTGAAGAGTTATTGGCCTATGGCTTTCATCCTTGGGGCCACTAGTGAGCAGCGTATACTACTAGTATACGGCCCCGTACCTCTGAGTATACGGCCGTATACCTGTGAGTATACGGCCGTAGACTCAAAGTATGCGGCGAACGCTTTGCGCTGAATCTTGCATGCTGTGCCCCTATTGCTTGTGCTTGTGCGCACGGTTCGATTGGGCAACTGGCCCACATATGCCTGGAACATGTTTTTGGAGCAATTATTCTAACAACTATGTTTGCGAATGCCCATCAGAAGGAGAAGGGGCTCTGTTTGGAGAGTATTCAAACATTTTGTGAGGGAATCAAACACCGGCGATTGACCCCCTCTGCAGTATGTGATCTGCATCCACAAAGGTCAACGCCACCACATTATTTTGTTTCACATCATATGGCCCACCCTGGGTTTTTTGCATTAGGATTGGGGGGAAAGAGGGCAGCGGCAAAGACGCTTGTGGATGCAATCGGTAGCATCAGCATTGCTTGGTAATGATGTATTTTTACGACCCCATGCTCAAGGTCTCATGATTATTTTAAAAGATGGTGAGGTGGAGGCGGCCGACAAGGAGGCAATTAACCTACTCTGATGGATGCGGCGGCACCATCTTTCCATCCGGGCATTGAAGGGTTGCATGAGGACAACATCCACTTGGGACCATGTGATGGCAATGTGTAAGACCATCACACCTTACCTGTCCAAGGGGAGCGTTTGGGAGGTGGCCACTAAAGGGGGTACACGGACATGGGGGGTGGTGGAATTGCATGATATTGGCACCACCATGGTTGCATGTGCCCATGCCGAGGACAGCATTCGGAAGTATGAGAAAAAAACATATTTGGCTGTTGTAACTGTTGTGATGCCACTGTTTTTCATAATGCCAGTGCCACCCGCTGTGACGCGTCTGTGGACCTATGGAAGGATAGGGGGGCACACCATGATTGTCAGGCATGCACCCCATGATGGGTTTATGATGGGGAAGATGATGTGGCCCATCTGAAAAGGATGGATGCCGTGGGGAAGTTGAATGACCAAGTCACAAAACGGGAAGCGGAGGGCGGCATAGAAATTCGGGGAACTCCCAAGAAAATTATTGTGTTTTAAAAGTGGGGATGGGAAAGTCATGATGTCGGGTTCGTGTGGGAAATGTTCGAATTGCAATCTCAAGTATGACCAATTACAAGCCCATTTATTTGCAATTGCAGATTTACCAGTGCTTCCTCGCATTGGGTCCCTTATGTCTTGCATCCCTCCCGTCCGCAATGTTCGAGATGTGGCAGATTGTTGTGCAAGGGTGGGAACAGGCATTGGGAAACGTCTCAAGGACAGTGCCCGCACATGGGGCCCACCAAGAGCCTTAAGGGCCGTGTCCCATTTCATTTCTAACCTCCAACAAGAGGCGAAGCACATCCCTGTGGCTGAGCGAGTGATGCGTGCTCCCTCGAAAGAGAAGGAACACACTCATGACATTAACGCCTCCTGCCTTTTTTTTGAAACACGTGAGTTGCACGCCGAGTTGGTGCGCATTTTTGCAATGTATTGTACCCATGTTGTGAGGTGGGAGGGCAGCAGGTGGCTCAAAACTAGTGCCGTCCTGCACCTCATGTTTCAGGCCTTTTACTATATGCAAAAGATTTCGCGCCATGTGGCTCCTGTTGCCATGGACCAACGCCAACGTTATGCATGCATGGTTACACAATTCACCAAGGCATGGGGGGCAGTGGGGTGGAGTGTTCCGGTTTGTGTGCATTGGGTGCTGTGCCACAGTGGGGGGCACCTCCAAAGGTGGGGGAATTGTATTAAGGTTTCCTCCATTCCAACGGAACGGAGGAACAAAAGTTTTCAAATGGACATCCGCCATTGTTTTCAAGGGTGGAAGCTGAGCAAGCCTTATGTCACGCGATGGGGACTAAGGCATGCTCTGCACCCGCACGCCCTTGATTGGGGCATGTGGTTGTGGTTTGGGCAAAAGGGCTTGGGTAGAGAGGGGATCAGGTTTGGCATGCAACGCATGCGGAAGCAGCATCGTGCACCAAAGCACATGTAGGTATGTATCATGTGATATGATATGACGCGCAATATGCCTAAGTATGTATATTAGGTTTATATAACATGCGGAAGTGGATCACATTTGACATTCCGGATGGGACATCAAACAGGATGCTTCTTGTGGTCTTCTGCTTTGCTCATATGGTGCTCCTTAGTGTATACAATGTGTTTGGGGATTGGAGAGTCATGAGTACTTGCAAGGGGGAAGATAGTTGATGAGAATGGTGGTATGGGTGGGAGGCAGAAAGTCCCCGTATACTCCGAGTATACGGCTGTATACCTCCGAATATAGGGCCGTATACTCCAAAGTATACGGTAAGAATACTTCTGAGTACACTGACAAATACCTCACAGAGTGAAGATTGCCACACACAGGTGTGGGTGTATGGAATTGGCTTTGTGGTTTTTTGACCCCCCTCCCCTATTTTCATGGTGCTAAACTCATTTTTTCATATTCCTTGGGCACAGGGAACAACTAGGTACATGTGACAAAATGGTTGTTTTGGGGAGGTATTTTCAGTATGCAAGGTTATGCTCACCATATGGGTCAATGTATGGGGGGGGGGTTCAAAGTATGCTTCAAAGGTGAACCTATGGGCCTCATAGTTTTGCAGGGATGGCGGGGATGAACAGGCTTTTTTGAGAAGCTTGGACATCTCCGCCAACCTCAACCAAGAGGTGAAGAAGGTGGAGGAGGACATTGTCGTCTTTCAAAACCAATTTTTGACTTGCATTGTTATTTTGACGGGGGATGGAAAAGGGATGCAAGCAATGGTGGGGCTGGCTCTAAGTGTTGGTTGTGCAAAGACCCCATCGGTATTGTCGAGCAAATGGGGGTGGAGTCCACCTCCAGATAGGGGGCATTTTTGAGATCTGTGACCCATGACAGACGCCCTGGGTACTACCAACATGCACCATTCCGCATTCTAAATGCCATTGCAAAGCGCACTGAGACCACCCTTGAGGCCCCCCCCCCTTCTACCCCTAGTGAATCTCAGGCTCTTGCAGCTTTGCAGGCCGTCGAACAAGCCGTCAAGGATGAGACCTCAGGCATTCCTCTGAGCGAATGTCTCCCCTTGGCCTCAAGGGCCAAGGAAAAAGATTTTGATCTTCCGAGCACCAAAATGTTCCTCACCCCCCCCCTTCCAAAGGCAATTTGTGGATTTGCTCAAGGAGTCTGTCCCCTCGGTGAGGACCCCTGGTGGACCTCCATTATGGGTTGTTTTGCATGTCATGGTGAAAAGCATTGAGGGTTTGTATGAGCTTTGGAGGGCGAGGGAGGACACTCTGACCAGAGTGGAACACCACCGTGCGTTGACCACAAAGTTTCCAAAAGCTCCTGGAGACTCAGGTTGGTCCCCCAGCAGGTGGATCCATTGGTGCATGGCACATTCCACTTCTTTTTTGCTGAGAAGTGGAGGACCATTTTTCAGTTTTCCTCCATCCCCACAGAGTATCGGCATGGGTCTTGCAAGAGGAGGCCTAAAAATTGTTTCAAGGGTTGGTCCTTGGTGAGGCCAACTATGTGCCTTCGCCACATGCACCATTGCATGTCCATGAACGCCCTGGATCAAGGGCTTTTGGGACTGGGGGCAAGCAAGGCCTCGGAAGTTGAGGACTTTGTGTGAAGAAAGCCCAAAAATGCTTTGTGTCAACTGTTTTGTCTTGTTTGTCCTAGTGAGGGATGGAGGAGGTGTGCACAATAACTACCCGCGATAGCTACACGATAACTGAGTTATCACGCGATAACTAGTGCTCTCACTAGTTATAGCAAGGTACTCTAACTCTGCTCTAATTCTGCTCTAACTGTGCTCTAACTCTTTGCCCCCCCCGGAAAAAAACCACCCCTACGATGAGGGGTGTTTTGGGGAAAGGAGGGGGATGGGGGATTTTTGAGGGTGCCGAATCCATTTCTTCAGGTAGTTTTTCCCAAATTTGGGGCTAGATTGGTGTTACAGAATTTTTGCTCTAACTAGGGGTTACGCACCATGCCCTAGATCGCTGCATCCCACTGCCCTTGGCACCCCACCTTCCTCTCCCGCTCTGCCCCGAGCTCCGATCTCGCCGTCATGGAGATCGCCAAGCAGAGTACCCTCTTTTTCGTGGGGAACGTGCACCAGATCGAGATCTGCAAGGGGGACAACGTCGATGCGGACTCGGATATCCCCTTCACCATGTTGGGCGTTGCCCCCCCCGGTGCGGCCGACCACACTTAGGCATCTCCACAACATTGCCTCAGCACGGCGGCTGCCCAAGTGTTCGCAGGCTTGGCATGGTCAATCACATATCCATGTGATTGCAAGGTGTGCTTGCTTGTGTGTCTGCTTCCTTCACTGCCAAAATGCACGAAATTCACGTGAAATTTGTACGAACATGGTACGAAATTCGTACGACTTTCCCGTGAATGACTTGGTTTGAATACACGAGATTCCATGACATTCGTACGAATCTGGTACAAATTTCATGTGAATTTGCGTGAGTTTCGTCCAATTTGTTCGTCTCATCGTTGTATTGTTCCATCCTTGCTCCCCCTTCCTGCATTGGTGCCTTGCACACTTCTCCCTCTCTGTATGTCCCGTTTCACGCCGGGTCGCCGGACGTCGGGCACCACGCCCGGCGGCGGTTCACGCCGCACCGGCGTGTGCAAGTGCCCGAGCAGGAGAGCGTGGCGGCCCGCCGCACCGGTCGTGGACGGGCCCTGAGCGAGGCCGACAGTGAGCGCAGTGAGCCGTCGTGCGCTCGGGACGCACTGTGCGGGGCTGCAGCGAGGCTCGCCCCGGTGCGCGGCATGGGCAAGCGGCCGGGCGGGAGATGATCGTGGCCATGCCGTCCCGCGAGGACTTGGGAACTGCCCACGCGGACCCCCCCCCTTGGCCCGGGTCACCCTCGCCGCCAGGCTGATGGATCTGGCCTAGACGCACACGGTGGCGCCTGGTCCCGACGGCCGGAAGCGGAATCTCCTTGCCGTGTGGGACCTGGCCTTGGAGGCCCCGGGGCTGCAGGCCGACCTCCGCATCTCCTTCTCCTGCCCCCTTGTGCTCCAAGGGGGTTAAAACTTGCTCGATAGGTAGGAGCTGGTGGGCTTGTTTGCTTATCGGCTTGTAAGCGGGCACTGGCGGGTGCGGACGGGGGTGGCGGGGATTGGAGAGGAGGGGACGGTGACAACAGTTGGGGTCGTTGGGCTGAATTTTGTCACGGTGTGGGAGAAGTGGAAGCCGGGGTGGGTGGACGTGGCATGGCTTGCCATGCGCGTCCATGCGGGGAGGCACTAGAAGGGGAGGTTGAACGTCATTGACGTCGAGGGAGAGGAGGACGACTCCCCGCCCCCTCCGCCCGGAAGCAGTAAGCCCAAGCCCCGACCCCAAAATGACAATTCTGCCCCCCCCCCCCCCCCAAGCAGGCCCCGTGTACGGGCACCCCCGCGGAGGGGGCGGCACGGGACCAGTCGAGGAAAGCTGTGGAGGAGTGCGTTGAACAGGAGAGCAGCAATACGCGACCTGAGATGTCCGCGCGATCAGCTTGGAGTCCGCCAGCTGCGACCTCGAGACCCCCCCGTCGAGGGCCAACGAGGAGAGCCGAGTCGCAGTTGGCAGCCGTCATCCAGGAAAGGGAGCGCCTCGCCTGCAGGGTGAAAACCCTGGAGCGCGACTTGGCGACGGCGCGCAAGGCCACGGGGGCCAGGTCGACAGGATAGACAGGGGAGGGTGCCGAGGGTGCGGAGGACCCAACGGCCGAGAGGGCGGCGGGGGGGGGAGTGCACTCCGCCGGCGTTTGTTACCTTCTGGCTGGCGCGTAGGCATGGCATGCCAAGGCTGAGGCAGCAGCAGGACAGATGTCAGCCGTCGCAACGGGCCTCCGGACGGCCCTGCTGGCGGGTGGCCAGTCGTTCCGGGTGGCGACCGTGGCGTTGTACTGAGCCCACCATGGAGGAGAGGTTGATTATGGCGTTTTGGCGGATCCGGTCGTTGCAGCTCTCTAGGAGAGAGGAGCGGTACTTAGTGGGGAGCATGGCGTACGGTGTGGTATGTGACTACGTGTACGGCATGCTTCGGCCCGGGCGTTCACTGACTATACGGGAGACAACAGGGCCATCCATGGTGCGGCCTGCTACCTAGCGGACTGCATCCGCCGGTTGTACAAGTGTCGACCACCCCCACCCTCGGACATCATGCAGCCCGGGGACCGGCGGTTGCATTGCTTGCCTATCGCGGTGGATGCTACATCGAGGTTTGAGGCCTCGTACGTCCATTGCATGCTTGGAGGCAGTGCCAGCCTCAACCAACTATCTGATTTGTGGCTACTAGAGGGCACCTCTCAAGAAATTGATTTTGATGATGAGTTGTGCAAGGCCGCAACCGTACAATTTAAAGATACGGAAGGGGATGATAGGCAGCCCCTTTGTTTCTGTGTGCAGATGGGAAAGCGCAGGTCCTCATGGCGGGTTGCCAAAATTGGAAGGCAAAATCCCCCGGTTCCACCGTGTGTTGGGTCTGCATGCGCAACCATGCTGTTTGCCTTACTACCTTTGGCACAGCAAGTGCAATAGACGCCAACTGGATAGGGGCCGTTGCTATAGGTGCTATATATAGGACCATTACGAGTGATGGGCGAGTGCCTGATTATGGCCTCCATGGGGTCCTCCGTGTCTTGTTGTGTGGCATGAACGGGACATGGGACCTGGTTGTACAATTGACGGGTAAGGCACCGCCCACTGTGGCACGCACCATGCTCCAACTAAATTTGGATGAGGCACGGCTTGCTGCACGAACTGGCACCCGTGCCTCATTAAACAATGACAAGGCAAACAGCAAGGGGAAGGTTAGGATGGAGTGTGCTGCTGCCATCCACTTCATGCGGAAACAGGGATCAGGAGAAGGTAATGGATGCTTGCCTCCAACACCCCAATGTGAGGCAGCATCAAGTAGGTGGAAAAAGTTCGGAGTCGGTGTGCAAAACATGGTGCGAGAATTTTGAAAGTGTGTATTCGCTTGGTGTTCCGCATGGTTCTCTGGGGCAGACTTGGGGCGGCTCCGGAACCATAGCATAGCCATGGGCGCTGCCCACAATGAGCTCCAGTGGGGCAAACTTCTGTGGACTCATCTTTGTATTGACCACATGTATTATTTTGCAAAGAAGTGGAGAATCTTGTCAAATTTCTCCTGCTTTACCACAGAGGGAAGTCACCGGAGGCTGAAGCGCATGTTGCGCAGCAGCGGGGGCCCAAGTCTTCTCCGGGGGGGACTAGAGATGCAAGCGGTTGTGGACAACCACATCATTGATAATAGCCTTTGTTCGCATTGGTGGGATGCGACCAAACGGGCACAAAATGGGCAAGGGCCCACAACAGTGCAAAGGTATGCAAGCCGTACAAGAAGACGGCTTCTAACCGACATGCAGCACCTTCAGACTCTGGAGCGGCGGTTCCGGTGTCGCAAGAAATGGACATGAGAACACAACACAAACTCAGACTGTTGTTCCCTATGGCCATGCAGGGATGCATTGGAGTGCGTATCTTGAATGTTAGGACAAATGAGGGGGTGCACACTGGTAAGATTTGTGTAAAAACTTGTGAATTCTCGCCTATGAATCTGCTACAGGCTTGCCGGGTTTTGACACCTCTCGTTTTGGGCGCCGTTTGGGCTTGGTGCATGCTTTTGCGGCGGGACTTTCACTAGAGGATGCCTAATGAAGCTGGGGGAAGAATCAAATCCCTCACACAGAACCAGAAATATGGCATATTCACCCGAAAACCTCGAATTTTGGGTAAATTCACGCGAATATTCACGCCCCATTCAAAGGGCAAGTTATCCCCCGTTCAAGAAGGGTACAAGCATCTTGCACACCAACCGCAGTCCACAGTCAAAGTAAGAGGAGTGATTAGACTCACTCCTCTTTTTTTTTTTTTTTTTTGGGCGGGAAACGGCCATGCCTAAAAAAAAAAAAAAAGGAGGAGTGATTAGACACTGCTCACATCATTTTAAAACACTGGCCTGAAAAAAGGGTCGATGCATCTCGATGCTATGGAAATTCGTTACCTCCCATCTATCGTCCATCGAGTACTCGCAATGCACTGGGCGATCTTTCTGACGCAACATGTATCAAGTGCAGGCACCAGTCAGGTGCAACCATGGTATCAACATAACATTCAAGCCGGGGTTCATGCTCCCTCTTCCCTGTAACAGCGTCCTGCCCAGAAATAAACGTTTTTTCCCTTTGCATGGAATGACAGGCTGGTATGACCAGCAAAACAAGTGCTCGGATTGGGTCACAGTTCAAGGGGTGAAGTTCAAGTTGCTGGGGTTGGGGATGTGGGATGAGAACCCCGAACCCCCAGGGCAGGTTTATACACATTATTAAGTTATCATGTCTGCTCCACGCCGTGAGCGCAAAATGTTGACCAATTATTTCACAGCAATGGAATTGGCTTAGGTAGGTAGGTAGGTAAGGGCGGCCGCGTCCGCAGCCTCATCTGACATCTCCTTGTTTGTTTTACATGGTGGCCGCCTCTGGCAGGAAGGAGAGGTCGCCACCATTAGTTCCCCTGGCAACCCCTGTCTCACCTCACGGCCGAGAACTTCAACCAGGTTCCCTTGGGGCATGACCGGCGGTAGGCTGCCTTCAGTTGCTGCTCTCACGGTTTCAGCTCCTTCCGGTCACCCTTTGAAAGATCCCCCGGCCTTCCCCCCCTAGCACAGCCTATTGGGCGCCTACAGGCGGGTTTCCTGTGGATAGCCCTGGCCGACAGCGGAGCATTTCTCTCTGTCAACCACATTCCACCACTCCCCATCCCTCACCGGTTGGAGTACCCACTCGGCTCCCGGATACACTTCGGTGTCGTCCATCCACGGCTGGAGGCCAGCGGGCGACCCTTTCCACTTTCCCCCTGGTCCCGCTCACGCGTGAACCTACGTGTACTCAGGCCATTGACCCGGGGATCTCAAGGTCAACCCTCACCCCTGCGGACACCTCACGGCCGTCCCGGAATTCAGGGCATTTTCCCGACTTGCCGTGGTCAGGTTCCCCATGGTTGGCCCATGGTTCACCACTCCATGGCGACTGGTTTCCCAATCCCACGGGGCTGTTGCTTGGCGCTTTCAGTCTCCCTGCCCATCCCATGTCCCATTCCCTTTTGCCTCATCCCGGCACCGGCCCGTTCCCTGCGTCCCATGGACTCCCTACCCTGTCCAGCCGTTGTGCGGCCCTAGCCACACGCCCTTCCCCGCCCCGTCCCCTTGTCCCTTCATCCCGTGTTTATACCCCACCGGGTCGCCAGCAACCCTGTGGCCTGGGCCCACTGGATCCTCTTCCATCCGGGGACCGCTTCGTGCGCCTAGCATGGGTCGCTCCGTTCTCGCCCCCGTCCCTTTCCCCTGTGCCGCGGCCCCTGCCTAATCCCCTGGGCTGTTGTGCGGCCCCATCCCATCCCTCATCCCGTGTTTATACCCCACCGGGCCGCCAGCAACCCTGTGGCGCGGGCCCACTGGATCCTCATCGATCCGGGGACCGTTTTGTGCGCCTAGCACGGGTCGCTTCCTTCCCGCCCTTTTCCCCTGTGCCGCGGCCCCGGCCTAATCCCCTGGGCTGTTGTGCGGCCCCATCCCATCCCTCATCCCGTGTTGATACCCCACCGGGCCACCAGCAACCCTGTTGCGCGGGCCCACTGGATCCTCATCCATCCGGGGACCGTTTTGTGCGCCTAGCACAGGTCGCTCCCCTCCCGCCCCCGCCCCATTCCCGGGCCGCTTTGTTCCCCGAACGTTCCTGTCCGCGGCACCGGGTGCACCCCCGGACGATCCAGTCCGGGGGTTTGTGCCGTGCTCCACTCCGCCCCGGATGCTCCAATCCGGGGCGTCTTTTTGTCGTATTCTCTCCGTTGCCTCGGACGCTCCAGCCCGTGGCACCGGGTTCTCCCCCGGAAGATCCAGTCCGGGGGCTAGTGCCGTGCTTCATTCCGCCCCGGATGCTCCAATCCGGGGCTTTTTTTTGTCCTACTCTCTCCGTTGCCTCAAACGCTCCAGTCCGTGGCACCTGGTTCACCCCCGTACGATCCAGTCCGGGGGCTAGTGCCGTGCTTCATTCCGCCCCGCATGCTCCAATCCGGGGCGTCTTTTTGTCGTATTCTCTCCGTTGCCTCGGATGCTCCAGTCCGTGGCACCTGGTTCACCCCCGGACGATCCAGTCCGGGGGCTAGTGCCGTGCTTCATTCCGCCCCGCAGGCTCCAATCCGGGTAGGTCTTTTTGTCGTATTCTCTCCGTTGCCTCGGACGCTCCAGTCCGTGGCACCGGGCTCACCCCCGGAAGATCCAGTCTGGGGGCTAGTGCCGTGCTTCATTCCGCCCCGGATGCTCCAATCTGGGGCGTTTTTTTGTCCTACTCTCTCCGTTGCCTCAAACGCTCCAGTCCGTGGCACCTGGTTCACCCCCGTACGATCCAGTCCAGGGGCTAGTGCCGTGCTTCATTCCGCCCCGCAGGCTCCAATCCGGGTAGGTCTTTTTGTCGTATTCTCTCCGTTGCCTCGGACGCTCCAGTCCGTGGCACCGGGCTCACCCCCGGACGATCCAGTCCGGGGGCTAGTGCTGTGATTCATTCCGCCCCGGATGCTCCAATCCGGGGCGTCTTTTTATCGTATTCTCTCCGTTGCCTCGGATGCTCCAGTTCGTGGCACCTGGTTCACCCTCGGACGATCCAGTCCGGGGGCTAGTGCCGTGCATCATTCCGCCCCGGATGCTCCAATCCGGGGCGTCCCTTTATCGCATTCTCTCCGTTGCCTCGGATGCTCCAGCCCGTGGCACCGGGTTCTCCCCCGGACGATCCAGTCCGGGGGCTTGTGCCGTGCTCCACTCCGCCCCGGATGCTCCAATCCAGGGCGTTTTTTTGCCGTATTCTCTCCGTGCCCTGGACGCTCCAGTCCGTGGCACCGGGTTCACCCCCGGACAATCCAGTCCGAGGGCTAGTGCGGTGCCTCATTCCGCCCCGGATGCTCCAATCCGGGGCGTCTTTTTGTCGTATTCTCTCCGCTGCCTCCGATGCTCCAGTCCGTGGCACCTGGTTCACCCCCGGACGATCCAGTCCGGGGGCTAGTGCCGTGCTTCATTCCGCCCCGGATGCTCCAATCCGGGGCGTCTTTTTATCGTATTCTCTCCATTGCCTCGGATGCTCCAGTCCGTGGCACCGGGTTCTCCCCCAGTCGATCCAGGGCGGGGGCTTGGGCCGCGCTCCACTCCGCCCCGGATGCTCCAATCCGGGGCGTCTTTTTGTCGTATTCTCTCCGTTGCCTCGGATGCTCCAGTCCGTGGCACCGGGCTCACCCCCGGACGATCCAGTCCAGGGGCTCGGGCGCTCTCCAACCCCCTTCCACTCTTCCTTTCGGGCGTGCGGCGGCGGCCTGCTTCCCGCTGGCATTATTAAGTTATCATGTCTGCTCCACGCCGTGAGCGCAACATGTTGACCAATTCTTTCACAGCAATGGATTTGGCTTAGTAGACATAGCGCATAGACATATGCGTAGACATAAAGGATCTGGCCACATTGCGCACGCGCATCCACTGTCAAATTTTGACAGAAGTGAAGACCTTTTGGTTTCTTTCAGGATGCATTTTTGACAGGGTGGACAGATGCTGTGTGTGCCATTTTAAGGGTGTGCGTTTCCTGCTGCTCATTTTGCAGCTCTTCATCTTTCGAAAAAATGTCGCACAGAGCGACCATCACTGCTGCTTGCGACCGCAACGACCCAGAGGATCCAGACCAGGGTCCGGGTCCGTGCCCATGCAGCGCACCCTACCAAGTACCCCTATCACCGCCCCATGACCCTCATGAGTTGCCTCCTCGTGGTGCAAGTAAGCCATGAAAGGCGCGCATCGGGAGGGCAGGCAAGGAAGTATCTTTGCCTGCGGAGGCATACGGGGCTGACGGGGAGACTCCGACAGAGTATTGGTGGCAGAACCTGGATGGAATGTGGTTGCAAACATTTTTGTGCATGTGGGATGCGCTATTCTAGGGCGTGGTACCAACCCCCCCCCCCCGATTTTGGGGGTTGTCAATATGGCTGGAACCCGGACTTTCACATGTTACATGGGTGCACTGGGATGCAACAATTTGCCTTCCATGTCTCGTTTGCTCGGTATTGCCCGTTTTGCACTTTTTGCGATTTGGTTTTTCTGTGCTGTAACTAGTTAGAACGGGGTTAGAGCACTATTTATCGCGGGGGTTATCGCGCGATAACCTAGTTGTCGCGCTTTTTATCGCGCGAAAAATAGTCATCGCACCAATTATCGTCGGGGTTATCGCGCTTCGTTTGCTCGTGTTCCATGATTCCCCTCTTCGTCTCAGGTCTGCAATTATTCACTATGGGCTTCGCTGCTGCCCACGCTTGGTGCAAGCACCATCAAAAGCTCCTTGGGGTTTGTCGCCCGAGCGTACCTGAGGGGTTTACGATGGGTGACACCAAAGTGCGGCGCCCGGTGGCGAGTCATTTTGAGAAGGGTGTGGACATTGGACTCATCATTCATAAGTGCCCCTTGATGGTTGACGACAAGGACCCCCTGGTTCTCAACAACTACATTCCTGAGGTGGTAGAGGTAATTCTAGGGGTTGCTGGATTTTTTATGCAGCTTCATTCGGAGGATGTGGAGGCGGTGGTGGAGTCCGTCGGCGCCCATGCCGAGAAGGTTCCGGGGAAGAAGACGACCCTCTATTTTGGTCAGGAGGAAGAGGAGGATGTGGAGGAGGAAGGGGAGGAGGTGGAGGAAGTGGGGGAGGGGAGGGGGAGGGACAAGCCCCACCACCCCCTCATGATTGCTGTCCAGAAGGTAAGGATCTGAGTTGGCAAGGGGAGGGGGATGACGGATGACTGGTTCCCCCAACCCCTTACCCACAACGGCTGCCGGGTCTGCACCGAGGACCCCGAAACCAAGCTCCCCATGCACTCTCTTTGCACCACAAGGGAGTGGGAGCGTGAGTGATATGGGGTCACCACGCCCAACATTGTTTCGGGTCAGGGGGTAATTCCTTTTCTTTTTGGGGCAACACCTCTCCTTATTGCGGAGGCCGAGGAAGTGGTTGAGGCAGAGCCCATGAGGGCCTTTAATAGGGATCCAAATCATGTTGTGGTCACCACCCGGGACAAGTTGGTGGTGAACCACTTGCTCGAGCACGATTTTTTGCGTCATGTGTAGCTCGAGAGTCTTTTGGATGATCTTGAGAGGGTGCCTCGCTCAGAGAAGGTTACCATTTTCAATGAGAACCCCCCCATTGTGGGCGGCCCCAAGATTCAGGGACCCGCCGCACAGTCTACGGCAACTATGGGGGCCGCAACCACCACAAGCACAACCCCCACACGCTCCGCGATCTGCCAGTTCTCAAAAGGGTCGCAGATCGTGTGCTTGAGATTGCGAAGAAGAGTGTGGTGGGGGGGGGTTGCATGGAGCTGCACCATTCTCGATATGGCAAAAATTTTGTGCTATGTTCAGACCCCACAACCCCTGAATCGCTTTGCCCCCCCCCTTCACTTTGCCCGACGGCACGTTCATTGTTAATTGTTTGATTATGCCTACACATTACCATGAGGCCGCGCATGGGTCGCATTTTCTTTTGGTCCCCTCAGCAGTGCGGGGTTCCTTGACACTTGGGTGGAGAGGTCTGTCCCATTCAAGAGGGGTACGGCCTTTTTTTTTGTAATGTCCTTGATGTTCACCGGGGGGCAGGCATTCCAAAGGCCGCAGCCACTGGTGTGTCCGATCCTCGCCTCATGGCATATTTTTAAATTGAGCTAACACAAGCCCCTAACCTACGGTTCCCCAACCTGCATGTCACCCAGGCCATTGAGCGGCCCCAGCTAGGGGCGCATGGTGCCAGGGGATGCCAAGAAGGCGCCATGTGAGGGGGCGGTTAGGTGTAGGGGGAAGTTTGTTGCCAAGTGCTGCGGCCGCGAGCTGGCGGGTTTGTGCGCCGCACACAAAGATGGTCTTTGTGTGCCATGCCAAGAGGGGGATGAGCCGGAGGGGGGGGGGGGTAGAGGAGGGGGGGAGGACCCCAATGGGGTCAGCATTGAGCAATGTGGTCAATGCTTGCTCCCGCTGGGAACAACCACCGGGGGCTTTTTGTTGAGGGGGTGTGGGGGGGGGGCGAGGTGATTGCCCCCCTCACTACTGAGGAGGTTGGGGGGCTGGTAGGCCACCCCGACCAGGTCCCCTTTGGCCAAGATGTGCCTTGGGGAGGGACTGCCGTGGCCCACCTTGCAAGAGCATGTTGGGATTAAGCTGGCGGCGGGAACCATTTTGGTGGTGAGAAAGGGAATGTATGGAGGAGTGGCGAGGATCCCCTGGAGCTCGATGGGGTTGCCTTGGTGGTGGAGTGGAGGCAAGTGGGGGAGTATGCGGCCGGACTTTGTGTGGCTGCAGAGGATGTAGATGCGGCTCACTGGTGGCTAAGTGGAAATGTGAACTTTGGGCTCATTTGGGGCTCAGTTATGCATTGTCATGTCCTTGTGTTTGTTTTCTGTGCTTTTTGCTTGCTGAGTAATGCGTTTTTCATGTTTCCAGAAGATTTAGATACTCACTTGCTCAAGGTTCCAGGGGGGGTTACTTTTCATGGTGATGGCTCAGTTGACTGAGCGCCCGACTGAGCAGGCACTGAGCCGTCACTGAGCTCACTTAGCTCTCACTTAGCTGTCACTTAGCTCTCAGTGAGCTCACCAAACGGCTCACTGAGCGCTCAGTGAGAGCTAATTAGGGGCTCACTCAGGGCTCACTCAAGAGTTTTGCCCCCTGTCCGCCCTCACTTCCCACCCTTGCCGGCCTACGACACTTTCTGAGTGTCTATTTTTTTTCGGTGTCTTATCTGACATGCTTGCCCGGGCTGTCGACGCCTAGATTGTGTGCTGAGTACTACACCGCCATTGTTCTGCGGCACGGGCCAGATGAGTGCCCCGCAGCAGTTCACGACCCGGGAGCCGGTCATCACTACCTCCGATTCGAAGCAGCTGGCCTACAATGGCATGTTCGATACTGCTTGATTCGCTGTTCAAAACAGTCTTTATTTACAAGCTGGCTTGGACGCACAGAAGTCCTACACTCTTGAATACGTCCAGTCTTTGACTACCCCTGATCAACCGCTCAAGGTATTCTCGGGTGATTCGCCCTGCATCGTGATCATTTGGGAGGAGGCGCAAACAGAGGCGCTGTATAGTGTGGCCGAGCACATCGCCAGGTTGCTGCCGACTCTGGGGTCCTGAACAGTTGTGCTTCTGGCTGACCCAGCAGTGTTTACGACGGCCAATTTCATCATGCCAGCGCTTGCGGTCCAGAAAGGTTTTCCTCTCTCAGCTGAACGCATTTGGTGTGCCGATCGGGTGGTTTCCAGCTCCCTGAAAGGTAAACAGTGGATACCCTAGGTGCTGCACACAACGCACCCTTGGTACGCGTTTGAACCCCAAGGTTGTTCCCGACTAGAATGTTCCCAATTGGAACAATTCTCGCCGGAACAATTTCTTTGGGAACACCACTGGAACAAGTGTCGCAGGCTAGATAACCAAATCCATCACCATGAGTTTCCAAGTTCGTAAATGATGTTTTTTTTTCCCTTTCTTGCATGTGTAACGCGTCCAAGGCTTGTCTTTCCCATCAGGGCCTTGTTGACATATTGTGGGCCGTTGGTGCCACCTTCCTCTAGGTGTACCCATTTCGAACTTTTCGTATCCATTTGCAAGCCTGCTGTTCCTTGTAGTCCAGACGCTCCGTTGTATGACTTTTCAACTTTGGCCACCCGTTTTTCCGTTTCATTTGTGCATTGTGGCCATGCCTAGGGTCCAATTTTGGTATTTGTTCCTTCCCTGAATGCTCGGTGAGTCTACGGGCATCTTCCCCTAGAGGTATGGATTGCCAAATTTCGCTGTATTTTTGTTCTAGCTTCGGCATGCCTACGACACAGACCCGGGTTCAGCAACTGACCGCCTACCTCATCCATTTGGCTAGTGCTCTTAGCCTCCAGGACGGGGATCTTGTTGGGGAGCTCATAGTAGAATTGGCCATCTCCTCTCCACTCACCCACTTCCAATTTTCGGTGGCCGTGCACTTGGCCCAACCGAGCTGTGTCCGAGAGATACAGCAGGGCTTTCCAGCAG
Organism: Eutreptiella sp. 'Long Island Sound 2002'; assembly: GCA_964036045.1. Lineage (NCBI taxonomy): Eukaryota > Euglenozoa > Euglenophyceae > Eutreptiales > Eutreptiaceae > Eutreptiella > Eutreptiella sp. 'Long Island Sound 2002'. Next base: position 114,901,870 of record OZ038381.1, read on the forward strand.
CGCACGCAAGATCTACTAGCCCCCTTGGAGCTTACCCCCCCCGGTGAGCACATTCGATCCCAAGGCCACGGGCATCAGTTGGCCATGGGCATTGTGGCTGCGCCACATTGCAAGCCAACTGCCTTTGTGCCGCATGATCGATTGGTCGTTACCCCTGACATGCATTGTCAGGGGGGATGGCTACCCATGCGCAGATGGGGAGTGGTCCAAATTGTCCGTGTCCATCGCTTGCATGGGCCTTTGGGGAGGCATTCTCGCCTGCTTGTGGGTCATCGGCCTCGCAATTTGCGGGGACCAAGCGATGGCAACCTTGGCAACTTCTAAGAAGCCAATATTAAGGTGTGCCGCATACACACTGTGTTGTTTCGGTGATGTTCATATAACTTGTTCCGGAGACGTTCCGGCGTCGTTCAAGTGTTTCGTTGGAAGCGTCACCGGAACAATTTGCTTCCAACAAAATTGATGTTGTTTTCTTAGGCCATCGGGGAGGTTCTGGACACCCACCGGGTGGTCTACAACTCTCGCGAGCGAGCGGCTGATGCCTGGCTAGGTTTGGGTGCGGGTTTGGGCTTGGGTTCGGTTTTGGGCTTGGGTTTGGGTTTGGGTTTGGGTTTGGGTTTGGGTTTGGGTTGCGGGCTTTGGCTTACGCTTGGGTTTGGGTTTGGGTTTGGGTTTGTGTTGCGGGTTTGGGCTTGGGTTTGGGTTTGGGCTTTGGTTTGGGTTGCGGGTTTGGGCCGGGGTGTGGGTTGGGGTTTGGGTTTGGGCTTGGGTTTGTGCTTGGGTGTGTGCATTGTGTTGGTGGGTTTCGTGTGTTACCCTGCCCCCCCCCCCCCTTCACCTTCGGGGATTGTGTTTGGGCTTGGGTTTGGGCTTGGGTTTCGGCTTGGGTGTGGGTTCGGGTTTGGGTTTGTGCTAGGGTTTGGGTTTGGGTTGCGGGTTTGGGCTTGGGCTTGGGTGTGGGCTTAGGGTTTGGGTTGCGGATTCCGGCTTCGGCTGGGGTTTGGCTTTGGGTTTGGGTTGCGGGTTGGGAGTTGGGTGTGGGTTTGGGTTTGAGTTTGGGTTTGGGTTTGGGCTTGGGTTTGGGTTGCGGGTTTCGGCTTGGGCTGGGCTTTGGGTTTGGGTTTGGGCTGCGGGTTTGGGCTTGGATGTGGGTTTGGGTTTGAGTTTGGGCTTGGGTTTGGGCTTAGGTTTGGGCTTGGGTGTGTGCATTGTGTTGGTGTGTTTTGTGTGTTACCCTGCCCCCCCCCCGTGTCCCTTTTCGCCCCTTGCCCCCCTTTGTCCCTTTCCCTGTTTGCACCCCTTTGTCTGTCTTTGGATGACGATTTTGATTTTGATTTTGATTAAGAATTGGAAAAAAAGAAGAAAGGTTTGTGCCTTCCCTTCAAAACCCCAAGCAGTAGACCTGGGGCTCAGCCACTGCGTGGCGGGTAGGTACGTTTCACTCTCCATTCCAAACCCAGAGAGATAACCTGGGGCCCAGCCACCGCAGTGCCGGGTAATTGAGCCGCTTACCATGGTTCCCTAGGTCCCCCCCCCCCCGAGGGCTGCAGTGCGCGCAGTGCACCTTGTGCCTACCCAGAACTGTTTGTATTTTCCACTGTTCTGGCGACGTTCCAACCGTCACTGGAACATCGCCAGAACAAGTTACCGGAGCGTCGCCGCAACAAGGTGTGCAGTGAGCAGTACCACATACAGACACACACACACGACAGACCACATACCACAGACCAACCACAGACCACCAACCACAGACCACCAACCAAAGATCACCAGCCACAGACCACAGACCAAAGACCACAAACCAGAGACTAAAGACCACAGACCACAGACCACAAACCACCAACCACACACCACAGACCACACACCACAGACCAACCACAGACCACCAACCGCAGACCACCAACCACAGACCACAGACCACAGACCATCCACAGACCACAGACCACAGACCACCAACCACACACCACAGACCACATACCACAGACCAACCACAGACCACCAACCACTGACCACCAACCAAAGACCAGGAGCCACAGACCACAGACCAAAGACCACAAACCAGAGACTAAAGACCACACACCACAGACCACACATCACAGACCAACCACAGACCACCAACCGCAGACCACCAACCACAGACCACAAACCAGAGACTCAAGACCACAGACCACAGACCACAGACCACTAACCACCAACCACAGACCACCATCCACTGACCTCCAACCAAAGACCACCAGCCACAGACCACAACCCAAAGACCACAAACCAGAGACTAAAGACCACAGACCACAGACAACAGACCACCAACAACACACCACAAATCACACATCACAGACCAACCACAGACCACCAACCGCAGACCACCAACCACAGACCACAGACAACATACCACAGACCAACCACAGACCACCAACCACAGACCACCAACCACAGACCACAAACTACCAACCACACACCACAGACCACACATCATAGACCAACCACAGACCACCAACCGCAGACCACCAACCACAGACTGCAGACCACATACCAGAGACCGACCACAGACCACCTACCACAGACCACCAACCAAAGACCATCAACCACAAACCAGAGACCAAAGACCACAAACCGAAGACCACAAATCAGAGACTAAAGACCACAGACCACAAACCACCAACCACACACCACAGACCACACACCACAGACCAACCACAGACCACCCACCGCAGACCACCAACCAGAGACCACAGACCACATACCACAGACCAACCACACACCACCAACCACAGACCATCAACCACAGACCACAGACGAAAGACCATAAACCAAAGACCACAAACCAAAGACTAAAGACCACAGACCTCAGACCACAGACCACCAACCACACACCACAGACAACACACCACAGACCACACAACACACACCACACACCACAGACCACTCGCCACAGGCCACCGACCACACACCACAGACCACAGACCACAGATCACAGACCACAGACCACAGACCACAGACAACCAACCAAGTACAATAGACCGCAGACCATAGACCACAGACCACAGACCACAGACCAGTTTCCTCCATGTCATACGGGCCACTCGGGCCAGAAAAACGTTCCCCCAGGAAGGTGTTCCGGCGACGTTCGAGTAAATGGTTCTGTCGGTGTTCAAATCTTGAACACCTAAAAACACCGGAACGTCGCCGGAACGTCGCTGGAACAACTTGCTGGAACGTCGCCAGAAAAACGTTTATTGCCGCCTCCTTTGCAACCACAGATGACAGACCACAGACCACAGACCACAGAGCACAGAGCACCAACCACAGCCCACAAACCACAGAGCACCAACCACACACCACACACCCCACACCAGAGACCACAGACCACTAAAGAAGGTCCCTACCAGGACCGGCCCCCGCTGTGCCCCTTCCGCCTGTAATCCCCGCTGACTTGCTCCGGATCAATGCTTGCATTTATCAAAATCCAGGGTCCAAAACCAAAAATATAGAAAATAGAAAATACAATCCTCCTTCAACCCTGAATGGCAACCAGATCCCACAAGTATGGCAATAACCCAATTCACAATCCAAATCAGGCTGCGGGCTTTCGTTCAGCACACCGGTATTCCCACGGTGGCGGGCATGTACGAGAATTGCACCAAGGAAGAAAGCCCTGAAATTGGCATATGAACACAAATAAAGCAAAGTTGGGGAAAGAGGTAAACATACACATTCCCAGCCATAAACCCATCATTCCCTGGACTCAAGACCTTCCCTTGACTCACCAACATATTACCCTGAATCAGGTCAAATGAGATGGCTGAATGCCATGTGTCACAAGTCACTACATAAACCCCAAAAATGTGTTCACCCCCAAGCCTCTAAATCCTAGCCCAATAGGGAGGGTGGCGTGTCATGGCCTAGAGTGGCACTCAGGACCATGCCCTACCCTGACATAACCTTGGATGCACTTGGAGTCGAATGGGCTTGGAGAAATGACCTATGAGCTTGAACTCATAACATGTCAAAAAACTGCCAATTCACACCATATTGGCCATATGCACAAAATATGCTCAAAATTGAAGTTACTACTTATCCGAAGGCTCAAACCATGCATGGAATCGAAGTCTAGTATTCATGGAGGATGGAGACCAAAGGCCAATGCCCATGTACATCCCCATTTCGCCCTCGAAACCCCTTCTGATATGGGCGCCACGCACTGCCCAAATCAGCCCATGATCCTGAGACCAAATCTTGTGATCCTTTGTGCGCCAAGCCAAATGGAGTACGCGATCCGGCATATGGTGGTGTTCAACTCCGAAGCATATGCCAACATATGAACAACATACCATGGTTCGACTCTCCATAGGCTTCTTGCTGTTAGCTGACCAGGTGAGTACACAAAACGCAAAAATGAGCAAAAATTGAGGTCAAAAACATGAAAATATGACCAAATACAAAGTTGTCATGATAGTATATCTCTATGCTCACCCATGATATCCGCTCATGGTTCAATACACAAATGATTGGAACCATTTGCGAACAATTCCCCCACTTGGATCCCCAATCAGGCGCATGGAGATACCTTCGCCACTAATATCTACATGCCCCATGAAAATGGGAGTGCACCCATGGATCTCTTTGTCAAACATACCATGAGCAATACATACGCGGTAGACTTGGTCTAGCGCTTTGAATTCCACAATTGGGACATGGGCAAGGCCCTTGTCACGTATGGCTCCCCATCTCTTCGGCCACACGAAGATATATAACATGGGCGTGAGCATATCAAACATATACCATGCATACAACACATACCCTCAAAATATGGCTCCCACCATGATATGTCATGTCCCTCCATTGACATAAGTTCACGTTAAAAATACGTAGGAACCCAATGAAAAGTTGCTATGCAACCCCAACACCCATGCGGCACACTCGAAAGTCGCATTAAAATATTCGGTTGCACGGTCCAAGAGTTATATATCACTTTATACCCTCTTGACCCTTTTCCCTTGCTACACCGGGCATGTGCACACACAAAAGGCGTTTGATGCTTCCTAAATTAAGTTGAGACCACGGCAGTTCCAACCCAACCTTCCTTATTCTCATTCCTCACACTCGCGCGTAGATATGGCTCTTCAAAGTGATCCCACGATTCGCTTTTGTTTCCCTTATATCTCCAAGTCAAATGGGTGGCAAGTATAAGGGAAACCTGATTCGGGCATAGGGAAAGGAGTATGACCAATCGAAGAAGTCCAAATCAAGTGCGGCGATGTCGAAGTCGAAAATCCGATTTCGACATCACGAAAAATTCGGATTAAAGTTTCGAGTGCTTATTTAGAAAATTGCGGAAGCAACGAACCCTTTGCAGATGAAATCTGACCCTTCAGAAATGTTTCCGCCAAAATATCTCGAAATAACAGTTAACCAATCGGTTAACGCAAAATCGCGAGCCAACTGACAGTCGCCGATACATTGACCATCAGAACGAAAGGCTGAAGAATTACGGAAACATTATGATAATAAAACCCTGTTGATTCCTGATATTCCGATATATAAATCTCCGCTGGCGGTGCCTCGGTTCTGAATATGGCCGCTCATAGCCGGAATGGCCAAACCTATCACACTATCACATCGGGTTAGTCCAGGTGGATGGAAGAGTATGATATCAGCCAATGGCGGCTTGCCGGCACATAGATACACACCCCAAGTGACCCCAAGATGGCCACGGGGGTCCGAACTGGCTTCACCCCCCTTCTCAGAGCGTTGTATCCGCTCGGAAACCAATGAAGAGAGGACGGGAGGACCCCAATGGGCCCCAAACCCCCTCTCCATGTCCCAAGGACACATGGAGGCCCCACACACGCCGTAGGCGTCCCCCATGCCCCGAGGGAGGGGTGAGGACACTGATAATCAGCGCCCTACGCCATATCCGGTCTCCTCTTGATCTACAACATGGACCAAGGGGATCAAAGATAGAAAAACGTCGTCGGTCGACCTAAATAAGTATACCACAATGAAATATATATGTGGAGATCGAGTGAAGGGGGTATATGGCCAATCAAGGCCGAAAGATCCCCGGATGAACGCCCTCACTTGTCTCCCCATTCACAGAAACAAACAAAATGCCAAGGGGGGATCCATTACGGTGCTACAGCAGCAACCAAATGGACCAATACGTCCTTGACATCCAAAGAAATATCCTTTTTCTTTAGGTAGTCCATCCAGACCGTGGTGTACCTCGGCACAAAACTGCTCGGAGGTTGGGACTAGTCTCTGGAGGCGGCGAATCCCTTCCATCGGACTTTATAAAGCCTGCCCCCAGGCGTCCCCGGGTCCGGCTTGTCCGCCAGGATCTTCTCCGCGGTAAAATCGTCGTCCTCACCCTCGTCGTCCGAGTCCACATCGCCGGCCGTGAACTCGAAGGTGACGGGACGTCAGCTGGGGTCTGGTGCTCGGGGACGAAGCTGGGTATGGTCGCGGTCCAGGATCTTGTTATCCCCCACACGAACTGCATACACGTCCTGCCCGACCTTCCGCACGATTACCCCCGGCACATACCAAGATGCCTGCCGATGCCTGGACAGGACATCCTTGTGGTGCCGCTCCACCCACACGGTGTCTTGGAGGGCATACTTCTGGACTTTTCCCTGTCTGAAGTACTTAGCCCTCTTGTCATGCTCGTCCTGAAGTGCCTTACACACTTTGGCCGCCGTGTCGTCCGCCTCAGCCATCATGGCATTCGCATCCCGGGCCACTTTGCCATGGTTCATCCACGGGAGAGTGCTTGACACTCGATCCCGCAGGAACAGGATGCGATGGGGCGACAGTCCAGTGGGTCCCGGAAGATCGTGATACGCTTGGAGTACTCTCCACAGCGAATTATACCAATTCCGCCCCGGTTCGTCGATGTGTAGCTGGCGGAACTTCTCGAACATCTGCCGCCCAGCCACCTCAGCTCGGCCATTCGACCGGCTGTGGTACGCCCCGGTCTTGGCGTGCCGAATCCCCATGTGCTTGCACATCGTCTTGAACCACGTCCCCACGAATTGACTGCCCCGATCGCTGCAGATGACAGCCGGGACATTGAAAATCGTCAACCAATGCCTGATCATGGCATTAGCGACGGTCTTGGCCTGCAGCCCCACTCCATGCTTGTCCTTCTTGTCCTTCTTCTTGGACTTCTTGCCAGGGACCGCCACGATGTACCCACTGTGCAAATCCACCGCCAGGATGACACAGTCGTAGGTCTCTCCTTCCACGGTGACCTCAGGCATTGCGAATACATCCATGGCCACGGACCGCAGAGGGGCCTCCGGTATAGCCGTATACACCGGGTTGCCCGCTGTGGAGTGGTTGGGGCTCTTCGTGGCCCGACACACGGCACAGTCGCTGCAGTACCTGTCCAGGATGGCGTAATACCCCGGAGGGAACTTGAAACGCCACTCGAGGTCCTGCTGCATCTTGTCTCGGCCAGGATGCATGAGCTGGGCGTTGTGCCAATGGTCAATGAGCTGCTCCACTCGGTTCTCGGGCACCAGCAGCTTGTCCTTGAGGAACAACTTGTCCCCATCCTCGGTCAAGCCCTCGGGCCATTCGTCGTCCGACGGGGCGCTCACGGCGTTCCAGTACTTGCTCCAGTGCTCGGATGCCGCGTAGTCATTCGACCAGTTCTCTGTGAGCACCGACCTGACTAGCTCTACAGGGGCCACCATCCATTGCTCGAGGGTTTCCTCTCGAATAGCCTGGACGCGGGCACCCCGGAACTTGGCCAGGTCCGTACGGTTCGCCATCACCACAAAGCACTTGACCCCCTCTTGCTCCATGACCTTCTCCATCTCGATGATGCGCTTGGCCTCCTCGGTCTCCTCGGCGTCGCCATGGCTGGATATGTCCATCCACGCCTTGCCCGCGGGGTAGGCCCAGCGACTGAGGCAATCTGCCACAGTGTTGTCCTTTCCCTGGGACGTACACGACGCTGAGGTCGAACTTGGCGAACGTCTCGTGCCATCGGGCCCTCCTTGCCGCCGGTCCCGAGGGGGTGTCGACGTGCTCCTTGTGCCAGCTCTGCAAGGACTGATGGTCCGTGCACACCACCACCGGTTGCAATCCGATGTGGCCAGACCACTTCCTGAGCGCACAAACAATGGCGTACGTCTCCTTCTCCCTCGCGGTCCAGGTGCGGCGTTGGCGCTCGGCCAGGATCCGGCTCCAGAACGCCACGGGTACATGTGACCCGTCGTCTCGGATCTGCTCGAGGACTGCCCCCACAGCATAGTCCGAGGCGTCCGTCCGTAGCACGAATCCCTTGTCTGGGTCCACCAGGAATAGCCCCAACTGCCCCAGGAGTCGTTCCTTCAGGCGGTTGAACGCATCCTCAGCCTCAGGGGTCCAGGCAAGCTTCTTCTTGCTCCCCTTCCGGCCATCGAACTTGCCCACTTGCAGCATCTTGTGCAACGGCCCCGAGAGTTCTGCATACATCAGGACATAGCCCGAATAGTAATTGCAGAACCCCATGAAGGATCGGAGTTCGCTGATGGTCTGGGGCTTCTCCCAGTGGTGCAGGGACGCCAGCTTCCCAGGCATGGGACGGCGTTGCCCGTGACCAACCACGTGACCCGCGAACTCCACTTCCTTCACGAAGAGTGAGGCTTTGGTGGGCTTGCACACCATGTTGTGCTCGTCCAACTCGCTGAGCACTCGGCGCAGATCCTTCTCATGCGCGTCGATGAGCTCGTCCTCAGTCATGTTCTCCGTGCCGGACCCGATGATGATGTCATCCACGAAGGGATCGGCACAGTCCCGGACAGGACCGAGTAGGTCCTCCATCATGCGCTGGAAAGCGGCGTTGCCATTCTTGGCACCCATAGGCACCACTTTCCACTGCATGGGCCCCAGCGGCGTCGACATCGCTGTGCAGGGCCTGGAATCCGGGTGTAGCGGCATCTGGTGATAACCGTGTTTCAGGTCCAACACCGTGAAAATTCGCTTTTTCTGTTGTTTCTGGAGGATGGAGTCGATCAGGGGAAGCGAGTACGACTCGTGCTCAGTCTGCTCGTTCAAACCTCTGTAATCAACCACCAACCTCCACTCGCCTTTCTCCTTCTTGGGCACTATGAAGGCTGGGCTGGCCCACTCACTGTCGGAGGGTTCGATCCATCCCCGCTCAATGAACTCGGCCAACAGCTTCTTCATGGCCTCGGCCCGATCGCCCTGAAGTTGGTACTCCCGATGACGATAAATCTTCGGGTTCGGCTTCAGCTTGATCTTCGCTGTACCAAACCTCCCACGATCTGGAGGGTTCTTGTTGGCGACGCCACTGAATAGCCGCGGATAGGCCTTGATCAGCCTCTCCTTCAGCTCGGCGACCTTCGGGTTCTCCTGGGCCTCCTCAGCCGCTTGCTTCGGTATAGACACAACCGACCGCACTGCGGTATAAGCCTATTCTGGGTCCGATTCCGACTTCTCCTCGTCCGATATGCCGTCTTCATCGTCGTGGGGAGCTCTTCCCACCGATAATCTTCGAAAATTTGCGGCCTCGGGCTGGTGACTGTCGCTATCGGCACCCATTCTCGGAAAATCCCATGTTGGTGGGTCCGACCCAACCGGACCATCGTATTGGTCCGCGATGTGATCCATGACCCTCGCCACGAACTCGTCCTTCTCGTACTTGCCGGTGACCAACATCTTGTCATCCCACCAATGCGGAGATGTGACCATGGCCCGCCTCTTCTTGGCTGCCACACGGTCGTGCATCCCCATTCGCATGTAGTTGACGACGTCGTCGATCTCGGAGTGGGACAGGATGTCAATGCCATCAGTAGGCTGATCCGTCCCCTCCTTGGGCTCAAACATGACCTTCATGGGCACCGCCTCCACCCTACGGATGAATGCTTCATCACCCGTGGGCTGGGCTTGCGCCACATCTACCAGGAAAGCCTTGGTACCCCACGCTTGACCCGGGGAGGGCATTGATACACCCTTCGCGTCGATGAACAGCTCCTCCTCTGGCCCGAATGACATCTCGTTCAGGGTGATGGAGTCCAGCGTCGACTTGAGACCCTCCAGCGGACATGGGGTGGATCCTATGCCGGTTATGACCAGGATCCCCTTCGCCCTATCCGCGATGATCTTCTCCACCGTACGTCTGGTGTTATCCAGGGAGCCATGCCAATACATGGGTCCCCACTCCTTCAAACCCCAATGCCTGTGCCAGGCTGAGTCTCCTCGATGCCAATGCCTCCTACACTTCCGCAGAAGTGGGGCATCCCGGGAAGCGAAGACGTCCGTCTCGGGCGCTTCGGCTCCCAGCGTCTGGATCATCCTGTCGTACACCTGCGGCGCCATTCCATACCCCGTGAGCTGAACTCCGCGGTCTCCTCTGGACTTGGCACCCACAGCTTGCACCGCTCGGACGATCCGATCCTCTTCTTCAGCATTCCATTGGGATGACCCGCACGCATAATCCGTGGACAGCCATGTGAGGCATTCGTCGTCCTCCCGGACCAGCGTTGCGCGATGGGGAAGGGCTCCAATGGCGTTGGCCACCATGAAGTCATACCCCATGATCATATCCCAATCAGTAATGTCGGCCACGTAGAAGTTCCCGGATAGAGTGCTTCTCTTCGCCTGATCAGGGCGGTTCAAGCGCTCATGTTCCCAGAATTCCATACTGATAGTGGCCTCATGGGTGCCACCACCCATGATCTCTCCATTGGCGACCTTCAGGCGGACCGGTCTCCGGCTGGGCTGCAGGAATTCCTCCTTGAACAACCCTCTCCGGACCAGACTCACCTGGGCACCCGTATCCATCAACACATCCACCACCTTCTCCTCTCGTCCGCACCGTACTCGCACTGTCGAGTGCAACTGCCGCTCGTCGCCATGAGGTGTATGGACGACTCTCACGGCATGCAACTCTAGCACGTCCGGGTGCATCAGGACTTCAAGGGTATGGTCACGGATGGTGTAGATCTTGGGTTGGTCCTGCCCGTCCACGGGGCTCTCCGTGGTCGCTCCTTCCTTCTTGCCATGTCCCGTTCCCACATGTACTTCCCTTGGCAGGGCGCTCCAGGGGTTGGGAGTGGCGAAACTCAGTGGTTTTGGCTCTTCCGGAGCCTTCTTCGGCAACTGATGTGCATTCGCCTTCTCAGGGATTCCACTGATTTTCGGAGGAGAGACCTCCGAGGTCCCACTCCCGTGGGGGCTCCTCTAGACTTGGCTTCCCGCAGCCCCTTCCGGCTGCGATCCGCCAGGACTTTGTCCTCCACTTTGCTGGGCTTTGAGTTCCGCCAACGTCCTCAACATGTCCTCAGCAACTTCCTCGATCGACCTCACTCGTCGGTCTTGACCAGGTCCACCACCATAGCCTCTTCCTCCGCCTTTTCCTTGGCCTTTGCCTTGGCCTTTTCCCCCGTCTCCGCCCTTCGCTTTCCAATCGGAAATCCGCTGCTCCTTGGGCTTCTTCTCGGGATGAGCGGCAAAGTAGGCCTTCTTGTCCGCCTCATACACCTTGCACTGACGGTGGTCGTGTGCATGGTTGTTTCCCTTGCCATAACAGACCCAGCACCCGTCGTGCTGAGACCTGTACTCCCGGAACGAGAGCGGTGGGTTCCCGATCCTCCTTGGTCCTTCTCTGTTCTTCCTGGGTCCCACCTGGCTCCATCTGGACCGATCCTGCCCATGGTTCTTCACGTTGTGCGCCACGAACGCGAAGAAATGGGCCTCCTCGTGATCCTCCCGGGACCAGTGGTCTTGGCCACTTCCACTTCCATCCTCCGCGGAGTTGGCCGTGTCCTCCTGGATCTCCCGATGATGGCTGTCGTCTCGGTGTCCTCGTTGTCCATGACCATGCCGATCCTGCACGTGGGCCTCGTTCTTCGCATTGAGCTTCAACTCCACCGTGATGTGCTTCACGATCTCGTCCAGGCTCATGCGAGCGAAGATGACTTGCATCTTCAGCGGCTCCCCGCGCCTCCACTCCACGTTGTTGAGGCGCAGCAACCTTTGCCCCATGGAGTCCCCGAATACCTCCACGTACACGGCGTTCTTCAGGCCCAACATCCGGTCGGGTTCCCCCAGGTTCCTCCTGAAGAACTCCATGATACCCGCATGGGTATCCTCCGCCGCCATGATCCTCACCGCCGCCCGTCTCTTGGCGCGCTTCTTCTCCTCGTCCTCCACTCTCCTCTTCCAGCTGCCGGGGAGGACGTCCTTCAGCAAGTGGCGGATCTCACTGGCCTCGTTCCAGTCTTCCACCAACTTGAGGCATCTGCGGTACTTCCGCAGATACCGGTTCCACTCCCGGACCCGCAACTCACCGCGGTCCAGCGGCAGTGGAATGGACCACAGGTCCTCCAGCTTCTGGTTTGGAGCGTCCACACGCTCCTTGTCCTCCAACCACTGGAGGCAGGCCTGCTCCGTCCGGATCAATCCTTCCCGGATCTGATCCCGCAGCTCCTCCTTCAGGTCCTGCGCCAAGCGGTGTGGGAATGTCCGGCACACCCACTTGTCCCGCGGCGCTCCCCGCATCTCGCCGACGACCTCCTCGGCGAAGTCCTCCCAGTCCAGGATGAAGTCATCCAGGTTGGACGGGTTCGCGTCGTAATAGGGCATTTTGATTCCCCTGAGGTCGTCGATCCTGATGGCGTCTCCGACGTCTCCAGCCACCACTCCACCGAGACGGATACCACATGTGGCCGGGGGGTGTGAGTACACTCCCCGTACATCCCTCTCCTCCATGGAGTGCGGTCCTGTTGGGCCTGAACCCATGGGGTTTGGAATGTGGGAAGGACTTGCTCCATCGGCCGTCCATATCCCCGTATTGGGGTCCGCTTGGATGGCCTCAACCATGTCCGTCGGCCCTTCCCATGGTTTGCCCCTGCATGGTCTGGTTCTGGATCTCCTCTTCCGCATAAACTGCATAGGTAGTCGTTGATGGCGGTAGATCCTGGGCGGCGTGGGACATCTGCACCGTCAGGCTCCTCGGGTCCGTGGCTACGTGCCCTTCCCGCCTGGACCCAGCCGATGCCGTGTGTTCCCCGAGCATTGTGGACTCGCTGAACAGGGGAACATACGGCAGCGCACCCGGGTCTACACGCGGAGGCGCGTAGGGTGCCTCTGCAGGGCCGCCCATGGGGTTCTCCATGGCGCTCCTGAGGGTCTTAACCCGCTCCACCAGCTCCACCGCGGCCGGCTTTGCCGGGAGCTCCGGACCCGAGGCGAGGGGCTGTCGCTCCTCTAGCCTTCTCAGGCGTCCCGACATGTCCTCCACTAAGTGGAGGAGGCTGTCTACCACTTGCTGCTGCTTCTGCAGGGCCAGCTCCAGATTCTCCCGGTACCGGGCCTGATCCGCTCGCAGCTCCTCCATGTGGTTCTCCGCGGCCGACTGGTCGTCCAGGATCCCCGCGACGTCCTCCTCTAGAGCGTCCTTGGCGTTGTCCAGCCGGTCAAGGTGATTCACGATGGCGTCCATCCCCATCTTCGGGTACTTGCCCATGAGGAAGGACACGTGCTCGCAGTGGCACGTAGCGTGCTTTCCGCCGGATTCAGCGCATCCCGCGGTTCCCGGCACCTCAGACCCATCACCCATAGGCGTATCGCCTATGGCGTCCGTCTCTGGGCCCGTGTGCCGGGGCAAAGGTGCCGTCTGGGCCCTGGCTGGCCTCTCCAAGCCCTCGGCGTCGTGCTGCAGGGCGGGCTCGGGGGCTGTATGCGCCCTGGCGATCAGCGCGGACATCTCCGGCTCCGAAGGTGGCTCGTGGGCTGTCCGATAGCCCTCGGAGTGCCCTTCGGATTCCCACAGCCTGACCGGGATGGGGTCCGTGTCCATAGCCCCGGCGTCCCTTGCCGCGGACTTGGGTGACCCGCGCTTCCGGTAGCGCCGGGCCCGTCCTCCACTGCTGCCTGAATGGCAGGCCTCATCAGAGTCCTCCGCGGCGGAGCGGAGGTTGCATGCCTTTCGGCAGCGACGCTCGCACATGGAGACCAGGTCCTCCGTGTCACGTCCTCCTCTTCCCGAGTGTCGTTCTTCTCTTCGGGCTTCAAATTCCGGAGTTCGCCATGCTCTTGAACGTCTCGGTCCTTCTATGGCTCTAATCTCCAGCGTGGTCTCCACCGAGTCCACAATATGCACCCGGGGCGTACTTGGGCAGGGCTCATAAGGGCCCAAGTCCCCGGGTCGGCGGTTGGTAGGGGCAGCAGGTAAGCCTCTGCTACCAAAAAGAAGGTCCCTACCAGGACCGGCCCCCGCTGTGCCCCTTCCGCCTGTAATCCCCGCTGACTTGCTCCGGATCAATGCTTGCATTTATCAAAATCCAGGGTCCAAAACCAAAAATATAGAAAATAGAAAATACAATCCTCCTTCAACCCTGAATGGCAACCAGATCCCACAAGTATGGGAATAACCCAATTCACAATCCAAATCAGGCTGCGGGCTTTCGTTCAGCACACCGGTATTCCCACGGTGGCGGGCATGTACAAGAATTGCACCAAGGAAGAAAGCCCTGAAATTGGCATATGAACACAAATAAAGCAAAGTTGGGGAAAGAGGTAAACATACACATTCCCAGCCATAAACCCATCATTCCCTGGACTCAAGACCTTCCCTTGACTCACCAACATATTACCCTGAATCAGGTCAAATGAGATGGCTGAATGCCATGTGTCACAAGTCACTACATAAACCCAAAAATGTGTTCACCCCCAAGCCTCTAAATCCTAGCCCAATGGGGAAGGTGGCGTGTCATGGCCTAGAGTGGCACTCAGGACCATGCCCTACCCTGACATAACCTTGGATGGACTTGGAGTCGAATGGGCTTGGAGGAATGACCTATGAGTTTGAACTCATAACATGTCAAAAAACTGCCAATTCACACCATATTGGCCATATGCACAAAATATGCTCAAAATTGAAGTTACTACTTATCCGAAGGCTCAAAGCATGCATGGAATCGAAGTCTAGTATTCATGGAGGATAGAGACCAAAGGCCAATGCCCATGCACATCCCCATTTCGCCCTCGAAACCCCTTCTGATATGGGCGCCACGCACTGCCCAAGTCAGCCCATGATCTTGAGACCAAATCTTGTGATCCTTCGTGCGCCAAGCCAAATGGAGTACGCGATCCGGCATATGGTGGTGTTCAACTCCGAAGCATATGCCAACATATGAACAACATACCATGGTTCGACTCTCCATAGGCTTCTTGCTGTTAGCTGACCAGGTGAGTACACAAAACGCAAAAATGAGCAAAAATTGAGGTCAAAAACATGAAAATATGACCAAATACAAAGTTGTCATGATAGTATATCTCTATGCTCACCCATGATATCCGCTCATGGTTCAATACACAAATGATTGGAACCATTTGCGAACAGTTCCCCCACTTGGATCCCCAATCGGGCGCATGGAGATACCTTCGCCACTAATATCTACATGCCCCATGAAAATGGGAGTGCACCCATGGATCTCTTTGTCAAACATACCATGAGCAATACATACGCGGTAGACTTGGTCTAGCGCTTTGAATTCCACAATTGGGACATGGGCAAAGCCCTTGTCAGGTATGGCTCCCCATCTCTTCGGCCACACGAAGATATATAACATGGGCGTGAGCATATCAAACATATACCATGCATACAACACATACCCTCAAAATATGGCTCCCACCATGATATGTCATGTCCCTCCATTGACATAACTTCACGTTAAAAATACGTAGGAACCCAATGAAAAGTTGCTATGCAACCCCAACACCCATGCGGCACACTCGAAAGTCGCATTAAAATATTCGGTTGCACGGTCCAAGAGTTATATATCACTTTATACCCTCTTGACCCTTTTCCCTTGCTACACCGGGCATGTGCACACACCAAAGGCGTTTGATGCTTTCTCAATTGAGTTGAGACCACGGCAGTTCCAACCCAACCTTCCTTATTCTCATTCCTCACACTCGCGCGTAGATATGGCTCTTCAAAGTGATCCCACGATTCGCTTTTGTTTCCCTTATATCTCCAAGTCAAATGGGTGGCAAGTATAAGGGAAACCTGATTCGGGCATAGGGAAAGGAGTATGACCAATCGAAGAAGTCCAAATCAAGTGCGGCGATGTCGAAGTCGAAAATTCGATTTCGACATCACGAAAAATTCGGATTAAAGTTTCGAGTGCTTATTTAGAAAAATGCGGAAGCAACGAACCCTTTGCAGATGAAATCTGACCCTTCAGAAACGTTTCCGCCAAAATATCTGGAAATAACAGTTAACCAATCGGTTAACGCAAAATCGCGAGCCAACTGACAGTCGCCGATACATTGACCATCAGAACGAAAGGCTGAAAAATTACGGAAACATTATGATAATAAAACCCTGTTGATTCCTGATATTCCGATATATAAATCTCCGCTGGCGGTGCCTCGGTTCTGAATATGGCCGCTCATAGCCGGAATGGCCAAACCTATCACACTATCACATCGGGTTAGTCCAGGTGGATGGGAGAGTATGATATCAGCCAATGGCGGCTTGCCGGCACATAGATACACACCCCAAGTGACCCCAAGATGGCCACGGGGGTTCGAACCGGCTTCACCACTGAGCACCAACCAAAGCCCACAGACCATAGACCGCACACCACACACCACACACCACAGACCACAGACCACAGACCACAGAGCACCAACCACAGACCATAGACCACAGACCACAGACCACAAATCACAGACCATAGACAATGGACAACCAACCAAAGACCCCACACCACACACCACAGACCACAGACCCACAGACCACAGACCACCAACCACAGACCACACACCACAGACCACACACCACAGCCCACCAACCACAGACCACAGACCACGCAACATGCACCACACACCAGATCATCTACTATCGGGTTCTTGGCTTCGCCCCAGTCCTCCAATCCAACGTGACAATATAAACTCCGACCCCCTTTATTGGCGCGGGGCATGCACACATGCTATGACATTGCATGCAAACATACCGTACAAAAATATTTTTCATGATACCTGCACAGTGAAGCAAGCACGGGGGGAAGCAGGAGAGAAGGAGGACAGACTCAACAGACTCGACTGACCCACAACCCCCACAAGGGCCTACCCTCCCCCCAGGGGGGGGGTTGGAGACTGACAACACCCGAGACTCCGGCAGACCCCCTCCTCCCTAGGGTAGGACGGAACCTAAGCAAAGGCCTGCGCTAGGCCCTACGTCGGCAGCCTGGGTTTTGGAAGTGAGAGTGAAAGAAAATTAAAAACCATTGCTAATCACCCGCCGACCGAAAAGGTGTCACAAAGAGATTACCCCGATGCGCCCTCACGGGCACCTTGCACAACAATGTATATTACCATTTTACCCCTCCTCGTGCTTTGCGCTTAATGTAGGTTGCTTGTTCCGGCGACGTTCAAATAACTTGTTTCAGCGGTGTTCCAATGGTGTTCTAACAAAAACTGTTTTTGAAAACCTTTTTTTTTGTAACCTGGCCCTGCGGCGGACAACAAATATAAGCATACCAGCGGGGACCCCCAAAGCTAGCAAACAACATATTTTGCTATCATGTACTGGTAGCCTTTGTTTGGGGGTAAACAAATTTCGAACTCTTTTTGTCCCGGACATATAGCCTAGAACACTGGAACAATTTGGCTGGAACAACCTTGGAGTTCAAACGCGCACCAAGGGCACAATTCCAGATCGTTGATGCGGTGAGCAGCATTCAAGAAATTCTGTCTACAGATGCCTGGCCAAGACCCATTGCTGGACTGGTACCCTGTTCCACCGTGTCTCGCAACAATGTTAGCCATGCAATACCACAAGGCATGGGAATCGCCGCTCTTTGGCTGGCTGAGAACTGAGGTTCGTAACGAGGTGGTTATCCTAGGCCCGGACATGGAGCACACCAGGGTGCTGCTCAGGGACGTCGACAAGTCGGCAGCGGCTGAATTAGTGAACTAATTCGGCCGGGCCCTCAGATTTGCAGTAATGGGTGTTCCCTGGTACAATGGGACAACGTTCCAAGAAAAACAATGGCGCCTGTCGGCGTTCATCAAAAAGGACCATAAGATCCAGCATGCCCCATTTCTCTTGTCGTATATCCTCGCGGCCTTCTGGGATATGGGGGAGATCTTGGGAGTGAGTACGGATGTTGCGCTGCAGGCGTCAGCATATAATCTAGTTCGGATAGGTTTAACCGCGACTGTAATGGAACACTTCCGCCCGGCAATGTTGAAGCTTAATGAGTCGGTTGGGTTGGTGGTGGTGGATGAGGGGTCGGAGGAGTGTCCAACTGATAGAGACAACGACTCCACCTCAGCGACCAGTACTGTTCCTGATGACTGCGGAGCAGTGACGAGTGTATATGCGACCAACGTACCTCCATGGTACAATCAGTCTGCGGTAACTGCCATGACTAGTGCGACCGGAGACACGAACTTTGTTGCGGACCGGATGAGATTATCGGTCGGAGAGCTGAGGACATGCACATGGAAGATAACAGGCCAGCAAGTGGAGCAGCTTGTGGGACATTAGTTACGTTCTACCGAAGGAGGCTGCCCCATAGATATCGTCAGTGCCAATGAGTACAAGGGGAAGCACGACCAGCAATGCCATCGACCAGCAAGAATGCCCAAGCCGGCTACGGCCAAGCCACCAGAAGTGGAGATTATGGACCTCGACAGCTTTTTAAACCGCAGTTCATGAAACACAAGCGGGGGGGTGCAGAAGTGAAGAAATGATGTCTCAGGGATGGAACATGGCCCAGCGCATGGGCGTAGCCACGGGTAACGTATGTGGATTGATGGCAAAATCAGAAGATGGTTCGGATCGTCGCCTTGAAAGATCTAAGCTTCTCCGCAAGCTACAGCAACATGCAGTACATCTCGCTTCGGTTCAGGAGACGCACTTCAACTCAATTGAAGAGATAGCGAGCCAACAGTTCTGGGTCCGGCGTCAGGGGTATGACATGCGGGCCATGGTGGCAGCAGCGTTCGGCTCCGTGGCAGTCCTGTGGGCACACTCTCAGTGGACGGAACTTAGCACGACAATAATTTCAGCCCGCTTGATGATTGTTGAACTGCGTCACACCACAGGCCAGACTGTGCAGCTGGTGGGTGGGCACATGCATGATGACCCCGGGCTCCGAAAGGACCAATGGAGGGATCTGAGCAAGAGGCTGCAGTCCCTGAGTAGCATGGCTACGTGCTTCTTGATGGACCATAATAGTTTGATGGTTCCTGGCCAGAACTCGTTGAGGGGGCACCAGGGGGGACGCCCAGTGAGGGAAGCGCGATACCAGGAAATGGAAGTGTTAGCAGAATTCGACATGCATGACGTGTGGGGCTTGGCCCACAGCAGGGGCGAACACCCACCACCGGCAGCAACGTATGGCTGGGCACACAAGGGACGCAGTGTCAACCCACGCCGCTTGGACCGAATACACGTGAATGCTGCTTTAACAGAATGGGTTTACGGGGCGTACACTGTCTTGACGAGGGCCGATCACAAGGCGGTTGTGCTGCAACTTTCTCCGCCTGCCACGGTTCAGGGGAAACTTCGCCCACGTTTCCCGGAGGAGATGTTGAGCGATGAATAGGCCATGCTAGAGTTGCAGGAGCAAGTGGCGTCCATTTCGCTTGACAATTTGCAGGAGTGGTGAACCGAAAAATTATCCGTTGTGTCCGCGGCGGGGCGTCAATGGGCTAGAATAAACAGCTCACGAGGGTTTTCGCAGGTGGAGGCTTTGGTACGCAACAGCTCACCGACACATGTGATACTGGCTGGATGGGAGTATCTGGATGAATTGGGGGTGCGACCAAAGACCCATCAAGAGGCGTACCAGTGCCTGGCTTCTGTCCTAGCAGATGAGCAGCGAGAGGGTCAGATGCAGCAGCCCGTCACCAAACTGCGGCGCGAGATACTTAGCAAAGAGAAGCAGCGGCAGGATTCCGCAGCCAAGAAAAAACGACTGCAACGCCTCATGAAGGAGATGCAGGGGTGACGCATGGTGCAGAGAATGCGGGACTCATCGGGGAACTATGCCACCAACAAGACAGACATGGCGCGACTGCTTGAGGAGTTTTGGTCCCCGATTATGAGTCCAACGGGAGTGTCTGAAGAAGAATGCAACCGCTACTTACGCCGTCTGCCAATACCCCCGAGGGTACAGGCGGCTTTGCCGCTGTTGTGGCGTCCACTCACGGAGGACTTAGTTTGGGAAGCACTACATAAAATGCGACCGTGTTCTTCGCCGGGCAATGACACAGCACCGGCAGCGGTATATCAGAGTATGGGACCCCTCTTTGTACCGCGTATGCATGCCATCATTGAGCGTTCTTTGGATCGAGGAGCAGCGCCGGAATGTTGGTCCACCACCATCTTGAAGTGCATACCCAAATCAATAACATCGGAAATGGCAGCGGAGCAGAGGACACTGGCCCTGTTTGATTCCAGCATTAATTGGCTCACGACAGTCTTCCTGCTGCAGGTGAGCGACATGTTTCAGCAAGTGACACCAGCCGCCCAGAAAGGCTTTTTGCCGGGGAGACAGATGGTTGACCACACCATGAGCAGCAGTGGAGTGTTGGAACAAAACGAGTGATTGCGTTCTTGTGGCAGTGGATTTTGCCAAAGCGTACAATTCTGTCCAGCAGACCTTGGCAAGTGCTGTCCTGCGGTACCTGGGCGTTCTTGGCCAGTACGTGGTGCTCTTGGTTGCTCTTTTGTGCTCCTCTTTTGATCATCAAGGTCTGCAGCGAGGTGCAGCCAGACGTGGTGGTGCACCTGGGGTCTGGGGTTTGACGAGGGGACGCATTATCACCAGCCCTTTTCTCGGTGCTGACATTGGCTCTCTTCTATGCCATTAAGAGACTCTACTGCCAGGTTTAGGTTCTGCTGTATGCAAATGATATCCTCCTGATGATCAGAGGCAGCGGAAGCAGGGCACGGGCGGACGCTAGGGCGGTACTGTACGATTTATCAGTGTACGGCTAATTTTCAGGGCTACGAATAAATCATCAAAAGACGTATGCTCTGGTCAAATACTCAGCGGGACGCGCACCGAGGATAGTTGCAGGAAAAGAGGTTAGGAAGTCATTGAGGTACTTGGGAGTGCAGTTTGGACACCTGACTGTGGAACAGGCATATGGCACGGTAATTTCTAAGATGCTCTTGCGAGCCCGGTACATCTCGACCCTTCCCCTCACGCTAGGGGAAAAGGCATCTGTTTTGAAAATTTGGGCTGCACCGTGCGTTTACCTCACTGCGAAGGTCTACTTTCCCTCACCCTCAGTGGTACAGCAACTCAACGCCATACAGTCCATGGCTCCAGGCCTGAACAGTTGGGGTCTTACACGGGACATCCTGGCAGAACCGGCTGCCATGGGAGGTATAGCGCTGGCCCCCTTGGGCTCTTACGCTTTGTGGATTCCCTCACATGGTTTTGTGCAACATGTGCGCGGTACCACCCCGCGAGGAGTTCGCTCCGTGGATCAGTTTGAGGACTGGGCGCTTTCGGTGGGGATGGTGCTTACGCCCGACATGCTTCCGTATATTCCACTGGCTCCGAGGACACGTCAGCCCCCGGGTCATCTAGGCACCTCATGTATAGCGTACTCTTGGTTGCTTCGGCGGTTTGCAGCGCGACAACCTCCGACAAGCGGCCGGGAGGCCCAATTAGGAGTGCGGCATTCCTCCTTATTCACGGACTCCAGGGGACGATCAGCAGCGCTGCCGAAACTGGTGCGTTGTGGATTTGCCTCTTGACGTGAGGTTTTTAGCGACGGGTATTTGCGGCTTGATGTGTCAAGACAGCTGAAGCCACACTGGCGAAAGGTCCTGACCTCTGCGGGATCTGCAGTACACTCAGTCCAGTCGGGCCTTGCAGAGTGGAGGCAGCGGGCTCCTTGTGACATGGGGTCTTGGCCAGTTAAGTGGAAATCCCAGAACAGGTAGGTAGGCAGGTGCACTCGGTCGTGGAGAGGCGCCCCATGGTTCCCCCTGGCGTCGCCCCTGTGACGAACAGCAAGAGGCTCCCCGCGTGGAGAGGGGAGGCGGCTTACATCCCGCTAGACCTGACTGTTGGCCCCCAACAAAGCGGCCCCGGGCAACACCGGGAGGGCTGATCGCCGCCAGCGTGACGTGCTTGTCTCGCCGGGAGGGTGTGCCCCCGTGCTTGCGCACGTCCCCTCCTTTGGGCGGAACCCTAAAGGTTCACCGGACTTCCTGGCGTATCCCGATCCCAAGGCATGCATACACGTTCTTGGTACTAGGGTTCTGAGGCGCTTGGGTGTCGCACGCTCCGCCTCGAGTCCCAAAGCAGCGCAGGCCTTAGGATGCAGCCTTACCCCCGGTCTCCGAATCTCGTTTGGCCGGGTCACCGGAATTGCACGGGCTGCCCCAGTGCCCGGGCTGTGGGCACTGGGTTTCCTACTGTTGTGCGCCGTTTGTGTTTGGGTCCGGTTTGCGGTTGGGTGTGGGTTTTGTTAACCCCGCCAGTCCTGGCTGGGGTCTTGGGTGGGTGTGTTTGGGCACGGTTTGTGGTGTTGTCCCTCTAGTGTCGGCTGTTTGTGGTGTTCGTGGTTGGGGTTCGGTTTCGGCCTGCTTATGGGACGTGTGTGGTTTCGTACGTGCCCCGCTTGCCCCCCGCCGTTTCCGGTTCCGGCGTGCGGTGTGGGCGTGCGTGCTGGGCCCGGGTCCCGGCTGTGCCCAGCCCTTCTTGGCTGGGTTGTCCGGGTGTGTTTTTTGCGCTTCTTTTTTTCTGGGTGTTCCTGTCCCGGGCGTTGTGGTCCCTGTCCCCCCATCCCCTTTCTTTCGGGCTGGGCTGCTGGCTCCTTTTCTTTTCGTGGTGTGTGTCTGCATGGTTCGGTGTACCTTTTCCCGGTGGGCCGCTGTTCCTGGCTTGGTTTAGCCGGTTTTGGCTGGGTGGTCCCCCTGTGCCTCCTTGGGGGTCCTGTCTTCGGTGCCTTCTGGGGGGGCGGTTTGGCGCCTGTGGTGGTGTTGGCGGGCGGTTTGGTGGCTGTGGGCTGTTTTCGCGCCCCCCCCCTCCCCCCTCTGTTGTTTTTTTTTGGGGGGGGGGGGGCTGCCTTTTCCTCCCTGTGCCTTCCCTGGGCTGGCGCACGCACTGGCCCGCATTCAGTGTTGTCTTCCGGGCTGCTGTTGGCGGTTGCGTTCTGTTTGGCCGTGTTCCGGCCCCATGGGTCGGGTGGGCTATGTACACGGTGCGCTCCGCGCCCCTTCTTGCCGGGTTAGGTCCTGGCTCTGCCAGCTGGGCGGCTGCGCCAGGCGGCTGCTTGTGGCTCTTGGTTAATGGGCACGGGGTGTTCGTGTCCTTTCCCCTCTGCGGTGCCGGTTTGAACCTTCTGGGTGGTCCGCCACTGTTGTTCCCGGGCGCGCTGTGGCCCCGTGTGTGGCCTGCGGTGCTGGTGTGTGGCGTGCTGGTGCGCCGCCTTCCGGGGTGTGCGGTGGCTTGCTTCGGTTTGTCCTTCAGGTTAGGGTCAGTTGTGTCGTGTTGTGCCGCTCTGTGCTGCGTCGCGTCGCGTCGTGCTGTGGCGCGTTGCACTGTGGCGCGCTGTGGTGCGGTGTGCCGTGGTCTCGCATTGCGCCGCGGTGGGTCAGTGGAGGTCAGCCTGGCCTGTGTCGTGGTGCGGAGTGCGGGCCGGAGTGTGGCTGGCTGGTGGCTGGGGGGTGCGGTTAGGTGTGGGTGTCTCACTGGGTCCGTGCTGTGGGGGCTTGGGCGTGCCGCTCAGGCAGGTGGGTCGGGTAGGTCGATCGCGTGACGGTCCGTGCGGTTGCCCTCCCTGAGGGCCTGTGCCTTTGTCCCGTGTCCTCTGGGGGTTTCAGTCCCTAGTCCTAGTTGCTGTGGCCCTGCCTTCGTCCTCTTCCGGTGCCTGTGAGGTGGCCCTTGTGGCGGCCGGGGTCGTCGCCTGGCGGTGAGGGCGTGGTGGTGCGCCGTGCGGCGGCGTTCCCTGCGGCTTCCTCTGTGGGTGTGGCCCGTTCTCCCCGTGTAGGTGTGCCCTCCATTCCCCGTGTGGTTTCCAGTGGCTGGTGGGTGTGCGCTGGTGTGATCCGTACGGCGTCCGACGCTTGCTTCGGCGTTGTGTGTTGGGGGGTGCGCCCCCGGGGGTCGTGGAGCGTTCGGTGGGGGTGGGGCGGCGCGGGTCTCCCCGTCGTGGTATGCCCTTCCTGGTTGTGGGTCGTGGCGTTTGCCGTGGTGTCCTTTTTTTCCGTGCCTTGGTCCCCGCTCCCGCCCCTTCCTGGTTCTTGGGTGGTTTGCTGCCCCCATGTGGTGTCTCTTCCGGCGTCCTGTCCCTGTGGGTGCCTGCCCTCACTTGGGGCCCCTCCGTGCCCTCTTGCCTGAGTGCCCCTTGGTGTCCCTTGCCCTCCCCTTGCCCTTGTCCTCCCCCTTCCTGGTGTGGTGGTGGCGGGAGGGGCGGGGTGGGGAGGGGGCGCCGACGGCCCAGGCCTGGGGGTGGGTGGCCTGGAGCCACTGGCGGAGGGCTTGGGGGCTGTATGGGGGGGCGGAGGCCGTGGACCGCATCGCGGAGGAGGGCCTCACATGCCGCTTGTGGCATGATGGCCTCCGGGGCGGCCTCGTTGTGGTCGGCGGGGGTGCGGGTGCGCACCTCCTCGAAGGTATGCACCATGTGCACCCCTTCGTGCCTTCCCGCTCCCCCGGCCCACTTCACCCAGCGGCGGAGCTCCTGCAAAGCGGGGGCAGACCACCAGGCAAGGTGGGCGGGGGCCCGGGGGGGGGGGGTCCGTGCCCGGGGTCCTGGAGAGGCGAGGGGAGGACGTGGACCTGCGGTGGTGGCGGGGGTGGCGGTGCATGGGGGAGCGGGAGCGGCGGCGGCGGGGGCTGGGGGTGGAGGACGGGTACGGGCGGAGGGGGGAACGGGAGGGGGAGGTGGACATGGGGCGGCGGTGGCGCGCTTGGTGGCGTCCGGGGGAGCGAGAGTGGTGGTGGCGGGGGGTGCGGGTGGTGGATGGGTATGGGCGGCGGGGGGAACGGGGAGCCCGGCAGGGCCTGTGGGGGGAGGGGGAGGTGGACGTGGGGCGGCGGTGGCGTGCCTGGCGGCGTCGGGGGCAGCAGGAGCGGTGGTGGCGGGGGCTGGGGCTGGGGGTCTTGTATGGCCGGAGGGGGTAGGGGCAGGTGGACATGGGGCGGCGGTGGCGCTCGTGGTGCTACCCGGGGGAGCGGGAGCGGCGGGAGCGGGGTCTCGGGGGGTCATGGTGGCATCTGGGGGAGCGGGAGCGGCGGGTGTGTGTGGTTGAGGCGCGGTGGCGGTGTGGGGAGTGTGGGCGCCTTGTGGGGGGGGAGCGGGAGCGCCGCCGTTTGCGGGACTGGGCCTCATCGCTCGAGTTCGGCCAGTCAGGAGGCGTCGGCGGGTCCTGGGGGGCTTGGCGTGGTGCCGCCTGGTACTGGGGGGGGGGGGTCCCCCGTTGTCTATGGATCCACCACGTAGGGGTGTGGTGGCGGCAGCGGCTGGTGGTATGGGTCGAGTGACTGTCCTTGGCGGGGTTGGGCCCAGGGGGCCCCTTCAGCGTGGACGTGGTGGCCGGGGGGATACTGATACGGTTCCTGGTACGGGGGTGGTGGCTGGTACGGGGGGGGGTGGCCCCTGGCGGTAGGTGGGTGGAGCGCTCGGTGGCTGCCATCCCATTCGCTGGTGCTGTTCGTGCACGGGGGGTTGTGGCCCGGTGGGGTAGGGTGGTGGGCAGTGGTAGTGGTGGGGGTGGTGTTGGTAGTGGTGGTGGTGGGGCCGCTGGTGGTGGTGGTGTTGGTAGTGGTGGGGTTGGTGTTGCGGGTATGGCCCATGGACCCCTTGTGGGTTTTCCGGTCCTTCTTTGGGGGGTGGGGGTTTGGGCATCGTGGGCAGCCCCTGGGGTGGGATGGGGGCCGGGCTTGACGGTGACGGTGGTCGAGGGGTCCCACGTCCCTGGGTTGGTTTGGCCGGCGGTGGTGGTGGTTTGCGGGGGATGGATGACGGCGCGCTTGGTGACGGGGATGCGGACGAGGGCTTGGACGGGGTCGTGTTGGCTGGCCGCCTCTGCAGTGGTGCCGGGTGCCGGTGGGAGGGGGGCGTGGGTTGTGGTGGGTGGGGAGTCCTGGCTTGGGTGAGGGTCCGGGTTGGGGTGGTGTCGGTTGGGTTTGTGTTGTTGCGTTTGTGGTGTTGTCTGTGCTCGCGTGGGCGCCTGCTTGGGTTTGGGGTCGGGTTTGGGGTTGGGGTCCGGTTCCAGGTTGAGGAGGACCTCTGTCCGGAGGTGTGAGGGCGCCAATGTCGGGTCGGGGGTCTTCATGGTGCGCTGCCGGGGTGCCCGGGTCGCCTGTGTGGGGGTCGGGGGGTCGGTGCGTGCGGCCGCGGCTTTGGCATTTGCCGAGGCCTTGAGGATGAGGGCGGCAGGGAGGGGGGGGTTGGAGGATGAGGTGGAGGAGGTGGACGAGGCTGAGGATGAGGAGGAGGTGGTGGACGCGGGTCCGGCTGTGATGCGGGCGGGCTTGCGGGCGGCAGCTTCTGCTGCGGCCACGGCGGGGAGGATGGAGGGCATGTCCTCGGGCTGTAGGTTGGGGGCGTGGGGGCGGGGGGGGCCCGGTCGTGACCTGGCGGCCCAGCGGGCCGATCTGGTCGGCAGCGGCGGGGGAGGGAGGCGCGGGGATGTGGCCGTCTCCTTCTGGGCTTGGCTGGGCCCGGGTCCTGCAATGTGCGAGGTTGTGTGGGTTGGCGTCCGCGGGGGGGAACAGTTCGCGTGGGCTGCATTCAGGGGCCGGGGGGGGTGGGCCTGGGTCTTCTGGGGTGTGTGCGGGGGGCGTGGGCGGGCCACTGGGTTGGGTGGGCGTGCCGCGGGGCGCGGGGCTCCTCTCGGCGGGTGTGTGTGGGTTGTCGAGTGTGGGGGATGGTGAGGGGTGTCCGGCGGCTGGGTGTGTGGCGGGCGTGCGCTGGTGTTCGGGCGGGTGGGGGAGGCCCGCGTCGCGGGGCCCGGGAGTGCGCGCGATGATGGGCGTGTGTGGGTCTCCCGATGAGCAACGAGAGGGGAGGGGCATGGACGGGGATTGTGCGGTGGGGTGTGCTGTGTCGGTGTATGTGTCCGATTGCCGCGGCGCGCTTGCGTGGCCAGTTGTAGGTCGGGCGGTTTGCCGGAGAAGCTTGCCGTCTTCTGCTGCCCCGGCAAGGATTTTGCAGACGAGGTTGCGTATCTGGTGGACCTCTTGGTCAGTGGTGGGAAGGGGGTATGCTAGCTTTGGGCTAAGACCCACGCGGTTGAGGACCCTGTGGATGGCGTGGTACCCGCAGGTGAGGGATTGCTGCGGTCTGGGGGGGGGGGTTTGGTTGCGTGTCCGGGCCCGCCTCCACTTGTGTGTGGGCGGTGGGGATGGCCCAAGCCCAGGGCACGGTCCCCGTGGGTGGCCAGCGGCGCTGGATCCAGTGGATCAGGCAGAGCATGGCCAATCCCAGGTGGTAGCCCGCCTTCCCTGAGGTGATTTGGGCCAGGGCGCGGGCTGGGGGCTTGTCGCCTGGCTGGAGGACGCCCCTGAGGACCCTGTGCTGGGTAGTGGGGTCCCCTACTGCCCCTGGTGGGGCGGTCCCTGGGGCGAACATGGTGTCTGTCCCTTTGACGAGCCATTGCGGGCCGGAGGACGTAGCCGTAGTGGCTATCACGTAGTAGTGCCCGCGCTCGAGGACTGTAACCCAGACCTCCGGCGGGGGGTGGTCACTGTCTGTAGGTGGGGGGGGGGGGTCGTCGTCTGGGGTGCGGAGGCCGGCGGCGCGGAGGGCGGTGTCGCGGGTTGGTGCGGTGGCCTGTTCCAACTGCTCCGGGCGGTTCGGGTCAGCTGGGTGGTCGTTCTCCGCTGGGGCCCGTCGTAGGCGTACGGTCCCTCGACGCGTGACGTTGATGCCGGTGTTTTGCGTCAGGGCCTGGCCCCACTCGATGGGGGGGATCCAGACGTGCTGGCCCTGGGTGTGTTTGCGGGCTCGCCAGAGTACAAGGTCTACGATGGCCTCGTGGAGGCCGCTGCCTGGGGTGGTCAGGTCCCGGAGGGCTTTGACGGTGAGCTTGGTCCAGTCGTCGTGTAGGCGGTACCAGCCCAGGGGGATGGTCGGGGCCCTGTCTTGGAGGGTTGCTCGGAGGAGGTCGGGGTCGCGGATGGTGGCCGGTGTAAGGGGGGGGTGCCCGGGGTCCGGGGGGGGTGGGCTGGATGGGCTGCCGGGGTCTTGCGCGTCTACGTCGACGTATGGTTGGCCCTGGTTGGGCTCGGCCGGGCTGGGCGGTGCCGGGTGGCTTCTTGGGTGAGAGATGGGCCTCGGGGCGCTGTGGTGGTGTCTTGGAGGCCTGCGGATGGAGATGGGGGGCGCGTGCGGGGCGTGGAATTGGTTAGTGGACGTCTGGGTCATGCACGGCATGGTAACCGATGAGACGCTGCATGTGTTCCCTGGCGTTGGGGTCGCTGAGTTGCTCCGCGTGTGTTGACAGGAGGTGTTTGCGGTGTACCATTTGGGCCGCTGCTCTGCGGACTGCCTCTAGCTGGAGGTGCGCTGCTGCTTCCATGGGGCATTCCATGTGTTTGGTCAGGTGTTGGTGCAGGGCCTGTGTCACCGCCCCTCTCATGGTGGCTTTTTTGACCAGGGGATCCCGGAAGAGGTGTTCGGTGGCCTGGTGTGCGTGGCTGTGGGCTGGCCATCCTTCCTGTTGTCGTAGGGTTTCCGCCGGGGACCAGCCCACTAGGGTTTCCCTGCCTGTATGGAGGGGGCATTTCTTGAAGTGTTCCCAGTCATCCGGGGTGGTCTGGTCACACGGGCAACAGGTGTGTTCTTCGGGGACGTGGATGTGTTTGCGGGCGAGCCATCTGGCGACCCTGGTGAGGAATGGTAGTTGCTCCCTGAGGAGCTGGATGCGTCATTTTTGGAGGTGGGCTGGGACGTTTGCTGGGCGCAGCGCTGAGTGGTAGAGGGGGATTTGCAGTCTGTCCTGGAGCTCCTGGATGTGCGCCCGGCTGTCTGCGTCGCAGAGCACGCGGGCGAGATGTTGGATTGGGTTGGGGTAGTGGTATGCTCTGTCGTGGGAGGAATCGGGGGCGTCCTCTGGTACCCAGTCTGCGGTCTGATCGGGCTGGGGTACGGGGGGTATGTGTTGGAGGTGTGTGTGGTTTTGGCCGAGGTCAGGGCCCTGGAGGGCTGGTAGCTGCGTTGTGCGCTGGTGTACCGCCTGGTTGTCGACCTTACCAATCCGTATTGGTGTCTGTGGGACTCTTGTTTCACGATGTGAAGTTGGACGTAGGGGGGAAGGCTGCGAAGGGCTTTCCAGAGCAGCAGTGCCTGGGTGCCGAGGCTCGTTGCGGTGGCTTTGTGAAGTGGTTGCCTTGCTATGCGGAGGAGCAGGTGTGTGTCGACAGTGGCGTCTACCACGAACCAGACCCGGAGGATGTGCGGGGAGTGGGCGGGTAGGTGGGCCGCGATCTCGGTGATGGTACGGCCATGGCCCCTAGCTCCCCGTGGGAGTAGGCCCAATAGGTGGTGTGGCCTGTGTGGTGGTCCATGTGGTAGTGTCCCCCGGTGTGGGTTAGCTGCAGGGTGGCCCCCCCTGGTGATGGGCGTGAGGGCGGATCTGCCTGAGGCGTCGGTGAAGAAGAGCCGGCCCGCCGGTGATGGTTGTGGGAGGCGGCATGGGTTCATGGGCAGGTAGGCGTATATGGCGAGGCACGTGGCGAGGTGAGCTACTGGGGTTGTGGGCTGCAGGATGGGGGTGGTGTACACCCCTATTCCTTTGGAGATGATGTGTTTCGCTTTGGGGGACAGGGCTATGAGTCCTTGTTCCGGCTGTCCTTGTGTGAGGTAGGAGTAGATGTAGTGGAGGATGTAGGCTGTGTCTGGGTTTAGGTCGTGGCATGTGAGGGTTCGTGTTCGGTGCTCCGGTGTGTGGCAGGAGTGGTGGACCGGATAGTAGGGGTGCTCGTGCTTGCCAGTTCTGCCTGGCTCGTACATGCTGTAACAGATGGCGACCCCTGCCGGGTCGGGGCAGGGCCATGTGGGTGTAGTGGTGAAGAGCCATTTGGGCGCGTGGTCGGGGTTCCATGCTACCGTGGGGTTAGTGTCGGTGCGGTGGAACCATGGGGCTACCCATGCGTAGGCCTGTGGTGGTAGGTGGGTTGTGGGGTGGGTGTGGTGGCGTGCTATGAGGTGTAGTACGGGCCATGGTGTGGTTGGTGCCTCAGGTTTGAGGTTTGAGGTTTGAGGTTTGATTTTGCGGGTACTAGACGCTTTTCGGCCCCGGGGGGCCACCTGGTCGGGCCAGGTGATATCCTCCCCACCGGGTCCTAGTGGGGGGCCCTCCAAGACGCACCTCCTGCCTGGTGGCGGAGTCCCCCGGGTTCACAGAGCTCGGAGCCCCGTCCTTCCCCGGCGTCCCCGTTTCGCCACTCCCCGGTCAGTGCATCAATTCGCAGCCGTGGCCGCGGGCGCTTATTCACTGCGTCGCCCCCCTAATGCGTGGTCGCCCGGGGCACCGGCGCCGTCGGGCCCGTGCTACTGGCTTGTCGCCAGTGGGACCCCCTTGGGCTGGCGCGGAGGCTGCCGAGCCTAGGGGTTGGGGCGTGGCGCTGTGCGCCACTACTGCCTTGGCGGGTGCAGTGTCCCATCTGTGTGTGCGCGGCGCTCGCGGCCTGTTCGGGGGGGTTCGGGCCGGTACCTGGTGTTGTGTCTCCCCTTCTTCCCCCTTCCCGCCCCGCGTATCCCGCGCTGCGTGTGGCGGGCCGTCCCGTCCGGGTGTCCCTTATCCTCGCTCGCTGGTACGCCATTCCATGTGGTCTGTGCGTTCCGCGCGCCCGGTCCGGTTGCCATTCTGGTGGTCCCCGCGTGTCCTTTTCGTGTGTGTGCGCTCGCGCTCTCGCGGTGTCCGCTCCCCGCTGGGTGGTGTGGCGCGCGCATCCCGCGTGGTCCCGGCACTGGGCGCTGGTAGGGCCGTTCCATGTGGTCCGTGCCCCTCCGCGTGTCCTGCCCCGGTCCCGTGCTCCGTCTGGCGTGCTTGGGGGGGGGCGGTCCGGTCCCGGTTCTCCCCTACTTGGCTTGGGGTTGTGGGGGCGGCGGCCGGGCGTCCCCGGGGGGTGCCTTCGTCCGTTGCGTGGGGCGTTTTGGGTCTTGCGCTCCTCTTCCCCCGACTGCCCGTCCACTAGGTGGGCTGTCGGGGTCTGCGTTGCGGACGTGCGGTTGTGGGGGCCCCGCTCTGTTCTTGCGGGGGGGAGAGAGGTGTCGTCTTGGTGTCCAGGCGCCGGCCCGCCGGATTCCCATGACGAGCCTGATGCGCACAGAGCTTCGCCCTGCGGGATGCGTGGGGGGGTTGAGGTGACCGTGCCTGGAGTGGTGCTCCAATGTCCCGGTCCATGGCCCAGCAGAGCACCCCTACCGCGGGCTTACTCTTAGCACAGGGGGAGGGGGTTGCGGGCGCGTTTGTTCTGTGATCCGGGTGCCAGTGTATCTCAGAAGGCAGCCGCCCCGGAGGTAGCGCACCAGGCGCGCGCCGCGAAGGAGCTGGTTCGAACCCCGGGATCGGTGGTCTCCCACCGATCCCTTCGAATACCGGACGAGGCCTCCCATCGACCTGTTTGAGTACAGGTGACGGTGCGCACTGCTGCAGGGGTGGGTGGCTCCCATGTGTTTTGTTTTTCTTCGGCGGGGGGCAAAACGAACGAGACCTCCACCTGATCCACCGGTATCGGTGGTGGCGCGAGTTGCTGGAGGGGGGGGTGGTTCCCACGTAGCCAACTACAGAGCTCTACGTGCAGGGATCCCAGGAGCACCAACGCCCGGGATCGAACCCCCGCACTGGACGATTGAAGACCGACGCTGTCACTACTGGACCGCGGGTGTCTCTTACGCCACTGAGGGGTGTCGTCGGCTATGAATCCAGCCCTGAGGGTGGGGCTGTGCGTTGTGAAGCGTGTTGTGCGTGCCGGGAGGCCCCAGTCCACGTGCACGGGGTCAGGACAGGCGGGGAGGAGGCTGGGTGGGGTGCGTTGGATCGCCGACTGACGTGCACAGGGGTAAGAGGCGGGCAGTAGCTCCGCCGGGTCGCCGACTGACTGTAGGGCGGGGGGTCGCTCTGCCTCTTTTCGTCCCTCTGCCTTCCCTGGGCAGGCAACAAAGCAGGCGTCTCTGGCGTCGCGCTGTCCATGGGGGGCGTGGCCCCCCATACCACTCCGGTTCGTGTTCACCCAGCTTCTCCGGGTACGATCTGTGCGGCGTCCCGGTGCGCAGGCGTGGGCCCGCTTGTTCTTTGCGGCCCCCATGTGGGCCGGCGGCTGGAGCGGGGGGGCGGGTCACACTCCGGCTCCCCTCTCGGGTGGGGGGGGCCCATCCCCCTTGCCTCGGGGGGGGCGTCGCGCTGCGGCCTCCCCGCTCTCGTTCCGGGCGGCGGCCCGCGGTACCCCTTTCTGGCTCTCTTCGTGTCGCCGGCACGCTCCCCTCCGGCGCGCGCGTGCGGTCGGGGCTGAAGTGCCGCCCCGGGGGGGGGGGGGGTGAGGGGCGGCCCGTGGACCGCTCCCCTGGGGGTCCCAGCTGACCTGCAAACCCCCCCTCTGTCTCCTCGGAGTGGGCTGTGGTCACGGGAGGGTCATGCGGGGCGCGGCCTCCTTCGTGTTCCGTTGTGCGCGTTGCTCCGGCACGCCGGTGTGGGTTCGCGGGGACAGGTCCAGCCGCCGTTGCCCTTACCGTGTCGCCGTTCCTCCTGTGGGTAGGGGCGCCCCCCCGGCCCTGGGGGGGCGGAGGGCCGCGCCTGTGGCTCCCCAGCTGGGGTGGGTGCGGGGGGGGCCACCCCGCCCGCTCTCGGGCCTGTGTGGGAGGGGGGGGGGGAGGGAGTGGGGGGGGGCCTTCGGTCCCCTGGCGATGCCCCCTGTCGGCCAAAAAGGGGGGGGGGGGGCGGCTTGGCGGTCCCGGCCCCGGGGGTCAGTCATCGGCCGGGGGGGTCGCGCCCTTCCCCCGCCCCCCTCTACCGAGAGCCGGATCCTCACGCAGTCCCTCCCTGGGGCCCCTCATCCCCCAGCCGTTGCCGCGCGGCGCTGGCCGGCCGGGGGTGGCCGTGAGGGTTAGGGGTCAGTGGTTAGCGGGTTGCGGGGCCGCTTTCCCTGGGTAGGCAACAAAGCGGGCGTCCCTTGGTGTCGTGCTGTCCATGGGGGGCGTGGCCACCCATACCATTCCGGTTCGCGCCCACCCGGCTTCTCTGGGCACGATCTGCGCGGCGTCCCGGTGCGCAGGCGTGGGCCCTCTCGCTCTTCGCGGCCCCCATTTGAGCCGGCGGCTGGGGCGTGGGGGCGGGCCACACTCCGGCTGTCCTCTCGGGCGGGGGGGGTCCGTCCCTTCTGCCTCGGGGGGTGGGGGCCGGGGCCCCCCTGGCGGGGGGGTGGGGGGGGGTGTCGCGCCGCGGCCCCCCTGCTCTCGTTCCAGGCGGCGGCCTGTGGTACTCCTTCCTGGCTCTCTCCGTGTCGCCGGTGCGCTCCCTTCCGGCGCGCGCGTGCGGTCGGGGCTGAAGTGCCGCCCCGGGGTGGGGGGGTTGGGTTGGGTTGGGTTGGACTCTCCCGACTTGAAAAACGCGACGGACCCGTCAATTGAAAAATTTGGGTCCCCCGGGAGCGGCGCAATCATCGGAGTAGTCTGAGCACACTCCGCCACCAGAAAGAGGACGACCGCACGACACATCAGCCTGCTGCACTTGGCGCATACCGCCTGCATCGCTCCTTGGCCAGCCTCTGCTGGCCCGGGGCAGCCCCACCGCGCCCTGAGGGCGGCGCCCACACGGCTGGGCCGCCGCTCTCGACGCTCGCGGGATCACTCCGACGCCGCCGGGCCCGAACCCCCGGGAGGGGCATCGGGGTCTCCCCTGGCGCGGACCACTGTGGAGCTGCCTGGCACCACTGCTGACAGGGCCATTAGCGCCTCCGCCAGCCCCTGCGGCACTGTTCCTTCCGGCGCAGACATCCAGAATCGGTCTCCAACACGAACATGCACATGTTCTGGCCGGGCGTCCAGCCGCGCCAGGCTCCAGCGGTGTACAGCGGCTCCTTCCCAGGCAGGCGCCTGTCCGCCACCAATCACGACAAGCACTGAACAGTGCTGCCCGTCTGAACCCAGAGGGAACTCTGGTTCCGCCAGGGCTGCCACGCCCAGGCTTGGGGACTCCGCCAGCGCTGTGACAGCGCGGTCGTACAGGTGCAGCAATGCGGACAGGCACGCGGCGTGTTGCCACGACAGCCCATGCGTCCACCCGCTCACTGGACCATTGGATGTAGTCCAGAACAGATCCCAGGCTGCTGACCGGGCATATGTGGCCAGTGCCTCCAGGTAGACGCTGGCCAGGCTGTCTCGACGAGCTGCCGTAAGCCAGCGTGACGCTCCCGCGCATGTGCCCATGAGCATCCCCGACCACGTGACGTATACTGTGTGGGGGCGCGCTGGTGGCCATGTCGCTGTCACCTCATGGTCGGCCTGCAGGACCAGGTGCAGGCTGTCACCACTGGGACGCCCTAGGCGTACCCACGTGGTGGTCACCCACTCTGGCACTGTTGCACCGGGCGCTGCCGCGAGTACCAGCGCACGAAAGCCAGCTTGTACGGCCAGAGCCACTTTGCCACATGCTGCCAGTAGGTGCTGGCCCCATCCGGCACACGACTGTTCGCAGAACGGGCAGTTGAAGACGTTGTCTGGGGCTGTCGCCATCGTCCGGGCTGCCCGAAGCCACGTGGCCACGTTGAGGGCGTCCTTGGACAAACGGGCCTCCTGAACCACTCGCTCCCACGACGTCCCAGCCGCCGGGTCGCGGTGCAAGAGGGCATCCAGGTGCGGCATCGCTGGTGCTAACTGCTCGTACCGGCGCTCCATGGCCACAGAGTGACGCAGATACGGCACGCCCCCCGTCGTGAGTACCGCCACGCCTCCGACGTCCGCTGCAAATGGCCCGGGGTGGGGGGGGTGAGGGGCGGCCCGTGGACCGCCCCCCTGGGGGCCCCATCTGACTTGAAACCCTCCCTCGGTCACTTCGGAGCGGGCTGTGGGTACAGGAGGGTCATGTGGGGCGCGGCCTCCTTCCTGCTCCGTCGTGCGCGTTGCTCCGGCACGCCGGTGTGGGTTCGTGGGAGCAGGCCCGGCCGCCGTTGCCCGCATCGCGCCGCCGTTCCCCCTGAGGGGGGGGCGGAGGGCCGCGCCTGTGGCTCCCCTGCTGTGGTGGGTGCGGGGGGGGGGGGTGGGGGGGCCGCCTCCCCGCCCGCCCTCGGGTCTGTGTGGGGGGGGGGGGGGGGGGGTTGGGGGGGGCCCTTTGGCCCCCTGGCGATGGCTCTCGTCGGCCGGGGGGGAGGGGCGGGGGCGGCATGGCGGTCCTGCCCCCAGGGGGCAGCCATCGGCCAGGGGGTCGCGCCCTTCACCCGCCCCCCCTATTGAGAGCCGGATGGTCGCGCAGGCCCTCGCCGGGGCCCTCACCTCCCCGGCCGTTGCCGCGCGGCGCCGGCCGGCCGGGGGTGGCCGTGGGGGTTAGCGGTCAGTGGTTAGTAGGTTGCGGGGCAGCCGGTTCCTCCCCGCGCTTGTTGACTCCGCACTCCCTCCCGCGGGAGGCGGCGCGCCCTCGCACGTCGTGCCATACCGTGGGGGGGGCGTGGGTCAGGGGGCCCATCCCCCCCCCCCAACCCTCCCGTACCCGCCGTCTGGGCCTTCACTTGCGCCGCCGCTTGTGTGGGGGCTGGGGCTGCGGCGGCGGCGGGTTTTGCCGGCGGTAGCGCCAGTGGGCGAGGGCGCTACGCAAAGCCTGGGGGAGCCAGTTGTTGGCGTCCGCATCCGTGATGCGGAGCACCGCTCCCCCTTCCAGGTAGGCCGGCCATGTCGGCCCCCTGTCGGGCCACGCCGCCCGGATCACTGACCTGAGGACCCTCTCGTGGTCCTCTGGGGCCGCCCACCCCCCCGGGGGTGCCTCTCGGTTTCCTCCGTCCCTCCGGAGGAGCACGGCATCGAAGGGCCGGTTCCGCGACCTCCTGGAGGTCCCCTGGTTGGCCAAACACAACCACCCGTACACTTCCCCCACCAGGGGGAGGGTCTCCCCCCCCAGTGGGTCCGTGACTGCGCCCCAGTCCACGTCCCATGGCCGGCTCTCCTCCGCCCCCCGTGCCGGCCCCCCTCGCTGCTCCTGCGCCTGCGGCGCCGATGCCGCGCCCCGTCCCCCCTCCGCCGAGGCCATCCGCGCCGGCTCCGCCCTCGGCGCGGGGGGGGCTTGCTGGTGCTGGTGTCGTGGGGGTTGGGGGGGGGACGAGCTCGCCGGCGTCAGGGTCGATGTTGTAGAGGTGGTGGTGGTGGTGGTGGTGGTGGTGGTAGGTGTGGTGTGCCGGCATCTGTTGGATGCCGGGGGGGATGCACCTCACCGGCTGCACGTCCGGCTGCGGGGGCGCTCCGCCCTCTGCCCCCCTCCCTTCGCCCCGCCCACCCCCCTGGGCTCCCATGCCCCGTCCCTCCTGTCCCTTGGGGCCCTTGCCCTTGCCCTTGCCCTTGCCCTTGGGCCCCTTCCCAGTCCCGTGCCCGTGTCGCGGGTCCCGCCTCTCGTCCCCCACGCTCTGGCCCGCTCGCTCTCCCATCCCCCCTTGTCCTGCCCCCTGCACCTGGGTACCCTTCCCGCGCCCCTGAGCACCCTTCCCGTGCCCTGGCCCCTCCCCGACCCCCTGCCCGTGTCGCGGGTCCCGCCTCTCGTCCACCACGCCCCGGCCCGCTCGCTCTCCCACCTCCCCCCGCCCCGCCCCCTGCACCTGGGCTCCCTGCCCGCGCCCCTGCGCGCCCTTCCCGTGCCCTGACCCCTCCCCTGCCCCCTGCCTGTCACGCCGTCCGCTGCTCCCCTCCCCCTCGTCGCTGCGCCCTTCCTGGACCACTCGCCGGGCGTCCTGCTGCCTTTGCAGTTGCGGCAGCGTGACGCCCGGCGGCGAGCGCTCGCGCGTCGGGGGGCGGACGTGCCGCTCCCGCCCCGGGGGGAAGGGCTTGGGGGGGTACGGCTTGGGGGGGCTGGTGTGGGTGTGGGCGGGGTTGGCGTGGGCGCGGTACTTCGCGCTCTCCCTGCCCACTGCTGCTGCTGCGGCGGCCGCCGGCGAGGCGTCCGCGGCCCGTGCGGGGTTCTTCCCCCGCTTGCGCGGCGTGCCGGGGGCCGCAGCCCCTCTCGCGCCCTCCGCACTCTCCTTCGCTGCCGCGGCGGCCGCCGACGAGGCGCCCGTGGCCGCGGTCGCAGACCCTCGCACGCCCTCCCCGGTCTCCTCTGCTGCCGCGGCGGCCGCCAGCGAGGCGCCCACGGCTCGTGCGGGGTCCGTCGCAACCCCTCGCGCGCCCTGCTGGCTCTCCTGCGCGGCTGCGGCAGCCCTCGGCGACGTGTCCGGCTCCTGCGCCGGGGCTGCCCCCCTTGCCGCCGGTCTCCGCCTCCTGCGCGTCAGGGCGGGGCGGGGCGGCGGGGCTGGCCGCTTGGGCGGCGGGGGCGGCCGTCTCGGCTGGCCCAGGTTCCCGGGCTGGCGGCGGCGGCCCGACCACCGCCGCCTCCGCCAGTCTCCGCTCCTCGCCCTCCGCGAGGGTCTCCCCCGTCCACTCTGGGGAGGAGACGGGGGAGCGGGAGCGGGACCGGCGGTGGTGGCGGTCGTCCCGCCCGAGGGACCCATCGGAGTCTGCCATCACTGTTACTCTGGTAGGCATGCGTGGTGGCAGGCGCGCCCTTCCCACTACCTCCTGGTGCATCAGTGCCGTGCCGTGGGCAGTGCCGTGTGGTGCTCTGCGGGGGGGAGGGGGGGAGGGGGTGGGGGGCCGGCTGTGGCGTCAGCTCCGCACGGCTGGGGGTCCGCGGCCATCCACTGGCATTGGGAGGGGAGGCGGGGGAGCCACGCGGCCCACGCGTCGCGCAACAGCTCCCAGTCTGGGGCGGGGCTCAGGGCCCTGGGCCCCCGGGGGTCGTCGAGCGGTGTCGGGGGCAGCCGCACCAGGTGGACCCCCGTAACGGCGGTGACCTCCTGTGTGCGCAGGAAGGTGTGTACTCCGTCCCGCGCCGCGGGCGCCGGGAGGGGGGGGCGGGGTACGGGCGTGGCCCCATAGAGGTGGGTGGGGGTGATCCCCAGGATCCGCCCCGGGCCCCCGCGGGTCGCGACGACGAGGAGGAGGAGGGGGGTGCCAGGGCACTCTTGCCAGAGGAACTGCCCCCTGTGGTGGGCACCCCTGGTCCTGGAGAGGGGGGGGGACAGGTCTGGATTAGCCCAGCCGCGGGGCGCGTGCGTCGCCGGTGGGAGGGCGGGGCACCAAGTGGGCTCCCTGGGGAACGCCTCGTAGACGACGGCGTACGGGGGGGTAGGCCCGGTGCCGTCATACACCGGGTTGGTCGGCCGGGGGCGGGCGGACGCCTCGTCCGCGCCTTCCACGGACACCGTGACCTCGCCCACCTCCAGGTCCTCGTCCGGAGGGTGTAGAAGGTGGAGCGCCGCATCCAGCTCGGACACTCCCCCCGGGTACGTGGCCCGCGCCTGGTTCAGGTACGGGGCCGCGTCCCCGGGGTAGCGCGTCCTGAGGGCGTGCAGCAGGGCTGGGGCGCTACTGCGGAGGGACATGGCAGACCCCGCTCCCGTCAGCCGGAGGGTGTCCCCCATGGACAGGGGCTGGCCTGACCGATTGGACTCGCACGACTCCATCCAGTGCCCGTAGAGGGCCGCTTCCGGGCTGATGAGCCCTGGCCGGACGGCGTTCACGATCCGGTGCATTGCCGGGAGCAGCGTAGGGGCCCCCGCTCCGTTCAGGGCGCGGACGGCCGGGGGGGCGGTCTCGTCGAGGAAGGCCCTCACACTGCCCTCCAGGTCGCACCGTGCGGCAGCGTGCGCTTCTTTTGCCTCCGCCACCGCGTCCGCCACCAGGCCCCGGACGGCCGCCTCCTGCGCTCTGCGGCGGGCCCTGGTGTGCCCCGGCCCATCCCCC
Organism: Eutreptiella sp. 'Long Island Sound 2002'; assembly: GCA_964036045.1. Lineage (NCBI taxonomy): Eukaryota > Euglenozoa > Euglenophyceae > Eutreptiales > Eutreptiaceae > Eutreptiella > Eutreptiella sp. 'Long Island Sound 2002'. Next base: position 114,940,798 of record OZ038381.1, read on the forward strand.
CTTCGGCGTGGCATGGTGCTGCGGGCTCTGCAAAGGGCGGCGGCGGGTGGGGGTTAGGGGGCGAACACGTGCGACAGGTGCGCAACGGATGTGGGGTCCCGCAGGTGCACGTGGATCCACAGAAGGGCAGCGCCGGCGGGGCCCGCTTGTTCGTGCGAGGGGCTGTGTGCCGCCTCGATGCGCCGGCGCAAGGCCTCCTCCTCTGTGCGCCTGCGCGGGCCTGCGGGAGGTTCGGGCCAGGGGCACGCGGCTACCTGGGTGCACCGCGCGCACCTGTTGGCGCCCGTCGCTGCTGCGGAGGACACCGTGTCACACTCTCCGCAGAGTCGGCAGGTGTGTGGGAGGTGGGAGGGCGGCGACCAAGGGTCGAGATGGCGGAGCCAGAGGTCGTCCCACCTCTGTCGGAGGGGGTCCCGGATCTCCAGCAAGCGGGCGCGGATGCGGCGCCGGTAGTCCTTGCCAAGCGTCTTCCGCTGGACCTCCTGCCACGTGTCGCCGGGGAGGATCCCGTGGTCGCGGAAGGCGGCGATGAGGTCGTCCCACGCCGGCTGGGGGTGCCCCTGGGGGGGGCTCGCCATGTACGCGTGGCGCCCGGTGAGGTGGGGCGTCAGCGCGTCCCAATGGCACCCGTTCGCGGTGTCTCTGTGGAGGAGGGCCAGCAGGGTGCCGTCCGCGACTGCCTCCCACCCCACTCGCAGCCCTTCGCAGCCGTCCAGCTCCTGGCGCAGCGCGGCTGCGATACCGGATGGGAGCATGAGGAGTAAGGGCCCCTGGGTGTCGCCCAGCCGGGACAGGGCGTCGTCGTATACCGGCCCCCCAGCTTTGAAGTGCGCCACGGTGAGTTGGGTGGCCCCGTCCTCTGGGGGGTGCCACCGGACGGTGGCCGCAGCGTGTCCCCACGTGCGTATCTCCGTGGCCCGGAGCACGTTGGCGGTGTGAAGGACGATGCGGGGCGGGACGGGCGTCCTGACGAGTGAGGATACGTCCCCAGTCCATCCCGCTTGCGGCCCCAGGGCCGCCTGCAGCCATTCCCCCGTCGCCGCGTCCCACGGGTGGTCAGGCCCCGCCCCGCGGATCATGGTGGGTCTCGGCCGGGTGTCCGGCCCCCACCCCCGGAGCGGGACTGCGGCGTATCGTTGCGCAGGGGTCTCCGGGGCGCGCGTGGCGGCGCACCACCGGCCCCACTCCCGCGCCCATTCCTCCCCCACGATGCGCGCCTCCCATGCGGTCATGGAGCCGCGCCCGATGATCCACGGTGGGAAAAGGGCGTCTTGCAGGTGCCTCGAGAACCCCCCCGGCAGGTCCTGATACGGGTGGGGGCCCTCTTGGAGTGGGCACTCCAGAGTGCCATTCACAACACGGAGGGAGGCTACGAAGTCCTTGTCAGGGCGCGGGGGAGGGGGAGGGTGGTCGCCCTCCGCCGCAGTGAGCCACCGGTGCGCCCGGGCCGCCGCGCTTGAGGGCTCGTGGAGGAGTTGCTCCAGCCGGTGGTTGCAAAGCTCCCACGCGAAGTCCCCCAGCCGGAGCAAGTGGTGGAGGAAATCGTCCACTGAGGTCCCTCCCGGCGGGTCGTATCAGGTTATGGCGCGGAGCTGCGCCTCCGCGTCCTCGGGCACCAGTCCGGAGCAGAACACCTCCGTCCACGTGGCGCCTGCGGAGCGCCACGAGGCCACCTACAGGGCCTTGTCCCCAGGTGGGAGGTGGCGGGCCGCCTCGTGTACCGCCTGGCGGTAGTGGGGCCAGAGGAGCCGCGAGTGGGTGCAGCCCACGTGCATGTGCACCGGGGTCTCTTCCGGGCCGCCGCAGAAAAGGCACGGTTGCGGGACGATGGCGACGCCGGAGAGCCGCTCCTTCCGGACGCGGAGCCTGCGCTGCACCGGCGTGTGGCCATCTCGGGCCCGCAGCGCCCGGCAGTTGGTGGCCGCCGCGGTGAGGTCCCGGGCGTGGACGTAGGCTGTGGCGTGGGCCGCGCCCAAAGGTGTGTGTCCCCGGTGCGTCAGCGCATGGTCCGTCTGCGCCCGTTGCGAGACCTCGCCGAGCACCCGCATCGTGGGGGGCCGTAGATCGAGATGGCCGTCACGGCCGGCGACGATGAGTTGGGCGTGGCCAGGGTCCGGGGGCGTGTTCTGCAAGACGGTGTCCTGGGACGCCGCCCAGTCCGCCTTGTGCAGCAGGGCGTCACTGTGGTGCGAGGTGGCTCGGACGTACCAGAATGGGTGCCCGGCGTGTTGCCCCCGCGCGCACAGGCCGTCCCGGAGCCACCTCAGGGGCATCTGGTTGACCACCTTCGCTGCGCCCGCGAGGACTCCCGTGGTTCGCTCGCGATCTGCGTGCCGCAGGAGGTGGAGGATGACTTCGGCGTCCACCGTGTGGACCCATGGTCTATGTGCACCGTAATGTAGGGGGAGGGAGGCGGCCACCCCCTCCCCGTCGGGCACCGTGCCTGAGATGGCCACCGCCCACGTGCGGGTGAGGTCGGCGGCGAGGGCGACGCTGGTGGCGTGTTTGCAGGGTCCGCCCCCGGACGCGTCAGAGGAGGTGTGTCCCCAGGCCTCCGGGATCCAGTAGTATCCGGTGGGGCTGAGCCACCCCGCGTTGAGGTCGGTGGAGTGCCACCGGACGTCGGGGTGGCTGTGGGTCAGTTGGTCCACGCTCAGCGCCCTGGTGTCACCTGGGCTGATCGCCGGGTGGTCGTGCAGCCGGATCTCCGCTCAGGCGACCGTGCTTGCCCAGGACCGTAGCGCCGTCACATGTTCCTTGAGCCACGCCGGGCCCCCGCGCTGGTGTACCACCAGGTGTCCTGTGTCCTCTGGACGGTCCTCCAGCGCGTGCACCGCCATGTGTGGGTCGTGCGGCACCCCCGTAGCCACCAGTAGGGCGGTGCCACGGGGGAGCCCACGGGGTTCGGGCTGGCCTGCCCCCACTTGCACTATCACCCACTCGGCCCGGAGCTGCGCTTGTCCCGTCGCTTGGGCGCATTCGTCGTCTGTGGTCACAAGCCACAACGGCGTCGGCGCGTGGGGCCGGGGGCGTAAGGGCTCTGGCCACGCCACGTCCGCGTTAGGCTCTTGGTGCTCGCTTTCCGCGAGTACGTCGCGGAGGATGTACATGAGGGCCGCTGGCGGGTGGTACGCCGCCACCCGCGTGGGGGGAGACAGGCCGTCCCGGCGGCGGTAGCCCCCGACGTGGAGGTGCAGGCCGTCCGAGGTCACCCGTGGGCCGGTGTGGGCGTCCTGCCTAGCCCTCGTGGGGTGGACGAGTCTCAGGCGGGGGTCCCGTGTGCCGGTGGTGTGGAAGAGGTGGGCCAGGGCATAGCGCCACCCGGGGTGGTTGGTGGGCCCTTGCTCACGGCGGCAATAATGGAGGTGTTCATCGGCGCATTGGTTGAGGCACTCCCGCACCGCCGTCGGCCACGGATCGTCGTTGTCGGGGAAGGGGTGGCGTGGCCCGTGGTGCCCATGCCACGGCGTTGCGTGTGGCACCGTCAGGCGGCACGTGTCGCGGTGTCGCAGCTTGGCGGTGCGCAGCGTGACGATTTTGCCCGGCGGGGACTGTAGTTTGACATGAGCCGCCCTGGGGCACGCGATGGGGTTGTACATCCCCACTCCCAGGGCGGCCAGGGCCCGGGGTATGCGGTGGACCCAGTCGCCTCCCGCCAGAGTTGTGAACTCCGGGACGGGGTAGTGCACCTCGGGGCATATTCCGTGCGCGCCGGCTATCTCCCAGAACATCTTGGCGACCTCGGCGCGCACGGAGGTTGCGCGGTGGTGGATGAGTGTACCCACGAGGGCCACCGCTGCCTGCTGGCACCGCGTGGGCACCCGTGTGAGCCCCAGGGACTGGTCGTCCTGCAGGCTGTCCCGCGAGGCGTCGAAGGCGTACCGTGCCCTGTCCTTCGCGAGCTGGACCGTGATGTGGTCCAGGTGGCGTGCAGTGTCGGAGTCGTCGGCGATGAAAGGGGCGACGTACTGCGTCACCCCTCCGAGGATCGCCAGGATGACGTCCTGCACCACTTTCCGCGGCGCGAGGGTGTTAAGGCACCAGTGGTGCACTGCCGCCAGGCGTAGCCGGTGCTTGCGCTGCAGGGAGAACCCCCCGTCCGGCTGCAGCTGGAGTCCCAGGTAGGGGACGGAGTCCGCCGCTGGTACCCAGTACCACGGGTTTTCCAGGTGGGGGCAGAGGCGCAGCTGCAGGCCCGGGACCCCCTCCGTGGTGGCCATGGCGCACTTGCGGGGGTTGAGCTCCATGCCCATCATCCCCAGGTACGCGGCCACCGCCTCCACGCCCTCGACGAAGTGCTGCAGCGTGTGGGCCACCACCAGCAGGTCGTCGATATAGGCCTGGATGAGGCCGTGCTCGGCCCCTCCCGGCGGGCGCAGGCGGTGCCCCTGTGCCCTGAGCAGGGGCTCCAGGAGGAGCGCGTACAGCAGGGGGCTCTCGGGGTTGCCCTGCCGGACGCCGCGTAGCATGTAGACGGGCTGCGTTAGCCCGTGTGCTGTGACGATGCGCAGCCTGGCGCACGTGTGGAGGAAGAGCAGGAGGTCAATAACGTCCGGCGGCACAGAGAGGTGGCGCAGGATGAGGTGGAGGGCGCCGTGTGGGGCGGTGTCGAAGGCCTTGCGGGCGTCGAAGGAGAAGACGTAGTTGAGCCTTCCCCGCTGGAGCTGCCGCTGCGCCATGAACAGCGGGGGGCCTGTGTTGGAGCCAGGGAGGGCCTCCTGCTGCCAGTCGCTGACCACCCCGTGCCGTGTGAGCACCTCCGTGATGCGCTGGGTGAGGGGGCCCGTGAGCAGCTTCATGTCCAGCTGGCCCAGGGCTATGGGCCTGTAGTCGTCCAGTCTGGCAGAGCCCGGTACCTTGGGGCTGAGCCAGATGTGCGCGTCCCTCCAGTGCATCGGTGGCGGGGCGCCGCGGAGGATGGCCCGGTAGGAGTGGATCAGGAGCCACTGGACGGGTGCCGGGAGGGCCTTGATGAAGCGGGCCTCCACGTGGTTAGGGCCTGGGGCCTTGCCATCGGCCTTGTCCAGGGCGGACTTCAGGTCCTGCATGGAGTACTGTGTCGAGGCTCCCTCAGGGACCCGGGGGACGTGGCGGCCGAGGATCGCCTGGAAACCCGGGAGGTCCACCGGGCGTTTGTCGTACAGTTCTCGCCAGAAGGCGCGGACTGCGAACATCACGTCGTGGGCCTTTGTGAGGAGCGTTTGGGTGTTGGGAACCCGCACGTTCCAGAGGCCTGACGGGCCTGGGGCCTCCACCTCTACAGCTCCCCGCACGGCTTTCCATCGCTGGGCGATGTCGGGGGCGTGGCGGCGCCAGAAGTCCTTGATGGCGCGCTTGCGGTCTGCCGCCAGGAGGGCGCGGAGCTGGCGAATGTCCCCCTCGAGGGCGGCTGCTTGTCTCTCCAGCTCCTCCTGCAGCTGGCCCTGCGTGGTCGTGCGGAACCCGGGCGACACACCCTGCAGTTCCTCCGTGAGCCGGAGCGCCGCCTCGGACCGGATGCCATGCCTGGCCGCGTCCGCCTGGTACGCTGCCGGGGCGCGCGCTGCCAGGGTGTCATAGCGGAGGACCGCTGCCTGGAGCTGCTTTCCGCTCTCCGGGAGGTCCCCCTCCGCCGGGTCCGTTCCCGCCGGAGACGGCTGCCGGCGTCCCACCACGCGCGCCAGGGCGTCATGCGTCGCGTGGAGGTGTTCGAACACCTTGTCCACCGCAGCCGCGGGCATGGACCCGTAGTCGTGCTGCTCTGCGGGACCCAGCCAGGGCGCAAGGGAGGGTTCATCCTGCGCGGCGGTGACCGCCGCCCACAGGCAGTGTTGGACGGGTGCGGCCTCGGCGTCGTACGGGAGGAGGCGGCCCTCCGTGTGGCTGTAGGGGGTGGGCATCGCCGCGCGTCCCGCTGCGCTGAGGAGGCCCGGCAGGGCCAGGCGGACCGGGAGGTGGTCCGAGCCGACCACCTGGGGGTGTGCCATGCCGCGAGCCCAGACGCTCTCCCGCAGGGACCACGGCAGGAGGGGCTCGTTGACCAGGAAGGTGTCCACCCTGTGCTGGGACGGGTGGAGCGTGGGGGTCATGTCCTCCTCGCCGCCTGCCGCGGCTCTTCGGAAGCCGCAGGCTTCCCAGCCCGCTCGGAAATGCTCCGTGGCCGGGTTGGCGGGGACATCCATGTAGATGTTGGTGTCACCGGCGATGACCACCGGGTGCCTCCCGCCGAGGCTGCGTGCCGTGGCATACATTTGTATGTCGGCCCAGAACGCCGCCCGTCCCGCCCACGGGGAGCAACCTGCTTGCGGCCCGTGGACGTTGATGAGGGTGAGGCCTCCCCCGTCCGTGCGGATTTCCAGGGCCGCGGCTTTCCCGGGGACAATTTCCGTGAAGCTGAGCACCTCGTGCTCCGCCACGTACTTGCTGCTGACCGCGGTGAGGAGGCCCCCCCCTCTCGAGGTGGAGGTGGCCCCCGTCTCCGCCAGCCGGCTGCTGAAATAGGCGGTGTACCCCTTGTCCCGGAGCGCTGCGGCCACGTGCATCTCCTGCGCCCTGGTGGCGATCCCCGTTTCCTGGAGCATGATGGCAAAGCCCCCCTCCAGGGGCAGCATGCCGGTGATGAGGTGCTCCTTGTCGGTGCAGGCCGCCGGCCCCCGGCGCCGCCGGAGTGTGTCCCGGAGGGACCCGTCCGGCGGCACGAGGCCGTTGCGCAGGTTCCACGAGAGGAGCCACAGGGCGTCGCCCGTCGCGTCCTCCTGGAGTCAGCTATCCCGCATCGGCATCGCCGCCGGGTTCGCTGGCGCCGCCAGGGCATCTGGGTGCGCCACATCCGCTGAGCCCGTTCCCAGCGGGGCCCACAGGGGGGCCCGGGGGACCGGGGGAGCCAGGGGGGCCAGGGGGGCCAGCCCCGCGGGGATGGACATGGACCCTGGTGGGGCCGCGCCGCCGGCCCCCGGGGCCGCTCTGGGTGCCTCCTCACCTCCATCTGCGTGGTCGGCTGCCTGAGACGGGGGGCGCCGGGTGTACGGGGCGTGCCACGGGGACCTCCGTGGTCTCCCGTGCAAGATGTTGGCGGCCGCCTCCTTGTCGTCCGTCGGGGCCCAGCGTGCACCGCGTGCCACGCCAGGTGTTCCAGCATTGCCCCGCTGGTGTAGTACTTGTCCGCACACAGGGGGCATTTCGTCGGCTCCGTGGCCCCTCGCGCCGGGGGGAGCTGCACCGACTTCTGAATGGCGCCCTCCGCCGCTGGCTCGAAGGGCAGGTTGGCCAGCGGCACGGTGTGTGGTGCCAGCGTGCGGCCCGGGGCCGCCGCATCGAGGGCTCGCGTCGCGGGCGCGGGCCCGAGGCCTCGGGCGGCATCGCGCTGTGCGTCTGCTTGCAGCCACGTTTGCCAGTGCCTGGAGCCGATTTGGCGGTCGGGTTTGCTCCTCCATCGCAGGTCGTGGAAGGCCTGTAGCCAGTGGTACACCGTGGTCGGGACCGCCAGCTGGAGCTCCAGGTCGGCGGGGTGCGCCGCTGCCGGCCACACTCCCGGCCTCGCCGCCCGGGCGTTGTCCTTCAGCCTGACCTGGAGCAGGAGGGCGTGGTGTTCGCCCTCCCGCAGCGCCTTGATGATCATGCGTGTGCAGTCTGCCACGCGGATCACGGCTTCGGGCCCGGGCAGGCGTTCGGGGTCGCAGACGACGATGTGCGCGTCCGCCGGGCTGAACATGCAGACCACCCACTGTGGGTTCTGCTGCCCCCGTTGGGCCACCGCCAGGGTAGCCGCTGGGCGGGCGTGCGTGATGGGCCCCGCGTGGAGGTCCGGGACGTCCGTGGCCCTGATGGCGTCTCCCTGCCACGCGGCCCGTAGATTCTCCTCCTGGTCGGGGCTCCACACCAGTGTGGGGGGGTTGACCCACCCCGGCTCCTGCCTCTTGTTGGGGGCGCTGACAGTGTGTAGCAGGACCGCCAGCGGCCAGGGGTCCGCCGACATACAGTAGGCCTGGGTGGGCCCCTGTCGCCAGTCGACGTGGGGCAGGGGCGGGAAAGCCCCCTGCCTGGCGGTGCTGTGCCAGACCGTCCATCGGCCTCCGGCCAGGATGTGCGACCGGTACCCTCCGGCGTGGCCGTGTACGATGGCTTGGTAGCCTGCCGTCTGCAGTACCAGTGCCTCCCCCTGCTTAGGCCCGGGCGGGGCTGCGCCATCGCCCGCACCCCAGACGCGGGTGCGCCCGCGGAATGTGGCATGCCACGGGTCTGGTGCATCGCGCTGGGGCCCTTGTATGCATCCCGCAATTTGCGCCGGGCCGTGGTGGTGGACGAAGCTCTCCCCGCCGTCTGCTAGCAACGCCGCCGCGACGACGTATAGTTGCTCCGCCGTGAGGGGTGCCGTCGGCTCGTGCGTCGCGGCCGGCGGTCGGGGCCGCGTGTCGCGGCAGGGGACGTGGGGCAGCAGCTGCGCCAGCCACGCCGCCACTGGACCCATGGTGACGGCCGCGACCGCGGACGCCAGCGCCGTGCGGTCCGTGGGTCTGTACTGCCGGAGTCCCGTGGTATCTCGGGTGAGGTGCCTGCAGGCTGCCATCCAGGCCACCGCTCCGCAGTTTGTGCAGTCCGGTTCGGCACCGCTCGCATCGTCGCCTCCCCATTGCTGTACCGTGGTGGCGGTGTCGAGCGGGGGGCCCCGCTGTAGCGCCTCCGGGCCCTGCCCCGGCGGGAGGGCGGGCGGGATTGGCTGCGGGTAGTTTTGCGCGCCCCGGCGCTCCGGGTGCGTGTGGTACGGGTTCTGCCGGCGGTGTTCCGGGGCTGCCCGTGGCTGGAAGAGGAGTTGGTGCAGGTACCAGTGGCCCTCCGCGGTGGACGGATTGCGGAGCGTTAGCCACTGTTCCACCAAGCCTCCTGGGGGCGCGGCCTCGACGCGGCGCTGCAACCCCAGGCGGCCTAGGCGGTTGGATGTGCCCGCGGGTGGGATGTGTGCTTGCGGGTAGAGCACCCGCAGCGGCTCCAACGCCAGGTCCAGCACTTCGTCGTTGAGCTGCTTCGTGAGGGCCGACGCCCTGTGTAGGGCGTGGAGGACCCCGGGTGTGGGGGCCGTGAGCTGTTCGAGCACCGGTCCTGGCGGGTACCGCGTACCCGGGTTCGTTAGCCACTCCCTGGTGTGGCTCAGTACGGCCTTCCACACGTCCCTTGTAAAGGCGTGCTGGGGGGCCAATGAGGGGACCATCCGCAGGAGGCGGTGGCACGCCGGCGGCGACCGCATGGGCTGTGGGGCGGCTGCCGTGATCCACCTGCACGCCGTGCCGGGCACGATCGCCCCCCACTCCACGGTCCCCATGCCCTCGGCATGGATCAGCGCCTGGCCTTGGACCATGGGGAAATAGGGGCTCGAGCGCCCCTTCCCTTCCTTCCACCGTACCCAGGCGGCCCCCGCCTGCAGGCTGCGGAGCAGGGCCACGTCGAGCGGCTGCGGGAAAGCCCCCTTGACGGCCTGGGTGGCGTGGGCCAAGGTGCCCATGGGTAAGTACCACAACGGGAGGGTCCAGAGGCCCGGCAGTGGTTGCGCCGCCCCTGCGTCCCATCGCCACTCGGAGTCTGGCGGGGTGGCCGGGACCGTGCCCATCTGCAGGAAGTGGCGCGCCTGCTTGTCGGGGTGCCGTTGGAGGGTTGCCGCGAGGCTGAGCCCCTCTGCCGCTGGTGCCACCGGGAGGCCGCCCCGGGGCCTGCGCCAGGGGTATTCCTGGTCGGCCGGCCAGGTGTGGAGGTCCCGGGCGATGTCCTCCGCGGTCCCTGTGGGGGCGTCCTCTGGTGCCAGGTGCCACATGACGGCGAGCACCGCCCATGTGGAAAAGGGCCACGCCCGCGGGGGGGCGTACACCTGGATGGTCCACTGTGGGCACGCCTGCCGCACGCGGGATGCGTGGAGCACCCCTCGGACCATGTCCGCCGCCAGGACCAGCACCATTCCCGAGGGATCCACAATGATCCCCTCTGCGGGTCCACCGTGGCGGCCCCGGGTGTGCAGGGCCACTGCCGCCTGTCCCGCGTGGGTGACGCGGTCGACGGCCTCCTGGATGTTCACGCTGCCGCGCGCGGTCTCATCCAGGATCCAGCCCTGCGTCACCCCGTAGCGTAGGGCGGCGCGTGCGGCTGCGGGTTTCACCTCGGGCAACGCTCCGTCGTCGGCATCGGGCCGGGGGTGCTGTTTGGGGCACCAGCCTTCGCCGGTGCAATGGCCCCGTTTCCACGCTGGGCAGATCGCGGGTACGCTGTCCGCCGGCGGCGCAGGTTCCGCGGGCGCGTCCCCCGTGGGGGGCTCCGGCAATGCCTCCAGGTCGGAGTCTGTGCCCGCGTCCCCTTGTGGGGGGTCTCCTTCGCCGTCTCTGAGTCCCAGCGCCCTGATGACCTCGTGTGCTTCGTCCAGCGTCGGAGATCGGGGGCGTGTCTTGCGTGGTGCCGCGGGCTCCGCCATTGCTATGTCGCTGTGTCTAAGAGCAGGGGGCGGGGTGCGGATGTCCCGTGGCTGGTGCGTTGGTGCGTTGCTACGTTGCTCGGTGTGGGGGTGGTGGATGGGCATCCCCGGGGGGCGCCTTCCAGTGTTGCGAGGGGCGTCCGGTGTTAGGCGCTGTCCCTCTCCCGGTCGCCCGTCCTCCGGAGCCGGCAGCCAGGGTTCCGCGACCCGTGTGTCCCGGGTGCGGTCGATGCGGACGTGCGGGCCCAGCACCGGCTCCACAGCGTGCGCCCTTGCGGGCCGGCGTTGCTCGCTGTGGGGGTGGCGGAAGGGCGTCCCCGGGGGGAGTGCCTTCCACCGCTGTGGGGGGCGCCTGGTGTCAGGCGCTGTCCCTCCCCCGGCCGCTCGTCCTCCGAAGCGTGCAGCCGGGGTTCCGCGACTCGTGTGTCCCGGGTGCGGTCGATGCGGGCGTGGGGACCCAGCACCGGCCCCACAGCGTGTGCCCTTGCGGGCCGGCGTTGCTCGCTGTGGGAGTGGCAGAAGGGCGTCCCCGGGGGGGGTGCCTTCCACCGCTGTGGGGGGCGCCTGGTGTCAGGCGCTGTCCCTTCCCCGGCCGCTCGTCCTCCGGAGCGTGCAGCCAGGGTTCCGCGACCCGTGTGTCCCGGGTGCGGTCGATGCGGGCATGTGGACCCAGCACCGGCCCCACAGCGTGCGCCCTTGCGGGCCGGCGTTGCTCGCTGTGGGGGTGGCGGAAGGGCGTCCCCGGGGGGGTGCCTTCCACCGTTGTGAGGGGCGCCTGGTGTCAGGCGCTGTCCCTCCCCCGGCCGCGCTCGTCCTTTGTCGCGTGCAGCCAGGGTTCCGCGACCCGAATGTCCCGGGCGCGGTCGATGCGGGCGTGTGGACCCAGCACCGGTTTGACAGCGTGCGCCCTTGCGGGCCGACACTGCTCGCTGTGGGGGTGGCGGAATGGCGTCCCCGGGGGGGGTGCCTTCCACCGTTGTGAGGGGCGCCTGGTGTCGGGCGCTGTCCCTTCCCTGGCCGCTCGTCCTCCGGAGCGTGCAGCCAGGGTTCCGCGACCCGTGTGTCCCGGGTGCGGTCGATGTGGGCGTGTGGACCCAGTACCGGCCCCACGGCGTGCGCCCTTGCGGGCCGGCGTTGTTCGCTGTGGGGGTGGCGGAAGGGCGTCCCCGGGGGGGGCTGCCTTCCACCGTTGTGAGAGGCGCCTGGTGTCAGGCGCTGTCCCTCCGTCGGCCGCTCGTCCTCCGGAGCGTGCGGCCAGGGTTCTGCGACCCGCGTGTCCCGGGTGCGGTCGATGCGGGCGTGTGGACCCAGCACCAGCCCCACAGCGTGTGCCCTTGCGGGCCGGCGTTGCTCGCTGTGGGGGCGGCGGAAGGGCGTCCCCGGGGGGGGTGCCTTCCACCGTTGTGGGGGGCGCCTGGTCTTCAGGCGCTGTCCCTTCCCCGGCCGCTCGTCCTCCGGAGCGTGCAGCCAGGGTTCCGCGACCCGCGTGTCCCGGGCGCGGTTGATGCGGGCGTGGGGACCCAGCACCGGCCCCACAGCGTGCGCCCTTCCGGGCCGACGCTGCTCGCTGTGGGGGTGGCGGAAGGGCGTCCCGGGGGGGGGTGCCTTCCACCGTTGTGAGGGGCGCCCGGTGTCAGGCGCTGTCCCTCCCCCGGCCACTCGTCCTCCGGAGCGTGCAGCCAGGGTTCCGCGACCCGTGTGTCCCGGGTGCGGTCGATGCGGGCGTGTGGACCCAGCACCGGTCCCACAGCGTGCGCCCTTGCGGGCCGGCGTTGCTCGCTGTGGGGGTGGCGGAAGGGCGTCCCCGGGGGGGGTGCCTTCCACCGTTGTGAGGGGCGCCTGGTGTCAGGCGCTGTCCCTCCCCCGGCCGCTCGTCCTCCGGAGCGTGCAGCCAGGGTTCCGTGACCCGCGTGTCCCGGGCGCGGTCGATGCGGGCGTGTGGACCCAACACCGGCCCCAGAACGTGCGCCCTTGCGGGCCGGCGTTGCTCGCTGTGGGGGTGGCGGAGGGGCGTCCCCGGGGGGGGTGCTTTCCACCGTTGTGAGGGGCGCCTGGTGTCAGGCGCTGTCCCTCCCCCGGCCGCTCGTCCTTTGGAGCGTGCAGCCGGGGTTCTGCAACCCGTGCGTCCCGGGTGCGGTCGATGCGGGCGTGTGGACCCAGCACCGGCCCCGCAGCGTGCGCCCTTGCGGGCCGGTGTTGCTCGCTGTGGGGGTGGCGGAAGGGGCGTCCCCGGGGGGGGGGTGCCTTCCACCGTTGTGAGGGGCGCCTCTCGTCAGGCGCTGTCCCTTCCCCGGCCGCTCGTCCTCCGGAGCGTGCAGCCAGGGTTCCGCGACCCGTGTGTCCCGGGTGCGGTCGATGCGGGTGTGTGGACCCAGCATCGGCCCCACAGCGTGCGCCCTTGCGGGCTGGCGTTGCTCGCTGTGGGGGTGGCGGAAGGGCGTCCCCGGGGGGGGTGCCTTCCACCGTTGTGAGGGGCGCCTGGTGTCAGGCGCTGTCCCTCCCCCGGCCGCTCGTCCTCTGGAGCGTGCAGCCAGGGTTCCGCGACCCGCGTGTCCCGGGCGCGTTTGATGCGGGCGTGTGGACCCAGCACCAGCCCCACAGCGTGCGCCCTTGCGGGCCGGCGTTGCTCGCTGTGGGGGTGGCGGAAGGGCGTCCCCGGGGGGGGTGCCTTCCACCGTTGTGAGGGGCGCCTGGTGTCAGGCGCTGTCCCTCCCCCGGCCGCTCGTCCTCCGGAGAATGCAGCCAGGGTTCCGCGACCCGCGTGTCCCGGGTGCGGTCGATGCGGGCGTGTGGACCCAGCATCGGCCCCGCAGCGTGCGCCCTTGCGGGCTGGCGTTGCTCGCTGTGGGAGTGGCGGAAGGGCGTCCCCGGGGGGGGTGCCTTCCACCGTTGTGAGGGGCGCCTGGTGTCAGGCGCTGTCCCTCCCCCGGCCACTCGTCCTCCGGAGCGTGCAGCCAGGGTTCCGCGACCCGTGTGTCCCGGGTGCGGTCGATGCGGGCGTGTGGACCCAGCACCGGTCCCACAGCGTGCGCCCTTGCGGGCCGGCGTTGCTCGCTGTGGGGGTGGCGGAAGGGCGTCCCCGGGGGGGGTGCCTTCCACCGTTGTGAGGGGCGCCTGGTGTCAGGCGCTGTCCCTCCCCCGGCCGCTCGTCCTCCGGAGCGTGCAGCCAGGGTTCCGTGACCCGCGTGTCCCGGGCGCGGTCGATGCGGGCGTGTGGACCCAACACCGGCCCCAGAACGTGCGCCCTTGCGGGCCGGCGTTGCTCGCTGTGGGGGTGGCGGAGGGGCGTCCCCGGGGGGGGTGCTTTCCACCGTTGTGAGGGGCGCCTGGTGTCAGGCGCTGTCCCTCCCCCGGCCGCTCGTCCTTTGGAGCGTGCAGCCGGGGTTCTGCAACCCGTGCGTCCCGGGTGCGGTCGATGCGGGCGTGTGGACCCAGCACCGGCCCCGCAGCGTGCGCCCTTGCGGGCCGGTGTTGCTCGCTGTGGGGGTGGCGGAAGGGGCGTCCCCGGGGGGGGGGTGCCTTCCACCGTTGTGAGGGGCGCCTCTCGTCAGGCGCTGTCCCTTCCCCGGCCGCTCGTCCTCCGGAGCGTGCAGCCAGGGTTCCGCGACCCGTGTGTCCCGGGTGCGGTCGATGCGGGTGTGTGGACCCAGCATCGGCCCCACAGCGTGCGCCCTTGCGGGCTGGCGTTGCTCGCTGTGGGGGTGGCGGAAGGGCGTCCCCGGGGGGGGTGCCTTCCACCGTTGTGAGGGGCGCCTGGTGTCAGGCGCTGTCCCTCCCCCGGCCGCTCGTCCTCTGGAGCGTGCAGCCAGGGTTCCGCGACCCGCGTGTCCCGGGCGCGTTTGATGCGGGCGTGTGGACCCAGCACCAGCCCCACAGCGTGCGCCCTTGCGGGCCGGCGTTGCTCGCTGTGGGGGTGGCGGAAGGGCGTCCCCGGGGGGGGTGCCTTCCACCGTTGTGAGGGGCGCCTGGTGTCAGGCGCTGTCCCTCCCCCGGCCGCTCGTCCTCCGGAGAATGCAGCCAGGGTTCCGCGACCCGCGTGTCCCGGGTGCGGTCGATGCGGGCGTGTGGACCCAGCATCGGCCCCGCAGCGTGCGCCCTTGCGGGCTGGCGTTGCTCGCTGTGGGAGTGGCGGAAGGGCGTCCCCGGGGGGGGTGCCTTCCACCGTTGTGAGGGGCGCCTGGTGTCAGGCGCTGTCCCTCCCCCGGCTGCTCGTCCTCCGGAGCGTGCAGCCAGGGTTCCGCGACCCGTGTGTCCCGGGTGCGGTCGATGCGGGCGTGTGGACCCAGCACCGGCCCCACAGGGTGCGCCCTTGCGGGCCGGCGTTGCTCGCTTTGGGGTTCGCAGAAGGGCGTCCCCGGGGGGGGTGCCTTCCACCGTTGTGAGGGGCGCTTGGTGTCAGGCGCTGTCCCTCCCCCGGCCGCTCGTCCTCCGGAGCGTGCAGCCAGGGTTCCGCGGCCCGTGTGTCCCGGCTGCGGTCGATGCGGGCGTGTGGACCCAGCACCGGCCCCACAGCGTGCGCCCTTGCGGGCCGGCGTTGCTCACTGTGGGGGTGGCGGAAGGGCGTCCCCGGGGGGGGTGCCTTCCGCCGTTGTGAGGGGCGCCTGGTGTCAGGCGCTGTCCCTCCCCCGGCCGCTCGTCCTCCGGAGCGCGCAGCCAGGGTTCCGCGACCCGTGTGTCCCGGGTGCGGTCGATGCGGGCGTGTGGACCCAGCACCGGCCCCACAGCGTGCGCCCTTGCGGGCCGGCGTTGCTCGCTGTGGGGGTGGCAGAAGGGCGTCCCCGGGGGGGGTGCCTTCCACCGTTGTGAGGGGCGCTTGGTGTCAGGCGCTGTCCCTCCCCCGGCCGCTCGTCCTCCGGAGCGTGCAGCCAGGGTTCCGCGGCCCGTGTGTCCCGGGTGCGGTCGACGCGGGCGTGTGTACCCAGCACCGGCCCGACAGCGTGCGCCCTTGCGGGCCGGCGTTGCTCACTGTGGGGGTGGCGGAAGGGCGTCCCCGGGGGGGGGTGCCTTCCACCGTTGTGAGGGGCGCCTGGTGTCAGGCGCTGTCCCTCCCCCGGCCGCTCGTCCTCTGGAGCGCGCAGCCAGGGTTCCGCGACCCGTGTGTCCCGGGTGCGGTCGATGCGGGCGTGTGGACCCAGCACCGGCCCCACAGCGTGCGCCCTTGCGGGCCGGCGTTGCTCGCTGTGGGGGTGGCGGAAGGGCGTCCCCGGGGGGGGTGCCTTCCACCGTTGTGAGGGGCGCCTGGTGTCAGGCGCTGTCCCTCCCCCGGCCGCTCGTCCTCCGGAGCGTGCAGCCAGGGTTCCGCGACCCGTGTGTCCCGGGTGCGGTCGATGCGGGCGTGTGGACCCAGCACCGGCCCCACAGCGTGCGCCCTTGCGGGCCGGCATTGCTCGCTGTGGGAGTGGCAGAAGGGCGTCCCCGGGGGGGGTGCCTTCCGCCGTTGTGAGGGGCGCCTGGTGTCAGGCGCTGTCCCTCCCCCGGCCGCTCGTCCTCCGGAGCGTGCAGCCAGGGTTCCGCGACCCGTGTGTCCCGGTGCGGTCGATGCGGGCGTGTGGACCCAGCACCGGCCCCACAGCGTGCGCCCTTGCGGGCCGGCGTTGTTCGCTGTGGGGGTGGCGGAAGGGCGTCCCCGGGGGGGGCTGCCTTCCACCGTTGTGAGGGGCGCTTGGTGCCAGACGCTGTCCCTCCCCCGGCCGCCCGTCCTCCGGAGCGTGCAGCCAGGGTTCCGCGACCCGCGTGTCCCGGGTGCGGTCGGTGTGGGCGTGGGGACCCAGCACCGGCCCCACAGCGTGCGCCCTTGCGGGCCGGCGTTGCTCGCTGTGGGGGTGGCGGAAGGGCGTCCCCGGGGGGGGTGCCTTCCACCATGGTGAGGGGCGCTTGGGGTCAGGCGCTGTCCCTCTCCCGTCTGCCCGCCCACTGCCGGGTGGGTTGCCGGGGTCCGCTGGGTGTGTGCGGTGTGTGTGGTGTCTGTGCCGTGCGTGTCGTGGTGCGTGGTGCTGCTCTTCCCTTGGTCCTCCGGTGCTCCCCTCTCCGGTGTCTCGGTGCGGTGTTGTGCTCGCCGTGTGCCCGCCGTGTCCCCTCCTCTGTGTGCGCCCCTTGCTCGTCCGCTGGCTACCCCTTGTCCCTTTCGTGGCTTCGTTGCTCTTTACCCTTTCCTCTACTCCTCTCCCTGGCATGCACTTTTTCCCTGCCTCCGCTTTGTTGTGTGTCTCTGTCTTTTTCCTTGTCGGCCCGGGCTTCCTCCTTTGAACCTGCGTAGGGAGAGGAGGGAGCGTAAACGAGCGTGCGGCGGCGGCGGTTTTGTCGCGGCACGGCACCTCGAGCTGGCTGGTACGTCATGCAACATGCGTGTGCGGCCGGCTTGCGCGTAGGTTTATCGCCCCACTTGCTCCCGTCTTGTCTCCACCCCCCTTTGGTCGCTACTTTTGCTCGTTGCCCGTTCCGCGCGCGCGGCGTGACATGCAACATACCTGCTTCTTTCCCCACTACCTTAACGTGTCCTAGTCCTCCCGCCTTGCCGGGCGTTCGCTTATGTGTGACGACGGCACGACGCAATACTTGTCTAAGCGTCTAAGACAACCCTACTTTAACGCCCGGACGACGCAGACACGAGCATACGCTTCTCCTCGGGACCTGTGAGGGGAAGAGAACATGGGTGCGTGCACGTGTGTTTGTTGGGACCCGGCACACGTCGGCGCTATGCTATTTGTGTGTTTGTTCCCCGTGTCCCCCTCCCTGGCTATTTGTGTGTTCTAACCCACGCATCTCCGCGGTTGGCGACGTGGCACGACATGGTAACATACTTGCGTTCTTGGTGGCGGTGTGTGGCTTGCCTACTATTCGTTTGCATGCGGCGGCATACCTTTTGTCCCCTTTCGCTCCCTTTCGCCTCCTACATAAACGGGCGTGCGGGCGGGCGGTGGGCACGTCTCGGTTATGCTACGTGGTCACCTCTTACTTTTGTTGGCGTGGTTGCCGTTCTCGTCTCGTGTCCGTTGCGTAGCGTAGCGTGGCATGCAACATACTTGGACCCGACTAGTCACGTGTGTATGCTTGGTTTTTTGTTTTGTTTTTTTTCCTTTTTTTTTTTTTTTTTTTTTTTTTTTGTTGTGCCTTACCTCGGTGGTCTTTTTGTTCCTCCTCGCTTGTCCCTTCATACCATGTTGCTCGTCCGTGGCGGTGATGGCCTTGCGGCGTTCCGGGCATGCGCTTGCGGGCATACCTTTCTTTCCCTATGTGAGCGGGGGTGAGCATAGGCATTCTTTCGGTGTCACCTCTTGTTGGTTTTTCTTTGCCGGTGCGGTTTTCGTTGCGCTTTTCGTGGCGGCGCACTTTGGCGTTGCTTGACACGTTACTTGTTTTGCGCTTGTTACAGCGTTATGCACACAACATATGGCACATAACATACTTGCTTTCCGGCGGCCGGTGGCGTTGTTGTTGCTTGTGTGTATTTTTCATGCACGACATTCAACATACTTGGGTACATGTGCGGCCTCTTTTTCTTTTTGTTGTGTTCCCCTTCGCGTGTATTTCCTACATGAGGGGGCTTGCATTGCTTGGTCGTGTACTTGTGGTATATCTCCACCGAGGTGCGGTTCGTTACCTATTAATTCTCCTTGTCTGCCTCTTTCCGCGTTGTGCTTGTTTCGTTGGTTTCTCGCGGTGCGCGGCACATAACATACTTGCTTGTCGGCGGCCGGTGGCGTTGTTGTTGTCTATGTGTAGTTTGTTTTGGGGCGCGCACAAGTCCCTAGCGCCTAGGGCACGCACTTTGCTAGGTGGTTTGGGGCAAGCAACGGTCAGCTTCTTGGCCGTCGCGACTCTATTGTTCGTCTTTTTCGGTGAGTGTCCTAAATTTTGCGACCTCGCCAAACAGCGGTTGGTGCCTCAGGGTCACAGGCCCAACATGTGCGTGGCATGCTCTGGGAGTCATGGGGGACCCGTGGTAGGTCTCGGGCGGTCATGTGGTGTTTCGGTATGCGCCATTGTGCCCCGTGGTGGATGACGGTGGTCTGCGTGGGTTTTGCTTCATTCGGGGCCAGTAGTAAGGTTAGTTGTGGGACTGGGCCCTGTAACCGCTGCATAGTGGCGGATCTTTCTTGTAATTGCGAAGCCTGTAGCCTTGATGACTCAGGGGTCGTAACGCCCGACACTGCCCCTGATATCTCCGAACCCAACTGACCCTCTACAGACCCATATCCAGCCTCTTGGAGCGACATATGTGAAGCACTTGTAAGTCCATTGAACTCCATGGTGGAATATGAATAGTCGGAAAACCGGGTCTACAAAAATGGAGTAGACATAGAATCTCATTGTGCATCCATCGCACATAATGACTCAACGTGAAATCATTCGAAATAATCTAAAGAAATCCGATTGGGAAATCACGAAAGACAAATGCGACTCGACACGCGCTCACAGGCGACATCTGGCGGCGAACGGAAAACATGAAAACAAGCGGAAAATTTACTGCACTAATGTACATCTGAGAATCATTGAAATTCTGATCACACTGATGTATAAATTGAGTGCTGTTACTGCTGCCCCTACACTCCCCCTCTGAAAGCATACGCCAGTATGTCGGGCTGGGTCAAGTGAAGTGAAAGAAACGGCAAACGTTACCAAAAACCGACTAATCTGTGACAAAATGCAAGAAAATGACCAAAATTGAGCAAAATTGTGCTGAGATCTGTGTTTCTCGATGGCCATCGACTTGAATGAAACGCATAAGTACCTTGGGGCACACAGAAAAAGCTTCAGTCAAGCTCGGAAATTCGAAAATTTAAAGTCTGAGTGAAGAATGTACATGCATGATCAAGATCCATGATCCAAGATGAAATCAGGATCTGACATCCCACTGCCAGAAAACAGAAAACGAGCGTCGCCATGTCGTCGAGCGTCCAAAAAATAGGGTATCCCTTCATGGAGTCCAAGATATGTGAAACTGGTCGGTGTCATTTGCAGTCATGAGACCAGATGCCAGATTATGGTACAAAATGTGCCTGATTTGAGACGAAAATCAGTGAATCGCACACGGACTGAGGGCGGCGAAGTCTGCAGCAAGCCAATATAGGTCCAATTCATTGTCGATAGATATTGTGTGTTGTGCTGAACGGAAATCCAGTTCTCATTCATAGCGAATCCAGGTCAAATCTTCATGATGATGATGAATCGCATGAGGGAAATCCAATCATGCAAGAGTAATGATAGCCAAGTAAACCCAGTGAGTGTACACCACACTGTCAGTATCGTCTCCAGGGCTTCATGTTTAATCCAGTATGAGCCAGAAGGGGTAATTGACTCAGTATAGTCCCAGAATGTATAAGCATCCAATGCTTGCTACCAGGAACTTGCCAAATTGTGCTGATTCTGAGGGGGATTCCAACACAATCCACAGATGAGCAGCGAGTCGACACAAGTAAGAACACCATCGTGCTCACTTGGTCCTAATAAGCCCTTTGACAGCGGTCGTTTGCAAAACAAACCAACAGTCTCAATGTAAGAGCTGATTTATATAACATTTTCAGCAGATTCGTCAAACACATGAAATGCATCAGACTCAGTCATGTGCCAGAATCTCTGTAATGAGCACGAACTCGAACGAGTTCTTCCCAAGGCGAGTAGAGGGGCACAGTCGACAGCAAAACACGAGAGTGTCGTCGTGGTTGAGGATTCTTCCAGCGCGTTCAGCAGGGAGAGCTCGATGGTCGTAGACTCGGGCACGAAGATGATGAACTCCCAATAGAGCACACATGTTCTCCCACCAAGTCCCAATGAACTCTTTCCCACTGTCCGTCAGAATTTCACTGGGAACATCGGAGTTACTCATCCACTGACTTGCAGTCCACTTGGGAGCCATTTCAGAGGTGAGATGCTTCGTGTTGCAAGGGAGGACCTGGATGTAGCCACTGTGGCGGTCTTGATTTAACAAAACCCCATCCATTGGCTTCCTCGTGTAGAGACATTCCTCTTGGATTTGTCCCAGCTCGAAGACATCCGCCGTCACCTTGTCGAAAAACCTCTCAGGAATTGGTAATCCTTTCAGTAGTCCTTCTGCGTTTTGATTCTTGGGGATGTTCGCCTGACATTGCTTGCATCCTTTGGCAACTCGCTCACAGGCACTCTTGAGGTTGCGTGTGTACACTCTGTGTCGTAGCTCCTGCTCCAGTACACGGGAGTGTCCGTGGGATGTCTCATTCCGATGCCAATGTTTGACATATTGGTCAATTAGACAATCAGGAACACAAATCCGTCCTTGCCAAAATAACTTGTCGCCTTGGATTTGGAAATCAGACGTCTCTTCAGAGTCATAAGGCTTGTCCCCTTTCAACTTGTGGTATACAGACCCAAAGAACCTGTCCTCCTTGTACATCTTCGTCCAATCCACATAGAGGAAGGAAGTTTCCTTGTCCTTTTGTTGTGGAGGGAGCGTAGATTTCGCCTTGGATCTTGTCACTGGAAACACATTAAGGAGTGGCAGCGAAGACTCAGAGTCAGAGTTAACTCCTGCAGTCTGATCTGCCTTGGTAATCTCCTTGCATCTGACCAATTCCACCTTCATCCGATTTTTAATCGAACATTGGAGGCAATGTTTCTTGATCAGTGCTTGTTCCTCCTTATCAAACTCGATCACTTCGGCTTTGTCCGTCGCTGTCCCATGAAAACTCACTTCAGAGTAAGCCTCTGAGGCTGGGTAGGCCCAGCAGCTCAGGGCGTCCGCCACTGTATTGTAGCGACCCGGAATGTAAGTCACGTGGAGGTCAAATCTGCTGAGAGTTTCATGCCAACGGCCTCTCCTCCCAGCCGGTCCACCAAGGGGTATCCACATGTTCTGTCCTCCAGCTCTCCAGTGATTTGTGGTCAGTCAGTACCTCAACGCGATGGCCCAAGATCCAACCTTCATAACGCCGTAAGGCACAAAGGATTGCGTAGGCTTCTTGTTCCCTTGGACTCCAATTTCGCTGTCTTGTTGTAAGCTTGCGAGACCAGAAAGCCAGAGGGTGATGGTGACCTTCGTCATCGACTTGTACGATCGTAGTACCAATGGCGTAACGACTGGCGTCTGTACGAATATAAAAAGGTCTTCCGTCCAACCACGGAGTCCTTAATGTAACCACATTTGCCAGTGCTTCCTTGAGACCAGTAAAGGCCTCTTCACATTCTGGCGTCCACTTGAGCTTGACTTGAGATCCCTTCTTTCCTTCTATTTTGCCAACCTTGAGTAACTCTGTCAATTGACCAGAGAACTTGGCGTAGAGGGGAAGGAACTCGTGGTAATAATTGCAGCAGCCTAAAAAGGCACGAAGCTGCGTGATGGTTTCAGGCCTTTCCCATAGCTGCAGGGCAGCCATTTTCCCTGGGGCCGGTCTTCTTGTCCCATCTTCCAAGACAGGGCCACAAAATTACACACTCTGGAGGAAAATTTTGCCCTTCTTGGGTCCACACACCAGCTTCTCTTGTCGAAGGACTTCAAGAACTTTGCAGACTTGTTCTTCGTGCAACTTCAGGCACTCATCAAAGTTTTTTCCCAACGGCGTGGCAATCAGAAGGTCGTCAATGTAGATGCTGCAGAATTCTTGTAATTCCAGAGACTTGTGCTTCTGAAAAAAAATAGTCCCCATCATCTTCTGGAACATCGACGGCGCATTCTTCAGACCCATCGGCAGTACAGTCCACTGGACAGTGCCACAGGGCGTGCACATTGCCGTCAAATGCCTATCCTCCTTTCGAAGTGGCATTTGGTGAAAGCCATGGCGCAAATCTAGCACAGTGAAGAGCTTAGCTTTGGCTCTCGCGGCGATCTCCTTCTCGATTAAAGGAAGAGGATGCGCGTCTGGTACCGTGGCGGCATTCAGAGCTCTGTAATCCACCACTAGACGCCAAGCATCTATGCTGGATTGGTCAGCAGGTGGGGGTTTTGGCACAGTAAATGGTGCTGAACACCGCTCAGAACTCATGCAGCCCTCCAACCAACCGAACTCATAGAGATTGCGCTCAATAATCTTTCGCAGGGCATCTGCTTTGGTGCCGTGAAGGTAGAATGGACGTTGTTTGTGCACCTTGGAGCCTTGGATTATCTCAATCTTGGCTTCCCCATTTTCACATCGAATTGGGGGGTTTTTCCACAACTTCCCACCCAGCACGTCATCTTTAAAATGTTCGAACACTGCGTCCCTTCTTGCAGATATCTTGTCTCCGTCGACCTGATTCCCACATTTAATCACCGACATTATGTCCACCAATTTGCGAATTGTTGGTCGTGGTCTCATATTCTTGGCCACTTCATTCCAAACTTCTTCAACGCATTGTTGGCGGATGAAGCTCACCTGAGCTAGCTCCTCCATGGGATCCCACCAATGAAGGGGGTCCACGAATGTCTTGAAGGGATGGTTGGACGAATTCAGCTGCATTCCTGTCAATTCAGGTAAAAATCTTGGAAATTTGTCGTCATTCTTGCTTGGAATCTTGACATTTTTTGCTTATTTCTTGTCTGATGGGGACGAATTGGAATGGATGGAGGCGTTCTCTTGAGGGACGTTGATTGTCCCTCCCTCTTTCTGCGACGATACGTCGGGATTCCACTCTCGATCGTCTCGATCCACTTCAATTTCGTCGATTCTTGAGGAATTGGAGATGACCTCTTCTGTTCCCATTTCACTGTCATCTTGCCAATAATCTCCCAGATTCCCGTCAACTAAGCACGCCAACGTGCTCCACGAACGCTGTGGCAAAGGCTTGCCATTGTCTTCGCAATACAGCTTCACTCCCTTGTGAGGTAGCTCGACAATGTCGATTGAAATGTCCATAATGTCCTTGAACCAAGATTGTTTTGGCCAGTTGGAGACAATTAAAATCTCCTTCGCGCCGGATCGCTTCAGCTTCTGCACCACACGAGGAAAAACGTCGAAGGGCGGATTGATCCATAGAGGTTCAGACCAGTCCTCACTCCAGGCATCGTAGTAGAACTTCGGAAATCTTTTATTCTTTTTGTTTGCAAAAGCATCAACTTGCGGACGAAAATTGTGGTTCCTTTGAAAAAAATCCACCAGAATGTCCCGCCATTTGTCGACTACACGATAGAAAACTGACTTCCACTTCTTGCAGTTCAATGATTACACCTTTCCTTCATCGAATTCTTCTTGATTCCCTGTCCATTCCTGCCCATCCTGCTGAATATGCAGCTTATTTCGCTCCTTGAATTGGTGGATACTCTTGGTATATGGGTGCAGATAATACAAGTCGGACGCGTCGCTGGTCGACGGATCCTGGAGGAAGCATGTCCTGTGTCCCATGGGCGACACACGGTGAGCGTGAAGCCATGGTTGACCCAAGAAGAAATCATACTTTATGCTGGCTTCATAGAACTTTCCAGAAAACCACTCCTACGTGACCGTCTCCTCCACGCTCAACACAGATTGTTTCACCGATCTGACCGCCAAGGCTGCCTCTCTGTCGCCACCTTCAAGGCGATGTCCGCTCACTCCCTCCAGCCGGACAGGTGTCGGGGACATCTTCGCCTCGTCCTCCTGCAGAAAGCCTTTCCGCAGCAGATTGACCTCTGAACCATTGTCAATCAGACATTTGGCGAGTTTAACCTTACCATCTGTCGTCCTGACCTGGATCCAGCAGACAAACTGGCGCTGCTTGCCCCGCCAACCAGCGCTGAGGACCCAGGCAGGGTAAAGGAGGCCAGAGGAACGCGCCAGCCGATCCCAGGAGCGTTCATCCACCGCCCCAACTACCCTGATGGGCTTTGTTTCCTGCCACTCAACCCCAGTGTTGGGATTTGGGTCAAGTTGGCTTCCCTATTGCCATTCTTCTTCGATGTTCGGCTGCACGTCCTGTACTTGTCCTTCGTCAACCCATTCTTCTCCCGCTTCAACGGCATTGACTTCTTTTCCACGTCCACGACCACCAAATGACTTTCCACCACCACCTTTCTTACCTCCTTGGCCTTTGTTGTTGGAGGTGTTGGAATTGGGGTTGGATTCTTTGGATCTGCCCTTGCCTCGACCTCCAGTATCCTTGTTGTTGCCGAGGGTCTTGTTTGCTGGCGTCTCCGTATACAGGGGGTTGCCATTCACCTTGGAATCTTCTTGATTCCCGGACTTTCCTCGTCCCTTTCCACTCTTTTCGCCAGATTTTCCACCACATTTTCCACCAGCATGGGTCCATCTTGAGCCACTTGGATCTCCGCCTTGCTGCGAGTAATCTTTTGGTGTCCAATCTCTGTTCTTTCCTTTGGACTGCCCTTTACCCTTTCCCCTTCCATGCTGGTCAGCATCTCGTGCTCCATCCTGCTGGGGATTTTGCGGAGAATTTCCCTTTCCATCCATTTTTGACTGAATTGTCTTGAGATCTGAGGGCGTCCATCTGTGATCTGCGGTCGTGTGAGTCGCCGCTCGACCTTCCTTTCCAAGGGCAATGCACACGGAGCATCCCCCCTGACCAACAGCACTGACCTTGCCTCCGAAGCCTTGTGCATCCTGTGACTTCTGGCGTTCTAAATTTGCATCCTTTTCAAGTTGGTCCCCGATCTGCTCGACTCCATACGAGAAGATCCACGGCCGCACCTTCAAAACTGTCCCCTTATACTTCACTTTTCCATCCACCATGCTACAGAAAAACTCCGACTGTTCAGAATCATGGAAACCAACTCTCCATCTGCCCTCACGAATGGTGATGTCTTTCAATCCCGTAGCACTGATAGAGTGTAGCAACTCACGAACTGCCATTTTTCCCATAGTCTCCGGCAATCCTCGGACTTCAACCCTGTTGCCCAGGACTTTTTGGTCCGCCTTGGAGTCCCTGATCTTGTGGTTGGTCTCCGGCGTGAGGTTGCTCAGAGGAATCTTCTTCATCTCGTCTTCAGAAAGGCCTTCTCCCGAGTTCTCCGCATCCTGCACCAAAAACTCCCAATCCTGCCTTGCTATTTGGATCTGTTCAAGAAATAATTTCTTGGTCGCCCTGAAATTCTCAAGACGGTTCCTGTAATGATCCTCAGGGAGTCCAGAGCCCTTCTTTTTGAGACTTCGATACAGCTCCTCATAAGTCAGGGGATCTCCTTGATTCTGCCTTTCCACATAAAGATTATATGTACTTTCCCTGAGTTTGCCAGTCAAACAGTCCATCAACGCGAGAATCCAGAGTTCCTTGTCGAGCTTCTCCGTCTGCAACCAGACCATGAACTGCCTTTCGAAGGACGCCCGGTAATTTTGGTGTCCTGAGAACTTGGGCTGCTTCATCACTGAACCTCTAAGCCTCATGTGCAAAGGATTGAGCAGGTGGTTCAGGTTGAAACCTGTGGATGTGCCAACCGGATTGACGAAAACTGGGTTGACGGCGGCGCCTCCCATTGCCTGTGCTTGAGCAATTGCGGCCGCCAGCAACGCCTGGTCCACAGTAGGCTGCACAAACGGCGTTGATTGCCCTTGATGAAGCCTCATCTCCTTCAATTTCTTCTGTTTTTCCTTCTTTTTGGCTTCATTTTCCTTCTTTTCCTTGCCTTTTTTCTTCAAGGCTATTGATCTCTCCTTCACGGTGGTCTTTGCCTTTCCATCAATATCACCAACAGTACTTACGGACGGTACAGACCTTCCTGACGAAGATTCTTCTCCTTCGGTACCCAGATTGAACCCAATAGGACTTGTAAATCCAGTAGGGGGGATACCAGAATTTCCAGTAAAAGCTGGGCGTGAACCAGTAAAAGCTGGGGGTGCCGGAGAATGTGGAACGCCGTAAGGCGTGGATGCAGGTGCAGGTGAGGAGGTAGGTGCTGGGTGACTTGCCATTGTAGGCGCTGGTCCAGTGAGCCCAGTAGTGCTCAGATTTTCTACCAGATTGGTCAACTTCTCCAGCTTTTGCTCCACCTCTCTCCACTTGCTGTCGTCATCCCTCTTTTTCTCCTTGGCGGCCTTCTTCAGCTCCTTCACCCTGTCTTCCAGCGACGAAATCTGGCGTCGACAGGAGCAGTCCTTGGCACACTCACCACAGGATGGGCATCTCGTACCTTTTCCTTTGCTTCTTACTTCATCAACCCAAGTATCAACACTCGAGTTCGAGTTGGGAAGCTTGGACAATTGCTCCCTGGAGAGGTGAGAATGTGTCGAATCACACCTTTTTTCGTCGACCTCTTCGTTGCTCGGACCCCAGGCGCCCGACAGACCAGCGTGCGGATGCACATTCTGGCGTCTTTCCTCGGCAATGATGGCCATTTGCACCATCACGGCAAGCCGGGCTGTCGAACTGGTTCATCAGCTCCTCCAAGTTCTCTTGTTCCTGCAATGTGGCGTCGAATCGCAGGCGGCCACTGTCCCTGATGAACTGGCACAACGCCCTGAACCAGTCCCTCAGACGGCTTCCATAGCCTGCTTCTGCCAGTAGCCAATTTTGGCGGTGCAAGAATTCCTGATTCCAGATTTCCTCGAAGTGGTTTTCCCAGTAATCACCACTAATTCCAGTATCAGACGGCTCTCCTTCGCTGCTGCTGTCTTCAAGATCAGGCAAAGCGTGAGAGCTGGAACTAGATTCACTTGAGGAAGGAGATTCTCGACCGGGTTTAAGGTTGGGTGGGGCGTTCATACAACAATCAGCACAAGTATGAACTCCAGGCCAATGTCTTTGGCCACAGTAAGGACACTCTGGAGGTTGATCCTCGGTTCCCTGGGAAGATGCCACGAATGTAACCTCAGGGGGAACACGGAGTGACCCAGAACGAGTGATAGCCCCGCTAAAGTCCGATGATCTCAGGGTGTCCGTGGAGATTCCAGAAGCGGAGTCATGATTTCCTCTGCTACCATGTAACCGCTGCATAGTGGCGGATCTTTCTTGTAATTGCGAAGCCTGTAGCCTTGATGCCCCAGGGGTCGTAACGCTCGACACTGCCCCTGATATCTCCGAACCCAACTGACCCTCTTCAGACCCATATCCAGCCTCTTGGAGCGACATATGCGAAGCACTTGTAAGTCCATTGAACTCCATGGTGGAATATGAATAGTCAGAAAACCCGGTCTACAAAAATGGAGCAGAAATAGAATCTCATTGTGCATCCATCGCACATAATGACTCAACGTGAAACAATTCGAAATAATTTAACTAAATCTGATTGGGAAATCACGAAAAACAAATGCGACTCAACGCGCGCTCACAGGCGACATCTGGCGGCGAACGGAAAACATGAAAACAAGCGGAAAATTTACTGCACTAATGTACATCTTAGAATCATTGAAATTCTGATCAAACTGATGTATAGATTGAGTGCTGTCACTGCTGCCGTTACAGGCCCGTCACCGGGGGGACGGGTTCGTGTTTCGAGCCGGTGGGTGCGTAGGGCGGTGTCGCTGGGATGGGTCAGGGGTGTTGCTTTGTGAATTCTCGGTAGGCTGTTTGCATGTCTTTGCTTCCCGGCAGAGTGTGTCCCGCTGCTCGTGCCGTCTGCGTGAGGTACTGGTGGAAGAGGCCGTATTGAGGCCTTTCGGGGAGCTCTAGAAAGGGGGTGTGGTGTGCCCCGCTGTGGTGCAGGACCCGCATTTGGGGGTGGGTGACGTATACTACGGTGATGGAGGCCCCGACAAGGTCTATGGTGTGGATGGTGCCCTTGGGGTGATGGTGGAGGTCCCGGCAGAGGGCCGCTAGAGGCCCTTCCTCTGGGCACGTGTGGTTGGTGAGTATGGCGTGGTGTGGGGATCGGAGGAGAAGCTGCAGGTGGTTCCACAGGCGCATGTTCATGTTGGTGGGCATGCCCGTCTGGTGGAGTACCCAGCGCGGGCATGTGTTGCGGGCCCGTTGTGCGGCTTGGAGGCGGATTGTGGTGACCTCGCGGACCTCCGGTGAGTGGTTGTGGGTCATGCGGTGAAGGAGGAGGGCGGTGTGTCTGGTGTAGGCCGCTTTCAGCTCGTCCCCTATGGCGTCCCCATAGTGCGGCCATGCCGCTCAGATGGCGCGGGTAGGTATGGAGATGGGCCAGCCCCCGTGTGCTGCTCATGCTTTGGTCACGGCGCGTGTGGCCGGCTGGAGGGCGGTGGTGGGGTGTGTCAGGTGGAGTGCTTGGAAGCCTATGGAGGCTTTCAAGACCCCGGTGAGGTAGTACGCAAGGCTCTGGTGGGACAGGGAGAGGGCCTTGGTTGTCGGGGACGCCTATCTGGGGAGATGGGCGAGGTGTGATTGCAACTTGGGAGGGAGGGTGGCGTCCTCAGGGTTGGTGGCCTGGATTACCCCCAGGTGGGTGGTGGTTGTCACGACTTGCATGGGGGGCCCTTGTGGCCCTACGGTGGGGGGTGTGGCAGACCCCTTGATCATGGCCACTGACTTTGTGGGGTGGACGATAAGGTTGTCGTACAAAGAAAAAGAGAACTACTCGACTCCGTAGTAAGTTATGACTTGCTATAGAATATCCCCAAAATGCTTATATTTCAACTACTCAATGGTTAGCAAAACCTATAAAACAAAGATTGGAAAATGGGCTCATAAAACTATGTAATTTTTGGGAGGGGTGCACACGAGCAAAAATTTATCTAAAACAATTTATGTGATTGTTTGCATAAAAATATTTCAATTCAAAATACTCCTAGGGTCATACCCGCAAACACAACAAACAAAACTACGAGCAAGTAAAGGCGAAGCAAGGAAGATACAAAGGAAATCACCACGTGTACGTCCGAGTCATTGTTGACGATGTGGGGCCGCCGTGCCGTTGCCAAGGCCCCACCATTTCTGTTTCTCCACGGCGGCGGGTCGTGGTGGCCAAGGCATTCAAGATCCTTACGGCTCTACCCCCATGGAAGGAACCGGGCTCACCACGGCTCCATGCTAAACAAAGCATGGGAGACGTGTGACACCAAATCCAATATCATGCTTGCATTACCTTTATCCTTGCCCGTAACTAAACAATAATAAACCATGCAATGGACATCACTACGTGTAACAACCCAAATCCAAACAACAGTAAACAAACAACACATGCTTGAATGGAATGAATGCATAACAATGCAATGAGTGTAATGAAAGTATGTGAATGCAACACATGGAAAGCGACAAAGCAAAATAGTGGTGCACCATCATGAATCTACGATTCCCACCTCGAAAGCGAACTAATCAATTGAAGAGGATAAATGTTCAATCAGAATCAAACGTAATGGATCCTTACATTCGCATGTTCGGGCGACGGCACCGCTGGCTGCAACACAGCCTAAACTAACCAATCACGATCTTTAAACAGCACCAATATGATTACGTGACAGAATTGAATTGATTGAAAGAATTGAATGACGCACCGTCCGCACTGATCGCGGCTCGAAGACGACGCGATCTGTCTGGCACTGTACTGTCTAAATCTGCAACCCCATCAGCGGAACTGTAGCGACCTTGATAGAAATCTATTTTTTTCAACTCCCCCCCAGACTCTACACTGAAAGTGGGGATGTCTACAGGGGCGCTACACCACAGAGTTCGACAGACTACCCTGACCAGACATAACAGACTGTACAGACAGCTGACTGAGGACTGACATATCATCACGCTCTGCCTTCATATCAGCGCACATCTTGTCAAAGGATGAGGCGGAGACGGGCCGGCACTTGCAGTCAACCTGCCATGTGATGGGAGCGTACAGAGAGTAAACTGTGTTACTTTTGGAGGCGCCAGTGGTGAATCCTGAGTAGAGGGCCATGTCTGAGCCCTGTCCGGGAGTGGCATCAACCATCCTTCCGCGGACGAGGTTGGAAACATGGGCCTGCACACCATTTCTTTCGTAGGTTGTATTCCCAACCGCTGCCCAGTTGCAGAACACGCTACCTGCAAAGAAGTCTGGTACCACCAGCTGGCGGCTCGGAAACTAACTTGCTCCAATACCCTGCGAAACATGTTTTTTTTTTTTTTTTTTTGAAGCGAGAACACATGTGCAACCTGTACATTTTTCATGTGTTCACTGGGGCTGCATCTTGTCCTTCTAGGTCTGCAATGAAAATAAACTGATGTCAGGCACCAGGCAACAGACAACAGACGTCAGACAACAGGCAGACGTCAGGCAACAGACAACAGACGTCAGACAACAGACAACAGACGTCAGACAACAGGCAGACGTCAGGCAACAGACAACAGACGTCAGTTCTGCCAGTTGTACGCCGTGTCGCCACAGCCAAGGCCAGCCTCCACCCCCGGGGGAGACCCAGTGTCATCGCCTCGCCTTGGGGCGCCCTCATGGGCTGTGGGCGTACAGACACCCTCCAGCCAGGTCGGGGGTCTGGACACTGGTGGCACACCAGGGGGGTGTCGCCGGGGCTGTTACCGCAGTGGTGAACTTCGAGTCAGTTGAGTCATAGGACGTGCACTGATAACCCATCTGCTCTGAGGAAACTGTAGTACTGGGTCCGCTTCCAGTTTAGTCATACTGGCCCGCTGAATAGTGCTCAGTTCCAAGGTGCCAGCTGACGTTGACTGGACACAGCTTACGCAGCACAATACCGCGTGCGGACAGTGACATGACTACAATGTTGTATGTCAGAGGATCAGGAAAAATCAAACCGAACCAGTCTGCAATAGTAATGCTGTGCTGAGCAGCAACAACTCTTCACAGGCATGACCTGGCCCCTCAGTCCCACTACATCTGCCTCACAAACATGTTGTCATGCATTCTTGACCACAAAGACCTGCGCAGGAAATCGACAGTCAGACGAGGGGCCCTGTGCGGAGACAAGGCCGTGCTTGCCCAAAGAGGGGGACTCTGCAGGGCCTACAAACCAATTCAGATACAGAACCAATTCTGAGAACGTCAGCTGACACTTTTGTTTGGCGATCCGCGGTCCGCCAGCTCCGGGCACTTCGGAGCTAGTCTGGGCGCCACGGTTAGTCCAGGATTGCTCCCAGGAGGGCTGGGTACACTCGGCGGACCTGAGAACAGACGGATGGCGGGGGGTATAGACAGGAGCATCCGGCACGAGAACTTTGCTGTCAAGTCCACCGACTTCTACCGACATAGGGTTATGCACTGCACGCATATGAGAAACATCTGTCAAGTATATACCCCAGGGGGGGGGTACGCACTTGTCAAAACACTTCAAAAGCGGGGCTAACACAGGCAAAGACTTCTGAAACACCGAGGAAGGTGATCGCATTGACAAACACTGCCACCGCTGCCAAACTGGTCTCACAGAAAATAATGGTCCCTTACTCTACACACTCGAGATGGTTGACAGCCCAATCAGTCCACGTCGGCCTCCCCGAGGCACCAGCAGCAACCCGGCTCCACGCGTACCTCACAACTGACCGTTGGCTTACGATACTCTCTGTATGCTCACCCTGCACTGCTTTTAGCAGCGCACTGTCGCACAGCCATCAGGGAGTCCAGACCTTGGGCAGTATCTCGAAAGGAAAAATTGGACACACAAAGGTCCCACAAACTGAACACTGCAGGACGGATAATGGTAACCTCAGACACGACAGCTGAAGACAGAGGTTCCATGAAAGCAAATTCCGGGAATTCCCAAGACACTCTCAACGGGAACCTACATCCGGATGAAAACAGACTCTATTGACGACCCACTGGTGACTGTCTGGCACTAAAGTGCAGGGGATGGCCTTTACAGACCCTCAGTTTACAAACCAAGTACGACCGTACCTCTTCAGTACACTGCAGATTAACTTACAAGTCACTACTGCTGATCATCCGCAGAAGGTTGGCTAGGGGCAGGTGGGTTCTACTGAGTCGCCTGGAGACCGTTGGCGGAATACATGACCCGCAGAGTCATACCCCCCGTGGTGCAGTGGTCGCGACTCCACGCACATGTTCGGTAAAGGGGTTATTTTCTCCCTATAGGTCCCCCAGGTCAGTACGTCCCTTCCTGCTGTTGCCCTAGCCCATCCCTATCATTCTCCTAGACAGGAAATCAGCTACAAAGCCACTGAGTGCGGCAAACTTACCTCTATGTTTACACATACACTCTACCTCAAATTCACTACAAGCTGCTACTCAGTCCGGCTGCTACTCAGTCATGCTCTCACAGCGCTATAACCAGACTACCTGCAGTAGGCTGTCTTGCAGGCCTAAGGGTTTATCTGTCTGGCTGACTAAGGCTAAGCTATAGCAATACAGTAAAGTCATCTATGCTCACTAGAGTCCAGAGGTTACTCACCTAAAGGCGGTTTCTGTGACACTCAGGGTTACTCGTACAATACTCCTGTAATAATACACAGTACAGCACCCGCGGCCACAACATTGATGTTGCTTTACACACAGGTTTCCTGTACTGGCGTTACAGCCAATATACTCAAGTACATAGTAGGCTGTCTTCACTCACCTAGTGGTCTCCCAAGTTAGCAACCCAGGCATCTGTAACATAGGTGGTGCTTTAGTATGGCCTATGGGATATCCCATATAAGCTCACACCGTACGAGTACTAGTCCACCCAGGGTCACAGAGACTCAGTCTGCGGGTACTCACCGGGGTATCATGTACTTCAGCTACACAAAGTAGTCGGTCGCAATTGCAATTGCAGAGTAGTGGCGACAGTGCTCCCCTCTGGGGCCTGTCTCAGTGTCAGGTACACTACGCCTGGGCCTTCAAACTGGCTTCCAGGGTGCTACCAATAAAATGCCTCGTGGGCTAACTAGGGAAGGTCATATCACAGCAGCCACAAGGCAGAATCATACACAGCTCCTTCAATGGTAACAGCAGACTCACTCATACACATCAGAACTGCTATACCACCCATCTGCCCATTGTACCGACAGTACCACTACAGGGTCTAGAACAGAGTGATTCAGAAAAGCAGGCAACACAGCAATTCCTGTAACCCACAGATAAACAAACGTTTCCCAACACGAAACCAATCTACCCCATATAGCGGGGGTGTCGCCAGGGCTTCCCACTCCTGACGGAGGGCCAACCTGCCCATGGTTGGGGAAAAAATAGAAATACGGAGAGTGACACAGAGGAGAGAAAAACAGTCGTCACTACATCCCGTAAGACCTTCAGCCCTGCGGCACAAGGACGGGCCTGAGGTCACACCAAACCAGCCAATCACCCACAGCTAGGCTTAAGGGGGACAACAAAGAAGGTATCTTCTGCATGAAACATCAACGCAAGGAGCCAAGAAAACTGAGAGGCCTCCTCCAATCAACACCTGTTTAGGATTAGAAATAATTGTCTCTTCCCCAATGCCATAGCTGGGCCCTACAGACGGAAAACAATACACGGAAGAACGTCACACTGGGGTGCGGCAGCATCAGACTACAGACTACAGACTTTCGACTCTTAGAGCTCAGACCGTCCTAAGGTGCCACTGAGTTACATTAGTGCCACAGCGACTGACCCTCCAGGTGAACACGCAGTACATCACAGTAGAACTAACCGTGTAGCTACTGTTACATTCCTGAATAGCTTCAGTAGACACGGCTATGACCGTAATCATCGGAGTGACTAGGGGTATTACCATCAACCCAAAGTTCATCTCTCGCATACGAACTAGTAAACTCAGTCACCTGTAGGGTATCACTGACCTCTGGACTTCTATTACAGTCAACTGTCATACTACCTGCATCACACTAGGCAGTTACCAGCTATCCTCGTATCAGACGAAGGTACAGACAGTAAACTAAATCTCTGGCTTCTTCTGGACTCAGGTACGGGGAAGGGTTGTCATTCCTCCCGTCCTTGCCACAGACTGCCTTACCCTGAGGGCATGACCATCCTCAGGGTCACGAATGATTAATACATAACTAGGTACTCCCTCACATTACACGCAGACACAGGCGAGAACGACACTGATTTTTGTGCCAACGACAGGGAAGTAAGCTGGTACAAAACACTATACATGCAACTAGAATTGAAACTTCATACCACTTCCATACCACTGCACGAAAGGCAACGACGTCTCCATGCACTGACACCGTGGAGAACGCCGCAGCGAACTCGCCACTGGCATTCCAGCCAACAAGGTGTCAGGCAGAGAGAACGAGGTCGCGCGGTCCTGCAGAGTGCAGGCTAACGGGTTGGCCAGCTGACTCGGATACAGCGGTCGCTCAGACTGGCTCTCGGTCACTGCCACCACAGATACAACTGCCTGTCACCGGTTGGCGCCAGCTAACAGGGCCATAAACCAAACAGGCCAAATGCCCATTGAGATGCAGATGGCTGTATGACATGGGTCAACTATGGGTTAGTGTGGCGTATCGCCTGGTGCTGCAACCGGAACGACGGATCAGGTCAATGACAAAACAATCAACCACAACGAAGACACAGACAGGCAGACCGACTGAAAGACTGGCTGATTGCAGAAAGGCAGAAAAATGGGAGACACCTATCCAACAAGAAGCACTCGCTGACTTGCAACTAAACTAACAGGCTCAAAACAACACTACACAATCACAGCGAAATCTCCCCCCCACAGGGGAAGCCAATGTCTTGCGGGGGTGTTTGCTCTGGGTACCTCTCGTGACGCAGAACACGCGCGCACAGGTACTCACGCACACACACACCCTGGCTGGCATACGTAGACACAAGCAAACAATTGCCAGCACAGTGAGACCGACACCATCAGAGTGTCGCCTCAAACATCCCCCTGGCCTCAAATCGGCAAGACCTGTATTTGCCACCTCAGGGCTGACAACGGGGTATCAATGTAACTGCATCGCACTCACAGCAGTACACGAGCAATAAATCTGTTCACCTATACACCTCCTATACAACCGCGCATCAGCACACCACGGACATGACACGGGGCACTCTGTATCCTACAGACTACCATCACCAGACAAACTAGCTGGGTACTGTTCATCTCACTGTGTGTATTCACCTGAGTCATAACCGCCGGTTACCTAAAATTCAGCTAGTAAATCTATATCTGTATTTCCGTCATAGTACGTTACATCACAAGGAGTTCCCATTTACATAGGATACTAGGATACTCCCTATCTCACGGATCAGGTCATATCCTCTAAGTATCACTCCTAAGTAAACGTACGCGTAATACACCGTAACTACATCAACCTGGGCTGCAGCGGAGTTTTCTCTAAAAACAGTAACTCACTCCTGAGCTGCTGTACAGCTGCCATACAGATTTTTGCTCGGTGGGTGATCTACACCCTGGTGGTAATACCGGTTGCTCTGGTCACACTCGGTGGCACTCACAGTGGCACACACTCTATGGACTATGGGATGGACACAGGTCGACCTCCTACATAGACATCAACACCCTCGATACTTGCAATTACCCCAGAATCTCCTCCAGTACCCTCTCTCAGAACTAGAAAGAAAAATGGGCACCCTGCTTCACGGCCGGCAGCTGCTGAGCGTCGATGGACTTTGTAAGTGAACCAGGAATGGAAGCTTCTCGAGCACCAGACTATCTGCATTACTGGCACTGATATCGGTTTCCCAGCAGGCTCAAGTGACAGGGCGTATGAAAAATCCAGTCTTGATGAAATGAGAGAGGGGAACAGAAGCAGGAACGAAAGAAGCGCAGGGTTAGAATCAGGCACACTTGATTGATTGGCGCCCAAGCGAAGCGCCCACGCAAGCACCGAGTGTATGAAGGGGGGGGGTCTCCTGGCACAGAAAATGCGTGCCATAGAGCTGATTTTTCGTAACCCCCCGCCCCTCTGGCTTGGCGTTACCTATCCTAGGGGAAGGAAATTCCCTTTAACTGGCTTGCCGAATTTGGCAGCCCAAAATGAGGGCAAAGGGCCCCCAAAATTTTAGCCAGAAAATAGGTAGGGTCTGGCAGGGGTGTCTGGGCTAACCCACAGGGGTGCCCGGGTGACGCCCGGTCCCCTGGGATTCTCGGCGAAGTCCATGTTGTCCTCTGGGGGATACAGGTGCACTGAGCACCTGATGGTCGGGTCGCCCTCTTGTTGTCCATGGGGCCCCAGACCTTCACGTCCTTCTCGCCTGTGGTGCCAGCCATCGCCCAGCAGGAGGGCGGGACGAAGTGGCAGTAGCCAGACCAGGCTTCCGAACCAAGAAAGACATCACCTGCACCTGCTTGACGGACTCATAGGCAGCCAATCGGATGCAGCACTGAGGGTAGGCCTTGCAGCCATCGTTGGCCTCGTGCAGCGCCTGGCTGGCCTCAGGGCAGGCGAACTTGGGCAGCATCAGTGCAGGCGGACCCCTCTGGCATCAGTGCAGATGGACCTGGCTGGCATCAGTGCAGATGGACCTGGCTGGCATCAGTGCAGGCAAACATGGGCAGCGTCCACATGGTCCTGTACCGGTCGTCATAATAACCAGCGGCTGCGCCAGGGCACCGCACTGTGTTTTTGGGGGCGCCCGCGGAAACAAGCACCGTGCTCTGTCCAGTGCATAATCAAACACCTGTCAATCGTAAATGGATGGCCAGTGGATCCTCCGAAGGCCAAACCTTTTCGGTGTGCACTTGAAATTGCTGATCGCACTAGGTCACATGCAAACGGTCTCCGATCACCCAACGCTACGCACAGTAAGCTGAATAAGGCGCTCGGCTGAATCTCCAAGCGAACCCACACCCGGGGTTCGTCTGGACCACAGTAAACCAGAAAGCAAAACGAATAACCAAATCCACCGACACGGCAAACCAAGGTGAGGGCAACCTGGACGGTAGCGACGGTACATAAAGGCAGACGCAGACAAAAAAAAAAAACATATACCAAGTCAATATACACTAGTACACTGATGGGACTAGGTAAGGAACTTGACTGGTAAGACAGCGTACTCAACGTAGGCAATGTAACTAAACCAAGTACAAATGTAGTACGACTGTAGGCATACATTATTCCTAAAAATCATACAATCCACAAGCAGTCCTAAACCAGTGAATATGGCGTCTCACAGCCATCCAGGTACATCGGGTTGAGTTCTAGGTATACGGTAGTAAAGCTAACTACATGCGTATCATCGCAAGAACTGTGCATCATCTAATCAAAATACACCTGTGGACTCGAGGTTTGCTCGTACTCACCTACGCAAGAGTGAACGCAAACTCCTCCACACACGAGTGTACTCCTCACGTGCCAGCACATATCCACGCACGCACCGAGAAGTGGTATTCCAGCCCACATTCTCACACCCGTGTCCGTACACACACAAATGAACACCCAGAATGCTCAAATTAGCGCAAAAACCCACTCATGTGCGCGTCAACGCATGCACTCAAGTCACGCCAATGCCACACGGACATTGAACTACTATTGCCGTGCACAGCCACACACTCAATTGAGGTATATGGCCCAAGCAACGTTGGCGATGCTGGTAGGCCGCTATCCTAATTGGCATACTCAAAAACATCATAAACTTGGGCAAAGCACTTGTTCATAACATCCAAAGACGAGTGGTGTTGGGCGTCCGTGGTCTTTGGCATGCAAGCGGTGGCGCACCGTGCAGCAAATAAAAACCAAAGTGCACAAACTTACAACCATCCAGGCATAAACTTTCAACCCACGAATTTGCGCGAGAGTGGACGACGGGAGCCGTACAAACGCATATTCGACCAAACGAAAGCAAGCACAAACGTGTGCTAACGTGCCAACCACATGCACGCACCAAGGAAAAACGGCAAATGCATTGCCTTAATTTTTGAGACTTCAAGAAATCAATCAAGCTTGCCTTGACACGGGCTACCAAGCATCTACCACTTTCCCCTAAGAATTTATTCCTTCCGAAAGTGGCATCATGGTGCCCAACTCATTCATGTTTGACTCGTTCTCCGTGAAATCTTTCACGTCCATACCCTCCTCGGAGTGCCAATGAAATAACGCCCTGCGGGGAAACTCCGTCGTAACCGCTCATCCTTTCAATTGAACTTGTCATGGATGGCGGTGTTGTTTTCGACGAAGGTGGCATACATCTTCAAAACATTTTTGATGGGATGTCGAAGTCATCCATCCCTCATCGTCTTAGCGAAGGCGTCCTTCATCCATTGATCCATGATGGAGTACGAGAGGACACCGCGGGGTTGGAATAGAAACAAGACCACACAGAGGAAACAAGACAAGCCAAAGCTAACCAAACGAAGTTTTCATGGGATAAAATTTCCCAAAAATTTCAAACTCCCTAGGGACAATCAAAACACACGCAAACAAAACCCATTGGGGCTTGGGAACCCCGGGGCAAGTCACCAAGGTGCCCGGGTGACTCTCCGGTGCTTGGCAACTCTTGGCAATGACAAAGAAGTCGTGGGGCATGCTTTGTTTTTCTAAAGCGCCCAAGCGGAGGCGCGGCCTTGCATTTCTCAAGCGCCCAAGCGGAGGCGCGGTTTTGCATTTCTAAAGCGCCCAAGTGAAGGCGCGCTTTGCATTTCTAAAGCGCCCAAGTGGAGGCGCGCTTTGCATTTCTTAGGCGCCCAAGCGGAGGCGCGGGCGTTGACGAAGAAATGGGAGACAAAGGCAAGAAACACAAACTCACAAGGCAACAAAAGGATCCCCCGCTCAAAAGGAGAGCATTTCCGGAGTCGGCGCAGGAAAGTCCTAAAATTTGTTGGCTTGCCACAAAATTAGGCAAGCCTCTGCTACCACAAAGAAAAAGAGAACTACTCGACTCCGTAGTAAGTTATGACTTGCTATAGAATATCCCCAAAATGCTTATATTTCAACTACTCAATGGTTAGCAAAACCTATAAAACAAAGATTGGAAAATGGGCTCATAAAACTATGTAATTTTTGGGAGGGGTGCACACGAGCAAAAATTTATCTAAAACAATTTATGTGATTGTTTGCATAAAAATATTTCAATTCAAAATACTCCTAGGGTCATACCCGCAAACACAACAAACAAAACTACGAGCAAGTAAAGGCGAAGCAAGGAAGATACAAAGGAAATCACCACGTGTACGTCCGAGTCATTGTTGACGATGTGGGGCCGCCGTGCCGTTGCCAAGGCCCCACCATTTCTGTTTCTCCACGGCGGCGGGTCGTGGTGGCCAAGGCATTCAAGATCCTTACGGCTCTACCCCCATGGAAGGAACCGGGCTCACCACGGCTCCATGCTAAACAAAGCATGGGAGACGTGTGACACCAAATCCAATATCATGCTTGCATTATCTTTATCCTTGCCCGTAACTAAACAATAATAAACCATGCAATGGACATCACTACGTGTAACAACCCAAATCCAAACAACAGTAAACAAACAACACATGCTTGAATGGAATGAATGCATAACAATGCAATGAGTGTAATGAAAGTATGTGAATGCAACACATGGAAAGCGACAAAGCAAAATAGTGGTGCACCATCATGAATCTACGATTCCCACCTCGAAAGCGAACTAATCAATTGAAGAGGATAAATGTTCAATCAGAATCAAACCTAATGGATCCTTACATTCGCATTTTCGGGCGACGGCACCGCTGGCTGCAACACAGCCTAAACTAACCAATCACGATCTTTAAACAGCACCAATATGATTACGTGACAGAATTGAATTGATTGAAAGAATTGAATGACGCACCGTCCGCACTGATCGCGGCTCGAAGACGACGCGATCTGTCTGGCACTGTACTGTCTAAATCTGCAACCCCATCAGCGGAACTGTAGCGACCTTGATAGAAATCTATTTTTTTCAACTGTTGTGGGAGAGGTAGGAGGCGGTCACGTCCAGTAAGTCATTGCCCTGTCCAGTGACCGTTGGCCCATGGTCCGGGGCATGGGGTTCGTGTGCGGTGTGCGCGACCATGAGGTTGGTGTCGTCCGCGAAGCCCACCAGGGGGGAGAGGAGGGGGTAGGGTGCGTAGGCCGGGTAATCCTGCTCGATTGCGAGGGCCAGGGGGAGCGTCACTAGAAGGTACAGGAAGGGGCCCTCTGCTCCCCCTTGAGGGACCCCGCTGCCTGGCTCAAGGAAGGGGGTGAGGCCTGCTCCAGTGCGGACCGTGTATTTGCGGGTGCGGATGTAGCCGGAGGCGAAGTTGTAGAAGAGGAGGCCCAAGCGCTTCCACACCGCTTCTAGAAGGAGCCAGGGGGTGTTCGGGAAGGCTCCTTTGACGTCCAGGGAGGCGATGATGAGGTCCAGCGGGTCCATGTCTGCGATGGTGTCCTGGAGGAAGATGGCCTCGTGTGGGGACAGGCCTGGGATGGCCCCCCAGAGGCTGGCTGGTATGTGGGGGTCCAGGTGGGGGCGGATGCGGCGTAGGAGGATGGTCCAGACGATTTTGACCTCCGTGACCGCACAGACTATGGGGCGCCAGTTGTGTGAGTTTGCCCAGTCCCCTTTTTTGTAGAGGGGGCGGAGAACGTTTGCCCAGTCTGGTGGCAGGAAGGTCTGCCCCGTGACGATGTCCCAGAGGCGGTGGGCGAGGATGCGGAGGAGGTAGGCGGGGGGGTGGTAGTACGCCTCGACAGGGAGGCCGTCGTAGCCTGGGGTTTTGTGTTGCCGGAGACTGTGGATGGCCTTCCGGACTTCGTGGATGGTGGAGGGGCGTTTTTCCAGTTGCCTCCCCTGGGCGTGGTCGAAGACCCGAGGGAGGCGGTCGATTTTGGCCTGGGTGTCTCGGTCCAGTGTGTCTTGGGTGGGGGTGTGTTGCCGGAGGAATCTGTCTTGGGTGGCTTTGAGCACTGTGGCTGGGTCGTTGGTGAGGGAGCCTTCCTCCTGCTGGACCGTGGTGATGGTGCGGTGGCCGGTGTCGGTCATGGCGTCGTTGAGGTGGCAGATGGCCTTGTAGGGGAGTTCATGTCGCGCATACCGTTCGTGTTCCTGGGCGATGCGCTGTTGCCTGTGGATGTGCCACCGCTGCAGGTCTGCCCTGATGTGGGCTATCTGTGTCCTGCAGTGGTGTACCTGGCGGCGGGTTTGGGAGGTGTCGGTGTGGAGGAGGGTCGCCAGTTGTTGCTTCGCATGCCAGAGGTCATGGAGCATGTCCCCTAGGGCCGTGGGTGGTTGGTCGTCGTCTATGTGGGGGTG
The DNA here is from genome assembly GCA_964036045.1 of Eutreptiella sp. 'Long Island Sound 2002'. Lineage (NCBI taxonomy): Eukaryota > Euglenozoa > Euglenophyceae > Eutreptiales > Eutreptiaceae > Eutreptiella > Eutreptiella sp. 'Long Island Sound 2002'. The sequence continues at coordinate 114,982,086 of OZ038381.1, forward strand.
TTGTTGGAAGCCGCAGTCGACGGGGGCCGTGCGCATGGCTGTGAGTAGGTCCGTGGGGTCTGGTTGGATGCGCCGGGCGCGGTCTATGGCCCTGTGATATTTGGACCAGGCATGCTTGTCATGCAGTGGGGGCATCTTCAGGGGGGGTGGTAGGCATTGGGCCGCATCCTCTGGGGGGCTGGGGGGAAGGTTGGGGATGGTGAGGCGGATGTGCAGGGGGCTATGGCCTGTGGGTCCCAGCGGGAGGGGTCCATATCGGGCCTCCGCCCGGATGATGGTGGGTGAGTCGCCATAGCATACGTCGATGCGGGATGGGGCGGCATCTGTTTGGTGGGGGAAGTGGGATGGTTGGCCTTCAAGGTTGGCCGTCAGGTCCACGAGCCCCAGCATTTCGATGGTGTCGCGGACTTCTTGGTCCTGGGGTGTGGCCTGTCCCCCTCGTTTCCGCCGGGCTGGGGGCGGCGTTCATGTCGCCGATGATGACTGTGGGGGCGAGCATGGCCATGGCGGTATGCCTCGGCCAGGGCTTGGAGGAAGGGTTCCGTGGCGTCGCCGAAGGGGACGTGGGCGTTGATGACGTTGAGTTGCCATCCGCCCCCGACGACCTCAGAGACACCTAGCCTCCCTGGGACGCTGAGGTGGTGGATGAGGTGGACGTGGATGCCGGTTTGGGCGTATAGGGGGGTCCCCTTGTGCCAGTAGCATTTGTACGCTTTCTGGTCCGGGGTATATATGGGGGTGGTTTCTGGGGGGTCGTCGCGTTGTAGGCCTTGTTCCTGGAAGGTGAGGAGGTGGGGAACCCACCCCGGCCCCTGTGCCATCGGGAGCTCCTGGAGGGCGGTTGTGGCGTCCTTGGAGTATGTGACGGCCGGGTGGTTGAGGTCGAGGAGGTTGACGGTGGCCTCCGTGGGGGCGGGCCGGGGCTGTGGAGGCTTGTGCCCTCGGCCCTTGCCCCGTCAGGGAGGGGGACTGGGGCTCGGGGACTTTTTGCCGGTTGGTGGGCGCTTGGGTAGGCGCGGGGGGAGGAGGCCTTGGCTCCACTTTGAGGGGAGCTCCCCAGTGTATTTGGTGCCTCTGTGGGCCTTGTTCTCTTCGGTGCGGTGTCGGATAAGGTGGGCGCTGGTGAGCTCCAGGGTGTAGCCTTCTGGCTTGTCTGGGGCGCTGCTGCCTTGATCTAGCTCCTTTTGGCGGTGCCAGATCACCCAGATCTGTGGCCCCCCGTTGTCCCCCGGGTCGCGGAGGCGGTACTGGATCGTGCCCTCACACCAGATCTAGTCGCCTGTGTGGTCGTTGCGGAAGGGCTGCTGGACCTTCGCGCCCTTTTCGAATCCTGGGTACGCCTCGGGCGGGGGCGGTGCTGGTGGCGGGAGGGAGGATGATGAGGATGCCTGGTCCGGGTGCGGCGGTGGTAGTGATGGGAGGGAGGATGACGAGGATGCTTGGTCCGGGTGGGGCGGTGGTAATGATGGGAGGGAGGATGACGAGGATGCTTGGTCTGGGCTCGCCGGGTGGGTCGGGTGGGATTCGGGGGGTCGGGAGGTCGCTGCTTTTCCGGCTTGGTTGGGGGCGGGTGCGCCCCTTTTTCGTCTCGCTCGCTTGGGTGGGACTGGAGGTAGCGGGGCTGGGGGGGCGTGGGGTTTGAAGAAGGGGTGCGTTCCTTGCTGGCCCGGATCCCTCAGTCGGGGTTCTGCCGGCGTTTGCATTTTCGCTTTCGCGTGGCTGCGCATGATGTCGGCGAGCTTGCGCACGGTCTCCGGGGGATCTGATGGCCATGGCAGTGCGGCCCGGCTGTCGTCGAAGGGGTGGTGAAGGTGGTAGTTCCTCATGGCCTTGGCCTGCATGACCCAGGCCTCCGTGGGTTCCGGTGTGTCTGGGCCGGTGGGGGGGCCTTGAGCACAGTAGAGTGCTGTGTGGAGGGCTTCCCAGGGGGCGCCTCCGCGGCCTGTAAGTGTGGTGGCCTGGAGGAGTCGGTGCCGGCCCCGTGGGGGGTCTTCCGGGTCTATTTCCGAGGTATAGGCCTGGGCCTCCATGAGCACTCCGTGTGCCCAGTGCAGGACCTACCATTGGGTGTCCGCTTTGAGGATGTGGATTGCGGGTTGTTGGGGGGGCGTGTCGGGGGTGTCCCACGATGCAATGGCTAGTTCTATCCTGGAGGGGTGGAGGTGTGGGGTGGCCCTGCGGCTTAGGAGTTGATCGATGTGGAAGGGGGTGACTGGATCTTTCGGGCCCTGCAGTGGTGGGGACATCGCTGGGATGGTTGTGGGGTCCCAGTGGCGTTCGTGGGCGGCGAGGGTGTACAGGGCGGCGGTGATGATGTGGTGGGCTTGCCCCTCCAGGACGATGTGGCGCTGCGTGCCGAAGTCCTTTGGTAGGTGGGCTGCGGGGTGGACGGTGATGTGGGCTAGGGCGCGTTGGTGGGCCTTTTTTCCCCTGTCTGGCGCCTGTGTCCGTTTGTCCCCCGGGATGTGCTGGTGTTGGTGTTTTGGTGGGGGCGGTCCCAGGGCGAGAGATTCTACACCGTGGAGGGGGATGGCGTGTTCCCTGGACCTGTTGGGCAGGATGTATATGCCCGGGTCTCCCGGTACGGTGCCAAGGTACATGTTGCCCATGATGGTGGGGGCCGGCAGCGGTTGGCGCAGGGGTGAGGTGCATGGGGTGGAGCAGGGCGGGTCACGGTGCTCACGCCGGGGGTGGTTGATGCCGTACGGGGTGATGTGTACGGCGAAGGGTCTGACGGCGCGCTGGACTGTGTGGGGTTGGATGTTGATGAGGCGCGCCACCGCCCGTGTGTGGGAGCGCCCTTCGCTGATCCACACGGCGTCTGCCCGCGACGCCGCTGGGTTCAGGCAGTCTGTGGTGATGCCTGTGACCGTGCGGTTGTGGGTGGCATCTGACACTCTGGGGGGGGGGGGCGCTGATGCGGGGAATGGTGTGGTCGTCGTGGAGGGTGCGGGCCTTGCGCCTCGCATCGTGTCGGTGCTGCACGGGGGTGTGCATACCTGTGTGTTTGGGCTTCTTGTTGGGGCGGTCTGCTGTGTGGAAGGGGGTGGGCCAGGAGGGGGCGTGGTGGAGGGTGGGGTGTGGGAGGTCCCCCCGTGTTGCCCATGTGTACAGGGTGGTCGCGGCGGCCCCCTCTGCCTGTATGGTGTATCGCTCATCGTGTCGGCGACGGGTGACGAGGACGTTGGGGGCCGTCAGCTCATACACCTGTGTGGTGTGGGGGAGGTGGCGGGTGATGGTGATCTTGGCGGCGTCATTCTTGCGGTTGTTGGTGTGGGGGATGATGTAGTGGGTCGCCCAGTCCTCCTGGGGGGTGTGTTCCGTCGGGTCTAGCTTGAGTGGGGGGTGGAGCGGCTTCGGTGTTTGGGGGCTTGTCTTGGGCCTTTGCGTGGGGCGCCACTTTGGTTTTGACCAGGTATTGTGGGCCCCAGGTTTCCGGGGCCCCTACCTGTGTGGCTGCCGCTGCTGCGGCTTGGAGGAGGGCGGTTGTGTTGGTGTCTAGAGGGGGGGGGGCCGGTTGGGGGGTGAGGGTGTCGTGGTCTTGGTATGCCCACCAAATGGTGTAGCCTCGTCGGGTGTTGCGGTGCGGGGTTTGGGTCTGGGCTTGCTGGATGGATAGGGCGGTCTTGATGTCCTCCGCTGCTTGTGGGTTTATGGGTGTGGCGTACGCCCATACTCCCGGGGTGTGTATGCCGTGTGGTGCTTGGCCTACTCCTCGTATCAGGTGTAGGCTGTGGTGGGTGCGCGTGAGCCCTAGGTGTTCTTGGAGGAGGTCCCCCCGGATGTCCACCCACCGTTGTTGCCAGGTGTGTGTGTGGTTGTTCAGGGCGGGGTAGGTGATGACGATGGCTTACCATGGGGTGGGGCCTGGATGTACCGTCATAGGTGCCGACGATGCTTGCGGGGGTATGTGGACGGCGTGCGCGGGGGCTGCTGTTACGGGGTCTCCCTTCGTGGGTGTGATTGTGGCATCGCCTTGGACGATGAGGAGGAGCTGGTGGCGGCCCGTCGGTAGTGCCCAGGTGGTGGTGGGCTCGGTGATCGAGTGGAGGTGGATGGCCTGGAGCCGAGGTGTGATTTCGTCCCATTGGAGTGTGCCGTTGTGGACCGCCCATTCCCGTGGCAGGTCTCGAAACCCGTTTCGGTCCGGGGTGGTGCGGTGTTGTGGGGGGAGCTCCATTGTGGTGATGGGGTGGGTGAGGGGCTCTGTGCGGGGTTTTTCTTGTGTGGTTGGTGGTGATGGTGCCTGGGGCATCTCTTCGTCCAGTTGTTGTGGGGCTTTCACCTCCTGGAGTTCCGCGCTGATGGTGGCGAAGACATCCGGGAGGATGGGGGAGGCGGGGGGGTGGGGTGCGGGATCGTTGCAGGTGATGTGGTATTGCTCCGGGTTCTCGGGGCTTTGCTGTACGGTGATGGCGGCAGTGGCGTCGTCTTCAGGTGTCCATCGGTGTGGATTGTGGTCGAGGGGGTGGAGGGTGATGGTGTGGCGGTGTTTCCAGCTGTGGAACGCTAGGAGGGCGTGGAGGCCGTGTCTAGTGTCCCCGGGCGGGCGGGGGTAGATTTCGGCTGCTGCTTCCAGGAAGGCGTCCGTGGTGCCTTTCCAGGTGTCTTCCCACAGAAGGTCTTCCTCTGTGCCCCACTCGTTGTCGTTCCTTTTCTCCTGCTTCCACCCCTGGAGGGTCGCGTTCCTCAAGGAGGTCTCGTTGGATGGACTGGTAGTACTGCTCGGCGTCAATGGGGGCTAGGGTGCTGGCCAGTGTGGCGTAGATGTCCTTTGGGGGGGGGGGCGGTGGGGGCGTGGCGGCGCGGTCGGGGTCGGGCTCCTCTCGCTGGTGTTCCGCGTTCTGGTCTGCGGTGGACGCGGGGGATATGGATCGTGGTGGCATGGGGTGGTCGGGCTCCTGCGGTTCCGTGGGTTGCTGGTGGGCTTGTGGGCGCGGGGCCGTGGCTGCCAGTAGGTGTCGGATGGCCGGGAGGGAGTCGTAGTCGTCGTCCCAGCAGTGGGCTGCAGCGCACGTCCTGTCGGGGGAAGCGGGGGGGCGTGTTGCGGAGCGGTGTACGATAGGGTGGGCGACGCGTGCGGGTGGTGGCGTGCTCTCTCTGCCGTTCCGTTCCCCGCGAGCCCTGACCCTTGGGGAATGGTGGTGATGTTGGTGGTGAGGGTCGGGTGGGTGCCCGAGTGGATGATTGTGCCGCTGGCGGTGTTGTTGGCGAGGGTGGTATGGGCGTTAGCGTAGATGAGGTTGCTGTTGGGCTATGGTTGATGGTGGTTAGTTGGTGGGTCAGCTGTTGTCGCTGTCGTCGTCGCCGGTGGTGTTGGTGCCTCTGATGTCGTGGACACTGATGGCGAGGGTGATGGTTGGTGAGCAGGGCGAGGGTGACGTATGGGGCGTATGTGGTGTCGCCCGTGCTGTCGATGTTGAGGTTGTTGTTTCTGGCCGTTGGGGCGTAACGTTTGTGGGCCGGACGTGGCGGTGGTGGCGAGGGTGCTGTAGATGACAGGTGGTGTGGCCCACGCCGCCTCCGGTGGTGGAGGTGTGATAGGTGCCGTGGTGGCTTTGGCGACGTTGGGGTGCCGGGGGTGGTGTATTGGTTGTTGTTGGTGGAGCTGTTCTTGGTTTTTGGGTAGTCCCCGTCCGGCGGTGGTGGTGTTGGTGGTGTTGGTGTTCGTTGAGGCCGTTGGCGACGCTAGGGGTTCCTGGCCTCGCGCGGGGTGGTGGTGGCGCTGGTGAGTGTAGGCGGTGCCATGGGCGGCGGTGCCATTGACGGCCCGGCCGGGTGTGCTGGCAGTGATGCTGACGGTGTGGGTGCGGTGGCGGCAGTGTTGTGGTCGTTAGTTCATCGAGGTTTGTGTCTTTCCGGGTGTCGGTGACACTGATGGTGGGTCGCCGTAGGCGCTGCTGGTGGGTGTGGGTCCGGGTGTGGGAGGTTTTTGGGTTGTTTCGGGCGCTATGGGCTGGCTTTCCTGCTGGTGTTGATCATCGTCTTCTGGCGAAGGGTGGTGTCGCCGGTGGGGTGTCCGCTGGTGCTGCTGCAGGTTTTGGGTGTAGGTGTGGTTTAGGGTGCAGCCCTGGTGGGTGGCGCCCATGGTGGGTCGCGTGTCTGGTGGGTGGCAGCGGTAGTGGGGGTGTCGGTTGTTGGTGAGGCTGCTGTCGTCGGTATTTTGGTTGGTGCTGGTGATGGTGTCGCTGGTTGTGCAGATGGTGGAGGGTGGGTAGGGGGACCCGGACCCTGGTGGTTTGTGAGGGTGTCGTGGCTTTCGGTCGACGGTGCTGCTTTCGGTGGTGTTCTTGAGAGTTGGCCGGGAGTGTTGTCGGCAATGCTCTGGTTGTTGACTGTTCGGCTGGTGCCGTTTGTGCGGGCTGTGTGGTTGTTGCGTCAGGGGTCGGTGGCGTTGGTGACGGTGGTGTGTTCCGGGTTGGTGCCGGTGGTGGCGGTCCGATGGTGAGGGTGCCGGGGATACTGGGTGGCTCCGCGTTGTTGGGTTTTCTCCTCGCCATTCCTGGCGGAGGGTGCTGCTGGTGTCGCTGGTGGTGAGGGTGTCGGATGTGGTGGTGTTGCTGTGGTGTTTTGTGCTGCTTGGGTGGTGGGGACCCCTGGTTGATGTTGACGATGCTCCAGGTGATGTTGATGCGGTGGGTGTGATGGTGTGTGGTGTTGCTGTTTCTACCCGTGACTGGGGGCCTGGTGGGTGGCGCTGGTGGCGTTTGTTCGCCAGCCGTGCTGGCGTCCTTGGTGTTGCCATCGGTGGGGGCGCCTTAGGTGTTACTCTGTGCCGGGGTCGTGGTGGTGGTTGTAGGGGTGTTGTAGGTGACGGTACCTCGGCTCGTTGTTGGTGGGGTTGGTGGTGGTGTTGATATTGCCATGGGTGTTGGCAGTGTTGGTGTTGCCGACGGTGAGGGTGCCACGGTGGTGGTTGGCGTGTCTCGTGGTGGTCTGATGGCGTGGGTGTTGTTGGTGTTTGGTGCTGGGCGCCGCCTGCGTTCTGGTGGTCGGCGGTTCCGGGCGTGCCACTCGTGGCCCGCGTTTGGCTGGCTTGTGGTCCTGGTGGTGTCCGTTGTCTCTGGTGTTTGGATTTCTCCTTCGGCTGTCCTTGGGTCTGTAGTGGCAGGTGTTGCTTCGGTTGTGGTCGAGGGTGTCGATGCTGCGGGTGGGTGGCGGTGTCGCCGTGCTGCCGCTGTCAGTGCTGGTGGTGTTGGTGTCCGTGAGGGTGCTGCCGGGGGAGCTGTGAGTGTTGGCGTTGTAGGGTGTTGTAGGTGATGCCCTGGTGGTGTTCTGATGGTGGAGGCGGGACGCCGCCACTCCTGGCGGAGGTTCCCGTGGGCTTCGCTGGCCGGTGTGTTGGCCCTGGCCCCGTTGGTGTCGTTGTTGCCGATGGTGTCGTAGCGGGTGGTGTCGCCGTGGCGGCTGTCGTTGACGCTCCGGGTTGCTGTTGGTGAGGTCGCACTGTCGGTGGTGCCGTCAGTGATGCCCCTGGTGAGGTTGTTGCGGGCGTTGCTATGGTTTACGGCGTCTCTGATGTTGTTGATGCTGCTGGTGGTTGGTGTGGGTCTGTCTGTGGGTTGTCAGTGGCCCGTTGCTCGGGGTTGGGCGTTGGCTGGTTCCTGTGGCTCTGTCTCGGAGGGTGTGCAGTAAGAGGCGTGGGCTGCTGGTGATGCTGTTGGTGAGGGTGGTGCCGCCGGTGGTGTGGTTGCCGCTGCTGACTGCTTGGTGGATGGCGCCCTGTGGTTGGTTTGGTGGCGGGGTTGTTGTTGTTGATGGTTCTGGGCGTGTGTCTTCGCCTCCTCTGGCCGGGGTTGGTGGTTTGTTGGCTCACCGGCTGTGGTGGCTTTGGTTTCTTCTGGTGGCAGAGGTTGCTGGTGGCGACGCTGATGGTTGGGTGATGCTGGCGATGGTGTGTTTGATGCTGTTGGCTTGGGTGGTGTAGGCGTTTCAACCGGTTTTGGTCGGTGTGTAGGTATCGTAGGCGATGGTGAGGACGACAGTGCCGCCGGTGATGGTGATGGTGAGGGTGTTCTGTTGGCTTGATTGTTAGTGGTGTTGGCGTTTCCGATGGTGTGGATGCTGTTGGTCTAGGTTCTGGGTGCGGGTCGGTGGATGGCGCGGTTGTAACGCCTTGGGTGTAACATGGTTGTTGGGTGGTTTCTTGTGTTGGTTCCTTGTTGGCGAGGGTGTCTCAGGCGTCGTGCAGGGTGCCAGTCTTGCTGGTGTTGCCGACGGCGTCTCCGTTAATTCCGGGTGTTTCCGCTGGTGAGGGTGTTGTGGCGTTTGGTTTGGGTGTTGGTGGCGGTGCCGGTGTGGGTGTCGCAGTTACTCGTCCTGGGTTTGGGCGTGGTTGGTTGGGTGTTGCTGGGTGTGGGCGCTCGCCACTCCTGGCTGAGGGCTCGGTGGCGTTCGTTCGTCAGCCGTGCTGGCGTCCTTGGTGACGCGGATGGTGGGGGTGCCCTAGGTGTTACTTGGTGCCGGGGTCGTGGAGGTGGTGGTAGGGGTGTTGTAGGTGACGGCACCTCGGCCCGTCGTTGGTGGGGTTGGTGGTGGTGTGGATAGTGCCGTGGGTGTTGGCGGCGTTGGTGTTGCCGGTGGTGAGGGTGCGATAGGTGATACGTGGTGGTAGGCGTGTCTCGTGGTGGTCTGTTGGCGTGGGTGTTGTTGGTGTTGGTGCTGGGCGCGGCCTGCGTTTGGGTGGTTGCCGGTTCCAGGCGTGCCACTCGTGGCTGGTGGTTGGTCGGTTTGTGGTCCTGGTGGGGTGGTGCCGGTTGTTTCCGGTGTTGGGGAGGTTGGTGCTGTGGCTGGTTGGCGATGGCGCTGTGTTGCCGCTGTCGGTGGTGCTGGTGACGGTGTTGGCGAGGGCGCCGCTGGCGGACCTGTGGGTGATGTCGAAGGCGAGGGCGCTGCAGGTGATGCCCTGGTGGATGGTGGTGTTGTGACGGTGGGGGTGGGACCTCGCCACTCCTGGCGGAGGTTCCCATGGGCGTCGCTCGCCAGCGTGTTAGCCCCCTTAGTGTCGTTGATGTCGATGCTGTTGTACCAGGTGGTGTCGCCGTGGCGGCAGCCGTTGACGCTCTGGGTTGTTGTTGCTGAGGTCGCACTGTCCGTGGCGGTGTCGCTGATGCCGGTGGTGAGGTCGTTGCGGGCGTTGCTATGGTTTACGGCGTCTCTGATGTTGCTGATGCTGCTGGTGGTTGGTGTGGGTCTGTGTGTGGGTGGTCAGTGGCCTGTGTTCGGGGGTGGGCGGTGGCTGGTTTCTGTGGCTCTGTCTGGGAGGGTGTGCAGTAGGTGGTGTGGGCTGCTGGTGATGCTGTTGGTGAAGGTGGTGCAGGCGATGCCCCGGGTGGTGTCGTGGGTGAGGGTGGTGTTGGTGGCGCCGGTGGTGTGGGTGCCGCTGGTGACTGCGTGGTGGATGGCGCCCTGTGGTTGCTTTGGTGGCGAGGGTGTTGTTGTTGATGGTTCTGGGCGTCCGCCCTCGCCTTCCCTGGCCGGGGCTTGGTGGTTTGTTGGCTTACCGCCTGTGGTGGCTTTGGTTTCCTCTGGTGGCGGATATTGCCCGTGGCGACGCTGATGGTGGCGTGATGCCGGCGATGGTGTGTTTGATGCCGTTGGCTTGGGTGATGTAGGTGCTGTAACCGGTGTTGGTGTGCGTAGGTTTCGTAGGCGATGGTGTCGGCGGTGATGGTGTTGGTGAGGGTGTTGTGCTGGCTTGATTGTTGGTGGTGTTGGAGTTTCCGATGGTGTGGATGTTGGTGGCGGTGGTTCTGGGTGCGGACCGGTGGGGTCGCGGGTGCGGTCGTTGGTCAGTGTTGCATGGCTTTTTGTGTTGGTTTGTTGTTGGTGAGGGTGTCCTAGGTGTTGTGCTGGGTGCTGGGGTCGCTGGTGTTGCCGACGGTGTCTCCGTTGTTTCCGGGTGTTTCCGCTGGTGAGGGTGTTGTGGCGTCCGGTTTGGGTGTTGGTGGCGGTGCTGGTGTGGGTGTCGTAGTGGCTGGTCCTGGGTTTGGGCGTGGTTGGTTGGGTGTTGCTGGGTGTGGCCGCTCGCCACTCCTGGCTGAGGGCTCGGTGGGTCCACCTTTGTGTCCTAGCGGTGTTTCTGGCGGCCCTGCAGCTCCCCTGGCCGGGGGTTGCTGGGTTCTTGTTCTTTGGATTTGCGTGTGTTGCGTTTGTGGTGCGGGCAGTGCTTGCGCTTTGGTGTGTGGTGTGCGTTTGTGGGGCTCGTGTCGGTGGCGGTTGTGGTGGTGTGTGTTGTGTGCATGCACGGGCGTGTGTGCGGTGTGTTGCCGGTGCGTCTGTGTGGCTGTCCTCGCCTTTCTGGGCTTCGTTTGGCGGCTCTGTGTGGGTGTGGGGGCTGTGTGTCGTGGCCCCTCTTCCGTCTCGGCTGTGTGGTTCCCCGCCCCCCCTCTCTGGGGTGTGTTGGTGGTGTGTCCCCCCGCCGCCCCCTTTGCGTGCCCTCCTCCCTCTGTATCTTTTCCGCGTTGCTTGGGGCGTCGTTCCCCTGGTGCCGTGCCCGGGCCTTCCTGGCTGTGGTCGGTGGGGGGGGGTCCTTGCCGTCGGCCCGGGTCCCTTCCCCTGGTGTTTCCCCTTGGGGGGGCCGATGCTTGCACTCCCCGTCAGGGTGTATCTCTGTTGTACGGGCCGTCCATTTGTACCCGCTCGGTAAAAATGGACCTGCTCCGTAGCCAGGTACTCCAGCCGTTCCCCACACCGGGGTCGGTACACTGTGGGTCGCAGGGGAGTCCTTGCGGGATAGGCGTGTCTCTTGCCTGCCCCGATGGACGGTGTGCCCTACCCACAGCCCCTCGCTGGGCCCGAACCGCAGTACGTGCTGTGGGGAGTGCTCTTGATCAGGCCCATTGATCAGCCCCCCAGGCCGGTGCCACCGCGGGCCGCTTACCAACAGTCCCGGGCGTATCCCACCTTATTGCGTGTGCTCAGGTGGGGCCGATACAGTCACCGGGGGGGGGGCCAAACCCCTGAGGTTGGGTCCCTCGCCTGCGTCTCCGGTGGGCCCTTTTCGTCTTGTCCCCCTCTTTCGCTGTGTGGTTAGCGGTGGTGGGTTTCCCGTCTCTCCCGGGTGGGGTGGTGGTGGTTTCCTGGACGTGTTGCTTGTGTGCGTGTCCCCACCTCCACTGGTTGTGGTTCGCCGTCGGTGTGTGTGTTTGTGGCGCGGTGCGTGCGCGCCTGGTGTCTGTGTTGGTGTGTGTGTCGTGCGCTCGTGGCGGCGTAGGTGTGGGTGTGCCTTCCGTGTTTGTTGGTGTGTGTGTGTGCGTGTGTGGGTGTGTGGCTGGGGCCGGCTCGGGCTTGCTGCTGGTGTGGGTGTGGGTGTGGTCGGTGTGTGCCGTGGTGGTTTGTCCCTCGTTGGCTGGGGTCCGCTGGCGGCGGTGGTGTGTGGTGTGTGGTGTGTGGTTTGTGGTGTGTGGTGTGCAGCGTTGGTGTGTCGGTGGGGTTGTGGCTGGTGTGTGGTGTGGTTGGTCTCTCGCCACTCCTGGCGGAGCTTCCTGTGTGCTACTCCCTGCCATTCCTGGCTGGGTTTTGCTGGGAAATCCCAGAACATCTTAGTTGCAATTTCGCGGGGCGCAACACCACCAGTCGCTGGCATGGGTTCGCGGACTCGGGGGCTGTTTCGCAAGTGGCGCATCCCTGGATGGGACTACTGTTTCTTTCGCTGCGCTCTCTGCCAGAAACTGGCAGTGGCCAGCCGATTAGTGGCTATGACACGCTGCTCTAAATGTGTGTTTGACGGCCACGACGAGACTCATGCTCACGTGTTTTGGGGAATGCTGATTCGGACAGTTCGGGCACGAAGCTGTCAGGCATACCTTTGGTCCCCCCCAGGACCCACAAGGCACTTCCATCGATTTGAGCTATAGTTTCTTGCAGAAGCAAGAGGTGGCGCTTACAACTGCGCAGGGCATTCTTACCTGGTCTGGAATGTCTGTTGCTTGGTCCCAGCCATGTCACGCCGCTTTGGGGAAACAGACCGTCTCCTTGCACACCATGGTCGCTCAGTGGGTGTCTAAGCTGGAGTTCTGGCACCAGTCGACCAACCTGTGAGTGCATCCATCATCTATATCCACCAACCACAGACCACAAGCCACAGACCAACCACAGACCACAGACCACAGACCACTAACCACAGACCACAGACCAGATACCACAGACCAACCACAGACCACCAACCACTGACCACCAGCCAAAGACCACCAGCCACAGACCACGAACCAAAGACCACAAACCAGAGACTAAAGACCACAGACCACAGACCACAGACCACCAACCACACAGCACAGACCACACATCACAGACCAACCACAGACCACCAACCGCAGACCACCAACCACAGACCGCAGACCACATACCACAGACCAACCACAGACCACCAACCATAGACGGCCAACCACAGACCACCAACCACAGACCACAAACCAGAGACTAAAGACCTCAGACCGAGGACCACAAACCACCAACCACACACCACAGACCACACACCACAGACCAAGCGCAGACCATCAACCGCAGACCACCAACCACAGACCACAGACCACAGACCAACCACAGACCATAGGCCACAGACCTCCAACCACACACCACAGACCACATACAACAGACCAACCACAGACCACCAAACACTGACCACCAACCAAAGACCACCAGCCACAGACCACAAACCAAAGACCACACACCAGAGACTAAAGACCACAGACCACAGACCACAGACCACCAACCACACACCACAGACCACACACCACAGGCCAACCACAGACCACCAACCACAGACCACCAACCACAGACCACCAACCGCAGACCACAAACCAGAGACTAAAGACCACAGACCACAGACCACAAACTACCAATCACACACCACAGACCACACACCACAGACCAACCACAGACCACTGACCGCAAACCACCAACCACAGACCACAGACAACCTACCACAGACCAACCACAGACCACCAACCACAGACCACCAGCCACAGACCATCAACCACAGACCACAGACCAAAGACCACAAACCAAGGACCACTAATCAGAGACTATCGACCACAGACCACAAACCACCAAACACACACCACAGACCACACACCACAGACCAACCACAGACGACCGACCGCAGACCACCAACCAGAGACCACAGACCACATACCACAGACCAACCATAGACCACCAACCACAGACCATCAACCACAGACAACAGACGAAAGACCACAAATCAAAGACCACAAACCACGGACTAAAGACCACAGACCTGAGACCACAGATCACCAACCACACACAACAGACAACGGACCAGAGACCACACACCACACCACACACACCACAGACCACTCAGCACAGGCCACCGACCACACACCACAGACCACAGACCACAGACCACAGGCCACAGACCACACACCACACACCACCAACCGAGTACGATAGACCGCAGACCATAGACCACAGACAACAGACCACAGACCAGTTTCTTCCATGTCATAGGGGCCACTCGGGCCCGAAAAACGTTCCCCCAGGAAGGTCTTCAAGCGACGTTCCCCTAAATGGTTCTGGAGGTGTTCAAATGTTGGACACCTAAATACGTCGCCGTAACAACTTGCTGGAACGTCGCCAGAACAACTTTTATTGCCCCCTTCTTTGCAACCACAGACCACAGACCACAGACCACAGACCACAGAGCACAGAGCACCAACCACAGCCCACAAACCACAGAGCACCAACCACACACCACACACCACGCACCAGAGATCACAGACCACTGAGCACCAACCCCAGCCCACAGACCAGAGACCGCACACCACACACCATAGACCACAGACCACAGACCACAGAGCACCAACCACAGCCCATAGACCACAGACCACAGACCACAGACCACAGATCATAGACCATGGACAACCAATCACAGACTGCACACCACACACCACAGACCACAGACCCACAGACCACAGACCACCAACCACAGACCACACACCACAGACGACAGACCACAGCCCACCAACCACAGACCGCAGACCACACAACATGGACCACACATCAGATCATCTATCGTGGGGCTCTCAGGTTCGCCCCAGCCCTTCAATCCAACGTGACAATATAAACTCCTACCCCTTTATTGGCGCGGGGCATGCACACATGCTATGACATTGCATGCAAACATACCATACAAATATATTTTTCATGATACCTGCACAGTGAAGCAAGCACGGGGGGAAGCAGGAGAGAAGGGGAACAGACTCAACAGACTCGACTGACCCACAACCCCCACAAGGGCCTACCCTCCCCCCTGGGGGGGTGGGACACTGACAACAACCGAGACTCCGCCAGACCCCCCCCCCTAGGCTAGGACGGAACCTAAGCAAAGGCCTGCACTAGGCCCTAGGTCGGGAGCCTGGGTTTTGGAAGGGGGAGTGAAAGAAAACGAAAAACCATTGCTAATCACCCGCCACCCGAAAAGGGGTTCACAAAGAGACTACCCCGATGCGCCCTCACGGGCACCTTGTGAAGCGGTACCGTGGGGCCTCGCGGAGCGTGAGGCCTTCGACCCTTGAGACTCACGGGACACTGCGCTGAACCTGTTTCTTTGATCTTTGCCTTGCACTCATTTTCCCTTTCTTGCACCACTGTTTTGTCTGCCATTTTGCTATCACAGCTTGTCTTGGCCTTGCTTTGCTTTGACGTGAGAAAAACAAGATGCGGATCCCTTGGTATTTCTGCATACTTTGCCGCCGCACTCTTGGTCCTGCTTTGCTTTCACCAGAGAAAAGCTGAACACCTTGCGAGCTTTTTGAACCACAGGTTGATTTTGATAATAAAATATCCTGCTGTTCGTTGCATGCAAACACACAAAACTCTTTGATCGTCCAAGCCTTGCTGGCACCCAATGGCAAACGCAGCGCACCAATCCCACAGGAGGTCTAACCTGTATCGAGGGTTTCTTTCAGTGAATCCATCATAGGCCGAGACCTTCCTTGCTGTACCACGTACAGTTTCCAGCTTCTAGGACGCTGAGCGCCATAGGCCAGTAGCCGTAGGCCCTCAACGAGGGCGCTCTTGCCACGATGCTAAGCGCCGCCGGTGTATTTCACGCCCTTTGGCCCTCAACGAGGGCGTTGCTTGCGTCCACGATGCCCTGGCATGCTGCCCAAGGACGAGGGATGCGGCGTTCAGGCCAGTGTTGGCCTACAAGCAATTCTGAGAACCTTGGACGGTCCTCCCATACGACACAAACCTGAACGTCAACGACAAACAGATTCCGTAACAAACAGAGTTAACATACACGTCGCAAATCGCATATATTATGCTACAGAATTCAACTATATAAAAAAAATGCCAAATAAAAACACGTAACGGCAGCTATTGGCTGCCTTCAGTCACTCTCCTGATTCAAAATTGCGTCATTTGCGTGGACTTTGCGCTATGCGCCAGAAGCTTTCACGACGCTAAGCTCTGCTACAAAAATGCAAACGCGGGGATCGTTACGGATTCCGCTTCACGCCCCTCCTAGGAGCTTAGCCAGGTTGTCGGCTGCGAAGACGGGCTTCTCCAGCGTTACTTGGCGACTCTGGCTGAGACCTCGAAGGTTGAACGAAGGCCTGCATCGACGTTGTCCCCTCCCACGCATCATGGCCTCTGTGCAGCACAGATGCTGGCCTTGTGCACCTTTCTTCACCACGCGCTGTAACTGTGGACCATGGTCAGGAGCACCCATACTGTGTACACGCTGGCACGGAACGTGTACCCCTCGAAGGTTTCGGGAATCTTCAGTTTTGTTGTCTACTCCACACGCGGCTGCTTGCAACACATGATCGGACGCGTCTAAGGCGGCTAGACGCACCTTCAGAATTATTTTGAAGCGGTACTGTGGGGCCTCGCGCAGCGTGAGGCCTTCGACCTTTGAGACTCACGGGACACTGCGCTGAACTTGTTTCTTTGATCTTTGCCTTGCCCTGATTTTTCCTTTCTTGCACCACTGTTTTGTCTGCCATTTTGCTATCACAGCTTGTCTTGGCCTTGCTTTGCTTTGACGTGAGAAAAACAAGATGCTGATCCCTTGGTATTTCTGCATACTTTGTCGCCGCACTCTTGGTCCTGCTTTGCTTTCACGTGAGAAAAGTTGAACACCTTGCGAGCTTTTTGAACCACAGGTTGATTTGGATAATAAAATATCCTGCTGATCGTTGCATGCAAACACACAAAACCCTTTGATCGTCCAAGCCTTGCTGGCACCCAATGGCAAACGCAGCGCACCAAATCCACAGGAGGTATAACCTGTATCGAGGGTTTCTTTCAGTGAATCCATCATAGGCCGAGACCTTCCTTGCTGTACCACGTACAGTTTCCAGCTTCCACGATGCTGACCGCCATAAGCCAGTAGCCGTAGGCCCTCAACGAGGGCACTCTTGCCATGATGCTAAGCGCCGCCGGTGTATTTCCTGCCCGTTTGGCCCTCAACGAGGGCGTTGCTTGCGTCCACGATGCCCTGGCATGCTGCCCCAGGATGAGGGATGCAGCGTTCAGGCCAGTGTCGGCCTACAAAGAATTCTGAGAACCTTTGACGGACACAACTCTGAACGTCAACGACAAACAGATTCCGTAACAAACAGAGTTAACATACAGGACACAAATCGCATATATTATGCTACAGAATTCAACTATATAAAAAATAAATGCCAAATAAAAACACGTAACGGCAGCTATTGGCTGCCTTCAGTCACTCTCCTGATGCAAAGTTGCGTCATTTGCGTGGACTTCGCGCTATGCGCCAGAAGCCTTTGCGACGCTAAGCTCTGCTACAAAAATGCAAACGCGGGGATCGTTACCGATCCGCTTCACTTGCACAACAATGTATGTTACCATTTTACCCCTCCTCGTGCTTTGCTCTTAATGTAGGTTGCTTGTTCCGGCGACGTTCAAAAAACTTGTTCCAGCGGTGTTCCAATGGTGTTCTAACAAAAACCGTTTTTGAAAACCTTTTTTTTTTCACCTGGCAATGCGGCGGATAACAAATATAAGCATACCAGTGGGGACCCCCAAGGCTAGCAAACAGCATATTTTGCTATCGTGTACGGGTAGGCTTGGTTGGGGGGTAAACAAATTTTGAATTTTTTTTGTCCCGGACATGTAGCCTAGAACTCTGGAACCATTTGGCTGGAACAACCATGGGGTTCAAACGCGCACCAAGGGCACAATTTCAGATCGTTAATGCGGCAAGCAGCGTTCAACAAATTCTGTCTGCAGATGCCTGGCCACGACCCAGTGCTGGACTGGTACCCTGTTCCACCGTGGCCGGCAACAATGTTAGCGATGCAATACCACAAGGCATGGGAATCGGAGCTCCTTGGCTGGCTGAGAACTGAGATTCCTAACGAGGTGGTTATCCTAGGCACGGACATAGAGCACACCAGGGTGCTGTTCAGGGAGTACGACAAGTCGGCAGCGGCTAAATTACTGGAGCAGGTCAGCCGGGCGCTCAGATTTGCAGTAGTGGGTGTTCCCTGGTACAATGGGACAGCGTTCCAAGAAAAACAATGGCGCCTGTTGGCGTTCATCAAAAAGGACCATAAGATCCAGCATGCCCCATTCCTCTTCTCGTATATCCTCGCGGCCTTCTGGAACATGGGGGAGATCTTGGGAGTGAGTACGGATGTTGCGCTGCAGGTGTCAGCGTATGAGCAAGTTCGAATAGGTTTAACCGCGTCTGCAATGGAACACTTCCGCCCGGCAATGTTGAAGCTTAATGAGTCGGTTGGGTTGGTGGTGGTGGATGAGGGGTCGGAGGAGTGGCCGACTGATAGGAACAACGACTCCACCTTAGCGACCAGTACTGTTCCTGATGACTGGAGAGCAGTGACGAGTGTATATGCGACCAACGTACCTCCATGGTACAATCAGTCTGCGGTAACTGCCATGATTAGTGCGACCGGAGACACGAAATTTGTTGCGGACCGGATGAGATTCTCGGTCGGAGAGCTGAGAACACGCACATGGAAGATAACAGGCCAGCACGTGGAGCAGCTTGTGGGACATTTGTTACGTTCTACGGAAGTAGGCTCCCCCATACATATCGTCAGTGCCAATGAGTACAAGGGGAAGCGCGACCAGCAACGCCATCGACCAGCAAGAACCCCCAAGCCGGCTACGGCCAAGCCGCCAGAAGTGGAGATGATGGACCTCGACAGCGTGAAGTGAAGTTCATGAAACGCAAGCGGGGGGGTGCACAAGTGAAGAAATGATGTCTCAGGGATGGAACATCGTCCCGCGCATGGGCGTAGCCACGGGTAACGTATGTGGATTGATGGCAAAATCTGAAGATGGTTGGGATCGTCGGCTTCGAAGATCTAAGCTTCTCTGCAAGCTACAGCAACACGCAGTACATCTCGCTTCGGTTCAGGAGACGCACTTCAACTCAGTTGAAGAGATAGCGAGCCAACAGTTCTGGGTCCGGCGTCAGGGGTATGACATGCGGGCCATGGTGGCAGCAGCGTTCGGCTCCGTGGTGGTCCCGTGGGCACACTCTCAGTGGACGGAACTTAGCACGACAATAAATTCACCCCGCTTGATGATTGTTGAACTGCGTCACACCACAGGCTAGACTGTGCAGCTGGTGGGTGGGCACATGCATGATGACCCCGGGCTCCGAAAGGACCAATGGAGGGATCTGAGCAAGAGGCTGCGGTCCCTGAGTAGCATAACGAGGTTCTTCTTGATGGACCATAATAGTTTGATGGTTCCTTGCCAGGACTCGTTGAAGGGGCACCACGGGGGACGCAGAGTGAGGGAAGCGCGATACCAGGAAATGGAAGTGTTAGCGGAATTCGACATGCATGAGGTGTGGGACTTGGCCCACAGCGGGGACGAACACGCACCACGGGCGGCAACGTATGGCTGGGCACACAAGGAACGTCGTGCCAACCCACGCCGCTTGAACCGAATACACGTGAATGCTGCTTTAACAGAAGGGGTTTCGGGGGCGTACACTGTCTTGACGGGGGCCGATTACAAGGCGGTTGTGCTGCAGCTTTCTCCGCCTGCCACGGTTCAGGGGAAACGGATGCTAGAGTTGCAGGAGCAAGTGGCGTCAGTTTCGATTGACGATCCGGAGGAGTGGTGGGCGGAAGCATTATCTGTTGTGTCCGCGGCGGGGCGTCAATGGGCTAGAATGAACAGCTCACGAGGGTTTTCGCAGGTGGAGGCTATGGTACGCAACAGCTCACCAACACATGTGATACGGGCGGGATGAGAGTATTGGGATGAACTGCTGGTGCGACCAAAGACCCATTAAGAGGCGTACCAGTGCCTGGCTTCTGTCCTAGCAGATGAGCAGCGAGAGGGTCGGATGCAGCAGTTCGTCACCAAACTGCGGCGCGGGATACTTAGCAAAGAGAAGCAGTGGGGGGATTCCGCAGCCAAGAGAAAACCATTACAACGCATCATGAAGGAGATGCAGGGGCGACGCATGGTGCAGAGAATGCGGGACTCAACGGGGAACTATGTCACCAACAAGAGAGACATGGCGAGACTGCTTGAAGAGTATTGGTCCCCGATTATGAGTCCAACGGAAGTGTCTGAAGAAGAATGTGACCGCTACTTACGCAGTCTCCCAATACCCCCCAGGGTACAGGCGACTTTGCCGCCGTTGTGGCGTCCACTCACGGCGGACTTAGTTTGGGAAGCACTACATAAAATGCGACCGTGTTCTTCACCGGGCAATGACACAGCACCAGCAGCGGTATATCAGAGTATGGGACCCATCTTCGTACCGCGTATGCATGCCATCATTGAGCGTTCTTTGCATCGAGGAGCAGCGCCGGAAGGTTGGTCCACCACCATCTTGAAGTACATACCCAAATCAATAACATCGGAAATGGCAGCGGAGCAGAGGACACTGGCCCTGCCTGATTCCAGCATTAAATGGCTCACGACGGTCTTCCTCCTGCAGGTGAGCGACGTGTTTCAGCAAGTGACACCTGCCGCCCAGAAAGGGTTTTTGCCGGGGAGACAGATGGTTGAGCACACCATAGCAGCAGTGGAGTGTTGGAACCAAACGATTGATTGCATTCTTGTGGCAGTGGATTTTGCCAAAACGTACGATTCTGTCCAGCACACCTTGGCAAGTCCTGTCCTGCGGTACCTGGGCGTTCTTGGCCAGTACGTGGTGCTCTTGGTTGCTCTTACGTGCTCCCCTTTGATCATCGAGGTCTGCAGGGAGGTGCAGCCAGACGTGGTTGTGCACCCAGGGTCGGAGGTTCGACAGCGGGACCCATTATAACCAGCCCTTTTCTTGGTGCTGACATTGGCTCTCTTCTATGCCATTAAGAGACTCCACTGCCAGGTTGAGGTTCTGCTGTATGCAAATGATATCCTCCTGATGATCAGAGGCAGCGGAAGCAGGGCACAGGCGGACGCTAGGGCGGTAATGTAGGATTTATCAGTGTACGGCTACTTTTGGGGGCTACGAATAAATCATCCAAAGACGTATGCTCTGGTCAAATACTCAGCGGGAGGCGCACCGAGGACAGTTGCAGGAATTAAGGTTAGGAAGTCATTGAGGTACTTGGGAGTGCAGTTGGGACACCTGACTGTGGAACAGGCATATGGCACGGTAATTGCCAAGATGCTCTTGCGAGCCCGGTACATCTCGACCCTTCCTCTCACCCTAGGGGAAAAGGCATCTGGTCTGAACATTTGGGCTGCACCGTGCGTTTAACTCACTGCGATGGTCTACTTTCCCTCACCCTCAGTGGTACAGCAACTCAACGCCATACAGTCCGTGGCTCTAGGCCTGAACAGTTGGGGTCTTACACGGGACATCCTCGCTGACCCGGCGGCCATGGGAGGTATAGCGCTGGCCCCCTTGGGCTCTTACGCTTTGTGGATTCCCTCACATGGTTTTGTGCAACATGTGCGCGGTACCATCCCGCGAGGAGTTCGCTCCGTGGATCAGTTTGAGGACTGGGCGCATTCGGAGGGGATGGTGCTTACGCCCGACATGCTTCCGTATATTCTACTGACTTTGAGGACATGTCAGCCCCCGGGTCATCTAGGCACCTCATGTATAGCGTACTCTTGGTTGCTTCGGCGGTTCGCAGCGCCACCACCTCCACCAAGCGGACCAGAGGCCCAATTAGGAGTATGGCATTCCTCCTTATTCACGGACTCCAGCGGACGATCAGCAGCCTCGCTGAAACTGGTGCGTTGTGGATTTTCCGAATGGCGTGAGGTTTTTAGCGACAGTTTTTTGCGGCTTGATGTGTCACGACACCTGAAGCCACACTGGCGAAAGGTTCTGACTTCTGCGGGATCTGCAGTACACTCAGTCCAGTCGGGCCTTGCGGAGTGGAGGCAGCAGGCTCCTTGTGACATGGGGTCTTGGCCAACTAAGTGGAAATCCCAGAACGTCTTAGTTGCAATTTCGCGGGGCGCAACATCACCAGTCGCTGGCATGGGTTCGCAGACGTGGGGGCTGTTTCGCAAGTGGCGCATCCCTGGATGGGATTACTATTTCATTCGCCGAGCTCTCTGACGGAACCGGGCAGTGGCCAGCCGATTAGTGGCTATGACACGCTGCTCTAAATGTGCGCTTGACGGCAGGGACAAGACTCACGCTCACGTGTTTGGGGAATGCCGATTCGGACAGTTCGGGCACGAAGCCGTCAGGCATACCTTTGGTCCCCCCCAGGACCCACAAGGCACTTCCATCGATTTGAGCTATAGTTTCTTGCAGAAGCAAGAGGTGGCGCTTACAACTGCGCAGGGAATTCTTACCTGGTCTCGGATGTCTGTTGCTTGGTCCCAGCCATGTCACGCCGTTTTGGGGAAAGAGATAGTCTCCTTGCACACCATGGTCGCTCAGTGGGTGTCTAAGCTGGAGTTCTGGCGCCAGTCAACCAACCTGTCAGTGCATCGATCATCCATATCCCCTTTGTTGTCTAACCTTCTTGCATGGATTGACACTAGGTCCTTGGGTGCCCACTGGCACGTCCTGAAGGAACCACGCTATTTGCTTTCCCTGAATGTTTCTCAGCGCGCTAGTTTGAAGAGCAAAAATTTCTCTGATCACATTTCTAAAGTCTTGAAGGAAGTAGACGAGCTACAGAGAGGGGGATGGACGGTGGTATTCACCGATGGCTCTTCCAAGCGAGCCGGGGGCTGGGACCAGGCTGGATACGGCTGCTTTTATGGCAACCGGCACCCCCGAAATATCAGTGCCCACGTTCCAGAGGGATAAACGCAGTCCAACAACAGGGGGGAGGTCAGGGCAGTCCTTTGCGCCCTGGAGGCTAAGTCGGACTCTGAAAAGATGACAATAGTGGTAGATTGAGAGTACGTTTATGATGCGTTGACCAAGCACATTCTCAAGTCGGAAAAGGCAGGTTGGCGATCCTCTTCGGGGGCAGTTTCGCACAGCGACCTCTGGATGTCAGTTTTAGCCCAAATGCGGCGTCACCAACAGACCGCATGTTTCATTTGGGTCCTTTCACACGTAGGGATAGTGGGAAACGAGGGCACTGACCAGTTACCTGAAAAAGGCCGCTTGTCCCACCCGTACAATTTGACTCACTTTGCTAAGAGGCCTGCTTTTGATGATGGTTTGAACCGCCAGGAGACGGACTTGCCTTCTCATTGTTCCCGGGTTTTAAGTGAGCCGCGGAAGAAGTGGAAGGGGGGAAGGAGGCCGAGTATACAAGCAGCGAAAGGAGTCTCACCAGTGCAGAAAATGACAGTGCAGGGGAGTCGGAAGTGCCGTTTGATGGCGGGATCATGGATTCTGCGGACAGTGAGAGCGAGGCTTACACGAGTGGCGGGGAATCGGGCGACGAGTATGAGCGATTTTTGACTCAATTTTTGGGCCGTGACGGATTGTCGCCGCACAAACGCAGAAAGCCTTAACACAGAGGGCACCTCTAGCACCTGACCTTCCTACTCTTCTCGCGCTTCGCTCGGGCGCATGCTCAAGGAGATCAAGTGTGCTCTTCAACCACCTGATTTGTGCTGTCCTCATGGGTATTTGCTAGGGTCATTGTACCATACATTTCAGGTTTGAGCCATAGAGCTGTCAGTGACAGTCCTCTTTGAATTGAGTCACCAGGTGCCCTTTTTGCCCACAGAGCCATGCATCCGCCTACTCCTCTGTGTATTTTATGTTTGACGTGCCGCTGCTTATTGGCGGTTTCGCAGGTATAGCACCGAAGTGGTTATTGGGGTACCCATCGTCGTAGTACAGCGGTCGTGCGCTTGCCCCGAGGGCTGGGGAGCGTTAGTTGGAGCCCCCGTACAGACGGCCGGTATGGGTGCCAAGCATGGCGTGCGGCGTAGCCTGTCGTGGCTTGAAATGCGTAGTAGGTGTGTAGCCCTCGTAGAATACTTGGGTATCAACCGGTAAGGTATCCTTTTGGGTGTGATGCAGATATATGGGTCGTGCAGGGGTGTCGGAAGTGCCGTCTGGTGGCGTGACCATAGACTATGTACCATACATTTCAAGTTTGAACTGCAGAGGTGTCAGTGACAGTCTTCTTTGAACTGATTTGTGCGGAGCCGGATCCTGTGAGCGGGGGTACCCAGTTAGCCAAGTATCCGACTCTATGCCAGCACCCTTGCCGGCCTACACTTCACCCTTTGCACACCAACAGCGGTCCGCAGTTCTCACCATGTTTGTTCTCCAAGAAATTGAGCGTGCATGCACACATACATACTTGCATACATGTACCCTTTGCGACAAACACACAAACATCCAAACACACACTCTTCGTGAGGGACACAAATATGCAAACACATACACACACATACACCCATACACACGTCCACACACACATGCACACACACGAATTGACAACCACCTGCATTCTTGTGTGCAATAATCTTGTGTGTACATAAACACATGGCCACATTGAGGCATGCGAAATGAAGGGGTAGGGAAAGACGGTTTCGGGGTTGGGGTTCGGGGGTATGAACCTAGCCATTTGCGAGGGTGTTCCTTGTTGCCTCATGACAATCGCACCCCCGCCACACACCCACCATGAGGCACAAGTAGGGCACAGAGGACATTGCTCGCTTTTGTGGGGTCCTTCATACAACCATCTTGACCTACACCATGACACATTCATTTTCTTCCCTCCTTATCCCCTCCCCTCCCCTTTTGCTATTCTGCTTTCCCCTGCTTCCCTCATGCATAGCCCTTTTCTTCTCTTGCCTGTCCTGTCCCCTTGTCCTGCCTTGCCTGTGTTTTGGCTGTTGCATCACGTGCATGATGGTTGCGGCAAGGACGATGACCTTTGCTGGTATGTTGTGCTATTATGTCCGTGTGTGTGAGTGTGTGCTTGCGTGCGTGTATATTTGTGCCCATGCGCATGTGCACAAGTGTAGATGGTTTGTTCGTTCTTGGTTCCTCTCATTTAGTGTGTTTGTATGTCTACTTGTGTGTGGAGGGGGGGGGGGGTTGCATGGATCGATGCGTGGGTGAAGCTGTCTTTGTGCGTGACTGTTTGTGAGTGTGTGATTGCATGCTTTGGTTTCTGGTTGCCTAGGTCCGTGTGTGTATGTGGATTTGTGAATGTGTGTATGCGCAGGAGTGTGTGCGTGTGTGTGTGTGTTGCAGCTGTTGTTTTGGATGCTGTAGTTGGTTTTGGTGTTGTGTGGCATAGGCTTTGATTGTGTGCGCATAACATTGTGTTTGTGGCTGCAGATGCAGGTATGGTTGTGGTTGTGGTTGTGGCTGTGGTTCTGGGCTTGCGTGCGGTTGTTGCCATGGCCGTTGTGGTAGCCGGTTGTGGGTGTGTTTTTGGTAGTGGCTGTGGTTGCGGCTTTGGTTGTGGGTGTGGGTGTGGGTGTGGGTTTGGGTGTGGGTGTGGGTGTGGGTGTGGGTGTGGGTGTGTTTTTGCAAGCTGTGTTGTGCGTGGATTTGGTTGTGGTTGTGTCAGTGTGTGTTGCCCTGGCTGTGGCGAAGGCTGCAGTTGCAGCTTTCACTTTGGCTGAAGCTGTTCTTTGGGTTGTGGCTGTGGGGGGGGGGATGGCGGGTTAAAGGAGTGCAAAGAGGGGGGCTCAAGGGATCATACACCCTCTCCAAAAAAATCGCACCAAGTTTACAGTGACACGGTACAGTGACAGTGTACAATGACAGTGTACAGTGAGAGCATACCGTGAGTGTACAGTGACAGTGTAGAGTGCTAGTGCGGAGCCTTGGCCGTTCTGGCGGAAGAAATGTGTGTGGGGACACATTCTTTGAGACCTTGGGGAGTACAGGGTACAGTGTACAGAGTACAGTGGACAGTGTACATTGTACAGTGACAATATACAGTGACAGTCTGCATTGTGCAGTGACAACGTACAGTGGCACAATACAGTGTACCATGTACAGTGACAGTAGACAGTGACAACATGGGCAGTGTACAGGGACAGTGTACAGTGACAGCGCACAGTGACAGTCCACAGTGGCTGGAAACCATGATTGAGCACTCTCGTGCGCTCACCGAGCCATTTGAGGCGCTGAGGAAGCTCTCACTGCGCCGTTTGGCGCTCACTTGCTTCGTACGAAGTTCGTACCATTTTTGCAGGACACTGGCAGAAAGGCCACACCAACACCACCTATGCATGCAATGGAGTCCCCACACCCACACACATTTACCTATATCTGCCCCCCCAGCACACACACACGCACACATACACACACACACCCATGCACAAACACACACATACCATCAATGAAAGTAAACAGCCCCCCACTCGACCCACACCCACACACTGCTCACCCACACACCCTCATATGTACCTGGATAGTGGATGTGTCACGGTTAAATGTTTGGGGGGGGGTTCTATGTGTGTGTGTGTGTGCCTGTGTGCGTGGATGGGTTTGTGCGTATGTGTGTGTGTGTGTGTGCGTTGGTCGGTGTGTCCATGTGTAGTTGGGTGTGTGGTTGTGTGTGTTTGTGTGTGCGCGCGTGTTGGTGTGAGGTGCGGGAAGGGGATGTGTGTATGTGTGTGTGTGTGTGTATGGCTTGTGCGTATATGAGGTTTGGTGCTCCTGACATCCTCACCCCCCCACACACACACACAGGCGCACGCCCACACCCAGAACCAAGAAGACAGTCATACACCCCCCCCACCCACCCACATACCACCAATGAAATCAAACCGCCCTCCCATCCCACCCACACGCACACCCCGCCCAGCCAGACATACGCACACACACCTGCATAGTGGATGTGTCGTGGTTACGTATGTGGGGCGTGATCATTGTGTGTGTGTCTATCTGTGTATGTGTCTGTTTGTGGATTGATTTGTGTGCGTGGGTGTGTGTTTGTGTGTGGGTGTGTATCTAGGGGTCCGTGGTTGTGTGTGTGGGTGTGCGGGTGTTGGGTGAGGTTTGGGACGGGTTTTTGTGCGTATGTGGTCGGGTGTCCGCCACATCCACACACACACAAACACACAGACGCACGCCCGCACGTAGAAACAAATAGAAAGTCATACATCCAGCCACATGCAAACACAACCATACACCCATACACCAACCCACACAAGCCCACACACCGTGCCCACACCCACACACCGCCCACCCACACATAAGCACACACACCTGCATAGTGTATGGGTCGTGGTTAGGTACGCGGGGCGTGATCATTGTGTGTGTGTGTGTGTGTTTGTGTGTGGAATGTGTGTGGATTGGTTTGTGCGCGTGGGTGTGTGTTTGTGTGTGGGTGTGTATCCATGGGTCCGTGGTTGTAACCCCCACGGCAGCCCAGGGGCGCGTGACCTCATCGTGGTGTGGGGGTGAAACCAGGGGGGGGATTCCCCTGGGCCAACACGCAATCAGGGGGGCGACCAAGTCCAGCCGCGGCAGCTGGGTCGCGAGATCGCGTGCCCCACCCCTCGCCGGCCACCGTGGGGGAGCCACGGTGGCACAGGGCGGGCTCCACCGGGGGCTGGCAGTTTACATGGGTTCTCCAGGCCTCCCTGTGGCCCAGCCCGCCTCAGGGCTTGTACGCTGTCACCAACCCGCCCCCTTGCACTTGCTATGTTCCTGCACAGGTGCATCCTGGGCTGGGGACCGTATGCGGCGTGGCGCCCCTCGTGGCCCCTCCGACACCGGAGCGAGGAGAGGGCACCAGTGTGGATTTTAGCCCATTTCCTGCAGGGTGCCTGCAGCGGGGACGGTGCGAGTGAACCGGGACCGTACTGAAAAAAGGGGAGGCCCCCCTGTCCCGGGCCTACGCCCAAGCGGGGGGGAGTTTTGTCTTTTGTGGGACCGTACTGAAATAAGGGGAGGCCCCCCTGTTCCTGGCCCTCCAGCCATGCAGGTTGCAGCGAGTTTGAATCAGTGTCAGGACTGAAATAGGGGGCGGCCACCCAGTCCTGGCGGCCCCTTTGTTGAGAGATGAGAAATGTGAAATAAGGGGAGGACCCCCTGTGCGCCCCATGCCGGGAATCCCACGTGGCGCGGCCAGTCGGAATACACTCCAAGAAATTGGAAGAAATTGAAACAAGGGGAGGCCCCCCGAGTTCTTGTCACAGGTAGCGCGAACAACGGCGCTGCCATTGGAAAGGATGCATGAACCAAGGGGAGGCCCCCCGTGTGTTGGGCCGTGGAGGGGCGCCATCCCCTCCCGGCGAGACAAAGTGCCCCTTGTTGGAACCGAGGGGGGGCGCCAGCCCCACCAGGCCCCAGATGTGTATGTATCAAGTAAAGTAAGTATGTTAATGAATGAACCTCAGTATTGTATAATGTACGCCTCCGGCCAACAACCAGGGAGGGCCGGAGGTCCGGGTAAAAGCCCCGGACCCCCCAACGGCAGCCCCAAAGGTGAGCGCACCACTGAAAGGGGCATGTCTGCGGGGTAAAAACTTGCGCTGAATAAACATCTAACGTAATAAATAGTGCTTACTGCTTTAATTAATGCTTAAACGGGTAAATGGCCCTTCTCCCGGGGCTAGTTTAGTGCACACCCCCTAGAGCCGGACCTGACCGGCCGTGCTGAGGCGAGCCCAGCAATGGGTATGACAGGCCAGACTTCAAGTGCTGGTAGTCACGCCTCAGCACACTCCGTGGGCTTAGAAGGCCCACGGAGGCCCCAAATACCGTTTCTTTCGGGAGTTAAGCACCGGCTGAGTAAGTAAGTAAGTAAGTAAGTAAGGGCGGCCGCGTCCGCAGCCTCATCTGACATCTCCTTGTTTGTTTTACATGGTGGCCGCCTCTGGCGGGAAGGAGTGCTCTCCACCATTAGTTCCCCTGGCGACCCCTGTCTCAACTCACGGTCGAGAACTTCAACCAGGTCCCCTTGGGGCATGACCGGTGGTAGGCTCCCTTCAGTCGCTTCCGGTCACCCTTCGAAGGATCCCCCGGCCTTCCCCCCCTAGCACAGCCTATTGGGCGCCTGCAGGCGGGTTTCCTGTGGATAGCCCTCGCCGACAGCGGAGCATTTCTCTCTGTCAACCACATTCCACCACTCCCCATCCCTCACGTGCTGGAGTACCCACTCGGCTCGCGGATGCACTTGGTTGTCGTCCATCCACGGCTGGAGGCCAGGGGGCGACCCTTTCCATGTTCCCCCTGGTCCTGCTCACGCGTGAACCTACGTGTACTCAGGCCATTGACCCGGGGATCTCAAGGTCAACCCTCACCCCTGCGGACACCTCACGGCCGTTCCGGAGTTCAGGGCATTTTCCCGACTTCCCGTGGCCAGTCTCCCCATGGTTGGCCCATGGTTCACCACTCCATGGCGACCGGTTTCTCAATCCCATGGGGCTGTTGCTTGGCGCTTTCGGCCTCCCTGCCCTTCCCATGTCCCATTCCCCTTTGCCTCATCCCGGCACCGGCCCGTCCCCAGCGTCCCATGGACTCCCTACCCCGTCGGGCCGTTGTGCAGCCCTAGCCACACGCCCTTCCCCGCCCTTTCCCCTTGTCCCTTCATCCCGTGTTTATACCGCACCGGGTCGCCTGCTACCCTGTGGCGCTGGCCCACTGGGGCCTCTTCCTTCCGGGGACCGCTTCGTGCGCTTAGCACGGGTCGCTCCCTTCCCGGCCTTTTCCCCTGGGCTGTCTTGCGGCCCCATCCCATCCCTCATCCCGTGTTTATACCCCACCGGGCCGCCAGCAACCCTATGGCGCGGGCCCTCTGGATCCTCATCCGTCCGGGGACCGTTTCGTGCGCCTAGCACGGGTCGCTCCCTTCCTGCCCCCTTCCCCAGTGCCGCGGCCCCGGCCTGTTGCGTGTTCGGTGTCCTGGGCCCCCTGGCTCATGTTCACCGGTGCGCACGCTCCGTGTGTGGTGTTGCGTGTACGGCGTCCTGGGCCTCCTGGCTCTCCTTCACCGCTGTGCATGCCCTGTGTGTGGTGTTGCGTGCTGGGTTCCTGGGCCTTCTGGCTCCTGCTCACCGGCGTGCACGCTCTGCGTGTGGTGTTGCGGGTGCGGTGTCCTGGGCCGCTTGGTCCCTGTTCTCCGTTGTGCACGCTGGCTGTGTGTTGTTGCGTGCGCGGTGTCCTGGGCCGCTTGGCTCCTGTTCATCGGTGTGCCTGCCTCGGTGCGCTGTGTCGTGTGTACGGTGTCCTGGGCCCATTGGCTCCTGTTCACCGGCTTGCACGCTTTGTGCGCGGTATTGTATGTGCGGCGTCCTGGGCCTCCTGGCTCCTGTGCACCGGTGCGCGTGCTCGCTGTGTGCTCCTCGCATGCTTCCTATCCCCCTCTTTCTTCCTCGCTTGTACTAGTGCATGCTCTCCGTGTCTGCCCTCCTACTTTTTCCTGCCGCCGCTTTCTCATCCTCGTGGCGCCCCTGGCGTTTGCATTCCAGTCTCCGTCCGTGTTAGTCCGCTCTTTCGGCCTCTCCGGAGTGGTGGAGTGGTGGAGTGGTGGAGTGGTGGAGTGGTGGAGTGGTGGTGTGGTGGTGTGGTGGAGTGGTGGAGTGGTGGAGTGGTGTAGTGGTGGAGTGGTGGAGTGGTGGAGTTGTGGAGTGGTGGAGTGGTGGAGTGGTGGAGTGGTGGAGTGGTGGTGTGGTGGAGTGGTGGAGTGGTGGAGTGGTGGAGTGGTGGAGTGTTGGAGTGGTGGAGTGGTGGTGTGGTGGAGTGGTGGAGTGGTGGAGTGGTGGAGTGGTGGTGTGGTGGAGTGGTGGAGTGGTGGAGTGGTGGAGTGGTGGAGTGGAGGAGTGGTGGAGTGGTGGAGTGGTGGAGTGGTGGAGTGGTGGAGTGGTGGAGTGGTGGAGTGGTGGAGTGGTGTAGTGGTGGAGTGGTGGAGTGGTGGAGTGGTGGAGTGGTGGAGTGGTGGAGTGGTGGAGTGGTGGTGTGGTGGAGTGGTGGAGTGGTGGAGTGGTGGAGTGGTGGAGTGGTGGTGTGGTGGAGTGGTGGTGTGGTGGAGTGGTGGTGTGGTGGAGTGGTGGAGTGGTGGTGTGGTGGAGTGGTGCAGTGGTGGAGTGGTGGAGTGGTGGTGTGGTGGAGTGGTGCAGTGGTGGAGTGGTGGAGTGGTGGAGTGGTGGAGTGGTGGAGTGGTGGAGTGGTGGAGTGGTGGAGCGGGTGAGTGGGTGAGTGGGTGAGTGGGTGAATGGGTGAGTGGGTGAGTGGGTGAGTGGGTGTGTGGGTGAGTGGGTGAGTGGGTGAGTGGGTGAGTGGGTGAGTGGGTGAGTGGGTGAGTGGGTCTGTGGATGAGCCGGTGAGTGGGTGAGTGGGTGAGTGGGTGAGTGGGTGAGTGGGTGAGTAGGTGAGTGGGTGAGTGGGTGAGCAGGTGAGTGGGTGAGTGGGTGAGTGGGTGAGTTGGCGAGTGGGTGAGTGGGTGAGTGGGTGAGTGGGTGAGTGGGTGAGTGGGTGAGTGGGTGAGTGGGTGATGGGTGAATGGGTGAGTGGGTGAGTGGGTGAGTGGGTTAGTGGGTGAGTGGGTGAGTGGGTGAGTGGGTGACTGGGTGAGTGGGTGAGTGGGTGAGTGTGCCAGTGGGTGAGTGGGTGAGTGGGTGAGTGGGTGAGTGGGTGAGTGGGTGAGTGGGTGAGTGGGTGAGTGGGTGAGTGGGTGAGTGGTCGAGTGGGTGAGTGGGTGGGTGGGTGGGTGGGTGGGTGGGTGGGTGGGTGGGTGGATGGGTGGGTGGGTGGGTGGGTGGGTGGGTGAGTGGATGGGTGGGTGAATGGGTGAGTGGGTGAGTGGGTGAGTGGGTGAGTCGGTGAGTGGGTGAGTGGGTGAGTGGGTGAGTGGGTGAGTGGGTGAGTGGGTGAGTGGGTGAGTGGGTGAGTGGGTGAGTGGGTGAGTGGGTGAGTGGGTGAGTGGGTGAGTGGGTGAGTGGGTGAGTGGGTGAGTGGGTGAGTGGGTGAGTGGGTGAGTGGGTGAGTGGGTGACTGGGTGAGTGGGTGACTGGGTGAGTGGGTGAGTGGGTGAGTGGGTGAGTGGGTGAGTGGGTGAGTGGGTGAGTGGGTGAGTGGGTGAGTCGGTGAGTGGGTGAGTGGGTGTGTGGGTGAGTGGGTGAGTGGGTGAGTGGGTGATTGGGTGAGTGGGTGAGTGGGTGAGTGGGTGAGTGGGTGAGTGGTTGAGTGGGTGAGTGGGTGAGGTGGGTGAGTGGGTGAGTGGGTGAGTGGCTGAGTGTGTGAGTGTGTGAGTGTGTGAGTGGGTGAGTGGGTGAGTGGGTGAGTGGGTGAGTGGGTGAGTGGGTGAGTGGGACAGTGGGTGAGTGGGTGAGTGCCTGAGTGGGTGAGTGGGTGAGTGGGTGAGTGGGTGAGTGGGTGAGTGGGTGAGTGGGTGATTGGGTGAGTGGGTGAGTGGGTGAGTGGGTGAGTGGGTGAGTGGGTGAGTGGGTGAGTGGGTGAGCGGGTGAGCGGCTGAGCGGGTGAGCGGGTGAGCGGGTGAGCGGGTGAGCGGGTGAGCGGGTGAGTGGGTGAGTGGGTGAGTGGGTGGGTGGGTGAGTTGTGAAGCCGGTTCGGACCCCCGTGACCATCTTGGGGTCACTTGGGGTGTGTATCTATGTGCCGGCAAGCCGCCATTGGCTGATATCATACTCTCCCATCCACCTGACCTAACCCGATGTGATAGTGTGATAGGTTTGGTCATTGCGGCTATGAGCGGCAATATTCAGTACCGAGGCGCCGTCAGCGGAGATTTATATATATGGAATATCAGGAATCAACAGGGGTTTATTATCATGATGTTTCCGTAATTTTTCAGCCTTTCGTTCTGATGGTCAATGTATCGGCGACCGTCAGTTGGCTCGCGATTTTGCGTTAACCGATTGGTTAACTGTTATTTCCAGATATTTTGGCGGATACTTCGTTGAAGGGTCAGATCTCATCAGCAAAGGGTTCGTTGCTTCCGCAATTTTCTAAATAAGCACTCGAAATTTTAATTTGAATTTTTCGCGATGTCGAAATCGGATTTTCGACTTCGACATCGCCGCACTTGATTTGGACTTCTTCGAGTGGTCATACTCTTTTCCCTATGCCCGAATCAGGTTTTTCCTTATACCTGCCACCCTTTTGACTTGGAGATATAAGGGAAACAAAAGCGAATCGTGGGACCACTTTGAAGGACCCTATCTACGCGCGAGTGTGAGGAAAGAGAATAAGGAAGTTTGCGTTGCAAGCGCCTTCGTCTCAACTTAATTTAGAAAGCATCAAACGCCTTTGTTGTGTACACATGTCCGGTGTAGCAAGGAATAATGGTCAAGAGGGTATAAAGTGATATATAACTCTTGGACCGTGCAACCGAATATTTTAATGCGACTTTCCAGTGTACTGCATGAGTGTTGGGGTTGCATAGATACTTTCTTTGGGTTCCTACGTATTTTTAACGTGAAGTTATGCCCATGGAGGGGCATGGCATATCATGGTGGGAGCCACTTTTGAGGGTATGTTTTATATGCATGGTATATGTCTTGATATGCTCACGCCCATGTTATATATCTTCGTGTGGCCGAAGAGATGGGGAGCCATACGTGACAAGGGTTTTGCCCATGTCCCAATTGTGGAATTCAAAGCGCTAGACTAAGTCTACCGCATATGTATTGCTCATGGTATCTTTGGGAAAGAGATCCATGAGTGCACTCCCATTCTCATGGGGCATGTGGATATGGGTAACGAAGGTATCACCATGCGCCCGATTGGGGATCCAAGTGGGGGAATTGTTCGCAAATAGTTCCAATCATTTGTGTATTGAACCATGAGCGGATATCATGGGTGAGCATAGAGATATAGTATCATGACAACTTTGTATCTGGACATATTTTCATGTTTTTGACCTCATTTTATGCTCATTTTCGTGTTTTATGTGCTCAACTGGTCGGCTAACAGCAAAGTGCCTAGAGATTCGTGAACTATGGTATGTTGCTTATATGTTGGCATATGCTTCGGTGTTGTACCTCACCATATGCCGGTTCACGTGGTCACTTTGGCTTGGCACACGAGGCCTCACAAAATTAGGTCTCAAACTCATGAGCTGACTTGTGAAGCATGCCATGTACATAACCGGAGGAGTGTCGAGGCCAATGATGGGATATTCTTGGGCATGGACTTTTGGTATATATCACCCTTGTATATTACTTTCCGGTTTGACACATGCATGGAGCATATGAACATTTGCCATATGCATTTTTGAGTATATAATTGATTTTTGGGCATAATGGTGTGATTTGCCTGATTTTGCCATGTTGTGAGGTCATCTTCATGGGGCAGTTCTCCAAGCCCATTCAACACCAAGTCCAACCAAGGTTAGGTCAGGGTAGGGCATGGTCCTGAGTGCCACTCTAAGCCATGACACGCCACCTCCCCTATTGGGCTAGGATTTAGAGGCTTCGGAGTGAACACATTTGTGGGGTTTATGTAGTGACTTGTGACACATGGCATTTAGCCATCTTATTTGATTGGGTTCAGGGCATCATGTTGGCGAGTCAGGGGAGGATCTTGAGTCCAGGGAATGAGGGGTCTACGGCTGTGAATGTGTACGTTTCCATCTTTCCCCAACTTTGCTTTAATTGTGTTCATATGCCAATTTCAGGGCTTTCTTCCTTGGTGCAATTCTTGCACATGCCCGCCATCGTGAGACAATCGATGTGCTGAACGAAAGCCCGCAGCCTGATTTGGATTGTGAATTGGGCTATTGCTGTATTTGTGGGATCTGGTTGCTGTTCAGGGTTGAAGGAGGATTACATTTTCTAAATTTTTGGATTTTGGACCCTGGACTTTGAGGATTTTGAGAAATGCAATCGTTGATCCGGAGTAAATCAGCAGGGGTAACAGGCGGAAGGGGCACAGCGGGGGCCGGTCCTGGTAGGGACCTTCTTTATGGTAGCAGAGGCTTACCTGCTGCCCCTACCAACCGCCGACCCGGGGACTTGGGCCCTTATGAGCCCTGCCCAGGTACGCCCCGGGTGCGTATAGTGGACTCGGTGGAGACCACGCCGGAGATTGGAGCCACAGAAGAACCGAGACGTTCAAGAGCATGGCGAACTCCGGAAGCTGAAGCCCGAAGAGAAGTACGACAGTCGGGAAGAGGAGGACGTGACATGGAGGACCTGGTCTCCATGTGTGAGCGTCGCTGCCGAAAGGCATGCAGCCTCCGCTCCGCCATGGAGGTAGGTAGGTAGGTATCTTCGGGAGCTCGGGATGCCTCCTTTGACGGTGCAGGAAGAAGGTCTTACCAAGGGGACGTCCTGTCCCTCCCACTGCCCTATGTTAGGTGCCTCTTGAGCCGCTCCCGCATGTGCTTGGGAAGGCATTGTCGCGGCCACCCGGTCCATGTGTCCCAGGTGGGAGGGTGTCCCCACATGTGTCCATGAGTAGGGCCACATGCCCCCTCTTTCGGGCGGCAGCTCTGGGGGCTGCCCAGCCGTGTGGAGTATCTCTCACCACAAGGGGTATTGCTCCCGCTTGTCTATGGTACGACCGCCTCACTCTTGTGGCTTGAGTTGCGGGGCCGCTCCGCTTGGCAGGCGACCCCCTCCTGGACTGTGTACCGGCTCGCCTGTCACCGGTTGCATCCATGGCTCTGGGTGACGTTTGCCATGGTCCCCGATGCAGCCTGGCCGGGCTCGGACCAGCAGCCTTGGAGTACCGCTCCTGCCACTGGCCCGGTGGGTCCGCTGGGTCGCCCCAGTGTGTCCGACCCATGGGGTGTTGGTTCTTTCCTGTCCCCCGGCCGCCCTACGTGTGTGCGGTGTCCTGGGCCTCCCGGCTCCTGTTCACCGGTGTGCCCGCTCGGTGTGTTGTGTTGGGTGTGCGGTGTCCTGGGCCTCCTGGCTCCTGTTCACCGATGTGCCCGCTCGGTGTGTTGTGTTGCGTGTGCGGTGTCCTGGGCCCCCCGGCTCCTGTTCACCGGTGTGCCCGCTCGGTGTGTTGTGTTGCGTGTGCGGTGTCCTGGGCCTCCCGGCTCCTGTTCACCGGTGTGCCCGCTCGGTGTGTTGTGTTGCGTGTGCGGTGTCCTGGGCCCCCCGGCTCCTGTTCACCGGTGTGCCCGCTTGGTGTGTTGTGTTGCGTGTGCGGTGTCCTGGGCCTCCCGGCTCCTGTTCACCGGTGTGCCTGCTCGGTGTGTTGTGTTGCGTGTGCGGTGTCCTGGGCTTCCCGGCTCCTGTTCACCGGTGTGCCCGCTCGGTGTGTTGTGTTGCGTGTGCGGTGTCCTGGGCCTCCCGGCTCCTGTTCACCGGTGTGCCCGCTCGGTGTGTTGTGTTGCGTGTGCGGTGTCCTGGGCCCCCCGGCTCCTGTTCACCGGTGTGCCCGCTCGGTGTGTTGTGTTGCGTGTGCGGTGTCCTGGGCCTCCCGGCTCCTGTTCACCGGTGTGCCTGCTCGGTGTGTTGTGTTGCGTGTGCGTTGTCCTGGGCCTCCCGGCTCCTGTTCACCGGTGCGCCCGCTCGGTGTGTTGTGTTGCGTGTGCGGTGTCCTGGGCCTCCCGGCTCCTGTTCACCGGTGTGTCCGTTCGGTGTGTTGTGTTGGGTGTGCGGTGTCCTGGGCCTGCCGGCTCCTGTTCACCGGTGTGCCCGCTCGGTGTGGTGTGTTGCGTGTGCGGTGTCCTGGGCCTCCCGGCTCCTGTTCACCGGTGTGCCCGCTCGGTGTGTTGTGTTGCGTGTGCGGTGTCCTGGGCCTCCCGGCTCCTGTTCACCGGTGTGCCCGCTCGGTGTGTTGTGTTGCGTGTGCTTTGTCCTGGGCCTCCCAGCTCCTGTTCACCGGTGTGCCCGCTCGGTGTGTTGTGTTGCGTGTGCGGTGTCCTGCGCCTCGTGGCTCCTGTTCTCCGGTGTGCCCGCTCAGTGTGTTGTGTTTTGTGTGCGGTGTCCTGGGCCTCCCGGCTCCTGTTCACCGGTGTGCCCGCTCGGTGTGTTGTGTTGGGTGTGCGGTGTCCTGCGCCTCGTGGCTCCTGTTCACCGGTGTGCCCGCTCGGTGTGTTGTGTTGCGTGTGCGGTGTCCTGGGCCTCCCGGCTCCTGTTCACCGGTGTGCCCGCTCGGTGTGTTGTGTTGCGTGTGCAGTGTCCACGGCCTCCCGGCTCCTGTTCACCGGTGTGCCCGCTCGGTGTGTTGTTTTGCGTGTGCGGTGTCCTGGGCCTCCCGGCTCCTGTTCACCGGTGTGCCCGCTCGGTGTGTTGTGTTGGGTGTGCGGTGTCCTGGGCCTCCCGGCTCCTGTTCACCGGTGTGCCCGCTCGGTGTGTTGTGTTGTGTGTGCGGTGTCCTGGGCCTCCCGGCTCCTGTTCACCGGTGTGCCCGCTCGGTGTGTTGTGTTGCGTGTGCGGTGTCCTGGGCCTCCCGGCTCCTGTTCACCGGTGTGCCTGCTCGGTGTGTTGTGTTGCGTGTGCGGTGTCCTGGGCCTCCCGGCTCCTGTTCACCGGTGTGCCCGCTCGGTGTGTTGTGTTGCGTGTGCGGTGTCCTGGGCCTCCCGGCTCCTGTTCACCGGTGTGCCCGCTCGGTGTGTTGTGTTGTGTGTGCGGTGTCCTGGGCCCCCCGGCTCCTGTTCACCGGTGTGCCCGCTCGGTGTGTTGTGTTGCGTGTGCAGTGTCCTGGGCCTCCCGTCTCCTGTTCACCGGTGTGCCCGCTCAGTGTGTTGTGTTGCGTGTGCGGTGTCCTGGGCCCCCCGGCTCCTGTTGGGCGGTGTGCCCGCTCGGTGTGTTGTGTTGCGTGTGCGGTGTCCTGGGCCTCCCGGCTCCTGTTCACCGGTGTGCCTGCTCGGTGTGTTGTGTTGCGTGTGCGGTGTCCTGGGCCTCCCGGCTCCTGTTCACCAGTGTGCCCGCTCGGTGTGTTGTGTTGCGTGTGCGGTGTCCTGGGCCTCCCGGCTCTGATTCACCGGTGTGCCCGCTCGGTGTGTTGTGTTGCGTGTGCGTTGTCCTGGGCCTCCCAGCTCCTGTTCACCGGTGTGCCCGCTCGGTGTGTTGTGTTGCTTGTGCGGTGTCCTGGGCCTCCCGGCTCCTCCGCTCCGCCATGGAGGATTCTGACGAGGCCTGCCATTCAGGCAGTAGTGGAGGACGGGCCCGGCGCTACTGGAAGCGCGAGTCACCCAAGTCCGCGGCAAGGGACGCCGGGGCTATGGATACGGATCCCAGCCCGGTCAGGTTGTGGGAATCCGGGGGGCACTCCGAGGGCTATCGGACAGCCTACGAGCCACCTTCGGAGTAGGAGGAGACGGCCAGACCGCCCACAAGGGCGAACACGGCCCCCGAGCCCGCCCTGCAGCACGACGCCGAGGGCTTGGAGAGGGCAGCCAGGGCCTGGACGGCACCTGTGCCCCGGCACACGGGACCAGAGACGGACGCCATAGGCGATACGCCCATGGGCGATGAGTCCGAGGTGCCGGGAACCGCGGGATGCGCTGAATCCGGCGGAAAGCACGCTGCGTGCCACTGCGAGCACGTGTCCTTCCTCATGGGCAAGTACCCGAAGATGGGGATGGACGCCATCGTGCATCGCCTTGACCGCCTGGACAATGCCAAGGACGATTCAGAGGAGGACGTCGCGGGGATCCTGGACGACCAGTCGGCCGCGGAGAACCACATGGAGGAGCTGCGAGCGGATCAGGCCCGGTACCGGGAGAATCTGGAGCTGGCCCTGCAGAAGCAGCAGCAAGTGGTGGACAGCCTCCTCCACTTAGTGGAGGACATGTCGGGACGCCTGAAAAGGCTAGAGGAGCGACAGCCCCTTGCCTCGGGTCCGGAGCTCCCGGCAAAGCCGGCCGCGGTGGAGCTGGTGGAGCGGGTTAAGACCCTCAGGAGCGCCATGGAGAAACCCATGGGCGGCCCTGCAGAGGCACCATACGCGCCTCCGCGTGTTGACCCGAGTGCGCTGCCGTTTGTTCCCATGTTCAGCGAATCCACAATGCTCGGGGAACACACGGCACCGGCTGGGTCCATGCGGGAAGGGCACGTGACCACGGACCCGAGGAGCCTGACGGTACAGATGTCCCATGCCGCCCAGGATGTACCGATCACGACGAATATGGTAGTTTTTGCGGAAGAGAAGATCGACACCATGCAGGGGCGAACCATGGGAAGCGCCGACGGACATGGTCGAGGTCATCCAGGCGGAAACCTGTGGGCGAAGGACCCCAATACGGGGATATGGACGGCCGATGGAGCAAATCCTTCCCGTATTCCAAACCCCATGGGTTCAGGCCCAACTGGACCGCACTCCATGGAGGAGAGGGATGTACGGGGAGTGTACTCACACCCCCCGGCCACAGGTGGTATCCGTCTCCGTGGAGTGGTGGCTGGAGACGTCGGAGACGCCATCAGGATTGACGACCTCAGGGGAATCAAAATCCCCTACTACGATGGTAACCCCTCCAACCTGGATGACTTCATCCCGGACTGGGAGGACTTCGCCGAGGAGGTCGTCGGCGAGATGCGGGGAGCGCCGCGGGACAAGTGGGTATGCCGGACATTCCCACACCGGCTGGCGCAGGACCTGAAGGAGGAGCTGCGGGATCAGATCCGGGAAGGATTGATCCGTACGGAGCAGGCCTGCCTCCAGTAGTTGGAGGATGAGGAGCGGGTGGACGCTCCTAACCAGAAGCTGGAGGACCTGTGGTCCATTCTGCTGCCGCTGGACCGCGGTGAGTTGCGGGTCCGGGAGTGGAACCGGTATCTGCGGAAGTACCGCAGATGCCTCAAGCTGGTGGAAGACTGGAACGAGGCCAGTGAAATCCACCACTTGCTGAAGGACGTCCTCCCCAGCAACTGGAAGAGGCGAGTGGAGGACGAGGAGAAGAAGCGCGCCAAGAAGCGGGTGGCGGTGCGGATCATGGCGGCAGAGGATACCCATTCAGGTATCATGCAGTTCTTCAGGAGGAACCTTGGCGAACCCAACCAGATGTTGGGACTGAAGAACGCCGTGTACGTGGAGGTGTTTGGAGACTCCATGGGGCAAAGGTTGCTGCGCCTCAATAACGTGGAGTGGAGGCGCGGGAAGCCGCTGAGGATGCAGGTCATCTTCGCCCGCATGAGCCTGGACGAGATCGTGAAGTACATCACGGTGGAGTTGAAGCTCAATGCGAAGAACGAGGCCCACGTGCAGGATCGACATGGTCATGGAGAACGGGGCTACCGAGAAGACCGCCACCATCGGAAGATCCAGGAGGACACGGCCAACTCTGTGGAGGATGGTAGTGGAAGTGGCCAAGACCACTGGTCCCGGGAGGATCACGAGGAGGCCCATTTCTTCGCGTTCGTGGCGCACAACGTGAAGAACCATGGGCAGGATCGGTCCAGATCGAGCCAGGTGGGACCCAGGAAGGACAGAGAAGGACCAAGGAGGATCGGGAACCCACCGCTCTCGTTCCGGGAGTACAGATCTCAGCACGACGGGTGCTGGGTCTGTTATGGCAAGGGAAACAACCATGCACACGACCACCGTCAGTGCAAGGTGTATGAGGCGGACAAGAAGGCCTACTTCGCAGCCCACCCCGAGAGGAATCCCAAGGAGCAGCGGATTTCCGACTGGAAGGCGAAGGGCGTAGACGGGGGAAAAGGCCAAGGCAAAGGCCAAGGAAAAGGCGGAGGAAGAGGCTATGGTGGTGGACCTGGCCAAGACCGACGGATTAGGTCGATCGAGGAGGTTGCTGAGGACATGTTGAGGACGTTGGAGGAACTCAAAGCCCAGCAACGTGGTGGACAAAGTCCTGGCAGATCGCAGCCGGAAGGGGCTGCGGGAAGCCAAGTCTAGAGGAGCCCCCACGGGAGTGGGACCTCAGAGGTCTCTCCTCCGAAAATCAGTGGAATCCCAGAGAAGGTGAAGGCACATCGGGTGCCAAAGAAGGCTCCAGAAGAGCCAAAACCACTGAGTTTCGCCACTCCCAACCCCTGGAGCGCCCTGCCAAGGGAAGTACATGTGGGTACGGGACATGGCAAGAAGGAAGGAGCGACCACGGAGAGCCCCGTGGACAGGCAGGACCAACCCAAGATCTACACCATCCGTGACCATACCCTTGAAGTCCTGATGCACCCGGACGTGCTAGAGTTGCATGCCGTGAGAGTCGTCCATACACCTCATGGCGACGAGCGGCAGTTGCACTTGAAAGTGCGAGTACGGTGCGGACGAGAGGAGAAGGTGGTGGATGTGTTAGTGGATACGGGTGCCCAGGTGAGCCTGGTCCGGAGAGGGTTG
Organism: Eutreptiella sp. 'Long Island Sound 2002'; assembly: GCA_964036045.1. Lineage (NCBI taxonomy): Eukaryota > Euglenozoa > Euglenophyceae > Eutreptiales > Eutreptiaceae > Eutreptiella > Eutreptiella sp. 'Long Island Sound 2002'. Next base: position 115,022,593 of record OZ038381.1, read on the forward strand.
TTCAAGGAGGAATTCCTGCAGCCCAGCCGGAGACCAGTCTGCCTGAAGGTCGCCAACGGAGAGATCATGGGTGGTGGCACCCATGAGGCCACCATCAGTATGGAATTCTGGGAGCATGAGCGCTTGAACCGCCCTGATCAGGCGAAGAGAAGCACTCTATCCGGGAACTTCTATGTGGCCGACATTACCGATTGGGATATGATCATGGGGTATGACTTCATGGTGGCAAACGCCATTGGAGCCCTTCCCCATCGTGCAACGCTGGTCCAGGAGGATGATGAATGCCTCACATGGCTGTCCACGGACTATGCATGCGGATCATCCCAATGGAATGGGGAGGAAGAGGATCGGATCGTCCGAGCGGTGCAAGCTGTGGGTGCCAAGTCCAGAGGAGACCGCGGAGTTCAGCTCACGGAGTATGGAATGGCGCCGCAGGTGTACAACAGGATGATCCAGACGCTGGGAGCCAAAGCACCCGAGACGGACGTCTTCGCTTCCCGGGATGCCCCACTTCTGAGAAAGTGTAGGCGGCACTGGCATCGAGGAGACTCGGCCTGGCACCGGCATTGGGGTTTGAAGGAGTGGGGACCCATGTATTGGCATGGCTCCCTGGACAATACCAGACGTACGGTGGAGAAGATCACCGCGGATAGGGCGAAGGGGATCCTGGTCATAACCGGCAGGGGATCCACCCCATGTCCGCTGGAGGGTCTCAAGTCGACGCTGGACTCCATCACCCTGAACGAGATGTCATTCAGGCCAGAGGAGGAGCTGTTCATCGACGCCAAGGGTGTATCAATGCCCTCCCCGGGTCAAGCGTGGGGTACCAAGGCTTTCCTGGTGGATGGGGCGCAAGCCCAGCCCACGGGTGATGAGGCATTCATCCGTAGAGTGGAGGCGGTGCCCATGAAGGTCATGTTTGAGCCCAAGGAGGGGACGGATCAGCCAATTGATGGCATTGACGTCCTGTCTCATGCCGAGATCGACGACGTCGTCAAATACATGCGGATGGGCATGCACGACCGTGTGGCAGCCGAGAAGAGGCGGGCCATGGTCACATCTCCGCATTGGTGGGATGACAAGATGTTGGTCACCAGCAAGTACGAGAAGGACGAGTTCGTGGCGAGGGTCATGGATCACATCGCGGACCAATACGATGGTCCGGTTAGGTCGGACCCACCAAGATGGGATTTTCCAAGAATGGGTGCCGATAGCGACAGTCACCAGTCCGAGGCCGCAAATTTCCGAAGATTATCGGTGGGAAGCGCGCCCCACGACGATGAAGACGGCATATCGGACGAGGAGAAGTCAGAATCGGACCCAGAAGAGGCCTATACCGCAGTGCGGTCGGTTGTATCTATACCGAAGCAAGCGGCTGAAGAGGCCCAGGAGAACCTGAAGGTCGCCGAGCTGAACGAGAGGCTGATCAAGGCCTATCCGCGGCTATTCAGTGGCGTCGCCAACAAGAACCCTCCAGATCGTGGGAGGTTTGGTACAGCGAAGATCAAGCTGAAGCTGAACCCGAAGATCTATCGTCATCGGGAGTACCAACTTCAGGGCGATCGGGCCGAGGCCATGAAGAAGTTGTTGGCCGAGTTCATTGAGCGGGGATGGATCGAACCCTCCGACAGTGAGTGGGCCAGCCCAGCCTTCATCGTGCCCAAGAAGGAGAAGGGCGAGTGGAGGTTGGTGGTTGATTACAGAGGTCTGAACGAGCAGACCGAGCACGACTCGTACTAGCTTCCCCTGATCCAATCCATCCTCCAAAAACAACAGAAAAAGCGGATTTTCACGGTGTTGGACCTGAAACACGGTTATCACCAGATGCCGCTACACCCGGACTCCAGGCCCTGCACAGCGATGTCGACGCCGCTGGGGCCCATGCAGTGGAAAGTGGTGCCCATGGGCGCCAAGAATGGCAACGCCGCTTTCCAGCGCATGATGGAGGACCTACTCGGTCCTGTCCGGGACTGTGCCGATCCCTTGGTGGATGACAGCATCATCGGGTCCGGCACGGAGAACATGACTGAGAACGAGCTCATCGACGCGCATGAGAAGGATCTGCGCCGAGTGCTCAGCGAGTTGGACAAGCACAACATGGTGTGCAAGCCCACCAAAGCCTCACTCTTCGTGAAGGAAGTGGAGTTCGCGGGTCACGTGGTTGGTCACGGGCAACGCCGTCCCATGCCTGGGAAGCTGGCGTCCCTGCACCACTGGGGGAAGCCCCAGACCATCAGCGAACTCCGGTCCTTCATGGGGTTCTGCAACTACTATTCGGGCTATGTCCGGATGTATGCAGAACTATCGGGGCCGCTGCACAAGATGCTGCAAGTGGGCAAGTTCGATGGCCGGAAGGGGAGTAAGAAGAAGCTTGCCTGGACCCCTGAGGCTGAGGATGCATTCAACCGCCTGAAGGAGCGACTCCTGGGGCAGTTGGGGCTGTTCTTGGTGGACCCGGACAAGGGATTAGTGCTACGGACAGACGCCTCGGACTATGCCGTGGGGGCAGTCCTCGAGCAAGTCCGGGACGACGGGACTCATGTACCCGTGGCGTTCTGGAGCCGGATCCTGGCCGAGGGCCAACGCCGCACCTGGACCGCGAGGGAGAAGGGGACGTACGCCATTGTATGTGCGCTCAGGAAGTGGTCTGGCCACATCCGATTGCAACCGGTGGTGGTTTGCACAGACCATCAGTCCTTGCAGAGCTGGCACAAGGAGCACGTCGACACCCCCTCGGGACTGGCGGCAAGGAGGGCCCGATGGCATCAGACGTTCGCCAAGTTCGACCTCAGCGTCGTATACGTCCTGGGAAAGGACAACACTGTGGCAGATTGCCTCAGTCGATGGGCCTACCCCGCGGGCAAGGCTTGGATGGACATATCCAGCCATGGGGACGCCGAGGAAACCGAGGAGGCAAAGCGCATCATCGAGATGCAGAAGGTCATGGAGCAAGAGGGGGTCAAGTGCTTTGTGGTGATGGCAAACCGTACGGACCTGGCCAAGTTCCGGGGTGCCCGCGTCCAAGCTATTCGAGAGGAAACGCTCGAGCAGTGGATGGTGGCCCCTGTAGAGCTAGTCAGGTCGGTACTCACAGAGGACTGGTCGGATGACTACGCGGCATCCGAGCACTGGAGCAAGTACTGGAATGCCGTGAGCGCCCCGTCGGACGACGAATGGCCCGAGGGCTTGACCGAGGATGGCGGCAAGTTGTTCCTCAAGGACAAGCTGCTGGTGCCTGAGAACCGAGTGGAGGAGCTCATTGACCATTGGCACAACGCCCAGCTCATGCACCCTGGCCGAGACAAGATGCAGCAGGACCTGGAGTGGCGTTTCAAGTTCCCCCCGGGGTACTACGCCATCCTGGATAGGTACTGCAGCGACTGTGCCGTGTGTCGGGCCACGAAGAGCCCCAACCACTCCACAGCGGGCAACCCGGTGTATACGGCTATACCGGAGGCCCCTATGCGGTCCGTGGCCATGGATGTGTTCGCCATGCCTGAGGTTACCGTGGACGGAGAGACCTACGACTGTGTCATCCTGGCGGTGGACAGGCACAGCGGGTATATCGTGGCAGTCCCGGGCAAGAAGTCCAAGAAGAAGGACAAGAAGGACAAGCATGGAGTGGGGCTGCAGGCCAAGACCGTCGCTAATGCCATGATCAGGCATTGGCTGACGATTTGCGATGTCCCAGCTGTCATCTGCAGCGATCGGGGCAGTCAATTCGTGGGGACGTGGTTCAAGACGATGTGCAAGCACATGGGGATTCGGCACGCCAAGACCGTGGCATACCACAGCCGGTCGAATGGCCGGGCTGAGGTGGCCGGGCGGCAGATGTTCGAAAAGTTCCGCCAGCTGCACATCGACGAACCGGGCCGGAATTGGTACAATTCGCTGTGGAGGGTACTCCAAGCGTATCACGACCTTCCGGGACCCACTGGACTGTCGCCCCATCGCATCCTGTTCCTACGGGATCGAGTGTCACGCACTCTCCCGTGGATGAACCATGGCAAAGTGGCCCGGGATGCGAATGCCATGATGGCTGAGGCGGACGACACGGCGGCCAAGGTGTGCAAGGCACTTCAGGACGAGCACGACAAGAGGGCCAAGTACTTCAAGCAAGGGAAGGTCCAGAAGTATGCTCTCCAAGACACCGTGTGGGTGGAGCGGCACCACAAGGATGTCCTGTCCAGGCATCGGCAGGCATCTTGGTATATGCCGGGGGTGATCGTGCGGAAGGTCGGACAGGATGTGTATGCGGTTCGTGTGGGAAATAACAAGATCCTGGACCGCGACCATACCCAGCTTCGTCCCCGAGCACCAGACCCCAGCGGACGTCCCGTCACCTTCGAGTTCACGGCCGGCGATGTGGACTCGGACAACGAGGGTGAGGACGACGACTTCACCGCCGAGAGAATCCTGGCGGACAGGCCGGACCCGGGGACGCCTGGGGGAAGGCTTTATAAAGTCCGTTGGAAGGGATTCGCCGCATCCAGGGATTCGTGGGAACCTCCGAGCAGTTTCGTGTCGAGGTATACCGAGGTCTGGATGGACTACCTAAAGAAAAAGAATATTTCTTTGGATGTCAAGGACGTGTTGGTCCATTTGGCTGCTGCTGTAGCACCGTAATGGATCCCTCTTGGCATTTTGTTTGTTTTTGTGATTGAGGAGACGGGTGAGGGCGTTCATCCGGGGATTTTTCGGCCTTGATTGGCCATATACCCCCTTCACTCGATCTCCACATATATATTTCATTGTGGTATACTTATTTAGGTCGACCGACGACGTTTTTCTATCTTTGATCCCCTTGGTCCATGTTGTAGATCAAGAGGAGACCGGATATGGCGTAGGGCGCTGAGTATCAGTGTCCTCACCCCTCCCTTGGGGCGTGGGGGACGCCTACGACGTGTGTGGGGCCTCCATGTTTCCTTGGGACATGGGGGGGGGGGGGTTTGGAGCCCATTGGGGTCCTCCCGTCCTCTCTTCAATGACTTCCGAGCGGTAACAACGCTCTGAGAAGGGGGGTGAAGCCGGTTCGGACCCCGTGGCCATCTTGAAGTCACTTGGGGTGTGTATCTATGTGCCGGCAGGCCGCCATTGGCTGATATCATACTCTCCCATCCACCTGACCTAACCCGATGTGATAGTGTGATAGGTTTGGTCATTGCGGCTATGAGCGGCAATATTCAGTACCGAGGCGCCGCCAGCGGAGATTTATATATTGGAATATCAGGAATCAACAGGGTTTTATTATCATGATGTTTCCGTAATTTTTCAGCCTTTCGTTCTGATGGTCAATGTATCGGCGACCGTCAGTTGGCTCGCGATTTTGCGCTAACCAATTGGTTAACTGTTATTTCCAGATATTTTGGCGGATACTCCGTTGAAGGGTCAGATTTCATCAGTAAAGGGTTTGTTGCTTCTGCAATTTTCTAAATATGCACTCGAAATTTTAATCTGAATTTTTCGCGATGTCGAAATCGGATTTTCGACTTCGACATCGCTGTACTTGATTTGGACTTCTTCGAGTGGTCATACTCTTTTCCCTATGCCCGAATCAGGTTTCCCTTATACTTGCCACCCATTTGACTTGGAGATATAAGGGAAACAAAAGCGAATCGTGGGACCACTTTGAAGGGCCATATCTACGCGCGAGTGTGAGGAAAGAGAATAAGGAAGGTTGCGTTGCAAGCGCCTTAGTCTCAACCCAATTTGGGAAGCATCAAACGCCTTTGGTGGGTACACATGCCCGGTGTAGCAAGGAATAATGGTCAAGAGGGTATAAAGTGATATAATACTCTTGGACCGTGCAATCGAATATTTTTTTGTGACTTTCGAGTGTACCGCATGAGTGTTGGGGTTGCATAGATACTTTCCTTGGGTTCCTACGTATTTTTAACGTGAAGTTATGCCCATGGAGGGGCATGGCATATCATGGTGGGAGCCACTTTTGAGGGTATGTTTTATATGCATGGTATATGTCTTGATATGCTCACGCCCATGTTATATATCTTCGTGTGGCCGAAGAGATGGGGAGCCATACGTGACAAGGGTTTTGCCCATGTCCCAATTGTGGAATTCAAAGCGCTAGACTAAGTCTACCACATATGTATTGCTCATGGTATGTTTGGGAAAGAGATCCATGAGTGCACTCCCATTTTCATGGGGCATGTAGATATGGGTAACGAAGGTATCTCCATGCGCCCGATTGGGGATCCAAGTGGGGGAATTGTTCGCAAATGGTTCCAATCATTTGTGTATTGAACCATGAGCGGATATCATGGGTGAGCATAGAGATATAGTATCATGACAACTTTGTATTTGGACATATTTTCATGTTTTTGACCTCATTTTATGCTCATTTTCGTGTTTTATGTGCTCAACTGGTCGGCTAACAGCAAAGTGCCTAGAGATTCGTGAACTATGGTATGTTGCTTATATGTTGGCATATGCTTCGGTGTTGTACCTCACCATATGCCGATTCACGTGGTCACTTTGGCTTGGCACACGAGGCCTCACAAAATTAGGTCTCAAACTCATGAGCTGACTTGTGAAGCATGCCATGTACATAACCGGAGGAGTGTCGGAGCCAATGATGGGATATTCTTGGGCATGGACTTTTGGTCTATATCACCCTTGTATATTACTCTCCGTTTTGACACATGCATGGAGCATATGAACATTTGCCGTATGCATTTTTGAGTATATAATTGATTTTTTGGGCATAATGGTGTGATTTGCATGATTTTGCCATGTTGTGAGGTCATGTTCATGGGGCAGTTCCCTAAGCCCATTCAACCCCAAGTCCAACCAAGGTTATGTCAGGGTAGGGCATGGTCCTGAGTGCCACTCTAGGCCATGACACGCCACCTCCCCTATTGGGCTAGGATTTGGAGGCTTGGGAGTGAACACATTTTTGGGGTTTATGTAGTGACTTGTGACACATGGCATTTAGCCATCTTATTTGATTGGGTTCAGGGCATCATGTTGGCGAGTCAAGGGAAGGTCTTGAGTCCAGGGAATGAGGGGTCTACGGCTGTGAATGTGTACGTTTCCATCTTTCCCCAACTTTGCTTTAATTGTGTTCATATGCCAATTTCAGGGCTTTCTTCCTCCGTGCAATTCTTGTACATGCCCGCCATCGTGAGACAATCGATGTGCTGAACGAAAGCCCGCAGCCTGATTTGGATTGTGAATTGGGCTATTGCTGTATTTGTGGGATCTGGTTGCTGTTCAGGGTTGAAGGAGGATTACATTTTCTATATTTTTGGATTTTGGACCCTGGACTTTGAGGATTTTGAGAAATGCAATCGTTGATCCGGAGTAAATCAGCAGGGGTAACAGGCGGAAGGGGCACAGCGGGGGCCGGTCCTGGTAGGGACCTTCTTTAGTGGGTGAGTGGGTGTGTGGGTGATTGGCTGAGTGGGTGAGCGGGTGAGTGGGTGAGTGGGTGAGTGGGTGAGTGGGTGAGTGGGTGAGTGGGTGAGTGGGTGAGTGGGTGTGTGGGTGAGTGGGTGAGTGGGTGAGTGGGTGGGTGGGTGAGTGGGTGAGTGGGTGAGTGGGTGAGTGGGTGAGTGGGTGTGTGGGTGTGTGGGTGAGTGGGTGAGTGGGTGAGTGGGTGTGTGGGTGAGTGGGTGAGTGGGTGAGTGGGTGAGTGGGTGAGTGGGTGAGTTGGTGAGTGGGTGAGTGGGTGAGTGGGTGAGTGACTGAGTGGGTGAGTGGGTGAGTGGGTGAGCGGGTGAGTGGGTGAGTGGGTGAGTGGGTGAGTGGGTGAGTGGGTGAGTGGGTGAGTGGGTGAGAGGGTGAGTGGGTGAGTGGGTGAGTGGGTGAGTGGGTGGGTGGGTGAGTGGGTAAGTGGGTGAGTGGGTGAGTGGGTGAGTCGGTGTGTGGGTGTGTGGGTGAGTGGGTGAGTGGGTGAGTGGGTGAGTGGGTGAGTGGGTGAGTGGGTGAGTGGGTGAGTGGGTGAGTGGGTGAGTGGGTGAGTGGGTGAGTGGGTGAGTGGGTGAGTGGCTGAGTGGGTGAGTGGGTGAGTGGGTGAGTGGGTGAGTGGGTGAGGTGGGTGAGTGGGTGAGTGGGTGAGTGGGTGAGTCGGTGAGTGTGTGAGTGGGTGAGTGGGTGAGTGGGTGAGTGGGTGAGTGGGTGAGTGGGTGAGTGGGTGAGTGGATGAGTGGGTGAGTGGGTGAGTGGGTGAGTGGGTGAGTGGGTGAGTGGGTGAGTGAGTGAGTGGGTGAGTGGGTGAGTGGGTGAGTGGGTGAGTGGGTGAGTGAATGAGTGGGTGAGTGGGTGAGTGGGTGAGTGGGTGAGTGGGTGAGTGGGTGAGTGGCTGAGTGGGTGAGTGGGTGAGTTGGTGAGTGGGTGAGTGGGTGAGTGGGTGAGTGGGTGAGTGGGTGAGTGGGTGAGTGGGTGAGTGGGTGAGTGGGTGAGTGGCTGAGTGGGTGAGTGGGTGAGTGGGTGAGTGGGTGAGTGGGTGAGTGGGTGAGTGGGTGAGTGGGTGAGTGGGTGAGTGGGTGAGTGGGTGAATGGGTGAGTGGGTGAGTGGCTGAGTGGGTGAGTGGGTGTCTGGGTGAGTGGGTGAGTGGGTGAGTGGGTGAGTGGCTGAGTGGGTGAGTTGGTGAGTGGGTGAGTGGGTGAGTGGGTGAGTGGGTGACTGGGTGAGTGGGTGAGTGGGTGAGTGGGTGAGTGGGTGAGTGGGTAAGTGGGTGAGTGGGTAAGTGGGTGAGTGGGTGAGTGGGTGAGGTGGGTGAGTGGGTGAGTGGGTGAGTGGGTGAGTGGGTGAGTGTGTGAGTGTGTGAGTGTGTGAGTGGGTGAGTGGGTGAGTGGGTGAGTGGGTGAGTGGGTGAGTGGGTGAGTGGGTGAGTGGGTGAGTAGGTGAGTGGGTGAGTGGGTGAGTGGGTGAGTGGGTGAGTGGGTGAGTGGGTGAGTGGGTGAGTGGGTGAGTGGGTGAGTGGGTGAGTGGGTGAGTGGTTGAGTGGGTGAGTGGGTGAGTGGGTGAGTGGGTGAGTGGGTGAGTGGGTGAGCGGGTGAGCGGGTGAGTGGGTGAGTGGGTGAGTGGGTGAGTGTGTGAGTGTGTGAGTGTGTGAGTGGGTGAGTGGGTGAGTGGGTGAGTGGGTGAGTGGGTGAGTGGGTGAGTGGGTGAGTGGGTGAGTGGGTGAGTGTGTGAGTGTGTGAGTTTGTGAGTGGGTGAGTGGGTGAGTGGGTGAGTGGGTGAGTGGGTGAGTGGGTGAGTGGGTGAGTGGGTGAGTAGGTGAGTGGGTGAGTGGGTGAGTGGGTGAGTGGGTGAGTGGGTGAGTGGGTGAGTGGGTGAGTGGGTGAGTGGGTGAGTGGGTGAGTGGGTGAGTTGGTGAGTGGGTGAGTGGCCGAGTGGGTGAGTGGGTGAGTGGGTGAGTCGGTGAGTGGGTGAGTGGGTGAGTGGGTGATTGGGTGAGTGGGTGAATCGGTGAGTGGGTGAGTGGGTGAGTGGGTGAGTGGGTGAGTGGGTGAGGTGGGTGAGTGGGTGAGTGGTTGAGTGGGTGAGTGGGTGAGTGTGTGAGTGGGTGAGTGTGTGAGTGGGTGAGTGGGTGAGTGGGTGAGTGGGTGAGTGGGTGAGTGGGTGAGTGGGTGAGTGGGTGAGTGGGTGAGTGGGTGAGTGTGTGAGTGGGTGAGTGGGTGTGTGGGTGAGTGGGTGAGTGGGTGAGTGGGTGAGTGGGTGAGTGGGTGAGTGGGTGAGTGGGTGAGTGAATGAGTGGGTGAGTGGGTGAGTGGGTGAGTGGGTGAGTGGGTGAGTGGGTGAGTGGCTGAGTGGGTGAGTGGGTGAGTTGGTGAGTGGGTGAGTGGGTGAGTGGGTGAGTGGGTGAGTGGGTGAGTGGGTGAGTGGGTGAGTGGGTGAGTGGGTGAGTGGCTGAGTGGGTGAGTGGGTGAGTGGGTGAGTGGGTGAGTGGGTGAGTGGGTGAGTGGGTGAGTGGGTGAGTGGGTGAGTGGGTGAGTGGGTGAATGGGTGAGTGGGTGAGTGGCTGAGTGGGTGAGTGGGTGTCTGGGTGAGTGGGTGAGTGGGTGAGTGGGTGAGTGGCTGAGTGGGTGAGTTGGTGAGTGGGTGAGTGGGTGAGTGGGTGAGTGGGTGACTGGGTGAGTGGGTGAGTGGGTGAGTGGGTGAGTGGGTGAGTGGGTAAGTGGGTGAGTGGGTAAGTGGGTGAGTGGGTGAGTGGGTGAGGTGGGTGAGTGGGTGAGTGGGTGAGTGGGTGAGTGGGTGAGTGTGTGAGTGTGTGAGTGTGTGAGTGGGTGAGTGGGTGAGTGGGTGAGTGGGTGAGTGGGTGAGTGGGTGAGTGGGTGAGTGGGTGAGTAGGTGAGTGGGTGAGTGGGTGAGTGGGTGAGTGGGTGAGTGGGTGAGTGGGTGAGTGGGTGAGTGGGTGAGTGGGTGAGTGGGTGAGTGGGTGAGTGGTTGAGTGGGTGAGTGGGTGAGTGGGTGAGTGGGTGAGTGGGTGAGTGGGTGAGCGGGTGAGCGGGTGAGTGGGTGAGTGGGTGAGTGGGTGAGTGTGTGAGTGTGTGAGTGTGTGAGTGGGTGAGTGGGTGAGTGGGTGAGTGGGTGAGTGGGTGAGTGTGTGAGTGTGTGAGTTTGTGAGTGGGTGAGTGGGTGAGCGGGTGAGCGGGTGAGTGGGTGAGTGGGTGAGTGGGTGAGTGTGTGAGTGTGTGAGTGTGTGAGTGGGTGAGTGGGTGAGTGGGTGAGTGGGTGAGTGGGTGAGTGTGTGAGTGTGTGAGTTTGTGAGTGGGTGAGTGGGTGAGTGGGTGAGTGGGTGAGTGGGTGAGTGGGTGAGTGGGTGAGTGGGTGAGTAGGTGAGTGGGTGAGTGGGTGAGTGGGTGAGTGGGTGAGTGGGTGAGTGGGTGAGTGGGTGAGTGGGTGAGTGGGTGAGTGGGTGAGTGGGTGAGTTGGTGAGTGGGTGAGTGGCCGAGTGGGTGAGTGGGTGAGTGGGTGAGTCGGTGAGTGGGTGAGTGGGTGAGTGGGTGATTGGGTGAGTGGGTGAATCGGTGAGTGGGTGAGTGGGTGAGTGGGTGAGTGGGTGAGTGGGTGAGGTGGGTGAGTAGGTGAGTGGTTGAGTGGGTGAGTGGGTGAGTGTGTGAGTGGGTGAGTGTGTGAGTGGGTGAGTGGGTGAGTGGGTGAGTGGGTGAGTGGGTGAGTGGGTGAGTGGGTGAGTGGGTGAGTGGGTGAGTGGGTGAGTGTGTGAGTGGGTGAGTGGGTGTGTGGGTGAGTGGGTGAGTGGGTGAGTGGGTGAGTGGGTGAGTGGGTGAGTGGGTGAGTGGGTGAGTTGGTGAGTGGGTGAGTGGCCGAGTGGGTGAGTGGGTGAGTGGGTGAGTCGGTGAGTGGGTGAGTGGGTGAGTGGGTGATTGGGTGAGTGGGTGAATCGGTGAGTGGGTGAGTGGGTGAGTGGGTGAGTGGGTGAGTGGGTGAGGTGGGTGAGTAGGTGAGTGGTTGAGTGGGTGAGTGGGTGAGTGTGTGAGTGGGTGAGTGTGTGAGTGGGTGAGTGGGTGAGTGGGTGAGTGGGTGAGTGGGTGAGTGGGTGAGTGGGTGAGTGGGTGAGTGGGTGAGTGGGTGAGTGGGTGAGTGGGTGAGTGGGTGAGTGGGTGAGTGAATGAGTGGGTGAGTGGGTGAGTGGGTGAGTGGGTGAGTGGGTGAGTGGGTGAGCGGGTGAGTGGGTGAGTGGGTGAGTGTGTGAGTGGGTGAGTGGGTGAGTGGGTGAGTGGGTGAGTGGGTGAGTGGGTGAGTGGGTGAGTGGGTGAGCGGGTGAGCGGGTGAGTGGGTGAGTGGGTGAGTGGGTGAGTGGGTGAGTGGGTGAGTGGGTGGGTGGGTGAGTGGGTGAGAGGGTGAGTGGGTGAGTGGGTCAGCGGGTGAGTGGGTGAGTGGGTGAGTGGGTGAGTGGGTGAGTTGGTGAGTGGGTGAGTGGGTGAGTGGGTGACTGGGTGAGTGGGTGAGTGGGTGAGTGGGTGAGTGGGTGAGTGGGTGACTGGGTGAGTGGGTGAGTGGGTGAGTGGGTGAGTGGGTGAGTAGGTGAGTGGGTGAGTGGGTGAGTGGGTGAGTGGGTGAGTGGGTGAGTGGGTGAGTGGGTGAGTGGGTGAGTGGGTGAGTGGGTGAGTGTGTGAGTGGGTGAGTGGGTGAGTGGGTGAGAGGGTGTGTGGGTGAGTGGGTGAGTGGGTGAGTGGGTGAGTGGGTGAATCGGTGAGTGGGTGAGTGGGTGAGTGGGTGAGTGGGTGAGTGGGTGAGTGGGTGAGTGGGTGAGTGGGTGAGTGGGTGAGTGGGTGTGTGGGTGAGTGGGTGAGTGTGTGAGTGGGTGAGTGGGTGAGGTGGGTGAGTCGGTGAGTGGGTGAGTGGGTGAGTGTGTGAGTGTGTGAGTGTGTGAGTGGGTGAGTTGGTGAGTGGGTGAGTGGGTGAGTGGGTGAGTCGGTGAGTGGGTGAGTGGGTGATTGGCTGAGTGGGTGAGTGGATGAGTTGGTGTGTGGGTGAGTGGGTGATAGGGTGAGTGGGTGAGTGGCTGAGTGGGTGAGGGGGGAGTGGGTGAGTGGGTGAGTGAATGAGTGGGTGAGTGGGTGACTGGGTGAGTGGGTGAGTGGGTGAGTGGATGAGTGGGTGAGGGGGTGAGTGGGTGAGTGGGTGAGTGGGTGAGTGGGTGAGTGGGTGAGTGGGTGAGTGGGTGAGTGGGTGAGCAGGTGAGCGGCTGAGCGGGTGAGTGGGTGAGTGGGTGAGTGGGTGAGTGGGTGAGTGTGTGAGTGGGTGAGTGGGTGAGTGGGTGAGTGGGTGAGTGGGTGAGAGGGTGAGTGGGCGAGGGTGTTAGTTGGTGAGTGGGTGAGTGGGTGAGTGGGTGAGTGGGTGAGTCGGTGAGTGTGTGAGTGGGTGAGTGGGTGAGTGGGTGAGTGGGTGAGTGGGTGAGTGGGTGAGCGGGTGAGCGGGTGAGCGGGTGAGCGGGTGAGCGGGTGAGCGGGTGAGTGGGTGAGTGGGTGAGTGGGTGAGTGGGTGAGTGGGTGAGTGGGTGAGTGGGTGAGTTGGTGAGTGGGTGAGTGGGTGAGTGGGTGTGTGGGTGAGTGGGTGAGTGGGTGAGTGGGTGAGTGGATGAGTGGGTGAGTGGGTGAGTGGGTGAGTGGGTGAGTGGGTGAGTGGGTGAGTGGGTGAGTGGGTGAGTGGGTGAGTGGGTGAGTGGGTGAGTGGGTGATTGGGTGAGTGGGTGAGTGGGTGAGTGGGTGAGTGGGTGAGTGGGTGAGTGGTTGAGTGGCAGAGTGGGTGAGTGGGTGAGTGGGTGAGTGGGTGAGTGGATGAGTGGGTGAGTGGTTGAGTGGGTGAGTGGGTGAGTGGGTGAGTGGGTGAGTGGGTGAGTGGGTGAGTGTGTGAGTGTGTGAGTGTGTGAGTGGGTTAGTGGGTGAGTTGGTGAGTGTGTGAGTGGGTGAGTAGGTGAGTGGGTGAGTGGGTGAGTGGGTGAGTTGGTGAGTGGGTGAGTGGGTGAGTGGGTGAGTGCGTGAGTGGGTGAGTGGGTGAGTGGGTGAGTGGGTGAGTGGGTGAGTGGGTGGGTGGGTGAGTGGGTGAGTGGGTGAGTGGGTGAGTGGGTGAGTGGGTGAGTGGGTGAGTGGGTGAGTGGGTGATTGGGTGAGTGGGTGAGTGGGTGAGTGGGTGAGTGGGTGAGTGGGTGAGTGGGTGAGTGGCAGAGTGGGTGAGTGGGTGAGTGGTTGGGTGGGTGAGTGGGTGAGTGGGTGAGTGGGTGAGTGGGTGAGTGGGTGAGTGGGTGAGCGGGTGAGCGGGTGAGCGGGTGAGCGGGTGAGCGGGTGAGCGGGTGAGCGGGTGAGCGGGTGAGTGGGTGAGTGGGTGAGTGGGTGAGTGTGTGCGTTGGTGAGTGGGTGAGTGGGTGAGTGGGTGAGCGGGTGAGCGGGTGAGTGGGTGAGTGGGTGAGTGGGTGAGTGGGTGAGTGGGTGAGTGGGTGAGTGGGTGAGTGGGTGAGTGGGTGAGTGGGTGAGTGGGTGAGTGGGTGAGTGGGTGTGTGGGTGTGTGGGTGAGTGGGTGAGTGGTTGAGTGGGTGAGTGGGTGAGTGGGTGAGTGGGTGAGTGGGTGAGTGGGTGAGTGGGTGAGTGGGTGAGTGGGTGAGTGGGTGAGTGGGTGAGTGGGTGAGTGGATGAGTGGCTGAGTGGGTGAGTGGGTGAGTCGGTGAGTGGGTGAGTGGGTGAGTGTGTGAGTGTGTGAGTGTGTGAGTGGGTGAGTGGGTGAGTGGGTGAGTGGGTGAGTGTGTGAGTGGGTGAGTAGGTGAGTGGGTGAGTGGTTGAGTGGGTGAGTGGGTGAGTGGGTGAGTGGGTGAGTGGGTGAGTGGGTGAGTGGGTGAGTGGGTGAGTGGGTGATTGGGTGAGTGGGTGAGTGGGTGAGTGGGTGAGTGGGTGAGTGGGTGAGTGGGTGAGTGGCAGAGTGGGTGAGTGGGTGAGCGGGTGAGCGGGTGAGCGGGTGAGCGGGTGAGCGGGTGAGCGGGTGAGCGGGTGAGCGGGTGAGTGGGTGAGTGGGTGAGTGGGTGAGTGTGTGCGTTGGTGAGTGGGTGAGTGGTTGGGTGGGTGAGTGGGTGAGTGGGTGAGTGGGTGAGTGGGTGAGTGGGTGAGTGGGTGAGTGGGTGAGTGGGTGAGTGGGTGAGTGGGTGAGTGGGTGAGTGGGTGAGTGGGTGAGTGGGTGTGTGGGTGTGTGGGTGAGTGGGTGAGTGGTTGAGTGGGTGAGTGGGTGAGTGGGTGAGTGGGTGAGTGGGTGAGTGGGTGAGTGGGTGAGTGGGTGAGTGGGTGAGTGGGTGAGTGGGTGAGTGGGTGAGTGGTTGAGTGGGTGAGTGGGTGAGTGGGTGATTGGGTGAGGTGGGTGAGTGGGTGAGTGGGTGAGTGGGTGGGTTGGTGAGTGTGTGAGTGTGTGAGTGTGTGAGTGTGTGAGTGGGTGAGTGGGTGGGTGGGTGAGTGTGTGAGTGGGTGAGTGGGTGAGTGGGTGAGTGGGTGAGTGGGTGAGTGGGTGAGTGGGTGAGTGGGTGATTGGGTGAGTGGGTGAGTGGGTGAGTGGGTGAGTGGGTGAGTGGGTGAGTGGGTGAGTGGCAGAGTGGGTGAGTGGGTGAGCGGTTGAGCGGGTGAGCGGGTGAGCGGGTGAGCGAGTGAGCGGGTGAGCGGGTGAGCGGGGGAGTGGGTGAGTGGGTGAGTGGGTGAGTGGGTCAGTGGGTGAGTGGGTGAGTGGGTGAGTGGGTGAGTGGGTGAGTGGGTGAGTGGGTGAGTGGGTGAGTGGGTGAGTGGGTGAGTGGGTGAGTGGGTGAGTGGGTGAGTGGGTGAGTGGGTGAGTGGGTGAGTGGGTGAGTGGGTGAGTGGGTGAGTGGGTGAGTGGGTGAGTGGGTGAGGTTGGTGAGTGGGTGAGTGGGTGAGTGGGTGAGTGGGTGAGTGGGTGAGTGTGTGAGTGTGTGAGTGGGTGAGTGGGTGAGTGGGTGAGTGGGTGAGTGTGTGAGTGGGTGAGTAGGTGAGTGGGTGAGTGGGTGAGTGGGTGAGTGGGTGAGTGGGTGAGTGGGTGAGTGCGTGAGTGGGTGAGTGGGTGAGTGGGTGAGTGGGTGAGTTGGTGACTGGGTGAGTGGTTGAGTGGGTGAGTCGGTGAGTGGGTGAGTGGGTGATTGGGTGAGTGGGTGAGTGGGTGTGTGGGTGAGTGGGTGTGTGGGTGAGTGGGTGAGTGGGTGTGTGCGTGCGTGGGTGCGTGGGTTAGTGGGTGAGTGGCTGAGTGGGTGGGTGGGTGAGTGGGTGAGTGGGTGAGTTGGTGAGTGGGTGAGTGGGTGAGTGGGTGAGTGGGTGAGTGGGTGAGTGGGTGAGTGGGTGAGTGGGTGAGTGGGTGAGTGGGTGAGTGGGTGAGTGGGTGAGTGGGTGAGTGGGTGAGTGGGTGAGTGGGTAAGTGGGTGAGTGGGTGTGTGGGTGAGTGGGTGAGTGGGTGAGTGGGTGAGTGGGTGAGTGGATGAGTGGGTGAGTGGGTGAGTGGGTGAGTGGGTGAGTGAGTGAGTGGGTGAGTGGGTGAGTGGGTGAGTGAGTGAGTGGGTGAGTGGGTGAGTGGGTGAGGTGGGTGACTGGGTGAGTGGGTAAGTGGGTGAGTGGGTGAGTGGGTGAGTGGGTGATTGGGTGAGTGGGTGAGTTGGTGAGTGGGTGAGTGGGTGAGTGGGTGAGTGGGTGAGTGGGTGAGTTGGTGATTGGGTGAGTCGGTGAGTGGGTGAGTGGGTGAGTGGGTGAGTGGGTGAGTGGGTGAGTTAGTGAGTGGGTGAGTGGGTGAGTGGGTGAGTGGGTGAGTGGGTGAGTGGGTGAGCGAATGAGTGGGTGAGTGGGTGAGTGGGTGAGTGCGTGAGTGAGTGAGTGGGTGAGTGGGTGAGTGGGTGAGTGGGTGAGTGGGTGAGTGGGTGAGTTGGTGAGTGGGTGAGTGGGTGAGTGAGTGAGTGGGTGAGTGGGTGAGTGGGTGTGTGGGTGAGTGGGTGAGTGGGTGAGTGGGTGAGTTAGTGAGTGGGTGAGTGGGTGAGTGGGTGAGTGGGTGAGTGGGTGAGTGGGTGAGCGAATGAGTGGGTGAGTGGGTGAGTTGGTGTGTGGGTGAGTGGGTGTGTGGGTGAGTGGATGAGTGGGTGAGTGGGTGAGTGGGTGAGTGGGTGAGTGGGTGAGTGGGTGAGTTAGTGAGTGGGTGAGTGGGTGAGTGGGTGAGTGGGTGAGTGGGTGAGTGGGTGAGCGAATGAGTGGGTGAGTGGGTGAGTGGGTGAGTGGGTGAGTGGGTGAGTGGGTGAGTGGGTGAGTGGGTCAGTGGGTGAGTGGGTGAGTGGGTGAGTTGGTGAGTGGGTGAGTGGGTGAGTGAGTGAGTGGGTGAGTGGGTGAGTGGGTGTGTGGGTGACTTCTCGTCTTCCCCCTGGCTCTTGTCCTCCTTCTCCTCCCTCCCCACCTCTCCTTCATCTTGCCCCTCCTTTTCGCCGCCGTCTTTTTCTCGTATTCTCTCCGCTGCGCCGGACGCTCCAGTCCGTGGCACCGGGTTCACCCCCGGACGATCCAGTCTGGGGGCTTGTGCCATGCTTCATTCCTCCACGGTTGCTCCAATCCGGGGGGTCCTTTTATCATATTCTCTCCGCTGCCTTGGACGCTCCAGTCCCCTGCTCCGGGTTCACCCCCGGACGATCCAGTCCGGGGGCTAGCGCCGTGCTTCATTCCACCCCGGTTGCTCCGATTCCGGGGGGTCTTTTTGTCATATTCTCTCCGCTGCCTCGGACGCTCCAGTCCGTGGCACTGGGTTCACCCCCGGACGATCCAGTCCGGGGGCTTGCGCCGTGCTTCATTCCTCCCCGGTTGCTCCACTCCGGGGGGTCTCTTTGTCGTACTCTCTCTGCCGCCTCGGACGCTCCAGTCCGCGGCGCCTGGTTCACCGCCGGACGATCCAGTCCGGGGACTATTATAATTGTTGTGCTTATTATAATATTATAATTGCTGTGCTTCATTCCGCCACGGTAGCTCCAATCCGGGGCGTCTTTTTGTCGCATTCTCCCCGTTGCCTCGGAAGCTCCTGTCCGTGGCACCGGGTTCACCCCCGGACGATCCAGTCCGGGGGCTTGGGCCGTGCTTCATTCCTCCCCGGTTGCACCAATCTGGGGGGTCTTTTTGTCATATTCTCTCCGCTGCCTCGGACGCTCCAGTCCGTAGCACCGGGATCACCCCCGGACGATCCAGTCCGGGGGCTCGCGCCGTGCTTCATTCCGCCCCGGTTGCTCCAATCCGGGCAGTCTTTTTGTCATATTCTCTCGGCTGCCTCGGACGCTCCAGTCCGTGGCACCAGGATCACCCCCGGACGATCCAGTCCGGGGGCTCGCGCCGTGCATCATTCCGCCCCGGTTGCTCCATTCCGGGGGGTCTCTTTGTCATATTCTGTCCGCTGCCTCAGACGCTCCAAGCCGTGGCACCGGGTTCACCCCCGGACGATCCGGTCAGGGGGCTTGCGCCGTGCTTCATTCCTCCCCGGTTGCTCCAATCAGGGGGGTCTTCTTGTCGTACTCTCTCTGCCGCCTCGGACACTCCAGTCCGTGGCGCCGGGTTCACCCCCGGACGATCCAGTCCGGGGGCTAATGTTGTGCTGCATTCCGCCCCGCTAGCTCCAATCCGGGGCGTTTTTTTGTCGTATTCTCCCCGTTGCCTCGGACGTTCCAGTCCGTGGCACCGGGTTCACCCCCGGACGATCCAGTCTGGGGGCTCGGGCCGTGCTCCCACTCGCCCCGGACGCTCCATTCCGGGGCGTCATGTTTCTTTCTCTCCTTGCTGACTTCGCTGTTTGCCTGCGCGGTGCTTTGGTGTTGTTTTTTTTTTCCGCGCGCCCATCGTCGTTGCTCCTCCCCCGCTCTCCCCGCTCCGCTTTGCTTTCGCCGCCCCTTCCCCTCTCTCTCCGCCCCCGGTCCTCTCTTTCCCTGCTCCCTTTCTCTCCTTTTGTGGTGGCTTTGCTGGGGCACGCACTCAGGCTCCTAGTGTCTACGCGCGCATGTTGCTATGTTTTGGGGCGGGCACGCACGTTCATTCTTCTTCTCCCTTTCCTGCCTGCTTTTTGTTCTCGTGCATCGTTGCTCCGTTCGTCCCGTCCCTTGTCGCATGCACTTTGTGTTGCCTTTGCCTACCTCTTGTCCTCTCATCCTTTGTTTGTTTGGGGCACGCACACAAGCTCCTACTCCTACGCATGCAATTTGCCACCATTCGCTTCTTCCATTCAAAACTTCGTTTTGCACTCTTGCCGCACGCCATTTATGTGTGTCACCACGTGTAGACACCGTGGGGAGCACCGCGGCGAACTCGCCACTTGCACTGCTGCCTACGGTGTCCGGTTTCCTATTGTGTCTTTCTTTTTCTTCCCGTCTTGGCCGCTTTGCTTTTTTGGCGACGTCCTAGCTTAGGCGCGCTTGCTTTATGCTTTCATGGCATGCTATGCTACTTATTCTTTTCGTCATAGACTTTTCTTTTTTGCGACGCCCAAGAGTAAGCGTGTCTTATTGCTTGCTTGGCGGCACACGCTACTTACTTGTCGGCGTACAGACTCTTTGTTTTTCGCGACGCCGAAGAGTAAGCGTTTTTTCTTATTGCCTTCCTGTCATGTTACTTTTGCCCTTCGTCTTGGACTCTTTGTTTTTTGCGACGCCCAAGAGTAAGCGTGTCTTAATGCATGCTTGGCGGTATTTGTTTCTAGCTCATCGGTTCGCGGACTCACTTTTTTTTTCTTCGCCTCCGAAGTGTTGGCGTGTTTGCTTATTGCTTGCATGTCTCCCTTGTGTTTGCGTGTGGTGTCCTTGCACCCACGTCTCATGCTATTTATTTGTCCTTCCCTCCCCCTTGTGTGCACTTTGTGCGTTGTTGACGCGCACAAGCCGCCTAGCTCCTATGGCACGCACGTTGCTAGCTGGTTTGGAGCAAGCAATGTTCTTTTTCTTCCTCTCCGCGGCTCGCTTGCTCTTGGTGTTCGCCCCTATTCATCTCCCTTGTTGTTGGAGCGCGCACAAGTCCCTAGCGCCTAGGGCACGCACTTTGCTAGGTAGTTCGGGGCATGCAACGCTCAGCTTCTTCGCTGTCGCGACACTATTGTTCTTCTTTGAGAGAAGGATGTCCTGGATTAATTGCCTGGATATTTTGATGAAATCCTGCAGGTTTTGAAGTTGAAAACCCAAGCCAAAGCAGCAAGTAGAGCGAAAACAGGATGTGGATCGAATCAATGAATAGTTTTGATATCCAGTGTAACACAGAAGGGCTGCAGATAGACAAAGCAGGTATAAACACAAAGATTCAATCACAAATGGATAATACAAAAGATTTTATATGAAAACTGGTCTGACTCTTGCCTCCAAGATAGCCGGCGGAATTTGGGGTTGTTGCTGGTTAAGAGGACTCACGTTGAGTCCCTGCTACTGTTACCCCGGGGTTATGACCCCCGGTACTGCCGGCTTACTTGCCTGCTGCTGCTAAGAGATAGGAACGGGTTAGGACTACCCCCCCTCCAGCCATCCACGGCACCGGGAGACCCCCACTGCGGCCGCAAGGGCTACGCGTGGGCGTCTCCCGGTTTCTGTCTGGTACAGAGAGGGACAGATAGACACCACGCCCCCCCGAACCCCGACGGGGGCTATGGCACCCTAGTCCCCCAGGTCCCGCCTGGGACACGCGGAGATGGGGGCGCCCAGTAGGGATCGGGAGCACACGGTACCACCGCTACCCACACAGCGGCGGTTACTGACGCGTTCCCGTGGGGGGCCGGCCACGGGACGCTGCGGGACACGCGCAAGTGAGCAGGCAGGCAAAGCACTACGCTCACAGGGGCATCAATGCGCTCATGTCATGTGACAAAGCGTTTCAGAATCCTTGCCACTCTGCAAAGAGGGAACAAAAGTATGTACAACAACACATCAGGATATGTACACATGGGGTTAAGACTGGACTGGGGTAAGGGCATCACAGGACAATAGACACTCTATCCTAACTTGTATCCCAATCCCAGGTCCGACCCTCTCAGTGGCTGGTGGGGGCGGGGCCTCAAACACAACCCATGCCCTGCTCAGTCCGGACCCTGAAACCCTGCCAATGGGGGAGATGTGACGCCTAGCCACAGGCGAGTTCCTGGGAACCAAGTGGCTCCAAGGCCAACCGACAGTCGCTCCCTATGCTCCCTTAACGGCAGGTCCGACCTCCGCTCTGAGCGAGAGATATGGCCCCGCCATTATCACTCAGGAGTTGGTAGCTGAAAATGGGCTGTTTCAGCCCAAACTGATATTAGCTTGAAAAACTCCAAAATTGACCTCTCGTCCGGACCCGCCAGAGGTAGGGACGAGGCAACTGACCCTATGACCTTCGAGTATGAACTCCCTGAAACCCTCACCCCACCTGGTTCCCTCTGAGGTCCCGGCATCAGGGCACCACGGATGAGTCAAGTGGGGTCATGATGCCAAAATCACCAAAATTGGCGTCATTCCCACGCGTGGCTCGCCCGGCCAAGGTGAGGCCAATGGCTCACAGGGTAGGAGGCAGGACCTAGGACTTATATCTGAGTGTACAACCTGAATTTAGGTCCAGGCTCCCTATGGGCTTAGAGAAATGGGGCCGCCAATTGACCACACGGAAGGGGGAAATTGGGGTCCCAAAATTGGGTCATTTTGGCTGCTTGAAATGAGCCAAAATTCGGTGTGCTCCCAATAGTATATCTCCACGCCGGCTTGGAGATCGGATCTGCCATTCCACACGCGATCCACCGGGAGTCCAACGGAGACTCCCATGCCCTTGGCTCTCAGAGATCTCCATGTCACTCGGCGTCGTGATGATCCCAATTGGGTCCACAAATGCCAAAATTGCAAAATTGCCCACACTCACCTTGGGCTAGCGCCTTAACGAAGGTGGCTCCGCTCCGCCCACGTGGTGTGTGGACCATGGGGACCATTACCCATAACACCCATGTCATATATGGTCCATTGGTCCATGCGTCCGGCGTGCACGAGGGTTAGAACATAGTGCACGGCGGGCAGCAAAAGTGGAAAATTGCTCAAAATGGCCAAAAATGCGCACACTCATGGTTGGGGCAAATGAGGCACATGCCCGACTCGGACTGGAGTGTGCCATAGGATTGGTATCAAGTCATGTTGGTCCAGCATATCTTTTGGGCGTCTCCCAACTCCTCCGATATTGGGAATGGCAGGGTCGCCAAGTGAGCCCATGATTTGGGATAGTCCCAAATCGCCAACATGGCGGCCACGGCATGCCAAGCCTAAGAGGAGTTATTCGCCGGGTCCAAGATATGTTGGGCACCGAAGTATGTACCCTCATATCATACTTGGGTCATGATGTCAATTGAGCGCAACGTTGAGATACACGGTCGCCACTTGACATCATGACGGGCCAAAAATGGCAAAATTGGCACAAGCACACACAAAAGTGCCTTGAAAGGTGCATAATTATATTATAATATCTTCGGCTTGGATCGTGCAATCACTTAATCCTTCTACACACAATGACTTGACACCAATGACCTTCGATCCCACATATGTGCTCCACTTGGGGCGCCTTGAAAGGTTACGAGCGCTACTTCCCAAGTGGGCACACGAAAATATGGAAAATTGTAAAACACACACCTTGCTCCCAACGCATCGCTTCGGGTTCACCACACAAGCTTCCCTTCACGAAGGTTAGGCTTGCAATTGATCGTGGGGAGTATGGAGAAGGGGCTTGCACAATATGAGGTCCATTGGCGGGCTTGGCTTGGAGTAATGGACCCGCCAAATGGGCACGCAACACAACACATGGCACATACCACATATTGCCCCAAAAGGTAGCTCCCACCACGATATGTCATGCCCCTCCAAGGGCATAACTTTGTGTCTTTTGCTCATAGGAACTCAAGGAGAGTTCCTATGCAACACCAACACTTGCGCGCTACACTCGAAAGTTATCTTAACGCACGCAATGTCATGGCCAAAGAGTTATAACGCGAACTCTACCCTCTTGACCATGATCCATTACACTAGCGCGCACGTGTGGAAACGCAAGGCATATAAGGCTTTCTAAATTACGTCGGGAGTATTGTGAATACGTCCCACGTTTCCTTATTGTCAATACTCGCAAGCGGCACGAGATATGACCCTCACAAGTGGCCTCACGAATCAACTTTGTTTTGCCCATATCTCTGAGTCAAATGGGGGGCAAGATAAAAGGAAAGTTGATTCGTGCATAGGGAAGCACGTAGGTCCACTCGAAAGAGGTCAAATCAAGTGCGGGGATGTCGAAGTCGAAAATCCGATTTCGACATCCTGAAAAATTCGGATTAAGGTTGCGAGTGTAGAATGTGAAAATTGCGGAAGCATCCATGCAGTTCCTGAAGGCTTTGGAGCCTTCGTCGCGGATAGCGTTAAAATTTCCATTAATTACAGTTAAACTGGCGGTTACTGTAAAGTCCCGATCCAACCGCCAGCAGTCAAAACAGTGAGTATCAGAACGGAAGCGTAAAAATTGACGGAAACAATATGACAATAAAACCCTGTTGATTCCTGATATTCTGATACACAAATCTCCGCTGGCGGTGCATCGGTTGCCGATGCGGGGCTTTACGGCACGGAACACTTCCGTACATGGGGTTAGTGGACCGGAGACCGGTTGTATGCCGTGACCTGGCCATGGGGTTCTGGGTACCGCTTCACCCCCCTCCTTAGAGCAAACCCTGGGGGGGGCTCGATAACACCCAAGCATGGCAGCGGGTACCCAGGACCATATCCTGAAGGGGGGGGGGTGTCACATCCTCACTTCATCACAGTAAGATAGGTATGATGCTGTAGAAGCTCGTAGCACATGTATAGTATTAAGTATCAAATGTCCCGGGTCCTGGCGGCGATTGTTCGGCATCCAAAGGACCCGTTAACCCATACCAGGCGCACCGGGTGCCGGCTGCTACGGTCACCGCCACAGTGGCAGTGGCATACACGGCCAACATAGGCGACACACGACGACCGAGGTGGTCCCACAAGTCGAGAGCGACCACAAAGATCCATCAGGCTACCCCAAGCTTCCCAAGGCCCGCCGACTGGGGAGAGTTCCCACGGCTCCTTCCTCGGGCGCACCATGTCCATATCCATACGACGCGAGTCCAGAGTGCCATAGTCGAACTCCTTAAGAACCCCAGATCTTAAGGGAACTCCTCCTGAAGGGATCGGGCATCAAGGCCGTCTTTTCCCTCGCCCTACTGCCACGAAGGCCATACATGAGGGAGTCCTCATGCAGTGTGGGCGGAGGCGTCGACTCCTTAAACCACCAGTTTCCCAGGCAGACTGACCGAGGTCAGGAGCACCGGAGGCCGCCATCCGAATGCAAGTGCGTCTGCGAATCGGTAGGCTCACACTGGGACTGACAGTGGCGGACCGCTGGGAGTGTAGTCAGGCAACTGGGCTTCCCGCCTGGCGCCATCAGGATCTCCACACATCACAGCGAATAGGGCAACACGGTACCACAGGCACTCAAACAGTAGCATCTGTATTCAGGTACTGGTCCAGGCTGGACCAGGCGGTATGAACATGTAAACGGCGGCTCAAGGCGCCTCTGTATCCCGATTCGTGGTGAAAAACAGTCCATCCCTCAGCGATGGGCTGATAACACTTAACATACAGATGCACATATCCTGGAGGGCAGAAAAACAAGCAATAATCTGGGTAACTAGGCGTGTAAACACACTCTGGACAGAGCGCCAAACCACGCCACGGTCAGGATAAGGCAATGCAGGAGGGTGGACAGGAAAACGCCTGAGTGCAGGCCATATATAGTCAGCTGACACACGTCGACTGGTCTGGATTCCGCAAGTGCCATGGAACCAGACCACACACCAAAAATTCGCAATGCCGATGACAGCAGCATCCGTTGCGCAACGACGTATGGGCTTCAAGGCCCCAAGAGCTCAGAAAAATGAAGGTCAGTCGCCCTACCTGGTTTCCCAAGGATTCAGCAGGTGGGGAGTGACGAATAGAATTGAAGAGAGGGGCCATCCTCCTCTGGATTCAGCAGGGGGGGGTATATGGCCACTCCGTCACCGAAAGATGGAAGAGAGCAAGCAAGTAAGGGACGATTCGTTGGCCTCACAAGCGCTCAAAACGCATCAGGGGAGAGCTCAGGGCGCTGATCAGGCACCCCTGGCTGCAATCGTCCGGGTGAGTGCTGCCAAGTCCGAAACGTGGATCTTGGACTTGTGCTTGCGGATGTACTCCATGAAGGGAGTATTGACCCGCGGCACGAATGAGGAGACGGGTTCCCAGGTGTCGTGGGACGGCCCATGCCTCGCCAACGAACCTTGAACTCCAGACCTCCAGGTGCCGAGGCTTTCGGACGCTGAGCCAGGATCTTCTCGACTGTATAGTCGTCCTGCTCGGCATAGTCGTCGTCCGAGTCGGCCTCATGTTTGGCGTAGTCCAGGGACACATGTCGGCCACGGAGGTCGGGTTTCCAGCTCACGGAGTTGACTCTCGTGGCGCTCCCGGAACTGTCCATGACCCACCTTGATGCGGTAGGTGTCCTCACCAATCCTGCGGACCACCTCTCCAGGCGTGAACCAGGTCTTGGTGCGGTGGGTGCCCATGGGGCGGGGTCTGATCACCCACACCGGGTCTCCCACCCTGAACTTCTGCGCTGTCGAGCTCGGGGCGGACTTCTGACGCTCAGCATGCTCCTTCTCGAGCTGCTGGCGGATGTCCCGCGCCGTTTGCTCTTGCCGCGCGAAGAATTCCTTGGCATCCATAGCCATGCCATCACCGGACAAGGGAAGTCCCCTACCCAGGGGGTCCCTGCCGAACAGAATCTGGTGAGGGGACAAACCGCCCGGAGTGGGGGTATCATGATGGGCCTTCAGAGCAGGCCACATCTCCTCAAACCAGTTCCGCCGTGGATTGGTGATGTGGATCTTGCGCAGCTTCTCGAACAGCTGCCGTCCAGCCACTTCAGCACGGCCGTTAGACCGGCTGAGATAGGCGACGCTCTTGGCATGACGTATCCCCATGAGGGAACACATAGCCTTGAACCAGCCACCAGTAAACTGGGGCCCTCGGTCACTGCAAATGGTGCAGGGGATGTCAAAGACGGTCAGCCAATGACGAATCATCATGACTGCCACTTCCTTGGCAAGCAACCCCTTTTTGCGTGCCGGAACGGCTACAAACGTAGCCCCTGTGGCGGTCCACACAGAGAACCACACAGTCAAAGGTCTCCTTGCCAATGTGCACTTCGGGCATGGAGAAGACGTCCATGGCCACACTCTCCATGGGCTGGTCAGGAACCGGGGTCCATTGGGCTTCCCCCTTGACGTTCCGGTTATCGGGATTGCAGGCCTGACAGACCGAGCAACCCTTCCTGACCTTCTTGATGGCAGTGTAGAGAACGATATGGTCGATCTCGAACCGACGCTGCATGTCAAGAGCTTGCTTCTTGACCCCTGGGTGCAGCATGTGGTGGTGCCAAGCTTCACACAGCTCGAGCACCCGGGACTCTGGTACTAGCAGCTTACCATTCCGGTAGAGCTTGCCATCTTCCTCAGTGAGCCCCTTTGGCCACTTCTGTCCGTCATCAGGGTCGGTCACAGCCCTATACTCGGCCGCAAAGGCCTCAGACTTGGCGTAGTCGTCGGTCCAGTCGTCCTGGAGGCAAGACTCTGGGAAGAGGTGCTTGTCGGACTCAGACCCCTCAGGGGCGAGTACTCTGACCGCTCTGCTCACCCTCGTTGCGAGGGGGGCATCCGCAGCCATGACGACGAAGCATTTAGCCCCCTCCTCCTCCATCAGGCGCTCCATTTCAATGATCCTCTTGGCTTCAGCGGTCTCAGCCTCATCGCCATGGGCAGAGATATCCTGCATGCCCTTGCTGGCGGGATAGGCCCACCTACTGAGACAGTCCGCCACGGTGTTATCCTTTCCAGGAATATAAACAACCGTAAGGTCGAACTTGGCCGAGGTCTCATGCCATCTTGCCCGTCGGGAGGCGGGACCTGAGGGGGTGTCCACGTGCTCCTTGTGCCACGACTGCAGACTCTGATGGTCGGTGCAGACGGTGACGGGATGGAGGGCTATGTACCCAGCCCCACCTATGATTTTATGAAGTCGCCAGATCCCAAAATTATTGTCGCAGCGGATGCCAAAAAACCAACAGAAACTGTCGCCGCGCGCGCATTTTCACTCGCCGAGAGCAATTTTTGGCTCAGAAATCTGAAAATACGCGATTACGAAGCGCTTTTTGCGCGTACAATCGAAGATACCAACCACCCGCACCTTTTCAATCACGATACCCCGCTCGGAACTGCTCCCAAGTCTCGTAAACGGTCAATTACCTCCCAAAAAGCCACAATTTGGCCTTTTTTTGCCTTTTTTTCGTCGGAAAACACATTCTATCTTGTTCCGAGAGGCTGCGGATCAATCAAAGGTGTTCCGTGGAACCACTTGACGATTTCCAAAACATAGCAACATCCACCAAGCCATCAAGCTCTCGTAACGTGCCAATCTACCCCCATTTTTGGCCCAAAATGCCACATTTTGGCCTTTTTTCACCACTCTTTCATCATAAAACACATTCTATCTCTTTCTAAGAGGTTGCGGATCAATCAAAGGTGTTTAATGGAACCACTTGACGATTTCCAAAACATAGCAACATCCACCAAGCCATCAAGCTCTCGTAACGTGCGAATCTACCCCCATTTTTGGCCCAAAATGCCACATTTTGGCCTTTTTTCACCACTCTTTCATCATAAAACACATTCTATCTCTTTCTAAGAGGCTGCGGATCAATCAAAGGTGTTCCATGGAACCACTTGACGATTTCCAAAACATACGAACATCCACCAAGCCATCTACCTCTCGTGACATGCGAGTATACCCCCATTTTTCGCCAAAACTGCCATATTTCACCCTTTTTTTGCATGGTTACGGTCATAATATTTGGTCAATGTTGTTGCGAGAGTCCGCGAATCTTTCTATTGTGTTCCATGGAACCACTTGATGACGAGGATGTGGGTTAGGCAAATATTGGTACAATTTCCTCTCCTATATTGAAGATTATGACGCGGACGGTGCCAAAAACAGCCATGTTTGGGGGTAGTGATGTGTCCCATGCCCAGCTGCTATGTCTTGTCACGTGCCAACTTGTTGTGTCGCAGGGAGGGTTTCCATACGATGTGTTGCATGTCACACTAGGTAGGTACTCAATCCTTTAAAGTGCCATTGTTATGATATGACGAAGAGCAAGCCCCGCGTGGGCCGTCCCCGATTGGCCAATCCGTCGCTGAAGACCTTGAGGAACAGAGCTAGTGCCGCAAATGCAAACCTTAAAAGGGCACTTCCCCAGTTGGTGACTAATGCCAAAGCTCGGAATCAAAAACGTGTCAAAAATCGACAACGTGCGGAGAAAAACCCTCCCCCAGAGGTTATTGTACGCTCCTTATTGGCAAAGCATGCGGGCAAATCGACATGGAAGCAGTTTATCGATACCAAGCAGGATATCAGCGACGATCAACATCTAGGCATTTACCGCAACAAGGTTACTCGCTTGGCCAAAAGCTTAAGGGCCAATGTTGGTGGCGTGGTGTTCACGCGGCGATCGAGCCGACTCGACCCATGGAAGGCCATCCCTCTCTACTTGCAAATAGCGAACCGCGACCACTTGCACCATGAAGGTACATACAAACGCAGCATAAACATCTTCATTGATGGTTGCGAGGTGGCGTGTTACAAACCCGCTGGTGTGGTTACTCTATCTCTTACTCTACCAACGTTACGGGTTCCACATCAAGTTAGTGCTGTGCTTCGCCTGTGTCATTGGATGGGCACCGAAGAACCTAACGAGTTGAAGCTGCGGCTACGTAATCTGAAGCTAAAGGAAGTATTGACTGACGCTCAAAAGGGTGCATTTGATGGGCATAGGTATCGAATCACCATGAACTTGGATTGGAGCCTTCTAACAAAAATCTTGTGTTGGGAGCAGAGTGGTCACGAGAAAGCATGCTGGGCCTGTGTTGCGCTCCGGCGGCATTGGATGTATTGTGACTACATGAAACAACCACAAAGGCCATTGGAATCCTTCTTTGGTGGCGTATTGGGCTTTTTCTTGTCCCTCTTTGAGACAATTGACGATATCATCTATGACGTCGTCCATTGTCTTGCATTGGTACTCCGCAACATGTTGTTGCACGCTTTGGATATATGGGTGCAAGATATGAGCGCTAAGTACCCACACCTTGTTGATCCGGGATTGTTGGGTCGTTTGCGGGATGTGTACAACAAGCATCTCGAACGGTGTCCGTATAGACCTCCGGACAAGCGCGGCCCTGAGTACAAAGGTTGGTCTCCTGGAGGAAATATGTCAAAGGAACAAATTTTGTACAATGACAAATTCTGGGATGACCTGTGCGCCGTTCTTCCAACGGCTGCACATGGGCTAGATTTCGGCGCAAAACACCCCGGTGTGCCAAGTGGAAGCCCCTTGCAATGGTACTGTAGAGAGCTCCGCCGCTTGTGCGTGCAAATGTGTGCCTGGAAACCCGAAGGAGTTGAGCGGCGCACTGCTGACTGTGACCGTTTGCACCGGGTGTATCAGGCCCTTGGGCTCCCGACGGAAAGGATCACGGTCCAATGTCACTTCTTCCTCGCCCACTATGAGCCGCGGTTGCGTAGGCATGCAAACTTGCAAGGTGGCAGTAGCGAAGGTGGCGAGCATGCACATCAGACGGTGCATAGAATTGTTGCCGTGCGGAAGTCCAAGCCGAATCACAAATGTCCAGAAGGCATGAAAGAATTTGGACGGGATGCGGCTTTGGATCTAGCACTATGGGCTGAAGGTGAGATCCACCTTGAAAACGATTGTGACCACGCCATTGCATTGCCAAGTATGAGCTTGCAACAACTACTTCTTGTTTTGTGCTGCGTTGCGTTGTTTGTTCAAGGGTCACCAAGGCAAATATATCGTGCGGCACATCTCATCGTTGGATTGGGAAAATGACATATCACCCCCCCTTCCCCCCCCCCCCCCAAAAGTGTTTCTTCCGCCTACCACAAGTGAACCCTGTCTTAGGCTTGGCAATCATGTCCGGGGAGGCAGATGTACGCGACCACAAACGGTTTTGCTCCAAAGCCGAAGCCCTCAAATACCATATCAGTGATGTTTTCCGGGCGGAGGAGGAACCGGCTGAGGAGCATACCGCAGTGAAGAATGATTTGCAAATCAATTCGGTGGCCTTTGGGCTCAGTGGTCGCGTACGGGAGAAAGGCACACCACCCACCGCACCCACCCTCTTTCAAGTAGCATGGAAGGGGAAGGTTACTGGGAAAGTGTTCCCCAATGGTGAGATCGAGCTTCAGCATTCGGATGGGCCGAATAGGTACAAACCAGAGCACGTGCTACCGAAGCTCATTTATGGGATACGTGAAATCTCGCCCGCGGTAGCAATTCTGTCCGAAGACGCAAAGGCCGCTCATGCCGCTTTCAACCCGGATGAAGGAAGTAGTAGCGGGGATGTCAGTAGCGGGGATGATGCCTCTGATGAGAGTGACGGTGATTCAAAGAGAAAACGGCCGAGCAATGCATCTCCACCATCAGCCGAGAAGAGAAAGAAGAAGCCATGCCTCAAAAAAACCGCGAAGCCAGCGGCAAAAAAGGCTGAGCGGGGGCGGAAGGCACCGGAGGAGGAAATTCGCCGCGTGCTGCAACGGGTTAGGGAAGATGGGTCATCTGCATTGGATGATACCCGAGACTGGGATGCCAAGAGCATGGCTGCACTTCTGGATGCATACGGAGCCTACCACACTAAGAGTGCCACGTCAAAAGAGATGCGGTCTGCCTTCCGTAGGGATCTCGATGATGGCCTAAGGGAGCCCTGCACTGTGCCTGCTGCACGTCCAAAGGAGGCCTGCACTTTTAAGCCTCTCTTGGGAAAGACTTCTGCGTTGTCTTTGGCGGTGGACGACGAGGACGAGGACTCAATGGATGAGTCAGGAGCTGCACCACGTGCTACCGATTCAAAGGAACATATCTTGCAAAAGACGTCTTCCTTGTCCTCCTTGTCTTCCTTGTCAATGGATGGGTTGGCCGTAGGACCCCCAAGTAGAAAGGATGAGGCACACGTCATTGCCGATAGTGACGACGCCGGGGACGGTTACATGACTGACAAGTCTGGGGAAGGGCGAGTCACCCCTCCGTTGTCCCGCACCCTCTTCCCGGGAAAGCATGACAGAAGGGATGGCCACAAGCATGATGATGATGATTACTCCGATATCCTTGAACCAAGGGATGGCGACAATCATGATGATGATGATGACCTCGAAATCCTTGACGATGGCGACAAGCATGATGATGAGGACCCCGATATCCATGCTTTGGTGCGGCGAAAGGCCTTCTCTCGAACAGGTGACGTGTTGAACAAGTGCACAGTCAAAGCACGCAGTTTGCGAGTGGAATCATTTGAATATATGTGGCCCGACCTTGGAGAGATGCGGCTGCACCCAGCCGCACTTGAGGACGAAGCCGATGAATGGCAAGAGCACGTGCTGCAGTCCATTACGGCTCAAAGGACGACATATGGGCTGCCCTTGCAAGGTGTTTACTTTGGGCGCCTGAAGGGCAGCCGTGAAGGCTCATTCACCAATTTTTGGGCCGAAAAGCGTTCGGGATTGACGGTCTTTGTGCCACTAGGCCTACCGAAAGGGACTTCATGGAAGGTGAAGGTCATCTTGAGCAGTGGAGAGTACACATGGGAAGTTGGTGACCGTGATTATTTCCAAGTTCCTGCTGAAAATGCTCGCTCACTTCTTCATCCAGCTGGTCGCCCCGCGTACTTTCTGGCGATGCAGTTTGGAGATGCTGAACACCCATTGCCAATGGCCATTGATTCCCCACGTGATGTATGTAGTGTGCAGTGTGCGAATTATAATCTATGTGTATTTGGCGAACATTGCACCTGACAGGTTCATGGCCTGAAGAGTGTTTTTCTTCTTGTGTTGTGCCTACATGTGTCATCTTTGCCTTCTTACTTTGTCTCTCCTCTCCCATATGGGCCGTAGCAAATGAGGTTGGAGAATCTTCCAAAGAAAGGATATAGTGGGCGAATTTTTCAATTTTTAGGCATAGTGTGCAACTCCCATCTCCCAATGCGGTAAATTAGACCAGAACACAACAACACCGCAGAGCACAACACCGCAGAGCTCTTTTTCCTTTTGCCTATAGGTCCATGAAGTCAACAGGCGAAGGCCCACTTTGCCTGCAGCACCCCAGGGCCCACGGAGGTCGGATCGCGTGCACCTTGCTGACGCGGCGCCCAAGAAGGATGATGGTGCGAAGAAGGATGATGGCGCCAAGAAGGATGATGCTCGCAAGCGGGATGCTGCACATGCCAAGGAGCTCAAGGCGCACGCAGCTGCCGCCACTGCTGCACATGCCAAGGCCAAGGCGGAAGCGAAGCTCGCTAAGGTGGCGAATGCAAAGGCGGCCAAGGCATTGAAGGATGCGGCCAAGGAGCGCGCCGAGAAGGAGGCTTGCAAGAAGGAATTGGCTTCGCAAAAAAGTTTGCTGGCGGCAAGGGCCAACCGCCTGAGTGAGATGGAGAAGGAATTGGACGACCTAAGGCGTAGTAAGAGTTCGGACAAGAATTCGGGTGCAAGCACGGCACAGGGCATGGGCAATGAGCCCCGCCATGGCGTGGTGCAGGGCACGAACATGGGAACGGGCACCGGGCAGGGTCATGGCATGGTGCAGGGCACGAACATGGGAATGGGCACCGGGCAGGGTCATGGCATGGTGCAGGGCATGGTGCAGGGTGGTGGTGCGGGACAGGCCATGGGAATGGGGATGGGGATGGGGATGGGGCCAAGCATGGGCATGGGCATGGGCATGGGCATGGGCATGGGTATGGGTATGGGGCAAAACTCAAACATGCCTATGGGCCCGAACATGGGCATGGGGATGGGGTCAGGCATGGGCATGGGTGTGGGCATGGGACAAAACCCTAACATGCTGATGGGCACAGGCATGGGCGTTGGCGTGGGGCAGGGCATGGGCATGGGTACGGGTATGAGTATGGGGCAAGGGATGGGTATGGGTACCGGGATGGGGCAAGGGGTGGGTATGGGACAGGGCATGGGTATGGGACCTGGGATGGGTATGGGTGCGGCAATGGGGCTGTTGTCTGTTGTCTGTTGTCTGCGGTCTGTTGTCTGTTGCCTGCCGTCAGTTGTACGTTGTCGTCCATTGTTGTTGTCTGTTGTCTGTTGTCTGTTGTCTGTTGTCTGTTGTCTGTTGTCTGTTGTCTGTTGTCTGTTGTCTGCGGTCTGGTCTGTTGCCTGCCTGTTGTCTGTTGTCTGTTGTCTGTTGTCTGTTGCGTGTCGCCTGAGGTAAATTGGACGTCGTCCAGTGTTGTCTGTTGTCTGTTGTCTGTTGTCTGTTGCCTGTCGTCAGTTGAACGTCGTCGTCCAGTCGTGACTAGCTCTATTCCTGCGATTCATTCAGAGTTCCTTCAGACGTGGAATCTTGGGGGTGTCCGAGTGCATGTTCCAATTTGCTGATGTGTTGCACGTCTCAGGAGTAAGAAAGTTCATACAGACCAATTTCTGGATCGAATTCAATCAGCATTCTGCATCCTGCGATTCATTCAGAGTTCCTTGAGACATGGAATCTTGGGGGTGTCCGAGTTGATCAGCTTTGCCTTCGCCAATGTCAGCTTTGACTCCATTTGTCCATTGGCGGCATGTTCCAATTTGCTGATGTGTTGCACGTCTCAGGAGTAAGAAAGTTCATACAGACCAATTTCTGGATCGAATTCAATCAGCATTCTGCATCCTGCGATTCATTCAGAGTTCCTTGAGACATGGAATCTTGGGGGTGTCCGAGTTGATCAGCTTTGCCTTCGCCAATGTCAGCTTTGACTCCATTTGTCCATTGGCGGCATGTTCCAATTTGCTGATGTGTTGCACGTCTCCGATGAGTTTGTTTGTGCGCCTGTTGTATCTGTGTCAAATGGGAAGGATACATGTTGCAATTTGCTGATGTGTTGCACGTCTCAAGAGTAAGAAATTTCTGGAGCCCGTCTTCGCCAAAATTTGACATTTTTCGTCAAAAATGGGCCAAAAAAGGCCATTTTTTTGCCAAAAATAGGTTTTTTGCCCTGTTGTGGACTGGCAACGACCCCCCCCCCCCTATTTTGAGGGTGCCCAATACAAAAAAACACGTCTCAGGAACAAACAAGTTCATACTGACCAATTTCTGGAGCCCGTCTTCGCCAAAATTTGACATTTTTCGTCAAAAATGGGCCAAAAAAGGCCATTTTTTTGCCAAAAATAGGTTTTTTGCCCTGTCGTGGACTGGCAACGACCCCCCCCCCCTATTTTGAGAGTGCCCAATACAAAAAAACACGTCTCAGGAACGAACAAGTTCATACTGACCAATTTCTGGAGCCCGTCTTCGCCAAAATTTGACATTTTTCGTCAAAAATGGGCCAAAAAAGGCCATTTTTTTGGCCAAAAATAGGTTTTTTTTGCCCTGTGATGGACTGGCAACGACCCCCCCCCCCCATTTTGAGGGTGCCCGATACAAGAAAAAACGTCCCAGGAGCAAACAACCTCATAAAGACCAATTTCTGCAGCCCGTCTTCGCCAAAATTTGACATTTTTCGTCAAAAATGGGCCAAAAAAAGGCCATTTTTTGGCCGAAAATAGGTTTTTTTGCTCCGTGGGGGACTGGCAACGACCTCCCCCCCCTATTTTGAGGGTGCCCAATACAAAAAAACACTTCTTAGCATCAAGAAAAGTCATACAGACCAATTTCTGCAGCCTGTCTTCGCCAAAATCTGCCATTTTTTGTCAAAAATGTGCCAAAATTTGCCATTTTTTGGCCCGAAACAGGTTTTTTCGCCCTGGCGGGGACTTCCAAGACCCCCCTGCCTATTTCAAGGGTGCCCGATGCAACAAAAACGCGTCACAGGAGCAAAGGAATGCACATGGACCAGTTTTGGCAGCCTCTCTCCGCCAAAATGTCACATTTTTCGTCAAAAATCAGCCAAAATTAATTTTGGGATGAGCCTGCTTCATAAAATCATGATTTCCTGAGAGCCATGACGATGGCATACGCCTCCTTTTCACGGGGCGTCCACGTCCGTCTCTGGCCTTCCGCCAGGACTCGGCTCCAGAAGGCCACGGGCACGTGCCTCCCGTCGTCAAGCACTTGCTCCAACACAGCGCCAATGGCGTAGTCGGAAGCGTCGGTGCGCAGGACGAACCCTCGGTCGGGATCCACGAGGTGCAGACCCACTGCGGATAGCAGCGCCTGCTTCATCCCCTCAAAGGCCCGGTCAGACTCTTCAGTCCAGACCAGAGCCTTCTTGGACCCCTTTTTGGTCACCTCTCGGTTGCCCTTGAGCATGGTCGTCATGGGGGCTGCATACTCGGCATACATTTTGATATACCCCGAGTAGTAGTTGCAGAACCCCAGATACGCCCGTAGCTCGGAGACCGTCTTGGGCTTTTCCCAGTGCTCAATCGCGGCCACCTTGCCAGGTATGGGCTTTCGCTGCCCGTTCCCGACTACGTGGCCAGCGAAGACCACCTCGCTTACCGCAATGGTGGCCTTGTCACTGCTGCCCGTGAGTTTGTGCCGAACCAGAAGGTCCAGCACTCGAGTGACGTCCCTCTCATGTGCCTCCAGGAGCTCCTCGTAGCTCATGCTGGGGTCCCCGGACGCGATGATCACGTCGTCCACGAAGGGGTCCGCACAGTCGCGCACCGGCTCAAGCAGGTTCTCCAGCATCCGCTGAAAAGCCGCATTGCCGTTGGTAACACCCATGGGCATCACCTTCGGCTGGAGAGGTCCAAGTGGGGTGCTCATGGCTGTGCAGGCACGGGACTCCTCGGCGAGAGGCATCTGATGATAACCATGTTTCAGGTCAATCACCGTGAAGATCCTCCGCCGGTGTTGCTTTTGCAGCATGTCCTCAATGAGGGGCAGCGTATAGCTGTCGTGCTGCGTTTGGGCGTTCAGGCCGCGGTAGTCGACCACGAGCCGCCACTCACCGGCAACCTTCTTGGGGACGACGAAGCAGGGAGAGGCCCACTCGGAGTGGCACGGCTCAAGCCAGCCTCTCTGGATGAAGTCACGGAGGATCTTCTCCATGGCCTCTTTCCTCTCGCCCCTCAGGGCAAACTCCCGGTGCCGATACACACGAGGGTCCTGCTTCAGTCGTATCTTGGCCTCGCCATACGGTCCACGCACCGGTGGGGGAAACACAGGCTTACCGCTGAAGAAAGTATCACCATACTTCCGCTTCAGCCTGGCCCTCAATGCCTGGATCTTGGGGCAGTCATCGGACTCCGCCTTGGCTTTTCCGGGCACTTGAACCACGGAGCTTACTTGAGGGTTAGCGACCCCGCTCGATTTCGGCTCAGGTGGTCTTCCCAGGTGGCCCAAAGGGCCATCCCTGGTCTTGCCTCGGAACAGATCGCCGTAGGTGGGTGGGTTACCGCCAGGCGGCTCGTCTTGGCTGGACATGTGATCCAGCACCCTCTGTACGAAGGTATTCCCGTCATAGGAACCGGAGACGATTGAGTCCACTTCCCACCAGGCTTTGTCCTGGCCTTTGCCCTCACGCTGGTTCCCCCAGTCGTGAAAGGGCTGATCCATATACCCCTGAACCAGATCCCACTCCTCCTCAGTAAGGGGGTCTTCCGAATCCGATTCTTCGATGTCAACAGGGGGAACCGCAAAGCATTGCCGCCAGGGCTCTGCTATGATACGGTTGACACACACGAAGTCCGTGGTGTCGGCCTGATCAAGGCCCCCATCCACATAGTGGAATTCCGTTGGCCATCTCTGGGGTGGCATGGGCTGTCCCTTAGCGTCCTGATAGACACTCTCACCAGCCGGTAGGACGACCTTGTTTAAGGTCATGTTGGTCAATGAGGCTACCCAATGTCGGGTACTCTCCTCCTCGGTGCATCCCATAGGAACAACCAGCACTGCCTTGGAGCGGTCCTTGCGAATCTTCGCTATCGCTCGTGGAATGTCCCAACGGGGGCAATGGATCCACATCAATCCTTGATGCGGACCCCAGTGCTTCTTCCACGCGGAGTCCTGGGCGCTCCAGTACTTCTCACATACCCGAAGATGGGCGGAGGTTCCTGAAGAGAACGCATCCAGGGCCAGATCCGACGCTCCCAGGTCCGCGACCACTCGGTTCGCCACTTCCGGCCTTACGCCGTACTCCTGGTTTGCTGGCCCAGTGGGCTCAGTGTCCAGCGCGGCCACTTCGAGCTGATTGCGTTCGGGGTGGATCCATTGGCATTCCACATGGTGCTCAGGTGACGAAAGCCACGAGAGTTGGTCGTCCTGGTACAGGGTCATGGAGGCCTGGGCTGGGAGGACGCCGGAGTCCGTCTCCATCATGAAGTCGTACCCGACGATCATGTCCCAGTCCATCTCGGCCTCGTAGAAGCTACCGTGCAGGAGGATTTCCTTGCCGAGGTCTGGGCGGCTCAGCTCACGATGGTTCACGAACTGCAGCCCAATGGCCGCTTCTTTCGTGCCTCCCACCATGTACTGGCCGTTCGCCACCTTCAGCCTGACAGGTTTCCGACTGTCGGTAAGACACTCTGGCGGAAGCAGGCCAGCCTTGACCAAGCTGACTTGAGCTCCCGTGTCGACCAACACGTCGAAAACCTTTTCCACTTCCCCGCATAAGGCACGGACCTTAAGATGCAACTGCCGCTCGCGACCGACACGGCGCACGGCGTGCAAACTCAGGATCTCCGGCCGTTCCAGAAGCTCCACAAGCGACTGGTGCAGGTCGTGGACAATGGGCTCAGGCTGCCCATCTGCAGCATCCAGCTGCGGTCTGGGTGATCCTCCGATACTCTCGGATAGATCCTGTAGTACATCAAACACGTTCTTGGTCGCGAAGGACGGACGGGTGCAAGGGTTCGTGCCTTCACTTGCCCTCACCCCGCCTCCGCGACTGGGCGCCGGACCGGACCTTCCGCCCGCGGCAGTCCCCTTGTGCTTATCGACTCCCGACTGGGATGGTTCGGCGCTTCCCACGTCACCATCCTGCGACCGCCCTAGCTGGGGCCCTTGGCTGCAGGGGCTCCGCTAGGGGGCGTCGGTTGTGGAAGAGGGGGTGTTCTCCTCGGCCTCAACGTCGTTGATGCCCTTCTTCCTTCCCCCTTTCTTACCCTTGTTCTTGTCCTTGTCCTTGTTCTGGTCATTCTGGTTGTTCTCCTTGTTCTTGTTGTCCGATCTGGGGACCCAGTTCCGCTTGATCTCCTGGATCTCCTTGGCCAATTCGGTCCCCACCGACGACATCAGCTTGGCCAGCTCGTCCTTGTCCACCTCCATCTTGGCTTCCCGGATACCCGCGGGCGCACGCTTCTTCGACCCGTGCGCCTTCTTGTAAGCGTCCGTGTCGGCCTTGTGGATGGGGCATGTTCGGTGGTCATGGTTGAAGCCTCGCTTCCTCCCATAACACACGAAACAGCCCTGAGGATGAGCTCGTATGAACTCCCCAAAGGACAGCGGAGGGTCGCCAATGCGGCGAGGGTCCCTCTTCTCCTGCTTCCTCCAACCCTGCTGCAGGGGCTTCCAGTTTCCCGGTTTGCTCCCCGCGTTCAGGTTCTTGGCCACGAAGGCGCAAACGGCCACTTCGGCGGGCTCATCGTCGTCGTCATCGTCGACGAGAGTCTCATCGCCGCCGGCTCCCGCTGGGTCCATGGCATCTTCCCCGCCAGGTCCCTCGCCAACGTAGTTGACGTCGCGGTCGCCGGGCCTCAACCCGCGGGTGTGGTGGAGGTTTCGGTACTCCTTGAGTACTTCCTCGCCAACCCACTCCAGGATCTCGTCGCAGCTCATCCGCGCCGGGATGGGCTGCAGACGGATGGTCTGGCCGCTCAACTCACAATCGTCAAGGCGCCACATCGCGGTCTTCTCGCGATCGCCCGAGACGGTGATGAGAAGAGCGTTCCGCAGGTAGTGCCGTTTGACATCCCGGGCCACGTTCTTCTTCGCCCAAGCCACCACGTTCGTATGATACTCCTTGGGGAGCATCATCTTGACCGTTTGGTTGGACTTGGCCCGCTTGGATTCCTCCTTGGTGACCCTCTTGATCCATGCTTCCGGTAGCATGGAGAGCAGGCGAGCCTGCTCGTCACCCTCGTTCCAATCCTCCACGTTGCGGCGGAAGAGGGTGTATTTCCCTCGGAAGTCACGCCATTCCCGTAGGCGGATCTCCCGTCCATCATGCTCAAGCTTGATGGACTTCCAGCGCTTGGCAGCCACCTGCGGAGCGTCCACCCGCTCCTGCTCGTTGAGCCACTTCTTGGCTTCCTTGAGGGTCTTGATTTTCCCCTCCTTGGTCGCCATGAAGTATAGCTCTCCGAGCACTTCCGGCAGGCGGTACCTGAACCGTTTGAAGACATACTTCTCCGCATCAGCGGGAGGCAGGTCTTCAGTGACGGTCAGCCCCCGATCGTCCAGCTTCTCCAAGAAGCGGTCGAGGTTGAGGGGGTTGCCGTCGTACATGGGGGGCTTGATGTCCTTCAAGTCTTCCCACACGGCGGCATCCGCGGCCTTAGAGACCATGAACGCCGGCCGCGAGGTCGACCGAGGTTCCCATCGGCCTCTCCCACGGACTCCCACGGCCGCCACGTCCATCTCCTCCATGGAATCCCTGTGGCTACGCCGCGGCTCCTCCACGTACGCTGAACCGAAATGTTCACGCCGTACTGCATCCATGTACGCATCCTCATCACGGCGCCGGCAGCTGCGTTCAGCGGCCTCCCGTCGTACACCACGCGGCGGGCTGATGTCGAACTCCTCCAGGTCCAGGTCCAGGTCCTCACCTTCGCCGACATCCCACTCCACGTCTCCTCTGGGGACCTCATCTCTGAGTCCACCATAACGTCCTCCAGCCCTGGGGATTGGCGCCGGGGCTGGTGCCGGGCGTCAGGGGCGTACAGGCGTCCGCGGTGGGGCACGGCGGTTGTGGTAGTCCGCGCTGAGCCACTCATCGCGCCATTCCTCACTGCTACTGCCGGGCGGCACGCGCTCGTTGCGGCGGCCCGCGCTGTGGTGAGAGGGGGCGGTGAGAGAGGGGGCACTGGCGCTGGGGCGACTCCTGGGGGCTCCGCCGGGGGCGTGGGGTCTGCCTGGACCTGGTCTGGCTCCCCAGCCGTCGTCCGACGAGCCAGACTCCAGGGGTGGGTGGTCGCTGACGACGCTCCCACGGGCTTCCAGCGCATCCAGCCTCTCCTGCAGGCCGCTGACGACGTTGGTCAGCGACTTGGTCTCGGCCCTGGCGATGTCCAGCTCCTTCTGCGCGCGCGCGGCGACCCCGGAGATGCGAGCCATCTCGACCTTGCCCGTGTCTACCTCGCACTCGAGGGAAAAGACCCTCCTGCGGAGGTAGACAATCCACCGCCAGGTGGTATCCGGGTCGCCGTTCCCTGGTGGGTCGTCGGGGTCCCCAGGGGGTCCTCCAGGAGGGCCTCTGCCGGGTCCGCCCGGTCCAGGGGGTCCTCCCCCGCCCGGTGGTCCGCCTCCAGGGGGTCCACTTGGTGGGCGTCCTCCAGGGGGTCCTGATGGTCCTCCGCCAGGGGGTCCCGGTGGGTCTCAGCTGGGTCGCCTCGGTGGGTCCGAGGATGGGCGCTTCCTCGTGATGCCGAACTCCATGTCGTCATCCTCGTCCATGTCGCCCCACCTGGGCGTCTCGGTCACGGAGGACTCCGAGCTCCGGTAGGGAGGAGGGAGATCCTCATCCTCACCTTGCGGTTCCATGGGGACGTCTCCGCCGCCTCCGCCCGTCCAAGCCACCACTTGGCGATGTCGACGGCCTCGTTCATCCCCGTCACTGGCGGTGAAGAAGGGGTCACTGTCGTGGGGGTGCCCACCCGCTGGCCTCCGCGGCCTCTCGGGGGTCTTCCCCTTGCCCTTCCTCCGTCGACGGGCGGTGGTGCCACTGCTCCCACTGCTGCCCGTGTCGGCCTCATCCAGTGCCATCCTGGAGGAGGCGTCCCCTTCGAAAAGCTCTCGAAGGGTCTCCAATCGTGATGCTCCCGGGGGAGTCTCGCGGCGGAGTTTGGCCTCTGCCTCCTCCATTGCGGCGGCGGTGGCTGCGGCAGCTCGCGCTTCGGCTTCCTCCCGAGCACGAGCCGCCTCGGCTTCCCGGGCCTGCTGCAGCCGCGCCTTCTGCGCTTCCAACGCTGCCAGCTCCGCCTCCGTCTTGGCCTTCTCCTCAGCGACCTTCCGTCGCGCGGCCTCGATGGCTTCCTTCTTGGCGGCGTCCTCCTGGGCCTTAGCCGTCGCTTCGGCGTGGGCCCTTTCCTCCGCCTCCTTCTTTGCCCTCTCTTGGGCAAGCGCCTCTTCCAGCGCCTTCACCTCGGCCTCCTTGCAGGCAATGGCCTCCTGCGTCAGGCGGGCTTCCTCGTCGGCTGCAGCGAACTCACCGTTGACCTGGGCAGTCGCTGCCCCATGGGCGGCCACGGCCGTGAGTCCGGCCGCAATGGCCGCCACGGACTGGGCGTGGATGGCCATGCCATGCGCCCACTCCGCAGCCTCCTCCTGGGCGATGCCGGCGGCGCCCTCCACGGCAGCGCTGTACTGCCTGGCCCGTTGCCGGGCAACCCGACGGTTGCAGGGCACCCCACAGGCGCGCTCACAGGCGCGCGCCACGTCCCTTTCGGGAGCGACGCTGCTGCTGGAGCTGGCCTGGTCGGCCGGCATCCTCCCGCGGTGGGCCGACTTCACGTCGCTGCTGGGGCCTGCTGGGGCCTGCCGGGCCCTCAGGAGCAGCGGACGGGGCTTGGCCTGGGTCTGCTTGGCGACTTGGATGTAGTCGCCAAGGGTGGTGGAGCCGGGGTGGTGACCACCATTGGCCCGTTGGGGACTGGGGGCTGGGGTTCCGCCCTTGGCGCCTTGGGCGGCTTCGGCGGCCAGGGACTCCTGGTACTCCCGCCACCTCCGCTCTCTCTTCTTGTCCCCGGCGGACCGCTTCTCCTTCCCCGGAGACGCGCTGCTGCTGCCCTGCAGCCTGCGCTCGCTCCCCGGTTCCGGGAAGTTCTTCTCGATCACGTCCCACAAGGAGACGTTGATCGAGGCGCCCGACGGGTACACGTTGGGCTCCTCGTCGTCCTCAATCCTGTCGGGACGCAGGCCTTCGCCGGGCCTGTCCGGCCGGGTCCACGTCCTCCAGCGCCTCTGCTGGTGGCGGTACTCGTACCCTTCCGCCCGCAGCCAGTCTTCCACGGCCTGCAGGCGGTCGGGGGCGATGTCCGTGCGGAGCTCAAAGCTTCTGGGCATGCCGCCTTCGCACTGGGGGTGGCTGTGGCGGTAGTGCTGGTCCCAAACCAACCCACGCAGCAGGCGTGCTGCATGGGGGTGGGGCCGCGGCCACGTCCTGCCCGCTTCCTGCCAATTCACCATGGCAGCGGGGGCGTAGTTGGTCTTGAGGTCCTTGGTATGCACTCGTTCAACTCAACGAACTGGTGGTGATTGTTGAGGCGGGTGCTGCAGCACTGGGCTGGATGTGCGGCTGGTGCTGGTCAGCCGGTGGTTGTGGAGGTGGTTGACGCGGCCTTGCTGGTCGGTCGATGGGACTCCAGGTCGGCCGATGGAGCTGATGCAGGAGTCCTGGTCTGTGCACCTCTTTCACGGTTGCTGCGCGGTCAGGGCGATGCTCTGGACGGCGCTGCGGGCTCCGTGACGAAATCGGCGCTGTCGCTGTGTGGCGCTGCGAGCCGCTGCGCTGCGCTGCGAGACGCTGTGCTGCGCTGCGAGCTGCGAGCTGCGCCGCGCTGCTCGGGGTTGGTCGCCCCGTGTGGCACGCGAGGGTTGGGTAACCCCGCGGCGGTGAAACGCTTTTGACGCGTTCCCGTGGGGGGCCGGCCACGGGACGCTGCGGGACACGCGCAAGTGAGCAGGCAGGCAAAGCACTACGCTCACAGGGGCATCAATGCGCTCATGTCATGTGACAAAGCGTTTCAGAATCCTTGCCACTCTGCAAAGAGGGAAAAAAAGTATGTACAACAACACATCAGGATATGTACACATGGGGTTAAGACTGGACTGGGGTAAGGGCATCACAGGACAATAGACACTCTATCCTAACTTGTATCCCAATCCCAGGTCCGACCCTCTCAGTGGCTGGTGGGGGCGGGGCCTCAAACACAACCCATGCCCTGCTCAGTCCGGACCCTGAAACCCTGCCAATGGGGGAGGTGTCCCGCCTAGCCACAGGCGAGTTCCTGGTAACCAAGGAGCTCCAAGGCCAACTGACAGTGGCTCCCTATGCTCCCCTAACAGCAGGTCCCAACTCGGCTCTGAGCCAGAGATATGGCCCCGCCATCATCCCTCGGGAGTTGGTAGCTGAAAATGGGCTGTTTCAGCCCAAACTGATATTAGCTTGAAAAACTCCAAAATTGACCTCTCGTCCGGACCCGCCAGAGGTAGGGACGAGGCAACTGACCCTATGCCCTTCGAGTATGAACTCTCTGGAACCCTCACCCCACCTGCTTCCCTCTGAGGTCCCGGCATCAGGGCACCACGGATGAGTCAAGTGGGGTCATGATGCCAAAATCACCAAAATTGGCGTCATTCCCACGCGTGGCTCGCCCAGCCAAGGTAAGGCCAATGGCTCACAGGGTAGGAGGCAGGACCTAGGACTTATATCTGAGTGTACAACTTGCATTTAGGTCCGGGCTCCTTATGGGCTTAGAGAAATGGGGCCGCCAATTGACCACACGGAAGGGGGAAATTGGGGTCCCAAAATTGGGTAATTATGGCTGCTTGAAATGAGTCAAAATTCGGTGTGCTCTCAATAGTATATCTCCACGCCGGCGTGAAGATCGGATCCGCCATTCCACATGCGATCCACCGGGAGTCCAACGGAGACTCCCATGCCTTTGGCTTTCGAAGATCTCCATGCCACTTGGCGTGGTGACGATCCCAATTGGGTCCACAAATGCCAAAATTGCAAAATTGCCCACGCTCACCTTGGGCTAGCGCCCTCACGAAGGTGGCTCCGCTCCGCCCACGTGGTGTGTGGACCATGGGGACCATTACCCATAACACCCATGTCATATATGGTCCATTGGTCCATGCGTCCGGCGTGCACGAGGGTTAGAACATAGTGCACGGCGGGCAGCAAAAGTGGAAAATTGCTCAAAATGGCCAAAAATGCGGCCACTCATGGTTGGGGCAAATGAGGCACATGCCCGACTCGGACTGGAGTGTGCCATAGGATTGCTATCAAGTCATGTTGGTCCAACATATCTTTTGGGCGTCGCCCAACTCCTCCGATATTGGGAATGGCAGGGTCGCCAAGTGAGCCCATGATTTGGGATAGTCCCAAATCGCCAACATGGCGGCCACGGCAAGCCAAGCCTAAGAGGAGTTATTCGCCGGGTCCAAGATATGTTGGGCACCGAAGTATGTACCCTCATAACATACTTGGGTCATGATGTCAATTGAGCGCAACGTTGAGATACACGGTCGCCACTTGACATCATGACGGGCCAAAAATGGCAAAATTGGCACAAGCACACACAAAAGTGCCTTGAAAGGTGCATAATTATATTATAATATCTTCGGCTTGGATCGTGCAATCACTTAATCCTTCTACACACAATGACTTGACACCAATGACCTTCGATCCCACATATGTGCTCCACTTGGGGCGCCTTGAAAGGTTACGAGCGCTACTTCCCAAGTGGGCACACGAAAATATGGAAAATTGTAAAACACACACCTTGCTCCCAACGCATCGCTTCGGGTTCACCACACAAGCTTCCCTTCACGAAGGTTAGGCTTGCAATTGATCGTGGGGAGTATGGGGAAGGGGCTTGCACAATATGAGGTCCATTGGCGGGCTTGGCTTGGAGTAATGGACCCGCCAAATGGGCACGCAACACAACACATGGCACATACCACATATTGCCCCAAAAGGTAGCTCCCACCACGATATGTCATGCCCCTCCAAGGGCATAACTTTGTGTCTATCGCTCATAGGAACTCAAGGAGAGTTCCTATGCAACACCAACACTTGCGCGCTACACTCGAAAGTTATCTTAACGCACGCAATGTCATGGCCAAAGAGTTATAACGCGAACTCTACCCTCTTGACCATGATCCATTACACTAGCGCGCACGTGTGGAAACGCAAGGCATATAAGGCTTCCTAAATTACGTCGGGAGTATTGTGAATACGTCCCACGTTTCCTTATTGTCAATACTCGCAAGCGGCACGAGATATGACCCTCACAAGTGGCCTCACGAATCAACTTTGTTTTGCCCATATCTCTGAGTCAAATGGGGGGCAAGATAAAAGGAAAGTTGATTCGTGCATAGGGAAGCACGTAGGTCCACTCGAAAGAGGTCAAATCAAGTGCGGGGATGTCGAAGTCGAAAATCCGATTTCGACATCCTGAAAAATTC
The DNA here is from genome assembly GCA_964036045.1 of Eutreptiella sp. 'Long Island Sound 2002'. NCBI lineage: Eukaryota > Euglenozoa > Euglenophyceae > Eutreptiales > Eutreptiaceae > Eutreptiella > Eutreptiella sp. 'Long Island Sound 2002'. The sequence continues at coordinate 115,067,518 of OZ038381.1, forward strand.
GGATTAAGGTTGCGAGTGTAGAATGTGAAAATTGCGGAAGCATCCATGCAGTTCCTGAAGGCTTTGGAGCCTTCGTCGCGGATAGCGTTAAAATTTCCATTAATTACAGTTAAACTGGCGGTTACAGTAAAGTCGCGATCCAACCGCCAGCAGTCAAAACAGTGAGTATCAGAACGGAAGCGTAAAAATTGACGGAAACAATATGAAAATAAAACCCTGTTGATTCCTGATATTCTGATACACAAATCTCCGCTGGCGGTGCATCGGTTGCCGATGCGGGGCTTTACGGCACGGAACACTTCCGTACATGGGGTTAGTGGACCGGAGACCGGTTGTATGCCGTAACCTGGCCATGGGGTTCTGGGTAACCCTAACCGAGTCCCTCCGGCCGTGCCTGGACCGAGGAGGGATAGGGACGCCCCGTGGAGCATTGCGGGCACACCACACGCTCTACCCCCACACAGCGGCGGTTACACCCCAGTCCCTCCGGTCCTGCTAGGGCCGCGGAGGGATATGGACGCCCCGTGGGGGATTGTGGGCACAGGGAGTGGTCTCTCCCCCACATAGCGGCGGTTACACCCAAGTCCCTCCGGTCCTCCCTGGGCCGCGGAGGGATAGGGACGCCCCTTGGGGGATTGTGGGCACACAAAGGTGCCTCCCCCACACAACGGCGGTTACACCCGAGTCCCTCCGGTCCTGGCTGAGCCGCGGAGGGATAGGGACGCCCCGTGGGGGATTATGGGCACATGGTGAGGTCCTTCCCCCACACAGCGGCGGTTATTCCGAGTCCCTCCGGTTCTGCCTCGGCCAGGGAGGGATAGGGACGCCCCCTGGGGGATTGTGGGCACACGGTGGGGGGTTTTCCCCCACACAGCGGCGGTTACACCCGAGTCCCTCCGGTCCAGCTAGGGCCGCGGAGGGATAGGCACGCCCCGCGGGGGTTTGTGGGCACACAAAGGTGCCTCCCCCACACAACGGCGGTTACACCCGAGTCCCTCCGGTCCTGGCTGAGCCGCGGAGGGATAGGGACGCCCCGTGGGGGATTATGGGCACATGGTGAGGTCCTTCCCCCACACAGCGGCGGTTATTCCGAGTCCCTCCGGTTCTGCCTCGGCCAGGGAGGGATAGGGACGCCCCCTGGGGGATTGTGGGCACACGGTGGGGGGTTTTCCCCCACACAGCGGCGGTTACACCCGAGTCCCTCCGGTCCAGCTAGGGCCGCGGAGGGATAGGCACGCCCCGCGGGGGTTTGTGGGCACATGGTGAGGTCTTCCCCCACACAGCGGCGGTTACACCCGAGTCCCTCCGGTCCTGCCTGGGCCGCTGAGGGATAGGGACGCCCCGCGGGGGTTTATGGGCACACGGTGAGGTCTTCCCCAACACAGCGGCAGTTACACCCGAGTCCCTCCGGTCCTGCCTGGGCGGCGGAGAAATAGGGACGCCCCGTGGGGGTTTGTGGGCACACGGAGAGGTTCCTTCCCCACACAGCGGCGGTTACACCCGAGTCCCTCCGTTCCTGCCTGGGCCGCGGAGGGATAGGGACGCCCCGCGGGGGTTTGTGGGCCCACAGTGAGGTCTTCCCCCACACAGCGGGGGTTACACCCGAGTCCCTCCGGTCCTGCCTCGGCCGCGGAGGGATAGGGGCGCCCATAAAGAAGGTCCCTACCAGGACCGGCCCCTGCTGCACCCCTTCCACCATAACCCGTCACTCCCAGGGTCTTGCTCCTCACCAGGGTCTGCATTTACACAAAAAATAGAAAAAAACTCCTTCACACAAACCCTTGCAATACCCAAGCACAATCCAAATCCAATCCACACTGCGGGCTTCCGTTCAGCACACCGGTTGTCTCACGGTGGCGGGCATGTACACGAATTCCACCAAAGAGCAAGCCCTGTAATTGGCATATGAACACAAATAAAGCAAAGTTGGCGAAAGATGGAGACATACACAATCACAGCCATAGACCCCTCATTCCCTGGACTCAAGACCTCCCCTTGACTCTCCAACATGATGCCCTGAACCCACTCAAATAAGATGGCTAAATGCCATGTGTCACAAGTCGCTACACAAACCCCAAAAATGTGTTCACTCCCAAACCTCTAAAGCCTAGCCCAATGGGGGAGGTGGCGTGTCATGGCCTGGAGTGGCACTTAGGACCATGCCCTACCCTGACATAACCTTGGTTGGAATTGGGATCAAATGGGCTTGGAGAACTGCCCCATGAAGATGACCTCACAACATGGCAAAATCAGGCAAATCACACCATTATGCCCGAAAAATCAATTATATACTCAAAAATGCATATGGCAAATGTTCATATGCTCCATGCATGTGTCAAACCGGAGAGTAATATACAAGAGTTCTATAGACCAAAGGTCCATGCCCAAGAATATCCCATCGTTGGCGCCGAAACCCCTCCGGTTATGTACATGACATGCTTCACAAGTGAACTCATGAATTTGAGACCTAATGTTGTGAGGCCTCCTGTGCCAAACCAAAGTGACCACGTGATCCGGCATATGGTGAGGTGCAGCACCGAAGCATATGCCAGCATATAAGCAACATATTATAGTTCACAGATCTCTAGGCACTCTACTGTTAGCTGACCAGTTGAGCACATAAAAGACAAAAATGAGCATAAAATGAGGTCAAAAACATGCAAATAATGCCAAATTCAAGGTAATTACAATAGTATGTAACTTCGCTCACCCATGGTATCAACATATGATTCAAAACACAATTGCTTGGGACCATTTGCAAACAATCCCCCCACTTGGATCCCCACATGGACGCATAGGGACACCTTTGAACCTCCTCCCAACACGCACCATGAAAATGGGACAATTGATAGTGGCGCTTGTTGGTCGCTATGTAAGCCCTCCCACATGCAATATATGAGCGGTAGACTTAGTCCAGCGCGATGGAGCTCACCATTTGGACATGGGCGAAGCTCTTGCCACGTATGACTCCATATATCTTCCTACAAACGGAGATATATAACATGGGCGTGAGCATATCGAAGCACATACCCTGCATAAAACACATACCCTCAAAAGGTGGCTCCCACCATGATATGCCATGCCCCTCCATGGACACAACCTCACGTTAAAAATACGTAGGAACCCAATGAAAGTTTCTATGCAACACCAACACTCACACGGTACACTCGAAAGTCGCATTAAAATATTCGGTTGCACGGTCCAAGAGTTATATATCACTTTCTACCCTCTTGACCATTATCCCTTGCTACACCGAGCAAGTGTACACAACAAAGGCGTTTGATGCTTCCTGAATTAAGTTGAGACCAAGGCAGTTCGAACCCAATTCTCGAACTTGGTATTCCTCGCCGTGAGCCGGAGATATGACCTTTCAAAGTGGCCTCACGAATCAATTTTGTTTCTCCTTTATCTCCAAGAAAAACGAAGGGCATAACCAAAGGAAGGTTGATTCGTGATCGGGGAAAAATGTCGGACCACTCCATATTCATCATATCAAGTGCGGCGATGTCCAAGTCGAAAATCCGATTCTGAATGTCTGAAAAAATCGGATTAATTTTGCGAGTGTATAATATGAAAATTGCGGAAGCAACGAACCCGTTACTGATGAAATCTGGCCCTCTCAGCGGGGTTTCCGCCAAAATAACTGCAAATAACAGTTAACCAATCAGTTAACGCAAAATCGCGAGCCAACTGACAGTCGCCGATACATTGACAATCAGAACGGAAGGCGGAATAATTACGGAAACATTATGATAAAAAAACACTGTTGATTCCTGATATTCTGATATATAAATCTCAGCCGGCGGCGCCTTGGCATTGAATATGGCCGCTCACAGCTGAAATGGCCAAACCTATCACACTATCACATCAGGTTACGTCAGGTGGATAGGAGAGTATGATATCAGCCAATGGCGGCTTGCCGGCACATAGATACACACCCCAAGTGACCCAAAGATGGCCACGGGGGTCCGAACCGGCTTCACCCCCCTCCTCAGAGCTTTGTATCCGCTCGGAAGTCATTGAAGAGAGGACGGGAGGACCCCAATGGGCTCCACATCCCCCCCCCCATGTCCCAAGGACACATGGAGGCCCCACACACGTCGTAGGCGTTCCCCATGCCCCAAGGAAGGGGTGAGGACACTCATAATCGGTGCCCTACGCCATATCCAGTCTCCTCTTGATCTACAACATGAACCAAGGGGATCAAAGATAGAGAAACGTCGTCGGTCGACCTAAAAAAGTATACCACAATGAAATATATATGTGGAGATTGAGTGAAGGGGGTATATGGCCAATCAAGGCCCAAAAATCCCTGGATTAACGCCCTCACCCGTCTCCCAAGCACAAAAACGAACAAAAATGGCAAGGGGGATCCATTACGGTGTTACTGCAGCCACCAAATGGACCAACACTTCCTTGACATCCAAAGAAATGTTCTTTTTCTTTGGATACTCCATCCAGACCGTGGTGTACCTCGGCACAATACTGCTCGGAGGCTCCCACGAGTCCCTGGATGCGGCGAATCCCTTCCAACGGACTTTATAAAGCCTCCCCCCAGCCGTCCCCGGGTCTGGCTTGTCCGCCAGGATCCTCTCGGCGGTGAAGTCGTCGTCCTCACCCTCGTCGTCCAAGCCCACATCGCCGGCCGTGAACTTGAAGGTGACGGGACGTCCGCTGGGGTCTGGTGCTCGGGGACGAAGCTGGGTATGGTCGCGGTCCAGGATCTTGTTATCCCCCACACGAACCGCATACACATCCTGCCCGACCTTCCGCACGATTACCCCCGATGCCTGGACAGGACATCCTTGTGGTGCCGCTCCACCCATACGGTGTCTTTAAGAGCATATTTCTGCTTTTCCCTGCTTGAAGTACTTGGCCCTCTTCTCATGCTCGTCCTGAAGTGCTTTGCACACCTTGGCCGCCGTGTCGTCCGCCTCAGCCATCATAGCGTTCGCATCCCGGGCTACTTTGCCATGGTTCAACCACGGGAGAGTGCGTGACACTCGATCCCGTAGGAACAGGATACGATAGGGCGACAGCCCAGTGGGCCCCGGAAGGTCGTGGTACGCCTGGAGTACTCTCCACAGCGAATTATACCAATTCCGGCCCGGTTCGTCGATGTGCAGCTGGCGGAACTTTTCGAACATCTGCCGCCCGGCCACCTCAGCCCGGCCATTCGACCGGCTGTGGTACGCCACGGTCTTGGCGTGCCGAATGCTCATTTGCTTGCACTTCGTCTTGAACCACGTCCCCACAAATTGACTGCCCCGATCGCTGCAGATGACAGCTGGGACATCAAAATCGTCAGCCAATGCCTGATCATGGCGTTGGCGACGGTCTTGGCCTGCAGACCCACTCCATTCTTGTCCTTCTTGTCCTTCTTCTTGGACTTCTTGCCCGGGACTGCCACGATATACCCGCTGTGCCTGTCCACCGCCAGGGTGACACAATCATTGGTCTCTCCTTCCACGGTGACCTCCGGCATGGCGAATACATCCATGGCCACGGACCGCATAGGGGCCTCCGGTATAGCCGTATACACCGGGTTGCCCGCCGTGGAGTTGTTGGGGCTCTTCGTGGCCCGACACACGGCGCAGTTGCTGCAGTACTTGTCCAGGATGGCGTAGTACCCGGATGGGAACTTGAAGCGCCACTCCAGGCCCTGCTGCATCTTGTCCCTACCAGGATGCATGAGCTGGGCGTTATGCCAATGGTCAATGAGCTCCTCCATTCGGTTCTCAGGGACCAATAGCTTGTCCTTGAGGAATAGTCTATCCCCATCCTCGGTCAAGCCCTCGGGCCATTCGTCGTCCGACGGGGCGCTCACGGCATTCCAGTACTTGCTCCAGTGCTCAGATGCCGCATAGTCATCCGACCAGTCCTCTGTGAGCACTGACCTGACTAGCTCTACAGGGGCCACCATCCATTGCTCGAGGGTTTCCTCTCGAATAGCTTGGACTCGGGCACCCCGGAACTTGGCCAGGTCCGTACGGTTGGCCATCACCACAAAGCACTTGACCCCCTCTTGCTCCATGGCCTTCTCCATCTCGATGATGCGCTTGGCCTCCTCGGTCTCCTCGGCGTCCCCATGGCTGGATATGTCCATCCAAGCCTTGCCCGCGGGGTAGGCCCATCGACTGGAGCAATCTGCCACAGTGTTGTCCTTCCCCGGGACGTATACGACGCTGATGTCCAACTTGGCGAACGTCTAATGCCATCGGGCCCTCCTTGCCGCCGGTCCCGAGGGGGTGTCGACGTGCTCCTTCTGCCAGCTCTGCAAGGACTGATGGTCTGTACAAACCACCACCGGTTGCAACCCGATTTCGCCAGATCACTTCCTGAGCGCACAAACAATGGCGTACGTCTCCTTCTCCCTCGCGGTCCAGGTTCGGCGTTGGCCCTCAGCCAGGATCCGGCTCCAAACCGCCATGGGTACGTGTGACCCGTCGTCCCGGGTATGCTGGAGGACTGCCCCTATAGCATAGTCCGAGGCGTCCGTCCGTAGCACGAATCCCTTGTCCGGGTCCACCAGGAATAGCCCTAGCTGCCCCAGGAGTCGCTCCTTCAGGCGGCCGAACGCATCTTCGGCCTCAGGGGTCCGGGCAAGCTTCTTCTTGCTCCCCTTCCGGCCATCGAACTTGCCCACCTGCAGCATCTGGTGCAGCGGCCCCGACAGTTCTGCATACATCCAGACATAGCCCGAATAGTAGTTGCAGAACCCCATGAAGGATTGGAGTTCGCGGATGGTCTGGGGCTTCTCCCAGTGGTGCAGGGACGCCAGCTTCCCAGGCATGGGACGGCGTTGCCCGTGACCAACCGCATGACCCGCGAACTCCACTTCCTTCACGAAGAGTGAGGCTTTGGTGGGCTTGCACACCATGTTGTGCTTGTCCAGCTCGCTGAGCACTCGGTGCAGATCCTTCTCATGCGCTTCGATGAGCTCGTCCTCAGTCATGTCCTCCGTGCCGGACCCGATGATGATGTCATCCACAAAGGGATCGGCACAGACCCGGACCGGACCGAGTAGGTCCTCCATCATGCGCTGGAAAGCGGCGTTGCCATTCTTGGCCCCCATAGGCACCACTTTCCACTGCATGGGCCCCGGCGGCGTCGACATTGCTGTACTGGGCCTGGAGTCCGGGTGTAGCGGCATTTGGTGATAACCGTGTTTCAGGTCTAACACTGTAAAGATCCGCTTTTTCTGGTGCTTTTGGAGGATGGTGTCGATCAGAGGAAACGAGTACGAGTCGTGCTCGGTTTGCTCGTTCAAACCCCTGTAATACACCACCAACCTCCACTTGCCCTTCTCCCTTGTGGGCATGATGAAGGCTGGGCTGGCCCACTCGCTGTCGGAGAGTTCGATCCAGCCCCACTCAATAAACTCGGCCAACAACTTCTTCATGGCCTCGGCCCGATCGCCCTGAAGTTGGTACTCCCGATGACGATAGATCTTGGGGTTCGGCTTCAGCTTGATCCTCGCTGTGCCAAACTACCCACGATCTGGAGGGTTCTTGTTGGCGACGCCACTGAATAGCCGCGGATAGGCATTGATCAGCCTCTCCTTCAGCTCCGCGACCTTCGGGTTCTCCTGGGCCTCTTCAGCCGCTTGCTTTGGTATCGATACAACCGACCACACTGCGGTATAGGCCTCTTCTGGGTCCGAGTCCGACTTCTCCTCGTCCGATGTGCCGTCTTCATCGTCGTGGGGCGCGCTTCCCACCGATAATCTTCAGAAAATTGCGTCATCGGCCTGGTTCTTGTCGCTCTCGGCCCCCATTCTTGGAAAATCCCATGTCGGCGGGTCCGACCCAATCGGACCATCATATTGGTCCGCGATGTGATTCATGACCCTCGCCACGAACTCATCCTTCTCGTACTTGCCGGTGACAAACATCTTGTCATCCCACCAATGCGGGGATGTGACCATGGCCCGCCTCTTCCTGGACGCCACACGGTCGTGCATCCCCATCCGCATGTAGTTGACGACGTGGTCGATCTCGGAGTGGGACAGGATGTCAATGCCATCAATTGGCTGATCAGTCCCCTCCTTGGGCTCAAATATGACCCGCATGGGCACCGCCTCAACCCTGCGGATGAATGCTTCATCACCCGTGGGCTGAGCTTGCGCCCCGTCCACCAGGAAAGCCTTGGTACCCCACGCTTGACCCGGGGAGGGCATTGATACACCCTTGGCGTCGATGAACAGCTCCTCCTCTGGCCCGAATGATATCTCGTTCAGGGTGATGGAGTCCAGCGTCGACTTGAGACCTTCCAGCGGACATGGGATGGATCCTATGCCGGTTATGATCAGGATCCCCTTCGCCCTATCCGCGACGATCTTCTCCACCGTACGTCGGGTATTGTCCAGGGAGCCATGCCAATACATGGGCCCCCACTCCTTCAAACCCCAATGCCTGTGCCAGGCTGAGTCTCCTCGATGCCAATGCCTCCTACACTTCCGCAAAAGTCGGGCATCCCGGGAAGCAAAGACGTCGGTCTCGGGCGCTTCAGCTCCCAGTGTCTGGATCATCCTGGCATACACCTGCGGCGCCATACCATACTCCGTGAGCTGAACTCCAAGGTCTCCTCTGGACTTGGCACCAACAGCTTGCACCACTTGGACGATCCGATCCTCTTCCTCGGCATTCCATTGGGATGATCCGCATGCATAGTCCGTGGACAGCCATGTAAGGCATTCATCATCCTCCCGGACCAGCGTTGCACGATGGGGAAGGGCTCCAATGGCGTTTCCCACCATGAAGTCATACCCCATGATCATATCCCAATCTGTAATGTCGGCCACATAGAAGTTCCCGGATAGAGTGCTTCTCTTCGTCAGATCAGGGCGGTTCAAGCGCTCATGCTCCCAGAATTCCATACTGATAGTGGCCTCATGGGTACCACCACCCATAATCTCTCCATTGGCCACCTTCAGGCGTACCGGTCTACGGCTGGGCTGCAGGGATTCCTCCTTGAACAACCCTCTCGGGACCAGGCTCACCTGGGCACCCGTATCCACCAAAACATCCACCACCAACTCCTCTTGTCCGCACCGTACACGCACCTTCAAGTGCAACTGCCGCTCGTCACCATGCGGTGTATGGACGACTCACACGGCATGCAACTCTAGCACATCCGGGTGCATCAGGACTTCGAGGGTATGGTCACGGATGGTGTAGATCTTGGGGTGGTCTTTCCCGTCCACGGGGCTCTCCGTGGTCGCTCCTTCTTTCTTGCCACGTCCCTTGTTTACATAAACTTCCCTTGGCAGGGCGCTCCAGGGGTTGGGAGTGGCGAAACTCAGTGGTTTTGGCTCTTCTGGAGCCTCTTTTGGCACCCGATGTGCCTTCGCTTTCTCTGGGATTCCACTGATTTTCGGAGGAGAGACCTCCGGGGTCCCAGTCCCGTGGGGGCTCCTCTAGACGTGGCCTGCCGCAGCTCCCTCCTGCTGCGATCCGCTCAGACTTTGTACACCACGTTGCTGGCCTTTGAGTTCCTCTAACGTCCTCAACATGTCCTCAGCAACCTCCTCCATCTACCTCACCTGTCGGTCTGGGCCGGGTCCTCCAACGTAGCCTTCTCCTCCGCCTTTCCCTTGGCCCTTTCCTTGGCCTTTTCCACCGTCTCCGCCGTTTGCCTTCCAATCGGCAATTCGCTGCTCCTTGGGTTTCCTGTCGGGATGGGCGGCGAAGTAGGTCTTCTTGTCCTCCTCATACACCTTGCAATGCCGGTGGTCACGTGCATGGTTGTTCCCCTTGCCGTAGCAGACCCAGTGAAGATGGTTCGGACCCCCGTGGCCATCTTTGGGTCACTTGGGGTGTGTATCTATGTGCCGGCAAGCCGCCATTGGCTGATATCATACTCTCCCATCCACCTGAACTAACCCGATGTGATAGTGTGATAGGTTTGGCCACTCTGGCTATGAGCGGCCATATTCAGTACCGAGGCGCCGCCAGCCGAGAATTATATATCAGAATATCAGGAATCAACAGGGTTTTTTTATCATAATGTTTCCGTAACTTTTCCGCCTTCCGTTCTGATTGTCAAGGTATCGGCGACTGTCAGTTGGCTCGCGATTTTGCGGTAACCGATTGGTTAACTGTTATTTCCAGATATTTTGGCGGAAACTCCGATGAAGGGTCAGATTTCATCAGTAACGGGTTTGTTGCTTCTGCAATTTTCTAAATATGCACTCGAAATTTTATTCTGAATTTTTCGCGATGTCGAAATCGGATTTTCGACTTCGACATCGCCGCACTTGATTTGGTCTTCTTCGAGTGGTCATACTCCTTTCCCTATGCCCGAATCAGGTTTCCCTTGTACTTGCCACCCATTTGACTTGGAGATATAAGGGAAACAAAAGTGAATCGTGGGACCACTTTGAAGGGCCATATCTACGCGCGAGTGTGAGGAAAACGAATAAGGAAGGTTGCGTTGCAAGCGCATTGGTCTCAACTTAATTGAGGAAGCATCAAACGCCTTTGGTGTGTACACATGCCTGGTGTAGCAAGGGATAATGGTCAAGAGGGTAGAAAGTGATATATAACTCTTGGACGGTGCAACCGAATATTTTATTGCGACTTTCGAGTGTACCGCATGAGTGTTGGGGCTGCATAGATACTTTCTTTGGGTTCCTACGTATTTTTAACGTGAAGTTATGTCCATGGAGGCGCATGGCATACCATGGTGGGAGCCACTTTTGAGGGTATGTGTTATATGCATGGTATGGGCTTCGATATGCTCACGCCCATGTTATATATCTTCGTGGGGCCGAAAAGATGGAGAGCCACACGTGACAAGGGCTTTGCCCATGTCCCAATTGTGGAATTCAAAGCGCTAGACTAAGTCTACCGCGTATGTATTGCTCATGGTATGCTTGGCAAAGATATCCATGAGTGCACTCCCATTTTCATGGGGCATGTAGATATGAGTGGCGACGGTATCTCCATGCGCCAGATTGGGGATCCAAGTGGGGGAATTGTTCGCAAATGGTTCCAATCATTTGTATATTGAACCATGCGCGGATATCATGGGTGAGCATAGAGATATACTATCATGACAACTTTGTATTTGGTCATATTTTCATGCTTTTGACCTCAATTTTTGCTCATTTTTGCGTTTTGTGTACTTACCTGGTCGGCAAACAGCAAGAAGCCTATGGGAAGTCGAACCATGGTATGTTGTTCATATGTTGGCATATGCTTTGGAGTTGAACACCTCCATATGTCGGATCGCGTACTCCATTTGGCTTGGTGCACGAAGGATTACAAGAATTGGTCTCAAGATCATGGGCTGATTTGGGCAGTGCGTGGCGCCCATATCCGAAGGGGTTTCGAGGGTAAGATGGGGATGTACATGGGCATTGACCTTTGGTCTCTATCCTCCATGAATACTGGACTTCGGATCCATGCATGCTTTGAGCATTCGGATAAGTGTTAACTTCAATTTTGAGCATATATTTGATATATGGCCAATATGGTGTGAATTGGCAGTTTTTTGGCATGTTATGAGTTCAAACCCATGGGGCATATCTCCAAGCCCAATCGACTCCAAGTCCAACCAAGTTTATGTCAGGGTAGACAATGGTCCTGAGTGCCACTCTAGGCCATGACACGCCACCTCCCCTATTGGGCTAGGATTTAGAGGCTTCGGAGTGGACACACTTTTGGGGTTTGTGTAGTGACTTGTGACACATGGCATTCAGCCATCTCATTTGACCTGGTTCAGGGCAACATGTTGGTGAGTCAAGAGAAGGTCTTGAGTCCAGGGAATGAGGGGTTTATGGCGATGAATGTGTATGTTTACCTCTTTCCCCAACTTTGCTTTATTTGTGTTCATATGCCAATTTCAGGGCTTTCTTTCTTGGTGCAATTCTTGTACATGCCCGCCACCGTGAGACGACCGGTGTGCTGAACGGAAGCCCGCAGTGTGGATTGGATTGTGAATCGGGTTTTTGCTGTATTTGTGGGATCTGGTTGCTGTTCAGGGTTGAAGGAGGATAGTATTTTCTATATTTTTGGATTTGGGACCCTGGATTTTGATAAATGCAATCGTTGATCAGGAGCAAGTCAGCAGGGGTTACAGGCGGAAGGGGCACAGCGGGGGCCGGTCCTGGTAGGGACCTTCTTTATGGTAGCAGAGGCTTACCTGCTGCCCCTACCTACCGCCGACCCGGGGACTTGGGCCCTTATGAGCCCTGCCCGAGTACGCCCCGGGTGCGTATTGTGGACTCGTTGGAGACCACGCCGGAGATTGGAGCCAGAGAAGAGCCGAGACGCTCAAGAGCATGGCGAACTCCGGAAGTTGAAGCCCGAAGAGAAGTACGACATTCGAGAAGAGGAGGACTTGACATGGAGGACCTGGTCTCCATGTGCGAGCGTCGCTGCCGCAAGGCATGCAACCTGCGCTCCGCCTCGGAGGACTCTGACGAGGCCTGCCATTCAGGCAGCAGTGGAGGACGGGCCCGGCGCTACCGGAAGCGCGGGTCACCCAAGCCCGCGGCAGGGGACGCCGGGGCTATGGATACGGATCCCAGCCCGGTCAGGCTGTGAAACTCCGAGAACTCCGAGGGCTATCCGACAGCTTATGAGCAACCCTCCGAGTCGGAGGAGACGGCCAGACCGCCGACAAGGGCGAAGACGGCCCCAGAACCCAGCCTGGAGCATGATGCCGAGGCGTTGGAGAGGCCCGCCAGAGCCGGGACGGCGCCTGTGGCCCGGCACACGGAGCCAACGCCGGATAGCATGGGCGACACACCCGTGGCGGAGGACTCCGAGGGGCCGGGAACCGCGGGATGCGCCGGATCAGGTGGAAAGCACACTGAGTGCCACTGCGAGCACGTGTCGTTCCTCATGGGCAAGTACCCAAAGTTGGGAATGGACGCCATCGTGCATCGCCTAGACCGCCTGGACAACGCGAAGGACGGTCTAGAGGAGGACGTCGCGGGGATCCTGGATGACCAGTCGGCCGCGGAGAAAGACATGGAGGAGCTGCGAGCGGAACGAGACGGGTACCGGGAGAATCTGGAGCTGGCCCTGGAGAAGCAGCAGCGAGTGGTGGACAGCCTCCTCCACCTGGTGGAGGACATGTCGGGACGCCTGAAAAGGCTAGAGGAGCTACAGCCCCTCGCCTCGGGTCCGGAGCTCCCGGCAACGCCGGCCGCGGCAGAGCTGGTGGAGCGGGTTCAGACCCTCAGGAGCGCCATGGATAAATCCATGGAGGGCCCTGCAGAGGCACCCTACGCGCCTCCGCGTGTTGACCCGGGTGCGCTGCCGTTTGTTCCCATGTTCAGCGAATCCACAATGCTCGGGGAACACACGGCACCGGCTGGGTCCACGCAGGAAGGGCACGTAACCACGGACCCGAGGAGCCTGACGGTACAGATGTCCCACGCCGCCCAGGATCTACCGCCAACTACGAATACCCATGCAGTTTTTGCGGAAGAGGAGATCCAGAGGCAGACCATGCAAGGGCGAACCATGGAAAGCGCCGACGGACATGGTCGAGGTCATCCAGGCGGAAACCTGTGGGCGAAGGACCCCAATACGGGGATGTGGACGGCCGATGGGGCAAGTCCTTCCCGCATTCCAAGCCCCATGGGTTCAGGCCCAACTGGACCGCACTCCATGGAGGAGAGGGATGTACGGGGAGTGTACTCACACCCCCCGGCCACAGGTGGTATTCGTCTTGGTGGAGTGGTGGCCGGTGACGTCGGAGACGCCATCAGGATTGACGACCTCAGGGGAATCAAAATCCCCTACTACGATGGCAACCCCTCCAACCTGGATGACTTCATCCTGGACTGGGAGGACTTCGCCGAGGAGGTTGTCGGCGAGATGCGGGAAGCACCGCGGGACAAGTGGGTATGCCGGACATTCCCACACCGGCTGGCGCAGGACCTGAAGGAGGAGCTGCGGGATCAGATCCGGGAAGGACTGATCCGCACGGAGCAGGCCTGCCTCCAGTGGTTGGAGGATGAGGAGCGGGTGGACGCTCCGAACCAGAAGCTGGAGGACTTGTGGTCCATCCCGCTGCCGCTGGACCGCGGTGAGTTGCGGGTCCGGGAGTGGAACCGGTATCTGCGGAAGTACCGCAGATGCCTCGAGCTGGTGGAGGACTGGAACGAGGCCAGTGAGATCCGCCACTTGCTGAAGGACGTCCTCCCCGGCAACTGGAGGACGAGAGTGGAGGACGAGGAGAAGAAGAGAGCGAAGAAGCGCGTGGCGGTGAGGATCATGGCGGCGGAGGATACCCATGCGGGTATCATGGAGTTCTTCAGGAGGAACCTGGGCGAGCCCAACCGGATGTTGGGACTGAAGAACGCCGTGTACGTGGAGGTATTTGGAGACTCCATGGGGCAAAGGTTGCTGCGCCTCAACAACGTGGAGTGGAGGCGCGGGGAGCCGCTGAGGATGCAGGTCATCTTTGCCCGCATGAGCTTGGACGAGATCGTGAAGTACATCACGGTGGAGTTGAAGGTCAATGCGAAGAACGAGGCCCACCGAGTTCCACCGAGAAGACCGCCATCATCGGGAGATCCAGGAGGACACGGCCAACTCTGCGGAGGATGGTAGTGGAAGTGGCGTAGACCACTGGTCCCGGGAGGATCACGAGGAGGCCCATTTCTTCGCGTTTGTGGCGCACAACGTGAGGGACAATGGGCAGGATCGGTCCAGATGGAGTCGGGTGGGACCCAAGAAGGGCAAAGAGCCAAGGAGGATCGGGAACCCACCGCTCTCGTTCCGGGAGTACAGGTCTCAGCACGACGGGTGCTGGGTCTGTCATGGCAAGGGAAACAACCATGCACACGACCACCGTCAGTGCAAGGTGTATGAGGCGGACAAGAAGGCCTACTTCGCCGCCCACCCCGAGAAGAAGCCCAAGGAGCAGCGGATTTCTGATTGGAAGGCGAAGGGCGGAGATCGGGGAAAAGGCCAAGGCAAAGGCCAAGGAAAAGGCGGAGGAAGAGGCTATGGTGGTGGACCTGGCAAAGACCGACGAGTGAGGTCGATCGAGGAGGTTGCTGAGGACATGTTGAGAACGTTGGAGGAACTCAAAGCCCAGCAACGTGGTGGACAAAGTCCTGGCAGATGGCAGCCGGAAGGGGCTGCGGGAAGCCACGTCTAGAGGAGCCCCCACGGGAGTAGGACCTCGGAGGTCTCTCTTCCGAAAATCAGTGGAATCCCAG
Source organism: Eutreptiella sp. 'Long Island Sound 2002' (assembly GCA_964036045.1). Taxonomy (NCBI): domain Eukaryota; phylum Euglenozoa; class Euglenophyceae; order Eutreptiales; family Eutreptiaceae; genus Eutreptiella; species Eutreptiella sp. 'Long Island Sound 2002'. The sequence continues at coordinate 115,082,705 of OZ038381.1, forward strand.
AGAAAGCGAAGGCACATCGGGTGCCGAAGAAGGCTCCAGAAGAGCCAAAACCACTGAATCTCGCCACTCCCAACCCCTGGAGCGCCCTACCAAGGGAAGTACATGTGGGTACGGGACATGGCAAGAAGGAAGGAGCGACCACGGAGAGCCCCGTGGACGGGCAGGACCAACCCAAGATCTACACCATCCGTGACCATACCCTTGAAGTCCTGATGCACCCGGACGTGCTAGAGTTGCATGCCGTGAGAGTCGTCCATACACCTCATGGCGACGAGCGGCAGTTGCATTTGAAGGTGCGAGTACGGTGCGGACGAAAGGAGAAGGTGGTGGATGTGTTGGTGGATACGGGTGCCCAGGTCAGCCTGGTCCGGAGAGGGTTTTTCGAGGAGGAACTCCTGCAGCCCAGCCGGAGACCGGTCCGCCTGAGGGTCGCCAACGGAGAGATCATGGGTGGGGGCACCCATGAGGCGGCCATTAGTATGGAATTCTGGGAACATGAGCGCTTGAACCGCCCTGATCTGACGAAGAGAAGCACTCTATCCGGGAACTTCTATGTGGCCGACATTACAGATTGGGATATGATCATGGGGTATGACTTCATGGTGGCAAACGCCATTGGAGCCCTTCCCCATCGTGCAACGCTGGTCCGGGAGGATGATGAATGCCTCACATGGCTGTCCACGGACTATGCATGCGGATCATCCCAATGGAATGCTGAGGAAGAGGATCGGATCGTCCAAGCGGTGCAAGCTGAGGGTGCCAAGTCCAGAGGAGACCGTGGAGTTCAGCTCTTGAAGTATGGTATGGCGCCGGAGGTGTATGACAGGATGATCCAGACGCTGGGAGCCGAAGCGCCCGAGACGGACGTCTTCGCTTCCCGGGATGCCCCACTTCTGCGGAAGTGTAGGAGGCATTGGCATCGAGGAGACTCAGCCTGGCACAGGCATTGGGGTTTGAAGGAGTGGGGGCCCATGTATTGGCATGGCTCCCTGGACAACACCAGACGTACGGTGTAGAAGATCGTCGCGGATAGGGCGAAGGGGATCCTGGTCATAACCGGCATAGGATCCACCCCATGTCCGCTGGAAGGTCTCAAGTCGACGCTGGACTCCATCACCCTGAACGAGATGTCATTCGGGCCAGAGGAGGAGCTGTTCATCGACGCCAAGGGTGTATCAATGCCCTCCCCGGGTCAGGCATGGGGTACCCAGGCTTTCCTGGTGGACGGGGCGCAAGCCCAGCCCACGGGTGATGAAGCATTCATCTGTAGGGTGGAGGCGGTGCCCATGACGGTCATGTTTGAGCCGAAGGAGGGGACGGATCAGCCAATTGATGGCATTGACGTCCTGTCCCACGCCGGGATGGACGACGTCGTCAACTACATGCGGATGGGGATGCACGACCGTGTGGCAGCCAAGAAGAGGCGGGCCATGGTCACATCTCCGCATTGGTGGGATGACAAGATGTTGGTCACCGGCAAGTACGAGAAGGATGAGTTTGTGGCGAGGTTCATGGATCACATCGCGGACCAACACGATGGTCAGGTTGGGTCGGACCCACCAACGTGGGGTTTTCCAAGAGTGGGAACCGGTAGCGACGAGCACCAGCTTGAGGCGGGAATTTTTCGAAGATTATCGGGGGGAATCGCGACCCACGACGATGAAGACGGCATATCGGACGAGGAGAAGTCGGACTCGGACCCAGAAGAGGCCTATACCGCAGTGCGGTCGGTTGTATCGATACCGAAGCAAGCGGCTGAAGAGGCTCAGGAGAACCCGAAGGTCACCGAGCTGAAGGAGAGGCTGATCAATGCCTATCCGCGGCTATTCAGTGGCGTCGCCAACAAGAACCCTCCAGATCGTGGGAGGTTTGGCACAGCGAGGATCAAGCTGAAGCCGAACCCCAAGATCTATCGTCATCGGGAGTACCAACTTCAGGGCGATCGGGCCGAGGCCATGAAGAAGCTGTTGGCCGAGTTCATTGAGCGGGGATGGATCGAACCCTCCGACAGTGAGTGGGCCAGCCCAGCCTTCATCGTGCCCAAGAAGGAGAAGGGCGAAAGGAGGTTGGTGGTTGATTACAGAGGTTTGAACGAGCAGACCAAGCACGACTCGTACTCGCTTCCCCTGATCGACTCCATCCTCCAAAAACAACAGAAAAAGCGGATTTTCACGGTGTTAGACCTGAAACACGGCTATCACCAGATGCCGCTACACCCGGACTCCAGGCCCTGCACAGCGATGTCGACGCCGCTGGGGCCCATGCAGTGGAAAGTGGTGCCTATGGGCGCCAAGAATGGCAACGCCGCTTTCCAGCGCATGATGGAGGACCTACTCGGTCCTGTCCGGGACTGTGCCGACCCCTTCGTGGATGACATCATCATCGGATCCGGTACGGAGAACATGACTGAGGACGAGCTCATCGAAGCGCATGAGAAGGATAAGCGCCGAGTGCTCAGCGAGCTGGACAAGCACAACATGGTGTGCAAGCCCACCGAAGCCTCGCTCTTCGTGAACGAAGTGGAGTTCGCGGGTCACGTGGTTGGTCACGGGGAACGCCGTCCGATACCTGGGAAACTGGCGTCCCTGCACCACTGGGAGAAGCCCCAGACCATCAGCGAACTCCGATCCTTCATGGGGTTCTGCAATTACTATTCGGGCTATGTCCGGATGTATGCAGAACTGTCGGGGCCGCTGCACAAGATGTTGCAGGTGGGCAAGTTCGATGGCCGAAAGGGGAGCAAGAAGAAGCTTGCCTGGACCCCTGAGGCTGAGGATACGTTCAACCGCCTGAAGGAGCGACTCCTTGGGCAGTTGGGGCTGTTCCTGGTGGACCCGGACAAGGGATTCGTGCTACGGACAGACGCCTCGGACTATGCCGTGGGGGCAGTCCTCGAGCAAGTCCGGGATGACGGGACTCATGTTCCCGTGGCGTTTTGGAGCAGGATCCTGGCTGAGGGCCAACGTCGCACATGGACCGCGAGGGAGAAGGAGACATACGCCATTGTATGTGCGCTCAGGAAGTGGTCTGGCCACATCGGACTGCACCCAGTGGTGGTTTGCACGGACCATCGGTCCCTACAGAGCTGGCACAAGGAGCATGTCGACACCCCCTCAGGACCAGCGGCTAGAAGGGCCCGATGGCACGAGACGTTCGCCAAGTTGGACCTCAGCGTCGTGTACGTCCCGGGGAAGGACAACACTGTGGCAGATTGCCTCAGTTGCTGGGCCTACCCCGCGGGCAAGGCGTGGATGGACATATCCAGCCATGGCGACGCCGAGGAGACCGAGGAGGCCAAGCGCATCATCGAGATGAAGAAGGCCATGGAGCAAGAGGGGGTCAAGTGTTTTGTGGTGATGGCAAACCGTACAGACCTGGCCAAGTTCCGGGGTGCCCGAGTCCAAGCTATTCGAGAGGAAACCCTCGAACAATGGATGGTGGCCCCTGTAGAGCTAGTCAGGTCAGTGCTCACAGAAGACTGGTCGGATGACTACGCGGCATCCGAGCACTGGAGCAAAAACTGGAATGCCGTGAGCGCCCCGTCCGACGACGAGTGGCCTGAGGGCTTGACCGAGGATGGGGACAAACTGTTTCTCAAGGACAAGCTACTGGTACCAGAGAACCGAGTGGAGGAGCTCATTGACCACTGGCACAACGCCCAGCTCATGCATCCTGGTCGGGACAAGATGCAGCACGACCTGGAGTGGCGCTTCAAGTTCCCACCGGGGTACTACGCCATCCTGGACAAGTACTGCAGCGACTGCGCCGTGTGTCGGGCCACGAAGAGCCCCAACCACTCCACAGCGGGCAACCCGGTGTACACGGCTATACCAGAGGCCCCTATGCGGTCAGTGGCTATGGATGTATTCGCCATGCCTGGGGTCACCGTGGAAGGAGAGACCTACGACTGTGTCATCCTGGCGGTGGATAGGCACAGTGGGTATATCGTGGCGGTCCCTGGCAAGAAGTCCAAGAAGAAGGACAAGAAGGACAAGCATGGAGTGGGGCTGCAGGCCAAGACCGTCGCTAATGCCATGATCAGGCATTGGCTGATGATTTTTGATGTCCCGGCTGTCATCTGCAGCGATCGGGGCAGTCAGTTTGTGGGGACATGGTTCAAGACAATGTGCAAGCACATTGGGATTCGGCACGCCAAGACCAAGGCGTACCACAGCCGGTGGAATGGCCGGGCTGAGGTGGCCGGGCGGCAGATGTTCGAGAAGTTCCGCCAGTTGCACATTGACGAACCGGGCCTGAATTGGTACAATTCGCTGTGGAGAGTGCTCCAGGCGTACCATGACCTTCCGGGACCCACTGGACTGTCGCCCCATCGTATCCTGTTCCTCCGGGATCGAGTGTCACGCACTCCCCTGTGGTTGAACCATGGCAAAGTGGGCCGGGATGCGAACGCTATGATGGCGGAGGCGGACAACACGGCAGCCAAGGTGTGCAAGGCACTTCAGGACGAGCATGACAAGAGGGCCCAGTACTTCAAGCAGGGAAAGGTCCAGAAGTATGCTCTCCAAGACACCGTGTGGGTGGAGCGGCACCACAAGGATGTCCTGTCCAGACATCGGCAGGCATCTTGGTATGTGCCGGGGGTAATCGTGCGGAAGGTCGGGCGGGATCTGTATGCGGTTCGTGTGGGGGATAACAAGATCCTGGACCGCGACCATACCCAGCTTCGTCCCCGAGCACCAGACCCCAGCAGACGTCCCGTCACCTTCGAGTTCACGGCCGGCGATGTGGACTCGGATGACCAGGGTGAGGACGACAACTTCACTGCTGAGAAGATCCTGGCGGACGAGCCGGACCCGGGGACGCCTGGGGGAAGGCTTTATAAAGTCCGTTTGAAGGGATTCGCCGCATCCAGGGACTTGTGGGAGCCTCCGAGCAGTTTTGTGCCGAGGTACACCACGGTCTGGATGGACTACCTGAAGACAAAGAATATTTCTTTGGATGTCAAGGACGTGTTGGTCCATTTGGTGGTTGCTGTAGCACCGTAATGGATCCACCTTGGCATTTTTGTTTGTTTTTGTGCTTGGGAGACGGGTGAGCGCGTTCATCCGGGGAGTTTTCGGCCTTGAGTGGCCATATACCCCCTTCACTCGATCTCCACATATATATTTCATTGTGGTATATTTATTTAGGTCGACCGACGACGTTTTTCTATCTTTGATCCCCTTGGTCCATGTTGTAGATCAGGAGGAGACCGGATATGGCGTAGGGCACCGATTTTCAGTGTCCTCAGCCCTCTCTTGGGGCGTGGGGGACGCCTACGACGTGTGTGGGGCCTCCATGTGTCCTTGGGACATGGGGGGGTGGTTGGAGCCCATTGGGGTCCTCCCGTCCTCTCTTCAATGACTTCCGAGCGGTAATAACGCTCTGAGAAGGGGGGTGAAGTCGGTTCGGACCCCCGTGGCCATGTTTGGGTCACTTGGGGTGTGTATCTATGTGCCGGCAAGCCGCCATTGGCTGATATCATACTCTCCCATCCACCTGAACTAACCCGATGTGATAGTGTGATAGGTTTGGCCACTCCGGCTATGAGCGGCCATATTCAGTACCGAGGCGCCGCCAGCGGAGATTTATATATCAGAATATCAGGAATCAACAGGGTTTTTTTATCATAATGTTTCCGTAATTTTTCCGCCTTCCGTTCTGATTTTCCAGGTATCGGCGACTGTCAGTTGGCTTGCGATTTTGCGGTAACCGATTGGTTAACTGTTATTTCCAGATATTTTGGCGGAAACTCCGATGAAGGGTCGGATTTCATCAGTAAAGGGTTTGTTGCTTCTGCAATTTTCTAAATATGCACTCGAAATTTTATTCTGAATTTTTCGCGATGTCGAAATCGGATTTTCGACTTCGACATCGCCGCACTTGATTTGGTCTTCTTCGAGTGGTCATACTCTTTTCCCTATGCCCGAATCAGGTTTCCCTTGTACTTGCCACTCATTTGACTTGGAGATATAAGGGAAACAAAAGTGAATCGTGGGACCAGTTTGAAGGGCCATATCTACGCGCGAGTGTGAGGAAAGAGAATAAGAAAGGTTGCGTTGCAAGCGCCTTGGTCTCAACTTAATTTGCGAAGCATCAAACGCCTTTGGTGTGTACACATGCCTGGTGTAGCAAGGGATAATGGTCAAGAGGGTAGAAAGTGATATATAACTCTTGGACCGTGCAACCGAATATTTTATTGCAACTTTCGAGTGTACCGCATGAGTGTTGGGGTTGCATAGATACTTTCCTTGGGTTCCTACGTATTTTTAACGTGAAGTTATGTCCATGGAGGGGCATGGCATACCATGGTGGGAGCCACTTTTGAGGGTATGTGTTATATGCATGGTATGTGCTTCGATATGCTCACGCCCATGTTATATATCTTCGTGGGGCCGAAGAGATGGGGAGCCACACGTGACAAGGGCTTTGCCCATGTCCCAATTGTGGAATTCAAAGCGCTAGACTAAGTCTACCGCGTATGTATTGCTCATGGTATGCTTGGCAAAGAGATCCATGAGTGCACTCCCATTTTCATGGGGCATGTAGATATGAGTGGCGAAGGTATCTTCATGCGCTTGATTGGGAATCCAAGTCGGGGAATTGTTCGCAAATGGTTCCAATCATTTGTATATTGAACCATGCGCGGATATCATGGGTGAGCATAGAGATATACTATCATGACAACTTTGTATTTGGTCATATTTTCATGCTTTTGACCTCAATTTTTGCTCATTTTTGCATTTTGTGTACTTACCTGGTCGGCAAACAGCAAAAAGCCTATGGAGAGTCGAACCATGGTATGTTGTTCATATGTTGGCATATGCTTTGGAGTTGAACACCACCATATGTCGGATCGCGTACTCCATTTGGCTTGGTGCACGAAGGATTACAAGAATTGGTCTCAAGATCATGGGCTGACTTGGGCAGTGCGTGGCGCCCATATCTGAAGGGGTTTCGAGGGTATGATGGGGATGTACATGGGCATTGACCTTTGGTCTCCATCATCCATGAGTACTAGACTTCGATTCCATGCATGCTTTGAGCATTCGGATAAGTGGTAACTTCAGTTTTGAGCATATATTTGATATATGGCCAATATGGTGTGAATTCGCAGTTTTTGGGCACGTTATGAGTTCAAACTCATGGGGCATATCTCCAAGCCTAATCGACTCCAAGTCCAACCAAGTTTATGTCAGGGTAGGGCATGGTCCTGAGTACCACTCTAGGCCATGACACGCCACCTTCCCTATTGGGCTAGGATTTAGAGGCTTCGGAGTGAACACAATTTTGGGGTTTGTGTAGTGACTTGTGACACATGGCATTCAGCCATCTCATTTGACCTGGTTCAGGGCAACATGTTGGTGAGTCAAGAGAAGGTCTTGAGTCCAGGGAATGAGGGGTTTATGGCGATGAATGTGTATGTTTACCTCTTTCCCCAACTTTGCTTTATTTGTGTTCATATGCCATTTTCAGGGCTTTCTTCCTTGGTGCAATTCTTGTACATGCCCGCCACCGTGAGACGACCGGTGTGCTGAACGGAAGCCCGCAGTGTGGATTGGATTGTGAATCGGGTTATTGGTGTATTTGTGGGATCTGGTTGCTGTTCAGGGTTGAAGGAGGATAGTATTTTCTATATTTTTGGATTTGGGACCCTGGACTCTGATAAATGCAATCGTTGATCAGGAGCAAGTCAGCAGGGGTTACAGGCGGAAGGGGCACAGCGGGGGCCGGTCCTGGTAGGGACCTTCTTTACCAGCAACCGGTGTACTCGCGGAACGAGAGCGGCGGGTTCCCGATCCTCCGCGGTTCTCTGCGGTTCTTTGTCCTGGGGTCCAGGCAGTTCCACCTGGACCTGTCCTGCCAATTCTCCTTCATGTTGTGCGCTACGAACGCGAAGAAGTGGGCCTCTTCATGATCCTCTGGGGCGGTCGCGGTCCAGAGATCTTGGCCGCTTCCACTCCCTTCCTCCGCTGTGCCGACCACGTCCCCCTTGACCTCTCGTTGGTGGCAATCTTCTCGATGACCTCGATGTCCTGGGCCTTGTCGATCCTGCACGTGGGCCTCGTTCTTGGCGTTGGGCTTCAGCTCCACCGTGATGTACTTCACGATCTCGTCCAGGCTCATGCGGGCGAAGATGACCTGCATCCTCAGCTGTTCTCCACGCCTCCATTCCACGTTATTGAGGCGCATCAGCCTTTGCCCCATGGTGTCGCCGAATACCTCCACGTACACGGCGTTCTTCAACCCCAACATTCGGCTGGGCTCGCCGAGGTTTCGCCGGAAAAACTCCTTTATTCCGGCGTGGGTTTCCCCCGATGCCATGATCTGTACGGCCACGCGCTCCTTTCCTCTCCTCTTCTCCTCGTCCTCCACTCGCCTCTTCCAGTGGCCGGGGAGGACGTCCTTCAGCGGGTGGCGGATCTCGCTGGCCTCGTTCCAGTCCTCCACCAGCTTGAGGCTTCTTCAGTACTTGCGGATGTACCAATCCATTCTCAGACCCTCAGATCCCCGCGCTCCAGCGGCAGCGGAATGGACCACAAATCCTCCAACTTCTGGTTGGGGGCATCCACTCGCTCTTCGTCCTCCAGCCACTGGAGGCAGGCCTGCTCCGTCTGGATCACCCCCTCGCGGATCTGATCCCTCAGCTCCTCAATCAGGTCCTGCGCCAACCTGTGTGGGAATGTCCGACATACCCACTTGTACTTGGTGCTCCCCTCATCTCGCCGACAACCTCCTCGGCGAAGTCCTCCCAATCGGGGATGAAGTCATCCAGGTTGGAAGGGTGGCCATCGTAGTAGGGGATCTTGATTCCCCTGAGGTCGTCAATCCTGATGGCGTCTCCGACGTCCGCAGCCACCACTCCACCAAGACGGATACGACCTGTGGCCAGAGGGTGTGAGTACACTCCCCGTACATCCCTCTCCTCCATGGAGTGCGGTCCAGTTGGGCCTGAACCCATGGGGATTGGAATGTGGGAAGGACGTGCTCCACCGGCTGTCCATATCCCCGTATTGGGGTCCTTCACCCACAGATTTCCGCCTTGGGTGGCCTCGACCATGTCCATCGGCGCTTCCCATGGTTTGCCCCTGCATGGTCTGGCTCTGCATCTCCTCTTCCGCATAAACTGAATGGGCAGTCGTAGTGGTCGGTGGATCCTGGGCGGCATGGGACATCTGTACAGTCCGGCTCCTCAGGTCCGTGGTTGCTCGCCGTTCCGCATGCATCCAGCCGGTGCCGTTTGCTCCCCGAGCATTGTGGATTCGCTGAACATGGGAACGAACGGCAGCGCACCCGGGTCAACACGCGGAGGCGCGTAGGGTGCCTCTGCAGGGCCGACCATGGGTTTCTCCATGGCGCCCCTGAGGGTCTTAACCCGCTCCACCAGCTCTGCCGCTGCCGGCTTTGCCGGGAGCTCCGGACCCGAGGCGATGGGTTGTAACTCCTCTAGCCTTTTCAGGCGTCCTGACATGTCCTCCACCAGGTTGAGGAGGCTGTCCACCACTCGCTGCTGCTTCTGCAGGGCCAGCTCCAGATTCTCCCGGTACCGGTCCTGTTCCGCTCGCAGCTTCGCAATGTCTCTCTCCGCTGCCGACTGGTCATCCAGGATCCCCGCCACGTCCTCCTCTAGACCGTCCTTCGCGTTGTCCAGACGGTCGAGGCGATGCACCATGGCGTCCATCCCCATCTTTGGTTACTTGCCGATGAGGAAGGACACGTGCTCGCAGTGGCACTCAGCGTCCTTTCCACCTGATCCGGCGCATCCCACGGTTCCTGGCGCCTCAGACTTCTCCGCCATGGGTGTGTCGCCCATGCTATCCCGCGTTGGCTCCGTGTGCCAGGCCACAGGCGCCGTGTTGGCTCTGGCAGGCCTCTCCAACGCCTCGTCGTCATGCTCCAGGCTGGGTTCTGGGGCCGTGTTCGCCCTTGTAGGCGGTCTGGCCATCTCCTCCGACTCCAAAGGGTAAGCTGTCCGATAGCCCTCGGAGTGCCCCTCGAAATCTGCAGCCGACCACAGCCTGACCGGGCTGGGATACGTCTCTATCGCCCTGGCTTCCGCCGCGGGTTTTGGGAACCCGCGCTTCCGGTAACGCCGAGCTCCGCCGTTGCTGCCAGTCTCCTCCAGTTCCTCCCCAGCGGAGCGGAGATTGCAAGCCTTGCGGCATTGCCTTTCACACATGTAGGCTAGGTCCTCCATGTCCAGCCCATGTCCTGCAAGGGCTCTCCGTTCTGAGCATCCTCGCTCTTCTCGGGCTTCCCAGTCCGGCGTCCACTCAACTGACTCAATGATCTGCCCCCTGGGCGTCCTTGGGCAGGGCTCATGAGGGCCCAAGTCCCCGGTGCGGCGGTAGGGGGCAGGTACTCCTCTGCTACCATAAAGAAGGTCCCTACCAGGACCGGCCCCTGCTGTACCCCTTCCACCATAACCCGTCACTCCCAGGGTCTTGCTCCTCACCAGGGTCTGCATTTCCACAAAAAATAGAAAAAAACTCCTTCACACAAATCCTTGCAATCCCCAAGCACAATCCAAATCCAATCCACACTGCGGGCTTCCGTTCAGCACACGTTGTCTCACGGTGGCGGGCATGTACAAGAATTGCACCAAAGAGGAAGCCCTGCAATTGGCATATGAACACAAATAAAGCAAAGTTGGGGAAAGATGGAGACATACACAATCACAGCCATAGACCCCTCATTCCCTGGACTCAAGACCTTCCCTTGACTCTCCGACATGATGCCCTGAACGCACTCAAATAAGATGGCTAAATGCCATGTGTCAAAAGTCGCTACACAAACTGCAAATATGTGTTCACTCCCAAACTTCTAAAACCTAGCCCAATAGGGGAGGTCGCGTGTCATGGCCTGGAGTGGCACTTAGGACCATGCCCCACCCTGACATAACCTTGGTTGGACTTGGAGTCGATTGGGCTTGGAGAACTGCCCCATGAAGATGACCTCACAACATGGCAAAATCAGGCAAATCACACCATTATGCCCAAAAATCAATTATATACTCAAAAATGCATACGGCAAATGTTCATATGCTCCATGCATGTGTCAAACCGGAGAGTACAATACAAGGGTTATATAGACCAAAGGTCCATGCCCAAGAATATCACATCGTTGGCTCCGAAACCCCTCCGGTTATGTACATGACATGCTTCACAAGTCAACTCATGAATTCGAGACCTAATTTTGTGAGGCCTCCTGTGCCAAACCAAAGTGACCACGTGATCCGGCATATGGTGAGATGCAACACCAAAGCATATGCCAACCAATAAGCAGCATACCATAGTTCACGGATCTCTAGGCACTTTACTGTTAGCCGACCAGTTGAGCACATAAAAGACAAAAATGAGCATAAAATGAGGTCAAAAACATGCAAATAATGCCAAATTCAAGATAATTACAATAGTCTATAATGAAAATGGGACAATTGATAGTGGCGCTTGTGGGTCGCTCTGTAAGCCCTCCCACATGCACTATATGAGCGGTAGACTTAGTCTAGCGCTATGAAGCTCACCATTGGGACATGGACGAAGCCCTTGCCACCTATGACTCCATATATCTTCCTACAAACGGAGATATATAACATGGGCGTGACCATATCGAAGCACATACCATGCATATAACACATACCCTCAAAAGGTGGCTCCCACCATGATATGCCATGCCCCTCCATGAACATAACCTCACGTTAAAAATACGTAGGAACCCAAGGTAAGTTTCTATGCAACACCAACACTCACGCGGTACACTCAGAAGTCGAATTAAAATATTCGGTTGCACGGTCCAAGAGTTATATATCACTTTCTACCCTCTTGACCATTATCCCTTGCTACACCGAGGATGTGTACACAACAAAGGCGTTTGATGCTTCCTAAATTAAGTCGAGACCAAGGCGGTTCCAACCCAATTCTCGAACTTGGTATTCCTCGCCGTGAGTTGGAGATATGACCTTTCAAAGTGGCCCCAGGGAACAATTTTGTTTCTCCTTTATCTCCAAGAAAAACGAAGGGGATAACCAAAGGAAAGTTGATTCGTTATCGGGGAAAAATGTCGGACCACTCGAGATTCATCATATCAAGTGCGGCGATGTCGAAGTCGAAAATCCGATTCTGAATGTCTGAAAACATCGGATTAATTTTGCCAGTGTATAATATGAAAATTGCGGAAGCAACGAACCCGTTACTGATGAAATCTGACCCTTCAGCGGGGTTTCCACCAAAATATCTGCAAATAACAGTTAACCAATCGGTTACCGCAAAATCGCGAGCGAACTGACAGTCGCCGATACATTGACAATCAGAACGGAAGGCGGGAAAATTACGGAAACATTATGATGAAAAAACCCTGTTGATTCCTGATATTCTGATATAAAAATCTCAGCCGGCGGGGCCTCGGTATTGAATATGGCCGCTCACAGCTGAAATGGCCAAACCTATCACACTATCACATCAGGTTAGGTCAGGTGGATGGGAGAGTATGATATCAGCCAATGGGGGCTTGCCGGCACATAGATACACACCCCAAGTGACCCAAAGATGGCCACGGGGGTCCGAATCGGCTTCAGTGGGCACACGGTGGGGGGTTTTCCCCAACACAGCGGCGGTTACACCCGAGTCCCTCTGGTCCTGCCTGGGCCGCAGAGGGATAGGGACGCCCCGTGGGGGTTTGTGGGCACACAGAGTGGTCCCTCCCCCACACAGTGGCGGGCACACCTGAGTCCCTCCGGTCCTGCCTGGGCCGCGGAAGGATAGGGACGCCCCATGTAGGTTTGTGGGCACACGATCGGGGGTTTTCCCCCACACAGCGGGGGTTACACCCGAGTCCCTCCGGTCCTGCTTGGGCCACGGAGGGATAGGGACGCCCTGTGGGGGTTTGTGGGCACATGGAGAGGTCCCTCCCCCACACAGTGGCGGGCACACCCGAGTCCCTCCGGTCCTGCCTGGGACGCGGAGGGATAGGGAGGCCCCATGGGGGTGTGAGGGCGCACGGCACTACACACTTCCAGACCGTGGCGGTTTCAGCCGGGTCCCTACAGTCCTGCCTAGGCCGCGGGAGGATATGAACGCCCGCGGCCGCAGAGGGACAGGGGCCCATACAGCCCTGGTTCCGCCCAGATCCCGCCGGTATTGTCTGGGTCACGGGGGACAGGGATGCCTGTGGGGCCTGAGGGTGTAGTGCCACCCCGCCCCGCACAGAGGCGGTTCAACTCGGGTCTTTTCGGTTCCGCCGGGACCCTCAGGGGCGGGGGACACCTACAGGACCTGTGCGAAGGAGCGTGTGCGGAGGCTCCTGGTCTCGTTACCCATTCTGCTCGGAGGGGAGGTAGGCTGCCCTAGTGGCTCCCACCTCTCCCCCGGCATTTGGACCGGGGAGGGTCGCCATCGGTGGATCCACTCCAAACCTGCGTTCTGTCCTGCCACCCTCCATCGCGGAGGGGGGGGGGGTGGGGTGCTGAGGTACCACCATCCTTGCAGGACACAGAGAACGCAAAATGAGTGGCCCTACCGACCTGGCTTTCCCCGGAGAACGCGACTACCAGGACTCCCCTTTGCTGGATGCCATCCGGCAGGGGTCCTCAGCGGCGCACAGTCGCCTGAGGGATAGCTGGTTAGTGGCCAGCGACAAGGCGCTGCTACAAGCTGCCACGGACTCCCTCCCGGACGTCGCCCGAGGGCGCCCGGAAGAGATGCCGGACGCCCTTCGCTGGGCCCGGCGCATGGGGGTGATCACCGCCATTACGTCCATGGGGGCTATCTTGATTCCGCGGGGGTTGTGCCTCACGGCCACGGTTACTGGGTCATATGATGCCCAAACTTTCGTCTCCCAGGACGTCCCCCTTATGGTGGCGGCTGGAGGGGCCTTGGTCGATTACCTGGGGAGTACCATGCATCCTCGCCATTCGGATCTGGCTCGCCGGGTCATCCCGGGGTGCGCCCCTTTCGACACTCTGCGACTGCGGAAACGTTTGGCGCAGATCCTGAAAGTGGACGACACCCTACCTGAATCCGCGAGTGCACCGCAGGTGCACCATAGCACAGCCAATGCGGCGTTACGTCCGATTGCTCCCTTTCTCTCCCCCGGCTGTCAAGCTGATTGGGGTCGTTTGGGGGCCAAGGACCAGGTACGAACTCTTTGGGCTCTACCGAAACGGCCCACTGAGATCCTGCCTCACATATCCGGCAGGGGGAACGAACTATGGGCCGGGCTTACAGTGTGGGCCCCCCGTCAAGTGGGAGGCGCCAGCGCGGGGGTACTGGTGACCCCATTACCAAAGGGGTTACCTGAAATCCGGGATTGGCCCCTGGACGTCTTTTGGGGTGCTTTTGAGGCTTCCACCTTGCCGGTTGCCACGGTGGAGGCAGTGGGGGACCTGCTAGGCAATATCACGCCATCAAGGGCCTCTGCCCCCGTTCTGGCACTGCTTGCCACCCGGGGCACTGAAGTTCCTCTCAGCGCTGCGTCCTGGACGCGGGTATCTTCCCGCACCGGAGGTAGTGCAACCGCTGCAGACCTTCCCGTCCACGCGGGCGCTGACGCCTCGCCGGTTGTGGACGCGGACGCAGCCGGGGACGATGACTCCACGCAACCTTACGTGAACGTAGACGGCGTGGACCCAACAGTCTCCGACCCTTGGGGACTACTTGAGCCCTCCGCGGGGACTACAGCCGGTGCGGTCCCGTCCGAGGGGAGCAACGCGGTCCCTCTGGGGGCACATACCTCTCAGGGGGAATCCCCCTCGAACCCGGTGGGGGTCAGCCGCGCAATCAAATTTGGGGGTACCTCCATCTATGAGTTCGACGCGGAATCCCCAATAGGGGAACATGTGGAAGACTCTCCCACCCCGTTGGGCCCCGCAGACTCAGGTCTCGGGGCCGTATCCGTGTCGGCGGACCGTCACACCACCAACATGGCCAACGGCCGGCGTACACCGTCCGACGGGGGATGTGCATTGGTGGCTGCACACCGAGCGGCCCAGTCAGGGTTTCCCCCGCCCGTCACGGGTACTCCAAAGCTCCCTGCCGGGGGCTCTGCCGGGGGCTCATACGCGGGCCTGGCAGCCGCAACCCGACAAAGACCCGTGCCCCGGGGGGCCGGGGTGGGCATGTCTCTAGGCGACGGGGCCGGCCTCCTATGCCCACCCGGCACCGCGACGGGCGTGGTCCACCGGGACGTCGCCCCCGTCAGGGGCAAGGATGAACGCTGGCACCCGGGGCTTACGGGTGCAGGGGGTAGCCCCCCCTTGGACACGGGGTGCTACCCCCCTTTATGGGAGTCCTGGTGTCTGCAGGACCTAGAACGCGACCTGGAAGACGCCCAGGCCACGTGTCAGGCCCTGTCCTCCGAGCAGGATCGCCGCCTGCATGAGCTGCAGCGGGTCCGTGCAGACCTGCACCGCTCCGAGGGGGACTTGGCCTCCATACGACGTGACCACGCCACGGTCAGCAGGGATCTAGTGCGGCAGCGGGCCCGCACGAGGTCCCTCGAGGAGGAGGGCAGCAGCCTCTGCCGACAGCTCGCCGACGCCCAGCGGGCGGCACGCGATGTCGCGGGGGCGGTTGACGAGAGTCTCAGCCGGCACCTCCCCGCCATCCTCGAGGCTGTGCAGATTGTTCCTGATGAGCACATCTCACAGCCCGCGGTGGAGCGGGCGCTGCGGGGCTGGGTGCCCGCGGGATACGGGCCGCCGTCCACGGCCAACTCGAATTTCCGGGAGATCTGCGCGACCCTGGTCTGCGCAGCGGTCCTGCGTGTGGACCCCCCCCCGTCCCTGGAGCAGCTCTCGCGTCGGTTGCGGGTCCCAGTGCGCCCGACCTACACTTCTTGACGGAGGCTGTGGGACAGGGACCCGAGCCGGGGTTGCCCACGAACGCCCGCCCGGCGGGCAAGGCCCCAACGGCACACGACGGGCTAGAGGCCTCCCCGGCGGTCCGCATGGCCGGCCAGCCGGACGCCGCGGCCACCCCCGGAAACCGCTCCCGGGGGGACACCAACCCCACCGCCACGGATGCGGCCGGGGTTGCAACCTCCACACCGGGGCGGGACGAGCTCCGCGCCCTCCTGGTGTACCTCAACGAGGTACCGCCGGACTCGCAGACGGGGGAGGCCCAGAAGGTCCATCTGCACCTGGCTACCAGGCTAGACCTCCCCCCGGAGTTCCCCTAAAGCAACCTGCGGAGCCAGTATACGGCCCTGGGCAGGCTCGTGCCCACACGGCGCGAGCTGGACCAATTGGTCGGGGAGTTTGTCCGGGACCGCCGGGCGGCGCCCCCCGGATCACAGACCCCGGCCCCGGACTGCCAGGGGGCGGCCAAGGTGGCAGTTGTTTCCCGGGCCAACCAGGCCGGAGGGAGCAGCAAGTCTCCCGGTAAGGGCAAAGGGGGCCCGGATTACGACACGTACTCCGTGGCCGTCATGGTCCCGTGGCGCGTCAATCCGCGCGACTCCCCGGAGGCCATCTACCCCCTGTCCTCGGGGGGGCTGGGTATGGTCTTGAAGAAGGCCTTCGGGGACCTCCGTGTGTCCTATATCAAGGACGAAGGGCAGCTATGCCACACAGAGGACGGGGATTGGGCACTCGTGGGCGTTCGGCCCGAGGCTGCTTCTGCCTTGGAGCAGTTCACTTACGAGTGGGCCAAGTCAAACAAGCAACCATACTCTGACGGGATGCTACGGGCCCACCATATGAGAAGAGCAACGCCGTGCTCCAGCGCATTCGTAGTGGGGACCTTATGGCCGGATCGAACGGCGTGATCCGAGCGCGAGACCATCACGGGGCTGGGGAAGAGGGTCGGAAGCGGCGCCGCTCCCCCTCCTGGTCCCCCCCGCGGGCCTCCGATGAGTCGGAGGGAGACTACACCCCGCGACGGGGAAGCAGATATCCCTGACCGGAGGAGGATTTTCACCGAGGAGGCTCAAGTCATGCCCCCCAGTCAATGGGGGGGCCGTGGGATGGGCAATACGATTACCGTCCGCCGGCGCGGGGCGAGCAACCTTGCCAGCCACCACAGTCGCTCTCTCGGGACGACGGCTGGGGGCAGGACCACCGGTCGTACGACCCCCCCTTGGGCTACCGGAAGCGGTCCCCCTACCCTCGGCCGGAGATGCACCCCACGGGCCCAGCACATCAGTCACCAGGGGCCTGCCCACCGTCCACCGCTTACTGGGGAGCGCCGCCTATGGAACCCCGGTACCCGGGGGACGGCCGGGCGCCCCACTACGGGGCGGCCAGGCCCCCGCAAGGGGTGAGCATCCCACAGGCTCCATATCAGCACCAGCCGTACGGGCCGCCAGCCCCGGCCGCGGATGCGACGTCACCCCCCTCGGGCTACGTGGGGCCCTGGTACGGGGAACCAGTCCCAGCGGCCGCTGCCGCAGCGCCTCCCGCCCCGGTGAACCCTGTGGCGCTCCCCGTGTGGGGACCCAGCCCGTAAGGGGCAACCAAGAATAACCTCCCCTCCCCTCACCCATCACTCTGGGGTGGGACGCCGGGGACGTGTTCTCCCCGGGGGCCGTGGCCCACGGCCAGCTCAAGCTTCTGGCTCGGGACTCAGTATGTCCGGGACGCCCCTCTGCCCAGTGGGGGATTGTGTTCGGTGTATCGGGCGCCATGTGCGGCGTGCGGGACGTGGCCGCGACGCTGGAGTGCTTACCAGGCCTCCACTCCACGCTAGGGCACATGTCCCCATTCCAGGGGGACTGGCGCCTGCCCGCCATTCTGCAGCAGTGGGCGGCCCACATGGCCGTGTACCAAGTCTCGGGCGGTCACTCGGTGCAGGTGTACAGCGCTGGGGGGGGCGTTACCCACCCGCCCGGGGCGGAGGGGTCCATGACGTGAGTGCCCAGGTCCACATACAGTCGCGGCCGGGTGGTACTCAAGGCTGCATCCAGCAGCTCCACCGCCTACGTTGCAGCCAACATCAACGCACGGGCACTGGGGCGGTACTTGCGGCGCTCCACGGCGCTAGAGCTCCCCGCCAAGGCCCGACAAGCCATCCTCCGTCGTTTGGAACACGCGGCGGGTCACGTGGACCGGAGAATGCTTAGCACTCCCGCTAGGGACGCCGCCTGCGACCACCGGGTGCTTGGGGGCCTTCGGGCGGTCACCTCGAACCTCTGGAGAGGTCTAATGGGTAGGGTGCCGGCTTTGGGGTCTTGTTTACGCGGTTGGGGATACCCGGACCTGGTGGGGCTACAGGAGGTGGGCAAGCTACCCGCCCTCATGGTGGCCCACGCCATGTACTGGGCCACATTCACCCCTGCGGCACATCCGGCGGCGGGGGTGGGGTTGCTGGTGCGGTGGCACCCCACTTTTTGGGAGGTATGGCGGGACAGGCACTCCAGTGGGCGCGGCTTAGCCTGGAGTACCGCTGTCGGGGAGGACACGTCCTGGCGATGGTGGTGTATTTGCCGGCCGACCAGGACTTGGACATGGTGCGGAGCCTCCTCGCATGGCCCCTGGGCGTCATAGCCCCTCGTCGAGGGGTGTCAGGGGTGTATACCCTAATGATGGGGGACACCAACGCCAACCCAGGATGGCCGACAGGCTTCCGGCAGGCCCCGGCTGCCCTCACCAGCCTCTGGGAGGATTTTATGCAGGACACCGGCCTGACCCGCTGTCATCCCGCAGCTGAGGTGCCCACGTGGACCGACGGGCGAGGGTGAGTGGGGGTGATAGACCACATGCTGCACGGACCTGCCCCGAAGGAGGGGCATCTGTGGGTGGATGAGGCTTCCCCCTTCCCCTCGGAGCACTGTCCGGTGTTGTGGGACGCTCGGGACGCCCAGGACCCTGAAGATAGACGCCCAGTGCGCCTACGCGCCATACATTTCCAGATACGGGACCGGGGCATCGCAGGCAGCTCCAATGCGGCCTTATCTGCGACCCGCCAGGAGGGGGTGTCGCGGCCAGAGCGTCTGGCGGACCTGTACAAGTATTTCCTGGCCTCCACCATACGGGCGGTAGAGAGGGCCCACGGCCCCCCTCGTGAGTTCGGGGAGCTCCCCGGGAGCGTGGACCAGGTCCATCGTCTGCTCCAGGCACACGCTAAGCGATGCCCACGATGGTGGCAGTCACTGGACACGCTCAAAGAGTGTTTGGACCTGCGCCAGGAGCTGGCGGGGGCCTGTGATGTGGGGAACCTGCAGCGGTATCTCTCCCGTCTCCCGGAGGTGGCCCCCTTCGCCAGACCCTCCCGTGTGGCTTTCCCGCCACCTGTACGGACCAGCTCACACGCCCCCGGTCCAACCACGGTTCTGCGCTCGTGTGGACGTGGCGCCGCGGGCCAGGGCCAAGGTGGCTTTGGATCAAGTTCGTCACCGACACGAAAAGACGCTGAGGGAGCTGACGCCGGGGGACGTCCGGGCCCTCACAGGTTGGATCACACCCGCACAGCCACACGGTCCCCCTCCTCCGCCGCATACTCCAGCGCACCGGTAACACGGCGCCGGCTCGTGACCAGTTGCAATACTGGATGTTACGGGAGATGGACGATGACGGCCTTACCATTGTATGTGAGGTCGTCAACCGATACATGCGGGGGAAACGCCTGGGGGCCCTTTCACGCGGGGACCTCCACCTCCTCCCTAAGAAACCTCCCCATGGCATTGGGGCCAACGACCGCCCGCTCGGCAACCTTGTCCTTCTGCACAAGGTGGTGGGTATGGTGGTGAAGGAGGAGGAACAGCCTAGGCTCCGGGAGCACGGCTTCCTCCCCCCCAGCCAGTTCGCCCTGTCGCCGGGGACGTCTATATGTGACTTCCTCAGGGTGCTGCACGACTATTTTTGGCACCGCTGGGGCTCCGGCGGCGAGGTCTGGCATGTGCTTGACGACGTCCGTCACGCCTTCGGTTCCCCGGACCACGTGTCTCGGGACTCTGTACACCAGGTGGTGGGTTACGGCACGGAGCTGTGCCGCGTGCACCGCTCCCTGGTAGAGGACATGCGCCTAGACATGGGCGGCACAGATGATATCGACCACGCCTAAGGGTGGTTCGACGCGGGGTCCGGAAAGGGTTGCCCCCTCTCCCCGTTGGACTACGCGCCTATGAAGGAAGTAACGGCGAAGATGGTGTCCCGGGACTACCCCGGGGTGCTCACCCTAGCGGGCCTTCTGCACAGTCTGGCCTGGGCGACGATACGGTCCGGCTCGGTCGCTCCCTGGAGGACGTTTCCGCCATCACCAAGGCCCTCCCAGCCGCAGAGGACGCGGTGGCTCTGGGGTCCGACGTGTCCAAAATGCATGGACTGCGGACCTGGATGGAGGGGCAGCGCGTCCGGTACGGGGTCCCCTTGGTTGTTATGAACGGGGTTCGGCTGCCCGTGCCGTCAGAAGCGGAGTACGTCCGCTCCCTGGGGCGACACGCCCTCCCACACACATACCATAAGGAGGATTTCCGGAAGTTCATGATGGCGGCACGGCGGGCTTCCGCGGTTATCCCCATCAAGTCCTTGCGGGCGCAATACCCCCCGGCCATGTACAACCCGAAGGCGGGCGGTATTGCCCGGTTCCAGGCCGGGGTACGCCCCCCCCCCTCCCTGTCCGGGTATGGCACCACGCGGACTACCCCGCCGTCTCTGCCCTCCGGGCGATTGTGGGCGAAAACCTGCTAGCGCACCGCCTGCTCGGGTCTGTGCAGGCGGGGCTCTCCGGCATACGCCCTCTGGGCCCTAACGTGTTGACCACGTTTGTGCTCAACTACGCCCGGCAGTTGAACCACCCCAACCCCCTGACCCGGGCTTCCGCCCGGTGGGGGCATATGTGCGCCCTCTGGCGGTTCCACCCGGACATGCCCTGCGTGCTCCGGGGTCTGGCGGACTGCGAGTGCTACCCACAGACCATGACCGGTTCCTGCGTTATACGTGGCTCATGGAAATCCGGGTCTGGCCCGCCCCAGGGAGCCACGCCGTGGAGGTAAGCAAACACCCGCTGGGCACGGCGACGACCATCGACGAGGCGAACGATGGCCATGCGGCTCTGGCGGCCGGCTATCGGGACTGGTCCGGCACCCGCAGAGCGGGTTGGCCGTCGCGGTTTCGTGGGCCGGAGTCCCCCCCACCGTGGCCCCGCTGCATGCGGTGGGCCCAGGAGGTACACCCTGATGGGGTCACCCTGCAGAACGTACCTGCTGAGGCGGTCTCCGTGCAGGACGCCTCTTGGTATCCCAACCACACGGCCGGTGGCGGGCTGGTGGTGGCGGATCCCACGACCGGGTGGCACCAGACTTACCGGATCCCCATCCCGGTCCACGTGGACGGGTCCTACCGGGCCGAACTCTACGTGGCCCGGGAGGTGCTGCGGGTGCGCGGCACCCACCGGGTGGTGTGGGGCACCCGAGGCCCGCAGTGGTCCTTCCACGACAGCAAGGGCTTTATGGACGCCGTCCAGTCCCGCAACCCCGGATTCTCCCCGCTGTCGGACGACCTACTGCGGGCGTGCCGAGGGCTGCTGTCAGAGGGGTCCAGTGCGTCTCAGCACTTGTACTCACACAGGGTCCGCACTTTCCTGGACTCCCTATTGGACGTGGCCGACGGGGAAGCCAAGAAACAGGCCTCCGGGGCCCGCCCTGAGGTAGGGTGGATCCGAGGGCTCCAAACACCCCAGGTCTGTTTCACCCACGACGATGTCCAGGTGCACAACCTGGACCGTCTAGTCGAGGCGTCGGCGCGCCGCCTTAATTAATTTGGGATCTCCATATGGAGGCCCCCGAACATGGGGAGCGCAAGTCCCTGGGGGTTTATGCCGCCGTTACCGAGCGTGGCTTAATCCGTTGGGGGGCACACCTCCGCACGATGGCGCGCCAGGATGGTCTGGGGTACGCCGGAGACTAGCGCCCCTGCCCCGCTTATCTCCAGACAGTGGGAGCACGCCACTGGGTCTCCACATGCCTGTGGTGCCACCTCTTCCCGTTGGCGGTCCAGACTCAGCTGCACATACGCCTGGACACATTGTGTGCGCGTTGGTAGCGACGCTCGATATCCTCATGGGGGATTGTGGTCCTGTACGGGCCCGATGCCTTCACCCTCAGCCAGGGCTCGCCCAGGGACGACGATCCCCATCATGGGCTGGGGGTGCGCACGCTGTATCTCGATCCCTACGGGAAATGGGAACCGGAGGATGTGGGGTACTTGTACTACCGGGGATTAGTGGCGGTCATCAACTTTTGGGACGACTTGGACGGTAAGCGGGAGATGCCCATCGTTCCGGCGGCCAGAGAGGTCTATTACCGGGACGAGGACGGGCAGAGATGGGACCTGGCGACCTGGGTGCCGGCGCGCTTTGACCCGACCTCCCACGTGTGGGGGAGCCGACCAGCGATGGTCGGGCTGTGGCCGGGGGCGAGCCTACTGTGGCCCGCGTGCGAGGTCGGACAACTTTCCGCCATCTTACCCCCAGGGCAGTACAGGCCCCCATGCTGGGGCGGGACCCAGAGGGTCCTCTGGTATTCAGACCGGCCTCTGCTCGAAGTCTTGGGACGTTGGCCCCAGGAGGTCCGCGAGGCGTATTTGGTCATCATTGATGGGCCGGGCATCCTGCCGCGGCGGCGGTTAGCCTGGCTCTTTTCGTACGGGCCACCCGCCCGCTACATGAGCTTGTACGAGGCGCGGGCGGCACATGACTGTCGCCAAGTGCGCCGGTTGCGTGATATGCTGATTGCCACCTTGCGCATGGCCGGTTATCAGCCCCGGATCTCTTACCAGTTGCTGGGGTTGGCTTTGCGGCAACCCCGATGATCCCCTCGCTACGCCTGGGCCCAGGTGCATTCCCGGGGTGCGACCAAGGGGGGCAGGGTTACAGCAGCCGCGATTTTGGAGGAGGGCCCCGCGCACGGGCGCCTTTGTCAAAAGTGCCGTGCGCTGGGGAGGGAGGGGGGATCGGGCCACGGACCAAGCCCCCGTGATCCGCCGGCCAAACGCCGCCCAGTCGGTAGTACCTGGCGGCTAAGGGCCCACACCAGTGAGACTGCGTCCCCCTTCCCTTGGGGGGGGGGTGGACCGTGCCGGAAGTGGAGCCGGCGCTCCGCCTCGCCCCCCATTCCGTGCCCCTGGGAGGGGATCCGGCTACGTGTAGGCCAGGGGTGCATGCACGTAGTGCGGACCAGGGAACAAGGGGAGGAGACGAAGAGGAGAGCCGCCGCCATGATGCTTAGCCCGACGGGTTGGGATGAAACCCCCCTCCCGGTCGCGTGCCAGACCGAGGAGGGCCGGCGGGCACCATAGGGATGTGCTACGGGGGCGCCCTACCGGGGGATCGCATCTCCTCCTCCTCCTTCGTGTGTGGGTGTGTGGGTGTTGGTGCGAGGTTTGTGACGGGTCTGTGTGCGTATGTGGTCGGGTGCCCCCCACATCTAGACACACGGGAACACACAGACACACGCCCGCACGTAGAAACAAATAGGAAGTCATACATCCACGCACATGCAAACACAGCCATACACCCATACACAAACCCACACAAACCCACACACCCCACACAAAGGCACACCCACACACATGTGCACATGTTGCCTGTAGCCAGGCCGCATGCAGGGGTGCATTGGGGGGGGGGTACCCCGGATGTTAGGACAAGTGAGGGGGTGCACAAGGGTGAAATTTGTATGAATTCACATGAATTCGTACCAAATTTGTGCGAATTTGATACGAATTCATGTGAATTCACGCCCATGAATCGTCTAAAGGCTTGCCGGTCCTGGCACTTTTCGTTTTGGGCGCCGTTTGGCATGGCCGATTGGTCATGGTTGATGCGTTTGGGGCGGGACTTTCAGTAGATGATGCGAAATGAAGCCAGGGGAAACAATTTTACACCCTTAAATTCTTTAGAAGCAACTAAAAATATGGCCTTTTCCTCAAAATACCTCGAAATTTCGGCAAATTCGCGCGAATATTCACACCCCATTCAAGCGGCCACTTATCCCCCGTTAACAAGGGGTACACACCCACACCCACACTCACAACTAAATTAAAGCCGCAACCACAGCCACTATCCAAACGCATACACACACATACACCCATACACACATCCACACACACATGCACATGCATCAATTGACAAGCACCTGCATTCTTGTGTGCAATTATCTTGCGTGTGCATAAAAACATGGCCACATTGAGGCATGCGAAGAGAGATGGTTACGGGGTCGGGATTCGGGGATATGAACCTAGCCATTTGCGAGGGTGTTCCTTGTTGCCTCATGACTATGGCACCCCTCCCCCACACACACACACAGGCGCGCGCCATGAAGCAGAAATAGGGCACAGAGGATATTGCTCGCTTTTGTGAGGTTCATCATACAACCATCTTGACCTACACCATGACACATTCATTCCCCTCCCTCCTTATCCACTCCCCTCTCCTTTTGCCATGCCGCATCCCCCCGCTTACCTCATGCGAACCCCTTTTCTTATCTTGCCTGTCCCGTCTCCTTGCCTTGCCCTTGCCATGCCTTTCCTTTTTTTTTTGCCATGGCATCAAGTGCATGATGGTGGCGGCAATGACGATGACCTTTGCACGTATGTTGTGCTATTGTGTGTGTTCGTGGGTGTGTGCTTGGGCCCATTCGCATGTGCGCAAGTGTGGATGGTTTGTTCGCTCTGGTTTCTCTCATTTAGTGCGTTTCTATGTATGTTTTGTGTGAGTCAGGGAGGGGGGCTTGCTTGGATCAATGCCCGCATGAAGGTGTCTTTGTGCGTCATTGTGAGTGTGTGATTGCATTCTTTGGTTTCTGGTTGCCTAGGTTTGTTTGTGTATGTTGATTCGTGAATGTGTGTGCGCGCAGGTGTATGTATGTGCCAATGTGTGTGTGTGTGTGTGTGTGTTGCAGCTTTTGTAGCTGTTGTTTTGGATGTTGTTGTTGGTTTTGGTGTTGTGTGGCATAGGCTTTGATTGTTTACGCATAACATTGTGTTTGTGGCTGCAGATGCAGGTATGGTTGTGGTTGTGGTTGTGGCTGTGGTTCTGGGCTTGCGTGCGGTTGTTGCCATGGCCGTTGTGGTAGCTCTCGTTGTTGGTGGTGTTATGTTAGTGTCCCTCACAAAGTGTGTTTGTTCGGATATTTTGTGTTTGTCGCGGTGGGTAGATATATGCAAGTATGTATGTGTGCATGCACGCTCAAGTTCTTGGAGAAAATACATGGTGAGAACTGCTGACCGCTGTGGGTGTGAAAAGGGTGAAGTCTGGGCCGGTAAGGGTGGGAAGACAGGGCGGAAACGGGGCGAAACTCCTGAGTGAGCCCTGAGTGAGCCCCCAATTAGCTCTCACTGAGCCCTCAGTGAGCCATTTGGCGCGCTTAGTGAGAGCTAATTGAGAGCTAAGTGAGAGCTAAGTGAGCCGGCTCTGTGATGGCTCAATGAGGGCTCAATCGGGGTGCTTAGTCAACTGAGCCGTCGAAAAAAAGACCCTGGTTGAATCCCCTTGGACTAGGGATTGGTATCCCTTTGGGGACATCTCTGAACCCCGCCACAGCCCCGAAAGCCAAAAGCTTTCACATGAAACCCTTTGAAAAACACCACTTAGCCCCAAATGAGCCGTTTTAGCCCCAACTGAGCCCCGACTACACATTTCAAAGTGAGCCGTAGGTAGAAATGAACTTGGTGTTGGACAACCCCAAGAAGGAGGCGGGCAATGTGATCCTTTTTTTTATGTGTTTGTCTTTCTTTGTTGATTTTATGATGGTTGTTTGTCTGTTTTGTTTGTGCTGTCTTTGATTTGCTTTTGTGCCTTGTTTGCATTGGTTGATGCTGTTTTCTTTGCTTTCCTTGATTGTGAGTGTTAGTTTGACGGTACATCCAACCTGTTCGATACGCCCCCTGTGCTCAAAAAAATGCCCGACCTACACCACTCATGGACCCTGCACCTACCAACTTCCAGACCAACACCACACCGGCACTGAAAATTTCACTGCCACACAGATGCACCACCACCAATAACTACACTGGACAATTCATACACTTAGGACAAATCCCAATTCATACACTGCACTCACAACACTCCTGGCACTATTGGTACAGACCCAACAGCAAGAATCGCGCACGCGACCGGATCTGCACCCACCTGTAACAATCCCGCATCCCGATCTCCCAGTCTAATTTGGGCGGAAGTGGGTGTCCCAATCCTATTCCTTCAAGCGTAGAGACATATGCGTTCTCTTGGGGCCCCGCACTGATGCGGCGGTACAGTCCCTGACTGATCCCGCAAATGACCTCCTGCATGCGCGGCTCCCGTGTCCTGCGCCTGGGCACTGGGCTGTCCAGCTCCAGGAGTGCCATGAGGACCACCTACACCTTCCGCACGCAGGAGTAGGGCCCCATCAGCTGGACCACGTGTGGTTCACTGGGCTCCGCGACGTCTTCCGGCCGCAGCTGCCTGGTCCGTTGACTCACCGGCTAATTCACCCGGTGCGCCGAAAGAAGGCCAGCAAACGCAATAGACAGTCCACTGCAGGGGACGTGTATGTGGTGGGCGGGGAGGAAGGATGGGACCCGGCCAACCCGGGGCTATCCATGCCGTTAGTCCCGCTAGCCGCCCTCCCGTTTCTGTGGGGGGGCGTCTTTGAGGGTTACCAGCAGCAAGACGATCCGGCGTCCGTCCCCCTACTCACTCCACACACCGGGAGCGGCATAAACCCGTCACCACTGTGGGTTGTGCACGGGCGGCCAGCGTTCTCCAGGGCATGCGCGGCGGTGCACGGGTGCAGCGAGTGGGCAATTGTCCTTCTGCTACCAGCAGGCCCTGTCCCGGATCCGGATGAGTACTCCGTCCCGGAAGTGGTTCGGATGTCCAACGTGCCGCACGATCCGCACGTCGCCGTCACGTCGTTGCGTGATGGCGGCGCGGTGGAACAGGGATCTGTGGTGGTGTATACCAGCCCTCCTGCTCCGCAAAGGTTTGGGTACCTTCTGAAATTACACCTCTTTCACCTGTGGTTCAACAATAATTTGTCTTCGCTAATTTTATCCGCAATTTGTTTCTACATCGATATTGCTACTTTCCCAATCGACAAGCACTGGTGCAGTGGTCCAACCGTACTGTTTCTTTGTTTCCTGCTACACAGGCATTGTTATTCCACCTTCAATGCTTTGATTGCACTGCGTGCCCGCACTGCCATTGCCATTGGAGCCTTTTGGTTGAAGAGTCACGAGTGACGGGTGGAAGGGAGCAAGTAGGATTGAGCTTGGCTTTGTTACCTGTGCTTCGCAGCCGATAAACGTAGCAAGTTCCCTTATCCCCAAAGACCCGTTCATTGCCACGAACACCGGAGCCACTCTATGTTCTTTGGTACTCTCGGTGTTGCCGCTTTTGCTATTTTTGCGTATCTCACCTTCGCCTTCATTGCCACGTGCCCATCACTCCAACCGCCGGACGAAGTATACGATTGTGTGTTGTAGCGGTACTATAAAGGCAGCATGTCTACGGCAACAACCTCGCCACCGCACAACTCAAGAATCACACCACCTACCGCTACCAATAATCGCGTGGAGCGACCACCGCCGACTACCGCCGCCCTGGAGACACGGCCGCCGATTCTCTCCAACCACAACGATAAAGCGTATGCGGGTGCGAAGTGGTGCAAGACACATGGTTGGTGCAATCATGCTACAACCCAATGCCGTGGCACGCAACGCTCCAAAGGCTCCGTAGCCCGTTTACGGTGTCTCGCATGCAAATCCTTGGACCATGTGTACCGTGATTGCCCACACAAAAAGAAGAGCCTAGTGTGTGACAATTGTTTGGGACCACATCTCTTTGAAGATTGCCAAAAACCTTTTGATCCGGACGTGTACTTTCCTACGCGGCGAGCACCCATTGCAAAGTATCCCAGAAAAGAAGAGCCGGAGACGGTACTACCGGCTGCCGTTGTTGGATGCCTCTTTACCCGCAACTCACAAAACCTCCGCGCCGACCAATACCTTCCGCTCCTTGAAAGTGCGCCGGAATACTTGTCTCTCACGTTCATGAGTGATGCGGAAGGCGTCCGAATTGGCTATGGCTCTAAACTAGAGGCGGAGAATGCTAGCGCGGCACTCCAAGAGATGGTCAAGAAGCAACCGAACTCCAATTGCAATGTGCCCGATTACAAGGCCCCGCCGCGCGCTCCGCTCCGTCTACCCCGTCCTCCGACCTTTCTACCCCGTCGTTCGCAATAACATCTTCGAATACAACACCATGGCGCACTGAACTCCAAGCTTTGGATACCAAACTTACAGGAGAAATGACCGTCTTGAGGACCAAGCAAGAGGACCCCTCCCGAACTGTTTCCACTATCCAGAACGTCCAAACACAAGATAGTTCTACTGGGATGCAGCGTTCTAGGGCGTGGTGCGGAACCCCCCCAAATTTTCGGTTTTGTTAATATGGTTGGAACCCGGAATTTCACATGTTACATGGGTGCACTATGATGCAACAATGTGCCTTCCATGTTTCGTTTGTTCGATATTGCCCGTTTTGCAGTTTTTGCGATTTGATCTTTGTGTGCTCTAACTAATTATCGCGGGGTTAGAACGGGGTTAGAGCACTAGTTATCGCGTGGGTTATCGCGCGATAACCTAGTTATCGCGGGGGTCATCGCGGGGGTTATCGCGCGATAACCTAGTTATCGCGTGGGTTATCGCGCTTCATTTTATGTTTCCCCTTTTCGCTGTAGCTCTCAAAGCCTTCGTATTCTTTGATAATGGCCCTTGCTGCTGCCCACGCTTGGTGCGAGCACCATCAAAAGCTCCTTGGGGTCCGTCGCCTTGGCGGTCCTGAGGGGTTTACGATGGGTGATGCCAATGTGAGGCGCCCTGTGGCGACCCGCTTTGAACATGGTGTGGACTTTGGAAGCCTTGTCCATAAGTCCCCCTTCATGGCGGACAAGCGAGACCCCCTGGTTCTCAGCAACTACATCTTCGAGTTGCTAGAGGTAAATCCAGGGGTTGCTGGATTTTTGATCCAACTTCATACCGCGGACATGGACGCGGTGGTGGAGTCCGTCACCGCTCATACCGAGAAGGGTGCGGGGACGAATACGACCCTCTATGTGGGTTAGGAGGAGGAGGGGGAGGAAGTGGAGGAGAAGGAGGAGGATGCGGGGGGGTTGGGGGCCTGGGGGGAGGAAGGAGAAGCCCCACAACCCCCTCATGATTAGTGTCCAGAAGGTAAGGATCCGACCTGGTAAGGGGAAGGGGAAGTCGGATGGTTGGTTCCCCAGACCTCTCGCCCACAACACCCGCCGGGTCTGCACTGACGACCCCGAAAACAAGCTCCCCATGCACTCCCTTTGCCCCACAAGGGGGTGGGAGCGTGAGTGGTATGGGGTCACCACTCCCAACATTGTTTCGGGTCAGGGGGTGATTCTTTTTCCATTTGGGGCAACACCCCCCCTTATTGGGGAGGCGGAGGAGGTGGTTGCCGCCGAGCCCTTGGGGGCCTTTAATAGGGACCCCAATGACCTTGTGCTCACGGTGGGGGGAAAGCTGGTGGTCAACCACCTCCTGGAGCACGATTTTTTGAGTGACATTCAGCTGCAAAGTCTTTTGGATGATTTGGATAGGGTGCCTCTCTCAGAGAAGGCACCCATTTTCAATGAGAACCCCCCCATTGTCGGCAGGCCCCAAGATTCTGGGACCCGCCGCACATTGTATGGCAGCCATGGGGGTGCCAACCACCACAAGCACAACCCCCACAAGCTCCATGATCTGCCAGTCCTCAAAAGGGTGGCAGATCGTGTGCTTGAGACCGCAAAGAAGACTGTGGTGGGGGGGGTCGGATGGAGCTGCACCATCCTTGACATGGCCGAAATTTCGAGCTATGACCACACCCCCCAGTACCTCCATCGCGACGCCCCCCCCTACACCATTCCTGAAGGCACATTGATTGTCAATTGCCTTATTATGCTAACCCATAATCATGAGGAGGAGGATGGGTCACATTTTCTTTTTGTGCTCTCCAGCAGTTCGGGGTTCCCTGAACCATGGGTGGAGAGGGCTGTGCCATTCAAGAGGGGCACTGCCCTTTTTTTTAATGCCCTTGATGTCCACAGGGGGTCGGGGATTCCCAAGGCCTCCCCCATGGGGGTAAGGGACCCCCGCCTCATGGCATCTTTTGCCATTGAGCTTACCCAGGGGGGGAATCTTCGATTCCCCAACCTGCACGTGACGCGGTCCATTAAAAGGCCCCAGCTGGGGGCACCTGGTGGCCGGGTGGCCAGGACAGTCCAGTGTGATGGGGCGGTTAGGTGTAGGGGGAAGGTGGTAGCCAATTGCTACGGATGCAATCGGCTGATTTTGTGCACCGCCCACAAAGATGGCCTTTGTGTGCCATGCCAGGAGGGGGAGGAGGTGGTGGGGGGGGAGGAGGAGGAGGTGGTGGTGGACGCCAACGGGGTCAGCATTGAACCATCTGCTCAGTGCTTGCTCCCGGTGGGAACAACCACAGGGCATTTTTTGTTGTCGGGGTGGGGGATTGGGAGGGAGGTGATTGCCCCCCTCACTAATGAGGAGGCGGGGGCGGTCGCAGGCCACCCCGATCAGTGCCCCTTGGCCAAGGTGTGCCATGGGGAGGCACTGCCCTGGCCCACCTTGCAAGGGCATGTTGGGATTAAGGTGCCGGCGGGCACCATTTTGGTGGTGAGGAGGGGCCCGGGTTGTAAGGGGAAGTGGCAAGGGTGGCCCCTGAGGTGGGGGGGGTGGCCCAGGTGGTGGAGTGGCGGCAGGCGGGGGAGTATGCGGCCGTCACAGACTTCATGTGGCTGCGGAGGCTGGGCCTGGTGCGGGACGACGCCAAGAATGAAGGCCAAGGCATGTGTCCATGTCACCAGGTGTGAAAACTTCCCACAACACCCTGCTCTAACCCCTGCTCTAACTAGTTATCGCGCTAGGTTATCGCGTTCTAACTAGTTATCGCGGGGTTATCGCGGGGGGTTATCGCGGGGGTTATCGCGCGATAACCTAGTTATCGCGGGGGTTATCGCGCGGGTTATCGCGTGGTTTTTTTTTGTTTCTTTTGTTTTTTTCAGGCTACCATCTTGCAGCTGCCCCGTATCTTCGTCAAGGACGACGCCCAGGCAGCCGAGGCAGCAGGCGGAGCAGCAGAAGCAGCAGGGGCACGGCCCGCCAAGCCGGTGGCGGCCCGGTTGGAACTGGAGGGGGAGAAGAGGCTGCGGGAGGGGGCGTCGTGGCGGTGGGGGGAGCCTGGGGATGAGGCCTGCAGGACGGGGGGGACGGGATGGTACCGGCAGGTCACCATCCCTGAGAAGGAGGGGGGGGTGGAGAGGAAGACCAACCTCACCCTCCCCCCCTATGTGTGGGTTGGGGGGGAAACGGCCAAGTGGCCGAATGCCGCAGAGGGGGAAACGGTTGCGGCTTTTTTGTGTTTGTTTGGGATGAGCGACCCCCCCCAAAGGAAATCTTATTTCCTTTTGAGGGTGTGTTTTTTGTGGGAGGGGGAGTATACGGGGAGGGAAGTGTGGCAGAAGCTGCACAGGGGGGGGGGCATCCACCAGGTTGGTGGGTATGACCCCCCCCCTTCTGTGGTGGACGCCACTGCCGATTGGGTTCGGCAGTATGCACCCAAGGGGGGAAGGCCGGGAAAAGGCCAGACGAAGCGGGGACCAGACGTGGTGGTGGTTGAGCCGGATGCCCCCCCCTCCTTAGGGGTAAGGGCCAAACCCCCGCCCCCAAGCCCTCCCCCAAGCCATCGAAGGTGGCAAAGGTGGCGGCGGCCAAGCCCCCCCATGAGGCCCTGGACGTGGAGGCCTTGGGGGCCAGTGTGGCCACCCACGTGACGGACGCTTGCCAGGTTTTGGTGGAGCAGGCCCGCCACGGGGGTCGAGGCCGCACTGGCCAAGGGTCGGTCGGCCGACCACAAGTAGGCCCTGGCGAAGGCCGAAAAGGCCCAGGGCAACACCAAGCGTGCCCTGGACCAGGCCCTCAACCTGGCCGTCAAGAGGGGAGAGGAGGTGGAGGCGATGAGGTAGGCCCTGAGGGACGCCCAGGAGGGGAGGCGGAAGGCGGAGGTGGAGGCGGCCCAGCTTAGGGTGGAGGTGGAGGGGCAGCGGAGGAGGGGGGATGACCTTGGGCAGCGCTTGGGGGTGGCTGAGGCGCAGGTGCGCAGCCTCACCTCCACCCACTGTGCCTCCTTCGGGGTGCAGAGTCAGGGTAGTGGGAGTAGGAGTGGGAGCCAATGACTAGTGGATTTGCTTAAGGGGTTGCCCAAGGGCATTTTTCGTGGGGAGGAGTGATATGGGGCCCAAGTGGACATATGCCACTTCGGCCTCGTGGGAAGTGGAAATCCCAACCCCTCTAACTTTAGGGCGACCCACATGGCCGCTGCTACCCTCAGGCCTGCCCTCACCCCCTTGGTTGCAGACCTTAATGGGTATTGCACCTCCAATGCTCCACCATGGTTCACATGGTGTAGCATCCAAATTTTTCGCCCCCAAGGGACGGACACCATGGGCCTCCACTCCCATTTGCGGGATGGGGCGCCCATGGCGCTTATTGTGTGTGTGGGGTCTTTCACGGGGGGTGAGTTTTGGGTGGAGAGTGGTGGCCTGCTGAATCCCTCCATGAGGGAAAAAAAGCGGCACACCCGTGTGTGCAAGGGTAGGGCGGTGGAGGGTTGGGCATGCACGGCCACCCCCCAAGCCCCGGTGTTGTTGGACACCAGGGCACTACACGCTCCATTGCCATGGGAGGGCGAGCGATGGAGCGTGATTTTTTATAGTGCGGGGGGGGTTCTGCACTGCACGCCTGTGTGGCGGCAGCAGCTGCTGTCCATGGGTTTTATGGTGCCCAATGCTCCCTCTAACTTCTCCAGCTAGTGTAATTTGTGATTCGATTATTGTTCACTATTTCTTTTTTTTCTGCTTTGGTGGGATGCCCACCATGGTTTGTCATTGTGTACTCTGAGGAGGGGCAACTAGCCCAGAACATGTCCATTTGACTGATTTGAATTTGCGATTGTGGCGCCATATACCCCGTGCCTACACATTGTTGACATCTCCAAGGTTTCCTGGGTGCAAAATCAACATTTGTGAAGGTTTTAGGGTGCCCAACGCTTGCTCTAACCCCACCAGTTAGTGCGCACTAACCCCTGCTCTAACTAGTTATCGCGGGGGTTATCGCGCTCTAACTAGTTATCGCGGGGGGTTATCGCGGGGGTTATCGCGCGACAACCTAGTTATCGCGGGGGTTATCGCGTGGGTCATCGCGTGTGTTTTTTGGGCCCTTGCTTCAAAACCCTCCCTCATTTCGTGTCCAGGTCCTCTTATTATTATGGATAGTGCTGTCAATGAGGCCCTGCGGGCTCTCAACACAGCTAACCTCCGGCGGTACACCGATCTGCAGTGCCCCAAGGCCCGGCGGCGGCGTTTGAAGGCGGTTCAGCGGCTGGTGCGAGTTCTATTGGGTGACCCGAACGTTGTGTGTGGCACCAACACCAAAGGCGAAGTTTGTTTAAGTGGTGGGGCGTGCACTGCCCTGTCTGGCCCACTTGGCGGCCATCTTGCATTAACAGCTCAGGAGCATGAGGCCCTGAGCATGCTACACATGGCATGCAGCATGCATCTCTCCCAACGGGCCCTTTTAAGAATGCCCCGCCGTTGCACACAACGGGACCTAAGGACCGTTCGGCAACGGATCATGCCCCACTTTCCCCAAACAACCATTGTAAAGTCTACCACAGGCCGCAATAGGGCAGCTGCCCATGTGCCTTTGCAATCAATTGTGCAAAATGCAATATCTATGGCCCGAGTTATCGGGAAACCCCCTCTAGTGGCGTTGCCATTGTTGTTATTTCAGTTGATGCGACTTCCTTGTGGAAGGCATCCTCTACCCGTGCGGATGTATGGGTTAATGTAATGGGGCGGGGCAGAGTATGCTTCGAAGGTGAAGCTATATATATATATATATATATGTGAAGCTATATATATATGGGCCTCATGGTTTTGCATGGATGGCGGGGATGAACAGGCTTTTTTGAGAAGCCTGGACATCTCCGCCAACCTCAACCAAGAGGTGAGGGATGTGGAAGAGGACGTTGTCCTCTTTCAAAACAAATTTTTGACTTGCACTGTCATTTTGACAGGGGATGGGAAGGGGATACAAGCAATGGGGGGGGGCTGGGTCTAAGTGTTGGTTGTGCAAAGACCCCAATGGGATTGTTGAGCAAAGGGGGGTGAAGTCCACCTCAAGATGGGGGGCATTCTTGAGAAGTGTGACCCCTGATAGGCGGCCAGGGGACTACCAACATGCAGCATGCCGCATCCTAAACGGCATTGCAAAGCGCATTGAAACCACCCTTCAGGCCCTCCCCCCTGGTACCCCTGGTAAGGCCCAAGCTCTTGCAGCTTTGCAGGCCTTCAAACAAGCCCTCAAGGATGAGACCTCAGGCATCCCTCTGAGGGAACGCCTCCCTTCGGCCTCGAGGACCACAGAAATAGATTTCGATCTAACAAGCACCAAAGTTTTCCTAACCTCCCCCCCCCTTCCAAAGGCAATTTGTGGATTGCCTCAAAGAGCATGTCCCCACAGTGAGGACCCCTGGAGGACCTATGTTATGCCTTGTTGTGCATGTCATGGTGAAATGCATTTGGGGTTTGTATGAGCTTTGGAGGGTGAGGGAGTTGTACACTCTAACCCAAGTGGAACGCCACCGTGCGTTGACCACAAAATTTTCAAAAGCGTGGGGAGACTCAGGTTGGTCCCCCACCAGGTGGATCCATTGGTGCTTGGCACATTCCACCTTTTTTGCGGAGAAATGGAGGAACCTTTTTCAGTTTTCCTCCATCCCAACGAAGTATCGGCATGGGCCTTACAAAAGGAGGCTCAAAAATTGTTTTAAGGGTTGGTTCTTGGTGAGGCCAAGTGTGTCCCTCCGCCACATGCACCATTGCATGTCCATGAACGCCCTGGAGCAAGGGCTTTTGGGACTGGAGGCAGCCAAGACCTCAGACATTGAAGACTTTGTATGAAAAACGACCACAGATGCTTTGTGCCAAGTTTTTTGTGTTGTTTGTCCTAGGGAGGGAGGGAGGAGGGGTGCCCGATAACTACACGCGATAACTACGCGAAAACTGAGTTATCGCGCGATAACTAGCGCGATAACTAGTTAGAGCAAGGTGCTCTAACTACGTTCTAACTCTGTTCTAACTGTGCTCTAACTCTTTGACCCCCCCCCAAAAAACCACCCCTACAATGAGGGTTATGTGGGGAAAGAAAGGGGATGGGGGGTTTTTGAGGGTGCTGAATCCATTTTTTTAGGTAGTTTGCCCCAAAATTGAGGGTAGGTGGGTGTTCCAGAAATTGCGTTCTAACTAGGGGTTCCGCACCACGCCCTAGAACGCTGCATCCCAACGTTGCGCTTGGTGTCTATCCGCATGGGAGTCACTCCACCGGACCCGAATATTCCGCATGAAGTTGCTCTAGCTAGAGCCGGTTCATATAGGCGACCAAACTCTCTCTTACCGGAACCGGTAGCCGTGCGGCCCGGAGAGCCCGCTACTGCCACCCCGATGGAGGGGATGGTGAGTGACACCGGCAAGCGAAAACTCCCGACGGAAGACGTCAGCCTACGCACCCGTTGGCTTCTGTGTGAACCGGGCGGGCTGCCCTTGCATGAAAATCTGTGGTGCCACCGCCGCGTACATTGATTGCCCAGAAAAGCGAACACGTATGGTACATGGCGCTTGTTGACGAAAATGACACCCCCGAAGGTGACGCGTTCACTGTCAAGAGCCCAATCATCGCCACAACGGAAGAAGAGGCTGATTCATTACTTGCACAGAAAATTGCACGAGTTCGGACAACGTCGACATCATGATGCCTGCACGATGCTCCCATACAACTGCGGCAGTGTGGAAAGTGCTATGGCAGCACATGTCCCCGTTCCTTACCATGCAAACTGGTCTCTTTGCCCTCACGTTCGCCAACTGGGACAATATCCGCGCTGCCGGCGCATTAATCCTGTGCTACCGCCAAGTGTGTACTGTCCCCCCGAACAATCTGTTCAAAATATCCTGTGCGATGCTGCATGACAAATCCCATCACCATGTTCGCCGAGAATGGTGGGAACCGTTCTATGATTTCTTTCCCGTCCTGGTAACGAGCCTGCTGAACATACGACAACCGTACACGTGCGCCCGATCCATAAAAATCTTTGTTCACCGCGCCCTCACCCATGACTGGGTCCCCAGTGACCTATGCGATACCATCTGTGATTTTGCCGAACGACAAACCGGAAAAACGCTACCCACCCCCCGGGAAACCTGTACACAGGCGCAACCACACCCACCACCATGCCGAGAAAAAGCCAAGGGCAAACAGAAAATGGCCACCCAATGCCCCCTGTCGAATGAAACATGGCACAAAGTTCACCCTGCCCGGCGATCGGGAAAAACGACTATAATGCCTCCTCCGAAGCCTTTTTCCTCTTAAACCCTCTGGGGTAATCTCCAATTGACACACCGAGCACGAAAGCAGGGGTCCCGAAAGCGAAGACCCCGATGGAAAAGAGCAGGTCCCACACCAGATCGTGCAGCGGTGTTCAAAACCCTGGTTGACTTGTTTCCTGTCCCCCTCCCTTCGCCCTCCCCACCTCTCCCAACCCTCCTACCCGATCTACCGTGGACACCAACAGTGGATGACCTCATCAACCGGCCGTTGCCTGACCTGGTGGCGCTGTTACCAATCCTGCAAGCGCGCCAAACTTGGCTCCAACAGAAACACACTGAATTGGCCGGTGCGGCATTTCAGCTTGAGAACACATTGTCCCCACCGACAGCAGGCCTAGTGTCTCCACAGACTACGGGTTCCGTCAGTTTCCAGTTTGATGACCCGCTACCACCGAATCCACACGAATGGTTGTCACGGTTCCATGCATATTCCTTTATCTACCGGGGGAACGGGGTCATTTTTGGGGTAACCGGTCACTTTTTTGAGGTAGGGGTATATAGAGGTTTTTTGAGGTGGCGGACTTGGGTAACATAGTGGTTTGCATTGGTCTGTTTACTAGTAATGTACATTAGCACATTTGTCACTTTTCATGCCCTGTGTTACCCCCACTTGTTACCCAGCTTCGTGCCCTTGCCGTGCAGCCCAGGGTTTTGCGCGGTAACACATACATCGGGTAACACCCCCACGGTTACACACCGGGGAACACATCACAAAACTCCAGTTGCCAGATACTTCCACTTGTGGCTCATGAAGTAAATGTTTTCAAGAAAATCGCAGGCGCGCGACTTTTGCGCCTGCTCCGCGTACGCCCACCGCGTGCTTGTTAATTTTTCCGTCTTGTTTTGACGTTGCAAACCCCCCTGGACTCCATTCACCACTTATTCCTTTGTCTACGGAAGCGCCACTTTTGGGCCTCCGCTCCCGCCTCCGCTCCGTATGTTATCCCCGTAAGCAAGGAGAACGCGCACAACGACAATAACACTCCGTAACGCTCCGGAACGCAGATAACGCGGATAGCGCGGAAAACGCTTCCAGAAGCACGACCAGAAGCAGAACACCGGAAGGCGGATAACGCGGATAACGCGGAACACGCTTCCAGAAGGACGACCAGAAGCAGAAAACCGGAACGCGGATAACGCGGATAACGCGGAAAACGAAGGAACCGCTTCCAGAAGCACCACCGGAAGCACAGAAGCGGAACGTAGAAAACGCGGCCAACAAACGACCCCCATACGACGCTGAGAACGGTGGAAGCAAAGCGGGAGGCAACATGCAAAGTGCTTTTCTCCTTGAAAGTGGCTGAACCGCATAAAAACTCTTGCGCGAGTGCGTCGGGTTACCTCAAAAACTCCCAGAAGCGTTGTAAAAACGAGGGTGTTTTTCCCGACCCCTAGAAGCGCCCATTTCGTCATCTACGTCGTAGACAAAGGATTATTAGTGCATTCTTAGATAACTGGTGCCCGGGGAACAGATGTTCCGGGGAACACATCAACGGTAACACACGCGGTAACACCACCTCTTCACATGTTTTTGCACAAGGGTGTTGTATGGCCACACTATGCCTGTTCCACCCGTCCCCAAGAAGTTCGCCACCTCTGTGAAGAGTGGGTCGTACCTCTCCAGCGTTCGATGGGGAGACATAGCCCATAAAGGGGCCACCGCGGTCCTTCAGGTTGTTATTGCCTTGTATGCTGTTGTGTGTGGGTCGAGGTAACACTGCAGCGCTACCGGTTACACACCTGGTAACACATTGCATGAATGGTGCATTCGCGGGAACATCGTGGGGCTACCGGTTACACCTTAGGTAACGTGTGGCATTCATGTCCCCCTGCCACAGATGAAGAAAAAGAAAGGATCCACCTACATCTGTGGGTGGGTTTCGAAGGGGAACGCCTCCTCCCTCACAAAGCCGCAGCCGCTGGGCTATGAGGTCGACACTCGGGAATGCATGGATATTGCCACCATGGGGTCCACCACCATCAAGGCTGACCAAGTAGCCAACCAATGGGGTTATTACACAGGTGGCGAGGGCAGTAGCAGCAGCAGCAGCAAAGGCAAAAAGCAGGCAGCCGCAGCCCCCACGTCCCAGCAGAAACAGCTCATCCAGCAGCAACAGCCCAAGAGACAGCACCCGACCCCAGCCGGGAAACAAACCCGCCACTACACACCCCAGATAGCAGCAGCAGCAGCTTCAGCAGCACCGGGCAGAAAAGGAGGGGATGAGGACCCTCCAGATGCTGACGACGATGATGCTGACGACAACCCGGGGCCCAAGCCCAAGGCCAGAACAAAGGTAACCAAGGAGGGACACAAAGGCAAAGCCAAACACCCCAGTTTCCTGATTGAGGGCCCCGCGTCAGGCGGTAGCACCAGCATCAGCGCCAGACCCACGCGCAAAGAAAAGACCCTGGCTTCAGCTAGCTTTCAGGGGCACTGGGACAGGGCTAGCGAGACCATCCGGGAGCAGTTGGGCTGCAGTGTGCAGCAGCTGGCCCACCACTACAAAAGCTGCCTGGATATTGGAGGATGTGGTGTTGTCGACACAGCAGGTGAGCAGTTGGAGGGCGAGCCTGCACGACTCCTCAGTGCCAAGCTACGGGAGAAGTTTGCCTTCTGCATCCAAGGCAGGTATTATCTGTGATTCCCAAACCTCCATAGCCACTCTCCCACACCAACAGACTAGTGTACCTCACCCTGCGCCCCCTATCTCTTGAGACTTGGTGTGGCGATACCCGTGATGCTGCACAAGATTGGGGCACGTGGTGCCCATACCGGGGCCCAAGACATTTGTCTACGCCGTCTTCAAGAGAAGTATTATGCAGCATTTGGGGTGCACATGGACACTGAACACATGCGAACTGAAGCATGTATGTCTGTTACCCCGTGCGTTACCGTTGGACTGTTACCCAAAAACGCGTTACCTGAAGTCAAAAATAGAGGAAACTGGTGTTCCCCGGTGTGTTACCGTTGGGGTGTTACCCGGAAAAGTGTTACCCGCAGTCAAAATCAGTCGAGAATGGTGTTCCCCGGTGTGTTAGCGTTGAGGTGTTACCCGAAGAAGTGTTACCCGCAGTCAAAAACCGACGAAAATGGTGTTCCCCCTTGTGTTACCCCCGCTCCAATGTTGCTTTTCTCTGCCTACAGTGAGTCATATCCTGGAACAGCATGGCCTGTGAGGGCTGCCGGCACTTGCGCGACGTGGAGGATGACCCGGGGACAGAGCAGGTGGCCGGCGAACCCCCAGCGACGTGAAGTCGCTGATGCTGAGGACGCAGGATCTTGCGGAACTCCCACCCGAAGAGCTGGAGCAGAGGATTACCCTCACGTGGCGTCACGTGGGGGTGATGTTGCACCTGCGCTCAACACACCCCGGGACTGGACCCCTGGAGCTCCCCGGGGAGTGGCGCCCAGTTACTGTACAGCATCTGCAGGAAACTGGGGAGCGGTTGCGCAAATACAAAAGGAAGTACAACAAGCTACGTGGGGTGGTGCCGGAGTGTCCCACTGTCAGTGGGACCAGCAGCTCAGATTCTGAGGAGTCCCTCCAAGCAAAGGAGAGGCGCAAGCGGAGGAACAAGATGAAGAGGGCAAGGCGGCAGGCACACCAGGCGGCGGAAAAGAAGCAGTGGGAGCAGCAGCAGCAAGATTTGCTCAGGCAGATTGCCCAGTTGCAAGCACAGGCAGCGCAGCCAGCAGCACAGCCCGTCCAGCCACCTGCACCAGTTCTGCCAGTTCGGCCACCAGCCCAGATCAGCAACGAGCCAGAAGCACACCCTGTCCAGCCACCTGCACCGGTTGAGGCAGAAGCACAAGCTCAGCAAGCTCAGCCACCCCAGATCAGCGACCAGCCCGAAGCACAAGAGCAGGGACGGGCAATGCAGCTGCAAACGGAGGAGAGCCAGGCGTCTGGCCAGCTCTGGAACGACGCCAAGGTGTGTTTCTGCGCCGGTTACACGCGGGGTAACACGAAAAACAGTCCTTGTGCACTCTGGGTAACAGATTCCTGGGGAACGCGCCCGCGGTTACACACCGGGTAACACGAAAAACAGTCCTCCTGCACTCTGGGTAACAGATTCCTGGGGAACGCGCCCGCGGTTACACACTGGGTAACACGAAAAATAGTCCTTGTGCACTATGGGTAACAGAATTCTGTTGTGTTCTGCAGAATTTGAACCCCCTGGACCTGCTGACTGCGCAGCACCTGTTGATCACTCCGCCGAAGGAGCAAGTGGATGAAGCAAGCAGCGCCAAGGACGACGCCCAGCGGCAGCCTCCGCCTTTCAGTGCAGATTCTGGGGCCCCTGCTGGTCCTTGCGGCGTGGACACCGACGAACCCGAATGAGTGGTGATGGCGGCGACGGCGCTGTTGGGCCATGTCATTCTGTTTTTTTTTGTGATGCGCATTATTATTTATTATTAGTATAAATGCCACCCGTTTGTCAGGGTTTGTTAGGGTATTGCCACGGAAGCACACCACAAAACACCTGTTTCACTCTGGGTAACAGGTTCCTGGGGAACACGCCCGCGGTTACACACCGGGTAACACGACAGGCAGTCCAGGTAACAGGATCCTAGGGAACACGCCCGAGGTTACGCACTGGGTAACCCTGTTGCTTTACTTTGTTGCATCGTGGTGCTCGCCCTGCGGGGGGGGGGGGCAATTTTTTTGTTTTGTTTTTGCAGAAATGCCCATCCGCCCTCGGGTCCGTCCAGCATTACGTCCTATGGTGTTCGTCCGTCGCCGTATACCCCCCAAGTTCGTCCAAGGAGCCCTGAGCGCCGACACCATGGGAGGACGTCCGCGGAAAACCTATGGTAGTGTACATGAGGCACTAGACAACGTCTTCAAGCCCATCTTGGTGACCCTATCGGATCACCTAACAAAGAACGGCTGCAGTGAGTTAATTCCCTTGTTGCCTAAGTACATCCTCTTTAGGGTAATGCTAGGGATGTGGCGACCACGCAGGGTGGATGACATGTGGCACCCCACGTCATTGTGTCACCACAAGGGACTTGCCTCCCTTCTTAGCCGCCAAGAGTACTATAGTATCCACAGGCACTCCGGCTGCAGTAGTGCAGACCTTTTGGAGGCTATTAATGCCCATTGGTCCCAGCTGTGGGTGTGGGGATGGGCAGCTGCAGGGGATGAGTCCATAGTACCCCATCAGGGGAAACGGGCCGGTCCCATGCGGATGTTCATTCCCCGGAAACCCCACAGCACCGGGATCAAACTTTTTGTCCTGTCGGACTCAGTCCACCCGTTTGTAACGGACATTTTCCTTTACGCAGGGAAGAGAGTCCGCATTTTTCAGGGTCGCGAAAATGTGGCCGGCCCTCGAACGGCACGGGAAATGGTCCACAGGTGGGTGGACCTACTTCCATCACGAACGGCGCTGGTGTGTGACAGTTACTTTGGCAGCCATGCTGTTGCACACCAGTTGGCCCGGAGGCAACACCCTTTTCTTTTCCTAACCAGGCGGGACCAGGAAGGGGTTGCGGCTGCCGGTGATTCCCTTTTGCCAGGGCAAGTGGCCGAGACCTATGTCCGCAAAGGGGGTTATAGTTTACATGTTTTCAAAAACCCCAAGGTGGGCAGCAAACCCCCTCAGGTGGTGCCCTTTGTGTCCAACTGTCAATACGATGGGATGAGGGTACCACACCGGGGGGGTTACTCGCTGCCCCCTATTGTTGCTGCCTACCGGCAGCTTGCCAATGGGGTTGACAGCGCCAACCAGCTGGCACCGAAGCACCGGGAAACCGGCCGCTTCAAGTGCTGGTCCAAAGCCCTGAAGGCATTCATGTATAGGTATGCCATTGTAAATACCTTCACCATTGCTAGGTGCCAAGGCCTGATTTCCCAGAAGAAGTCCCTTTGGGAATTCCAATGGGACATCCTTGAGGCCTACGTGCAAAAAGGCAACGAAGTGCACGCACCTGTGCTGGTAAACAGCAGGGGAACCTGCGTCACTTACGGCGGTCGCACTTGGTTCAAGTGCGCCGCCTGTGGCGTGTCTGTCCATAGTTATCATGCGTGTTTCGCACCTTTGCACAGTCAGCTGAAGAAGTAATGTGTTTCCTGTGGTCCAGTGTTGTGCACAAGGGCCTGGGCAGGCAGAGGGACCTCAAAATAGCCAAGGTAACACAGTAGGGAACAAACAAGGGCTCTGAAGGGTGTCTACAAGAGGAAAAGAACAGGGGTAACACCCTAGGGAACCTGGGGAGCCTAAAATCAGCATCATGGGGAACAACATTGGGGAACACCAATGTGTTACCGGTAACACCCGCGGTAACACAAAATGGCACTGGGGGAACAAATAATACCCCTGGGGAACACTACACTCCGACGTGTTCCCCAAGGCACCAATTAGGCAAAAAACAAAAAATCCACAATTTCTCCATGGGTATTTAGGGGGTAAAATAGGTTTCCCAGACCCCATGGATTCCCCAGTACTAACCTGAGATAAAGGAATATGTCCTCTCCCACCCCCGTGTCCAATCTTTTTGGTCCACGTATGCGTCACGTTATCATTGTGCCACCTGGCAGTCCATCAATTATGACCTCCTCCGTTCATTTGCCATTGATGCACGCGGAGTAGTTTCCAGCATTCCACATGACTCGTGGAGACCACGGTACAATTGGATTTTGTCGTTGACCCGAACCCTTAGTGCTTATACGGTGGTTGATGGAGGCCCACTACCGCCTGATTTTCCCCAAACTTATGTGACCCTTAATGATGCCCTCAACCCTGTTTCCTCTGCCCCGAGTTGGATGAACTCTGCGCCCACTGTACCCTCTATGAATGCAGTCTGGTGCGTGCAACCGTCCACTCCGACAACTGCTGCGCAATGGTTCTTTGACCGCCTGTCCTCCCAATTACCGACGACTATACTCATAGTTGTCCCCACGGGACATGCACTGCAAAATGACCTGACCAGCCAACCCTCTGTCTCCCTGCTCTCTGAAATCCCCCACTTCACTGCCATACCACAATCTTTGAACATGCCGTCATCCCCCTACTCCCTACCTGTCACCCTGCTTTTGGCGCATATTGGTTCACCTTTGCCCCCGCACCAAATTGTAAGTATGCTTGGCCCTATCTGCCGGAAGAACTCCG
Organism: Eutreptiella sp. 'Long Island Sound 2002'; assembly: GCA_964036045.1. Classification (NCBI taxonomy): domain Eukaryota; phylum Euglenozoa; class Euglenophyceae; order Eutreptiales; family Eutreptiaceae; genus Eutreptiella; species Eutreptiella sp. 'Long Island Sound 2002'. Next base: position 115,126,256 of record OZ038381.1, read on the forward strand.
CGACACTGTACCCCTGGGATGTCCCACAGTAAGGGGGTGCATAGTAACCCCCCCAAAAATGGACACCTCTGCCATTACCACGTCTGCCCATATTGCTAGGACCTAGGCGCATATTTATGTTCTCCATGTCCAAAATAGGGGAGGACATGTGTCTCTCCGCCCGTATGCCCTCGGTAGACAAAGTTGAAAAAAGTCAGTAACCCCCCCCGTTTGGGTCAGTAAGGGTTACTGACCTTGGGTCAGTAACCCCCTTACTGAGCAGTAATCCCCCTTACTGAACCGCCCTTACTGACTCCGTAACCCCCTTACTGACTCAGTAACCCCCCCCTTACTGACTCAGTAACCCCCCCCTTACTGACTCAGTAACCCCCTTACTGACCCCCCTAATTGAGTTTTGCGCTGTGTCCTTCCTGCACACTTTTGTTCTCCTTTTAGACTTTTTGTGGCCCCGGAGTGCCATGGCTTGTGCTGGGCTGCTGGCCGATTTCCCGCCCGTCCTAACGTGGGTCAACCATGTCAATAACCTAGTTGGGACACGCGGGTACGGGGGGGGGGGGAATGGGTTTGTCGAGCATGGTGCGGTTGTTAAGCCTGCGAGTGAGTTCGTTGAGTTTCCCGCGGATACAGAATTTGGTTCCGTCAAGGTGACTTTCCCCCTCTTCGACAAGAGGGCACCGTGTGTGCTTTCCGATTTTATCCTCGACATCGCAGCTCGCGTGCGCGGTGTTTCGGGTGCAAGCAAGCGTTGTTGTGTGGAACACACAAGGGTGTGCTGTGCACAGCTTGCGATGAGCCCGCGAATGAGGCGCCAGCAGCCCAGCCCAGCAACGCACTGCCAAGCCACTTCCCCACAATGTTGACATGCCTGATGCCGGGTGGAGGCGAGTTGCTGACGGCACATTATGCTGGTGTGCCGTTCGATGCTAGCCCTATCCCTGAGGCCACCACCCCAGCGCCGAGTGACTGCCCATTCCGGGTGCAACACGAGGATAACGCCCCGCTACCGCAGCCGGGTGTCGGCGGTTGCCGCATGGTCCTGAAGACCAGGCCGGGCACCATCCTCGTTGTTAATGGGGGTCGATCTGCAGGGTTCCAAGTGCCCACCACTGACAACGACGAGGTGACGGCCTGGCGGTGGAACCTGCTGCCCCCCCGCATGCCCATTATGGATATCATTATGGGTCCACACGCCCGCATCGACCGCGCCCGGGACACACGGGTCGCGGAACCCTGGCTGCACGCTACGGAGGGCGAGCGCGGCCGGGAGAGGGACAGCGCCTGACACCAGGCGCCCCTCACAGCGCCGGCAGGCACCCCCCCCGTGGGCGCCCCTCCGCCACCCCCACAGCGAGCAACGCCGGCCCGCAAGTGCTACGCTGTGGGGCCGGTGCAGGGTCCACTGCCCGCACCGACCGCGCCCGGGACACGCGGGTCGCGGAACCCTGGCTGCACGCTCCGGAGGACGAGCGGCCGGGGGAGGGACAGCGCCTAACACCGGACGCCCCTCGCAACACTGGAAGGCGCCCCCCCGGGGATGCCCATCCACCGCCCCCACACCGAGCAACGCACCAACGCACCAACGCACCAGCCACGGGACATCCGCACCCCGCCCCCTGCTCTTAGACACAGCGACATAGCAATGGCGGAACCCGCGGCACCACGCAAGACACGCCCCCGATCTCCGACGCTGGACGAAGCACACGAGGTCATCAGGGCGCTGGGACTCAGAGACGGCGAAGGAGACCCCCCACAAGAGGACGCGGGCACAGACTCCGACCTGGAGGCATTGCCGGAGCCCCCCGCGGGGGGCGCGCCCGCGGAACCTGCGCCGCCGGCGGGCAGCGTATCCGCGATCTGCCCCGCGTGGAAACGGGGCCATTGCACCGGCGAAGGCTGGTGCCCCAGACAGCACCCCCAGCCCGATGCCGACGACGGAGCGTTGCCCGAGGTGAAGCCCGCGGCCGCACGCGCCGCCCTACGCTACGGGGTGACGCAGGGCTGGATCCTGGATGAGACCGCGCGCGGCAGCGTGAACATCCAGGAGGCCGTCGACCGCGTCACCCACGCGGGACAAGCGGCGGTGGCCCTGCACACCCGGGGCCGCCACGGTGGACCCGCAGAGGGGATCATTGTGGATCCCTCGGGAATGGTGCTGGTCCTGGCGGCGGACATGGTCCGAGGGGTGCTCCACGTGTCCCGCGTGCGGCGGGCGTGCCCACAGTGGACCATCCAGGTGTACACCCCCCCGCGGGCGTGGCCCTTTTCCACATGGGCGGTGCTCGCCGTCATGTGGCAACTGGCACCAGAGGACGCCCCCACAGGGACCGCGGAGGACATCGCCCGGGACCTCCACACCTGGCCGGCCGACCAGGAATACCCCTGGCGCAGGCCCCGGGGCGGCCTCCCGGTGGCACCAGCGGCGGAGGGGCTCAGCCTCGCGGCAACCCTCCAACGGCACCCCGACAAGTATGCACGCCACTTCCTGCAGACGGGCACGGTCCCGGCCGCCCCGCCAGACTCCGAGTGGCGATGGGACGCAGGGGTGGCGCAACCGCTGCCGGGCCCCTGGACCCTCCCGTTGTGGTACTTACCAATGGGCACCTTGGCCCACGCCACCCAGGCCGTCAAGGGGGCTTTCCCGCAGCCGCCCCTCCCCGGCGTGGCCCTGCTCTGCAGCCTGCAGGCGGGGGCCGCCTGGGTACGGTGGAGGGAAGGGAAGGGGCGCTCGAGCCCCTACTTCCCCATGGTCCAAGGCCAGGCGCTGATTCATGCCGAGGGCATGGGGACCGTGGAATGGGGGGCGATCGTGCCCGGCACGGCGTGCAGGTGGATCACGGCGGCCGCCCCACAGCCCATGCGGTCGCCGCCGGCGTGCCACCGCCTCCTACGGATGGTCCCCTCATTGGCCCCCCGGCACGCCTTTACAAGGGACGTGTGGAAAGCCGTACTGAGCCACACCAGGGAGTGGCTGACGAACCCGGGTACGCGGTACCCACCGGGACAGGTGCTCGAACAGCTCACGGCCCCCACGCCCGGGGTCCTCCACGCCCTACACAGGGCGTCGGCCCTCACGAAGCAGCTCAACGACGAAGTGCTGGACCTGGCGCTGGAGCCGCTGCGGGTGCTCTACCCGCAGGCACACATCCCACCCGCGGGCACGTCCAACCGCCTAGGCCGCCTGGGGTTGCAGCGCCGCGTCGAGGCCGCGCACCCAGGAGGCGTGGTGGAACAGTGGCTAACGCTCCGCAATCCGTCCGCCGCGGAGGGCCACTGGTACCTGCACCAGCTCCTCTTCCAGCCACGGGCAGCCCCGGAACACCGCCGGCAGAACCCGTACCACACGCACCCGGAGCGCCGGGGCGCGCAAAACTACCCGCAGCCAATCCCGCCCGCCCTCCCGCCGGGGCAGGACCCGGAGGCGCTACAGCGGGGCCCCCCGCTCGACACCGCCACCACAGTACAGCAGTGGGGAGGCGACAATGCGAGCGGTGCCGAACCGGACTGCACGAACTGCGGAGCGGTGGCCTGGATGGCAGCCTGCAGGCACCTCACCCGAGATACCACGGGACTCCGGCAGTACAGACCCACGGACCGCACGGCGCTGGCGTCCGCGGTCGCGGCCGTCACCATGGGTCCAGTGGCGGCGTGGCCGGCGCAGCTGCTGCCCCACGTCCCCTGCCGCGACACGCGGCCCCGACGGCCGGCCGCGACGCACGAGCCGACGGCGCCCCTCACGGCGGAGCAACTATACGTCGTCGCGGCGGCTTTGCTAGCAGACGGCGGGGAGAGCTTCGTCCACCACCACGGCCCGGCGCAAATTGCGGGGTGCATACAAGGGCCCCAGCGCGATGCACCAGACCCGTGGCATGCCACACTCCGCGGGCGCACCCGCGTCTGGGGTGCGGGCGATGGCGCACCCCCGCCCGGGCCTAAGCAGGGGCAGGCGCTGGTACTGCAGACGGCAGGCTACCAAGCCATCGTACACGGCCACGCCGGAGGGTACCGGTCGCACATCCTGGCCGGAGGCCGATGGGCGGTCTGGCACAGCACAACCAGGCAAGGGGCATTCCCGCCCCTGTCCCACGTCGATTGGCGACAGGGGCCCACCCAGGCCTACTACATGTCGGCGGACCCCTGGCCGCTGGCGGTCCTGCTGCACGCTGTCAGCGCCCCCAACAAGAGGCAGGAACCGGGGTGGGTCAACCCCCCCGCACTGGTGTGGGGCCCCGACCAGGAGGAGCATCTACGGGCCGCGTGGCAGGGAGACGCCATCAGGGCCACGGACGTCCCGGACCTCCACGCGGGGCCCATCACGCACGCCCGCCCAGCGGCTACCCTGGCGGTGGCCCAACGGGGGCAGCAGAACCCACAGTGGGTGGTCTGCATGTTCAGCCCGGCGGACGCGCACGTCGTCGTCTGCGACCCTGAACGCCTGCCGGGGCCCGAAGCCGTGATCCGCGTGGCAGACTGCACACGCATGATCATCAAGGCGCTGCGGGAGGGCGAACACCACGCCCTCCTGCTCCAGGTCAGGCTGAAGGACAACGCCCGGGCGGCGAGGCCGGGAGTGTGGCCGGCAGCGGCGCACCCCGCCGACCTGGAGCTCCAGCTGGCGGTCCCGACCACGGTGTACCACTGGCTACAGGCCTTCCACGACCTGCGGTGGAGGAGCAAACCCGACCGCCAAATCGGCTCCACGCACTGGCAAACGTGGCTGCAAGCGGACGCGCAGCGCGATGCCGCCCGAGGCCTCGGGCCCGCGCCCGCGACGCGAGCCCTCGATGCGGCGGCCCCGGGCCGCACGCTGGCACCACACACGGTGCCGCTGGCCAACCTGCCCTTCGAACCAGCGGCGGAGGGCGCCATTCGGAAGTCGGTGCAGCTCCCCCCGGCGCGAGGGGCCACAGAGCCGACGAAATGCCCCCTGTGTGCGGACAAGTACTACACCAGCGGGGCGATGCTGGAACACCTGGCGTGGCACGCGGTGCACGCTGCGGCCCCGGCGGACGACAAGGAGGCGGCCGCCAACATCCTGCAGGGGAGAGCACGGAGGTCCCCGTGGCACGCCCCGTACACCCGGCGCCCCCCGCCCCAGGCAGCCGACCACGCAGATGGAGGTGAGGAGGCACCCGGAGCGGCCCCGGGGGCCGGCGGTGCGGCCCCACCAGGGTCCATGTCCATCCCCGCGGGGCTGGCCCCCCTGGCCCCCCTGACTCCCCCGGTCCACCGGGCCCCCTTGTGGGCCCCGCTGGGAACGGGCTCAGCGGATGCGGCGCACCCAGATGCCCTGGCGGCACCAGCGGACCCGGCGGCGATGCCGACGCAGGATAGCTGACTCCAGGAGGACACGACGGGCGACGCCCTGTGGCTCCTCTCGTGGAACCTGCGCAACGGCCTCGTGCCGCCAGACCGGTCCCTCCGGGACACACTCCGGCGGCGCAGGGGGCCGGCGGCCTGCACCGACAAGGAGCACCTCATCACCGGCATGCTGCCCCGGGAGGGGGGCTTTGCCATCATGCTCCAGGAAACGGGGATCGCCACCAGGGCGCAGGAGATGCACGTGGCCGCGGCGCTCCGGGACAAGGGGTACACCGCCTACTTCAGCAGCCGGCTGGCGGAGACGGGGGCCACCTCCACCTCGAGAGGGGGGGGCCTCCTCACCGCGGTCAGCAGCAAGTACGTGGCGGAGCACGAGGAGCTCAGCTTCACGGAAATTGTCCCCGGGAAAGCCGCGGCCCTGGAGATCCGCACGGACGGGGGAGGCCTCACCCTCATCAACGTCCACGGGCCGCAAGCAGGTTGCTCCCCGTGGGCGGGACGGGCGGCGTTCTGGGCCGACATACAAATGTATGCCACGGCACGCAGCCTCGGCGGGAGGCACCCGGTGGTCATCGCCGGTGACACCAACGTCTACATGGATGTCCCCGCCAACCCGGCCACGGAGCATTTCCGAGCGGGCTGGGAAGCCTGCGGCTTCCGAAGAGCCGCGGCGGGCGGAGAGGAGGACATGACCCCCACGCTCCACCCGTCTCAGCACAGGGTGGACACTTTCCTGGTCAACGAGCCCCTCCTGCCGTGGTCCCTGCGGGAGAGCGTCTGGGCTCGCGGCATGGCACACCCCCAGGTGGTCGGCTCGGACCACCTCCCGGTCCGCCTGGCCCTGCCGGGCCTCCTCAGCGCGGCGGGGCGCGCGGCGATGCCCACCCCCTACAGCCACACGGAAGGCCGCCTCCTCCCGTACGACGCCGAGGCCGCGCCCGTCCAACACTGCCTGTGGGCGGCGGTCACCGCCGCGCAGGATGAACCCTCCCTTGCGCCCTGGCTGGGTCCCGCAGAGCAGCACAACTACGGGTCCATGCCCGCGGCTGCGGTGGACAAGGTGTTCGAACACCTCCACGCGACGCATGACGCCCTGGCGCGCGTGGTGGGACGCAGGCAGCCGTCTCCGGCGGGAACGGACCCGACGGAGGGGGACCCCCCGGAGAGCGGAAAGCAGCTCCAGGCAGCGGTCCTCCGCTATGACACCCTGGCAGCGCGCGCCCCGGCAGCGTACCAGGCGGACGCGGCCAGGCATGGCATCCGGTCCGAGGCGGCGCTCCGGCTCACGGAGGAACTGCAGAGTGTGTCGCCCGGGTTCCGCCCGACCACGCAGGGCCAGCTGCAGGAGGAGCTGGAGAGGCAAGCAGCCGCCCTCGAGGAGGACATTCGCCAGCTCCGCGCCCTCCTGGCGGCAGACCGCAAACGCGCCATCAAGGAATTCTGGCGCCGCCACGCCCCCGACATCGCCCAGCGATGGAAAGCCGTGCGGGGAGCCATAGAGGTAGAGGCCCCAGGCCCGTCGGGCCTCTGGAACGTGCGGGTTCCCAACACCCAAACGCTCCTCACGGAGGCCCACGACGTGATGTTTGCAGTTCGCGCCTTCTGGCGAGAACTGTATGACAAACGCCCGGTGGACCTCCCGGGTTTCCAGGCGGTCCTCGGCCGCCACGTCCCACGGGTCCCTGAGGGAGCCTGGACACAGGTCCAGCAGTACTCCATGCAGGACCTGAAGTCCGCCCTGGACAAGGCCGATGGCAAGGCCCCGGGTCCTAACCACGTGGAGGCCCGCTTCATCAAGGCCCTCCCGGCACCCGCTAAGTGGCTCCTGGTCCACTCCTACCGGGCCATCCTCCGCGGCGCCCCGCCACCGATGCACTGGAGGGACGCGCACATCTGGCTCAGCCCCAAGGTACCGGGCTCTGCCAGACTGGATGACTACAGGCCCATAGCCCTGGGCCAGCTGGACATGAAGCTGCTCACGGGCCCCCTCACCCAGCGCATCACGGAGGTGCTCACACGGCACGGGGTGGTCAGCGACTGGCAGCAGGGGGCCCTCCCTGGCTCCAACACAGGCCCCCCACTGTTCATGGCGCAGCGGCAGCTCCAGCGGGGAAGGCCCAACTACGTCTTCTCCTTCGACGCCCGCAAGGCCTTCGACACCGCCCCGCACGGCGCCCTCCACCTCATCCTGCGCCACCTCTCCGTGCCGCCGGACGTCATTGACCTCCTGCTCTTCCTCCACACGTGCGCCAGGCTGCGCATCGTCACAGCACACGGGCTAACGCAGCCCGTCTACATGCTACGCGGCGTCCGGCAGGGCAACCCCGAGAGCCCCCTGCTGTACGCGCTCCTCCTGGAGCCTCTGCTCAGGGCACAGGGGCACCGCCTGCGCCCGCCGGGAGGAGCCGAGCACGGCCTCATCCAGGCCTACATCGACGACCTGCTGGTGGTGGCCCACACGCCGCAGCACTTCGTCGAGGGCGTGGAGGCGGTGGCCGCGTACCTGGGGAGGATGGGCATGGAGCTCAACCCCCGCAAGTGCGCCATGGCCACCAAGGAGGGGGTCCCGGGCCTGCAGCTACGCCTCTGCCCCCACCTGGAAAACCCGTGGTACTGGGTACCAGCGGCGGACTCCGTCCCCTACCTGGGACTCCAGCTGCAGCCGGACGGGGAGTTCTCCCTGCAGCGCAAGCACCGGCTACGCCTGGCGGCAGTACACCACTGGTGCCTTAACACCCTCGCGCCACCGAAAGTGGTGCAGGACGTCATCCTGGCGATCCTCGGAGGGGTGACGCAGTACGTCGCCCCTTTCATCGCCGACGACTCCGACACTGCACGCCACCTGGACCACATCACGGTCCAGGTCGCCAAGGACAGGGCACGATACGCCTTCGACGCCTCGCGGGACAGCCTGCAGGATGACCGGACCCTGGGGCTCACACGGGTGCCCACGCGGTGCCAGCAGGCAGCGGTGGCCCTCGTGGGTACACTCGTCCACCACCGCGCAACCTCCGTGCGCGCGGAGGTCACCAAGATGTTCTGGGAGATAGCCGGCGCGCACGGAATATGCCCTGAGGTGCACTACCCCGTCCCGGAGTTCGCAACTCTGGCGGGAGGCGACTGGGTCCAGCGCATACCCCGGGCCCTGGCCGCCCTGGGAGTGGGGATGTACAACCCCATCGCGTGCCCCAGGGCGGCTCACGTCCAACTACAGTCCCCGCCGGGCAAAATCGTCACGCTGCGCACCGCCAAGCTGCGACACCGCGACACGTGCCGCCTGACGGTGCCACACGCAACGCCGTGGCATGGGCACCACGGGCCACGCCACCCCTTCCCCGACAACGACGATCCGTGGCCAACGGCGGTGCGGGAGTGCCTCGACCAATGCGCCGATGAACACCTCCATTATTGCCGCCATGAGCAAGGGCCCACCAACCACCCCGGGTGGCGCGATGCCCTGGCCCACCTCTTCCACACCACCGGCACGCGGGACCCCCGCCTGAGACTCGTCCACCCCACGAGGGCTAAGCAGGACGCCCACACCGGCCCGCGGGTGACCCCAGACGGCCTGCACCTCCACGTCGGGGGCTACCGCCGCCGGAACGGCCTGTCCCCCCCCACCCGGGGGGCGGCGTACCACCCGCCAGCGGCCCTCATGTACATCCTCCGCGACGTACTCGCGGAAAGCGAGCACCAAGAGCCCAACGCGGACGTGGCGTGGCCAGAACCCTTACGCCCCCGGCCCCACGCGCCGATGCCGTTGTGGCTGGTGACCACAGACGACCAATGCACCCAAGCGGCGGGACAAGCGCAGCTCCGGGCCGAGTGGGTGATAGTGCAAGTGGGGGCAGGCCAGCCCGAACCCCGTGGACTCCCCCGCGGCACCGCCCTACTGGTGGCTACGGGGGTGCCGCACGACCCACACATGGCGGTACACGCGCTGGAGGACCAGCCGGAGGACACGGGACACTTGGTGGTACACCAGCGCGGGGGCCCGGCGTGGCTCAAGGAACATGTGACGGCGCTACGGTCCTGGGCAAGCACGGTCGCCGGAGCGGAGATCCGGCTGCACGACCACCCGGCGATCAGCCCAGGCGACACCAGGGCGCTGAGCATGGACCAACTGACCCACAGCCACCCCGACGTCCGGTGGCGCTCCACCGACCTCAACGCGGGGTGGCTCAGCCCCACCGGATACTACTGGATCCCGGAGGCCTGGGGACACACCTCCTCGGACGCGTCCGGGGGCGGACCCTGCAAACACGCCACCAGCGTCGCTCTCGCCGCCGACCTCACCCGCACGTGGGCGGTGGCCATCTCGGGCACGGTGCCTGACGGAGAGGGGGTGGCCGCCTCCCTCCCCCTACATTACGGTGCACACAGACCATGGGTCCACACGGTGGACGCCGAAGTCATCCTCCACCTCCTGCGGCACGCGGATCGCGAGCGAACCACGGGGGTCCCCGCGGGCGCAGCGAAGGTGGTCAACCAGATGCCCCTGAGGTGGCTCCGGGACGGCCTGTGCGCGCGGGGGCAACACGCCGGGCACCCGTTCTGGTACGTCCGAGCCACCTCGCACCACAGTGACGCCCTACTGCACAAGGCGGACTGGGCGGCGTCCCAGGACACCGTCTTGCAGAACACGCCCCCGGACCCTGGCCACGCCCAACTCATCGTCGCCGGCCGTGACGGCCATCTCGATCTACGGCCCCCCACGATGCGGGTGCTCGGCGAGGTCGCACAACGGGCGCAGACGGACCATGCGCTGACGCACCGGGGACACACACCCCTAGGCGCGGCCCACGCCACGGCCTACGTCCACGCCCGGGACCTCACCGCGGCGGCCACCAACCGCCGGGCGCTGCGGGCCCGAGACGGCCACACGCCGGTGCAGCGCAGGCTCCGCGTCCGGAAGGAGCGGCTCTCCGGCGTCGCCATCGTCCCGCAGCCGTGCCTTTTCTGCGGCGGCCCGGAAGAGACCCCGGTGCACATGCACGTGGGCTGCACCCACTCGCGGCTCCTCTGGCCCCACTACCGCCAGGCGGTGCACGAGGCGGCCCGCCACCTCCCACCTGGGGACAAGGCCCTGTGGGTGGCCTCGTGGCGCTCCGCAGGCGCCACGTGGACGGAGGTGTTCTGCTCCGGACTGGTGCCCGAGGACGCGGAGGCGCAGCTCCGCGCCATAACCCGATACGACCCGCCGGGAGGGACCTCGGTGGACGACTTCCTCCACCACATGCTCCGGCTAGGGGACTTCGCGTGGGAGCTTCGCAACCGCCGGCTGGAGCAACTCCTCCACGACCCCCTAAGCGCGGCGGCCCGGGCGCACCGGTGGCTCACTGCGGCGGAGGGCGACCACCCTCCCCCTCCCCCGCGCCCTGACAAGGACTTCGTAGCCTCCCTCCGTGTTGTGAATGGCACTCTGGAGTGCCCGCTCCAAGAGGGCCCCCACCCGTATCAGGACCTGCGGGGGGGGTTCTCGAGGCACCTGCAAGACGCCCTTTTCCCACCGTGGATCATCGGGCGCGGCTCCATGACCGCATGGGAGGCGCGCATCGTGGGGGAGGAGTGGGCGCGGGGGTGGGGCCGGTGGTGCGCCGCCGCGCGCGCCCCGGAGACCCCTGCGCAACGATACGCCGCCATCCCGCTCCGGGGGTGGGGGCCGGACACCCGGCCGAGACCCACCATGGTCCGCGGGGCGGGACCTGACCACCCGTGGGACGCGGCGACGGGGGAATGGCTGCAGGCGGCCCCGGGGCCGCAAACGGGATGGACTGGGGACGTATCCTCACTCGTCAGGACGCCCGTCCCGCCCCGCATCGTCCTTCACACCGCCAACGTGCTCCGGGCCACGGAGATACGCACGTGGGGACAAGCTGCGGCCACCGTCCGGTGGCAACCCCCAGAGGACGGGGCCACCCAACTCACCGTGGCGCACTTCAAAGCGGGGGGGCCGGTATACGACGACGCCCTGTCCCGGCTGGGCGACACCCAGGGGCCCTTACTCCTCATGCTCCCCACCGGTATCGCAGCCGCGCTGCACCGGGAGCTGGACGGCTGCGAAGGGCTGCAAGTGGGGTGGGAGGCGGTCGCGGACGGCACCCTACTGGCCCTCCTCCACAGGGACACAGCGAACGGGTGCCAATGGGACGCGCTGACGCCCCACCTCACCGGGCGCCACGTGTACATGGCGAGCCCCCCCCAGGGGCACCCCCGCCCGGCGTGGGACGACCTCATCGCCGCCTTCCACGACCACGGGATCCTCCCCGGCGACACGTGGCAGGAGGTCCAGCAGAAGACACTCGGCAAGGACTACCGGCGCCGCGTCCGCGCCCGCTTGCTGGAGATCCGGGACCCCCTCCGACAGAGGTGGGACGACCTCTGGCTCCGCCATCTCGACCCTTGGTCGCCGCCCTCCCACCTCCCGCACACCTGCCGACTCTGCGGAGAGTGTGACACGGTGTCCTCCGCAGCAGCGACAGGCGCCAACAGGTGCGAGCGGTGCACCCAGGTAGCCGCGTGCCCCTGGCCCGAACCTCCCGCAGGTCCGCGCAGGCGCACGGAGGAGGAGGCCTTGCGCCGGCGCATCGAGGGGGCACACACCCCCTCACACGAACAGGCGGGCCCCGCGGGCGCTGCCCTTCTGTGGATCCACGTGCACCTGCGGGACCCCACATCCGTTGCGCACCTGTCGCACGTGTTCGCCCCCTAACCCCCACCCGCCGCCGCCCTTTGCAGAGCCCGCAGCACCATGCCACGCCGACGGGGGGATGGGCCGGGGCACACCAGGGCCCGCCGCAGAGCGCAGGAGGCGGCCGTCCGGGGTCTGGTGGCGGACGCGGTGGCGGAGGCAAAAGGAGCGCACGCTGCCGCACGGTGCGACCTGGAGGGCAGTGCGAGGGCCTTCCTCAACGAGACCGCCCTCCCGGCCGTCCGCGCCCTGAACGGAGCGGGGGCCCCTACGTTGCTCCCGGCAATGCACCGGATCGTGAACGCCGTCCGGCCAGGGCTCATCAGCCCAGAGGCGGCCCTCTACGGGCACTGGATGGAGTGGCGCGAGTCCAATCGGTCGGGCCGGCCCCTGTCCATGGGGGACGCCCTCCGGATGACGGGGGCGGGGTCTGCCATGTCCCTCCACAGTAGCGCCCCAGCCCTGCTGCACGCCCTCAGGACGCGCTACCCCGGGGACGCGGCCCCGTACCTGAACCAGGCGCGGGCCACGTACCCGGGGGGAGTGTCCGAGCTGGATGCGGCGCTCCACCTTCTACACCCGCCGGACGAGGACCTGGAGGTGGGCGAGGTCACGGTGTTCGTGGAAGGCGCGGACGAGGCGTCCGCCCGCCCCCGGCCGACCAACCCGGTGTATGACGGCACCGGGCCTACCCCCCCGTACGCCGTCGTCTACGAGGCGTTCCCCAGGGAGCCCACTTGGTGCCCCGCCCTCCCACCGGCGACGCACGCGCCCCGCGGCTGGGCTAACCCAGACCTGTCCCCCCCCCTCTCCAGGACCAGGGGTGCCCACCACAGGGGGCAGGTCCTCTGGCAAGAGTGCCCTGGCACCCCCCTGCTCCTCCTCGTCGTCGCGACCCGCGGGGACCCGGGGCGGATCCTGGGGATCACCCCCACCCACCTCTATGGGGCCACACCCGTACCCCGCCCCCCCCTCCCGGCGCCCGCGGCGCGGGACGGAGTACACACCTTCCTGCGCACACAGGAGGTCACCGCCGTTACGGGGGTCCATCTGGTGCGGCTGCCCCCGGCACCGCTCGACGACCCCCGGGGGCCCAGGGCCCTGAGCCCCGCCCCAGACTGGGAGCTGTGGCGCGACGCGTGGGCCGCGTGGCTCCCCCGCCTCCCCTCCCAATGCCGGTGGATGGCCGCGGACCCCCGGCCGTGCGGGACTGACGCCACAGCCGGCCCCCCACCCCCTCCCCCCCCCCCCCCCCCGCAGAGCACCACACGGCACTGCCCACGGCACGGCACTGATGCACCAGGAGGTAGTGGGAAGGGCGCGCCTGCCACCACGCATGCCTACCAGAGTAACAGTAATGGCAGACTCCGATGGGTCCCTCGGGCGGGACGACCGCCACCACCGCCGGTCCCGCTCCCGCTCCCCCGTCTCCTCCCCGGAGTGGACGGGGGAGACCCTCGCGGAGCGCGAGGAGCGGAGGCTGGCGGAGGCGGCGGTGGTCGGACCGCCGCCGCCGGCCCGGGAACCTGGGCCAGCCGAGACGGCCGCCCCCGCCGCCCAAGCGGCCAGCCCCGCCGCCCCGCCCCGCCCTGACGCGCAGGAGGCGGAGACCGCGGCGAGCCACGCCGCGGCCCCGGCCGCGGCCCCCGGCACGCCGCCGGCAAGGGGGGCAGCCCCGGCGCAGGAGCCGGACGCGTCGCCGAGGGCTGCCGCAGCCGCGCAGGAGAGCAAGCAGGGCGCAAGAGGGGTTGCGACGGACCCCGCACGGGCCGTGGGCGCCTCGCAGGCGGCCGCCGCGGCAGCAGAGAAGACCGAGGAGGATGTGCGAGAGTCTGCGACCGCGGCCACGGGCGCCTCGTCGGCGGCCGCCACGGCAGCGAAGGAGAGTGCGGAGGGCGCGAGAGGGGCTGCGGCCCCTGGCACGCCGCGCAAGCGGGGGAACAACCCCGCACGGGCCGCGGACGCCTCGCCGGCGGCCGCCGCAGCAGCAGCAGTGGGCAGGGAGAGCGCGAAGTACCGCGCCCACGCCAACCCCGCCCACACCCACACCAGCCCCCCCAAGCCGTACCCCCCCAAGCCCTTCCCCCCGGGGCGGGAGCGGCACGACCGCCCCCCGAAGCGCGAGCGCTCGCCGCCGGGCGTCACGCTGCCGCAACTGCAAAGGCAGCGGGACGCCCGGCGAGTGGTCCAGGAAGGGCGCAGCGGCGAGGGGGAGGGGAGCGGCGGACGGCGTGACAGGCAGGGGGCAGGGGAGGGGTCGGGGCACGGGAAGGGCGCGCGGGAGCGCGGGCAGGAGGCCCAGGTGCAGGGGACGGAGCGAGGGGTGGTGGGAGAGCGAGCGGGCCGGGGCGTGGTGGACGAGAGGCGGGACCCGCGACTCGGGCAGGGGGTCAGGGAGGGGCCAGGGCACGGGAAGGGTGGTCAGGGGCGCGGGAAGGGCACCCAGGCGCAGGGGGCTGGACAAGGGGGGATGGGAGAGCGAGCGGGCCGGGGTGTGGGGGACGAGAGGCGGGACCCGCGACACGGGCACGGGACCGGAAAGGGGCCCAAGGGCAAGGGCAAGGGCAAGGGCACGGGCCCCAAGGGACAGGAGGGACGGGGCACGGGAGCCCAGGGGGGAGGGCGGGGCGAGGGGAGGGGGGCAGAGGGCGGAGCACCCCCGCAGCCGGAAGTGCAGCCGGTGAGGTGCATCCCCCCCGGCATCCAACAGATGCCGGCGCACCACACCTATCACCACCACCACCACCACCACCACCACCTCTACAACATCGACCCTGACGCCGGCGAGCTCATCCCCCCCCAACCCCCACGACACCAGCACCAGCAAGCCCCCCCCGCGCCGAGGGCGGAGCCGGCGCGGATGGCCTCGGCGGAGGGGGGACGGGGCGTGGCATCGGCGCCGCAGGTGCAGGAGCAGCGAGGGGGGCCGGCACAGGGGGCGGAGGAGAGCCGGCCGTGGAACGTGGACTGGGGCGCAGTCCCGGACCCGCTGGGGGGGGAGACCCTCCCCCTGGTGGGGGAAGTGTACGGGTGGTTGTGCTGGGCCAACCAGGGGACCTCCAGGAGGTCGCGGAACCGGCCCTTCGATGCCGTGCTCCTCCGGAGGGACGGAGGAAACCGAGAGGCACCCCCGGGGGGGTGGGCGGCCCAAGAGGACCACGAGAGGGTCCTCAGGTCAGTGATCCGGGCGGCGTGGCCCGACAGGGAGCCGACGTGGCCGGCCTTCCTGGAGGGGGGAGCGGTGCTCCGCATCACGGATGCGGACGCCAACAACTGGCTCCCCCGGGCTTTGCGTAGCGCCCTCGCCCACTGGCGCTACCGCCGGCACAACCCGCCGCCGCCGCAGCCCCAGCCCCCACACAAGCGGCGGCGCAAGTGAAGGCCCAGACGACGGGCGCGGGAGGGGGGGATGGGCCCCCTGACCCACGCCCCCCCCACGGTATGGCACGACGTGCGGGGACGCGCCGCCACCCACGGAAGGGAGTGCGGGGGCGCCAAGCGCGGGGAGGAACCGGCTGCCCCGCAACCTGCTAACCACTGACCGCTAACCATCAACCACCCCCGGCCGGCCGGCGCCGCGCGGCAACGGCCGGGGAGGTGAGGGCCCCGGCGAGGGCCTGCGCGGGCATCCAGCTCTCGATAGGGGGGGCGGGTGACGGGCGCGACCCCCTGGCCGATGGCTGGCCCCCGGGACCAGGGCCGCCATGCCGCCCCCGCCCCCCCCCCCCCACGGCCGACGAGAGGCATCACCAGGGGGCCAAAGGGCCCCCCCCAACCCACCCCCCCCCCCCCCCCGCACAGACCCGGGGGCGGGCGGGGGGCGGCCCCCCCACCCCCCCCCCCCCCCCCCCCGCACCCACCGCAGCGGGGGCGCCACAGGCGCGGCCCTCCGCCCCCCCAGGGCCGGGGGGGCGCCCCCCCCTCAGGGGGAACGGCGGCCGGGCCTGCTCCCGCGAACCCACACCGGCGTGCCGGGGCAACGCGCACGACGGAGCAGGAAGGAGGCCGCACCCCACATGACCCTCCCGTAACCACAGCCCGCCCCGAGGTGACGGAGGGAGGGTGTCAAGTCAGATGGGGCCCCCAGGAGGGCGGTCCACGGGCCGCCCCTCACCCCCCCCACCACGGGGCGGCACTTCAGCCCCGACCGCAAGCGCGCGCCGGAAGGGAGCGCACCGGCGACGCGGAGAGAGCCAGGAAGGAGTACCACAGGCCGCCGCCTGGAACGAGAGCAGGGAGGCCGCGGCGCGACACCCCCCCCCTCCCCCCGCCCCCCCACCGGCCCGCCGGCCGCAGGGGCCCCGGCCCCCACCCCCCGAGGCTGAAGGGACGGACCCCCCCGCCCGGGAGGGGAGCCGGGGAGTGACCCGCCCCGACGCCCCAGCCGCCGGCTCCAATGGGGGCCGCGAAGAGCATGTGGGCCCACGCCTGCGCACCGGGACGCCGCGCAGATCGTGCCCAGAGAAGCCGGGTGGGCGCGAACCGGAATGGTATGGGTGGCCACGCCCCCCATGGACAGCACGGCGCCAAGGGGCGCCCGCTTTGTTGCCTACCCGGGGAAAGCGGCCCCGCAACCCGCTAACCACTGACCGCTAACCCTCACGACCACCCCCGGCCGGCCAGCGCCGCGCGGCAACGGCCGGGAGATGAGGGGCCCCAGGGAGGGACTGCGTGGGGATCCGGCACTCGGTAGAGGGGGGCGGGGGAAGGGCGCGACCCCCCTGGCCGATGGCTGGCCCCCGGGGCTGGGACCGCCAAGCCGCCCTCCCCCCCCCCCCTTTCTGGCCGACAGGGGGCATCGCCAGGGAACCGAAGGACCCCCCCCACTCCCCCCCCCCCCCCCTCCCACACAGGCCCCAGAGCGAGCGGGGTGGCGCCCCCCCCCCCCCCCCCCCCCCCGCACCCACCCCAGCTGGGGAGCCACAGGCGCGGCCCTCCGCCCCCCCAGGGCCGGGGGGGCGCCCCCACCCACAGGAGGAACGGCGACACGGTAAGGGCAGCGGCGGCTGGACCTGCCCCCACGAACCCACACCGGCGTGCCGGAGCAACGCGCACAACCGAACGCGAAGGAGGCCGCGCCCCACATGACCCTCCCGTGACCACAGCCCACTCCGAGGGGACAGAGGGGGGGTTTGCAGGTCAGCCGGGGCCCCCAGGGGAGCGGTACACGGGCCGCCCCTCACCCCCCCCCGCCCCGGGGCGGCACTTCAGCCCCGACCGCACGCGCGCGCCGGAGGGGAGGGCCAGAAAGGAGTACCGCAGGCCGCCGCCCGGAAAGAGAGCGGGGAGGCCGCAGCGCGACACCCCCCCCGAGGCAAGGGGAATGGACCCCCCCCACCCGAGAGGGGGGCCGGAGTGCGACCCGCCCCCCCGCTCCGGCCGACGGCCCACACGGGGGCCGCGAGGAACAAGCGGGCCCACGCCTGCGCACCGGGACGCCGCACAGATCGTACCCGGAGAGGCTGGGTGAACACGAACCGGAGTGGTATGGGGGGCCACGCCCCCCATGGACAGCGCAACGCCAGTGACGCCCGCTTTGTTGCCTGCCCAGGGAAGGCAGAGGGACGGAAAGAGGCAGAGCGACCCCCCGCCCTACAGACAGTCGGCGACCCGGTGGTGCTACTGCCCGCCTCTTACCCCTGTGCACGTCAGTCGGCGATCCAACACACCCCACCCAGCCCCCTTCCCTGTCCCGACCCCGTGCGCGTGGACTGAGGCCTCCCGGCACGCGCAACACGCTTCACGGCGCACAGCCCCACCCACAGGACAGGATCCATAGCCGACGACACCCCTCAGTGGCGTAAGAGACTCCCGCGTCCCAGTAGTGAGAGCGTCGGTCTTCAATCGTCCAGTGCGGGGGTTCGATCCCGGGCGTTGGTGCTCCTGGGATCCCTGCACGTAGAGCTCTCTAGTTGGCCACGTGGGAACCACCCCCCCCTCCAGCAACTCGCGCCACCACCGATACCGGTGGATCGGGTGGAGGTCTCGTTCGTTTTACCCCCCACCCACGAAAAACAAAAGACATGGGAACCACCCACCCCTGCAGCAGTGCGCACCGTCACCTGTACTCAAACAGGTCGATGGGAGGCCTCGCCCGGTATTCGAAGGGATCGGTGGGAGACCACCGATCCCGGGGTTCGAACCAGCTCCTTCACGGCGTGCGCCTGGTGCGCTACCTCCGGGGTGGCTGCCTTCTGAGATACACCGGCACCCGGGTCACAGAACAAACGCGCCCGCAACCCCCTCCCCCTGTACCAAGAGTAAACCCGCGGTAGGGCTGCCCAGCTTGGCCATGAACCGGGACATTGGAGCGCCACTCCAGCCACGGTCACCCCAACCCCCACGCATCCCGCAGGGCGAAGCCCCGTGCGCATCAGGCACGTCATGAGAATCCGGCGGGCCGGCGCCTGGACACCAAGACGACACCTCTCTCCCCCCCCGCGAGAACGGAGCGGGGCCCCCACAACCGCACACCCGCAACGCAGACCACGACAGCCCACCTAGTGGACGGGCAGAGGAGGGAAGGGGGACGCCCCACGCCCCACGCAATGGACGAAGGCACCCCCCCGGGGACGCCCAGCCGCCGCCCCCGCAACCCCAAGCCAAGTAGGGGGGAACCGGGACCGGACCGCCCCCCCCCCAAGCACGCCAGACGGAGCACGGGACCGGGGCAGGACACGCGGAGGGGCACGGACCACATGGAACGGCCCTACCAGCGCCCAGTGCCGGGACCACGCGAGATGCGCGCGCCACACCACCCAGCGGGGAGCGGACACCGCGAGAGCGCGAGCGCACACACACGAAAAGGACACGCGGGGACCACCAGAAGGGCAACCGGACCGAGCGCGCGGAACGCACAGACCACATGGAATGGCGTACCAGCGAGCGAGGATAAGGGACACCCGGGCGGGACGGCCCGCCACACGCAACGCGGGATACGCGGGGCGGGAAGGGGGAAGAAGGGGACACACAACACCAGGTACCGGCCCGAACCCCCCCGAACCGGCCGCGAGCGCCGCGCACACACAGACGGGACACTGCACCCGCCAAGGCAGTAGTGGCGCACAGCGCCACGCCCCAACCCCTAGGCTAGGCAGCCACCGCGCCAGCCCAAGGGGGTCCCACTGGCGACAAGCCAGTAGCACGGGCCCGGCGGCGCCGGTGCCCCGGGCGACCACGCATTAGGGGGGCGACGCAGTGGGTAAGCGCCCGCGGCCACGGCTGCGAATTGATGCACTGACCGGGGAGTGGCGAAACGGGGACGCCGGGGAAGGACGGGGCTCCGAGCTCTGTGAACCCGGGGGACTCCGCCACCAGGCAGGAGGTGCGTCTTGGAGGGCCCCCGACTAGGACCCGGTGGGGAGGATATCACCTGGCCCGACCAGGTGGCCCCCCGGGGCCGAAAGGCGTCTAGTACCCGCAAAATCAAACCTCAAACCTCAAACCATTATGGACATCTCCGTGCTGGCGGCCTCAGGTCACGTGCGGGACGACCCCCTCGCAAAAAGGGGGACTACATGTGTGCATGCCATCAGGTGAATGTGTTTCTTTCCTTTTTTGCCTTTGCTATTTTTTGTATGCATTGCTGCCTGTTTTGCCCCTTTGTCACAGTTCTGTCATGGGTGTGGGTTTGGGCTTGGGTTTGGGCTGGGGGTTGGGTGTGGGTTCGGGTGCGGGTTTTGGTTTGGGCCTAGGTTTGGGATTGGGTTTGGGTGTATGCTTTGGCGCGCTTTGGGTTTGTGTGTCCATGTCTGCCCTGCTCCCCCCGCTCCCCCCTGTGTCCCTTTTGGTCTTTGCTCTTCAGGAATTTGATGATTTGTTGTTGATCGGAAGGGGAAAACCCAAGGGACCCCCGTGATTATTCGTGCCCCATGCCCATAAAGGGGCTAGGAATCTTTGTTGTTGAGGGGAAGGGGAAAACCCAAGGGACCCCAGTGATTATTCGTGCCCCATGCCACTAAAGGGGCTAGGAATCTTTTTTGTTGAGGGGAAGGGAAAAACCCAAGAACCCCCAGTGATTATTCGTGCCCCATGCCCATTAAGGGGCTAGAAATCTTTGTTGTTCAGGGGAAGGGGAAAACCCAAGAACCCCCCGTGGTTATTCGTGCCCCATGCGAATAAAGGGGCTAGGAATCTTTGTTGTTCAGGGGAAGGGGAAAACCCAAGAACCCCCAGTGATTATTCGCCTGCCTCGTCCCAACAGGGGGGGGGGGGGGAGGGAGGGACAACCACCCCCCCAATTACATCCGTCACTGATTTCCGTCACACACAGTTACAGACCAGTCACAGATAGTCACAGACAGTCACAGATAGTCACAGACAGTCACAAACAGTCACAGATAGTCACAGACCACAGGCACAGACAAAAGCCAGATGACAGTAAGGGGGGGGTTACTGAGTCAGTAGGGGGGGTTACTGACTCAGTAAGGGGGAGGGTTACTGACTCAGTAAGGGGGTTACTGAGTCAGTAAGGGGGGGTCAGTAACCCCCTTACTGACTCAGTAACCCCCCCCCCTTACTGACTCAGTAAGGGGGGTTACTGACCCCCCCTTACTGACTCAGTAACCCCCTTACTGACTCAGTAACCCCCCCTTACTGACCCCCCTTACTGAGTCAGTAACCCCCATATTGACCCCCCTTCCTGAGTTTTACGAGTTGTAACTGGGTTAGGGTAGGAGTGGGCTCTGAGGGGGTGTGGAAGGGGGTTGCCTGCATCCCTATGTGTTGTAGGCTACCGTTGACTTGCTGCCCCGGTTGATCCCGGCAGATCTCCCCTTGGAGGACGTGGCACCCAAGGCGGGTAGTGCAAAGCCGGCCACACTCCAGGCTGCAACAGTGGTGGGTCCGACCTCGGTGAATACCGTGCAGTGGCCCACGGGATCAACCCCCGTTGTCCTCAATGCGGGGTCTGCCGTGTGGTCTGCTGGGCAGACCACGTGGCACAAAGAATTTGAGCTAAAATTCAAGGTATGTGTAGGTGCGACATGTCACGGGATTTAAGTTTGCAGGTTGATATGCCCCAAAGCAAATAAAGGGGCTAGTTCCTTGTACGTGGCGGAGGTCTTCAGTTGAAATCGTTTAGTTACCCTTCCCGCCCATCGTTGCAGGAGGGGAAGACCATGCAAACGGTGAAGGTGCAGCTGCCCGTGGCCGTGGATGGAGTGGAGGCCGCGGGCCAGCCGGCGCCGCGATTTTGGCTTTGGACGAGCTTCTCACGTGCCAACACCGCGCACTATTACATCTGCATCAACGAAAATGGGAAGCGGATGAAGGTGCGCGGACTTGGGCAAATCCGTGGCGTGGGCGGGCCGGCAACGGGGCTTGTAGAAACTGCGCAGCAAGCATGGCTTGAGGAGCAGCACCGCATGGGGCCCTCGGGGAGGGGGATCAAGCGAGAGGCGCCCGAGGATGAGCAGCCCCCCTCCCCTGCTGGACAGTCGAAGACCTCGTCCCAGTCCTCCTCCCCCCCGTCCCAAGGGAAGGACAAGAGGAAGAGGCAGGGGCAGCAGAGGAACGTCGAGGGCAGGGGGGGGGGGGGGGGTTCTCAAGTTGGGGACGGGTTGACGGTGTCGGAGCTCCGTGCGCTTGTCGGGCGTGCTGTCTCCGAGTCGGTCAGTGAGGTAGTCCCAGAGGACACACAAGACGCAGTGAGAGCGCTTGTGGGACTACCGGACCGCCTCGAGAGGATCGTGAAGGAGGCCGCCAAGGGTAAGGCGTCCAAAGCAGAGGCGGACCTGGCCGCAATGCGGCAAGTGACCGCTCAGCAGAAACGTAGGATCGTGGAGTTGGAAGCGCAAGTGCGCACGCTCCAAGAGGCGGTACAAGCCGAAAAGCAGAAGACCGCCGAAGAACGCTCGGCACGAGAAAAGGCAGAGACAGAGGCACAGGTGGTAGCAATGCACAAGAATGAGTTGCTGCAGGTGATCGGACGAGGGAAGAAGTAGTGAAGCATGCAGGTGCACGCATCGTTGGGCGTGCGACTAAGCGCAGGAATGGATGGGTGGTTGGACGCGTGAATGGGCGCGTGAATGGGCGCGTGAATGGGCGAGTCAATGGGTGCATGAATGGGCTCCCGAACGGATGGGTCATTAGACACGTGAATGGGCGCGTCAATGGGTGCGTGAAAGGGCTCATGAAGGGATGGGTCATTGGATGCGTCATTGGGCGCGTGAATGGGCTCATGAATGGGTGCGTGAGCAGTGCCTAAAGGCACGTCCAATTTCTTTTCTGAGCAATGACAATGTGGTTGGCGCAGTGATGATGTGTTTCATGAGAGGTCCACCGATATCAACAATCTTTCCAACTCTTGTGACTTGAGGGTGCAGACAATGTCCTTTTGTGTTGTGCAACGCTTTGCTAGTGTCCATGGCATGGGCATACCATCTAAAAGAGTGAAACCACATTCAACCCCTAGGAAAAACAGTTGCCTCGGTACACCACTTTCTAGGTCCGTAAGGGGGGTCAGTAAGGGGGTTACTGACTCAGTAAGGAGGTCAGTAAGGGGGGGGTTACTGAGTCAGTAAGGGGGTCACTGAGTCAGTAAAGGGGGGTCAGTAACCCCCTTACTGAGTCAGTAAGGGGGGGGGGGGGTTACTGAGTCAAAAAGGGGGTTACTGACCCCACCTTACTGACTTAGTAACCCCTTACTGACTCAGTAACCCCCCCTTACTGACCCCCTTACTGAGTCAGTAACCCCCTTACTGACCCCCCTTACTGCCCCCAATTGATGAGTAGAGACCAACGCAACAAGGATGCCGTTTTCCTTGTGCACAGCTTTTTATAATGGAAGCGGCGGTGGATACGTTTGAGGCGCACCTACAACGTCTCACCCTTACACCACTGGAAGCCCTCAAAGACCCCAAGACCAAGGCACAACGCAAGAAGTGCCTTGCACGCATGGCAAGCGCCCTGCTAGGCACCAACGTCACCAACTTTGCCATAGCGGGCACGGGGATAACCTTGGGCATCCCAAGTGACGGCAGTGACGACTCTGATACCCCCGTGGAGGAGGCTGCTTCCCTTGTTGAGCGGATGATCGACATGCAAGCTAGTGTGCGGCAGTTATACAAGCTGCCACGCACTTGCACGCGGGCCGACTTGGATAAAGCCCGCCGCCGCATACGCCCCTACACGGCCCACCCGATGGCTGTCTTTGGCAGTGGCATGTCCCAAAGAGCCGCTGCCGCTGTCCCACTATGGGATGTGGTGAGCACACAAGTTGCATTGGCACAACAGTGCCAAATGCCTCCCCCTACGGACACTAAGATCAAGGTCATTGTAGCCCCAGATGCCACACCCCTGTGGCGCACATCGGCCACACGCTGCGACGTCTACGTCCACGTGTGGGGTACCCCGAGTCGAGCCAGCGATGTAAGGAGGTGGGCCACATGGCGGGCCCTTGATGGTCCTGACGACGGGGAATGCCTCCGTGCCGTCGACCGGCTTGCCGGCCTAGACAGGGAGTTTGAAGACCTTGAGCAGGATAGGGATATAATGTGGGGGGGTACAAGGTACACTTTTGAGGTGTTTGTCACCGGGATGGAAAGCGGATGTTAGTCAGTAACCCTGGCGACAAGTGTCGGTGTCGTGGCAATGTGGAAAGCATGGTTCCCACCGATTTTGTCGAGGGCCTGTGCCGTTGGGGCTCTTTTCTTACCTCCGTCCTACCAAGGCGGCGCATTGGTGATTATAATCATTGTGCCTGCCGTGTTTCAAATGCCATTGTGACACGGGTGGGTTGGATGGTTGAGGATTGGGTAGCAGCCGACCACAGCAAGCGTGGTGCTGCGAAGGAGTTACAGGAACTCCATCAGCATGTACAAGCTGAGGCAGAGGCAGTCCCACGTGCTGAACGCTTGCAGCAGAAACAAACAAAGGATGGAAAGTTTAGTGTGACCTCTAGTGCCTTGTTCTGGAGGAATCGACAAACACGAGACAAGTTGGTTGTGATCTTGTGTAGCCACTTCGAGTGTGAGGTGGTCGGGGAGAGAGGAATGCGTGCCCATGTCCTCATTAAGCTATTGTTGCGGTCTTTCGCAGGTATGTATAGTTTGTGGAGGGAAAAGGAGTACCTCACCCCCACTCAAGTTGCCCAAGCTCAGGCACATGCCCGTCAGTTTGGCGAGTGTTGGAGTGCCTTGGGGTGGAAGCCCACACCGTGGGCCCATTGGGCCGCGTGTCACAGTGGCAAAATTTTGGGGATGTATAGGTCTTTGTACCTGTTCTCTGGCATTCCCCAGTGAGTGCCGCAACCGGACCTTCAAAGTCCGGTTGAAAAACAGTATGAGAGGTTGGTGCTTGAAGAAGCCGCGAGTGACGCGGCGTGGTATGGCCCATGTGGTCAACACGGATGCACTCGCGGTGGGTGTACAATTGCGCAAAGCCAAGGGAGGACAAGGGGAGGCTTTGTTGGCACGCAAACCACAAAGGGCTGAGTGATACATTTGATACTTGCCTGATTTCTTCATGCCCTAGTGTTGCTACGGTTAAAACACAGTAAGGGGGGTCAGTAAGGGGGTTACTGACTCAGTAAGGGGGGTCAGTAAGGGGGGGTTACTGAGTGAGTAAGGGGGTTACTAAGTCACTGAGGGGGTCAGTAACCCCCAGAACTGAGTTGGGTTACTGAGGTAGTAAGGGTGTCAGTAAGGGGGGTTACTGAGTTTTGGGAGGGTTTCCGCGAAATCGACACACCATGGAGTTCCGGGTAAACGAAGTTATACACCTCTAGAGTGGACATAGGGAAGTGTGTTGGACCACCTAGGGTGGAGAAAAACAACCAGGACACATGTTTGGGAGGGGGGGCAAAGTCAAACTCGGTAAGGGGGGGTTACTATGCACCCCCTTACTGTGTTACACCCTACCCTGCCCCAACAATGGGTCCAACCTACATCACGCCAACGGATGCGTGACCTCTTTTGGTCAAAGTGGCATGCACAAACCGCCCAGGCACGCGATATGTCCTCCTCCTGGACCCACTCAGACTGGTGTGCTTTCCTGCAGCAACGAGCCAACCTACTGCGGTTTGCACCACAACCCCACCTACGTCGTTTGTGGAATTTTCGTAGGTACCGCCAGTGTCAGGACTTTGGGAAACGTGGCACATGGATTTATGCCCTGTTCTCTATTTCCTCCAAACGCGTCTACGTAGGCCAAACTGGGGCGCTTGGCCTCCCGAAGGCAGGAGTAACCCGCTTCCGCCAACATATCCGTGCCTGTAACAGCTACACTACCCTGTACGGCCACAAACACTGCCGGGAGCTCGGGTCTATATATCCGATGATGGCACGCACTGGCTTCGAAAACTGGGGCATGATTTTACTCGAGCAGTGCCCCCCGAATAGAGCCTTACGTATGGAACGTGCATGGATGCATCGCTTGACGCCAACCCCCAATGTCCGAGATGTCCCGGTCTACTCCCGTAGATGGGAACTCCTACTGCGAGGAAAACTGGCTGAATCCCCCCAGCAACGCCTCTCCCTGAACTCCAGTGTACAATCCATCCTGCACAATCGCCGTCAAGCGACCCCCCTTGCTGCCCGCCTTGCCCTGCTGTCACGTGTCCGTCAATTCTACTCCCCGGAAATCTCCAATCATGTGTTCCAAAAGGTTCAACACCAGGTGCACCAGAGCACTGGGCTCAAAATCCTACAGCGTATGCCCATAACAATCCCAACCCTGCGTCCCATTGAGCCCCGCACCCTCCGTGACATTGTTGCCTCCTATATCTCCCGCCTCCAAATCCTAGGATGTTTACGAGAATATTTTGGCCGTACCTTAACTGTTGTGGCTAAACGCCATACCTCCGTCCGACATGTGCTGTGTGCGCGAAAAATTCCACTGAATGTTCCTGAAATACAGGAACATGCCACGCTCCCATGTAAGTGTGCTGACCTCGCTGCAGCACATGGCCTCCCACTGGTAGATGGCCACCTAATGGTCCGCCGACCAGCCCATCTCCGAAAACTGTTCGGCAACAAAATCCCCATTGTTATCCAGGACCTAAAATCAGAACCGGTTCTCCCCTGGTGGACGGCAAAAACCATGGTTACGAGCGGGCTGAAACGACTTCTCTCCCATCTGCCTTTCAACCCGACTTCTGCCCCATACCTCTACACTGAAGTCCTATCCCACGTTTGAACAGCATGGTGTGCAGAACGCACAATCCAACCCTGGTACTGTCGCCATGATGCCATAGAACGTTTCAAGGAGGACCACCCCGAGTTCATTTTCCTCCCTATGGATAAAAATGAAAGCCGCTGTTTTGCGTGTTGCCCAACACTATACTATACCAAAATCCTGGAAATTTATTCTGATCCTGCCCGGTTTGAATTTATTTGCGATTGTGAATCACCGAAAGATGCGCGTGAGTATGTTTCCTCAGCCCTGTACGACGCCAGTAAACAGTACAATCTGCACCGTTTTTGGAAACATGGCCCACGCCATGCGCCCCCCCACTCCTTTATACTGCCCAAGTGCAAAATGTCTGAGTCCACTGGCCAGTGGAAACAACGTGTACTGTTCTCCTATTATAACCACCCCCTGCGCTCCCATGGACGACTATATATATAGTCAGCCGTGCGCTGTCACTCCTCCTCCGCGAGGCAAAACGACTCATCCCCAGCACTGCCATTCTTACAACTCGGTGCTTGAACAGATTCACACGCCGTTGGAATACCCGGTTTGCCTCCCACACCGACCCCCAGGCCTTCCCTGACCTCACCCTATTTGAACTTGATGTCAGCGAAATGTTTCCCAGCCTTGACCGTGAGGCCACTGTCCAAGCCATCCGGGACTTACATGAAGCGTTTGTCAAAGCCAGAAATGCCAAGCGCCTCAGCCTCAGATTTGCCATCAATAAGCAAGACAATCACCTCGACCAGATAGGCACACGGTATATACTCCCGTTACTTCCACAACCTCCAGTTTGAGGACGTGATCAAATTTTGCCAGTTCGATGTCTTTCATAATGACATGTTCACTGTAGGCTCGGCAGTTTACCGCCAAAAGCGAGGAATTGCAATCGGGGGTACGGGTAGTGCACAAATGGCAATTGCAAACCTCTTTATGTGTGAACTCCGCGGATACCCTGCCTATACCCCTGTCCCCACAGATGTACACCACTTACACCCCGCTGACCTCCCCATCCACCCCTTCCGTTATGTTGACAACATTGTGGGCGTAAAGCGGAAACACACCCCCCTGCAAGCAATCCAAGAAAATTTTGAACACTTGTATGGCCTCCGTCTCCAACCCGAGGCTGAAGGAGACTGTCTCATCTCACTTGAGGCCGAACTCCGAATCTCCCGCTACCCAACCCAGAACCACCCATACGTGCGTGTCAGATATGCAGACAAACGTGGTGCGGACCTCCCCATGGAGAAGGTCAAACGACGGTTTCGTGAAACCTACAAACGCAGTGCACGGCGTGTTGTACAGAGTGTCATACCGTCCATGGCCCGAAACTACATGTATTATCGCTCCTCCCATGATGACGTCCTGTTCAATGTCTCCCATGTGACTGCCTCAATGCAGGCAAAAAGGTATCCGCGCTCCTGGTGGGTACCTACACTCGGGGACCGCCTCACCCGCTGGGGGGCGCACCCGGAGGTGTTGGCTGCGACTATGCCTTGCATACCAGCCGGCAACGACCAGTTTTGCTCCCCGCGTCAGGTCACAGGCCCCCAGCCCTGTACTGCAGTCACCGTGACGAAACACAACTTTGCCACCAAACACCTGCCCCCTCGGGGGCTGTGTAGCCCGTGCATTTTGTTCGAGCACTGGGACGGTACGTCCAACCTGTCCGATACGCCCCCCGTGCTCGAAAAAATGCCCGACCTACACGGCTCATGGACGCTGCACCTACCAACTTCCAGACCAACACCACACCGGCACTGAAAATTTCACTGCCACACAGATGCACCAGCACCAATAACTACACTGGACAATTCATACACTTAGGACAAATCCCAATTCATACACTGCACTCACAACACTCCTGGCACTATTGGTACAGACCCAACAGCGAGAATCGCGCACGCGACCGGATCTGCATCCGCCTGTAACAATCCCGCATCCCGATCTCCCAGTCTAATTACCTTCTGAAATTACACCTCTTTCACCTGTGGTTCAACAATAATTTGTCTTCGCTAGTCTTATCCGCAATTTGTTTCTACATCGATATTGCAACTTTCCCAATCGACAAGCACTGGTGCAGTGGGCCAACCGTACTGTTTCTTGGTTTCCTGCTACACAGGCATTGTTATTCCACCTTCAATGCTTTGATTGCACTGCGTGCCCGCACTGCCATTGCCATTGGAGCCTTTTGGTTGAAGAGTCACGAGTGACGAGTGGAAGAGAGCAAGTAGGATTGAGCAAAGGCATGTGCCCATGACACCAGGTGTGAATAATGCGCACTAAACGGTCCTCTAACCTATGCTCTAACTAGCTATCGCGGCAGTTTTCCGGCTCTAACTGGATGCTCTAACTAGTTTTTGCGCTAGGTTATCCCGTTCTAACTAGTTATCGCGGGGGTTATCCCGGGGGGTGATCGCGCTCTAATTAAGTTATCGCACGAGTTATCGCGGTAGTTATCGCATGTTTTTTCTTTGGTTTTTTTCGTGCTTCCTAGGCCACAATCCTGCAGCTGCCGCGTCGATTCACCAAGGAGGCGGCCGAGACAACCGCAGCAGGAGCAGCAAAAGCAGCAGCAGCACCGCCCGCCAAGCCTCTGGCGGCCCGTGTGGATCTTGAGGGGGAGCAGATCAAGAAGCTGGCCGAGGGGGCAGCTTGGTGTTGGGGTGAGCCGACGGACAAGGCCTGGCGGCAGGGGGGGACCGGAAGGTAACGGCAGGTCACCATCACGGAATAGGAGGATGGTGGAGAGGAAGACCAACCTCACCCTCCCCTCCCATGTGTGGGTCGGGGGAGAAACGGCTCAACGCCGGAATGTGGCTGAGAGTGAAACGGTTGCTGCGTTTTGTGTTTATTCGGGATGAGCGACTCCCCCCAAGGCAAAAATTCTTTCCTCCTCAGATTATGCTACGTTGATGAAGCAACGGGGAATACACTGCGCGGGAGGTGTGGCACAAGTTGGGCAGGGGCTTGGACATCGACCAATCGGGGGGGGTACGACCCCCCCAAAGTGTGCGTGATGCCACCCCTTTGTGGGCCCAGGAGTATGCGCCCAAGGGGGGAAGGCCCACAAAGCGGGCGCATGAAGTGGTGGTGGCGAAGGTGGAGGAGGGTCACCCCCCCCCACGCGTAATGGTAAAGCCCCCTCCCCCCCCCCCCAAGGCATCGAAGGTGGCCAAGGTGGCGGCCCAGCCCCCCCCCCCCCGCCCTTGATGTGGGGGCCTTGGCCGCCACCTTGGGACCACACCGGGGGACGGGAAAGGCATGCAAGTAATGGGTGGGGCTGGCTCGAAGTGTTGGTTGTGCAAAGACCGCAATGGTATTGTTGAGCAAATGGGGGTGGTGTCCACCTCAAGATGGGGGGCATTTTTGAGATGTATGACCCTTGACACACGGCCTACCAACACGCCGCATGCCGCTTTCTAAATGGCTTTGCAAAGCGCACTGAGACCACACTCGAAGCCCCCCCCCCTGGTACCCTGTAACTACGAAGCCAAGAGACATTCGCCAACCTGCTTCGGAATGCAGCCAAATCATGGCGGGTGTCTATTATGTTGTTACACTGGCTACCTAGGGATTTTTTCCTCCTTTTTGGTGTAAATGGAAACTTCTTACCCTGAAAAAACCCGGGTTTCATGTCCCTCTCGTGCTGAAAACACTCCTACACGGTACAAAAGTCCCAAAGTTGGCTTCCCGGGCCTGGGCTCGCGCAAATTCACAAGTTGGCGCGCCAACTTGCGACTTGGCGCGCGCCAAATGTCCCCCCACCGATCAAACCATCGACTTGCATACCATTGTTGTCACTGGAAATTCTGTCCCTCACCTGCCCTTGCACACTTGGCACGAAGAAAGCATTGTTCCATCTTTTTTTGATTAATGTGCAAAAGACTGCGAATGTGCAAGAAGCTGTCAAATCAATCATATAAATCATATATAGAGGTCACATGCCTTGTTCAGCCTGGACGAAGACCCCCTTATTCTCTATGTACCCCCTTTGCTTCGTCCACGACGACTCCCAAACCGAAAATTTTTTATTATATAACCCCCAGTCCAGATTATCTGAGCGGATCACTTCCCGCCACCCCTTCCGCGTGCGATCCCCCTTGCCCCCCTTCACCCGCACTCTGGCCCCCC
Organism: Eutreptiella sp. 'Long Island Sound 2002'; assembly: GCA_964036045.1. Classification (NCBI taxonomy): domain Eukaryota; phylum Euglenozoa; class Euglenophyceae; order Eutreptiales; family Eutreptiaceae; genus Eutreptiella; species Eutreptiella sp. 'Long Island Sound 2002'. The sequence goes on from OZ038381.1 coordinate 115,156,530, forward strand.
GCAGTCTGGACACCCGGCCGCCTTTACTTCCACCTCGAAAGCTGCGCTTTGAGATTTCACATTTCAAGGCTTTGTGCCGCCCCTCTCCTTTGAAGGCGGCAAAAATGGCAATGTGCCCCCACCTGCGGGCCCATCCCAACAGGTGGTCAATCCACAGATGGGCCCACAGGGTGACGTTCATTTCACAGGCCTTATGGGCCTCCCCCATTTTTTTCAATTCTGTTCGCAGAATTTTCATGTCGGGCAACTGCAATGGTCCGGATTTCCAGACGACATCGCTTGTTGCCAACAGTCTAAGGGATTTTCCCCATTGCCGGAAGGCGTCCGTCCAGGACACCTGGACCCCCCCCATGTCAACGACATGCTGCAGGAGGCCCTCCCCCTCCAGATGGTCACACATTGTGTCCCATCCCTCACTCTTCACCCACTCGGCAGCCGCCGTCTGCTCGATTTTCAGGGGCACCTTCTTCTTATCCTTCCTCTCCTCTTCCAACGCCACCCCGGTGGCGGTCCGTGCCTGGATCCGAATGGGATCCAGGAACCATTGCACCCACCTCACGGCCTTTCCCCTTTTCCACCGATGCACCGTGTGGCGGCTGTTCACAAGGGCTGAAAGCCCATTGTGCACTTGCCGGTGCACACCATGCAGCCCATAGTCGGGGGGCCGCTGGGCGGGGCGCACGATCGGGCAGATCATCCCCGCCGGGATGAACAGTGCCCGGCCAGGCCCGCCCGCACCGCGGTGGATCACCGTCCCGCGGAGGAGCGTCACGCTGCGAAGCGGTTGGATAACAATATCCCACCGATGCGCAGCGTGATAGCCCCCCTGCGTGCCCGGGCACACCTGGAGGGACTTGGACGGGGGAGAGGTGGTGAGGGGGATGAACACGACCATGCACTGCACTGACTGTTTCACAGACAGTGCAAAATCGCGGTGGGGGATCTGGAAACCCTTCCAGGGTTCTGCCTCCCACCGCTCGATGATCTTGGGGCACAAGGCCTCAAGTCCCTGCAGCGGTGGGAGGGAGAACCCCAGCAGGGCCAGAACAGCCTGCCAGAGGTCGTCCGGGAGCCAGTGGGGGACGCTGGAGACCGTCGTCTGATAGCGCCCCCCACCTTCCCCGGGGGCCTGGAGGTCCACCTCCTCGAGCATCGACGGGTTGAGTTCCACCGTGGCGAGCTCCGCCAGTCTAGCCCACTGATCCTCGGGGATGATGCGGTCATACTGGCGGTAGCCCGCCGCGGCAAAACCCTCCTCCGTGACGATGGGGGGGTTGGGGATGTCGTGGTTGGCGACGGGGTAGGAGTTGTGGAAGGGCGAAGTTAACACGGGTGGTGTCAATTCGCCAGACCAAGTGGGGATTGCCCGGCTGGTCCCACTTGCCGAAGAGGGCGGCCTCCAGGGGTTCGCGGAGGGGGGGGAGCTGGGGGAAGGATTCGGCGTCCGGGGAGGTGAGGGTGTAGGGGATGGGAAAATAGCCCCCGGGGAAGTGCTCGGAGCCCACGTTGGCGATGTGGGCATCGACCACCGGCTGCACCTCGGGGTTAGGTGGTGCAGCGGGGGCTGGGGCTGGGGCAGACGTGGGGTCGGTGACTGTCACCTTCTTCCCCTTGCCCTTCTTGGGTTGCTTTGGAGGCATGATAACGTGAAATGCCTAGAAGGGAAAGGGAATGCATAAAGGGTGCAAAAGAAGAGGAAGAATGGGGCACTTGGCGCGCGCCAAAACCGGAGTTGGCGCGCCAACTTTGACTTGGCTTCCAAAAAGTTGGCTTCGACCCAAAAAACCCACATATTGCATCATAACAACAAAGCAACGCAACCAAAAGCTGTAAAATATCAATAGTTCCTCACGTTTCATGCACAAGGCGTAGCAACAACACAGTGCACAAGTGCAAGCAAGTTGAATGCTCTCGACATGGAGTTGACCAGGAGTTGGCGAATGTACAGTATCTGGGGTTGGCTTCGTAGTTACACCCTAGTAAAGCTCAAGCTCTTGCAGCTTTGCAGGCCTTGAAACAAGCAGTCAAGGATGACACCTCAGGCATTCCTCTGAGGTAACATCTCCCCTTGGCCTCAAGGGCCAAGGAAAAAGATTTTGATCGGACGAGCACCAATGAGTTCCTCACCTCCCCCCCCTTCCAAAGCAATTTGTGGATTGCCTCAAGGAGCATGTCCCCTCCGTGAGGATCCCTGGTGGACCTCCATTATGGGTTGTTGTGCATGTCATGGTGAAATGCATTGAGGGTTTGTATGAGCTTTGGAGGGTGAGGGAGATGTACACTCTACCCCAAGGGGAACGCCACCGTGCGTTGACCACAAAATTTTCGAAAGCTTGGGGAGACTCAGGTTAGTCCACCACTAGGTGGATCCATTGGTGCTTGGCACATTCCACTGCTTTTGCCGAGAAGTGGAGGAATATTTTCCAGTTTTCCTCCATCTCCACAGAGTATCGGCATGGGCCTTACAAGAGGAGGCTAAAATTTGTTTCAAGGGTTGGTCCTTGGTCAGGCCAAGTATGTCCCTCCGCCACATGTCATGCACCATTGCATGTCCATGAACGCCATGGACCAAGGGCTTCTGGGACTGGAGGCAGCCAAGGCCTCGGAGATCGAGGAGTTTGTGTAAAGAAAGCCCAAAAATACTTTGTGCCGAGTGTTTTGCCTTGTTTGTCCTAGTGAGGGATGGAGGAGGGGTGCACGATAGCTACCCGCGATAGCTGCGCGATACTTGAGTTATCGCGCGATAACTAGTGCTCAAACTAGTTAGAGCAAGGTGCTCTAACTCTGCTCTAACTCTGCTCTAACTCAAAAGAGCACTTTGCCCCCCCCCCCCCCCTAGAAACCACCCCTACGATGAGGGTTGCTTGGGGAAACAAATGGGATGCGGGGTCTTTGAGGTTGCCGAATCCATTTTTTTAGGTTGTTTTCCCCAAAGCTTAGGCTAGGTGGGTACGTGTTGTAGAAATTGTGCTCTGACTAGGGGTTCCGCACCACGCCCCAAAACGCCACATCCCATTCTTGTTGATTTGCGTGCCTCATATGACATCCTACCTATTCTTCCTATCGCAGAAAAGGAGGAGATCACCTTCGACGGTGAAGCGCGCTGGTGGGTGCAATGGTATGCGGAGTAGCCACAACTGCAACCCCAACCCCAATCCCAACCACAACGTATGTCAAGTTACATATTCCTTTGGCTACCACCCGGGATGTTCCCCGACGTCACCGGTCACCTCCTGTGCTTTTGTTGGGTATGGGGGTTTTTGAGGGCGCTGGATCTGATGAGAATGGTGGTTTGGTCCAAAAATTGTGTTTTGAATGTGAAACTGAAAATGTTCCCACATTTTGGTAAAATGTTACCCAACATGTTCCCCATATGCATGCCACTCTCTAGCTAATCGAGCTCACCTATTCCGTTCATTGTGTAGACAACCCAAAGACCCCAAGTCCAAGCCCACCGCCAAGTTCACCGGGCACCCCAGTCCACTCCCCGCAACCACGAGACGAGGCGGAACTTGGTATGCATCCTTACACACCATTGTGTCATGCATAGCACAAAAGGACGTCGCACATGGTTCGCACTGTTCGTTTTCGTCCTTTTCACCCGTTTGCCCTTGCTCATAAAAACAATGCCGTGGAAGAAGAAGGATATTATGGTGAGCATAACCTGGCATACCAGGAATACCTGGGTGTATACGGGTAAAAAAGGGTGTTTTGGGAGAAAGGGGTATGTGGCATGTACAGGTGGGTACGAATGTATAATGCACAATGCATGCATAGGTGGGTTGGGGAATACCTCTAGTTTGCCAATTGTGATATATGATCAATGTTGTGTTTGAAAATACCCCATTTTGGGCTCTTGGGGTATACGGCCGTATACTCAAGGCTCCAATACCTCAGTATACGGCCGTATACTCTGGAGTATATGTATATACGGCCGTATACTGGGGGTATTTGTTTGCACCAAGTGGTTGTTTCAAGTTGAAAAATTCCATTGTTGTGCCTTTTGTGCCCATCTTGTTGCATGCTTTGCCTTTGCCCAACAATTGCACACCACTTGAAACCAATCTAGGCTCATACTTCACTCATGATTGCAATGTATGTCTCCATATGTGTCCATTCCAATCCATATTATGTTGCTTCTTGCTCTCCCAGGCCCTCTTTTTCTGCCACCATGACTCATGCCGGCACTCATGCCTTGTTGAAGAAGTGGGCCGATGCCGTACCTCTCCGCACAGTGCACAGAGGTGTTTACAGCCCCGACAGCACACGCACCGTGTCTTAGACTTCTCTTGAGAATTGTGCTTGGTCCACCTTGGACACCCCTGTGGCCCTGGTGAAGCTAACGCACCCCGGCGTTGCCCAACCCCACAGCCTCAGGCCATGCTCCGATCTCTGGTTCCTAACCTGGTTGCCAAGTGCCTGCACTATAGGTCAAGTCATGTCTCCCATTCCTTCACACTGAATGTATGCAAGGTTGCCCGAACCCTCCTCTCCAAAAGCTACCCTGTGACCTGGTGGAAACCTTTGCTGTTACGTAAAGCTAGCACCATGGGGCTTGAAAGCGAGGCCCTCACCGGCCTCCAACTGTCTCAGGCCGGATTCACATGCTTTGACGAGGTAGAATAACGGTAACCAAGGCCCGGTCAAACAATGGTTTGTTAATGAGTGTGACAGGGTAGCCCCAGATCCAGCCCATGATCAGCTGTAGGTTCACTGCACTCCTGTGAATGGCCCGGTCTGCCTGGCGCTGCCCAGCTCACCCTACTCTCTACAGAAAGGATTGCCTTGTGTTGTTCTTCTTTTGTGCCGCCACACCTGCTTGTGCTCTGCACCCGGCAAAACAACCAGCACCTGACGAAGTAGAGAGTGGTCCAGTGGATCGAGACCCAAGTCCCCATCCTTCGGATAATTAAAAAGATTTTCAATTCGGATACACCGGCAGCAGCAATGGCTTCTGGACATCAATTACCCCAACAGCAACAAGCATCTGCCCATGCACCCTCGAATTCAAATATAACATCCCCGTGTCCCTCCACGCAATCTCTCTTGGACGCGATCGCCAAGCTGTCCAACCAGCCCCAGGTGCCCGCGAACAACAACATTGCGCTCGGTTCGTTTAATACCTCAGCCCCCGTCAACGTGTCACATGCCCCAGACCTGGCCCGTCTGGTATCACAACTCCAAGGGACATCACCAGCCCTATCCAATTCTTCTTTCAGCCCCCTATCTGCGCCTACGCAAACTCCGGTCCAGGTCTCCCCAGGACCCAACACACTGCCGATTACCAACCTGCTGTCCCAGTTCGCCAATGCTTCCCCGCCTGCTATTGACAGTGCCCAAAGCACACCGCCTGTGCCACCGACAGCAGCCACCGCGTCGCCATCAACGCAGTCACCCACGCCGCTCGCGCAAGCACCTACCGGTGAAGCATCCCCGCACCCTTCTCCGCACTCTGCCCTACACCAGCTCAATATCCTGAACCAGCAAAAAGTAGCGCTGGCGGCACAGCAAACATCATCCCCTGAAGGTATTCTTGCTCAACTCATGGGAACTGGTGGCGGCCCACCGGCTGGCCCGCCGAATAACCCCAATGACAAGAACGGCCCCAACTCCAACTTCCAACCAACGTGCATCGTATGCAAGGGCCCCCACGGCTGGGCCTCATGCCCAATGCTACGAGGAAATGTTGCTGCCCAAGAGGCCGTCTGCAACCACCTTATCCTGACGAAGCAAGCCCAGGTAGAACGCGAGGAGAACCGACAAGCGATAAACCTCATGCTGCTCAATAAAGGAATCGATCCTACCTGCTTCGGCTTCAACCAACGCAAGCAGTACAGTGCTACCGGCCTGAAAATGTTTGCGAACTCAAGTCCAGCCATACAGATGCCAGCCGCCTACCCTGTCCCGGCTGCAGCACAACCGCCTGCAATCCCCTCCGTCGCAATTCCGTCCCCACCTCCACCGATGCATCCCGCCCAATCCAACGACCAACTGCTGAACCAGCTGCAAACCCTGGTCCAGGCACTCCAACAACCCAATGGATCCCCACATGCGGCACCAAGTCCCCCGACTGCGACCTCCCCCGCCGTCCCACAACCAGGGACCAATGCGCCCATGAACCCACTTGTGGCTCCCCTGAGCAACCATACCGACTCGCAGCCATCCCAGCCGCCTGCCCCTGCCCCCAGGCCAAAGCCTGCAGCTGCGACCGAAGCTCGCACGTATATCAACGCCGACACCGTATCACCTGAACCAGTGCTGAAACGTGGACGTGCCGACCGCTCGCCAGATCCCGAGTGCACGCCCACACCGTCCGCGCGCCGGTCTCGAGCTATCAACCTCGAAGCTGAGGAGGCCCTCTTCCGTGAACTCTTCAACGTAGACTCCACACCAGCGAAATTGGTCCGCAGCGAACAAGCTGAACTCGACTTGCTCCGAAACGAAAGCGCCGCCAACACGCTGACCATCGAACAATTGTCGCGGCAACTCGCTGATCTACGTGCTGGCAAAGGGAAACCCAAACGGCGCGAGCTCGGGGTCCTGGACTTGCCTGCACGACAGGTCCTAACACGCTCAATCAGAGCACCGAAGGCTGGCGACCTGCTCTTTGCAATCATACCATCCCCAACAGGAAAGTACGAGCTCAAGCATGGCAAAGTGGTGAACGTTGAGTCCGACTTCATTTACTTCTCCTTCGGCTCGCAAGTGGTCTCCGACGACAACGCCATGGACGATGACGACGATCTCTTCGTCGTCGACAAGCACTTTGCGTTCCGTGACGAGTCCCGTGCCAACCAAGCCCTGGTGTCCCTTAATGAGCTTTTAAACTAGATGACGCTGGCCCCGATGGACTGATCTCAGGGCGACCGAATGCGGAAGGGCCGGAGCCACCCGAGATGGACCTTGCATCCCTTATCGCCCGCCTATCGTCCACTTCGGACCTCCTTACCCCGATGGCCCATACATTCTGCGGCCATCGGCTCCTGGGCGCGGTCGGCAAACTCTCTTCCATTCTTGTCTCCTCCCCGTCCACCGGTGGCCTCACGCGCCCCGAACATGGCCCCCGCCACGAACCCCTCGAATTCTACAAAGGCCTCCAAACAGAACTCCATGAGTGCCTCCGCTTCTTCTCCGAGGCTTTGGATGCGCGCTCTAAAAACTCCCCGAACACGGGCAACGTGCACCCCAGCGAGAATCCCATGTTCTCCGTGTTCTCGCCACCGTGTTTCCGACAGCCCACCACTGCACCCTTCCTAAGTCACTTCCGGGCCTCCCTTACACAGCAACCCGTACTGGCCCAACTCTTTGAACGCTGGTGCCACATGAACAACCACTCCACGTGGTTGTCAATTTCCTTTCAGAGCGTCACAGCGTTCTCTGACTGGCTGTGTGACGATGCAGCACTCTTCCAATCCCTCTTTGCCACTTCTGGGGAGTATGGGATATTAAAACAGTCATGGGCTAATGTCCTGGGGAAAACTTTTTCCGTCTCCAGGGATACCTCAGGACTGTCAACTACCTCCCCGTTCCCACCCTCACAGCATGGACTGAGTGACAGCCAGTCATCCGTTATATGCCCGTCCTTCTCCCTACACCCCCAACTCCCTGCATCAGTACAGTACTCCCTGATTTTTAGAGACTTGATCCTCAATCAAGATAAATGGCCTGACTCCCATCAATTCTTCTGGTTCCCGTCTACCCTCGATCCAGTGAATTTGTGGCGGGTACATTTCCCCGACCTGCAGCACATGCGATTCTCTCAAATTATCTCTGACGCCAAAGGAAAGTCTGTTTTTGCTAACTGCAAAGAATGTGACACCCGCTTCACCCTGTGGCGGCTATCCCCACCACACACAGCCGCATACCCGGACATCGCTCCCCTGCTGCACCCACTCTGGTCTGTTACCAAGGAAGCCGGTGCCACCGTAGTATCCCCAGCCCCCACGTTTCAAACCCTCCCCCGTGAACCGCACTTTCCTACCATCTGGGAGTCTGAACGTGCCAACAGGCGGGACCTGTTTGCACCTAAGTGGAATTTCAAACGGCGCCTCATGACTACCAACATCCCGTGGGAAAAGGTCTACGCGTCCTGGGACCGAGTAAATGCGAACATCCACCTGTCCACCAAAAAACATGTTCAAAAACTGGCCGCGCTGCGCATGACCACCGCCTCCACAAAAACCTCAGGCACCTGGATTTACGCCGTCTGGAGTCTGAGGGATGACAAAGTTTATATAGGACAGACCGGAGCGCGAACCCATCGCCGCTCCGTGGGGAAGCGAGGTAGTGAACATGTGCGGCTCGCGCTTGATGCACTCAGGTTATCCGGTACGGGTATCAACCTCCCATCACAGGTGTACTCATGGATCTCGCGCCTCGGCGTGGAAAACTTCGTTGTCACACCCCTTGAACACACTACCCCGCACCAGGCCAATGCACGAGAAAAGTGGTGGATGCTCCGCTGGGGCCTTGCAGGCCTGTTTAACCGCGACCTACCATCTCTCTCAAACAAAAAGTGGCTCTTCCTGAGCGACCGCAAAATCTGGCAAAACGAAATTTCTGCACAAGGGGGCTCGCTGCTGTCAATGGCGCGGAACATCCTGCAGCGGAAAAAACCACTCTCGCCACACGACTACTCGCCATCCCTACTGCTCTCAGTGGTCAGCTCCACCAGCCGGTACCTGCCCCAATCACAGCACCGATCCCTGTTCGATAAAGTGTCTCAGTATTTCCTGGTGCACCACCGTGTATGTATCCCCTACCGTATCCCCGTAAAAATCCCCCTCCTTACGCCAGACCTGAAGAATCAATTCTCTGCAGCGGTTGACACAGCAATCGATAGACACTCTGCTTGGCCGCCCCACCTGCGTGCATACCTGAAATCTAGAGTCCAGTTGATCCGGTCTAAAACCAAAACCGTCTCTGACATCCTGCTGAAAAATCCGTTGACTGCACTCCCTACTTCAGCCATATCGCAGGACCACACAGGCCCCTGCCCGTGCCACGCATGGGCACACCTGCCCAATGTACATATGGTCAACAACCACATCGTGTTTCGTGACCCCCATGTCCTCCGGCACATGTCCCCGAAAATTGCCCCTGAGGTTTTTGAACAAAACCTGCAGAATGCGTCGGTCCCCTCTTGGAAAGGCTTCACCAAAATGCTTCATGAAAACCAGCGTACACTACACACAGCCATGCCTGATGCACGTCAGTACACCAGTGTCGACATTATGTCCGATGTGCTGAAAGTCTGTGAACCCATATACCAGAAATCCGCCTACTCACACCCCAAACTGGTGTATGAGCCCTTCCTCCGCAAACAACAACAACTCATACCCAGCTTCATAGTACCAAGCGCGCTGGACAAATCCCCCCAGGTCCCAATCTTTGCCTGTGCTAAATTCTGGCTCACTGTGAACCGGTCGACTTTTTTGGAGTCACCACGGTACCAAGAACTCCTGCGCTTCCACTCCCGTGATGACGCCAGCTTTTCTTGCCTGTGGCACCTAACCGAGTCCATGCATTTGTCCGTGTTCGGTACACCCTGCCAGTTTACAAAAACTGTCGGGCGCACACCGCTGTCCCCCACGCTGCAATCCCACGCCTACCACCTGCACACTCACCACCCGGCTTCACGCGCGCTCAAAAATCGTGTGTCTACGCTGATCACAGCGCAGTGTAAAAAACTGACCTCCCGGCGGCCGGACATGGCCGACCAAACCACCCGCATAGCATTCGCCACACACGACATGCTACCCACGCGAATACTCAAGCAACGCGCACGCACACAAACCCCAGCGGGCAGCCCCATTCCCCTGGGTGCCCACGACCCACCTGATCCTGCCCATCCCCCAACACAGTCGTGTACACACGCGCTCTGCCGCCAGCCACCATTTTCGAAGCCTCTCCCCACACCCAAGTGCCGTATCTTGCCTAAGCACAAGTGGCGTGAAGACGTACCCGGCTCTAAAATCAAAATTCGTGAAATTATAGACCACAGCAACCAGCCGTTCAAAGCCCTCTGCCGTACACTAGGTCGCAGCCTCACATTGCTCTGGAAACACGCCTGCTCTAGGCCTAGCGCCTTGGAGTCTATATCTATGAGGGACTTGCAGGGTTTCGTCAACAATCTCTCGCACACGCCCGTCTCCAAAAACGCCAATTGGGTCGAACTCGACCTAGTTGAAATGTTTCCAAACATCCCCAGAGACAAAGTGGTCACCGCCGTAGAGTTTTTCTGGAAACTCCTGTGCCGTGACAAACAGCTGCCCCCCAAAACCGCCGGTTTTAAAATACATAAACCTGGTGTACGAACCATAGATGCTGTAGTCGCCTCCGGTAACTCCGACTCCACCTTCCATTTTGTGCCTTTCAGTGACCTCATGCTGTTGCTTAAGTGGGATCTGTTTTTTAATGATAGGTTTGTCCACTTTACCAGCGTGTTCCGGCAAACTACCGGGACCGCGATCGGTGGCGCCACTTCGGCACAAACGTCGTCACTCACCCTGCTGTACATGGAAGAATCCCTGAACAGGGTCGGTCTACCACCGTGCTTTCGTTATAGAGATAATTTCCTCCTGCTCATAGACCCCTCTCCACCCTTGCGCTCCCCATGCTTAAGTCTGCCTGAAGTCCAGGACCGACTAGCGACCTGCCTCGGTATGGAACTCACTGTTGAAGGGCAGAGTCGAACCTTGAGCTTCTTGGAGTCACAGGTGTCTTTCTTTGAGGGCAAGCCGTGTATCCAGGTAAAAACACCCTCTTTCTCTGGGGCACCTGGGGACCCAATCCCGCCTGCGCATAAACGCCTGATTGACCACCACAGCCCAAACGCACAGGCCATGCTCCGATCTCTGGTTCCTAACCTGGTTGCCAAGTGCCTGCACTATAGGTCAAGTCATGTCTCCCATTCCTTCACACTGAATGTATGCAAGGTTGCCCGAACCCTCCTCTCCAAAAGCTACCCTGTGACCTGGTGGAAACCTTTGCTGTTACGTAAAGCTAGCACCATGGGGCTTGAAAGCGAGGCCCTCACCGGCCTCCAACTGTCTCAGGCCGGATTCACATGCTTTGACGAGGTAGAATAACGGTAACCAAGGCCCGGTCAAACAATGGTTTGTTAATGAGTGTGACAGGGTAGCCCCAGATCCAGCCCATGATCAGCTGTAGGTTCACTGCACTCCTGTGAATGGCCCGGTCTGCCTGGCGCTGCCCAGCTCACCCTACTCTCTACAGAAAGGATTGCCTTGTGTTGTTCTTCTTTTGTGCCGCCACACCTGCTTGTGCTCTGCACCCGGGAAAACAACCAGCACCTGACGAAGTAGAGAGTGGTCCAGTGGATCGAGACCCAAGTCCCCATCCTTCGGATAATTAAAAAGATTTTCAACTCACTGACCCTTTGTTGTCGTTGTTTGACAACAACCCTAATCTGCAAGCTATTGTGTTGCAGCTCCATGATTCGGATGCCCGCGCTGTCGTGGAGCATGTTAAAAAAAGCTGTGGGGGGCCCAATAGGGGGATGAGTTTGTATTTGAGGGAATGGGAGATGCAGGATGGCTCTCCGGGGATTCATGTCTCGGGGGACCTGGCTGGTGGCTGGCGCAAATGGGAGTGCAAGGCCCAGCAAGTGCAGCGGGGGCATTGGGAGGACACCGCCCCCCTCTACTCCCTCCACTCCCAATCGCCATGGTCCTGGCATGCGGATTTGGAGGGCCACACCCTCCCCACCTGGTACAAGGGTACTGGGATGCACCCCTCCCTTTTCTTCCCCCTCACCACCACCCCCCTTTTTGGTGTTGAACACCATCGTGTCTCCATCCCCGTCGACGTCGTCGATCATCGTCATGTCGACGACCTCAAGGATTTCAAGCAATGGGGCCATGCTTTCCAATCTGGCTTCATTTCTGTCAATTGAATGGACAAGCTTCAGGATGAGTATGGGGAACTTAGGGAAGATGCGGGGCTCAATATTTTTAATGAGGATTGGCCCGCCGAGACTCGTGCAGGGGACAGTGACACCCGCCGCACAATGACTCCACCGGAGGGGGGTGCAATGTACAGTTTCGCAAGGGAGGTCCTCATACCCCACTTGGAGACTCATTTGGGTTGGAAGTGTCCGGTCGTGAATGTTACCACCTTTATTGTGGTGAAGGCCGGTACAGTGGATGTGGAAAAAAAACAGTGTTGGCACCGTGACAGTGGCCTCAGCTATGTTGCCGGCCCGGACCAACACCATGTTATTTGCTTGTTTCCGATGTTCTCCCCCACACCCGATGATGGTTGTGCTGGGGATTTTGTGGTTGCATCCCACACGGGCCTCCCGGACCCTTGGGTGGTGGCCCCAATGGCCCCATTGGACATCGCGGATGTGTGGTTGGGCAATGCACTGACTGTGCATCGCGGAGGTATTTGCCCTACCACAAATCCCCATCGGCCCCGTGTTTTTGCATGGTTTCATTTCGGTTGGTACCTCCAGGTTTGACTACAACAACACTTGCCCTGTTGTTGTTCCCCCTTGGGCCGGCAAAGCGGCTGCATCCCCCGAAGGGTCTCAAGGCCCTCATGCCACTTGTGGTGCAGTTGGTTGTGAGGTGTTGTTGGATGTGAGTGATGCTACCACAGTTTTTTGTGTTACATGTGGTAACGTGCCATTGTGCCCCACCCACGCCGTGGAGGGGCAGTGTGGTGCCTGTGAGGAGGGCGCTTGGAATCAGGGTGAGACAATGACGCAACACAGTGGTGTTACATGGGGTCGTTGTCCGGCCCCACTGCAGTTCTATACATGCCCGTTGATGGGGCTACTTTTTTTGCAGTTCATGAACATTTGTCCCCTAGCCCCCTTCGAGTTGGGGTTGAGGGTCACCCTTCATATGAGGAGTGCCCATGGCGGCAAATGCATGCTAACCCCTTGCCTTCTGTGGGCTCGGATGGCACTTTCCTTGCTTGTCCCCCCGGTTCATTGGTGGTTTCGCGGGGTTTGATTGGTGGTGTTGCTTTGGCTTCCACCGATACCACAATTGGCGGGGTTTTGCATTGGTTTGCACTTGGGCACAAGCACCACCTCATGGATGTTGCACTGGCGGAGAGCTATGGTTGGGTGAAGTGGTGGCCATTCAAGACGGTTTCGAGAAAGAAGAAGTCGAAGCCGAAGCCCAAGGCAAAGTCAAGGAAGGGCAAGGAGAAGGCCGGAGAAGAAGATGAGGACGTGGAGGAGGAGGAAGAGGAGAAGCGAGAGCTGTGGTGCATCTGCAATCAGGTATTTGTGGGATCCGGGCATGGGTTGAACTGTGTTGTTGTTATTCATTTAATTAAGTCCCGTTTATTATCTCAAATAATAATATCTCAAAAGCTAGGTAGGGTCACTGGTGGGTTTTTTTGTTCGGCCTGTCTTCAGCGCCTCCCTATATGGTTGCATTTCTTCAGGTTGAGTTGAATTGAATTGATCATCAACCTCTTCAACTTCTTCCCAGGATTCTTCAGTGGCCTACACATGTTTTTGCATGTTTGAGGGCAGTGGGGTTTGAACCTGCCGTCCCTGGCACATCAATCTGTGTGGCATGCGACGACTCTGCCGGAAGTGTTGCAGAATTTTCGGTCAATCTTTATGGGTGTTGGCGCCCTAGACTACCCTGATGCCTGGTGGAAGCAAACACTAAAATCGGCAATTAGGACACTGCACCTTGGGGACAAGATCACGGTCTCCATGTGGACTTCCTCGGTCCAGCTGGGCCGGCACTGGACTGTGCTGTGGTCCAGCCACAGGGATGCATGTTACCCTGCACTGCCCGCTACACATGCATGCAACGGACTGACGGAGGGAGGGTGGGTGGGAGTCAGTCCTAGTGAAATTATGAGCTGAGGTTGCCATTGGACGAAAGGTTGGGGTACAGACAAAGCCATATCCAGTGTACTAGCAGTTTGGCGTTGCTGTAGCTTATTGCTTGTCACTGTTGTCTCAGACCTCAACATGCTTCACTGATTTGTTTGCTTTTGCTTTGTTGTGATCAGTCCGTGTCTTCGTCCTCAACTCTTTCCTCAGCAAGTGTAGCATGCATACCTCTCACCCACCCAGTGCCATGGTCTTGAGATACGGCCGTATACCTTGTGTATACGGCCGTATACCCACGGTATACGGCCGTATACTCCCAGTATACGGCCGTATACCGCGAGTATACGGCCGTATACCTGCCCACCCATTTTGAGTATACGGCCGTATACTCCGAGGTATACGGCCGTATACTCGGAGGTATACGGCCGTTTACTCATAGTATTTGTTGCAAATTTCGATCTATTTTGCCTAGTTCTTTGTTAGAATTCCACCCTTTCTTCCTATTCAGGTCCAGTATGATCCCTGGCCACTGCGGATCATCACCGATTACGAGGTGGTCGAGCCCGAGGTGGAGTTGGTGGCGCCAAAGGCTGCCGCAGGGCAAGTGGTCTCCGGTCGGGAGTACATGGACCCCATTCCTGTGGGTCGGGGGGATGTTGCCAGTGCGCCCTCCGACGTGGCGTGCACCACTGGCAAGGACACGGGATACTATTCCCGATTGAATGTCCGTGCCAGTGGTGCACTTTACGACATTCGCCTGCCCATTAGGGTATTGGCGAATGTCGTAAAGGGGGGGGGGGGTTGTGGAGGCCATTTGGGGGGCTGCGGTGTGGAGCAAGAGCTCCGGGAAGGGGCGGGTTTTTTTGAGCACCAGGGGGAAAAAATGGAGCATTTCGGACTCCATCATGGTGCTCCAAAGTTTTGGGGGGGAGCCTATCTCCCTGGAGCACTCCCTCGCCCTCCAGGCCGAGTTGGCCTCGAGGGCGGGGAAACAGCTTGGGGGGAGGGGGCTGAAGCGGGCTCATGATGAGCCCGCTGAGCCAAGGGCCACCCCTGCACCCACCCCCACCCGGAAGGCCCCCAAGCCTTCCGGGTGTGGTGCTGCTGCTGTTGCTGTTGGCTCGGGGGGGCTTGAGGGGATAGGGGGGGTGGGGGGGATTAAAGCAGCTGCCCGCCGTGGCACATGCGAGGCCCTTGGGGACCTCGATGTGCCCAGCACCGCTGACATTGTCAGCGGTGTTGTGGCGGGCTTGGGGAAGTCCCGGCTGAACATCTCCCGAGACATCGGGGAGTTCAGCCGGACTTCCCTGACCTCCTTGACGGAGGCCAATGCCTCCCTCAAGGAGGAGCTGAAGGTTGCCCATGCTGAGGGTGACGCCAAGGACAAGAGGATTGCGGACCTGGAGACCAGATTGCCCGATGCCACCACAAGTGCCCATGACTGGCACCTCAAGGCCAAGGAGTTGGAGACGCAACTCCAAGCGGCCAAGGCCAACGAGGAGTGCGCGAGGTCCATTGTGGCCCATAGTGTCACACGGAGTGCACCCCCACCCCAAGGGTCTGGGAGTCAGGGCAGTGGGAGTCAGGGCAGTTAGTCCGCCTCCCCAGCACGTGGCCTGCCCCCAAAGCCGCAATGACTACCCCCATCCAACCCCGCCCTTGCAGCTTTATGCCGAGAGTTGGTGTACCGCAAGGTGCACATCTTGGGTGTGCAAGTGCACAATGTGCAGTTTGGGGCTATAGGGACACGCAGGCAGGGGAAGGATTGGCGCCGTGCGCGCTTGTGCAGCGGCAATGAAAGGCAAAGGGAGCTAATTTGCCTTTCAAATGCACATGCGCATGCAAATTTTCCAAGGTGGTTCCATTGGACCACCATTCAAGTGGTACAATGCGATACTTCACAAAGAATGCCGGGCGATCGCCATATGAGGGATCCTTCTCCGCTTTCCGCCATCTGCGTTGTCGGGGCGCATAGTGGTGGGGAGGTCTGTGTTGAAACAGGTGGAGTGCTCCATAGTCCCATGCAAGGGACCCCGATGCGGTTGGATGTACATGGAGGTGGTGTTGTGGATGCGAAGGCCTACAAGGGCTGGCCGGTTGTGGTTTTCAACTCCAAAGCCCACCACGGGTCTGCCCGATGGATGGGGGAGCGCTATGCCATTGTTTTCTACAATGGGTGCAACACAGATTACCTCCCCGATGAGCTTGTTGATGAGTTATTGGCCTATGGCTTTCGTCCTTGGGGCCACTAGTGAGCACCGTATACTACCAGTATACGGCCGTATACCTCCGAGTATACGGCCGTATACCTGGAAGTATACGGCCGTATACCTGGAAGTATACGGCGAAAGATTTGTGCTAAATTGTACATGCTGTGCGCCTGCTGCATGCGCCTGTGCGCACGGTTTCACTGGGCAACTGGCCCACATATGCCTGGCACATCTCTCCACAGCAATTATTGTAAGCAATATGTTTGCAAATGCCCATCCGAAGGAGAAGGGGCTTTGTTTGGAGAGCATTCAAGATTTTTGTGAGGGAATCAAACGCCGGCATTTGACCCCCTATGCAGTATGTGCTCTGCATCCACAAACGTCGACGCCAGCACCCTATTTTGTTTCACATGTTATGGCCCACCCTGTTTTTTTTACAATAGGATTGCGGGGAAAGAGGGCAACGGCAAAGACGTTTGTGGATGCAATCGGTAGCATCAGCATTGCTTGGTGACGATGTACTTTTGCGACCCCATGCCCAAGGCCTCATGATTATTTTAAAAGATGGTGAGGTGGATGTGGCCGACAAGGAGGCAATTAACCTACTCCGATGGATGCGGCGGCACCACCTTTCCATCCGGGCATTGAAGGGTTGCATGAGGACCACATGCACTTGGGACCATGTGATGGCAATGCGTAAGACCCTCACACCTTACCTATCCAAGGGGAGGGTTTTGGAGGTGGCCACTAAAGGGGGTACCCGGACATGTGGGGTGGTGGAATTGCATGATATTGTCACCACCGTGGTTGCATGTGCCCATGCCGAAGACAGCATTCGGAAGTATGAGGAGAATACATATTTGGCTGTTGTAATCTTTTCTGATGCCATTGTTTTTCATAATGCCAGTGCCACACGTTGTGACGTGTTTGTGGACCTATGGGAGGATAGGGGGGCACACCATGATGGTCAGGCATGGGCCTCATGGTGGGTTTTTGATGGGGGGGACGATATGGCCCATCCGCAAAGGATGGATGCCGTGGGGAAATTGAATGACCGAGTCAAAAAACTTGAAGCCGAGGGCGGCATAGAAATTGGGGGTACTCCCAAAAAATTATTGTGTTTTAAAAGTGGGGATGGGAAAGTCATGATGTCGGGTTTGTGTGGGAAATGTTGGAATTGCAATCTCAAGTATGACCAATTTCAAGCCCATTTGTTTGCAATTGCAGATTTTCCAGTGCTTCCTCGCATTGGGTCCCTTATGTCTTGCATCCCTCCTGTCCGCAATGTTGGAGATGTGGCACATTGTTGTGCAAGGGTGGGGACAGGCATTGGGAAACGTCTCAAGGACAGCGCCCGCACATGGGGTTCACCACGAGCTCTAAGGGCCGTGTCCCATTTCATTTCTAACCTCCGGCAAGAAGCAAAGCACATCCCTGTGGCTGAGAGAGCGATGTGTGCTCCCTCGAAAGGGAAGGAACACACTCTCGACATTAACGCCTCCCGTCTTTTTTTCGAAACACCTGAGTTGCACGCCGAGTTGGTGCGCATTGTTGCAATGTATTGTACCCATGTTGTGAAGTGGGAGGGCAACAGGTGGCTCAAAACCAGTGCCGTCCTGCACCTCATGTTGCAGGCTTGTTACTATATGCAAAAGATTTGGCGCCATGTGGGTCCTGTTCCCATGGATCAACGCCAACGTTATGCGTCCATGGTTACACAATTCACCAAGGCATGGGGGGCATTGGGGTGGAGTGTTCCGGTTTGGGTGCATTGGGTGGTGTGCCACAGTGGGGCACACCTCCAAAGGTGGGGGAATTGTATTAAGTTTTCCTCCATTCCCACGGAATGGAGTAAACAAAAGTTTTAAAATGGACATCCGCCATTGTTTTCAAGGGTGGAAGCTGAGCAAGCCTTATGTCACCCGATGGGGACTAAGGCATGCTCTGCACCTGGATGCCCTTGATTGGGGCATCCGGTTGTGGTTTGGGGAAAAGGGTTTGGGTAGAGAGGGGATCAAGTTTGGCATGCAACGCATGCGGAAGAAGCATCGTGCACCAAAGCACATGTAGGTATATATCATGTGATGTGCAATATGCGTAAGTGTGTATATTAGGTATATATAACATGGGGAAGTGGATCACTTTTGACATTTCGGATGGGACATCACAAAGGTTGCTTCTTGTGGTCTTCTACTTTGCTCATATGGTGCTCTTTTGTGTGTACAATGTGTTTGGGGGTTGCAGGGTCATGAGTAAATGCAAGGGGGGGGGGTAGGTGATGAGAATGGTGGCATGGGTGGGAGGCAGAAAGTCCTCGTATACTCCAAGTATACGGCCGTATACTTACGAGTATACGGCCGTATACTCCGAAGTATACGGCAAGAATACTTCTCCAATACTTCGAGTATACTGACAAATACCTCAAAAAGTGTAGATTGCCACACACAGGTGTGGGTGTATGGAATTGGCTTTCTGGTTTTTTGACCCCCCCCCTATTTTTAGGGTGCTAAACTCATTTTTTTATATCCCATGGGCACACGGAACGACTAGGTACATGTGCCAAAATGGCTGTTTTGGGGGGGTATTCTTGGTATGCCAGGTTATGCTCACCATAGAGTGGGAGCAGCGCTTTGGCCGCCACTTGCCCGAAGGCGGGCCGAAGCCACTCGCCGAGGGAGCACCCAAGGCCCGGGCCGGGGGTGCACCTCCACCACCGAGCGCGCGAGGTATCTCCCTGTAGGCATCATGTGCACTTGTGCTGTTTGTTTGCCCTTTTTTCGTGTAAATTGTACAGGTGTTTGTGTTCTTCCTTAGCGCAAGGGAATGCGGAAGAGCTCTTGTTAAGATGAAGGAGCGTCGGGAACTCAAGGAGCGCGAGAAACGGGAGGAAGAACAGAAAGGAGGCATATGCCTCACCCAACCCCTTTGCGGTGACGTGAGAATTGGCCCATTACGGGCCCATATACGTATAGGACTGGGTTCTCGTGTGGTTTGGGTTAGGTGAGACAACCTTGGAGTGGGGTTTGGGAGCGCGCCTCTTGTCTTTGACCTCTTAACAATGGCCCGTTACGTGCCCATGTATGTATAGGAGTGGGTTTTAGTTTTGTTTGGGTTACGTGGGACAACGTTGGAGTGGGGTTTGGGAGCGCACCTCTTGTGTTTTACCTCTTAACAATGGCCCATTATGGGCCCATATATGTATAGGACCGGGTTTGCGTGTGGTTTTGGTTGGGTGAGACAACTTTGGAATAGGGTTTGAGAGCGCACCCCTTGTTTTTGACCTCCCAATGATGGCCCATTACAGGCCCATATATGTATAGGATTGGGTTTTGGTGTCGTTTGGGTTACGTGAGACAAGCTTGGAGTGGAGCGCCCCTCTTGTCTTTAACCTCTCAACAATGGCCCATTACGGGCCCATATTCCTTTGGCTACCACGCGTAGAACACATGGCGCAAAATTTTCTCGTGTTTTTGCTTTTATCATTGTTTTGTGCTTTCGGGGTTTTTTCGAGGGTGCCCGATGCGATGGAACTATCTGTTTAGCACGATTCAACAACTTTCAAGGAGAGAATGACGGTTGCCTCCTGCCTCTTCCTCTGTATCGGTGCTACGCATGCTGCGTGTGTTGCGCGTTCTGCGCGTTTCTGTTTGGTGCCTCTGAGTTTGCCTCTGGAAGGCATCTACGCGTTCTACGCGTTCCGCAGGCCCTAATTTCTTCACACCCATCATCCAGCACTGTTTTTTCCATTTTGTCGTGTTTTTACCATGCTTGCACCCCTGTACTCTGCCACACACTGCACCGGTTTTGAATGGATGACAAACGTGCGTATTCGAATGACAATTGCCTCCTGCTTGTGCCTTTGCTTTGGTGCTACGCTGCCCACGTGTGTTGGGCGTTTTGAGTGTTGTCATTTTCCGCTTTTGACGCTGCCTGTTGAGACGTTGTACGTGTTCTACACGCTCTGCAGCATATTTTTTCCACACCATTGTTAGGCCGCTTTGCTTTTATGGTGCGTTAGCCATGCTTGCACCCTTGTACCCCGCCACACACTCTCAATGGTTACAAAAGGGTGGGAAGCTAGGAGAGTGGAAGCATCCGGAGAAATTGAAGCACGACGCCTTCGTTGTCTTTCAAATTAAACAAGCCCAGATTATGTGTGTGTATCTTCATTTTCGTCTCGCTTCTCGCCTTGCACCCTTCCCCCCTTGTGTCGCACTGGGGTGTCATCCCGGATCGGTAAATAGGAAGAAGAAAGGGGCCAAGGAGCGGCAGGACAAAGACTTTTGGTCGATGAACCTCACAACCTACCAGGTGTACCATGCACATTCAATGGTTGGCGGTTCGGTTTCTTTCGTGTGCACTATTTCTCGCTGCCTTTTGTCCTCCACCAATTACCCTTTCACCATTTTACAGGTGAAGGCCCCGGAGGGCAAGCCATACGCCCCACATGTGGTGCAGGATGTTCGGAAAAAAAAGGAAGGCTTCGTGAAATACAAAAAGGTGTTCTCTGTGTTCCGCACGTTCTATTGGTTCCCCTTTCTGTTGCCTCAGGAGCTCCCTTCGGTTGTGTGCTATGCAGGTCACGCGTTCCGGGGTTTTGCGGGTTTCGTATAGTTGCCTATATCTTCGCCTCTGCGGTTGCCTCTATCCGTCCTACATATTTTGCATGTTCCACAGATCCGCCCAGACCGACTGTGGACGTTGATCCAAGACAACGAGAGTACGGAGAGCTAGGCGGACGAGGAAGATGAGTCATTAGACGAGGAAGAAGAAGAGGAGGCAGCTGAGGAGGAGGAGGAGGACAAAGAGGTCAGTGATGATGGGAATGGGATCAAGAAAGAAGAGGAGGACCCCTCCTTGGCCCAACGGGCTCCCGCAGCACTCATTTGGAGGTAGCCCGCATGGCCGCACAACCAAAGGGGACACGTGCCAAGCACAAAGTCCTAACAGAGGAACAACCGAAATCGAGGCAGGCCTAGATCCGGCGGAACTGTCCCTGAAGAACAAAGAAAAGGCACACGGAGAGAGTCCATCCAAGAAGAAGAGCAAAGGCAAGGGCAAGAAGAAAGTGGAGGAGAAGCCGAAACATGTGCATTACACATTGGAAGGAGAACCACACAAGAAGATGCCCACATGTGCAACCCGAGGCGACAAGTACCAAGCTTGGCCCGCCTACGACAATGACGTGCAGGTCATGCAGCGCACCTTGGAGAGGGAATACAATGTGTCGCTTGGACGAGTATGCCAACACTACAAAGTGTGTTTGGCCGAGGATGCACAAGCCCGCCGCGAATTGGGCCTAGTGGTGCTTTTGGGGACTGACGTGCGGGCGTACAATGTCCAAATAATCCTCCGATGTGGCACAAAGAATGCACAAAGCACCGCCACCAAGAGAATTATTTGAGGAGCGATACGGCAGCACACCCCGCCAAGTCGCAACCGGGCTGATCAAGGGGGTGTCCGTGTGCACGAATTGTGTGGGAGCCCCGGACTGCCTATAGATTTTGGTGACTGCTCGGTAGGAGGCCTGCCAATGGCGAAATTGCAAGGGGAGCCCCCTTGCAGCAGGATTCCGCGCACGGCGCAGGGCGGACCAATTGAGTGCGTTCGGTGCGGAGGACATTGTTCGAGATGGCCATCTATATATACGTTCTGCAGGTGTACAACATGTGTTAGGTGTTGCCGCTCTGACGCCTCCTGTCTAGCGTGCCGCGCGTTTTCCGCGTTCCGCGCAAGCCACGCGTTCCAGATGTTGCACCTCTCTGTTGCCTTTGGGGTTGCCTTCCCGCGTTGCACGCGCTTTGCGTGGTCTGTACGACCGCAACTCTCGCGCACGGTCTACATGGCTGGCCTCATGGCCTACACCCGCACCGAGGACACAGGGGTCTACGTGCCCGATACAGGTGCCTGGACGCATGTTAGGACCAAGGATGCAAAGAGGCAGCGGCTGTGCATTTCTGTTCTGGGCGTTGTTGTACGGGTCTTTTGATTTGCCTCTAGAGTCACCTGTTGTGTTTTTTGCGCATGCTACGCGTGTTCCGCATTCTACACGTTTGATTCTGTTACTGCCTGTGGACGTGCCTTCCCATACTTCAGCCGTTGTGCGCGCTTTGCATGTTGTTCAGACAAGCTGGGAAGATTGGCCGCAGCAGTATCCGGAGTATGAGTATGAGCCGCGGAACGAATACCAGCCCATGAAGACAGATATGGAATCGATGCCTTCGAGCTACTGGACCCTCCCTTATGAGTCCGACCCCTACAAGTACCAGCCCCCCGCGTACCCGCCCCCGCCCACGTATCCTCCACCGCGGCATCCGGTGCTGCTGCCGCCGCCACCATGACACCCCCGCCACCGCCCTTGCCACCGCCACCGCTGGGATTGAAGTGGCGGCCGCCGCCATGGTCACAGTTGGTGGGGCCGCATGGCAAGCCGGAGACGGGACCTCCCCACACGGAAGGTGCACAGGTGCGCGTTGCATAGTACTATGCGTCCGAGGGGATTCGCATGTAGCCTCCGGTTGTGCCTCTGGAGGTAGCCCACGTGTGCTCCGCGTTCTGCCCGTTCCGCAGGTGTTCGGTCTGCTACCTCCCCGCTCGCCTATGGAGATAGGTGGCGTGTGCCATGCGTTTTTCCTATTCTGCAGCACCAGATCAAACCGGAGCAGGAGGAGGAGTCAAAGGTGCACCCGCGAGAGGACCCGCCGCAAGAGCCGAAGGTAGCCGAGAAGCCGATAGAGGAGCAACAGGAGAAGGAAGCTGGGCAGCTGCCGGACACGGAGAGTGCTGGGATGGCGAAGAGCGATGCGGACATGGGATTGCAGCCCCCGGAGCAAGCCGCAACGGCGGGAGAGGAGGTGGAGAAGGACGAGATAGTGCACATTTAGTAAACAGTCCGACCTAAGTTGCAGCTCACCAGGCAGCTGATTTTCAAACACACAGTTTTCCGATGGGGAAGGGGTTGGGGATGCACACGGGGATGAGTGGCCCGACCCAGATGAGGCACGTGGCCGACAGATCTCACAAGCCCTCTTCCATTCAAGAACGTCGTCACTGGCACACCGTGCACACTCACAGCCAACCCCATAGTGGTGGCATCGGCAGTCCGCACTTCCATTGGGGCACCGCTGAACACGGTTTTTTTTACGCCTTTATGCATTTCGTTGTGAACACTTTTTCGACGTTTGGATGACTGGTGGCCGCTGCAACCGCTGCCTTGCGTAGACCGTGGTGTAGGGTGTACGGACACCGTTTTAAGAATGGAACAATGGAATTATTCGTGTTGCCGCCGCCCTTGTTGCCCATGGCCCTTTGCACAGCTCTTTGCACAGCCGACCTTCTGGTACTCCTACCTATCTATGTGGATCTTGCGGCTCGATTGTGTGTGGGACTATGGGAGCAGGTGTTTGTGGCCAGGACAAAATACTGCATGAAGGTCTCATTTTGAGCTCAAATACTTAGGAAAACGGCATCATAATGTTTAAACTTTTCTTACAACCATCAAGATCATCAAACGGCTTGCTTTCCGTGTTGTACATGGTTTGCGTGTCCACTTTTGCTGCTGCCTCTGGAGGTGGTGTTACGCGTTGTGAGCGTGTTGCGCGTTCGGCGTCTTTCGGTCATGCCCCCTTTGCTGTCGCCTCTGGAATTGCTACCGGTGTCTTGCGTGTTCTACGGCGTCTTGCTTCTCAACAATCTTATTTTATGATGCCACCAAAATTTCAACCACCTCTGTACAACCATAGGCTCTCACAGGAGGGCTGTGCGGCCGATATCCAGTACGGTATCCGACGATCGGAGTCGTGGCTCATCGGATATAGTGAGGACGAGGTGTGGCACCATATCATGGCCCCATAGAGAATCTACAATGCCAAGCCCTACAAGCCCTACGGGACCACGGAAGGCCAAGCCTGGTACCCCTAGTACCTACGTACAATGCATTGCTCAATCTATTGGGGATGGTGCGGCCCATGCAGGTGGACGGGGTTCGGGACCGCAAGGGGCTACTATACAATCCCTACATGGCCAACATGGTGACGCGCTACCAATGTTACTTGATGCAACGGTTGCTACGTACCGATGTCGTCTCGCTACTAGGAGATTGCGATGGCCAATGGGCGGGGATGTGGTGCATGGGGACGGAGTCTGCGGCGATGAGTCTGCGGTACCCCACAAGGGGCTATAGTAGCAGGCCACTTGAAAATGTTTATTGCCCACAAACCGCACCCAACCGGGACCAAGTTGTGCTGCCTAGCGAATGCAACATGGGGGTATGTGGTGGACATGTACTTGTACACCGGTGCACGGGGCACGCTACGCCGTTGCGGCACCGCGGCGGGAAACTTTGATGCCAAGAACATCATGAAGTCGCGGGCATCGTTGCTACCCGAGGGGACGGTGCTATGTGCAACTCCTGCTTTGGGTCCCACGGACTCGCAAAGGAATGGGCTGCAAGCAAGCGGGCATTCCTCATGATGGCGAAGAGGTCTACGTACGGCGTTACGTTGGCTTCGGAGCAGGTGCAAGAGGGGCAAACGGCGGTGTGCACTTTTGCGGATTTCAAGTACAGAGTCTGCGTGCACAAGAATCCGAAGGTACGCCACAAACCCCCCCGGGTTGTGCCCATGCTGACGAATGTGTGGTTTGCCCGAAAGGGACCACCTCACCGACGAAGCGGTCGGGAAGTGCACCGCACAAACATGGGGAGCAGTTGTACCAACGGGGGGAACGTCTCCACCTCCGTGCGTGGTCGGACAACGTCATCGCCTACTACAAGCTGGGAGGACTGGCGACACCCCTTGACCCTCCGGCCGTTAGGTGCCCCCCCTGCCGCTCCGGGTGTGGGGCACCTCTCTACCTTGTTTTTTGAGGCCCACCCAAACGGCACTCTGTGCACGCGCGTGCGTGAGACGGGGGGTGCGGGTTACGCCCAAGTTGAGTACATATGTACCCACCTCGGCACTCTGTTCGACGGTGTCCCGTGATGCAGCAAAATGCCCCCAGTTCACTTTTGGGTTTCCCCACCTAAGCGCGAAACAAAGTTTTGGGTGCAGAGGAAAGGTAACAGGGGGGTTGCGCACTGTGCGCTGCTATTGGCACGCATCATGGCGCATTGGATCAACGAGGGACGCTACGTTCCCCTTCAGGACCTCCCTAGAGTGGGCGCGGACGTGGAGTTTAAGAACCCGCGGCCGAGATGTGGGACGACCTTGCCATGTTGGCGACATGGGGGAGCGACATGGAACGTAGGCCGGGGCAACGGGCCTCCGCCAAGCTCGGGGTGGTGTGTCGGGAGGTGAGCACCATGGTGGAGGCCCAGACGAATGAGCCTCCCCTCGTGCCATTGTCTTGGGTAGGGTACCGTGCGTTGGCGCTTGTGGGGGGGGGGTGTTGCGCGTGCCGTTTGGGAGCATTGTGCCCTACTCTTGGGGGGGGGGGCTTTTTGGAGAAATCCAAATGGGGAAGAAGAGGAAGTTGACGTCGGGATGACGGGGCGTATTGCATCCATTTTGGGTGGGAATGGGTGCGGCACGGGCCCACATGTGTCCTCTAACCCCCACGTGCCAAGGACATGGCACACAATGGGAGCACGCCTCTTGTCGTTGGTCCCCCAGAGGGGACGTATTCCATCCATTTGGGGGGGGGGGGGTTGGTGCATTACGGGCCCACACGTGTCCTCTAACCCCATGCATCACCGCCACCCTCCACGTGCCAAGTACATGGCACACGATTGGAGCGCGCCCCTTGTCGTTGGTCCGCAAGAGGGGACATATTGCATCCATTTGGGGGTAGGAATTGGTGCAGCACGGGCCCACATGTGCCCTCTGGCCCCATGCATTACCCCTACCCTCCACGTGCCAAGGACATGGCGCACAATGGGAGCGCGCCTCTTGTCGTTGGTCCCCTGGAGGGGACGTATTCCATCCCTTTCGGGGGGGGGGTCGGTGCAGCACGGGCCCACATGTGTCCTCTCACCCCATGCATCACCCGTACCCCCCACGTGCCAAGGACATGGCGCAAAATGGGAGCGCGCCTCTTGTCCTTGGTTCCCAAGAGGGGAGGTATTCCATCCATTTCGGGGGGGGGGGTGTAGTACGGGCCCACATGTGTCCTCTAACCCCATGCATCACCGCAACGCACCACGTGCCAAGGACACGACGAAGCAAGGCAGTGCGCCCCTTGTCTTTCCACCACGCCACACACAATTATGCACTCCCTGAGGTACCTGGGAGTGCAGTTGGGACACCTGACTGTGGAACAGGCATATGGCACGGTAATTGCCAAGATGCTCTTGGGAGCCCGGTACATCTCGACCCTTCCCCTCACGATAGGGGAAAAGGCATCCGTTTTGAAAATTTGGGCTGCACCGTGCGTTTACCTCACTGCGAAGGTCTACTTTCCCCCACCCTCAGTGGTACAGCAACTCAACGCCATACAGTCCGTGGCTCTAGGCCTGAACAGTTGGGGTCTTACACGGGACATTCTGGTTGAAAGGGCGGCCATGGGAGGTATAGTGCTGGCTCCCTTGGGCTCTTACGCTTTGTGGATTCACTCACAGGGTTTTGTGCAACATGTGCGCGGTACCACCCCGGGAGGAGTTCGCTCCGTTGATCAGTTTGAGGACTGGGCGCGTTCGGTGGGGATGGTGCTTACGCCCGACATGCTTCCGT
Organism: Eutreptiella sp. 'Long Island Sound 2002'; assembly: GCA_964036045.1. NCBI lineage: Eukaryota > Euglenozoa > Euglenophyceae > Eutreptiales > Eutreptiaceae > Eutreptiella > Eutreptiella sp. 'Long Island Sound 2002'. The sequence goes on from OZ038381.1 coordinate 115,183,238, forward strand.
ATATTCGATTGGCTCCGAGGACACGTCGGCCCCCGGGTCATCTGGGCACCTCATGTATAGCGTACTCTCGGTTGCTTCGGCGGTTCGCAACGCCACCACCTCCACCAAGCGGACGAGAGGCCCAATTAGGAGTATTGCATTCCTCCTTTTCACGGACTCCAGGGGATGATCAGCAGCCCCGCCGAAACTGGTGGGTTGTGGATTTGCCTCTTGGCGTGAGGTTTTTAGCGACGGGTATTTGCGGCTTGATGTGTCACGGCAGCTCAAGCCACACTCGCGAAAGGTTCTGACCTCTGCGGGATCTGCAGTACACTCAGTCCAGTCGGGGCTTGCGGAGCGGAGGCAGCGGGCTCCTTGTGACATGGGGTCCTGGCCGGTTAAGTGGAAATCCCAGAATGTCTTAGTTGCAATTTCGCGGGGCGCAACACCACCAGTCGCTGGCATGGGTTCGCGGACGTGGGGGCTGTTTCGCAAGTTGCGCATCCCTGGATGGGATTACGATTTCGTTCGCCGCGCTCTCTGCCGGAAACTGGCAGTGGCCAGCCGATTAGTGGCTATGACACGATGCTGTAAATGTGCGTTTGACGGCAAGGACGAGACTCACGCTCACGTGTTTGGGGAATGCCGATTCGGACAGTTCGGATCGAAGCAGTCAGGCACACCTTTGATTCCCCCCAGGAACCACAAGGCACTTCCATCGATTTGAGCTATAGTTTCTTGCAGAAGCAAGAGGTGGCACTTACAACTGCGCAGGGAATTCTTACCTGGTCTGGAATGTCTGTTGCTTGGTCCCAGCGATGTCACGCCGTTTTGGGGAAACAGACAGTCTCCTTGCACACCATGGTCGCTCAGTGGGTGTCTAAGCTGGAGTTTTGGTGCCAGTCGACCAACGTGTCAGTGCATCGATCATCTATATCCCCTTTGTTGTCTAACCTTCGTGCATGGATTGACACTGGGTCCTTGGGTGCCTACTGGCACGTCCCGAAGGGACCACGCTATTTGCTTTCCCTGAATGATTCTCAGCCTGCTAGTTTGAAGAGCAAAAAGTTCTCTGATCACATTTCTAAAGTCTTGAAGGAAGTAGACGAGCTACAGAGAGGGGGATGGACGGTGGTATTCACCGATGGCTCTTCCAAGCGAGTGGGGGGCTAGGACCAGGCTGGATACGGCTGCTTTTATGGCGACCGGCACCCCCGAAATGTCAGTGCCCACGTTCCAGAGGGAGAAACGCAGTCCAACAACAGGGGGGAGGTCAGGGCAGTCCTTTGCGCCCTGGAGGCTAAGTCGGACTCTGAAAAGATGACAATAGTGGTAGATTCAGAGTACGTTTATGATGCGCTGACCAAGCACATTCTCAAGTGGGAAAAGGCGGGTTGGCGATCCTCTTCGGGGGCAGTTTCGCACAGCGACCTCTGGACGTCAGTTTTAGCCCAAATGCGGCGTCACCAATAGACCGCACGTTTCACCTGGGTTCCTTCACACATAGGGATAGTGGGAAACGAGGGCGCCGACCAGTTAGCTGAAAAAGGCCGCTTGTCCCACCCGTACAATTTGACTCGCTTTGCTAAGAGGCCTGCTTTTGATGATGGTTTGACCCGCCAGGAGACGGACCTGCCTTCTCATTGTTCCTGGGTTTTAAGTGAGCCTGGGAAGAAGTGGAAGCGGGGGGGGGGCCGAGTATACAAGCAGTGAAAGGAGTCTCACCAGTGCAGAAAATGACAGTGCAGGGGAGTCGGAAGTGCCGTTTGATGGCGGGATCATGGATTCTACGGACAGTGGGAGCGAGGCTTACATAGTGGCGGGGAATCGGGCGACGAGTATGAGCGATTTTTGGCTCAATTTCTGGGTCCTGACGGATTGTCGCCGCACAAACGCAGAAAGCCTTAACACAGAGGGCACCTCTAGCACCTGACCTTCCTACTCTTCTCGCGCTTCGCTTGAGCGCATGCTAAAGGAGATCTAGCGTGCTCTTCAACCTTCCTATTTGTGCTGTCCTCATGGGTATTTGCTAGGGTCGTTGTACCACACATTTCGGGTTTGAGCTGTAGAGTTGTCAGTGACAGTCCTCTTTGAATTGAGTCACCAGGTGCCCTTTTTGCCCACAGAGCCATGCATCCGCCTACTCCTCTGTGTATTTTATGTTTGACGTGGCGGTGCTTGTTGGCGGTTCTGCAAGTATAGCACCGAAGTGGTTATTCGGGTACCCATCGTCGTAGTACAGCGGTCGTGCGCTTGCCCCGAGGGCCGGTGAGCGTTGGTTCGAGCCCCGGTACGGGCGGCCGGTATGGGTACCAGGCATGGTGTGCGGCGTAGCTTGCCGTGGCTTGAAATGCGTACTAGGTGTGTAGCCCTCGTAGAATACTTGGGTATCTTCCGGTAAGGTATCTTTTTGGGTGCAATGCATATATATGGGACGTACAGGGGTGTCGGAAGTGCCGTCTGGTGGCGTGACCATAGATTCTGTACCATACATTTCAGGTTTGAAATGCAGAGCTGTCAGTGACAGTCTTCTTTGAACTGATTGGTGCGGAGCCGGATCTTGTGAGCGGGGGTACCCGGTTAGTCAAGTATCCAACTCTATGCCAGCACAATTATGCACTGCCATCTTTGGGTTTGCCTTTGCCTTTGCCTTTGCCTCCTCGCCCCTTCTTGGATGGTGGCACCGGTGCGGACATGGGGTTGAGTAGTTGAGTAAGTGGAAACTATGCGGTATTCGTAGTTGGGGAGAATCCCGGGTTAGGGAAGCACTGCATGTTGGGCGGAAGGGGGGCTTGGGATCCTTGGGTGAGAGGGTGTGAGATTGTGAGGGGACAAGACAATGGGGTGCCCTGAGTTGGCAGTTGGCTGCTTGATGTAGCTTGGGAGACCGGGTAGGGGAGTGCCACTAGATAAGGTTGAGAAGCTTGCGAGTACGCATAAGGGGGTGCGCAGGGAGCATTGGAGCCGTTTGAAACGGAGAGGTGGGGGGGTACACGTTGGGTTACAACCACATCCGGGTCTTCTTCCACGGGGGCAACAGGGGTGAGTGGTACCAGAGGTGAAAGAGGAACGTGGGTGTAGGGCAATGCAACCACTACATTGTCAGGACTAGGTACAGGGGCAGGGGTATTCTTGTTTTTCTTTTTGCCCCCCATGGCTTCTTTAGAGCGCTTCCGTTTACGACGCTTGGTAGGTGGTTTAGCGCCTCCATTTTTGGCAGGAGGACTTGGTGCACCACGCACCCTACCTCACCCAACGGTGGACAAGTGTGCACATGGAGAGCAGTACTGCACAAGACCCTAACAACGCTCGCCGTATTATACGGGTCTTAACGTTGAAAAAAAGTCAGTTCTAGTAAAACCCCATCAGGCAAGCAAGCTTAAGGACTCCGTCCGTTCTCTTATAGAGCGTAGGGCGGAGCCTTCGGCAACCTAAACAAGGTTTGCCACGCGCATTTCGTGTGGCCAATTTCCCTTTAATGCATCGTGCACGTGCCCACACTCTATAACCCTACATTTTCGCGAGTGCACAACCGTGCACTGTGCATAACCAAATAAACTCTACCAAGAGGTGGCCCTCTTGGGCTTACCTACCTTACTCACGGGCTTCCGTTGGGGTCACATACACACCCAATACTTTTTGGACGACCCGCCGGCGCATAAGAACAACCCCTTGATGCAAAGCTTCGCCCTGGTGTCTCTCACACACACCAAAACCCTCCCACGCCCGATATGCAGCAGCAGCATGAAGTGCCCGAAGGGATTGTTCCAGGGGGGGAGGGGGCCACATTGATTGTCATGAGGGAGGCCGGACTTCCAAAGCTTCGGTATGGAGTGCAAGTCAAAGCTCTTTGGCGGGATTTGAGGACATTTGTACCCTTCGTGAACCGGCCGTTTGAATCCGAGATTCACGATACCGTGAATTTCACCCAATTTTGCTGTGTTTTGCTCGTAACTTGGTGCTATCGTGTGCTTTTGTCATGCTATCTTCGCCCAAAGTAAGATCCAACAAATGTGTGCAATTTACAGTTTTGAAGTAGCCGCATGGTTCAACACATTTGGTGAGATTGGCGTGAATGTGAAATTCGCGCATGAATTCACGCTAGATTCACAGATTCACGAGAATGTGAAATTCGCACGAATTTCGTACGAATTCGTACGAATTTCGTGCGAATTTCGTGCGAATTCGTACCAATCGGCCCCAATTTTGTCTTGTCACTGCTATTTGTTGCACACATTGGATATTGAACAATTTGTTTTGTAGATCAAATCAAAACATTACACATTACATTTCTTAATCTTTGTTGCGTTGCTCACAAATTTGTTGGGAAGGGCATAGGTTATAGGTGATAGTGGATGCAGTGGTGGGGGGTCCATTGGGGTCGAACCATTGTTGCCTTGCTCACACAGTTGTTGGGAAGGGCAAAGGTGATAGTTGCTAGTAGATGCATGAGGGTGGGGTGGGGGGGTCCATTGGGTCAAACCATAGGAGCGTAATCAACCACGTCTAGGGTTGGGAGGGGGGGGGCGGGGGCAAGGAGACCCCCCACTTACAGCCCCTGAGTGTCTGCGTGTGGGGTTATGAGGGTGTCTTGCTTGTTGCAGTGCGGTTAAGGTTAGGGAAGGTATCCTTTTTCTCTTCACAGGTTTTGTGTATTGAGTCGCTTCCCAATGGTGTTGCCTGGCTTCTCACCACAGTCAGCCGCATCGCGTCGCGGCACGGCCTGGCTCTGCAGGATCCAGCACGAGCATTCTGTAGAAGGGGTGATTGGGAGCACAGATTGTGGGGTATTGAGAGGCCTCTTCTTGTGCACTTTCCAATGTTGAACAGGGACGGCATTGCTATTTCAGGATTGCGTACAGATGGGGTCTAGCCTGTGCTGATATGAAAGCAAACACGTATGTTTGTGTTTGTGTTTGGGTTTGTGTGTTTGTGTAGGGGTTTGTATGGGTGTGTGTGTGTGTGTGTGTGTGTGTGTGTGTGTGTGTGTGTGTGTGTGTGTGTGTGTGTGTGTGCCGGGGGGGCAGGTATCGGGAAATGTGTGTGCTTGGTTCTTTGGTCACCTCACGCCGTGTGTGTGTATGTGTGTATGTGTGTGTGTGTGTGTGTATGTGTGTGTGTGTGTGTGTCTGTGCGGTGTGTGTGTGTGTGTACATTGCTGCACTTTATGTGTGTGTGGGTGCCGGGGGGGCAGGTATACGGAAATGTGTGTGGGTGTGGGGACTCCGGTACATGCATAGGTGGTGTTGGTGTGGCTCTTCTGCCAGTGTCCTGCAAAAATGGTGCGAGATTCGTACGAAGTTCGCACGAAATTCGTGCGAATTTCGTACGAATTTCGTACGAATTTCGTCCCTCAATACGTACCGTGAATGTGGTTGTTACGAATTTCGTACGAATTTCGTACGAAATTCGTACGAAGTTCAAACAATTTGCATGAATTTGTGTCATTTTTGTGTGTGTGTGGGTGTGCCTGGTCGGAGGGGTTGTTGTTTGTGTGGGCGTGGGTGCATGGTGTGTGCGTGCCTGGGTGATATGTGCATGCATTGGTGGTTCTTGGGTTCCTGGGTGGTTTTGTTGAATCATGTGGGACAATACTTTTGTGTTGTTTGTAGTTTGTGACTGTCTGTCGTTTGTGTTTGTTGCTGCTGAATGTCATTATGTGTGTTTAATGCCTGCTTTTGACTGCGTTGGTATCGCTGTTTTGCTTGCTGCTTGTTGTGCTTCGTCTGTCTGCTGCTCCTCACTGGTGACTGTTGCTGATGACCTGACTGTGTTGTTCTTCTGTGTTGTTGTTGTGTTGCTGTGTTGTGTGCTATGAGTGGGTGTGGATGGTTGGATGGGTGGCTGCCTGTTGTTGAATCATGTGGGACAATACTTTTGTGCTGTTTGTAGTTTGTGACTGTCTGTCGTTTGTGTTTGTTGCTGCTGATTGTCATGATGTGTGTGTAATGCCTGCTTTTCGGCTGTGTTGGTACCGTTGTTTTGCTTGCTGCTTGTTGTGCTTCGTCTGTCTGCTGCTCCTCATTGGTGACCGTTGCTGATGACCTGACTGTGTTGTTCTTCTGTGTTGTTGTTGTGTTGCTGTGCTGTGTGATATGGGGTGATTGTGTTGTTCTTCTGTGTTGTTGTTGTGTTGCTGTGCTGTGTGCTATGGGCTGAGTGTGTTTGTTCTGCATAAAAATGATACAAATTCATGCAAATTGGTCGAAATTCGTACGAAATTCGTGCGAAATTCGTGCAAATTTCGCACGAATTTCGTAACAACCACATTCACGGTACACTTTGGGGACGAATTTCGTACGAAATTCGCACGAAATTCGTACGAAATTCGCACAAATTTCGTACGAATTTCGCACGAATTTCGTACGAATTTTGCACAATTTTCGTGCGAATTTCGTACCATTTTTGCAGGACCTTGGCAGAAGAGCCACACCAACACCACCTATGCAATAACGAAGTCCCCACACCCACACACATTTCCCTGTACCTGCCCCCCCCCCCCGGCACACACACACACACACACACAAACACACACACACACACAGACACACACACACACCCATGCACAAACACACACATACCCTCAATGAAAGCAAACAGCCCCCCATGCACTCGACCCACACCCACACACTGCCCGCTCACACACCCTCATACGTACCTGGACAGTGGATGTGCCACGGTTAGATGTTTAGGGGGGGGGGTTCTGTGTGTGTGTGTGTGTATGTGTGTCTGCCTGTGTGTGTGGATGGGTTTCTGCGGATGTGTGTGTGGGTGTGGGTGGGTGGGTCGTTGTGTCCATGTGTAGTTGGGTGTCCGGTTGTGTGTGTTTGTGTGTATGCGCGTGTTGGTGTGAGGTGCAGGAAGGGTGTGTGTGTATGTGTGTGTGTGTGTGTGTGTGTGTGTATGGCTTGTGCGTATATCTGGTTTGGTGCTCCTCACATCCTCACCCGCCCCACACACACAGGCGCACGCCCACACCCATAACCAAAAAGACAGTCATACACCCCCCCCCCACACAGAGACACACACACACCCATGCACAAACACACACATACCCTCAATGAAAGCAAACAGCCCCCCACTTGACCCATACCCACACACTGCCCGCCCACACACCCTCATACGTACCTGGACAGTGGATGTGTCACGGTTAAATGTTTAGGGGGGTGATTCTGTGTGTGTGTGTATGCGTATGGTTTGTGCGGATGCGTGTATGTGGGTCGGTGTGTCCATGTGTAGTTGGGTGTGTGGTTTTGTGTGTTTGTGTGTGCGCGCGTGTTGGTGTGAGGTGCGGGAAGGGTGTGCGTGTGTGTGTAAGGCTTGTGCGTATATGTGCATGGTTTGGTGCTCCTCACATCCTCACAGACAGTCGTACATGTACCCCGCCCCCCACACACACACACCCACATGCCATTAGTGGAATCAAACCGCCCTGCCACCCCACCCACACCCACACACGGCCCAGCCACACATACGCACACACACCTGCATAGTGGATGTATCGTGGTTAGGTGTGTGGGGCGGGATCATTGTGGGTGTGTCTATGTGTGTGTGTGTGTGTGTGTTGATTGGTTTGTGCGCGTGGGTGCGTGTTTGTGTGTGGGTGTGTATCCATGGGTCCGTGGTTGTGTGTGTGGGTGTGTGGGTGTTGGTGTGAGGTTTGGGACGGGTTTGTGTGCGTATGTGGTTGGGTGGCCCCCACATCCTCACACACACCAACACACAGACGCACGCCCGCACGTAGAAACAAACAGGAAGTCACGCATCCACCCACATGCAAACCCAACCATACAACCATACACAAACCCACACAAACCCACACACCCCACACAAAGGCACACCCACACACATGTGCACATGTTGCCTGTAGCCAGGGTGCCTGCAGGGGTGTTTGGGGGGGAGGTACCCCGGGTGTTAGGACAAATGAGGGGGTGCATGCACAAGGGTGAAATTGGTATGAATTCACGTAAATTCACGTGAAATTCGTACGAAATTCGTACGAAATTCGTGCGAATTGGTGCGAATTTCGTACGAATTCGCGTGAATTCACGGCCGCGAATCGGCTACAGGCTTGCCGGGTTTCGGCACCTCTCATTTTGGGCACGGTTCGGACATGATGGATGCTTTTGGGGCGATACCTTCATTGGATGATGCGTAACGAAGCTAGGGGAGGAATTTTGGCCCCTCAAATCTCTCGGAATGAACCAATAATATGGCATTTCCCCCCCAAAAACCTCAAAATTTGGGTAAATTCACATGAAATTCACGCAATTTTTCAAACGGCCACTTAACGGCCGTTCACGAAGGGTACATTGTTGTCTCATCCACGAAACTGTGTCAAGATGCTCGGGCCACACTCCAAACATGGATTGAAGCGCCCAAAAAGCCTTTGCGCCCTGAGGTAAAGGCAGCCAACCTGATCACAACAGAAAAAAACCGATTCACTCGCAAGATAGCGACATGGAACAGTATGATAACACAAGAGATGTGGAAAGAAACTATTGAAGATAGCACCGTGCACACGTTGAGAGCAATCCTTCCCTCCAAGCCCTAGTAGGGAAACGTTCGAGGCAGGGTGAGCACTGCCGTGCTCGGCCGCTACCGGGCTTGCTGCTCCTAACACCTACACACGCTACTTGGCGTTGCTAAGTCAATGGTCCCTCAGGCCCTATTGGCCCTCTTGTGAGGTGGCAAGAGAACACGGCGCTAGTAAGTGGCCCTGGCCTAGCAGGGACACCACTACGTGTGCTGCCATTGGAGTATGTAGTGTAGTGGGGTCTCCTGCCCCACTTTTCCGTATGGCTAGGTGCGTGGGTTAGCTTTTGGCCACTCAGCAAAAAAGGGCGTTCTGTATGCCGTTAGCACACTTGGCCACCCCTCGTCTTCAAGAGGTAGGGCTTTTGCCGTTCCCCCATTGGACAGTCGCCAGCACAGGAATTGGGCGCCATAGGAGTGGCCATAGTAGCTGACTAGGACGTTCGGTCCGGCATCAGTGAAGGCAGTTCGCTGCAGTCACACCCGGGGAGTGAAGAGAGACACATACACCACAAACGTAGCACAGTTAGGGCTATGGTATATTCCCTTGGCATGGGTATAGCAGAGTAGAACCCTACGGGTATGGATTAGTTAGGGATCCTAACTGTGGGCACACTTGTCCCCAAGGAGGGTTAACAAACCTTGTCCTATGTCACCTTGCTTGCCTTTTCGCCCTGGTATAGGAAGCCACTGTTCATCGCTGGCACCCCAAAGGTTATCACACCAGGGCACATCCTCATGCAACAGGTGGTCAACAAGGCACTCACTCGCCAGGTGGCTGCAACCATGATAAGCGGCCATCTGGCACACGCTAGTAACCGTGCCCTAGACCTTGCCCTCGAAGTGGCCTACAAGAGGGGGGAGGAGCTGGAGGCGGTGAGGGGGGATCTGGAGGAGCCAACGAGGGGAGGCAGAAGGCCGAGGTCGAGGCAGCACAGCCGAGGGTTGATCGAGGTGGAGATCGAGGTGGAGATCGAGGTGGAGGCGTTGCGGAGGACGAGGGATGACCTCCAGCAGGGCGTGGGGGTGGCTAAGGCGCAGGTGCTCAGCCTCACATTCACCCTCAGTACCACCTTCACCGCCCAACAAGCAGGGGTGCAAAGTCAGAGTAGCAGCAGGACTGGGAGTGAATGACTCCTTGGTTTGCTGAGGGGCTTGCCTAAGGGCATTTTTCGGGGGGAGGAGCGATATGGGGCCCAAGTGGACATGTGCCACTTGGGCCTCGTGGGAAGCGGAAACCCCAACCCCTCCAATTTTAGGTTGACCAGGGTGGTTGCTGCTACCTTGAGGCCTCCCCTCACCCCCTTGGTTGCGGGGCTCAATGAGTATTGCACTCGCAATGCACCAACCTGGTTCACATGGTGTAGCATGCAAATTGTTCACCCCCAAGGGACGGACTCGAGACCATGGGCCTTCACGCCCATTTGTGTGATCGGGGGCCCATGGCGCCGATTGTGTGTCTGGGGTCTTTCAGGGGAGGAGATTTCTGGACGGAGAGTGGTGGCCTGCCGAATCCCTCCTTGAGGGACAAAAAGCGGCACACCAGTGTGTGCAAGGGTAGTGAGGTGGGGGGTTGGGCATGCAAGGCCACGCCAGAAACCCCGCTGTTGTTCAGCACCCGGGCACTACACGCTCCATTGCCATAGTTGTCGCGATAGTTATCGCGGTCTAAGTGCGTGCTCTAACTAGTTATCGCGCTGGGTTATCGCGCTCTAACCGACTTATCGCGGGTGTTATCGCGCGAAAAACAATTATCGTGTTATCGCATGGGTTATCACGCGTGTTTTTTGGGCCCCTGCGTCAAAACCATCCCTCATTTCCCACCCAGGACCTCTGATTGTTCATGGATACTGCTTTTAATGAGGTCCCGAGGGCTCTGAATTCATCTAACCTGCGGCGGTACACTGAGTTGCAATGTCCCAAGGCCTGGCGGCGGCGGTTGAAGGCTGTTCAGAGGCTGGTTTGAGTTCTCTCTGCTCTTTTCAGTTAGAGCAGAGTTAGAGCAGAGTTAGAGCACCTTGCTCTAACTAGTTAGAGCACTAGTTATCGCGCGATAACTCAGTTATCGCGCAGTTCTCGCAGGTAGTTGTCGCGCACCCCTCCTCCATCCCTCACTAGGACAAACAAGGCAAAATAGTTGGCACAAAGCATTTTTGGGCTTTGTTCACACAAACTCCTCGATCTGCGAGGCCTTGGCTGCCTCCGGTCCCAAAAGCCCTTGCCCCATGGCGTTCATGGACATACAATGGTGCATGTGGCGGAGGAACATACTTGGCGTCACCACGGCCCAACCCTTGAAACAATATTTGAGCCTCCTCTTGTAAGGCCCATGCCTATACTCTGTGGGAATGAAGGAAAACTGAAAAATATTCCTCCACTTCTCAGCAAAACCAGGAGAACCTGCCAAGCACCAATGGATCCACCTAGTGGGGAACCAACTTGAGTCTCCCCAAGCTTTCGAAAACTTTGTGGTCAACGCACGGTGGCGTTCCACTTGGGTTAGAGTGTATGTCTCCCTCACCCTCCAAAGCTGATACAAACCCTCAATGCGTTTCACCATGACATGCACAACAACCTATAATGGAGGTCCACCAGGGGTCCTCACGGAGGGGACATGCTCTTTGAGGCAATCCACAAACTGCATTTGGAAGGGGGCGGAGGTGAGGAACACTTTGGTGCTCGTACGATCAAAATCTTTTTCCTTAGCCCTTGAGGCCGAGGGGAGACGTTACCTCAGAGGAATGCCTAAGGTAAAATCCTTGAGGGCTTGTGTGAAGGCCTACAAAGCTGCAAGAGCTTGGGCTTTACCAGGGGTACCAGGGGGGGGGGGGCTGAAGGGTGGTCTCCGTGCGCTTTGCAATGCCATTCAAAATGCAGCATGCTGCGTGTTGGTAGGCCGTGTGTCAGGGGTCACACATCTCAAAAATACCCCCTATCTGGAGGTGAACTCCACCCCCATTTGCTCAACAATACCATTGGGGTCTTTGCACAACCAACACTTAGAGCCAGCCCCACCCATTGCTTGCATCCCTTTCCCATCCCCCGTCAAAATAACAATGCAAGTCAAATATTGGTTTTGAAATAGGACAATGTCCTCCTCCGCATCCTTCACCTCTTGATTGAGGTTGGCGGAGACATCAAGGCTTCTCAAAAAAGCCTATTCATCCCCCCCCATCCATGCAAAACCATGAGGCCCATAGCTTCACCATCAAAGCATACTTTGTCCCCCCCCCCATACATTGACCCCTACAGCCGCACGGTTAGAGGATGCCTTCCACAAGGGAGTCCCATCCACTGAAATGACAACAATGGCAACGCCACTGGGGGGGGGAGGGGGGTCCCAATAACTCGGGCCACAGATATTGCATTATGCACAATTGACTGCAAAGGCACATGGGCAGCTGCCCTATTGCCTTGGGGAAAGTAGGGCATGATCCATGCATTGCCGAACGGTCCTTAGGTCCCGTTGGGTACAACAGCGAGGCATTCGCACAAGGGCCCGCTGGGAAAGATGCATGCTGCATGCCATGCGTAGCATGCTCAAGACCTCATGCTCGTGAGCTGTGAATGCAAAATGGCCACCAAGTGGGGTACAGAGGGCTGTGCAAGACCAACCACTTAAACAAACTGCCGCCTTGGTGTTGGTACCACACAAAATGTTAGGATCCCCCGAGAGAACTCAAACCAGCCTCTGAACAGCCTTCAACCGCCGCCGCCAGGCCTTGGGACATTGCAACTCAGTGTACCGCCGCAGGTTAGATGAATTCAGAGCCCTCGGGACCTCATTAAAAGCAGTATCCATGAACAATCAGAGGTCCTGGGTGGGAAATGAGGGATGGTTTTGACGCAGGGGCCCAAAAAACACGCGTGATAACCCATGCGATAACACAATAATTGTTTTTCGCGCGATAACACCCGCGATAAGTCGGTTAGAGCGCGATAACCCAGCGCGATAACTAGTTAGAGCACGCACTTAGACCGCGATAACTATCGCGACAACTAGTTAGAGTAGAGGTTGGTGCACACTAAGTGCAGCGGTTAGAACACATTGGGCAGCCTAAAACAAAGGTCCACAAGCTGTTGCCGCCACATAGGCGTGCAATGCAGCAAACCCCCTGCACTATAAGAAATCACACTGCATCGCTCGCCCTCCCATGGCAATGGAGCGTGTAGTGCCCGGGTGCTGAACAACAGCGGGGTTTCTGGCGTGGCCTTGCATGCCCAACCCCCCACCTCACTACCCTTGCACACACTGGTGTGCCGCTTTTTGTCCCTCAAGGAGGGATTCGGCAGGCCACCACTCTCCGTCCAGAAATCTCCTCCCCTGAAAGACCCCAGACACACAATCGGCGCCATGGGCCCCCGATCACACAAATGGGCGTGAAGGCCCATGGTCTCAGTCCCTTGGGGGTGAACAATTTGCATGCTACACCATGTGAACCAGGTTGGTGCATTGCGAGTGCAATACTCATTGAGCCCCGCAACCAAGGGGGTGAGGGGAGGCCTCAAGGTAGCAGCAACCACCCTGGTCGACCTAAAATTAGAGGGGTTGGGGTTTCCGCTTCCCACGAGGCCCAAGTGGCACATGTCCACTTGGGCCCCATATCGCTCCTCCCCCCGAAAAATGCCCTTAGGCAAGCCCCTCAGCAAACCAAGGAGTCATTCACTCCCAGTCCTGCTGCTACTCTGACTTTGCACCCCTGCCTGTTGGGCGGTGAAGGTGGTACTGAGGGTGAATGTGAGGCTGAGCACCTGCGCCTTAGCCACCCCCACGCCCTGCTGGAGGTCATCCCTCGTCCTCCGCAACGCCTCCACCTCGATCTCCACCTCGATCTCCACCTCGATCAACCCTCGGCTGTGCTGCCTCGACCTCGGCCTTCTGCCTCCCCTCGTTGGCTCCTCCAGATCCCCCCGCACCGCCTCCAGCTCCTCCCCCCTCTTGTTGGCCACTTCGAGGGCAAGGTCTAGGGCAGGGTTACTAGCGTGTGCCAGATGGCCGCTTATCATGGTTGCAGCCACCTGGCGAGTGAGTGCCTTGTTGACCACCTGTTGCATGAGGATGTGCCCTGGTGTGATAACCTTTGGGGTGCCAGCGATGAACAGTGGCTTCCTATACCAGGGCGAAAAGGCAAGCAAGGTGACATAGGACAAGGTGTGTTAACCCTCCTTGGGGACAAGTGTGCCCACAGTTAGGATCCCTAACTAATCCATACCCGTGGGGTTCTACTCTGCTATACCCATGCCAAGGGAATATACCATAGCCCTAACTGTGCTACGTTTGTGGTGTATGTGTCTCTCTTCACTCCCCGGGTGTGACTACAGCGAACCGCCTTCACTGATGCCGGACCGAACGTCCTAGTCAGCTACTATGGCCACTCCTATGGCGCCCAATTCCTGTGCTGGCGACTGTCCAATGGGGGAACGGCAAAAGCCCTACCTCTTGAAGACGAGGGGTGGCCAAGTGTGCTAACGGCATACAGAACGCCCTTTTTTGCTGAGTGGCCAAAAGCTAACCCACGCCCCTAGCCATACGGAAAAGTGGGGCAGGAGACCCCACTACACTACATACTCCAATGGCAGCACACGTAGTGGTGTCCATGCTAGGCCACGGCCACTTACTAGCGCCGTGTTCTCTTGCCACCTCACAAGAGGGCCAATAGGGCCTGAGGGACCATTGACTTAGCAACGCCCAGTAGCGTGTGTAGGTGTTAGGAGTAGCAAGCCCGGTAGCGGCCGAGCACGGCAGTGCTCACCCTGCCTCGAACGTTTCCCTACTAGGGCTTGGAGGGAAGGATTGCTCTCAACGTGTGCACGGTGCTATCTTCAATAGTTTCTTTCCACATCTCTTGTGTTATCATACTGTTCCATGTCGCTATCTTGCGAGTGAATCGGTTTTTTTCTGTTGTGATCAGGTTGGCTGCCTTTACCTCAGGGCGCAAAGGCTTTTTGGGGGCTTCAATCCATGTTTGGAGTGTGGCCCGAGCATCTTGACACAATTTCGTGGATGAGACAACAATGTACCCTTCGTGAACGGCCGTTAAGTGGCCGTTTGAAAAATTGCGTGAATTTCATGTGAATTTACCCAAATTTTGAGGTTTTTGGGGGGAAATGCCATATTATTGGTTCAGTCCGAGAGATTTGAGGGGCCAAAATTCCTCCCCTAGCTTCGTTACGCATCATCCAATGAAGGTCCCGCCCCAAAAGCATCCATCATGTCCGAACCGTGCCCAAAATGAGAGGTGCCGAAACCCGGCAAGCCTGTAGCCGATTCGCGGCCGTGAATTCACGCGAATTCGTACGAAATTCGCACCAATTCGCACGAATTTCGTACGAATTTCGTACGAATTTCACGTGAATTCACGTGAATTCATACCAATTTCACCCTTGTGCACCCCCTCATTTGTCCTAACACCCGGGGTACCTCCCCCCCCCAAACACCCCTGCAGGCACCCTGGCTACAGGCAACAGGTGCACATGTGTGTGGGTGTGCCTTTGTGTGGGGTGTGTGGGTTTGTGTGGGTTTGTGTATGGTTGTATGGTTGGGTTTGCATGTGGGTGGATGCGTGACTTCCTGTTTGTTTCTACGTGCGGGCGTGCGTCTGTGTGTTGGTGTGTGTGAGGATGTGGGGGCCACCCGACCACATACGCACACAAACCCGTCCCAAACCTCACACCAACACCCACACACCCACACACACAACCACGGACCCATGGATACACACCCACACACAAACACGCACCCACGCGCACAAACCAATCAACACACACACACACACACACATAGACACACCCACAATGATCCCGCCCCACACACCTAACCACGATACATCCACTATGCAGGTGTGTGTGCGTATGTGTGGCTGGGCCGTGTGTGGGTGTGGGTGGGGTGGCAGGGCGGTTTGATTCCACTAATGGCATGTGGGTGTGTGTGTGTGTGGGGGGGGTTCGTGAATGTGAGTTGACCAGGCGTAATTGCTTGAGACGTCCTGCCTGTTTTAGAGTAGGTGACCCGGTGCTTGTGCACCACTCGCGATTGCCCTCATGGCCCCGCAACTGTTTGTAGTACCCATTCTTTGGGCCCTATCGCATTGTAAAGATAAAGGGATTCAGGATCCATGTGAGATGGACTCCCCGCCTAGGTGGTGAACTGCTGTGTGCCCCTACGCAACTGAGGCACTACTATTCTCCTGATGACCTATCATTGGATGAGTGGCGTCTGACTGACAAAGAGGTCGAACGGATCAACCTAGAGAACGCTGGGACCACTAAGGAGGCACACGAACTCGAAGAGATGATTGCCGACGAGATGGCAGTGGATGGCTATTACGTGGTTGCAGGTAATGCACGCCACAAGTATAAACAGGGCTGGAAATTCCTGACTCTGTGGGACGGCTATGGGCTATCTGAGGCAACGTGGAACCCATGTTAGCCTTCATACAGCCTGATGCGGCTATAAATCCCATCTGTCGTTCCTATCTCGTTGAGAACAACGAGAGTCAGCTACTAACCCGCACTGAGACCCTGTCCCAGCGTAAGAAGAAACACTAATCTCCTTGTGCCTACCTATTTGAGTCTCCCAACCGAGCTGAGGAGGTTGCAAACTTCAGGAGGCGGTGGTAGTACCTGGACACCCACTCCTCCGGTTGGGAGTCTCCTTCGGGCCACATTGCAGGCGTATTGGCTCCTCCTGGAGGTACACTTCCCCCCCACCGAGGGAAGCAATACGGGGGGTCATCGGAATACCAAATGGCCGCTTATTTGGATCGCAGCCAAAGGGTCGATGAGTTCTATTACCCCAGCCTCCCACCGTGCCACCATCCTGCACGGTGTAGTACCAAGAACGCGCCCACGCGCTGGACTAGGTACCCATGGGGTCCGTTCAGTCTTGGATTCCCTACTCCATTCGACCACCCCACCTGCGGGTGACCTGAACACGCCGGCCTACGTGAACAAGTTCCGTCCCTTCGGAACTCACAGGTGAGGCCCTTTATTCGCAACCCCCTCTCTTTGACTAACCTTCCAGGGGCGGTGTGCACTCCTAGTACTGACAGCTAGGGTTTATTATTTTGTGGACCACAAAAGGTTCAGGACTTCGGTAGAGCTCCAAGTTCGGTGTTTTGCGTGAGCTTACTAAAACAAACCCCCATTCAGGTTCGGTTTTCGTCACACGCATAGTAACGCTCACCTTCGCTGCTTGTGAAGCCCCCCCATTGCCGTGGTGTGGGATGTGGCGTTCTAGGGCGTGGTGCGGAAGCCCTAGTTAGAGCACAATTTCTAGAACACCCACCTAGCCTCAATTTTGGGGAAAACCACCTAAAAAAATGTATTTGGCACCCTCAAAAAACCCCCATCCCCTTTGTTTCCCCAAGCAACCCTCATCGTAGGGGTGGTTTCTGGGGGGGGGGGGGCGAAGTGCTCTTTTCAGTTAGAGCAGAGTTAGAGCAGAGTTAGAGCACCTTGCTCTAACTAGTTAGAGCACTAGTTATCGCGCGATAACTCAGTTATCGCGCAGTTCTCGCAGGTAGTTGTCGCGCACCCCTCCTCCATCCCTCACTAGGACAAACAAGGCAAAATAGTTGGCACAAAGCATTTTTGGGCTTTGTTCACACAAACTCCTCGATCTGCGAGGCCTTGGCTGCCTCCGGTCCCAAAAGCCCTTGCCCCATGGCGTTCATGGACATACAATGGTGCATGTGGCGGAGGGACATACTTGGCGTCACCACGGCCCAACCCTTGAAACAATATTTGAGCCTCCTCTTGTAAGGCCCATGCCTATACTCTGTGGGAATGAAGGAAAACTGAAAAATATTCCTCCACTTCTCAGCAAAACCAGGAGAACCTGCCAAGCACCAATGGATCCACCTAGTGGGGAACCAACTTGAGTCTCCCCAAGCTTTCGAAAACTTTGTGGTCAACGCACGGTGGCGTTCCACTTTGGTTAGAGTGTATGTCTCCCTCACCCTCCAAAGCTGATACAAACGCTCAATGCGTTTCACCATGACATGCACAACAACCTATAATGGAGGTCCACCAGGGGTCCTCACGGAGGGGACATGCTCTTTGAGGCAATCCACAAACTGCATTTGGAAGGGGGCGGAGGTGAGGAACACTTTGGTGCTCGTACGATCAAAATCTTTTTCCTTAGCCCTTGAGGCCGAGGGGAGACGTTACCTCAGAGGAATGCCTAAGGTAAAATCCTTGAGGGCTTGTGTGAAGGCCTACAAAGCTGCAAGAGCTTGGGCTTTACCAGGGGTACCAGGGGGGGGGGGCTGAAGGGTGGTCTCCGTGCGCTTTGCAATGCCATTCAAAATGCAGCATGATGCGTGTTGGTAGGCCGTGTGTCAGGGGTCACACATCTCGAAAATACCCCCTATCTGGAGGTGAACTCCACCCCCATTTGCTCAACAATACCATTGGGGTCTTTGCACAACCAACACTTAGAGCCAGCCCCACCCATTGCTCGCATCCCTTTCCCATCCCCCGTCAAAATAACAATGCAAGTCAAATATTGGTTTTGAAATAGGACAATGTCCTCCTCCGCATCCTTCACCTCTTGATTGAGGTTGGCGGAGACATCAAGGCTTCTCAAAAAAGCCTATTCATCCCCCCCCATCCATGCAAAACCATGAGGCCCATAGCTTCACCATCAAAGCATACTTTGCCCCCCCCCCCCCCATACATTGACCCCTACAGCCGCACGGTTAGAGGATGCCTTCCACAAGGGAGTCCCATCCACTGAAATGACAACAATGGCAACGCCACTGGGGGGGGGGAGGGGGGTCCCAATAACTCGGGCCACAGATATTGCATTATGCACAATTGACTGCAAAGGCACATGGGCAGCTGCCCTATTGCCTTGGGGAAAGTAGGGCATGATCCATGCATTGCCGAACGGTCCTTAGGTCCCGTTGGGTACAACAGCGAGGCATTCGCACAAGGGCCCGCTGGGAAAGATGCATGCTGCATGCCATGCGTAGCATGCTCAAGACCTCATGCTCGTGAGCTGTGAATGCAAAATGGCCACCAAGTGGGGTACAGAGGGCTGTGCAAGACCAACCACTTAAACAAACTGCCGCCTTGGTGTTGGTACCACACAAAATGTTAGGATCCCCCGAGAGAACTCAAACCAGCCTTTGAACAGCCTTCAACCGCCGCCGCCAGGCCTTGGGACATTGCAACTCAGTGTACCGCCGCAGGTTAGATGAATTCAGAGCCCTCGGGACCTCATTAAAAGCAGTATCCATGAACAATCAGAGGTCCTGGGTGGGAAATGAGGGATGGTTTTGACGCAGGGGCCCAAAAAACACGCGTGATAACCCATGCGATAACATGATAATTGTTTTTCGCGCGATAACACCCGCGATAAGTCGGTTAGAGCGCGATAACCCAGCGCGATAACTAGTTAGAGCACGCACTTAGACCGCGATAACTATCGCGACAACTAGTTAGAGTAGAGGTTGGTGCACACTAAGTGCAGCGGTTAGAACACATTGGGCAGCCTAAAACAAAGGTCCACAAGCTGTTGCCGCCACATAGGCGTGCAATGCAGCAAACCCCCTGCACTATAAGAAATCACACTGCATCGCTCGCCCTCCCATGGCAATGGAGCGTGTAGTGCCCGGGTGCTGAACAACAGCGGGGTTTCTGGCGTGGCCTTGCATGCCCAACCCCCCACCTCACTACCCTTGCACACACTGGTGTGCCGCTTTTTGTCCCTCAAGGAGGGATTCGGCAGGCCACCACTCTCCGTCCAAAATCTCCTCCCCTGAAAGACCCCAGACACACAATCGGCGCCATGGGCCCCCGATCACACAAATGGGCGTGAAGGCCCATGGTCTCAGTCCCTTGGGGGTGAACAATTTGCATGCTACACCATGTGAACCAGGTTGGTGCATTGCGAGTGCAATACTCATTGAGCCCCGCAACCAAGGGGGTGAGGGGAGGCCTCAAGGTAGCAGCAACCACCCTGGTCGACCTAAAATTAGAGGGGTTGGGGTTTCCGCTTCCCACGAGGCCCAAGTGGCACATGTCCACTTGGGCCCCATATCGCTCCTCCCCCCGAAAAATGCCCTTAGGCAAGCCCCTCAGCAAACCAAGGAGTCATTCACTCCCAGCCCTGCTGCTACTCTGACTTTGCACCCCTGCCTGTTGGGCGGTGAAGGTGGTACTGAGGGTGAATGTGAGGCTGAGCACCTGCGCCTTAGCCACCCCCACGCCCTGCTGGAGGCCATCCCTCGTCCTCCGCAACGCCTCCACCTCGATCTCCACCTCGATCTCCACCTCGATCAACCCTCGGCTGTGCTGCCTCGACCTCGGCCTTCTGCCTCCCCTCGTTGGCTCCTCCAGATCCCCCCTCACCGCCTCCAGCTCCTCCCCCCTCTTGTTGGCCACTTCGAGGGCAAGGTCCAGGGCAGGGTTACTAGCGTGTGCCAGATGGCCGCTTATCATGGTTGCAGCCACCTGGCGAGTGAGTGCCTTGTTGACCACCTGTTGCATGAGGATGTGCCCTGGTGTGATAACCTTTGGGGTGCCAGCGATGAACAGTGGCTTCCTATACCAGGGCGAAAAGGCAAGCAAGGTGACATAGGACAAGGTGTGTTAACCCTCCTTGGGGACAAGTGTGCCCACAGTTCCTATTTCAAAACCAATATTTGACTTGCATTGTTATTTTGACGGGGGATGGGAAAGGGATGCAAGCAATGGGTGGGGCTGGCTCTAAGTGTTGGTTGTGCAAAGACCCCAATGGTATTGTTGAGCAAATGGGGGTGGAGTTCACCTCCAGATAGGGGGTATTTTTGAGATGTGTGACCCCTGACACACGGCCTACCAACACGCAGCATGCTATATTTTGAATGGCATTGCAAAGCGCACGGAGACCACCCTTCAGCCCCCCCCCCCCTGGTACCCCTGGTAAAGCCCAAGCTCTTGCAGCTTTGTAGGCCTTCACACAAGCCCTCAAGGATTTTACCTTAGGCATTCCTCTGAGGTAACGTCTCCCCTCGGCCTCAAGGGCTAAGGAAAAAGATTTTGATCGTACGAGCACCAAAGTGTTCCTCACCTCCGCCCCCTTCCAAATGCAGTTTGTGGATTGCCTCAAAGAGCATGTCCCCTCCGTGAGGACCCCTGGTGGACCTCCATTATAGGTTGTTGTGCATGTCATGGTGAAACGCATTGAGGGTTTGTATCAGCTTTGGAGGGTGGGGGAGACATACACTCTAACCCAAGTGGAACGCCACCGTGCGTTGACCACAAAGTTTTCGAAAGCTTGGGGAGACTCAAGTTGGTTCCCCACTAGGTGGATCCATTGGTGCTTGGCAGGTTCTCCTGGTTTTGCTGAGAAGTGGAGGAATATTTTTCAGTTTTCCTTCATTCCCACAGAGTATAGGCATGGGCCTTACAAGAGGAGGCTCAAATATTGTTTCAAGGGTTGGGCCGTGGTGACGCCAAGTATGTCCCTCCGCCACATGCACCATTGTATGTCCATGAACGCCATGGGGCAAGGGCTTTTGGGACCGGAGGCAGCCAAGGCCTCGCAGATCGAGGAGTTTGTGTGAACAAAGCCCAAAAATGCTTTGTGCCAACTATTTTGCCTTGTTTGTCCTAGTGAGGGATGGAGGAGGGGTGCGCGACAACTACCTGCGAGAACTGCGCGATAACTGAGTTATCGCGCGATAACTAGTGCTCTAACTAGTTAGAGCAAGGTGCTCTAACTCTGCTCTAACTCTGCTCTAACTGAAAAGAGCACTTCGCCCCCCCCACCCCCCCAGAAACCACCCCTACGATGAGGGTTGCTTGGGGAAACAAAGGGGATGGGGGGTTTTTGAGGGTGCCAAATACATTTTTTTAGGTGGTTTTCCCCAAAATTGAGGCTAGGTGGGTGTTCTAGAAATTGTGCTCTAACTAGGGCTTCCGCACCACGCCCTAGAACGCCACATCCCACACCACGGCAATGGGGGGGCTTCACAAGCAGCGAAGGTGAGCGTTACTATGCGTGTGACGAAAACCGAACCCGAATGGGGGTTTGTTTTAGTAAGCTCACGCAAAACACCGAACTTGGAGCTCTACCGAAGTCCTGAACCTTTTGTGGTCCACAAAATAATAAACCCTAGCTGTCAGTACTAAGAGTGCACACCGCCCCTGGAAGGTTAGTCAAAGAGAGGGGGTTGCGAATAAAGGGCCTCACCTGTGAGTTCCGAAGGGACGGAACTTGTTCACGTAGGCCGGCGTGTTCAGGTCACCCGCAGGTGGGGTGGTCGAATGGAGTTGGGAATCCAAGACTGAACGGACCCCATGGGTACCTAGTCCAGCGCGTGGGCGCGTTCTTGGTACTACACCGTGCAGGATGGTGGCACGGTGGGAGGCTGGGGTAATAGAACTCATCGACCCTTTGGCTGCGATCCAAATAAGCGGCCATTTG
The DNA here is from genome assembly GCA_964036045.1 of Eutreptiella sp. 'Long Island Sound 2002'. Taxonomy (NCBI): domain Eukaryota; phylum Euglenozoa; class Euglenophyceae; order Eutreptiales; family Eutreptiaceae; genus Eutreptiella; species Eutreptiella sp. 'Long Island Sound 2002'. The sequence continues at coordinate 115,205,169 of OZ038381.1, forward strand.
GTATTCCGATGACCCCCCGTATTGCTTCCCTCGGTGGGGGGGAAGTGTACCTCCAGGAGGAGCCAATACGCCTGCAATGTGGCCTGAAGGAGACTCCCAACCGGAGGAGTGGGTGTCCAGGTACTACCACCGCCTCCTGAAGTTTGCAACCTCCTCAGCTCGGTTAGGAGACTCAAATAGGTAGGCACAAGGAGATTAGTGTTTCTTCTTACGCTGGGACAGGGTCTCAGTGCGGGTTAGTAGCTGACTCTCGTTGTTCTCAACGAGATAGGAACGACAGATGGGATTTATAGCCGCATCAGGCTGTATGAAGGCTAACATGGGTTCCACGTTGCCTCAGATAGCCCATAGCCGTTCCACAGAGTCAGGAATTTCCAGCCCTGTTTATACTTGTGGCGTGCATTACCTGCAACCACGTAATAGCCATCCACTGCCATCTCGTCGGCAATCATCTCTTCGAGTTCGTGTGCCTCCTTAGTGGTCCCAGCGTTCTCTAGGTTGATCCGTTCGACCTCTTTGTCAGTCAGACGCCACTCATCCAATGATAGGTCATCAGGAGAACAGTAGTGCCTCAGTTGCGTAGGGGCACACAGCAGTTCACCACCTAGGCGGGGAGTCCATCTCACATGGATCCTGAATCCCTTTATCTTTACAATGCGATAGGGCCCAAAGAATGGGTCCTACAAACAGTTGCGGGGCCATGAGGGCAATCGCGAGTGGTGCACAAGCACCGGGTCACCTACTCTAAAACAGGCAGGACGTCTCAAGCAATTACGCCTGGTCAACTCACATTCACGAAGGTGTTTCAGGTTAGCGCTAGCCAAATTGGGTAGGTCCTGCTTGTGTTCCAGCCAATCTCCTACAGGGCTCTTATAGTCCTTAGGGAAGTTAGTTTTGAAAAACCATGCAGGACGTTCCCATGGACCAGTTCGTGGGGGGTGAAACCAGTTGAGGAACTCCTTTGAGAGTTCATGGTCAGGACGGCCCAGGGTAACAGGCGTACCCAGTCTTTGGCACGTTCCTGTTTCATCAGGACCCTCTGGTTCTGCTCCAGTGCACGTTTCCGTCTCTCACACAGAGGGTTCGAAGTGTGGGTGTAGGGCACACCTGCCCTGGGTATACAAAGCCGCTATCGGAGGTGGACCAGCTTAACTGTCTTCAAGCCTGCGGGGCAGTGGGCAGTGGGGCGGGGGGGGGAGGGGGCGCTTTCGGTGGCCTTGCCACGAGGGAGGGGGGGGGCGCGACCAAAGGCCCGCCCCCGATTTACTGGTACCCAACTTGGGTCCAGCCCACGGCGTGCACCCTCGCTTTGTGGTGGCTTAAATTTGGGCCGACAGGGGGGGGTGGGGTGGAGTGGTGGTGGGGGGGGGGCACCGGGGGGGGGGGCTGTAGGACAAGGGGGAATAGTGGGGGGTTAGGGTAGAAAGAAAAAGTCCCCGGTGGGTAGAAATTTTTGTATATGTGGTTGGGGGAGGGGCAAGTGCCGCGGTTTGAAAAAAATTTTCACCTCCTGGGGGGATTTTTTTTTCAGCCCTCCTGCTCCCACCCTCCTTGGAAATGACTGGCATCCATGTTTTCTTAACCACAAATACCACCGCCTTTTGAGCCACGGGGGCTTGGTGAGGTATCGGTCAGTGTGGCATCATGAATGTGCTTGATGCCAGGTGATTCCCCATCATCATCCCCCAATGTCCACCTACAAAGGACAAGAAGGGTGATCATGCATGAAATTGGCTGAAAATGGCGCTATCCCAAACCTTTTCAATAAAGGAGCCCTAACTAGTTGGTACCAAACAACAACCATGCCCCTGATGCCATATGTAGTATGGGTCTCTTGTGCAGCGTAAAATGCAAAATGCGCCACTTTACCCCCTCCCCTCGCCAGCCACTCATTGTGTTGCACGTGCACAAGTGGAACGCATGTTGAAATTTTCAAAATTCAACTCTAGTGACAAAAGTACCGGTTTTAAGGAACGCAAATGCGACTCCTCAAACGACAACTCCGCGGGTAAGCCAACCCCCCCAAGGGCCAATAAAAGACCGGACTAACTGGTATGGGAGGCAGTGTGGCATAGTGCTAACCATCTTTGGCTGTCATCGCATAGATCGCCGGTTCGAACCCGGCCTGTAGCAGTGCTCCCCCCCACCGGCCTCGCTCGACCGGGGCCCCTCCCGCTTTTTTATCTTTTAACACAACGGTATTCCCCAGGCGGGCAGTTTCAGATAACTGGTGCACGGCCGCGTAGGAAAAGGCAGAAAAAGAGCCCAGCCACCTGCGGCAGTGCGCCCCACCACCGCCCTCGCACGATGGGAGGCTGCCACCCCACCCGTTGCTTGCCTTTGCCCGAGCCGCCGCTCTCGCGGCGGCTTGAACAGTGGGGTTCGAACCAGGGACCAGCGGCGCTGAAGTCCAGGGTACTTCCGCTGGGGCACGTGGCGCTGCACCCCTACTAGGACACGCCAGCCACACCGCCGGCACGACAAACAAACATACCAGCGCCTGGAGGAGGGATGCCCGACCTTGCCCAACCTTCCCACACCGCGCTTCGCTTGGGCGCCATCCATAAGAGATCAAGTGTGCCTAACCAGATGTATGTAGTGCAAGCACTTTGCTGTTGTATGTGTGCAAAAGCTATTGGCTTGGGCCACAGCACTTTGAATGGGTTCGACCCTCTTTGAACTGATTTGTGCGGAGCCGGATCCTGTAAGCGGGGGTACCCGGTTAGCCAAGTATCCGTCTCTATGCCAGCCAATAAAAGACTTGCAATGCAGGACAATGAAATTGGTTGACTTGCCTAGATAGACCAGACCCCACCATGGTCACACCATTTTCAGAAACAATCATCCAAACCTGTGCTAGTTGATGACTCACAGAGGTTACCCCTTCTTGCCAAGTTGCAACACAAGACTACCAAAACAACAACCACCGGGGCCGGAGTCGCCTCAGAAGTGGCCAGTGGCCGCCGAACCATTGTCCCCAAAGCGCAAGCGGCGGTGCCGCAGTGTACATCGTTCACAATTATTGGACAGTGAGGACCCAGACCAGAACTGCCTGTGAGCCGGGGGCATCTGGTGGTCAGTATCCGAGCCAGGCAAACCAAAACAACAACCACAGTCCTTCATGCTAATTTGATGACAAAAGGATGAAGCAGATTATCATGATTCATGCATACAAAGCCACGCGGCACAAGGGAACAACACGACATTAGGAATTCACATGCCATACATGCCAACGCGGGACACATTGGAGCATCACACATCAATTGCAAGCAGCAGTGCTAAAGCTTGTAACGTATCTTCAAATACACTAGCAACAAGCACATTGTGCAGCAGCTTTTTTTCAAGATGTGCTTCATCAAAACACATCAAACTCAAGCAAGCAAAAATGGAGTCGACACCTATGGGGTTCACTGGCATCAACAAGCCTTCAGCCCATTGCAGGTCTCATCATCTGTCCCTATGGGGTTCACTGGCATCAACAAGCCTTCAGCCCATTGCAGGTCTCATCATCTGTCCCGGGGACAGCAAGTACCCATGTGCACAAGGCTCGTTGATTGAGCCCATTTTTTTTGAACGACATCAGTCCCTGTTGTGAGTTCTTGCACTTCAATTCATGGCAACGGCAATGTTCCTGAAGGAGTGAGAGGTTTTCTTGTGTCTACCACACAAAATGTGCATAAACAGCGAGACAATTTTGTTGTTTCAAGTTTCAAGGCGCTCATTATAGAGACCCTGTTGTAGGTGTGTGGGTGGCACTGACACACTGTGCTTCCTTGGTGCAGCGGCGAATGAAGGTACATAGACGAACACAGCCCTCTGCTTTGGTGTCTAGAAAGAAGGCCAACGCCACTGCGCCATACACGCCTGGCCCAGGAAATTCCTTGTGCCCTGCTGCAGGCCCACTGTTACTGTACAACCTGCTGGGCACTGCCCAACAACTTGCATCTCACACTCCCTCAGACTCCATATTTTTCTGTGTGGGCCTGTCTTGGCTGCCTCAGGCGCCAGAGCTTCTGTTGCCCTCCCAACATATCCCGACTCCCTGGCCCTACAGCAACATGGAGCGCCCTGTCGTTGAATCCAGTGATGCCCGCCCCTCCTCAGTCACGCCCCCAAGTCCTCCTATGCCCCTCAGCCCAAGTGGCGCCGGACGTATCCAGGTCATTCTGGATCCAAATGCCGCGGTTGTCACAACGCAGGCCGCAGCGCAGCAGCTGGACGCCATCGATGGAAAGCTTGACGGCACGTACCTCGGCAAGCCCATTGTTGTGGCAGATCACGTGGAGGTGGTTAATGCTCTCCTCGGCCGTTGTCCACTGTGCGCCACCGTCCCATGGGGTCAGCAATTCCAGGACCCACCTAGGGGACTGAACCCCCAGTGGGGCCAGGCTCCAGATTCAACAGAGTGTCACTGCATGAGTGTTCTGACATGACATGGTTGGGGGATATGTGGTTGCAGCATGTCATTTGGCTGCTGTTTTGGAACCCTCAAACCCCAACACCCAGTGCTGTTTGGCACACTTAATGGAGGACCAAGCATGTCCAGTGCTGTGCGTGACTAACCTGCACCAAAGCATCGGTACTCCTATGTGCAGCTTTGTATCGTTTATTGGCAGGTTTTGGCCTGTGCATGTGAGGGTTTGTGTGGTTGGTGGTTTTGAGATTGCTTCCGGTAACGTCACCCAAATGATAGGCACTGTGCGCAAAATCCAGCGCATCCTGGCAGCGTCCCTGCATGCAGGGCGCACCCAAGAGCAGGCACACTCGATCACCACAGATGCGCCCTCTAGGCACCTTGGGGACAGTCAACACTTGCAAGCCAGAATCCAGCCTCATGGGTGAGTCTAACAGTGACACACACGCGCGCGCGCATTGTCAGCCGGCTTGCTGATCCAGGTTTACTATTCCGGAACCACTCACCAGGATTGTCATCCTGTCGCGTGGGTGAACCCATCTTTCCAGCCAGATTCCAGCCACATGTGTGAGTCTGCCACTGGCACGCACCTGTGTTGCCAGCCGACTATGTGATCCCTGCTGTCACCTCACCCACTATACACAATCAGTTCCACGCTTTGTTGGAGTACTGATCGATCGTTGCCAGCCAGATTTCAGCCCTGCGGGGGTGCACCGTGCTCTGTGCGCGCGCTGTGCGAAAAGTCCGCTGTTTTCCATCGCCGGTAGCCATTGGACCCAGGGTCCTGAATTCTGCACCCTACAGCCCCTGCTGGTACGCCAGGGATTTTTTTTTCAGTCTGATGCTTGCCGCGGGTCCCGGGGTCCTGAATTCTGCACCCCATGCTGTTTTGAATTGATCATGCATGCTTCTGTAGGTTGGTGGTGTTCAGGGGTGTTCCCCGGATAACCTGCATAATAATTGGCGCTATGCCCGCGCTGTGCTCGTGCTGTGCGAAAACGCCCCCTGCGTAGCATGTACTCGCATTACCAGCCAACTTGCTTTATCTTCCATGACTCTTCCATAACCTGCTTGCCGACTGCATCGGTACTCGTGCCCATCTTGACCCACTTTGCTTGTATTCACGACATGTGATTGGACAAGTACAAAGTGAGCAACACATGTCCATGCCATGTTACACTACACAGCTGCACATGCAACTTGCATGTGTGGGCAGCCCACCTGACAGTGGTGTGGTGTGGTGTGGTGTGGTGTGGTGTGGTGTGGTGTGGTGTGGTGTGGTGTGGTGTGGTGTGGTGTGGTGTGGTGTGGTGTGGTGTGGTGTGGTGTGGTGTGGTGTGGTGTGGTGTGGTGTGGTGTGGTGTGGTGTGGTGTGGTGTGGTGTGGTGTGGTGTGGTGTGGTGTGGTGTGGTGTGGTGTGGTGTGGTGTGGTGTGGTGTGGTGTGGTGTGGTGTGGTGTGGTGTGGTGTGGTGTGGTGTGGTGTGGTGTGGTGTGGTGTGGTGTGGTGTGGTGTGGTGTGGTGTGGTGTGGTGTGGTGTGGTGTGGTGTGGTGTGGTGTGGTGTGGTGTGGTGTGGTGTGGTGTGCCGAAGGCGTTGTTACCAGAAGGCACTGGCCGGGATGTCTACCCACGGGTACAGGTAAACGGGAGTGCTGTGTGTCTAGCGCGCGCGCCGTGTGTAAGTGTGTGGTTATCGGTGGAAAGAGGGGTGTCGGGGAAACCTAGGTGTCACGCTCCAGGCGACTGTCGTCATCCCAGAATTTCCCGCTGTCCTCCTTCTCTCTCCGGTTGCCAGTGTAGGCGTAGCTCCTGCAAAACCCACGCCATCATGCTGCTCGGGCCTAGGCGGGCCTTCAGTAACGTGGCTTGCACCTCGGCGTGGGCATATCAGACTCTGATGGTCTCTTCGATGACATTGGGTATAAACTCTGTCCCCGGCGTGTGGGGCCAGAGCACTCCATGTGGGCTCGCTGCATGGAGGGGGTGCGCAAGGCTGCCGCCCACTGCTGCATTACAGCCGGCTCCCGGGGCTGGTGGTGCACCAACACAGCCCGTTTCCCCACTTTTTGATCCAGCCACTCCACAAGCTGCCCGCGAGCCGGCCCCCACTCATGGGATTGGGCCGAGCAGGTCCACAGGTGGGGCGCCGTTTCAGGCTACGCTCCACAGAGGAGGCACGTGGTACCTGCACTGTGTTTCGGTGGGAGGACCGGTGCGCCAAGACAGTCATCGTAGGGACGTTGTCCATGCGGTGCGCTGTAATGTGGCGTTGCTGGTCACTGTTGAACTAGTCGAGGGGGAGGCCACTTCCCGACGTGTAGTTCACTCCCCATCGGGCCTCATAGCTGACCCGCGCCGGAATTGAGGCCTGATCTTGCAACTAGTCGCTCAGCGCCGTCGGGGAGAGCTGGCACTGGTCCCGGTAGGTCACCGGGGGCAAAAAGAAAAAGGTGCAGCGGAGGAGCCATGTCAGGTCGACATTTGGCGGCTCCTGCGTCGCCGCATCTACGCGGACGTTGAGGTCCGTTATCTAGTGCGACGGCTTGGTGACCAAGAGGACGGGGAGAGGCGGCGGCCCCCTAGGACCTTGGCATAGAGGTGGTGTATGCCATCCCCGCAATGGCCTCCTTCGTGGTACGTCCGGATGGCCCCCACCGCTGCCTCAGAGTCCGGCACCAGCCAGTACACTCCTGGCTACTGTGCCAATCTTCGGATGTACGTCAAGAGTATTATGGCCTTCTCTTCTTGGGAGGTTCCTACCCCGGAAGCCACGTGGGTCTTCTAGGCCCCGAGCCCGCTCTGGGCGACCCCCGCCATTGCCATTCCGGCCGGCGTGGCCCCTGCATGCACCGCGCCTATGGTACCGCGGAAGGTTGCTAGCGCCGGTAGATCAACGAACCAAATGCCCACCCAGCTTGACGTTTTGGCCCATCACCTGCGGGGAGTCGGTGGCCAAGCTGCGCGGCGCCAGGAGGGCCAGGTCCGCATGGTGCTCACGGATGTGGGTTTGTAGGGCCGGGTAGAGCTCCGCCAGCACCTTACCCGCTCTACCGAGCCAGTAGTATAGGGGCCCCTTATGCGGGTGCCCTGGGCACTGAATTGTGTGCCACGCACTCCGCGGGGTATTTGAATTTCGCCACCGCAGCCGGGGCGATGGCTATCCAAGGCCAAGGCGGTAGCACCGCAGTGCCTGTCACCAGGGGGGTCGGCGATGCACATTCCCATTGGAAGTACGTGTCCGACAATTGTACGGACAGCCAGACGATGGTGGGTGCCCACACCCCCGCGCTTTGTAGCTGGTCCATAGACACATGTTGGTGGTCATCCCCTAGTTGGGCGTGCGGGGGCGCATTGACTTGCACTTTGACACCCGGAAGGGCCACCAGGAGGCGATGCAGCCGGTTATCGCTTTGCAATGTATCCGGGGGCTGGCGGCATACCCGGAGCTCCGGTGTCCAGTCTTTTGCCTCCATTGTGTCCTTCATGGCAATTGTCGCCTTGACTGCACCTCCCCTGTGGTACACGGTCTCCCCTTGGGTGGTCTTGGCCACCCGGCCCCTGATGACCGCTTCCGCAAAGTACGCGGGTACTACGGACGCGGTGGGGGTGCCCGTAGGAGGGGCTCCCGGACGGCGGTGTGGCGGGCAAGCCACGCCCTGAAGCCCGGGAACCCTTTCGGGCAGGCACCCTCTCCTTAAGGGTTCGTTCCCCTTTGACCGCGTGGTCCGCAGTGTATATGTTGCCCAGGTGCTGGTACCGCAGAGCCTGTGCCGTCTCGTAGACAGTCGGGGGACGACTATTTGCGTGACGTCGCCGTCGGGGGGGGGGCATATACGGAGAACGACAACATGGGAGGTTTTACATTGCCGGGCTGTTTTAGTTGCCAATTTCTCAGGCAAAAGTATGGGTTCATATAACCGAAACCCCCCCCCCTTTTTGGGTGAAGGGTTTGCTTAGTGCACCTCACACTACCACTCCACTTAGAGAAAAATTGCCCCTTGTGTTGAGGATATGGACTTTTGTAGCCAATGTGCCACTCTTGGGAAACTTCTGATCAAGCTGGTCTTTAAGGAACCAAAAAAAATTTCTTTTCGGGTCCGCTCTTAGAGACCACCCCTCAGAGCATTATACCACTAACGACCCGACACAAGCCATTCTTGTCCCCTTTGATGGGCACCCTGAAGAATGCAAGGGTTACATAGCACGTCCGCCCTCATGGGGGCCCCCGAGAAGGCGGGGATGAGGTCGCCACTTTTGATTTTGTCCCCTTTGATGCGGATCCCCTAGAACGCAGGAGTTGCGTAGCATTTCCGCCCTTATGTGGGCCCCGGAGAAGGCAGGGGTGAGGCAGCCACTTTTGCCCCATGTTGGGGACCCCCGAGAACACAGTAGTTACACAGCACCTCCGCCCTCATTTGGGCCCCCGAGAAGGCAGGGGTGAGGTAGCCTCTTTTGATTTTGTCCCCTTGTGTCGGGACACCCGAGAACATGGGGGTTACGTAGCACGTCCGCCCTTATGTGGGGCGATGAGAAGGTGGGGGTGAGGTAGCCAATTTTGATTTTGTCCCCTTTGATGGAGATCCCTCAAGAACGCATGGTTCACATAGCACTTCTGCCCTCATGTGGACCCCCGAGAAGGTAGGGGTGAAGCAGCCACCTTTGATTCTATCACCTTTGCTGGACCCCCCTCGATGGCAGCGGTTAGCAAGTGGAAGTTGAACTTCTGTGAGATGGAGAGTTGGGCAGAGTGAATCACGTAGGACGAACAACTGCCCTTACCGGGATAGCTTCAAGTACAAGAAGGCATTGGAGAAGGAGCGCAATGTCCCAAGGAAGTGTGCTGGTCTGATGTGCCCGGCACCAACGTTCACATTGAATATCCAATGCCACCTGTAGCTCGTGCATCCCGGATTGGACCCCGAAACAATTGAAGTAAGCGATTGTATTGTGGAGAAGCGAATTGCCTGGCCTGCTCGGAAGACAACAGCACAGAAAGGAGAAAAGGTGCGGCGGATTACCATTCATGTGGACAAGGAAGCCGAGGAAGGCAAGGGACAGGCCACAACCACGGGTGATGAAGGAGGGGACAAATATGGCACACAACAATCTGCAAGCGAGGCCGACGAAGATTGGCGTCCAAAGCGTTGCAAGTTCGATGGGCCAGACTGCTCCGACACGGACTAGTAGTGGTGGGACGTCCTCTACATCATTGGAGTCTAGTTCCGAAAGCAGCAGTTCGGACAGCAATACCAAAGTGGTTGCCGCGACGGGAAAAAGAAAGTGCGCAAAAACACCGCCAAGCAACCCTGTGGGCGAGCCAAGCAAGAGCAAAGTGGGAAGACAACGGTGGCGGCTTCATTGGCAGAGAAGCAACAAGCACCACAACGGGAGCCGAGTAGCAACTCCAAAAGGCAAAGTAGTAGACGATTACTGGACGTGCACAGGGAGGTGCATAAGACGTTACATCTGGGGCTTTGGGACGAACACAGTGCAAGCAGTGCATTGAGAAGTGGATATTGTAGTGAAAGTCGTAGATGGGTCTATGCCCTAGGGAGCTTTTTTTTGGGTGCGAAGTACATGCGTCAACCGTTTCCGCGCATTGCCGCGAGAGACACAATAACACGCAACCATAGCGTGACGGACGATGTCCGTGTTGTTGGCACAACCAAATGTCTGGGATTGGGCACCTTGTGAAACACGAAACGACTCAAAACGACCGCATTGTGGGATTGGGCTCCCCATGACGCGGTGCTCCGAAACATGAAATGATTCGAAACGACTGTATTGTGGGACTACCCAACCCATGAAGCGCTGATGTGTAGCGCGAAATTAACGACATGTACGCCTTGCAGGATTGGGCACCCTGTGAGGCACCCTCTTGGGTGTTGGGGCGCACCGAAGAGAACTCGTCCATGCCCCCCCCGCCCCCCGGCAGGGGGTCCGGGCGGCTACAACCACCATTGCATTGGTGAGGACGTAGAGTGGAGGCCTCCGTTGTTGTATGCTAACCCTTGAGGCCAGCGCGTCCCTGGCATTCCTCCAATCTGAAATAGTAGCCTCAAGTAAGCATGCAAAGATCCGTCAATTCTCAGGCGAAGCACCCCCCCATTTTCTTCTGCATGCCCCAAAAATCGAAAAATGCACACCTCTTCACGTCCAAGGTAACCCCCCGCGGCGCGTTTTAGAAACTTTCAGTTGCGCGCAGACCCTCCCCCTTTTTCGAAGTGGCCAATTTTAGGCAAAACCCCATGACTTCACTTTTCGTAGAAATGCTCCTCCCCTAGTCGCCGTACGGGGTGAGGTACACCTCCACCTGGCGGGCGGGAGCCGCCATTGCCCCCGCCTTTGGCCCGCCAGGGCCCCGCACTAGTATGGGGGTAGTCGCTGCGCGCTGGCCTGGCATCTACATGGTCAAGGACACCTCATTTACCACTCGCTGCAGCGTACCGATGAGGTGAGGGCACCACGGATGGTGGCTGTACTGTCCCGGGTTGAGCACGGCAGGGTAGCTCTGTTTGAGCGCTTGGTGGGCTTAGAGGGTATAGGCTTGGGACTCTCGAAAGTCGTCCTTGGCCCAAGCACCTTGCCATACCCATTCCCAGCCCCCATCGGTGCGGACCCACCACCCGGGTCGGGCGGGGAGTCCTGCCCAAGCGGCGGTCGCTACCCATGGAGCAGCTATGGGTATAGTAACCCAATGGGCTATCAGACTTCAGACTTCAGACTTTTATGGGCCATCACCCCCAACCCCCAACCCCCCAAGCCCCCCATGATAGGCCTTTGCCCCACCCCCCCCCCAATATCACACTTGTGCTTTGCCCCCCATATCAGAGTGCCCCCCCCCCCTTTTCTCTTGCCCAATTCTGCACCTTGCTTCCTTTGCAGACCATGACCGTAGGCATGAACTAGGTATGTGAATAACAACAGGGTCAGTTTTGCTGGTGGGCTACCCCAACGCTCAACCCGAAACCCCCCATCAGGCTTTTCTCTCCCCCCCCCCACCCTGTCCGCAAAAAAAAAACGCAAAAAAAATTAATTATTGGCTTCACGCCTTACGCAAAAATGGGTTCCGCAAAAAAAATCGCAAAAATAAAATAATTTTTGCCCCTGCCCCCCTTTTTGCAAGAATGCCAGAATCGCGGGAGAGTTTGCCCCACTGCTTGTTGTCCCCCTCTTCCGTGTCTCATGCCCCGTTCTGCACCTTGCTTTGCTTTCAGAGAATGATGTATCCAGGATTGTGACAAGTGTTAAAATACCGTGCGACGCACGGTAGTGGAATTTGGCTGCTGATGTGCCCCAAAGCAGATAAAGGGGCTAGTTTGGGCCGTGGATATTTGAATGTGGTTGCTGATGTGCCCCAATGCAGATAAAGGGGCTAGTTCGGGATGTGCATATTTGAATGTGGCTGTTGATGTGCCCCAAAGCAGATAAAGGGGCTAGTGCAGGATATCGCGTTGCCAGTCTTTTTGTGATTGCAATTTGTTTGTTGGTTGTTGGTACAAAGGAGTTTTAGTACATTTCGGGGGTTTTTTTAGTACATTTCGGGGGGTTTTTTAGTACAGTTAGGGGGGTTTTTTAGTACAGTTAGGGGGTTTTTTAGTACAGTTAGGGGGGTTTTTTTAGTACATTTGGGGGGGTTTTTTAGTGCATTTCAGGGGATCGTTTAGTACATTTCCGGGGGTTTTGTAGTACGTTTTGGGGGGCTTTTTAGTACATTTCGGGGTATTTTCGGGGCAACGTGAGCCCTGAATCTCAGTCCAGGGAGACAGGCGATGCAGGGTCATGGAAGCACATGTGATTGTACATTCGGTGTTTTGCTTCACATTGCTCTGTGTATGTGTTTTGCATTCTTTGTGTGTCTGCTTGGAGGGGCATTCTGCTTTGCTTCACACCCCCCGATTTCAGTGGGGTCCCCCATTTAGTGTGGGGGACCCAATTTTTCCATTGTCTACCGTCTACGGTCTACCCCCCTCTCCCCGCTCTCAACTCTTCCCCTCTTTTTTTCAATGAAACGGGGGCCCGCAGCAGTGTCTCTTCTGCCAAAAACAATTTTTTACGCAGGTGCGCCTGCTATTTTCCACATGGCATTTTTTTTCTGTCAGTTGGACGACACTGTCTGCAGGGTTGGTGCCTGGGTGGGATGCAAGGGGTTCTTCGCCGGCTATGGGGGGCCCGAGAGGACGCCCAAGCACCAGAGAGTCAAGGAGAGCGAGGCTGAGGGGTACATTGTCCTACCTAAAAGGTTAGGCACCCCTACGAGCCTCTCGGTCCCTCCCCTGCCGGCAACCCCTCCTGCTTCGGCTTTCTCAAGGCTTTGGTTAGGGAAAACCCCAGAAAAGGACACAGAGGACAGAATCACTGAGCAGAGCTGTCCCGCCCCCCCCCCCTCTCCCCACATTTGCAACTATTGAGTTGTCCTTGTTTGTACACCCCCCTTCTACACCTTGCTTCATTTCCAGATAATATGTCCTGATTCAGGGAGGAAGGATGAGGGAATCGGTGATTATGAGGGTGCCAGCCAGGGATTTCGAGTAGAATTTGCCAGTACAGTAAGTAATACAGTAGTTTCATTGAGTCATGGACACATTTGTGATGTGATGTGATGTGGTGATGTGATCTGATGTGATGTGATGTGATGTGATGTGATGTGATGTGATGTGATGTGATGTGATGTGATGTGATGTCATGTGATGTGATGTGATGTGATGTGATGTGATGTGATGTGATGTGATGTGATGTGATGTGATGTGATGTGATGTGATGTGATGTGATGTGATGTGATGTGATGTGATGTGATGTGATGTGATGTGATGTGATGTGATGTGATGTGATGTGATGTGATGTACTGAGTCAAGTTTGTCAAAAGCTAAGGGAACTGCTTGGGACTCATCGTTATGTGAAGTTGAGGTGCACTAGAGAGAATTTGCAGCGAGTACTGGGACTCATTGGGAATGCACGCTCTCTGCAGCTCCATCTTGATAGAATTTTTGTGGGAGAGAGTGGGGAACAGGCGCTCGCAGCGCTGAAAGATGCCCCCTCCCTGCGTACCCTGTCCCTCAATCTTTGTGAAAATTCTGTGGGAGATAGTGTGGCTCATGCGCTTGCAGCGCTGAAAGATGCCGCCTCACTGCATACCCTCTACCTCGATCTTTGTGCAAATATCGTGGGAGGCAGTGGGGCACAGGCGCTTGCAGCGCTGAAGGATGCCGCCTCACTGCATACCCTGTCCCTCGACCTTTGTGGAAATTTTGTTGGAGACAGCGGGGCACAGGCGCTTGCGGCGCTGAAGGATGCCCCCTCACTGCATACCCTGTCCCTCGATCTTGGTGATAATTTTGTCGGAGATAGTGGGGCACAAGTGCTTGCTGCGCTGAAGGATGCCCCCTCACTGAATACCCTGTCCCTCGATCTTAGTGGGAATTCCATGGGAGGCAGTGGGGCACAGGCGCTTGCAGCGCTGAAGGATGCCGCCTCACTGCATACCCTATCCCTCGACCTTTGTGGAAATTCTGTTGGAGACAGCGGGGCACAGGCGCTTGCAGCGCTGAAGGATGCCCCCTCACTGCATATGCTGTCCCCCGATCTTGGGCAGAATTCTCTGGGAGAGAGAGGGGCACAGGCGCTTGTAGCGCTGAAGGATGCCCCCTCACTGCATACCCCGTCCCTCGATCTTGGTGATAATTTTGTCGGAGATAGTGGGGCACAGGTGCTTGCAGCGCTGAAGGATGCCCCCTCAATGAATACCCTGTCCCTCGATCTTAGTGGGAATTCCATGGGAGGCAGTGGGGCACAGGCGCTTGCAGCGCTAAAGGATGCCCCCTCACTGCATACCTTGTCCCTCAATCTTAGGCAGAATTCCGTGGGAGAGAGTGGGGCACAGGCGCTTGCAGCGCTGAAGGATGCTCCCTCACTGAATACCCTGTCCCTCGACCTTAGTGGGAATTCCATGGGAGGCAGTGGGGCACAGGTGCTTGCAGCGCTGAAGGATGCCCCCTTACTGAATACCCTGAGTGTCGGCGCGCGCCTCCGTGAATTTTTTTACCCCTCCGTGAATTGTTTACCCCCCTCCGTGAATTATTTTACCCCTCCGTGAATTATTTACCCCCCTCCGTGAATTATTTTACCCCTCTGTGAATTATTTACCCCCCTCCGTGAATTATTTTACCCCTCCGTGAATTGTTTACCCCCTCCGTGAATTATTTTACCCCTCCGTGAATTGTTTACCCCCCTCCGTGAATTATTTTACCCCTCCGTGAATTGTTTACCCCCCTCCGTGAATTATTTCACCCCTCCGTGAATCGTTTACCCCCCTCCGTGAATTATTTTACCCCTCCGTGAATTGTTTACCCCCCTCCGTGAATTATTTTACCCCTCCGTGAATTATTTACCCCCCTCCGTGAATTATTTTACCCCTCCGTGAATTATTTACCCCCCTCCGTGAATTATTTTACCCCTCCGTGAATTATTTACCCCCCTCCGTGAATTATTTTACCCCTCCGTGAATTATTTACCCCCCTCCGTGAATTATTTTACCCCTCCATGAGTTATTTACCCCCCTCCGTGAATTATTTTACCCCTCCGTGAATTGTTTACCCCCCTCCGCGAATTATTTTACCCCTCCCTGAATTAATTACCCCCCTCCGTGAATTATTTTACCCCTCCGTGAATTATTTACCCCCCTCCGTGAATTATTTTACCCCTCCGTGAATTATTTACCCCCCTCCGTGAATTATTTTACCCCTCCGTGAATTATTTACCCCCCTCCGTGAATTTTTTTACCCCTCCGTGAATTATTTACCCCCCTCCGTGAATTATTTTACCCCTCCGTGAATTATTTACCCCCCTCCGTGAATTATTTTACCCCTCCGTGAATTATTTACCCCCCTCCGTGAATTATTTTACCCCTCCGTGAATTATTTACCCCCCTCCGTGAATTATTTTACCCCTCCGTGAATTGTTTACCCCCCTCCGTGAATCATTATACCCCTCCGTGAATTATTTACCCCCCTCCGTGAATTATTTTACCCCTCCGTGAATTATTTACCCCCCTCCGTGAATTATTTGACCCCTCCGTGAATTATTTACCCCCCTCCGTTAATTATTTTACCCCTCCGTGAATTATTTACCCCCCTCCGTGAATTATTTGACCCCTCCGTGAATTATTTTACCCCTCCGTGAATTGTGTACCCCCCTCTGTGAATTATTTTACCCCTCCGTGAATTGTTTACCCCCCTCTGTGAATTATTTTACCCCTCCGTGAATTATTTACCCCCCTCCGTGAATTATTTTACCCCTCCGTAAATTTTTTACCCCCCTCCGTGAATTATTTTACCCCTCCGTGAATTTTTTACCCCCCTCCGTGAATTATTTTACCCCTCCGTGAATTTTTTACCCCCCTCCGTGAATTATTTTACCCCTCCGTGAATTGTTTACCGCCCTCCGTGAATTATTTTACCCCTCCGTGAATTATTTACCCCCCTCCGTGAATTATTTTACCCCTCCGTGAATTATTTACCCCCCTCCGTGAATTATTTGACCCCTCCGTGAATTGTTTACCCCCCTCCGTGAATTATTTGACCCCTCCGTGAATTGTTTACCCCCCTCCGTGAATTTTCTTACCCCTCCGTGAATTATTTACCCCCCTCCGTGAATTATTTACCCCCCTTCGTGAATTTTCTTACCCCTCCGTGAATTATTTACCCCCCTCCGTGAATTATTTTACCCCTCCGTGAATTGTTTACCCCCCTCCGTGAATTATTTGACCCTCCGTGAATTATTTACCCCCCTCCGTGAATTATTTTACCCCTCCGTGAATTGTTTACCCCCCTCCGTGAATTATTTTACCCCTCCGTGAATTATTTTACCCCTCCGTGAATTGTTTACCCTCCTCCGTGAATTATATATCCAGAGCGGGGGTGTACACCACCTCAATGAAATATTTATCCAGAGGGGGGGTGTATACCACTTCAATGGAAAAATTATCCAGAGGGGGGGGGTGTACACCACCTCGGTGGAATATTTATACATAGGGGGGGGGGGGGGGCACAACACCTCAGTGGAATATTTATTCACAGGGGGGGTGTACACCACCTCAGTGGGATATTTATCCAGAGGGGGGGTGTATACCACCTCAATTGAATATTTATCCAGAGGTGGGGGTGTATACCACTTCAATGGAATATTTATCCAGAGGGGGGGTGTACACCACCTCAATGGAATATTTATCCAAAGGGGGGTTGTACACCACCTCAATGGAATATATATCCAGAGGGGGTGTACAACACGTCAACGGAATATTTATCCAGAAGGGGGGTGTATACCACTTCAATGGAATATTTATCCAGGGGGCGGGGTGTACACCACCTCAGTGGAATATTTATCCAGAGGGGGGCGTACACCACCTCAGTGGAATATTTTCCCCGGCCTCCCATTTTCTTCAATGCCCCATTTTTCCACCCTGTTTTTTCTTTCGGGGGGGCGTGTTCCCCTGTGTTGCATGGTCTCCCATTCTTCCCAATCTTCCATTTTCACGATGGTTTTTCTTCTGATGGGTGGCTTTGTGCGGGGGGGGGGACAAGAAGGAAGGAAGGGAGGGGGCGGGTACCACACTTTTATCCGACTTTTCCTGAGATGTGTTCTATTTTATGTCCGTGACACGAGATGCCAAATCAGACTTCGGACTTCAGACTTTATACACATACCTGCCATGGAGCGCCTACTGGGGACGGTAGCCGGCATTGGCGCGGGCCCACCAGCTGGTGGGACGGGGAGTCGCGACCACGCGACAGTCGTTGCCTACATAGCGCCTACGGGTGGCAGCAGCCACCACCAGCGTGGGCCCACCACCCGCGGGGATGGGGAGTACTGCCCAAGCAGCGGTCGCTGCCCATGGAGCGCCTGCGGGGGACGGCAACCCCCATCGGCACGGGCCCACCAACCGGGGGGATGGGGAGTCCTGCCCTGGAGGCAATCGCTGCCTATGGGGCGCTTGCAAGGGACGGCAGCCCCCATCGGCGCAGGCCCTCCAGTCGGGGGACGGGGAGTCCTACCCAGGAGGCGCTCGCTGCCTATGGAGCACCTGTGGGGGACGGCAGCTCCCATTGGCGTGGGCCCACCAGCTTGGGGGACGGTGAGTCCTACTCAGGAGGCGGTTGGTGCCTATGGAGCGCGTGCGTGGGACGGCAGCCAGCCCTGACATGGCATGTTGGAATTCTCCCTTTCGAAAGCTACATAGACAAATGGATACACTAGGGTAGGCGGTAGATGATAGCAGCGATGTTGTCGATGAAAATGATGTTGGATCCTACCTCCACTGGGACCTCAACCATTACACCCTATTCACTCTTGGGCCCCTGATCCTCACACATTCCCCTGTCGCAAATGCCGGCTTCCTTTCGAGCTCGGAGGCCGAGTTGTGGAGCGGCCCGGGCCCATCAGCTGGGGGGATGGGGAGCCCTCCTAAAAAGGCAGTCACTCCCTACGGAGCGCTTGAGGGGGACGGCAGCCCCCATCGGCGCGCGCCCACTAGCTTGGGGACGGGGAGCCCTGGCCAGGCGGTGGTCGGTGCCTATGGAGCTCCTGTGGGGGACGGTAGCCCCCATCGGCGCGGGCCCAACAGCAAGTTGGATGGGAGGGTCCTGCCCAGGCGGTGGTCGCTGTCTGAAGTAGTCCCTGTCGGCGCGGGCCCACGGCTCGGGGGCAGAGTATCCTGCCAAGGCCGTCGCCGCTGCCGAAGTGGCGCCGGGCTGGTAGCCCCCAATGAGGCACATGCCCACCCGTTGGCCTGTAGGCAGCTGGCAAAGGCAATGGTCGCTTCCTGCTAAGTCCTTGTAGGGGGTAGTAATCTACAGCGGCGGGTGCCTCGCGGCCGGGGGGGGGGGGATTAGGAGCCGTGCCGAGCTGCTGGCCGTTGCTGAGACACATCCTGCCCGGCCTTTCCTCCCCGTCTACCCCAAGCAGTAGGCGTGCAAGGTAAGTAGGCAGTACTGGAGACCATAACCTTGGGGTAGCAGTAGCGGGGACTCAACGTGAGTCCACTTAACGAAAACCCTAACTTCCGCCGGGGCTTAACTCCCGAACTGTGCGGAGCTTATGGCCCGTGTGGGCAGCTTAAGCCCGCGGGGATGTGAAGAGGAGTGACTGCCAGCACTTACGTCTAGCCTGTCATACCCAGATAGCTGGGCTTGCCTCAACGCGGTCGGTTGAGTCCGGCCATGGGGGGCGCACAATAACCTGACCAGGGGGAGGCCCTTACACCCCTTAAGCATTACTTAAGGCAGTGTACGCAGTTTGTTTGCGTTCTTCAACTAATGTACACATTTACCCCGCAAACATGCCCCCTCCGGTGGTGCGCTCACCGTTGGACCTGCCGTTGGGGGATCCGGGACTATCACCCCTCCTGGACGCTCTCTCTGCTGCGGGCGGCCGGGAGCTGGCCGGGGGGCCTGATACCTTACCCATACTCAAAGAATGTTGAACACTAGTACCTAGGTATCCGACCGAACGGGCGCACACAGGGGCTGGGCACATAAACAAATTTTTTTTATTTTCTAACCCATAAAGCCATAATTCCAATCCTTTCAATTGCCAATCCCGCACGTGGCCGCCAGTGCGAACGGGCGGAGTGGTCTCAGACTGCTCTCCAGCGGGGCCACTCCGCCCATTCCGGGGGGTTACGGGGACCCATTCCCCTTCTTTAGAGGGTTTCGCCGTGCATAGGGCCCGGCCCACAAGCATGGGAGGCTTCCGCCCGGCATAGGGCACCACCCACAAGTGTCGGCGCATCAAGGGGAATGGGGGGCTCCCACCACTCCCTCTTGCCCTCCGGGTCCCTCTCTCTCCCTGCGACCCGCTTCCCCTCGGCCCCCTTCCCTGCTACCCTCTAAACAGACGTGGCCGTTGGCGAAGCCCCACTACGGGGGGCCTCCATGCCACAACCGGTCGGAGGGGAGGGACGTGCCCATGAAGGCAAGCTCTTCTCCCGGGCCCTGGCGGTGCAGCTCCTGCAAGGAAGTGAGCCAAGAACGGGACGGGCGCACAGGGGCGCGCGCATGGATGGCGGCAGGAGAAGCAGGAGCATGTAGCACAATGCCGGTGAGGCGCGTGCTAGGTCTCTGCAGAGGGCCGTGTGTGTGGGAGGGGCTTGCCGGGGGAAAGGGGGCGGAGGTTGTGCTAACCGTCCTCGCGAGGGGTCGCTGGTCCATTCCCGAAGCCCTGCTGGCCGGTACTAGGGGGCCGCGGGCTCTCTTTGCGGTGATACTTAGCGTTGGAGCGCACGTACACCCGACGCTGTTAGTACACCATCTCCTCGGGTTGTGCCCGGGCCCTTTCGTCAAAGGCTTCGCACTCGATACCCATCCCTTGGGTAAGAATCGGGGAGTACCCATGGTGTGGTGTGGTGTGGTGTGATGTGGTGTGGTGTGGTGTGGTGCGGTGTGGTGTGGTGTGGTGTGGTGTGGTGTGGTGTGGTGTGGTGTGGTGTGGTGTGGTGTGGTGTGGTGTGGTGTGGTCTGGTGTGGTGTGTTGTGGTGTGGTGTGGTGTGGTGTGGTGTGGTGTGGAGGAGCAGGAGGTGGAGGAGCGCCTGCCGTGGTCCCACGTACGGTGAGCCGTGGCGTCGTCCACCGGGGGCCCCACGCAAGCACAGCCAAGGGAGTCCTCCGTCTTACCTCCGCTAGAGTAAGACGAATCTCGTCGCACACCTGAGAACGCTCCTCCCAGCAGGCCGTCTGGGTCACGGCGTCGGTGTACGTCAACGGTACTGTCCGATCTGCTCTCCGGTCCCGGCCAGCGACCGCCCCGAACTGTCCTTGATCCACCCGAGGCAACGTCCCAAGATCAACGTGAGCGGAAGATGTGGGTCCCCGGGGGCATCACCCTTGACCTAAGACGTCGCCAGACAAGGAGCGCGGTCTGGCACCACACCACATCGCATCACACCACATCACATCACATCACATCACATCACATCACATC
This sequence comes from Eutreptiella sp. 'Long Island Sound 2002', assembly GCA_964036045.1. NCBI lineage: Eukaryota > Euglenozoa > Euglenophyceae > Eutreptiales > Eutreptiaceae > Eutreptiella > Eutreptiella sp. 'Long Island Sound 2002'. Next base: position 115,225,556 of record OZ038381.1, read on the forward strand.
ACATCACATCACATCACATCACATCACATCACATCACATCACACCACATCACATCACATCACATCACATCACATCACATCACATGACATCACATCACATCACATCACACCACACCACAATACATCACATCATATCACATGTGCAAGTTGATGACATGCACATACCAAGCAGTTCGAAAAAGGGGGGGGGGGTTACTATACCCAGGGTCCCACATTTTTCCGCATGTTGAACGTTCTCCTAGGTTCCATATTTTCCCATTTTCCACTTGTTCCCAGTAGCATGGCAGTTTCTGATCCGACCTCGCCCCCCAACAGCACTTGGTGGGTGCGTGGGGGGGGGGGGAGAAAAGCCTGATGGGGGGTTTCGGGTTGAGCGTTGGAGTGGCCCACCAGCAAAACTGACCCTGTTGTTATTCACATACCTAGTTCATGCCTACGGCCATGGTCAAGGAAGCAAGGTGCAGAATTGGGCAAGAGAAAAGGGGGGGGGGCAAGTCTCATATGGGGGGCAAAGCGCATGTCTGATATGGGGGGGGGGGCAAAGTCCTATCATGGGGGGCTTGGGGGGTTGGGGGTTGGGGGTGATGGTCCATAAAAGTCTGAAGTCTGAAGTCTGATAGCCTATTGGGTTACTATACCCATAGCTGCGCCAGCCTTCCCTCAACGAGTACACCACTGCCGTCAGCCATGGCCTCCTCACTTGGGGGGACCACCTCACAGTCACCGGCATTCCCCTCTCCTTGTTCCCCCCCAACGACAAGCCCTGTCCTCTCTGTCTCCTACCCGCGCCCGGCAACCACGTCCTCTCCTGCCCACTCGACCCGCTCCTTCCAGCCCACTACCATCGGTGGCTCGCAGCCCGTCTCTCCCAGACTTGTCGTGCTTGGCGCCACTGCACGCCCACTGCCTGGGGTACCCTCGTCCTCTGGGGCGGCGAGCCCTTCCTGCTGGCTGTGGACGGCTCCCCGGCCCACGACTCCATCACCACCTACACTGTCGGCCGTCTCGGGGCCATTTCCCCGACGCACAGGGATGCCCTACAGCACAGGGGTCTACGTGCTGCACACCTCCGTCGCCTTCTTTGCGACATCATACTCACTACCGTCTTCCTGCAGAAGCGGCATGCGGTGCCCGTCCCGCCCCTTGCCCACCACTTCTCCCCCCTAACGGGGGCCCCCGTGAACCAGTCCCTCGCCGGCCACCCTCCGCCGGAGTGGTATCACGTTGTCAACTAGGCCCCAACGCCTGGGTTGTCCTTGTGGCCGGCCTGGGACGTCATCCTGGGCCTATGGCTATCGAGAGACCTCCTCCTATCCCTGAAAGTGAGGACCGCCGTCTCCACCCGTAACAAGCGCAACCCATTCCGAGTCCTGCATGTGAACATCGAGAGCAACCAGATACCGCAAGGCATCGAGCGGGAAATCGATGTGGAGGCCCATGACGTGGTCATCTTGGAAAGTCTCGGCCGGCACGGGCTTGCCCCCCATTTCCCGGGCAGCGCCGCCTCTGGGCCATCCATTACCGTTGCAACGGACGGAGCCTAGAGGACGGCCTCTGTGGAAATGTGATCCCCTCTTGGTGTGCCGCACTACACTCAGCGTTTTCGGCCATTCTCACTGCGGCTTCCCAGGGCCCCCGCAGCGTCTTCAAGGATGTGCAGGTGGCCATGGGTCGGCCCGCCCCGTGGCCTTATCTCCGCCCGTGACCCGTCCTCGGCCTCACGCGCCCGGGCCGTTCCGGTACAGCGCGCAGCCGTGTGGTGTGGTGTGGTGTGATCTGATGTGATGTGATATGATGTGATGTGATGTGATGTGATGTGATGTGATGTGATGTGATGAGATGAGATGTGATGTGATGTGATGTGGTGTGGTGTGGTGTGATGTGGTGTGGTGTGGTGTGGTGTGGTGTGGTGTGGTGTGATGTGATGTGATGTGATGTGATGTGATGTGATGTGATGTGATGTGATGTGATGTGATGTGATGTGATGTGATGTGATGTGATGTGGTGTGATGTGATGTGATGTGATGTGATGTGATGTGATGTGATGTGATGTGATGTGGTGTGATGTGATGTGATGTGACCCCCACTACTGCCCTGTTTACCCCCCTCCGTGAATTATTTTACCCCTCCGTGAATTATTTTACCCCTCCGTGAATTATTTACCCCCCTCCGTGAATTATTTTACCCCTCCGTGAATTATTTACCCCCCTCCGTGAAGTATTTGACCCCTCCGTGAATTGTTTACCCCCCTCCGTGAATTTTTTTACCCCTCCGTGAATTGTTTACCCCCCTCCGTCAATTATTTGACCCCTCCGTGAATTGTTTACCCCCCTCCGTGAATTATTTTACCCCTCCGTGAATTATTCACCCCCCTCCGTGAATTATTTCCCCCCTCCGTGAATTATTTACCCCCCTCCGTGAATTATTTTACCCCTCCGTGAATTGTTTACCCCCCTCCGTGAATTGTTGTACCCCTCCGTGAATTATTTACCCCCCTCCGTGAATCATTTGACCCCTCGGTGAATTGTTTACCCCCCTCCGTGAATTATTTGACCCCTCCGTGAATTATTTACCCCCCTCCGTGAATTATTTCACCCCTCCGTGAATTATTTACCCCCCTCCGTGAATTATTTTACCCCTCCGTGAATTGTTTACCCCCCTCCGTGAATTATTTGACCCCTCCGTGAATTATTTATCCCCCTCTGTGAAGTATTTGACCCCTCCGTGAATTGTTTACCCCCCTCCGTGAATTATTTGACCCCTCCGTGAATTGTTTACCCCCCTCCGTGAATTATTTTACCCCTCCGTGAATTGTTTACCCCCCTCCGTGAATTATTTGACCCCTCTATGAATCGTTTACCCCCCTCCGTGAATTATTTCACCCCTCCGTGAATTATTTACCCCCCTCCGTGAGTTATTTCACCCCTCCGTGAATTATATACCCCCCTCCGTGAATTATTTCACCCCTCCGTGAATTATTTACCCCCCTCCGTGAATTATTTGACCCCTCCGTGAGTTATTTACCCCCCTCCGTGAAGTATTTGACCCCTCTGTGCATCATTTACCCCCCTCCGTGAATTATTTACCCCCCTCCCCGAATTATTGTACCCCTCCGTGAATTGTTTACCCCCCTCCGTGAATTATTTTACCCCTCCGTGAATTATATACCCCCCTCCGTGAATTATTTCACCCCTCCATGAATTATTTACCCCCCTCCGTGAATTATTTGACCCCTCCGTGAATTATTTACCCCCCTCCGTGAATTATTTTACCCCTCCGTGAATTATTTACCCCCCTCCGTGAATTATTTCACCCCTCCGTGAATTATTTACCCCCCTCCGTGAATTATTTCACCCCTCCGTGAATTATTTACCCCCCTCTGTGAATTATTTGACCCTTCCGTGAATTATTTACCCCCCTCCGTGAATTCTTGTACCCCTCCGTGAATTATTTACCCCCCTCCGTGAATTATTTTACCCCTCCGTGAACTGTTTACCCTCCTCCGTGAATTCTTTCACCCCTTCGTGAATTATTTACCCCCTCCGTGAATTATTTCACCCCTCCGTGAATTGTTTACCCCCCTCCGTGAATTTCTTGACTCCTCCGTGAATTATTTACCCCCCTCCGTGAAGTATTTGACCCCTCCGTGAATTGTTTACCCCCCTCCGTGAATTATTTGACCCCTCCGTGAATTGTTTACCCCCCTCCGTGAATTATTTTACCCCTCCGTGAATTGTTTACCCCCCTCCGTGAATTATTTTACCCCTCCGTGAATTGTTTAGCCCCCTCCGTGAATTGTTTTACCCCTCCGTGAATTGTTTACCCCCCTGCGTGAATTATTTTACCCCTCCGTGAATCGTTTACGCCCCTCCGTGAATTATTTGAACCCTCCGTGAATTATTTACCCCCCTCCGTGAATTATTTTACCCCTTCGTGAATTGTTTACCCCCCTCCGTGAATTATTTTACCCCTCCGTGAACTGTTTACCCTCCTCCGTGAATTCTTTCACCCCTCCGTGAATTATTTACCCCCCTCCGTGAATTATTTCACCCCTCCGTGAATTGTTTACCCCCTTCCGTGAATTTTTTGACCCCTCCGTGAATTGTTTGCCCCCCTCCGTGAAATATTTCACCCCTCCGTGAATTATTTACCCCCCTCCGTGAATTATTCCACCCCTCCGTGAACTATTTACCCCACTCCGTGAATTATTGTACCCCTCGGTGAATTGTTTACCCCCCCCTGTGAATTATTTTACCCCTCCGTGAATTATATACCCCCCTCAGTGAATTATTTCACCCCTCCGTGAATTATTTACCCCCCTCCGTGAATTATTTGCCCCCTCCGTGAATTATTTACCCCCCTCCGTGAATTATTTTACCCCTCCGTGAATTGTTTACCCACCTCCGTGAATTATTTTACCCCTCCGTGAATTGTTTACCCTCCTCCGTGAATTATTTCACCCCTCCGTGAATTATTTACCCCCCTCCGTGAATTATTTTACCCCTCCGTGAATTGTTTACCCTCCTCCGTAAATTTTTTCACCCCTCCGTGAATTATTTACCCCCCTCCGTGAATTATTTGCCCCCTCCGTGAATTGTTTACCCCCCTCCGTGAATTATTTGACCCCTCCGTGAATTGTTTACCCCCCTCCGTGAATTTTTTTACCCCTCCGTGAACTGTTTACCCCCCTCCGTGAATTACTTTACCCCTCCGTGAATTGTTTACCCCCCTCCGTGAATTATTTGACCCCTCTGTGAATTGTTTACCCCCCTCCGTGAATTATTTCACCCCTCCGTGAATTATATACCCCCCTCCGTGAATTATTTCACCCCTCCGTGAATTATTTACCCCCCTCCGTGAATTATTTGACCCCTCCGTGAATTCTTTACCCCCCTCCGTGAAGTATTTGACCCCTCTGTGAATTATTTACCCCCCTCCCCGAATTATTGTACCCCTCCGTGAATTTTTTACCCCCCTCCGTGAATTATTTGACCCCTCCGTGAATTATTTACCCCCCTCCGTGAATTATTTCACCCCTCCGTGAATTATTTACCCCCCTCCCCGAATTATTGTACCCCTCCGTGAATTTTTTACCCCCCTCCGTGAATTATTTTACCCCTCCGTGAATTATATACCCACCTCCGTGAATTTTTTCACCCCTCCATGAATTATTTACCCCCCTCCGTGAATTATTTGACCCCCCCGTGAATTATTTACCCCCCTCCGTGAATTATTTTACCCCTCCGTGAATTATTTACCCCCCTCCGTGAATTATTTTACCCCTCCGTGAATTGTTTACCCCCCTCCGTGAATTATTGTACCCCTCCGTGAATTGTTTACCCCCCTCCGTGAATTATTTCACCCCTCTGTGAATTATTTACCCCCCTCCGTGAATTATTTGACCCCTCCGTGAATTGTTTACCCCCCTCCGTGAATTATTTGACCCCTCCGTGAATTGTTTACCCCCCTCCGTGAATTATTTTACCCCTCCGTGAACTGTTTACCCCCCTCCGTGAATTATTTTACCCCTCCGTGAATTGTTTACCCCCCTCCGTGAATTATTTGACCCCTCTGTGAATTGTTTACCCCCCTCCGTGAATTATTTCACCCCTCCGTGAATTATATACCCCCCTCCGTGAATTATTTCACCCCTCCGTGAATTATTTACCCCCCTCCGTGAATTATTTGACCCCTCCGTGAATTATTTACCCCCCTCCGTGAAGTATTTGACCCCTCTGTGCATTATTTACCCCCCCTCCGTGAATTATTTCACCCCTCCGTGAATTATATACCCCCCTCCGTGAATTATTTCACCCCTCCATGAATTATTTACCCCCCTCCGTGAATTATTTGACCCCTCCGTGAATTATTTACCCCCCTCCGTGAATTATTTTACCCCTCCGTGAATTTTTTACCCCCCTCCGTGAATTTTTTTACCCCTTCGTGAATTGTTTACCCCCCTCCGTGAATTATTTTACCCCTCCGTGAATTGTTTACCCCCCTCCGTGAATTATTTTACCCCTCCGTGAATTGTTTACCCCCCTCCGTGAATTATTTGACCCCTCCGTTAACTGTTTACCCCCCTCCGTGAACTATTTTACCCCTCCGTGAATTATTTACCCCCCTCCGTGAATTATTTCACCCCTCCGTGAATTATTTACCCCCCTCCGTGAATTATTTCACCCCTCCGTGAATTCTTTACCCCCCTCCGTGAATTTTTGTACCCCTCCGTGAATTATTTACCCCCCTCCGTGAATTTTTTCACCCCTCTGTGAATTGTTTACCCCCCTCCGTGAATTATTTGACCCTCCGTGAATTATTTACCCCCCTCCGTGAATTATTTGACCCCTCCGTGAATTATTTACCCCCCTCCGTGAATTATTTTACCCCTCCGTGAATTATTTACCCCCCTCCGTGAATTATTTTACCCCTCCGTGAATTGTTTACCCCCCTCCGTGAATTATTTGACCCCTCTGTGAATTGTTTACCCCCCTCCGTGAATTATTTGACCCCTCTGTGAATCGTTTACCCCCCTCCGTGAATTATTTCACCCCTCCGTGAATTATTTACCCCCCTCCGTGAATTATTTGACCCCTCCGTGAATTGTTTACCCCCCTCCGTGAATTATTTGACCCCTCTATGAATCGTTTACCCCCCTCCGTGAATTATTTTACCCCTCCGTGAATTGTTTACCCCCCTCCGTGAAGTATTTCACCCCTCCGTGAATTGTTTACCCCCCTCCGTGAATTATTTTACCCCTCTGTGGATTGTTTACCCCCCTCCGTGAATTATTTTACCCCTCGGTGAATTGTTTACCCCCCTCCGTGAATTATTTTACCCCTCCGTGAATTATTTACCCCCCTCCGTGAATTATTTTACCCCTCTGTGAATTATTTACCCCCCTCCGTGAATTTTTTTACCCCTCCGTGAATTCTTTACCCCCCTCCGTGAATTTTTTGACCCTTCCGTGAATTGTTTACCCCCCTCTGTGAATTATTTGACCCCTCCGTGAATTATTTACCCCCCTCCGTGAATTGTTTTACCCCCCCCGTGAATTATTTACCCCCCTCCGTGAATTATTTGACCCCTCCGTGAATTATTTCACCCCTCCATGAATTATTTTACCTCTCCGTGAATTGTTTACCCCCCTCCGTGAATTACTTGACCCCCCCGTGAATTATTTACCCCCCTCCGTGAATTATTTTACCCCTCCGTGAATTATTTACCCCCCTCCGTGAATAATTTTACCTCTCCGTGAACTATTTACCCCCCTCCGTGAATTATTTTACCCCTGCGTGAATTGTTTACCCCCCTCCGTGAATTATTTTACCCCTCCGTGAACTATTTACCCCCCTCCGTGAATTATTTTACCCCTCCGTGAATTATTTACCCCCCTCCGTGAATTATTTTACCCCTCCGTGAATTTTTTACCCCCCTCCGTGAAGTATTTGACCCCTCTGTGCATTATTTACCCCCCCTCCGTGAATTATTTCACCCCTCCGTGAATTATATACCCCCCTCCGTGAATTATTTCACCCCTCCATGAATTATTTACCCCCCTCCGTGAATTATTTGACCCCTCCGTGAATTATTTACCCCCCTCCGTGAATTATTTTACCCCTCCGTGAATTTTTTACCCCCCTCCGTGAATTATTTTACCCCTTCGTGAATTGTTTACCCCCCTCCGTGAATTATTTTACCCCTCCGTGAATTGTTTACCCCCCTCCGTGAGTTATTTTACCCCTCCGTGAATTGTTTACCCCCCTCCGTGAATTTTTTGACCCCTCCGTTAATTGTTTACCCCCCTCCGTGAATTATTTTACCCCTCCGTGAATTATTTACCCCCCTCCGTGAATTATTTCACCCCTCCGTGAATTATTTACCCCCCTCTGTGAATTATTTCACCCCTCCGTGAATTATTTACCCCCCTCCGTGAATTTTTGTACCCCTCCGTGAATTATTTACCCCCCTCCGTGAATTTTTTCACCCCTCTGTGAATTGTTTACCCCCCTCCGTGAATTATTTGACCCTCCGTGAATTATTTACCCCCCTCCGTGAATTATTTGACCCCTCCGTGAATTATTTACCCCCCTCCGTGAATTATTTTACCCCTCCGTGAATTATTTACCCCCCTCCGTGAATTATTTTACCCCTCCGTGAATTGTTTACCCCCCTCCGTGAATTATTTGACCCCTCTGTGAATTGTTTACCCCCCTCCGTGAATTATTTGACCCCTCTGTGAATCGTTTACCCCCCTCCGTGAATTATTTCACCCCTCCGTGAATTATTTACCCCCCTCCGTGAATTATTTTACCCCTCTGTGGATTGTTTACCCCCCTCCGTGAATTATTTGACCCCTCTATGAATCGTTTACCCCCCTCCGTGAATTATTTTACCCCTCCGTGAATTGTTTACCCCCCTCCGTGAATTATTTGACCCCTCTGTGAATCGTTTACCCCCCTCCGTGAATTATTTCACCCCTCCGTGAATTATTTACCCCCCTCCGTGAATTATTTGACCCCTCCGTGAATTGTTTACCCCCCTCCGTGAATTATTTGACCCCTCTATGAATCGTTTACCCCCCTCCGTGAATTATTTTACCCCTCCGTGAATTGTTTACCCCCCTCCGTGAAGTATTTCACCCCTCCGTGAATTGTTTACCCCCCTCCGTGAATTATTTTACCCCTCTGTGGATTGTTTACCCCCCTCCGTGAATTATTTTACCCCTCGGTGAATTGTTTACCCCCCTCCGTGAATTTTTTTACCCCTCCGTGAATTATTTACCCCCCTCCGTGAATTATTTTACCCCTCTGTGAATTATTTACCCCCCTCCGTGAATTTTTTTACCCCTCCGTGAATTCTTTACCCCCCTCCGTGAATTTTTTGACCCTTCCGTGAATTGTTTACCCCCCTCCGTGAATTATTTGACCCCTCCGTGAATTATTTACCCCCCTCCGTGAATTATTTTACCCCCCCCGTGAATTATTTACCCCCTCCGTGAATTATTTGACGCCTCCGTGAATTATTTCACCCCTCCATGAATTATTTTACCTCTCCGCGAATTGTTAACCCCCTCCGTGAATTACTTGACCCCCCCGTGAATTATTTACCCCCCTCCGTGAATTATTTTACCCCTCCGTGAATTATTTACCCCCCTCCGTGAATTATTTTACCTCTCCGTGAATTATTTACCCCCCTCCGTGAATTATTTTACCCCTCCGTGAATTGTTTACCCCCCTCCGTGAATTATTTTACCCCTCCGTGAACTATTTACCCCCCTCCGTGAATTATTTGACCCCTCCGTGAATTATTTACCCCCCTCCGTGAATTATTTTACCTCTCCGTGAATTGTTTACCCCCCTCCGTGAATCATTTTACCCCTCCGTGAATTGTTTACCCCCCTCCGTGAATTATTTTACCCCTCCGTGAATTATTTACCCCCCTCCGTGAATTATTTTACCCCTCCGTGAAGTATTTACCCCCCTCCGTGAATGATTTCACCCCTCCGTGAATTGTTTACCCCCCTCCGTGAATTATTTTACCCCTTTGTGAATTGTTTACCCCCCTCCGTGAATCATTTTACCCCTCCGTGAATTGTTTACCCCCCTCCGTGAATTATTTGACCCCTCTGTGAATTGTTTACCCCCCTCCGTGAATTATTTTACCCCTCTGTGAATTGTTTACCCCCCTCCGTGAATTATTTTACCCCTCCGTGAATTATTTGGCCCCCTCCGTGAATTATTTTACCCCTCCGTGAATTATTTACCCCCCTCCGTGAATTATTTCACCCCTCCGTGAATTATTTGAACCCTCCGTGAATTATTTCACCCCTCCGTGAATTGTTTACCCCCCTCCGTGAATTATTTCACCCCTCCGTGAATTATTCACCCCCCTCCGTGAATAATTTTACCCCTCTGTGAATTGTTTACCCCCCTCCGTGAATTATTTGACCCCTCCGCGAATTATTTACCCCCCTCCGTGAATTTTTTGACCGCTCCGTGAATTGTTTACCCCCCTCCGTGAGTTATTTGACCCCTCCGTGAATTTTTTACCCCCCTCCGTGAATTTTTTACCCCTCCGTGAATTATTTACCCCCCCCCGTGAATTATTTCACCCCTCCGTGAATTATTTTCCCCCTCCGTGAATTGTTTACCCCCCTCCGTGAATTATTTCACCCCTCCGCGAATTATTTACCCCCCTCCGTGAATTATTTCACCCCTCTGTGAATTGTTTACCCCCCTCCGTGAATTATTTTACCCCTCTGTGAATTGTTTACCCCCCTCCGTGAATTATTTACCCCCCTCCGTGAATTATTTCACCCCTCCGTGAATTATTTTACCCCTCCGTGAATTGTTTACCCCCCTCCGTGGTTATATCACCCCTTCGTGAATTGTTTACCCCCCTCCGTGAATCATTTTACCCCTCCGTGAATTGTTTACCCCCCTCCGTGAATTATTTTACCCCTCACTGAATTATTTACCCCCCTCCGTGAATTATTTTACCCCTCCGTGAATTATTTACCCCCCTCCGTGAATTATTTCACCCCTCCGTGAAGTATTTTACCCCTCCGTGAATTGTTTACCCCCCTCCGTGAATTATTTCACCCCTCCGTCAATTGTTTACCCCCCTCCGTGAATTATTTCACCCCTCTGTGAATTGTTTACCCCCCTCCGTGGTTATATCACCCCTTCGTGAATTGTTTACCCCCCTCCGTGAATCATTTTACCCCTCTGTGAATTGTTTACCCCCCTCCGTGAATTATTTTACCCCTCTGTGAATTATTTACCCCCCTCCGTGAATTATTTCACCCCTCCGTGAATTATTTTACCCCTCCGTGAATTGTTTACCCCCCTCCGTTTATTATTTCAGCCCTCTGTGAATTGTTTACCCCCCTCCGTAAATTTTTTTACCCCTCCATGAATTGTTTACCCCCCTCCGTGAATTATTTTACCCCTCCGTGAATTATTTACCCCCCTCCGTGAATTATTTCACCCCTCCGTGAATTATTTACCCACCTCCGTGAATTATTTCACCCCTCCGTGAATTATTTACCCCCCTCCGTGTATTATTTGACCCCTCTGTGAATTGTTTACCCCCCTCCGTGAATTATTTCACCCCTCTGTGAATCGTTTACCCCCCTCAGTGAATTTTTGCACCCCTCTGTGAATCGTTTACCCCCCTCCGTGAATTATTTGACCCCTCTGTGAATTGTTTACCCCCCTCCGTGAATTATTTACCCCTCCGTGAATTATTTAGCCCCCTCCGTGAATTATTTTACCCCTCCGTGAATTATTTGACCCCTCCGTGAATTATTTGACCCCTGTGTGTGTGTCAATTATTTCGGGGGTCTAGACCCCCTAGGAATTGACGCATAGGGTCGCGTCAATTATGTTGGGGGTCCAGACCCCCATAGGAATTGACGCATAGGGTCGCGTCAATTATTTTGGGGGTCTAGACCCCTATAGGAATTGGCTCATAGGGTCGCGTCAATTATTTTGGGGGTCTAGACCCCCCCAGAAATTGACGCATAGGGTGGCGTCAATTATTTTGGGGGTCTAGACCCCCCTAGGAATTGACGCATTGGGTTGCGTCAATTATTTTGGGGGTCTAGACCCCCATACAAATTGATGCATAGGGTCGCATCAATTATTTTTGGGGTCTAGACCCCCGTAGGAAATGACACATAGGGTCGCGTCAATTTTTTTGGGCGTCTAGACCCCCATAGAAATTGGCGCATAGGGTCGCGTCAATTATTTTGGGGGTCTACACCCCCCTTAGGAATTAACGCATAGGGTCGCGTCAATTATTTTGGGGGTCTAGACCCCCGTAGGAATTGGCGCATAGGGTCGCGTCAATTATTTTGGGGGTCTGGACCCCCCTAGGAATTGACACATAAGGTCGCGTCAATCATTTTGGGGGTCTAGACCCCCATAGGAATTGACGCATAGGGTCGCGTCAATTATTTTGGGGGTCCAGACCCCCATAGGAATTGGCGCATGGCAGGGGGGTGCACCACCTCAGTGGAATATCTATCTAGAGGGGGGGTGTACGCCACCTCAGTGGAATATTTATTTACATGGGGGGGGGTGTACACCACCTCAGTGGAATATTTATCCACACGGGGGGGGGCTACACCACTTCAGTGGAATATTTATCTAGAGGGGGAGGTACACCACCTCAATGGAATATTAATCCATAGGGGGGGGGGGTACACCACCTAGTGGAATATATTTCCCAGCCTCCCATTTTCCCCAATGCACCATTTTCCACCCTTTTTTTTCTTTTGGGGGGGGGGTTGTTCCCCTGTGTTGCATGGACTCCCATTCTTCCCAACTTTCAATTTTCATGATTGTTTTTTTTGTGGTGGGTGGCTGTGTTGGGGGAGGGGGAGTGCCAGACTTTTTCTTGTCGCTTTCTGACAGGAAGGAAGGAAGGGAGGGACCGGGTACCACACTTTTATCAGACTTTTGCTGAGATGTGTTCTGTTTTATGTCCTTGACACGAGATGCCAAATCAGACTTCAGACTTCAGACTTTATACCCATAGCTGGGGTGGCGCTGTGGTGGGGGAGCCTTAGCGTGAGCGTGTTGGGAGGCGATCAGGGCGCGGCGTGCATGGGGGAGGGCGTCGTGGATTTGGACGCCCGCGTCGGAGAAACAGACGCGGGGGTCTAGGCAGGCGACCGCGGCTTGCCCCGCCGCCGCATCCACCTGGTCCAATAGGGCGTCGACCTAGGTGCCGGTGATGTGAGAGTAGAGGTTGCGGGGGGGGGGGCGTGGCCGCGGGCAACAGCGCCGCATGCCCGTATGAGGTCCTCTTGGAGTGAGTCCTATGGTTCCCGGCGTCCCTCCTGGGCCGTGATGTACCTTTTGCAATCAGCAAAGTGCCACGAGCCGGACCGGAAACCAAAGGCAGGGTCAGTCGAGGGTCCCCTGGCGGTGAGGGCCACCCACGCTGTGTACAACTCCGCCGTGCAGGCGTTGTCCAGTCGTAGGGGGATAGGGACAGGATACACCTGGTAACGGAGGGTGACGGGGCACAACACCGCCACGGCCCCACCATAGCATCGGGTCCGCGGGCACCACGACGCATCATGGAGGATCCCATAGTTCTCGCGGAGCTAGGAGAAAGTGGGGACGGTCGCAGTCACCGCGTGGCTACGGCCAACCCGGGTGGGGCGAGAGGATACTCGGGGCCATCCTCCCTGGCGCGCATCTTCCGCACTGCGGTGACCTGCAAGCATCCACGCATGGGTGTCCTGGACTCGAGTCCGGGGGATGATAGGGCCATCACGTGGGGAGCATGGTCCGGTAGATGTTCGGCGAGGGGTACGTGGATGGAGATGTCGCACTGGTGGCATAGGGTGACGAATAGGTCGTGGTCCGCGGGGTGGGCGGCACACCGGAGCCCGAGCTCGGAGGTGAGGCAGGGCTGAGAGGGGTGCAAGCGCCAGAGGTCAGTCAGGAGCCCGTGGCGCATGGACCGGCGAAGCAGGGGGTTGGGGTGGTTCAGGTGCCGGATGTAGACGCTGAGGAAGTTGGTGAACCCGACGACCGGGGCCGGGGGAATGCCAACACCTTCTTCGGGAATGTTGCGGAGGAATTGGGCAGAGGCGGAGAGGGCCCAGCCACCGGTGGCGCGCAAGGCCAAGGGGGCCATAGCTTCCAGCACCCGCATGGCCCTTATTATTATTTACCCCCCTCCGTGAATTATTTCACCCCTCCGTGAATTATTTACCCCCCTCCGTGAATTATTTCACCCCTCCGTGAATTCTTTACCCCCCTCCGTGAATTTTTGTACCCCTCCGTGAATTATTTACCCCCCTCCGTGAATTTTTTCACCCCTCTGTGAATTGTTTACCCCCCTCCGTGAATTATTTGACCCTCCGTGAATTATTTACCCCCCTCCGTGAATTATTTGACCCCTCCGTGAATTATTTACCCCCCTCCGTGAATTATTTTACCCCTCCGTGAATTATTTACCCCCCTCCGTGAATTATTTTACCCCTCCGTGAATTGTTTACCCCCCTCCGTGAATTATTTGACCCCTCTGTGAATTGTTTACCCCCCTCCGTGAATTATTTGACCCCTCTGTGAATCGTTTACCCCCCTCCGTGAATTATTTCACCCCTCCGTGAATTATTTACCCCCCTCCGTGAATTATTTGACCCCTCCGTGAATTGTTTACCCCCCTCCGTGAATTATTTGACCCCTCTATGAATCGTTTACCCCCCTCCGTGAATTATTTTACCCCTCCGTGAATTGTTTACCCCCCTCCGTGAAGTATTTCACCCCTCCGTGAATTGTTTACCCCCCTCCGTGAATTATTTTACCCCTCTGTGGATTGTTTACCCCCCTCCGTAAATTATTTTACCCCTCGGTGAATTGTTTACCCCCCTCCGTGAATTATTTTACCCCTCCGTGAATTATTTACCCCCCTCCGTGAATTATTTTACCCCTCTGTGAATTATTTACCCCCCTCCGTGAATTTTTTTACCCCTCCGTGAATTCTTTACCCCCCTCCGTGAATTTTTTGACCCTTCCGTGAATTGTTTACCCCCCTCTGTGAATTTTTTGACCCCTCCGTGAATTATTTACCCCCCTCCGTGAATTATTTTACCCCCCCCCGTGAATTATTTACCCCCCTCCGTGAATTATTTGACCCCTCCGTGAATTATTTCACCCCTCCATGAATTATTTTACCTCTCCGTGAATTGTTTACCCCCCTCCGTGAATTACTTGACCCCCCCGTGAATTATTTACCCCCCTCCGTGAATTATTTTACCCCTCCGTGAATTATTTACCCCCCTCCGTGAATAATTTTACCTCTCCGTGAACTATTTACCCCCCTCCGTGAATTATTTTACCCCTCCGTGAATTGTTTACCCCCCTCCGTGAATTATTTTACCCCTCCGTGAACTATTTACCCCCCTCCGTGAATTATTTTACCCCTCCGTGAATTATTTACCCCCCTCCGTGAATTATTTTACCCCTCCGTGAATTATTTACCCCCCTCCGTGAAGTATTTGACCCCTCTGTGCATTATTTACCCCCCCTCCGTGAATTATTTCACCCCTCCGTGAATTATATACCCCCCTCCGTGAATTATTTCACCCCTCCATGAATTATTTACCCCCCTCCGTGAATTATTTGACCCCTCCGTGAATTATTTACCCCCCTCCGTGAATTATTTTACCCCTCCGTGAATTTTTTACCCCCCTCCGTGAATTATTTTACCCCTTCGTGAATTGTTTACCCCCCTCCGTGAATTATTTTACCCCTCCGTGAATTGTTTACCCCCCTCCGTGAATTATTTTACCCCTCCGTGAATTGTTTACCCCCCTCCGTGAATTTTTTGACCCCTCCGTTAATTGTTTACCCCCCTCCGTGAATTATTTTACCCCTCCGTGAATTATTTACCCCCCTCCGTGAATTATTTCACCCCTCCGTGAATTATTTACCCCCCTCTGTGAATTATTTCACCCCTCCGTGAATTATTTACCCCCCTCCGTGAATTTTTGTACCCCTCCGTGAATTATTTACCCCCCTCCGTGAATTTTTTCACCCCTCTGTGAATTGTTTACCCCCCTCCGTGAATTATTTGACCCTCCGTGAATTATTTACCCCCCTCCGTGAATTATTTGACCCCCTCCGTGAATTATTTACCCCCCTCCGTGAATTATTTTACCCCTCCGTGAATTATTTACCCCCCTCCGTGAATTATTTTACCCCTCCGTGAATTGTTTACCCCCCTCCGTGAATTATTTGACCCCTCTGTGAATTGTTTACCCCCCTCCGTGAATTATTTGACCCCTCTGTGAATCGTTTACCCCCCTCCGTGAATTATTTCACCCCTCCGTGAATTATTTACCCCCCTCCGTGAATTATTTGACCCCTCCGTGAATTGTTTACCCCCCTCCGTGAATTATTTGACCCCTCTATGAATCGTTTACCCCCCTCCGTGAATTATTTTACCCCTCCGTGAATTGTTTACCCCCCTCCGTGAAGTATTTCACCCCTCCGTGAATTGTTTACCCCCCTCCGTGAATTATTTTACCCCTCTGTGGATTGTTTACCCCCCTCCGTGAATTATTTTACCCCTCGGTGAATTGTTTACCCCCCTCCGTGAATTTTTTTACCCCTCCGTGAATTATTTACCCCCCTCCGTGAATTATTTTACCCCTCTGTGAATTATTTACCCCCCTCCGTGAATTTTTTTACCCCTCCGTGAATTCTTTACCCCCCTCCGTGAATTTTTTGACCCTTCCGTGAATTGTTTACCCCCCTCCGTGAATTATTTGACCCCTCCGTGAATTATTTACCCCCCTCCGTGAATTATTTTACCCCCCCCGTGAATTATTTACCCCCTCCGTGAATTATTTGACGCCTCCGTGAATTATTTCACCCCTCCATGAATTATTTTACCTCTCCGCGAATTGTTTACCCCCCTCCGTGAATTACTTGACCCCCCCGTGAATTATTTACCCCCCTCCGTGAATTATTTTACCCCTCCGTGAATTATTTACCCCCCTCCGTGAATTATTTTACCTCTCCGTGAATTATTTACCCCCCTCCGTGAATTATTTTACCCCTCCGTGAATTGTTTACCCCCCTCCGTGAATTATTTTACCCCTCCGTGAACTATTTACCCCCCTCCGTGAATTATTTGACCCCTCCGTGAATTATTTACCCCCCTCCGTGAATTATTTTACCTCTCCGTGAATTGTTTACCCCCCTCCGTGAATCATTTTACCCCTCCGTGAATTGTTTACCCCCCTCCGTGAATTATTTTACCCCTCCGTGAATTTTTTACCCCCCTCCGTGAATTATTTTACCCCTCCGTGAAGTATTTACCCCCCTCCGTGAATGATTTCACCCCTCCGTGAATTGTTTACCCCCCTCCGTGAATTATTTTACCCCTTTGTGAATTGTTTACCCCCCTCCGTGAATCATTTTACCCCTCCGTGAATTGTTTACCCCCCTCCGTGAATTATTTGACCCCTCCGTGAATTGTTTACCCCCCTCCGTGAATTATTTTACCCCTCTGTGAATTGTTTACCCCCCTCCGTGAATTATTTTACCCCTCCGTGAATTATTTGGCCCCCTCCGTGAATTATTTTACCCCTCCGTGAATTATTTACCCCCCTCCGTGAATTATTTCACCCCTCCGTGAATTATTTGAACCCTCCGTGAATTATTTCACCCCTCCGTGAATTGTTTACCCCCCTCCGTGAATTATTTCACCCCTCCGTGAATTATTTACCCCCCTCCGTGAATAATTTTACCCCTCTGTGAATTGTTTACCCCCCTCCGTGAATTATTTGACCCCTCCGCGAATTATTTACCCCCCTCCGTGAATTTTTTGACCGCTCCGTGAATTGTTTACCCCCCTCCGTGAGTTATTTGACCCCTCCGTGAATTTTTTACCCCCCTCCGTGAATTTTTTACCCCTCCGTGAATTATTTACCCCCCCCCGTGAATTATTTCACCCCTCCGTGAATTATTTTCCCCCTCCGTGAATTGTTTACCCCCCTCCGTGAATTATTTCACCCCTCCGCGAATTATTTACCCCCCTCCGTGAATTATTTCACCCCTCTGTGAATTGTTTACCCCCCTCCGTGAATTATTTTACCCCTCTGTGAATTGTTTACCCCCCTCCGTGAATTATTTACCCCCCTCCGTGAATTATTTCACCCCTCCGTGAATTATTTTACCCCTCCGTGAATTGTTTACCCCCCTCCGTGAATTATTTCACCCCTTCGTGAATTGTTTACCCCCCTCCGTGAATCATTTTACCCCTCCGTGAATTGTTTACCCCCCTCCGTGAATTATTTTACCCCTCACTGAATTATTTACCCCCCTCCGTGAATTATTTTACCCCTCCGTGAATTATTTACCCCCCTCCGTGAATTATTTCACCCCTCCGTGAAGTATTTTACCCCTCCGTGAATTGTTTACCCCCCTCCGTGAATTATTTCACCCCTCCGTCAATTGTTTACCCCCCTCCGTGAATTATTTCACCCCTCTGTGAATTGTTTACCCCCCTCCGTGAATCATTTTACCCCTCTGTGAATTGTTTACCCCCCTCCGTGAATTATTTTACCCCTCTGTGAATTATTTACCCCCCTCCGTGAATTATTTCACCCCTCCGTGAATTATTTTACCCCTCCGTGAATTGTTTACCCCCCTCCGTTTATTATTTCAGCCCTCTGTGAATTGTTTACCCCCCTCCGTAAATTTTTTTACCCCTCCATGAATTGTTTACCCCCCTCCGTGAATTATTTTACCCCTCCGTGAATTATTTACCCCCCTCCGTGAATTATTTCACCCCTCCGTGAATTATTTACCCACCTCCGTGAATTATTTCACCCCTCCGTGAATTATTTACCCCCCTCCGTGTATTATTTGACCCCTCTGTGAATTGTTTACCCCCCTCCGTGAATTATTTCACCCCTCTGTGAATCGTTTACCCCCCTCAGTGAATTTTTGCACCCCTCTGTGAATCGTTTACCCCCCTCCGTGAATTATTTGACCCCTCTGTGAATTGTTTACCCCCCTCCGTGAATTATTTACCCCTCCGTGAATTATTTAGCCCCCTCCGTGAATTATTTTACCCCTCCGTGAATTATTTGACCCCTCCGTGAATTATTTGACCCTTGTGTGTGTGTCAATTATTTCGGGGGTCTAGACCCCCTAGGAATTGACGCATAGGGTCGCGTCAATTATTTTGGGGGTCCAGACCCCCATAGGAATTGACGCATAGGGTCGCGTCAATTATTTTGGGGGTCTAGACCCCTATAGGAATTGGCTCATAGGGTCGCGCCAATTATTTTGGGGGTCTAGACCCCCCCAGAAATTGACGCATAGGGTGGCGTCAATTATTTTGGGGGTCTAGACCCCCCTAGGAATTGACGCATTGGGTTGCGTCAATTATTTTGGGGGTCTAGACCCCCATACAAATTGATGCATAGGGTCGCATCAATTATTTTTGGGGTCTAGACCCCCGTAGGAAATGACACATAGGGTCGCGTCAATTTTTTTGGGCGTCTAGACCCCCATAGAAATTGGCGCATAGGGTCGCGTCAATTATTTTGGGGGTCTACACCCCCCTTAGGAATTAACGCATAGGGTCGCGTCAATTATTTTGGGGGTCTAGACCCCCGTAGGAATTGGCGCATAGGGTCGCGTCAATTATTTTGGGGGTCTGGACCCCCCTAGGAATTGACACATAAGGTCGCGTCAATCATTTTGGGGGTCTAGACCCCCATAGGAATTGACGCATAGGGTCGCGTCAATTATTTTGGGGGTCCAGACCCCCATAGGAATTGGCGCATGGCAGGGGGGTGCACCACCTCAGTGGAATATCTATCTAGAGAGGGGGTGTACGCCACCTCAGTGGAATATTTATTTACATCGGGGGGGGTGTACACCACCTCAGTGGAATATTTATCCACACGGGGGGGGGGTACACCACTTCAGTGGAATATTTATCTAGAGGGGGAGGTACACCACCTCAATGGAATATTAATCCATAGGGGGGGGGGGGGTACACCACCTAGTGGAATATATTTCCCAGCCTCCCATTTTCCCCAATGCACCATTTTCCACCCTTTTTTTTCTTTTGGGGGGGGGGGTTGTTCCCCTGTGTTGCATGGACTCCCATTCTTCCCAACTTTCAATTTTCATGATTGTTTTTTTTGTGGTGGGTGGCTGTGTTGGGGGAGGGGGAGTGCCAGACTTTTTCTTGTCGCTTTCTGACAGGAAGGAAGGAAGGGAGGGACCGGGTACCACACTTTTATCAGACTTTTGCTGAGATGTGTTCTGTTTTATGTCCTTGACACGAGATGCCAAATCAGACTTCAGACTTCAGACTTTATACCCATAGCTGGGGTGGCGCTGTGGTGGGGGAGCCTTAGCGTGAGCGTGTTGGGAGGCGATCAGGGCGCGGCGTGCATGGGGGAGGGCGTCGTGGATTTGGACGCCCGCGTCGGAGAAACAGACGCGGGGGTCTAGGCAGGCGACCGCGGCTTGCCCCGCCGCCGCATCCACCTGGTCCAATAGGGCGTCGACCTAGGTGCCGGTGATGTGAGAGTAGAGGTTGCGGGGGGGGGGGGTGGCCGCGGGCAACAGCGCCGCATGCCCGTATGAGGTCCTCTTGGAGTGAGTCCTCTGGTTCCCGGCGTCCCTCCTGGGCCGTGATGTACCTTTTGCAATCAGCAAAGTGCCACGAGCCGGACCGGAAACCAAAGGCAGGGTCAGTCGAGGGTCCCCTGGCGGTGAGGGCCACCCACGCTGTGTACAACTCCGCCGTGCAGGCGTTGTCCAGTCGTAGGGGGATAGGGACAGGATACACCTGGTAACGGAGGGTGACGGGGCACAACACCGCCACGGCCCCACCATAGCATCGGGTCCGCGGGCACCACGACGCATCATGGAGGATCCCATAGTTCTCGCGGAGCTAGGAGAAAGTGGGGACGGTCGCAGTCACCGCGTGGCTACGGCCAACCCGGGTGGGGCGAGAGGATACTCGGGGCCATCCTCCCTGGCGCGCATCTTCCGCACTGCGGTGACCTGCAAGCATCCACGCATGGGTGTCCTGGACTCGAGTCCGGGGGATGATAGGGCCATCACGTGGGGAGCATGGTCCGGTAGATGTTCGGCGAGGGGTACGTGGATGGAGATGTCGCACTGGTGGCATAGGGTGACGAATAGGTCGTGGTCCGCGGGGTGGGCGGCACACCGGAGCCCGAGCTCGGAGGTGAGGCAGGGCTGAGAGGGGTGCAAGCGCCAGAGGTCAGTCAGGAGCCCGTGGCGCATGGACCGGCGAAGCAGGGGGTTGGGGTGGTTCAGGTGCCGGATGTAGACGCTGAGGAAGTTGGTGAACCCGACGACCGGGGCCGGGGGAATGCCAACACCTTCTTCGGGAATGTTGCGGAGGGATTGGGCAGAGGCGGAGAGGGCCCAGCCACCGGTGGCGCGCAAGGCCAAGGGGGCCATAGCTTCCAGCACCCGCATGGCCCCGTAGGAGGGGGGGCAGACACTGGTAAACCAGTTGACCTTCCCGTGGCACTTGGCGACGAACATGGCGAGGGGGTAGTGGGCCGGCAGCTCGGGGGCTCGGAGCGCCCTGCACGCGGTGCGGGGACGAGAAAACAAGCGCCGGGAGTCGACGGGGTGGAAGAGGTGGGGGAGGGTATGGCGGCCAAGGACGCGGATGTAGTCCTGGCTCGTGACGCATCGCACCGGGTGGCCGTACAGGTACACCGTGTCTCTGAGAAAGTGGACCCAGCCATCGCGCATTTCCGTGCCGACCAAGACCATCTTGGTTGGGTCTGAGTGGAGGTTGGTGAGACGACCCGCCCGCTCAACGGCGCAAGCAAGGGTGGGGAGGCGGCCACGGTTGCCGGGCAGCCACTGGGTATCATGCATCAGGAGTACTCGGTTCACCGGTCCCGCGGGGGTGTCGGTGGTAGGGACTTGGCCACAGGCTTCGTGTCCTTGGACTTCGCCACATATGTAGTACTTCATGCCAGACACGGGGCACCCTTGCCCCGTGCCGGCCCCCAGGTAGGTGGAGGACGGGGAACGGCCATCAGCCCCCCCGATCTGCACCTCCAGGGCGTGGTCATCGTGCTGAAGGGTCGTGGCGTCGGCTGAGGAGATCCCTATCGCGGTCAGGACGGCGTACCCGGTGGTGTGGTTGATGGAGCCGTGCGCATGGCGGACATCGTCCGACAGGACCCACGCGTCGGGGCGCCGCCTCCAACGGTCGCACCACACGTCGTGGAGGACACGGAGGAGCTCCACGGAGGAGCAGTGTGGGGACATCCCGAACTGGTAGGGCGGCAGGACTGCCCGCCACCAGGCGGGGCTGGTAGTGGTCTTTGAGTAGGGCGGCCGTGAGCTTCCACACCGTGGCCGAATTCGTGAGCGGCCTGCCGTTGGCGATGGGGCTGTGTGGCGCCCTTTTCGGGAGGTGGATGAAATCCGCGGAATGTGCCTGGGGCATGGGTGCCCCACTGAGAACGCCGTTGATCAAGTCCACAATCACGGTAAACTGGGCGTCCTCCAACTGTCCGAACAGCCGGTATTCTAGCAGATCGTGGTACGGCACAATGGCGGCAGCCCTGTGGATGATGGCTCGCAGGTTCCCGATGGTGGCGTGGGGTGGTGGGCCAAGCGGGGCGCCGGTCCATCCCGTGATAGCCCGGACGCGCGTGAGGGAGAGCGCCCCGAGCGGGGCCAGGTGCCGCTGGCGCAGCTGGTCCAATGCAACGGCGGCCTTTTGGTGGAGTGGCACTGGGACCCCCACGACGTAGACGGGATCCGCTTGGGGCACGTAAGGGGCCCCTAACGTGCGGCGGTAGTCCACTTTGGTGGGCTTCCTGGGGGCGTTGGGTAGGGGCGCCAATCCCACATCCTTTTCCAGAAGGATGACATCCCAAGCCGCCGGGATCTGTTCCTTGAGGCGGGCTACCTCCACAAGGTGCGGGGACTGGGACGCCCAGTCCGGGTGCGTGAGGGTGTAGCGTTGCAGGTTGGCGACGTGGACACGCGCAGCCGACGGCACAAGTTGGATGGGGGCAGGGGTCCGTAGGCCGCCGTGGCTGCGGCGTAGAGCGCTGAGGTCACCGCGACGTAGTGCGGCGGTGTGTCAGGGCCGCCTAGGGGCGGTGGGGTGAGCTCGGCTCGGAAAGTGTCATTGAGGGCGCGGAGCTGGCTGGCAAGGGGCTCCCGGGGGATGGGGAAGCGGCCCTTCTTCGACGGGCACACAAGCTGGAGCGCAGGGGGGAGGTCATGGAGGGTGGTAAGCACGGGCAGATGGTCAGACGGGAAACTGGAATCGGAGTGCACCTCCGTGGTGTGGGCAGCTTCCGAGGGGGTTCGGAGGAAGATGTGGTCAAGGGCACCTCCGAAGCTTTGCGGGCTCACCCACGTGGGGGCCTCTTCAAGGGGGTGTAAGCGGCGCATCCCGAGGCGTTGGCGCGTGGGCAGGACGAGGTCGCAGAGCGGGGCGGGAGAGACAGGGAGGCGTGGGACCCAACGGCAGTTGGCGTTCAGGTCCCCCGCCAAGACAACGACCCTGGCCGGGCTGAGGAGGAGGTAGGGGTATACTCAGTCCAGGACCTCCTGGAGGGTGTCTAGGTCCCCATCCGCCGGGAAATACACGTTGGCGTGGCAGTGGGCCACGCCCGCCACGGTGAAGTGCGTGACGAGGGCTCGTCCAGAGGGGTGGGCGCTGTGACTGGTCGCGGTCAGGTCTGGGGCCCTGTAGAGGAGGGTGGCGCACCCCCGGCAACTTTCGCGGGGGCCTGGATGGTGTGGTAGAGGGGGTGCACCCGCTGGACGATCAGGGGACCAGCTTCCTGAACGTGCGGGGTCAATGGGTGCTGGTATTCGCGTATCAGGGCGTCCATGGCGCGCAGCTTGGGCCGTAGGGCCATCTGTAGGCTGAGGGTCACAATGTCCGGGCGGGGCGACGGGCGGTCGGGAAGCGGGGGATCGGAGCAGGGGTGGATGGCGGGAGGGTGCCGGGTTAGTTTGCGGGCCACGGCCGCAGGGAGGGCGTGAGGCAGGCTCCGGACCCACTGTCGAAGGTGTCGGGGGTGATACGTGGCTGCCATCGGGAGGACACGGGCCCGGGTGAGGCCGGTGGCCGCGACAGACACGCGGCTGTGCAGGGACTGTGGGAGGACATCATGGCGGTGCTCGGGGACAATGAGAGAGGTTGGCATGCCCTTGCGGCAGAACTGTATCTGGTGAGACCCAGACACCTGTACGCAATGCACGGCGCCCACTAGCGACAAGACGTCGCGGGGCCAAGATTCCGTCCCGCTGCACACCTGGTAGTAGAGTATCCCCGCTGGCAGGTGCAGGCACATGTGGAGGGCGTAAGGGGGCGGGACGAAGTGGGCTGTGCCCGGGGCCGGCATCGGCACCAGGCCCCATTCCCTGGGGGGGGGAGCAGGGGGTGTATGCACCCAGGTGCACGTCTCTGAGGTGGGGGGCGCTGTCGAGGTGGGAATGGCGGAGCCGCGATACGGCGTCCGGGATGTCTTCGTTGCGTCCCGCCGGCTCCCGCTCTAGCGGTCCCTCGGGCGCCGGCCGAAGTACGGCTGGAAGCGGTGCAAGTCGGCTGGGGGGCTGCAGGGCGGGGGGGCGTAGGGGTTGTGGGCTAGGGCCACGCGGGGGTCATGGGGGTCCCCCGAGTACGGGTAGGGCTGGAGGGGGGCTGCAGCATGGTGGTCGTGGCGGCTGGAGGGTGCGCCGGCCACCTGCTCATTGTGGTAGGCACTGCGACGCCTCGGCGGCGGGCTATCGCGGCGATGGCCAGGGCTGCGGCGGTGGCACGGGGACCTGTCCCAGCCGCGGGGGCTGTACCGTCGATGGTACTTGGGGTCTGGTTCTCCTTCCGAATCCGAGGTCGCCGTGAGGTCCGGCTGCTCCTCCGGGTCACGCTGGCGGCGGTGCTTCTGTCCTCGTCCCCCTCGATGGGTTTTGCGGGCGGGGTATTCCCTGTCTGGGTCGGGCACCCAAGGGGTGTATGGCTGCTTCTTGGATTCGGCCTAGGTCACTCTCCAGCCGCGGGCGGTGTGCTGTCGGGTTTCATGCCTCTGTCATACTCGGCGGGCTTGACTCCGACAATCGTAAACTTGGCCTTGTGGTTGAGTTGCTCGTCCGAGATGGACGACAGGCCGGCGTCAAATTTATCGCGGAGGATGCCTCCGAGGAGTCCCGCGTCCACTTCCCTCGATGGCGGATCGTCCACCTCCTGCCATCCTACCCACAGCGCCTTGGAGAAGGTCTGGGGGTCTACTTTTTGGGGCGTATACCCCTTCTTCTTGGCCCCGCCCTCTGCCTGGTTGGCGGCTGCGGCTTCAGCTGGGGAGGCGGCTGGGCTGTCCGCGACCCGCTGGACAGGGGGAGGGCTGGCGAGGAAGGTGCGCAGGACCTCCGCGACGCCGGGCCAGCTGGGCGCGTGGCTGCGGACCTAGGTCCACCGATCCCGAATCGGGTATTGCGGGAGGGAGCTGACGCTCGCGCCGTAGTGGCGGAACAGCTGGAGGTGGAAGGCGTGTGCTACTTCGTCTTCACAGCCCTTTCGGATCTCGGGGATCCACTCGAGGAGGGAGGCCAGTGCGGCGTCGGTGGGAGAGGCCGTGGGCGACGGCGGCGGGGGAGCAGCGCCCGGGGCCCAGAGGGTAGCAGCCGCCCGGGGCTTGGGAACCGGGGCCGGGATGGCGAACGACAGCTCGGGAGCACCCACGGGGGCCTCCGGGGCAGTCACGGGGCTTGGCGTAGCCACAGCCTGCCGGAGTACGTTGGCCAAGTCCTCGAGGTCAGGCACCTGGGGCGAGGTGAGGACTGCCGCGGCTAGGATGACGGGCACGAGGGCCAGGAAGTGCACACAGCCGGGCGGCGGCAGCTCAAACGAGGCTGCAACCGCACTGCGCACGGCGTTGGCGAATGTGGGTGTTGTGGACTGGAGGCCGCGGAGCCTGGTGGCTATGGACAAGAGGGGGTGCAGGGCCCTGATGAAGTTGTGTAGCCGGACGGCCTCGGCCTGCCGCTGCGCCGCGGCGGAACGCTGGACTTGTTGCTAGGCGTTGTCCCGCTCGGCGCGGACCATGTCCAGTCCACGCTTGAGGGACTCCAGGTCCCTCTGCGCCACTACCAGTTCCTGTTGCAGGGCCTCATACCGGTCACACAGCTGGGTGTGGTCGGTTGAGTTAGCCAACACGTCCAGGTCCGGGACAAACGGCTCCCCCGGCTGGGAGGGGCTAGGGGGGGCTGATGCGGCGGTTGGGGCAAGCGACTCCGGCTGCGTGGGGTCGGCGGCAGCTGGCTAGACTTGGGAGGCGGGTTCGGGCAGGGTAGCAGCGAAGAGGGCGAATGATCTGTTCCTGCAGGGGCAGCCTTGCCCTGGGACCGGTACAGGGCTGACGCCGGGGTGAATGCAGCCGACGCAAACAGGGTCTCAGCGGCGCTGGGGGCTGCCTGGCCCTTGGTAAGGTAGGGCGCGTGGTTGGGCAGGGTGAGGGGAGGGGGGCTGGCGGTGTCCGGGATGGCGGCCTGCAGCAGGGCGAATGTGGGGGCTGTGGCCCAGGAGTGCTCGCCGGCCTGGTCGATCTGGTGCAGCAGCTCGCCGCTGCGGACCGGCAGGACCGAGCACTCCAGCAAGGGCCGCAGTTGGTCGGGGGTCCACATGCCCTTGTTGGCGAGGGGAGGGGGAGTGGCGACCGGGGTCGGCGTGTGCTGCCCAGCGAGGCAGACGGAGCAGGCTCACGATAGGAGGCCGAACTTCAGCGGGACGAGTTCCGCTATCGGGATCTGGGCCGTCTGCAGGACCGCGTGCACGTCATTGGGCAGCGCCCAAAAGGCCGCAACCACCTCGCGGCTCCGAAGGCGGTCCCATGACGGGCGGAGGTGGGGGGCCAAGAATTGGCTGATGGGCTTGTGAATCTTGTGGGAGACCCTTTGACTTTAGATTTCTGGAGGTGCGTCGGTGTTGATGGCTGGAGGCTGTTCGCGGGCCGCGTAGAGGCCCCAGAAGACCAGGCTGCGGAGGCGGGACGCGGAGACGGGGGCATGTCCCGGGCTCCACCGCGTGACCAGGACGGCAGTGAGGGCCTCGGGGTCCTTGGAGACGTATTCCAGCAGCGGGCCGCCTTGCGCCAGCGACATGGGGACGTGTTCGACAACTTTCACATCGGACGGACTCGTGGCGACCGTGACGGTGGCTGTGAGCAGGAGCCCTCGTGGCGTCCACGCCCCTGTCACGGCGGTAATAGCTTGGATACTGCCGTCCGCAGCCGTCCATCGTAGGGCATCGCATAGGTCGGGCAGGGCGGGGTCGGTGGCCCGGATGGCGTCATCCGCTGCCTCCAGCGCGTCATCCTTCATCATGTCCAGCTCCCGCAGGAGGCGATCACGGTCGTCAGACTGGGCGATATCCATCAGAAACATGGGGAACGGCCCCCGACGAATGGCGCCTCCTCGATTGATGTCGGGGGCAGGAGAGGGGATGTCCTTGGACGGCGTTGAGTGGTCAGACATGGTTCGTTGCGACGAAAAAAGAGCGGGTGGCCTGTGGCTGCAAGGCCCCGGGAGTAGGTGGCAAATTGGGGTGCGGAGGCTATGGGAAGAGTACGAACAGTAGCAGCAGCCCCCACGGGGCTGGGTGCATAAGAAAAAACATAGGGGGCCACCCGCGTGGCCATGGTGTGAAGAAACAAAGAGCATGGCGCGAGAGAGCAGAGCAACATGGGCCCGCCTGGCGGAGCGGGCCGGCGAATGAGGGTCCCAGGATTCATTAGGACGGGGGTGCGAGGGGAGCGCCGCGCTGGCGCGCGGGCCTGCAACCCATCGAGGGCATAGGCGAGTGGGGCCCCAGGATAGGACGGCGAAGTAAACGGCTCACGATACCCCTGCACAAGGCGTCAGCCTTGAGCGGCGGATACATCGAACGCAGTCCATGTCTTGGCTCCCCGCGTAGCGGCTTGGAAGATTGCCACGGCGAGGTCCACGTCTTGCGAGAGCTGATTGTAGGACGCAGCGCCCACTGTGAGCAGGAGGGGGCTAGCAAGGGGGAGGGACGCACCTGGGGTGCGGCACTCAGCCCTTGGAGACACGGGAGAAGAGAGAGAGACAGAGCGCGGCATATAGGTGGAGCAGAGCGGAGAGGATGGCCACGATGGCGAGAGATGAGTCACGTGGTGGCACGACTATCACGACGTATCATGACTGGCTTCGAGCGTGGCAGTGCGTGCAGGCAATCCGTCCTGCAGTTACCATACTGAGGGTTTTTAGACTGGTGCCAGGTCACTACTGGTGTGGTGTGGCGTGTCGTGGTGTGCCGAAGGCGCTGTTACAAAATGGCAAAATGCCGGGATGTCTACCCAAGGGCAAAGGTAGACGGGCTGGGCTGTGTGTGTTGTGTGCGTGCTGTGTGTGGGTATGTGGTTCTTGGGCGGAGAGTGGGGGAGGCTGGAACAACCTGGCGGGCACCGCCGTGGCGGCCATCGTTATCCCAGGAGCTCCCGCTGCACCCCCTCTCTTTCCGCTTGTTGGTGCAGGCGCAGCCCCTGCAACGCCCACGCCATCGTGCTGCCCCGGCCCAAGCGGGCTTTTAGCAATGTGGCGCGCGCCTTCGCGTGAGAATACCAGACCCTGATGGTCTCCTCCACAACGTTGCGGATAAACTCGGTGCCCAGCGCGTTGGGACCCGCGCACTCTTGGTGGGTCCGCTGCATAGAGGGGGTCCGCAGGGCTGTCGCCCAGTGCTCTAGGGCCGCCGGCTCCCATAGCTGGTGGCGCACTGGGGCCGCCCGCCTGCCCAGCCTCCGGTCGAGCCACTCCGCGAGCCGTTGGCGGGCTGGCCCCCACGCATGGGCCTGAGCCGAGCAGGCCCACAGGTGAGGCGCCGTCTGCCTCCGCCCCACAGAGCAGTCGTGGTGTGGTGTGGTGTGGTGTGCCGAAGGCGCTGTTACCAAAATGCAAAAGGCCGGGATGTCTACCCACGGGTAAAGGTAAACGGGCTGGGCTGTGTGTGTTGTGTGCGCGCCGTGCGTAAGTGTGTAGGCCTCGGCAGGGGGAGGGGGAGTCGGGGAGACCTGGTGAGTTCGCCTCTGGCGACCGCGCCTATTCTAGGAGCTCTCGCTGCACCCCTTCCCTTTTTGCTTGCTGGTGCAGGCGTAGCTCGTGCAACGCCCACGCCATCGTGCTGCCCGGGCCCAGGCGGGCCTTCAGCAGTGTGGCACGCGCCTTGGCGTGGGCGTACCAGATCCGTATGGACTCCTCCACGACGTGGCGGAGGAACTCCGTGCCCAGCGAGTGGGGCCCTGTACACTCCAGGTGGGCCAGCTGCATGGAGGGGGTCCGCAGGGCTGCCGCCCACTGCTCCAGCACAGTCGGTTCCCACAGCTGGTGACGCACCAGGGCCGCCCGTGGCCCCACCTTCTGGTCGAGCCACGCTGCGAGGCGCCGGCGGGCTGGCCCCCACTCGTGCGATTGAGCCGAGCAGGCCCACAGGTGGGGCGCCGTCTCGGGCTGTGTCCCGCATAGGAGGCACGTTGTATCCAGCACCGTGCCCCGGTGGGAGGAACGGTGGGCTAGGACGGCCATGGTCGGGACGTTGTCCATGCGATGCGCCGTGATGTGGCGCTGCTGATCATGGTCGAACCAGTCCAAGGGGAGGCCCCCTCCTGGCATGAAATTTTAGCAATGTGGCGCGCGCCTTCGCGTGAGAATACCAGACCTTGATGGCCTCCTCCACAACGTTGCGGATAAACTCGGTGCCCAGCGCGTTGGGCCCCGCGCACTCTTGGTGGGTCCGCTGCATAGAGGGGGTCTGCAGGGCTGCCGCCCAGTGCTCTAGGGCCGCCGGCTCCCATAGCTGGTGGCGCACTGGGGCCGCCCGCCTGCCCAGCCTCCGGTCGAGCCACTCCGCGAGCCGTTGGCGGGCTGGCCCCCACGCATGGGCCTGGGCCGATCAGGCCCACTGGTGAGGCGTCGTTTCCGCCTCCGCCCCACAGAGGAGGCGTGGTGTGGTGTGGTGTGGTGTGGTGTGGTGCGGTGCGGTGCGGTGCGGTGCGGTGCGGTGCGGTGTGGTGTGGTGCGCCGAAGGCGCTGTTACCAAAAGGCAAAGGCCGGTATGTCTACCCACGGGTACAGGTAAACGGGCTGGGTTGTGTGTGTTGTGTGCGCGCTGTGTGTAAGTGTGTTGTGGCATAGCCGGACCAGTGCACTCTCGCACTTGGCCGACACTGCCTTGCCGACGCCTGCGCGCAGTCACACAGGGTCTCATTTGCCCACTGCACCCTGCGTGCCGCGCTGCACCACCAGTGCCTTTTGTGTGGTGCCGCACTGCTTGGTGCTCTGCACCACACTGCACTGTGTGTGCCCTGCTGCACTGTTGTTGTGGGCAGGGGGCAGTGGGCAGTGTAACGCACTGCCAGGCAGCCTGGGGGCTGTGGGCAATGGAAATCGTGCTTCGCACTGCCGCATTGCCTGAGGGCAGTGGGGAGTGGTACTCCCGCCGCTCACTGCCTCCCTCCCTTGGGGCAGTGGGCCGGGCATCTCCTGCAATACACTGCCGCCCTGCCTGGGGCAGTGGGCAGTGGTACTCCTGCGACACACTGCGCCACGGCCTGGGGGCAGTGGGCAGTGGGCCTTCCGCAATGCACTGCCCCACTGCCTGGGGGCAGTGGGCAGTGCAACTTCTGCAATGCACAGCCTCACTGCCTGGGGGCAGTGGGCAGTGGAACTCCTGCTATACACTGCCTCACTGCCTGGGGGCAGTGGGCAGTGCAACTCCTGCAATACACTACCTCACTGTCCGGGGGCAACGGGCAGCGGACCTCCTACAATGCACTGCCCCACTGCCCTGGGGGCAGGGGGCAGTGGACCTCCTGCAATGCACTGCCTCACCGCTTGGGGGCAGTGGGCAGTGGAACTCCTGCAATGCACTGCCGCACTGCCTGGGGGGCAGTGGGCAGTGGACCTCCTGCAATCCACTGCCCCACTGCCTGGGGCAGTGGGCAGTGCAATTCCTGCAATGCACTGCCTCACTGCCTGGGGGCACGGGACAGTGCAACTCCTGCAATTCACTGCCCCACTGCCTTGGGGCAGTGGGCAGTGGACCTCCTGCAATACACCGCCTCACTGCCTGGGGGCAGTGCGCAGTGGACCTCCTGCAATACACCGCTGCACTGCCGGGGGGCAGTGGGCACTGGAACCGCGGCAATGCACTGCCCCACTGCCTGGGGGCAGTGGGCAGTGCAACTCCGGCAACGCACTGCCTCACTGCCTGGCGCACGGGACAGTGCAATTCCTGCAATGCACTGCCTCACTGCCTGGGGGCAGTGGGCAGTGCAACTTCTGCAATGCACTGCCCCACTGCCTGGGGGCAGTGGGCGGTGGAACCCCTGCAATGCACTGCCTCACTGCCTGGGGGCAGTGGGCAGTGCAACTCCTGCAATGCACTACCCCACTGCTTGGGGGCAGTGGGCAGTGCAAATTCTGCAATGCACTGCCTCACTGCCCTGGGGCAGTGGGCAGTGCAACTGCTGCAATGCACTGCCTCACTGCCTGGGGGCAGTGGACAGTGCAACTCTTGCAACGCACTGCCTCACTGCCTGGGGGCAGTGGACAGTGGACCTCCTGCAATGCACTGCCTCACTGCCTGGGGGCAGTGGGCAGTGCAAATCCTGCAATGCACTGCCTCACTGCCTGGGGGCAGTGGGCAGCGCAACTCCTGCAATGCACTGCCGCACTGCCTGGGGGCAGTGGGCAGTGCAACTCCTGCAATGCACTGCCTCACTGCCTGGGGGCAGTGGACAGTGCAGCTTCTGCAATGCACTGCCTCACTGCCCTGGGGCAGTGGGCAGTGGAACTCTTGCAATGCACTACCCCACTGCCTGGGGGCAGTGGGCAGTGGAACCCCTGCAATGCACTGCCTCACTGTCCTGGGGCAGTTGGCAGTGGAACTCCTGCAATGCACTGCCTCACTGCCCTGAGGCAGTGGGCAGTGGAACTCCTGCAACGCACTACCCCACTGCCTGGGGGCAGTGGGCAGTGCAACTTCTGCAATGCACTGCCTCACTGCCCTGGGGCAGTTGGCAGTGCAACTCCTGCAATGCACTGCCTCACTGCCATGGGGCAGTGGACAGTGCAACTCCTGCAATACACTGCCTCACTGCCTGGGGGCAGTGGACTGTGCAACTCCTGCAATGCACTGCCTCACTGCCTGGGGGCAGTGGGCAGCGCAACTCCTGCAATGCACCGCCTCACTGCCTGGGGGCAGTGGGCGGCGCAACTCCTGCAATGCACTGCCTCACTGCCGTGGGGCAGTGGGCAGTGCAACTCCCCCAATGCACTACCTCATTGCCTGGGGGCAGTCGACAGTGCAGCTTCTGCAATGCACTGCCTCACTGCCTGGGGGCAGTGGGCAGTGGAACTCTTGCAATGCACTGCCCAACTGCCTGGGGGCAGTGGGTAGTGCAACTCCTGCAACGCACACCCTCACTGCCTGGGGGCAGTGGGCAGTGGAACTCCTGCAATGCACTGCCTCACTGCCGGGGGACAGCAGGCAGTGCAACTCCTGCAATGCAATGCCTCACTGCCTGGGGGCAGTGGGCAGTGCAATTTCTGCAATGCACTGCCTCACTGCCGTGGGGTAGTAGGCAGTGGAACTCCTGCAATGCACTGCCTCACTGCCTCGGAGCAGTGGGCAGTGCAACTCCTGCAATGCACTGCCTCACTGCCCTGGGGCAGTGGGCAGTGCAACTCCTGCAATGCACTGCCTCACTGCCTGGGGGCAGTGGGCAGTGCAACTGCTGCAATGCACTGCCTCACTGCCTGGGGGCAGTGGACAGTGCAACTCCTGCAATGCACTGCCGCACTGCCTGGGGGCAGTGGGCAGTGCAACTCCTGCAATGCACTGCCTCACTGCCTGGGGGCAGTGGACAGTGCAACTCCTGCAGTGCACTGCCCCGCTGCCTGGGGGCAGTGGGCAGTGCAACTCCTGCAATGCACTGCCCCACTGCCTGGGAGCAGTGGACAGTGCAACCTCTGCATTCCACTGCCTCACTGCCCTGGGGGCAGTGGGCAGTGCAACTTCTGCAATGCACTGCCCCACTGCCGGGGGGCAGTGGGCAGTGGAACCCCTGCAATGCACTGCCTCACTGCCCTGGGGGCAGTGGGCAGTGCAATTCCTGCAATGCACTGCCGCACTGTCTGAGGGCAGTGGGCAGCGGAACTCCTGCAATGCACTGCCCCACTGCCTCGGGGC
This sequence comes from Eutreptiella sp. 'Long Island Sound 2002', assembly GCA_964036045.1. NCBI lineage: Eukaryota > Euglenozoa > Euglenophyceae > Eutreptiales > Eutreptiaceae > Eutreptiella > Eutreptiella sp. 'Long Island Sound 2002'. The sequence continues at coordinate 115,258,345 of OZ038381.1, forward strand.
AGTGGGCAGTGGACCTCCGGCAATACACTGCCACACTGCCTGGGGGCAGTGGGCAGTGGACCTCCTGCAATGCATTGCCTCACTGCCTGGGGCCAGTGGACAGTGCAACTTCTGCAACGCACTGCCCCACTGTCTGGGGGCAGTGGACAGTGCAACTCCTGCAATACACTGCCGCACTGCCTGGGGGCAGTGGGCAGTGCAACTCCTGCAATGCACTGCCCCACTGCCTGGGGGCAGTGGGCACTGGACCTCCGGCAATACACTGCCGCACTGCCTGGGGGCAGTGGGCAGTGCAAATCCTGCAATGCACTGCCTCACTGCCTGGGGGCAGTGGGCAGTGGACCTCCTGCAATGCATTGCCTCACTGCCTGGGGCCAGTGGACAGTGCAACTTCTGCAACGCACTGCCCCACTGCCTGGGGGCAGTGGGCAGCGGAACTCCTGCAATGCACTGCCCCACTACCTGGGGGCAGTGGGCAGTGGACCTCCGGCAATACACTGCCGCACTGCCTGGGGGCAGTGGACAGTGCAACTTGTGCAACGCACTGCCTCACTGTCTGGGGGCAGTGGGCAGCGCAACTCCTGCAATGCACTGCCCCACTGCCTGGGGGCAGTGGGCAGTGCAACTCCTGCAATACACTGCCGCACTGCCTGGGGGCAGTGGGCAGTGGACCTCCTGCAATACACTGCCTCACTGCCTGGGGCCAGTGGACAGTGCAACTTCTGCAACGCACTGCCCCACTGCCTGGGGGCAGTGGGCAGTGAAACTCCTGCAATGCACTGCCTCACTGCCTGGGGGCAGTGGACAGTGCAACTCTTGCAATGCACTGCCCCACTGCCTGGGGGCAGTGGGCAGTGCAACTGCTGCAATGCACTGCCTCACTGCCCTGGGGGCAGTGGGCAGTGGAACTTCTGCAATGCACTGCCCCACTGCGGTGTGGTGTGGTGTGGTGTGGTGTGGTGTGGTGTGGTGTGGTGTGGTGTGGTGTGGTATGGTGTGGTGTGGTGTTGTGTGGTATGGTGTGGTGTGGTGTGGTGTGATCCAATTGCCCATGGGGAGCCCGCCGCAGGTATCAGACACTGCCTCTCGACCCACTGATATACTATCTCCGCCATATGCAGGTCGCTCAGCCGCTGGTGACCACCTGTGCTGGGGTGAGCGCCACCACCATTGCCGTGAGCAACCAGATCCACCCAATCACTGTTGCTGCAGTGTGCGATGACGCACAGACCCCAGCTGTTGCTATTGGGCAGCCAATGTGCCTGAGCGAGCCAGTGTCGACGTGCCGTATCCAGTGTTGCAAGCACCACCGCGTCAGCAGTGATGGTGATGTGCAGCCACAGGGCACAGAGATGCTGGAATCCGTGGGTCGCACACCCGCCATGCGGGCCATTGATCCCCAGGTGTGGCCAGGGGTCATCTAGTTGTAGGTAGCGGTGTACAGGCCACACAACGCATGTTTCTTTTTGAGACCAAGAGATGCTGCAAGCTTAGATTGACAGGGAGATGGCAAGGCAGTGTGGCAGGGAGGTGATGTTGTACTTCGTGTAATTTTTTTTTGCGGTAAATGCGTGTAGCAAAAAAATCGTCTAGTCATGTAATTTTGTTTTGCGGTAAGTGGTGTAGGACCGTGACATGCATTACCGCAAAAAAAAATTACACGACTAGACAATCTTTTCGTACACGCGTTTACCGCAAAAAAAAATTACCCGATGTGACGATTTTTTCCGACATGCATTTACCGCAAAAAAAAAAGTTACAGAACTTACCGCAAAAACAAAGACGCGATGACGATTTTTTCCGACACACATTTACCGCAAAAAAAATTACACGACTGACCGCAAAAAAAATTACACACTGTGACGATTTTTCCCTACACACGCGTTCCGCAAAAATAAAAAAATTCCACGACCTTAACGCAAACAGACAATTACCAATTTTACTGAAAATGCATGCCTGTAGGCAATGTGCCCACCTGTGGCCGCTAGGCCTATGTAGCCCGTGCCATGGGCCCTCCGAAAGCCCCAAAATTGTTGTTGGGAGGGGGGCACAAGGGCACGCGCGGGGGCGGCGTGTGTGTGGCCTCTGCGGAGGGCCCTGCGTGCGGGCGGGCGCACTAGGGGAGAGGAAGGGGAGGCTGGGTTAGCCGTCCTCGCTAGGGGTCGCTGACCGTTCCCGTCGCCTAGGCCGCCGGTACTAGGGGCCACGGGCTCCCCTGGGGTGGTGTTTGGCACTGGGGCGTGCGCACACCCGACACTGTTAGTGTGCCACCCACAGGGTGGCGCCCGCACCCTGTCGTGCGGGGGCTTCGAACGCGGCACCCAGCACATGGGTAGAGCTGGGGAGTACTCAGTCTGCTGTTCCGTTTTGTGCTTTGCTCTCGTGTGCTGTGCTGTGTTGTGCGTTGTGCTATACTGTGCTTGCACTGTGCTTTGCTGTGCTGTGCTGCGCTGCGCTGCACTGTGTTGTGCTGTGTGTTGTGATGTACTGTGTTGTGTTGTGCTGTGTTGTACTGTGCTTTGCTGAGTTGTGTGCCGTGCTGTGTCGCTGCTTCGGGAGGGGGGAAGGAGTGCCATCCTGCATCTTGCGCCCCAGACTAGGGAAAGTGCCGAGGCTATAAAACTGCATAAGCAGATTGTGCCCCAGCCCCTTGGGGACCACCCCCCCAACACCCAAATAAGGTGAAAAACACATAAAGAGGGGCTAAAACATGCTTGCATAGCACATTTCATCCTCGTGAGTGGTCACAATATCAAAAAAAAGTTTTGCAAAAATTTTCATTTTTGACTTGTAGAGGCCGGAAAACTGCGTTTTGTAGTTTCTGCGCACACCAACTGCCATTGAACCACGTACAAACAGCAATTTTGATTTTTTTGGGGGGGCCGTGGCTCGGGCTAGATGGGCCCATTGGCCGCTACGTGCGTCGTCCCCATGGGCGCTCAATTGCCCGTATTGTCACCAAATGATCACCCAAACCCAACCTAGGGGCAAAAGAAGGGTTTTGGAAAAAGTCGAAATGTGAAAATATTTCAAGGTGCCACTAAATAACCTACACAGCTCAAAAATGGGCATTCCTCTCCCCTCTTGGAGGTGCCTTGCCGAAGGCAATATAATTTTACTGAAAATGCATGCCTTTAGGCGATGTGCCCACCTGTGGGCCACTTCTGATTTGTTCCCCGCGCTTGGCGTTGGGGACCCCTGAGAATGCAGGGGTGACGTAGCACCTCCGCTCTCTTCTGGGCCCCCTAGAAGGCAAGGGTGAGGTAGCCATTTCTGATTTCGTCTTTCTTTGCGGGGCGGTCCTTAAGGAAGCAGAGTTTTTTTTGTTAAGGTTAGGTTAAGTACTCTCACACCACGCTTTGTTGCGTGGCCCCCTTGGGTTGGGGTTAGGGACTCACAATCCACGCTTTGTTGCGTGGCCCCTTGAGTGGGGGACAGGGACTGGCAATCCACACATTTGATGGGCATGAGGAAGCTTTCGCCAACCACCAAGCACCGCGCCTTGGGATTCCAAACGGATGGTTGGTCTTGTGGTTTTCAGAGCTTGAACATCGCGAAGCTGGTGGTGGAGCACCGGGGTACCTTTTCGGATGTGCCCCTCGTCCCAATGGGTGCTGGTTTTGTGGACTTTGTGCTCAGCATTGTTAATGCTCATCGTGCTGTGCGGGCGGTTGAAGCGCCCCGCGATGATGTGCACGGCGTGACTGAGCTTCTTGGCCCTCTTGAGTCCCCCCCCAGCACCCAAGTTGAAGGTGCACTTTCGGCTATCGACGAGAGCGTTGATGCCACCCCCGGCCCACTCAAGGGCAAGCAGGCCTCTGCCGAGCAGAGCGTGGAAAGCTCGGAGGCTAGGCTGCAACCTTCCATGGCCACTCCCGCAGAGGAGGATACCCGTCCCAAGGTCCTCATCTGTGGCGAGTGGCGCACGTTGCCGGAGGGCTACCCAGTAGATGCATCTAGCCAACTGCAGTGTGACCAGCTTTTTATCAATGACTTGTCCAAGCAGCTAGTATCAGAGTTGCGCCCCGCTTGTTAATTCAACCCCAATCTTGGTGCAAAGCCCAAGTCTAGCGACACAAAACCGGACTTAATCTACAAGCGTGCATTCTGCAACCATTATATACTTGTAGCGGGTGCATATTTTGTGGGCTGTATTTTCCTCCGCACGTTTGGTGTACCGATGGTGGAGCGTATACGATTGCTATTATATTGGCCCCATACTAGTGCCTTGGTGGCCTATAATGGTGGCACCAGTGTTGGCCATGGCCCCGTCCAGACTCTTTTTCTTGAGCCTGATTTTGTTTCCAGTGCCGGCACGCTCGATGTTGGCCATGGCCTCGTCAAGAATCTTTTCTTGGGCCTCATTTTGAGTCTAGTGCCAATGACACCATGTGAAACTATGTTACATTGGCCCCACATCAGTGCCTTGGTGGCCTATAATGGTGGCACTAGCGTTGGCCATGGCCCTGTCAGGAGTCTTTTTCTTGAGCCTGATTTCGTATCCGGTGCTCGTACACTAGATGTTGGCCATGGCCCTATCATGACTCTTTTCTTGGGCCTCATTTTGAGTGTAGTGCCAATGACACCATGTAAAACTATGTTATATTGGGCCAGTCCCAACTAATTGGTGGCCACGCAGAGTACCATGTGCTTTGTGGACTCGGCGTCCCATCGTTTAGGTCGCTATGGGGTGCCGTACGGAACCAGCAGCTGTACATATTGCGCATGTATTGCAAAGTGTGCATTTCGTCTAATTTTCCAACTTTTTCATAATGCACACGACTTACCGCAATAAAAATTACACGCCGTTACCGCAAAAAAAGATACACAACTACACGACTTTTTTGTATACAACTTACATTTTTCACATTAGGGAGGTTTCAAGTGATCTAGTGGTAACATGCGGGGGTGTGGAAAGGCCCCAGATAACAGCTACCCCCCCCCCCCCGCCCCTTGTGCACACACCGCCCTGTCTAAGCACTAACACTTCGTCTGTCACTCACTTTTATTAGATTTTTTAACCACATTTTTTGCCGTCAGAAACTAGGCAAAGCATGATTGTGTGCCGATTGTAGAGGGAAAGAGGGGCCATGTCATGCTTGCGAGTTCTCCTCCTCATCACAAGGTTGTAGGTACTGCACCCAACTGCTGTTTGTTTTGGTATGATTTTGAGCCATCACTAATATATGTACTCCTAGCTCAGCTGTCACGCACAGCCGGTCCACCGGTGAGCACGCGCCTGCCACTACTATCGGTCGTTCAACTCGTGGGGAAGATTTCATTCATTTGAAGTACACGAGGAATGGGCATGAGATTGAGCATCATCCCCATTTTGACCGTGTACTCTTTCTAATCCGCAGCGCATACCCATCACCATCAAAGGAAGATTCGAAGGCCTTCGAAGGAACACGAGGGCATCCACCAGCACATACTGGTCCCCTCAGATTGGTAATGGTCATGTCCCCCCGCTCCTTTGCCTTTTGGCTGGGGGCTTGCCACCACAACTGAAGGCATCCCGTATTACCTTGACCACAACCGAGGAATTAAGACTTGGGAGCACCCACAATTGCCCCCATACCCCAGAGCCCCGCCAAAACCACCCAAGCACCGCCAACCGGTGGCCAAACAATCGGCTAAAAGGGGCCCTTTGTACCACGGTATCAAGCCTGCCATTGCCTCACACTCCTCTTGTACTACGGACGCCACCACTCCAACAACTACTGCCGCGAGCAGTAGCAGTGCCGCCACAGTGCGATTGGACTGCACCCTTGTAGGGTCAAAGTGGTGCCGTTCTTCCTCCGCAACCCTAGCACGCCCATTGCATGTACACAAGTCGGGTTGTGACAAGCTTCACGTCATGGAGTACGCTGAACAGTTTGACCACCACGAAGCGGTGGACCTTTTCACTATGGAATTGCACTGCAGCATATCCCGGTGTCTGGCGAGAAAAACGCTATATTTTGAGTTGACGGCGAGGGGGGGGGGGGGGGGGGCTTCGCCCCAGCACGCAAAATTTCAACCAACTAAGGGGAGGACAAGTGTCCTGGTTGAAAAAACAACAGCCAAAGTTTAAAGAAATGCCCGATTGCGGTGGTATGTTGGGGATTGCTATTGGGTCGAGAAAATGGATGGTAGTATAGTGGCATGGAGCGCATAGCCCATCGCCCAGAATGATTGCGGCATTTGAGGTCTTGGTGGACGGCTCCTTAAACAAGGTAATTCTTCCTAAGTTGGGAAGCTCAAAGCCGCAGCAGCAGCTGTGTCGCAGTGCACGGGTCCCCTGATTTGGGTAGTACGCTCTTTAATTCAGAGCGTACCGTGTGTCTTCTTCATAGATTGCTTGTTTGTGCAAAGTGTTGGTTCTTTTCGGGAGTTGGTCTCCGCTGTGTGATTAGACACATGGCCTGTGGGAATATCCCGGACTGTGCGAGCATTCCCGTTACCCCCGTCTTCCCCACTGTGGTTGTAGGTCTCACAAATCCTTCCAAATATGAGGAATGGCTTCCTTTGCTAACATGCGCGCATCTGCCACCCGGTCTGCTCCCATTAGTGTTGTGTCCAAGTGGCAGGGCCGCCGCGCTGCAAGTAAGAAGTGGTTGTTCCCTTGTGGCAAGGTCTTGCCCACATCGCAGCCCCCAGACAAGAGAGCTTTTCTATTCGCTGCTCGGGTGCCCAACCTGCGGATTGGGTGCGTCGCAGCAAAATAGTGCGCGAGTTCTTGCCGGGTAGTGCCGGCCCAGATACTGCCCTACTTAATGTGCTCATCCGCGTAGACAAACATCCGTGTCTCATAGGGGTTGTCACGCTAGCGTCGACATTGGCTGCAACTAGTGCAGCAACTGTAGCAGACCTTGTGCTTGTTCACCATGATGCTGGCTCCATAGACGCTGCATTGATGATGGACCTGGGTGGAGCACTTGACGCGGCACGTTGCGCGGCACGCGCGCGGAAGAGAGATTTAGTGGTTTGGCCTCACCAAGGAACCGCAACTTCGGCCCCGGGGGGCCCTTGTCTAGGTGCTTTGAGCCTAGTGCGTGATACTCTTGAGCTGAACTGCCGCACTAAGTACTACACCCCATGTGTTGTCCCGCCGCCTCAATGAGGCCAACGAAGGAGGTACGTCGCCCAAGAGACGCTAAGCCAGCATGTGGACCTACGCAAGTTCTAGTAGCGCTGCAAGACCTACACGGCGCTCATCGTAGCCATTGGTGATGATGGCTGTCCCCTATTTGGCCGTCGGGCCGCACGGCTTTTGAAGTCAGCTAGAGTGTTGGGCCACCTCTCTGATGCACTCAGTGTGCAGTCCTGGATGACCGCGACAGTGATGCCGCCAGGCTAGTAGCGTTGGGCTTCGGGGGGCCAAAGCTGGTGCTAGCACCGAATAACGCCGGGTCCCTGCCCGGCTACAACAGAGGGCGACGGCACGTTGAAGGGCACCCCTGTCCACATCGCAACGAGCCGCGCACACTCCCTTGGCTTTTGGATGCCCTAGTCCACAGTTCGGGGGTCCACTTCGGGCACTTGTGTATGGGAAAACTCCAAGTGGAGGACGTCATCACTTTCTCGCGCGATTCACACGCGGTGGGATTATGCGCCACCTGTAGCTAGCACACGACGCCATTGGCTCGCGGCGACGGCAGGGAGGCCGTGGCACACAAGCTGGAGCACGATTTGGCGACATACAACGCCGCCACGTTGGCCGCCGTGGTGTTTCTAGCGCCGTATGCAGTGGACGGATACTCTGCCATCCTCGTGTGGGTCATCCCCACCTACGGGAAGTTCGAGGTGGAGCAGTACCGTGCTGTGCGGACACACATGGCGGAGCTTTGCAGTAACGCTGCATTTGCCGACCGGCACAATGTTCTTTCTATTCTATTGTCCGCGGATACAGACGGTGACGTACGGCGGTCCCGCGAGATGCAAGCTTCCCTAGTCTCTTGGAAGCCTGAGAGTCCACACATTCCGTTCCGATAGGATTTTTTTGGAATGCGTGGAAATTTGGACCGCCCCCATCTAATGAAATAGGCGTCCCACCTATTGCGAGGGACTACCCTTGTTCTGTAGCGGGAGCTATCCTTTGGAGTGCTGCAAGAGCTGCAGCACCATTGTGATGCACCCAAGTATGAGTTACCTTCCTTGCCAAAGCACAAACAAGTGGTGGAGCCTGCGTTTGACCTCTTGAAAGCGATGGCCCCGGTAGGCCGGGCAGCCCTTCACAGCCTTAATGGGCCGCCTATGTGGTCCATGCTTCTCACGATGTTGTTGTTTGGGATATGGTGTTGGCAAAATTTTTTGAAGGGGTGTACGACACAGAGCCACCATCAACCGTAGCACTGCAAAAACATTACCGAAGCTAGGAATATGTTTTACCCCATCCACCTTTGGTGTCAACCATTCCGGCATTGCTAATATCTCCACTTTGTCCACACCATGTGGGCTTTTTTGGTGATTGCCGCCTTCAGTGGCTAGCCAAAAAAAGGCATGGACTCTAGCAAACTTTCACGTGTCTATCTAGGAACCAGAGGGTTGAGGACGGCTTTTGCCTAGTGTGAGTGATAGTAGTTGGCTGCAGCTGCTCATTAGCTAAGCTGGCAGTATGGTTGTCGGCCCCAATGATTGTTCTTGCAATCTACAGCTGCCGCCCCAGTTGGCAGCAAAGGGTATCGCTATTCTGCCGTAACGGCATGTGGCCGCGCCACTACATGGCGGACATGGACATTAGACGTGTTGACTTGGCCTCGTCCGACTGTGCTTGCCAGCACCAGCGTACCATGACCCCAAGTAGTGGATTTCTCTTCGAACCATTTGGCCATCCCGTTTTCCTTGACCCCGACCACGTGTGCGTGAATCCAGGTCACAATGGGGGTGGGGAGACAGGGTATGATGTGGATACACGGGTTGAGCTATTTACTCAAGGCCGGCGCATTGTGTATGAAGGGCGGGACATGCATATTATGAGGATAGCAAACGAGGTCATCACGGACACGCTTGTCCGGTGCTCTGCCGACCGCCTTGCTCCCACTGCCGGCATCCACATTGTTAGAGGAGGTTCAAAGCCCACCGTGGGGCCCTTGCAATTGTTGAAGGGCTGCAAGTATGTGGCAACTTTGAACTTGCCGGGGCAACCATTGTAGAGTGCGCCTTTTTTGTTGACCTTGTGGTCCGCACTCATTAGGGGGAGCCGTCTCACTAACAGTCCCATCCAGAGCTTTCAACGGGGGTGGCGTTTGTGATAGGGATGCCATACAAGTCTTCTTGTAGGGACGGGGATGGGAAGTTGGCATGGGAAGGAGCAATGGGAAAGTTGGTGCAAGTGGTGTATGGTGCTTGTGAATGGATGAACCCGGACGTTGAAGGGGGTGTCCAGGCGTTGCAAGCTGCTTTTTTGCACAGTTGTGCCCACCAAATGTCCCCCAAAACGCACAACAATTGTGCTGTCCAAGGAGGCTACTGCCTATGAAGGGGTTACATGGCTTCCTGCAATGGTCCGTAGGCGCGATGGGGAGCTCGTATGCTTGGTGCAGTGTTGTAGGAAAACAGCACCGCTGGGGAAATTGCGGGCTCATATTTTCTTCCAAGTACACTGCGAAACACTCCTCCCCCGATGTTGTGGGTGTTGCGGGAAATCCGGTTGTGTCCTCCGCATGCACCGGGTAAGTGGGGTGAGGGCTGCAAGTGCCGCCTACTTATTGCGGCAACGGGAAATTTTTATACGTTCAGCCTGCGAGGAGCACACAAATAGGGTGTACAAGCTTGCCTATTGAATGCTCCGTCCGTGGGTGTGTTTAGCAGTGGCGGCACAACATGTGCCGCCACTGTGAACGGTGGCACCTAGACCTCCAAGTGAGTGATGAGCACGCAACGCAAAGGGACTAGGACCCGGAGGAGCTTATTGCCCTTGGCGAGGGGGAGGGTTTTTTTTTTGGGAAAAAAAGAGGATATCCTGGTGGACGCACTTTGAAAGGTAACAGGAGCGCAATAAAATGCACACATCCGCAGCGCCCCGGTGGACGAGGAGCATGGCGAGCGGGGGGTTCCTTTTAGCGCCGCTGCGCAAGGCCGAGGATGGGGACAATTTTGAGGACCCACCGTCCCTCCGGAGGGGGGAGGGACCTAAGGCATGCAGAGGCACATGAACCAGACTTTGTGCTTGGTGACTCCTCATCAAAGTCGGGATGGTCATCCTCCATCCCATCATTCAGATCCACATTGCTGTCAAGGGGAAACAGGTGTACCCAACACGCTCTGCCCAAAGTGCTCCCGTGCCCGGTCGAGCGTTTCGGTAGTCAACAGTGGCAACGGTGGGCGGGCGAGAGGGAAGTCCACATCAAGACACCCCCTGCCCCGAGCAAAGTAGGCAACGACGTGACACGTCAAACGTCATGCCGCTAATGGCAGAGCATGGTCATGCGCATGATGTTTTTAGCGGTATTTATGTAGCAATCCGGATCCCAGCTTTCCCCACACTTGTCTAAGCCGATGGCATCGTCATTGGACATCTTATACTCTTTTTGTACACCAGGGTGCGCCAACACTAGAACAAAAGGTCTTAAGGATGGGGCTACGAGCGGTAGGGAGGGGTGTCAATGACGAGTTCGAGGGTTCGTGTCCAACTTTTGTTTTCCGGCTATTTGGGCCATTTTTGGGGGTTTTTAGGGGTACCGTGCGAATCTTAGTTATTTGCGGAAATAATTCATTCCCGGTCCAAAGTGTTGTTTTGCGCAAAAAAAACGCAAAAAAATATCAATTTTTGGCTTTGTCCCCTTCGCAAAAATGGGTTCCGCAAAAAAAATCGCAATTTTTTTTTGGCCTCTGCCCCCCTTTGTAGAAATACCACAATTGCGGGACGGATGCTGTGTTTGCCCCACTGCTTGTTGCAATTTATCTATGTACAAGGTACTTCTGTTTCGCACTGCTCTACAATGCTGTGTTACTTTTTGTTGTTTGGTTCGGCACAGCTTTCTGTGCCCTTGTTTCAGCATTTGATGTGCCTTGTGCACTATTATCGAGATTGAACCGAATTTACAAACCGGCTTTGAGAAAAAGTCGTCGGGCCATGTTGTAAATTCCATTGGTGTTTTCACATTTCATGTGCTAGGGGCACTATTATTTGGAACTGGAAATTTGGAACTGCCTCATTGAAAACTGGTAAGGTTGAAGCATCCGAAACACTTCCTTGTTGGTGCTTGTCTGTGCTATGGACTGCAATGCCAGAGTTCGACTGATCCACATTTCTATGCCTGCGTAGGATTGGACTGCAATCCCACAGTCCAAATGATCAACATTTGTATGCTTGCGTATGATTGGACTGCAATCCCAGAGTCCAAGGTACCCCAGGCCCTTCGCAAAAATTGGTTTCCGCAAACAAAAAAACGCAAAAATAAAAATTTTTTTGTCTCAATACGCTCCGCTCAAATTGGTTCCGCAGAAAAATTTTTCCCCTGTTTTAAGTGTTGCCGCAAAATTTTGCTTAAATGAAATTCCAAACACCCAACGCAAAACTTAGGATTCCGCAAATAATTAGGATTAGCACGGTATTGAGCTTGCACTCCGGGAGGGGGGGTATCGAGGTCGGTGTTTTCATGGTACCTTGGCACTTATGGCGCTCTATCCTTCACCATGTCGCTCCCAAGCCCCAGCCACCCCGTGAGCCTGTCCTCCTTTCTCCTTGTGCCTAGCTGACGGCCCAGCGACAACGGTTGAGGATGCGGTGACTTGCCGGAGCTGCTGCGCTTCAGGGACTGAGCCCAATCGCCTTGGGCCTCTGATTTGGAGAGGCCGCTTAGCGACTTCCCATCACCCGAGCCCTCCATGCTAACTCCACCTCCTTTGGCGCCCTCGGATGCTTCCGACGGGTCACAAGAGTCTCGGCTTGCAGCAAGCCGCCAATCCCTTTGCATGCAGGATCCCCCCTTGCTACGTTGGCCCAACCCCACACCCCTTTCCCGAATTTCCATCCCCTAGAATTCTCTTGTTGGATGTCTTCAAATCCCATGAGGCATCAGCCAACGACACTCTTACCCCTGAGGCGAAGGAGCTCGTTCGCCTCCCCCTTCACGGGTTGCAGAGCAAGTTCGACATAGGTCGTAGTATCGATGCACCATCAATTCGCCTTACACTACCATGGGCAAGTGCACACTTGGCAGCTTGGGGTGGGGTTCGGCAGATCGCACTTCCTCTTCACGTTGTTGGAGCTCGCCACGTTGATAGCCCTGGCAACCCAACCCCCAAAGCCCCGCCCCACCACCTTGCGTGGTTTGCCCTCCGGGGTAGTCCCCACCCCCCCAACCCCAAGATTCCTCCAAAGGCAACCGACGTTGCCAGAGGTGTTGCACCACCGCTACAAATCCATGCTGCACATGCTGCCCTCCCATCGGCCTCCTTCGCATTTGCAACCCACACCGCAATCCCCCTCTAGCGGAAGCCCTATGCGTGCACCTTCTTGCCTACGTGATGCGGGACGGTAACCTCACCCTGCTGCAAATGCAAACGGGCAAATTGCGTCCACAGTGGCCCCCCGCCAAAGCCCTGTGCCCCAATGTTTCCAAACCATTAGCAACCCTACCCACAATGCCCCCCTCCCCAAGCCCACCCCTCATCCCGAAGTGGTGGGGCCTCAGCCTCCCCCCCCCCCCTGATACTAGACCTTTGTGGCCACGATGCACTTATGTCGGCGGATGAAGAGAAGGCAATGAAGGTGACAAAGCGCTATTTTTCAACACCAGTGCTAGAGTCAACATAATAGAGCTTCGCCAACGTTGGAGCCTTTTTTTTCATTTTTTTGTGTGGATATTTATCTTGCAATGTGGATCTGAGCTTTGGGCCTGTTTTTGTGGGATGTCGGGGTGGTTGTGGGAAGTCTTGTGCTCCATGTGCACCTCATAGGGCGCTGACAGCGGGATGAAACGTTCCAAGGTCAGGGCTGCCATTGGTAGGGAGAGGCCTAAAGGGCAAATTGGGGGGCTTGTGGTTGGTGGAGGCCATTTCGGGCGCAGTTCTTTTGGCTTTTGCCAACGTTTGTTTCTTGCAATCCAGATCCCACGTTTGGGCACACTTTTGCAGGCTGCCAGGGTGGTTGTGGGTCGTCTAGTGCTCTCTGTGCACCTCAAGGGTTGGCGATAGCAAGCAAAACATCCAAGGATTAGGGCTACAATTGGTAGGCAGGGGTGTCAAGGGCTATTTTTGGGGGTTCTGAAGCCCATTTCACGTTCCTTCTGTCTTTTTGTGTACATGCACACATTTGTTGCAAGATCACTTGTGATGCAGGGGAAGAGGGCCCATTTGAGTAGCCCAAGGAGCTGCAGTGGCCACAACCCGAACTGCAACTTGTAGAGCAGCCATAAGAAAATGGCGAACATCAACATGAAGGTGTGACGGCCCAAGCAGTGGGGCAAGGAGGACAAGAGGCGCCAACTGAGGAGCCCAGGGAGCCGAAGGGACCACAACCCAAACCGCACAATGTGGAGCAGCCGAAAGGGAAGGAACAACAACCTGAAGCAGCGACGCCCAGCCCAGCCCAGCCAAAGTGCAGCAAGCGGAGACACCAAGACATGGACCGCAAGGATTCCCAGAGACACAAGAGCTACGGACCCGGAAGCATGGCAATAGCTTCAGCTAGGATTCCGGATGCCCACGTTCGCAGCTTTTGAGGGTGCCACCAGCGAAAGATTGCGCCGCTATCACCGAGGATGAGATTGCCGACACGCTGGAGGTGGAGAGCGACGTGTCTCTAGTGAAGCTCGGAAGGCGGCAGCGGGACCCCCCCCCCCCCAAAAGGCCCCCCCGCACCCCCCCCCCCCCGACAATATTTTCCGTGCCCAAAACAACTTGAGGGGTTTTGGGGGATGAAAATCAAGGGGACGGCGTCTTTGGGGATTGGGTTAGACAACATAGGTGCGGTTTTCAGAATTTTTTTTGGCCACTGTCGCGGGATATCTTCGTGATCAGAAAGGGGTTGTCAAATAAATCTCCTAAGCGGGTTCCTAATCAGAAATTGGTTCTCAAAAGCCTTCTTGGGGGGGCAGGGTTCTTCATTTTGTGTGTGCTGACATCGGTTGTTCCTCCTTGCCTCTTTTGCACCTTTGGTGGCATTTGCTGCATTTGTTCACCTTGGCCTTTCCCTTTGGCTTTGCAAGGTGCGGCAAGATCCCCGCAAGAAGGCTTGTGACATCTACACTATTGAGATGAATCAAAACAGCCCGGAGTGTGGGATTGAGCATCAGGGTGGTGTAGACCAAGTAACTAACAAGCTTGGGCTCCATCTCTCCAAGAACACTCCGCGGCGCCTTAATACGATCCCTTGTAGTCCCCGGGTTGAACTTGGCCCTCACGGGTATCTTGTCGATGCAGATGGCTTCCTGTACCTCATGGCGGCGGCGACAAAATGGGTACCCAAACGGTTTGGCCGAGGAGGATGCGGATTATTCGATTGGAGAAGATACGGACGATTGCGTGGTTTTGTTCAACACCAAGCTAAGCCCCTCGGAGTTTACACGTTGTGCCTTTGGAAGTGCCCCAATTGGTCTCAAGGAGCGTGCATTGCCGGCCTCCAAGATGGACGCCTTTCTGGTTTCGGAATTAGGCAACCACTTCCGGGTTTGCCTTTGGGGATCCGGTGGAGGGCATTACTACCTCATGCCACATGGCGGGGATGATTGTGTTACTACCCAGGCAATGTCCATTGCCATGGGATGAGATGCATGGGAGACCCACCCACGGTTGGTCTATTGCGGTCCGAGTTCACCTTCAATGAAGAACCAAGCAAATTGGATGGGATGATACACATGTTGTGGAAAGGAGTGGTGCACATGGAGATGATTGATAACGTTATGGACGGCCTTGAACATTTCGCTTTTGTTGAGGTGTTGCCACACATCCTGTCACATGCTGGTACACAGTCGGCCGCGAGGTTGCTCGTCCGGAGCGCTGTACGATCTCGGGTCGTCGGAAGAACGCCACCAAGGGATGCTTCAGATGGGGGTCGCCGCGGCTTTGTGCCACTCACGAGGGGGAGCTGTGTACGGCGTGCTTGGAGATGAGTGTTGGTACTAAACAGAGTGCGGCGGCTCGTGCTCCTCACACGCCGGGCTTTCAACTGAAGGGGGCTTATTTTCTTCGTGTGCTGAGCTCCACACTTCACTTTGCCTTGCACCCCTTGCCAGCAACACCTCCCCACCGGCTGCGCCCACATGATCACTCTTTTATCACGTAGGATGAGTGCCCACTCGGGTCATCGGCACACGAGGCCGAGACGTTGGAGTCAGCCAAGGACGAGACCATCACGGTGAGCGGGGTTCCTCCCGGTTGCATCATGGCACTCAGGTGCCCATTCGGTGGCTTCGGCATGGGCAGAGACAAGGAGCAGGCCTCCATCATGCGCCGGGACGCAGTACATCTTGTGGAGCTAATGCTCGAAACACGTATCGGGCTGACTTGTGGCTGACGGAGACGGCAAAGGATGGAGCATATGTCTCCCATGCAGGCGGGTACTATCGCTTGACATGTTGTTGTAGTGCCTTGTGGATGATGTCATCTAAAGGAGGGTGTGGTTGGTGGAGAAAAGTTAATTTTATGGCAGGGACTGCCATGGAAGCACAATTTGATGCGCAATCAGGATTGGCGTGACGAAGGTGGTCTAGGAAAGTGGTTTTGATTAGAAAGAGCGCCGAGAAGTCAATCTCAGAATGAGGTTGTGATCGGAAAGGGGTTCTTGAAATGGCATTCGCGGTAGGGTTCTTGAAGAGGAAGGGGTTCCTGGTCTAGGTTTGTGATTCCGTTCTGATGACGTGCCAGAATGCCCTACTTGTCTAGATTAAATCCACTATTTTTAATGTCGGGGGGGGGACTTAAAAGGTTAGCCCACTTTGCCGCGTTTATACAAGGGGTATGGGGGATACCTAGGGCAAATTTGCACCTCTATGGGGTGCGTTGCACGTTTGGTGGCATTTTCCACCCCGGGTTTGGGGGGGGGTTCTACCGGTCCAAATCTACAAAATGTTAAAATGGTACTCGGGGTTAATATTTGCTTTGATGTTTGAAATTCATATCTTGGATATTTAATATTAAAAAAGCGCCGGCTTAATGTTAACCCACAGATATTAACCCAACTATTAACCTGCCCTATGCATGCACAGCGACACACAAGAAGACATACCACATATCGTGCTTTCTGTTTCTTGTCTTGCTTTTCGCCATATTGGCCGGATGGCTCCGTTTCCGGGCCCTTAGGGTTCGTGCGACCCCTTTGCGGGGTCACCCCCCTCTTCTTTGTTCTCTTTGTTCTCTTTGTCTACGGTGTCAGGGGGTTCAGTGGTGGTTGGTTCGCGTTGGTTAGACTGTGGGTTAGTCTGGGTGTTAGAGGGGTTCATGGAAGTCTTTGCCTTCTTCTTCCCCCCCACCGTTTCTCGTGATAGGTTTCGGCTTTTTTGGGGGAGGGGAAGAGGAGGCCGCGGGCCACCTCGTAAAGGGTGGTGTTGCCTGGGTATTCCACCCTGACAACAACACCCTTGTTGCGATGGCACCGCGAACGGTGCCCATCTCCACCCCCCCCTCCTAGGTAGGAGACGTGGGCGACGGTCCCGACGATTGGGTCCTCGGGACCGTCGCCCACCTAGGGAGTTGGGGAGGTGGGTTTGGCGTGGGGGGGGGGGGGGGATGGGGGGGGGGTGCTCTTAGGGGCTAGGGTCCCTTTTGTCTTGGGTGTGGGGTGGTGGTTTTTTGGCGTTTTGGTGCCACCCCGCGGGATGGCGCCGTCACGGACGACTCGAAAGAAAACCTATTGTTGGTCTTGTGGGTGTTGGTCTTCTTTGGGGGGGGGGGGGGGGGCTAGGAGTTTGGGTTTCGTGGAGGTCTGGCGGGGGGCACGGGGGCTGGGGGTTTGGGTTTGGTGGTGGCCGGGGGGGTTTTTCGCTGTGGACGTGCCGGTGGACTCCCCGCCCGCCTCCTCGTTCTCTGCCCGCCCCTCACCCATTCCCGCCCACAGGTCCCCATCCAGCCCCCCGATAAACCCCACCTCTGACATGTTGGCCCACGGGCTGGGCCGATAACCCTTCGACGTGTCCCACATGTCGACTGCCACGCGGCCTGCCTCCCACTCTCGCTTGAAAGAGGGCCCTTTTTAGCGATTTTTGGGCTGTGTCTCGGACATACCTTGGACTTAGAGAGCAACAAAGCGCTCTTGGTCACGGGGCAATCAAAGCGCACATGAAGTGAAGCCACCGTTTCCCTACGTTTGTCGAATTTGACTAGGTTTGGGGGTTTTTTTGGGGCAAAAAGGTTGTTTTCAAGCAAAAAATGCGCAGCTTTAGGAGGGCGCCTCACAACTTCCCGCCCCCCCCCACCCCACCCCCTAGGCGCCACTAGGGAGTATTTGGCTCAAAACTTGGATATGGCAAGGCCACCATCTAGGGTCTAAGATGCTCAGCGTAGAGTAGAGCACAAAGCGTTGCAATGCAGTAATGGCCAAAACGGAATGCAGAAGTGTTGCTTGTTGTCCAACGGCGCCCCCTTTTTTTAGTGTATGCTCCCTTTTCATCAAACCATCAATTCTTTTGAGCGCTAGATATCGCACGACGAGGCACTATACAAATGTCGTTTGTTGCGAGGTGCTTTCAGCGGAGATGAGCAAGACAGGGCGCTAAACAAACGTTGTTTGTTGCGAAGTGAAGATCCTGTCTTCGGAGCAAAACCCCGGCCCGAGTGCAGCACCAAATTCTTTCTGGGGCGAACGTACTGCATTTTTTCTCTCTTTCTTGTTTCTATTTTTTCCCAGGCTTTGTTGCGCGGCTCCTTGATTTCGGGTTAGGCACTTACAATCCACGCTTTGTTGTGTGGCCCCATGAGTTGGGGTTAGGGGCTCTCAATCCACGCTTTGTTGTGTGGCCCCTCGAGTTGGGGATGCGACGTTCTTCCGCGTTTCTCTTAGGCAAGTGCTCCAAGGGGCGGTTCCCCTTGCAAAATCTTTCGAAGGCCAGCATGGTGCTCAAACCCAAACCTGTGTGTGCCGAAACCTAAACCACAACACATGTAGTCACCACAGAGCGATGGGAGTAGGCACCCAGGAAAGCATTTGCATGCATACCTCCGTACCCCCACACCCTCAGACACACATCCACCCTGGAGGTATGCATGTGGTAGTAGTGGGTCGCACGCAAGCCCCCCCACTTTGGGAACCCACCCCGCGGCCGAACATCCCCCCCTACACCCTCCAGCCGACCCCCCCCAAACAGCCCCCCCCCAATCCCCCCCCCCGTCCGGGTTTGGACAGATAGCTAGGGGGTATGTCACATCAGGAGCGGTTGTAGTCGTCCCCCCGTGCTTGGTACTGTAGGACGAAGTGAAATCTTGAAGGGGCGTGCAGGAGTGCTTGCTAAGAAGTGTTTGCCGATTCAAACACCCGGAAACAAACACCCGCTTGCAACAACCAACAATGCAACAAACACTAACAATAAGCATGCACAACAAGCAATCCCAATCCCTCACCTTCCTTAATCCCTGCTGACACCTGCTTCCCAACTTTGGTCCACAACTCAACCAGGTTGATGTGCATCTTCCAGGACTTCAAAGAGTGGATGCTGTCGACAAGCGGGCTGGTGCACGCCAGCCCACCAGTTCCATCTGCACAAGCTGCCTTGTGACGGGTGGCACGCACACAGCCTGCCCATCCTGTTGAATGCACCTCCGGGGACTGTAGCCCTTATGACTTCCCACACACACATGTTGTACTTATGTGTGACCAATATCATTGGGGCTTGGTGCCGAGTCTGTGCTTGCGACGTATGTAGTTGCGTGTCCTCCACCCATGCAAACAAGCCTGCAGAAGTCCTTGAAGATGCACAACAAGGTGGTTGGGTTGCGGTCCAAAGCTAGAAAGTAGGTGTTGTTGGTGCCCGTGCTGCATTGTTGCACGTGGGTTTGTGGGCCAATTAAGGGGGCGACAATGGTGGGGGGCCGGCGGGTTGGGAACCCGGTAGCTCCGTGAGTTGGCCCCAGGATCACGGCCACTGAAGTTCACTGAAATTATGTGGTGGTAGCGGAGCATGGGGGGGGGGGGGGGGGGGGGGCTCGGGGGGCAAGGTGGGGGGTCAGCGGGTGGGGGAGGCTCAGGGTTGGTATGGGCCAGGTCTAGGGTTGGTATGGGCCAAGGGGGGACAACAGGGGGTTAGGGTTGAGAAAGCCCCCCATGGGTAGAAATTTTTGTATACGGGGTGGGGGGGGGGGGGAGCAAGCGCCGCAGTTGAAAAGTTTTTTCTTGCACCGCCCCCCCCCCCCTGGTTGATGGAGCTCCATCACACATGTCCGCTTCAGTTTGTAAACTTGTGCGCAAGAGGGGTGCGCCACTATATGTGTCCCCTCCTAATAGAACCATGTGGGGTCTGGCAATGTGACAAGCATGAGGTGAACAAAAAAATGAATATTGAGATGGAGGAACTCTTTGCTCCATGGGTGATTGAAAAGACCTAAAAACTGAAGGACACCGAGAAAATTCCTCACCCGTCACATGCACAATTTGGGAAGCGGGTTTCCGAAGCGTGGCATGCAATTTCTAACGATGAGTTGCACTTTGCCATGCGAAAAGCCATTTTACCCAATGGCCTGAAGTTCAGCCAATTGGAGGATGTTGATTTCCGGGAGCACCACGCGGCAAATGCAAAGCCAGACTCCAATTCTGATTCTGACCATGACAGTGGCACTGATTTGACTCAGAGCTCCTCACTTGAGATGATTCATCTTGCTCAGATTCTGCGGAGGATGATGAAGTGCAGATTGTGTTGGCCTAAGCGAGCCGCGGGATTTGGGCCCTTGGCCATGTGTTTCAGGGCAAGCTTTGCTTTACCAAAGATATTGTGGATGACAGTTTTGTGCCAAGGAATAGGAGCCTAGACCCATTCCAAAGCCTGCTGCCAAGCCTCCCCCAAAGCCTGCCCCAAAGGGCAAGCATGTGCAATTGTTCAAGATGAGGCGCAAGGTTGGAAAGGGCTTCTATTCCACAGCTCCTGATGCCCCTGATGCACAGTGAGAACCTCCGGAACTTGCTGAAATTTGCCTACACTTTGTGTTCTGGTGCCCTGTTGTGACTCTTGTGCTTAGGGTGAGGTATGGGCTGGTTTTCGAGACATGAGTTCTTTTGGTACCGCGCGTCGCACTAGCACCGCCTTGTCTAAGCACCAGGACCCGGTCTGACCATCACTTTCCTGACCTGGCTGGTGTTGGCGTGGGGAGGGGGGGGGGGTTAGTTACTTGTTACCTCTCTCCTCCCTTTCCGAGAAGTAGGTCGAGGAGCGTGCTAACGATGATGGCAGAGTGTGTCGGGAGATGCCCTGGAGCGTTTTTTGGGGGGCTGAAGGGCAAGGAGCATGCTTTGGAAGGTGGCATGGAGGATGTCAAGGAGGGTGTCACGGAGGAGGCTAATGAGGGCGTCATTTCATGTCGCATGTCCGCCTCTTGTGCCCTGCCGCATTGCACTGCTGGCTACTGCACTGCTCTGTCCTGCGGTTCAGGTTGGGGCGTACTATATTCCCCTCACGCACTTGGTGGAGACTGCAGGCTCTCGCAGTGGCCTAAGCGGCGAGCGGGACCCGTCCATCTGCCTGCTGTACCAGGGTGGGTCGTGCAAAGCCCAGGAGCACTGCCGGCAAATTCACGCGGAGGCAGGCTTCATCACCCGTATGCGGGAGCTGCACCGGGTCAACAACGACTGCTGCGTGAAGCACGGAGACGTGTGGTCCCACACATCAGAGTTCAATACGCTTCTGGCAAAGTACCAGGGCGCCTTTGTGATCAGTGCCCGTAGCGCCCGGGGCCAGATGCTGTACGTCCCCAAGGCGTACGTGGCGCACACTGCGCCCATGGTCACGTCCCTGCGACTGCTATGGGATTCCCAGGTGGATGCCCTCAGACCCCCTTCCCCCTTCACAATGATGTATCGCACCCTTTGGAACACGGTGTCCCTTGTACAGAGGATTCCGCAGATGTCACTGAAAAAGCGGGGGTTCATTTTGAAGAAGATCCCACACAATGGGCCCCACAGTATAAGCCAAAAGTGAGGGCCATTCTCTTTTATGTTCCCAAATAGTGCAGGTGGAATTCTAGATGATGAAGAAGGCCACCTCCCAAATAAGTTTTACCCATAGCCTGACGGTACTGGTGTTGAGGCAGGCTCAACCAAAATGCTTCCTGTAGCACCATAATGATACAGCAATCCCATAGCAACCTGCAGTTCGGTGCCGTTGATGTGACAGGGTGCATTATCCTTCACCAGAGATATTGAAGCGATGCAGAAGTAGGCCCTCTTGCTGCAGTACATCTTTATAATGCCGAACAATCTGTTCTGCCAGCCGTTCACAGGCGCTATGGGTTTGTGTCTTGTGGGCTGCATGGTCTTGGACAATTGCTTCGTTCATGTGGGTCTTCAAGACGTCGTTCACCTTGCATTACTTGTCCAGCAGCAGTTGTTGCCGGATCTGTAACAGCTGATTTCTCATACACCAAGTACAAACACGACTGCTGCTCAACAACACAAAGAAGGACGCCTGTACCTGGTGTTCCTGATATGGCGGCGCCCACGGATTGCATAATGAGGAAAAGGAACAAGTGGTCAGTCAGATGGAAGTCTGCGCAGGAAACTGTGGTCAACTACCAGCGGAGGTCTATTGCGGTGACCTATGAGTGCCAATCCCGAGCGGTGCTTCTTGTCAGGTCAGTAAGAGTGCTTTGCCTTGTCTCTGCAAGCACAGCTTCAAGTATGGACGGGGAAGTGACCGCTAAAGCCCCTTGTGTGTCGGGTCATGAGACTACCAGCACCCTCCCCAATCTCTCTGAGCTCTTTTTGTCACCCCTTCCTTCAATACCCCTTGCCATCATCTTCGCAAAGCCCCTGGATCCTCTGTGCCTCGCTTCTGCAGGACCCCATCTACATACCGCTGCACCAGCTCTGTGGGTTGCACCAGAAACGCAAGTGCCTGTACGGGCAGGACTGCAAGAGCATCCACATCTGCCGCGACCTCTGGGGCTCCTTCCTACAGAACCACACCTGGCTGCAGCAGGCGGTGAAGAACCAGCGGCATCTGACGGGAGCCGGTAGCGGCCCCGGCAGGGGCAGGGGGAAGGGGAAGGGCTGGCTGCGGAACCGCAGCGTGAAGCTGAAGGCAGACCCGGACGAGGCCTCACCAAGCTCTGGGTCCGTCGAAAAGGCAGAGAAGACCGTGAGGCTGAAGGAGGAGCTTGACGAGGACCGTCCCGAGAAGCTGCAGCCCACGCCCAAACCGAGCCGGGCCCGGCGCTTGTCTCTACGGTTCAGGAGCGAACCCGAGGTCAAGGAGATCAGCTGAACGCACGAACAGGACAGACCGTCGACGGCCGCCATGGCCTTGGGCGCGGCAGCGCAACTGCGCGCGCAGTGCTGTGGCCGCACTGGCCCGTGGCAGTCCCACGGCGCCGGTCGTGCCATGGTCCGGCCGTGGGGCAGGTGCAGCGGCGCCAGCTGCTCCTACCTGTGTCGGAGCTTCGTGGGACCACCCTCCCTCTGCCTGGGACCCCTTTGACTGTGTATTGGAGGACTTGTCATGCTGGGCCTTGGGCCCCGGTGCACTTGTCTCAGCCCCGTTTTTTTGTTACATTTAGCCCGCACCTCCCCGGATGCCTTGCAGTGTGGGAGGTGGCAGGGGCATGGCCGATGGCCACAGAGGGGCTGGTGGGTGTGCCGGCACGCTGCGGAAGCCGAAACCAACCCATATGTAGTTGCCAAGGGCCTATGGGGAAGCCCCCCCCCCCCCCAGTTCCCTTCAGACAACAAATGCGCCAATGTGTGTACCACTCCACGCCCTTCTTCAGTTAGTGCCGTGCACTGTCTTGCCCATCCATGAAATGCGTGCTGACGCATGATTCTTGCCATTTTAACTTCTCTCTCACTCTCCCAGACCTGAGGAGTATTGCGAAGCATGGCGGCCCTTCACGACCCACCGCTCTGTTCCCTGAACGCGTCTTTGAGGATTGTGCGACCCAACTGGTGTTGGATGGCAGTTGGCGGTTACCGGGCAGCGGTTGGCAAGTCACCGACAGCGCTTGGCGGTTGAACGACAACAGCTGACAACCGGCTGGTCGACTGGCGCTTTTCTGATGTTGGGTGTAATAGCACCCAAGTTTTTTCTCCCAGTTTGCATTGAGGACCCCCCTGTTTCAAAGGGGTGGGTAGCCTCTTTTACTCTATTGCCCGTGTGGTGGAGACTGTGCGCAAGACTCATGCCACATGACTCGTGAATCGCTCACACAAAGCACACCGCAGGCTCTGTATGTGCGGCAATGCACAAGACCTTGAGACCGGTGCAGTGTGCTTACGCCCAGCGGATTCTGGGTTGGTGGTTGATTTGCGTAGTGCCTGGCCGCCCGCCGGAGAACTGGACGGCCTTAGGCACGTCGGCGGCAGACGCTAACCTGGATAGTTGGCATCAGTTAACTTTCTATCTCATTGTCCAGCGATGGGACGTCATCATTTCTGTTGATAATCTCTGTTGACGGTTGTCTCCTTTTTGCGCTCATCTGGGAGGTAAGCGGTGTCCCGCATCGGAGGAATAAAGTTGTGCTCTTCTTCAGTGCTGTTCAGTGGACCGTTGGTGGGGAGTTACTGTGCCCGAAGCACAACCACCTCACCGCCTGATTTTTTGAGCCACACAGGTCCTCTTTCAATACAAAGCAGTCTCAGCCTGTGTACCACGTTAACCCCTGCCACACCTCTCACGCAAATCCCAGGCCACTTGCAGGACCACTCCCATGGACACGCCATGGGAGTGCGTTTCACCAGAGGTTAGCCACCCTGGCATTCCTCCTCCCCCACCTACTGCTCCCTCCCTTTTGGTGGTTGATGGAGCACGTTCATCTTGGTGCCCTTGCCTTAGAATGCGTGCACGCCCGAGACGTGAGCATGCCAGAATTTGCAACCTGTGGCACCACGACACCTGAGACCGTGCTCAATCGCAGCCTCTGTTTGTGCCTTTTTGATGCAAAATGCTTGTGTTGCTTGCTTCCTGCTGCTGGGTTAGGGCGCTTTGGTATTGGTGTGCAGATGAGCAGGATGATGGAGCCTGGATCCGTCCCCTTCAAAAGGCTCAATTGAACCCCCCCCCCCCCCGCTCCCCGATTAGTGGCCCCGGGTGCTGGTATTTCTGTTCAAGGGTCGGGGGCCTCAGTCCTTTCCACTTGCGTGATATGCAAATGGAACCAGGTGCAATTCAAAATCACCTCGAAGAGGGTTGTTAGATCAAGCGCAGGTGCGTACGCCATATACCCCCCTTTTTTGGGGTCATTCGCGTACGATACCCCAAGGTATGGTACCGGATGTCCAACCTCTTGTAAAATCATCATTTTAGGAGAGAAAATGACCCCCCGATGAATTTTTCGTTTTTGACCCCTTTAGCCCCCCTTACCCGGGTGCCCCTTTTTGGGGGTGTGGGGGTGTGTGGGGGTGTCGGGGGGGGGGGGGTCAAAACTTCTTTGCGTATTCTGGGTGCTCTGTGTGGATTTGCGCCCAGGTCCGGGGCAACTTTTTTCTTGTACATGGACCCCCTAACCCATGGTGGGGGTCCCGGGTCCGAACTCCGGGTACCCCCGGTAAGCCCCCCTACGGGCCCTTGCTAGTGAGGACTAGTGAGGCCGTTTTCACGCTGGATAAGGTTGTTTAATGACACCTGCAAGATTTCCGAAATTCGCCTTTTTCCGAAACCCTTCTCTCGCCCTCTGGGATGGGTTTGGGTGATGATTTAGTGACAATATGGGTACTTGAGCACCCATGGGGACCCACATAGTGGCCGCTAGGCCTATGTAGCCCGTGCCATGGGCCCTCCAAAAGCCCCAAAATCACCCCGCAGAGGTTATTAGATCAAAGCCACGCGGGCGTATATAGGGGAAAATGCCACATACCCCCCCATTTTGGGCTTTTTCGGCCTATTCGCGTACCCTACCCCAAGGGGTTGAATTGTTAGTTTAACCCCATTGTAAAATCATCATTTTTTCCAATAAATGCATCCCCCAATGAGTTTTTGACCTGGAACCCCCAAGACCCCCCCCCCACTTGAAACCCACTTTTTTGAGGTTTTGAGGGAGGTGGGGGGGGGTCAAAAATGTTGAAAAAATGACCCCCCCCTTTTTTGGGTCGAAAATCATGAATCTTTTGGTTTTTTTTTTCGATTTTGAGCCGTAAATTGTTTCCGGGTCCCGACTCCATGGGGTTTGTATGGGGCGGAGTGGAACGAGCGCTCAGGCATTTTATGCACTTTTTAGCCGTTTTTGCCATGTTGACGGTTTTGGCGGCCTCGGTGACCCCGTGGTACCCACTCTCACGGGTGTGAGTGGGGATGTTGTGACAGTATATGCCTGCTAGGATATGGAAGGACGTTTTTTGCAGTCTCTAGCCTTGCTGAGAGCTGGTCACAACCCGTGCCAGAGACGCGAAATGACTGTTTCCACCAATAATGGCCTAGTGAATGGGCTGGTACACAACGTGCTAATGCAGTTCTTCACCCCAGGCACGTCAAAAATCGAAGTTTTCGAAACGTGTTTTTATGATATTGTTTTCACCTAAAATAACCATCCAAGGTATGTAAAGGATGTTTTGGGCCGTATTTACATGTTTTTCACCCTATTTGGGTATAAGGTCCAGGGGGGGGGGGTCCCAAGGGATTGGTACACAACCTACTTATGCAGTTTTTCACCCTGGGCAGCTCAAAAATCGAAGTTTTTGAAACTTTTTTTTGATACCATGATCACTCAAAATGACCATCCAAGGTATGTAAAGCATGTTTTAGGCCGTATTTACGTGTTTTCTACCCTATTGGAGTATTGGGCGCACTGGGGGGGGGGGTCTCTACCAAGGGATTGGTACACAACCTGCAGTTTTTCACCCTAGGCAATTCAAAAATCGAATTTTTCGAAGCTTGTTTCTTTTGGTATTGTGACCACCTAAAATGACCATCCAAGCTATGTAAAGCATATTATAGGCTTTATTTACGTGTTTTTCACCCTATTTGGGTATTAGGTCCAGGGGGCGAGGGGCCTCCCAAGGGATTGGTACAAAACCTGCTAATGCAGTTTTTCACCCTGGGCGGGTCAAAAATCGAAGTTTTCTAAACTTTTTTTTAAATATTGTGATCACCTAAAATGACCGTCCAAGCTATGTAAAGCATATTCTAGGCTGTATTTATGTGTTTTTCACCCTATTTGGGTATTAGGTCCATGGGGGGCGGGGGTGGCTCCCAAGGGATTGGTACACAACCTGCTTACACAGTTTTTCACCCTGGGCAGCTCAAAAATTGAAGTTTTCGAAAGTTATTTTTCTTATCCCGTGATCCCTTAAAATGGTCATCGAAGCTATGTAAAGCATGTTTTATGCCTCATTTATGTTGTTTTTTTCCCTATTTTGTGTGTGTGTTGCTTGGAGTAGATTCTCTGCGAGGTGGACTTGCCAAAGGCAATAGAATCACCTCGCAGAGGTTGTTAGATCAAAGCCAGGCAGGCGTATATAGGGGATAACGCCACATACCCCCCCATTTTCGGGCTTTTTGGGCCTATTCGCGTACCCTACCCCAAGGGGTTGAATCGTTACTTTAACCCCGTTGTAAAATAATTATTTTGTCCAATAAACGCATCCCCCAATGAGTTTTTGGTCTGGACCCCCCCCCCCCAGGACCCCCCCCACTTTTTTGAGGTTTCGAGGGGGGGTGGGGTGGGGTAGGGGGGGTCAAAAATCGACTCCGCCCCTTTTTTTGGTTCAAAATCATGAATCTTTTGTTTTTTTTTCGATTTTGAGCCGAAAAATTGTTTACCGGTCCCGACTCCATGGGGTTTGTATGGGGCGGAGTGGGACGAGCGCTTAGGCGGTTTATGTATATTTTGGCCGTTTTTGCTATGTCGCCGTTTTGGCGGCCTCGGTGACCCCGTGGTACCCACTCTCATGGGTGTGAGTGGGGATGTTGTGACAGTATATGCCTGCTAGGATATGGAAGGACGTTTTTTGCAGTCTCTAGCCTTGCTGAGAGCCGGTCACAACCCGTGCCAGAGACGCGAAATGACTGTTTCCACCAATAATGGCCTAGTGAATGGGCAGGTACACAACCTGCTAATGCAATTTTGCATCTCGGGAAACTTGGTTTTATGATATTGTGTTCACCTAAAATAACCATCCAAGGTATGTAAAGCATTTTTTAGGCCGTACTTACATGTTTTTCACCCTATTTGGATTTGGTCGGGGGGGGGGGTCTCCCAAGGGACTGGTACACAACCTACTTATGCATTTTTTCACCTTGGGCAGCTCAAAAATTGAAGTATTCGAAACTTGTTTTTCTGATACCGTGATCACTGAAAATGACCATCCAAGGTATGTAAGTCATGTTTTAGGCCGTATTTATGTGTTTTTCACCCTAGCTGGGTATTACTTCTGTGGGGGGGGGTATCCCAAGGGATTGGTACACAACCTGCGGATTCAGTTATTCCCTCTACGCAATCCAAAAATCGAAGTTTTTGAAAATTGTTTTTTTTTGATATCCTAATCACCCAAAATGACCATCCAAGGTATTTAAAGCATGTTTTAGGCCTCATCCGAATTCCACCAGGTCAGTGGCGGACATGTTCCGCATACCCCCCCCCCCCCTTGCTGCGGCCGGCGCCGCGGGTTAGAGCTCCTCTGACCCAGTGGCGGACGCGCCTTCCGCGCCTTCGCCATCCCAGCCCACGCTGCCGCCACGGCGGCGGCACGGCCGGGCTAGCACGGAAGAGACCTAGTCCCCTCCGGCTCGTCCATCCTGGCCGCCGTGCGGGCACAAGCGGGGGCATTGTAGGGGAGGCCATGGGCGCCTGAACTCGAATCGGCCCACATCCTCGCCCCTCTCCCTCTATACATAGGCAAGCGGACACCAATACACGGATGCCCTATTTACATGTTTTTCACCCTATTTGGGTATTAGGTCCGCAGGGGGGGGGGGGGTCTCCCAAGGGATTGGTACACAACCTGCTAATGCAGTTTTTCACCCTAGGCATCTCTAAAATTGAAGTTTTCGAAACTTGTTTTTTTGATGTCGTGATCACCTAAAGTGACCATCCAAGGTATGTAAAGCATGTTTTAGGCCGTATTTACGTGTTTTCCACCACATTTGGGTATTAGGTCTGGGGGGGGGGGGTCTCCCAAAGGAGGGGTACACAACCTGCCAATGTAGTTTTTCACCCTGGGCAGCTCAAAAAAGGAAGTTTTCGAACCTTGATTTTATGATATCGTAATCACCTAAAATGACCATCCAAGGTATGTAAAGCATGTTTTAGGCCGTATTTAAGTGTTTCTCACCCTATTTGGGTATTGGGTCCGGGGCGGGGGCGTCTCCCAAGGGATTGGTACACAACCTGCAGTTTTTCACCCCGGACAGCTCAAGAATCGAAGTTTTCGAACTTTACTTTTTTGATATCGTGATCACCTAAAATGACCATCCAAGGTATTTAAAGCATGTTTTAGGCCTTCGCTTAAGGCCACCAAATCAGTGGCGGACATGCTCCGCATACCCCCCCCCCCCGACGCTGCGGCCGGCGCCACGGGGGGGAGCTCCTCTGACCCAGTGGCTGACGCGCTTTCCACGCCTTCGCCATCCCAGCCCACGCTGCCGCCACGGCGGCAGCACGGCAGCGCCAGCACGGAAGAGAGCTAGTCCCCTCCGGCTCGTCACTTCTAGCCGCTGTGCGGGCACAAGCGGGGGGCTTGTAGGGGGAGGCCACGGGCGCCTGAACTCGACTCGGCCCACGTCCTTGCCCCTTTGCCTCTATACATAGGCCGGCGGACGCTAATACACGAATGCCGTATGTACGTGTTTTTCACCCTATCTGGGTATTAGTTCGGGGGGGGGTCTCCCAAAAAAGGGATTGGTACACAACCTTCTTATGAAAATTTTAACCGTAGGCATCTCAAAAATCGAAGTTTTCGCGATGCAACATGGTGACGGAATGGGGACCATCTTTCGCTTTCGCATTTGCCTCTTTCTGTTGTGGTCGAGATTGTGTTGAACGCTTTCCCGGACCAAACTTCTTCATGTTGTCGAACCGTACTTCCTTCGACTCTCCACATCATGCACAAGTCCAACGCATGACCGCCTTGGCCTCCACGTCTTGGTTGGCCTGGTGTACCCACTTCCATCCGCATCGAGCCGCACCATGACAATCTTTGTCGGTTAGTGAAGGCGCAGGCATGTCTCCAAATGCAAAATACAATAAGATCCAGACCAAAAGGATGGTGATGCGTTCTCCATCACTCATTTGCACTCATTTGACTGTCTAATCGTTGGGGAGCAACAACGGCGTTGACTGGAATCGCCTACTGGACAAACCAACTATCGGTCACAGTTTTCAGAACAATCGTCCTAAAAACGGCTCCAAAACGGCAATTTTTGGACACTAAATCGGCCACAGAACGGTTTGGACGGCTGGGCCGGCACAAAACTTGTTTTTGGTGATGCATGTTTGCTCCCCGGTCGTTTTGAGTAACTTGGATGCCCATTTTGAGGCACGGTGTGCTCGCAAAGATCTTTGAATCGCCAGTTGCAGCTTGGGGCCGGCTCTTGAACACTAACTCAAAAAAGCCCATTTTTTACCCCAAATTGACCACGGGAAGACACCGCGGTGCGTAAGACACCTTCTTCATCACCCATTTGATTGTCTAATCGTTGTGGAGCAACAACAACGTTGACTGGAATCGCCTAATGGACAAACCAACGATCGTCCTAACTTTTCAGTACGATCGTCTTGAACGGCTCAAAAACGGCCATTCCTTGGACACTAAATCGGCCATAGAACGGGCTAGACGGCTCGAAACGGCCCACAACTTGTTTGTTGTGATGCGTGTTTGCCCCCCGGTCGTTGTGAGCTACTTGGATGCCAATTTTGAGCCACGGCGTGGTCGCAAGGACTTTTGAATCGCCTGTTGTAGCTTGCTGCTAGCTCTTGAACACTAACTCAAAAACACCCATTTTTACCCCAAATGGACAAAGGGAAGACACTGCGGTGCGCAAGACGCCATCTTCATCACCGATTTGCAATGATTTGATCGTCTAATCGTTGTTGAAGAAGAACATCGTTGACTAGAATCACCTAATGGACAAACCAACGATCATCCCGAGGCCTAGGACGATCGTCCTGAACGGCTCAAAAACGGCCTTTTTTGGACACTACATCAGCCATAGAACGGGCTAGACGGCTTGAAACGGCACTAAACTTGTTTGTGGTGATGCTTGGTTGCTCCCCGGTCGTTTTGAGCTACATGGATGCCAATTTTGAGCCACGATGTTGTCGCAAGGATTTTTGGACCGCCCGTTGCCGCCGCTTGCTGCTGCTAAAATGTGTTGCTCACCCTTGGACCCTGAAAACTAGTGTAAAACCTGGACAAGGTACACCCAGCACGGTAATGAAGACTCATGACTTGGACCGAGCTGGGTCCTAGTCTTGTTTCACGCATTGGAAATCACCGTGGAGTAAAGCCCGCTTGCTTTGGATGTGTTACTCCACGGTCACTACGATCGTCCTGGAAATGGCTCTTTTACCCCGAAATCGCACGGCTTGTGGCACCACACTATGGCACACGCCTTATTCCCCACCTATTTGCATTCCTTTGATGGCTCCATCGCTATGGAAGAACAACGGCCCCTCATTGGAAAGAGCTACGCGGCAAACCAACGAACCCCTTGGGGTTTCAAGACGATCGTCCTAAAAACAGCCCCAAAACGGCCATTTTTGGACACTAAATCGGCCATAGAACGGGCGAAACGGCTCAAAACAACAGGCAAGGTGCTTGTAGTGATGTGCATTTGCTCCTCGTTTGAGCTGCTTGGATGCCGGTTTTGAGCCACGGTGTCGTGGCAAAGACTTTTGGACCGCCTGTTGCCTGCTAATTGTTGCTGCTTGCTGCTTGTTGCTGCTTGCTTCTGCTAAAATGTGTTGGTCACCCTTGGACCCTAAAAAGTGTAAACAGGGTAAACCCGGTTCGGTAATCAAGACTCATGACTTGGACCGAGCTGGGTCCTAGTTGTGGTCAACGCATTAGAAATCACCGCGGGGCAAAGCCCGCTTGTGTTGCAGATGTTCCTCCACGGTCACTACGATTGTCCTGAAACATGGGTCAAAAACGCCTTGTTTTTACCTCGAAATCGCCCGGCCTGTGGCACCACAGCATGGCACACACCTTATTCCCCACCCATTTGCATTCGTTTGATGGCCTAATCGCTATGGAAGAACAACGGCCCTGATTGGAAACACCTATGCGGCAGACCAACGATCGTCCTAAGTTTTTAGGACGATCGTCATGAAAACGGCCTCAAAGCGGCCGTTTTGGACACTAAAACGGCCGTAGAACATGCTAGACGGCTCGAAATGGCACGAAAGCAGTTTGTAGTGATGCGCGTTTGCTCCCTGGTCGTTTTTAGCTACTTGGATGCCAGTTTTGAGCCATAGTGTCGTTCCAAGGACTTTTTTTCAGCGCCTATTGCTTGCTGCCTGGTGCAGCTTGCTGCTTGCTGCTGCTTGTTGCTGCTACACTGTGTTGCTCATCCTTGGACCCTAAAAAGTGGTGTAAAACCTCGACAGGGTAAACGCAGCTCGGTAATCAAGACTCACGAGACTCAGTGGGTCCTAATCTTGGTTAACGCATTGGAAATCACCGTGGGGCAAAGCCCGCTTGTGTTGCAGATGGTCCTCACTACGATCGTCCTGAAAAATGGCTCAGAAACGGCGTGTTTTCACCCCGAAATATCCCACCCCGTGGCACCGAGGCAAGGCACACGCCTTATTCCCCACCCATTTGCATTTCTTTGATGGCCCAATCGCCATGGAAGAACAACGGCCCTCATTGGAAACACCTACGCGACAGACCAACGATCGTCTTGTCTTTCCAGGATGATCGTCCTGAAAACGGCCCCAAAAAAGGCCATTTTTGGAGACTAAATCGGCCGTAGAACAAGCTAGACGGCTCGAAATGGCACGAAACCTGTTTGTGGTGAGGTGTCTTTGTTCCCGGGACGTTTTGAGCTGCTTGGATGCCGGTTTTGAAGCATAGTGTCGTTCCAAGGACTTTTTTACCGCCCGTTGCTACTTGCTGCTGCTGCTGCTCCTGGCTGCCGTTGCTGCTACAATGTGTTGCTCATCCTTGGACCCTCAAAGGTGGTGCAAAATCTCGACAAGGTAAGCCGAGCTCGGTAATCAAGACTCAAACTACGACCGAGCTGGGTCCTAGTTTTGGGTCACGCATTGGAAATAGCCGTCGAAGAAAGACCACTTGCTGTGCCGCCATGATGAAGACAATTTTCCCGACTCGTGGCTCAGAAACGGCTCATTTTCACCTAAAAATTCAGCATAGTGTGACACAACGGCATGGTACATGCCGTATTGAACACGATTTGCATTTCTTTGATAGCCCAATCGCCATGGAAGAACAACGGCCCTCATTGCAAACGCCCACTTGACATAACGGCGATCGTCCTGAACTTTCAGGACGATCGTCCTGAAAACAGCCCCAAAACGGCCATTTTTGGACACTAAATCGGCTATAGAACGGGCCGGACGGCTCAAAGCGGCACGGAACCTATTTGTGGTGATGCGCCTTTGCTCCCCGGTCGTTTTGAGCTTCTAGAATGCCGGTTTTGCGCTACGTTGTCATCGCAAGGACTTTTTAACCGCCTGTTGCTGCTTGCTGCTTGCTCCTGCTGCTAATGCTTGCTTGCTTGCTGCTGCTAAAATGTGTTCCTCATCTTGGGACCCTAAAAAGGGGTCCAAAACCTCGACAGGGTAAACCCAACTTGGTAATGCAGACTCACGACTACGACCGAGCGGGGTCCTAATCTTGGTTAACACATTGGAAATCACCGTGGAGCAAAGCCCGCTTGCTTTGCTTATCTTCCCCCACCGTCACTACGATCGTCCCGACACATGGCTCCAAAACGGCTTGCATTTCCCTCGAAATCGGCCACCTCGTGGCACCGCAGCATGGCACACGCCTTATTCCCCACCCATTTGCATTCCTTTGATGGCCCAATCGCTATGGAAGAACAACGGCCCTCATTGGAAACAGCTACGCGGCAGACCAACAATCGTGCAGGCTTTTTCGTCCTGAAAACAGCCCCAAAAACGACCATTTTTGGACACTAAATCGGCCCTACAATGGGCTACACGGCTCGCAAGTGCACGAAACCTGTTTTTGGTAATCCCCCTTTGCTTCGTTCTGACCTACTTGGATGCCTGTTTGGAGCCACGGTATCGTCGCAAGGACTTTTGAACCACCTGTTGCTACTTGCCGCTGCTTGCTTGCTTGCTGCTGCTAAAATGTGTTGCTCACCCTTGGACACTAAGAAGGGGTGTAAAACCCCGACAGGGTAAACCCAGCTCGGTATTCAAGACTCAAACTAGTACCGAGCCGGGTCCTAGTCTTGTGTATCGCATTGCAAATCACTTCGGAACAAAGACGCCTTTCTGTGGACATTCGCCTCCACGGTAAGGACGATCCCCTTCAAACACGGCTCAAAAACGGCTCATTTGCACCTAGAAATGGAACACTGCGTGGCACCACGGCATGCTATATGCCTTATTGAACCCATTGAACCCATTTGTCATCATTTGATAGCCCAATCGCTAGGAAAGAACAACGGCCCTCATTGGAAACACATACGCGGCAGACCAACGATGGTCACGAGCTTTCGGGACGATTGTCCCAAAAACAGCCCCAAAACGGCCATTTTTGGACACTAAATCGGCCCTGGAACGGGCTAGACGGCTCAAAATGCAACGAAACTTGTTTTTGGTGATGCATGTTTGCTCCCTGGTTGTTTTGAGCTACTTGGATGCCGTTTCCTAGCCACGGTGTTGTCGCAAGGACTTTTTAACCGCCTGTTGCTTGCTGCTGTTGCTGTTGCTGCTGATTGCTGCTTGCTAAAATGTGTCTCTCATCCTTGGACCGTAAAATGTGTCTCTCATCCTTGGACCCTAAAAAGTGGTGTCAAACC
The DNA here is from genome assembly GCA_964036045.1 of Eutreptiella sp. 'Long Island Sound 2002'. Lineage (NCBI taxonomy): Eukaryota > Euglenozoa > Euglenophyceae > Eutreptiales > Eutreptiaceae > Eutreptiella > Eutreptiella sp. 'Long Island Sound 2002'. Next base: position 115,292,352 of record OZ038381.1, read on the forward strand.
TCGACAGGCTAAACCCAACCCGGTAACTAGACTCGGGACGATCGTTCCGAAAGTTCAGGATGATCACCGGTGTGTCAAGTGGGCGTTCCCAATGAGGGCCGTTCTTCTTCCATAGCGATTGGGCTATCAAAGGAATGCAAAGGGGTGTTCACTGACACATGTGCCATGCCGTGGTGCCATGCGGTGGTGCATTTTGAGGTGAAAACAAGCAGTCTCTGAGCCATGTTCCATCCAGACCGTGGAAGCATATCTCCAAAACAAGCAGGCTTTCTTCCACGGTGATTTCCAATGTGTTACGCACGAGTAGGACCCAGCTCGGTCCTAGTTTGAGTCTTGATTACCGAGCTGGGTTTACCGTGTCGAGGTTTTACACCCTCCCTTAGGGTCCAAGGATGAGCAACACAATTTAGCAAGCAGCAAGCAGCAACTGCAGCAAGCAGGCGGTCCAAAAATCCTTGCGACGGCCCCGTGGCTCAAAACCGGAATCCTAATAGCTCAGATCAACCGCGGGGCAAACACGCATCACCACAAACAAGTGTCCTTGCATTTAAGCCGTCCAGCCCGTTCTACATCTAAGCTGTCTAGCCCGTTCTACGGCCGATTTAGTGTCCAAAAATATCCGTTTTTGGGCTATTTTCAAGACGATCGTCCCGAAAATTGAGGACGATCGCCGGTGTGCCAAGTAGGTGTTTCCAATCAGGGCCGTCGTTCTTTCATAGCGATTGGGCTATCAAAGGATGGCAAATGGGTGTTCAATACGGCGTGTACCATGCCGCGTTGCCACGCGGCGGTCCAATTTGAGGTCAAAATGAGCCGTTTTTGAGCTGTTTTTCAGGCCGATTGTCCTTGCAATGGAGGCACATCTCCAAAGCAGGCACTGTTTCCTCCAAGGTGATTTAAAATGCCTTATACAACACTAGGACCCAACTCACTCCTAGTTTGAGTCTTGATTACCGAACTGGGTTTACCATGTCGAGGGTTTACACCCCTTTTTAGGGTCCAAGGGTGAGCGACACATTTTAGCAAGCAGCAAGCAGCAGCAAGTAGCAGCACACAGGCGGTCCAAAAGTCCTTGCGACCACACCGTGGCTCACAAGCGGCCTATGCGTAGCTCAAAGCTACCGGGGAGCAAATGTGCAGCACCACAAACAAGTTTCGTTGCATTTTGAGCCGTATAGCCCGTTCCACGGCCGATTTAGTGTCCAAAAATGGCCGTTTTGGGGCTGTTTTTAGGACGATGGTGCTGAAAACTCAGGACGATCGTTGGTTTGTCCAGTAGTCGATTCCAGTGAACGGCGTTGTTCTTCCTTAGCGATTGGGTTATTAAAAGAATGCAAATGGGCGTTCAATAATGCATGTACCATGCCCTGCTGCCACACGGTGGTCCATTTTGAGGTGAAAATGAGCCGTTTTACATGTGTGTTTCAGGACGAACGTCCTGATCGTGGAAACACATATGCAAAGCAAGCGGTTTTTGTTCCACGGTGATTTCCAATGCGTTACGCAAGACTAGGACCCAACTCGGTCCCTAGCATACTTACGATACTCCATGGGAATCCCTCGGTACCATGAAATTTTATGAAATTTGTTCTGCCTCCAAGTATTAAAAGTTTCAACTTGGAAGCGTCCACTTCCTTCACTTGTTGGAAGTCCCTCACTCCACAGCACCCGCAAGAATGAATGTCCTCGCATACTCCCGCTTTTTGGTGCCACTCTTTGGCCAACATCACCATATCTGCGGTGTCCACCTTCTCATCCAGAATAGCTCGCACCAAGGCCTCCAAAGACTCACAACTCTCTGAATTGGCTGCGGGATGAACCGGAAATCCATCCATACCGGTTAGCCCCCAAAACGCTCTCGGGTCCGAAGCAAGGGATGTGCCAAAACCTTTGATCTGGTATACTCATCGGGTGATGGGCCACCACCGATTGCAGCATAGCTTCCTCTTCTTCATCCAAAACGGAACACGATGTATCTATCTCATCGGCTGTGTCCCACATGTGCTTAATGGCTTGCATTGAGTGGCTTGCCAAGGTTTCACGTGCATACTTCAAAGCACGCCGAACGGCCCCAACTTGCCCGCCCGTTGCTTATCCGCCTTAGAGCCTGCTTGCCCCGCGCGCTGCTTGTGCTCCTTAGGGCCAGCGTGTCCCGCCCGCTGCTTGTCCCCTCGGGATGCCACAACACCACCCGCTTGCGCTGCCCGGTGCTCGTTCTTCTTGGAGCCCGCTTGCCTTACTCGACGCTTGTTCTCCTTGGACCCCGCTTGCCCTGCGCGCTGTTTGTTCTCCTTGGAGGACACTTGCCCTGCCCGCTGCTTGTTTTTCTTTGAGGGTGCTTGCCCCGCACGCTTTTTGTCCTCCTTAGATTGTGATGCGTTGCAAGTGGAGCAAACAAAGCCTTGACTTTTCATCTTGTTGTATGTACGATGAAATTTGGTGGTAAAACCCCAACATTGCCATGGCCACACACAAAAAGTGAGGAAATGAGGGAGTCATCTACATGCACCGCATTGTTGACAACCATCCCCAACGAATCACATCCATCTACTGCCGCAAGTTGATGGCAACGCAACGTGGTGACGGATTGGCGACCATCTATTCCTTTCGCAGTTGCCTCTTTGTCTTGTGGTTGAGATTGTTTTGAACAGTTGTGTTTTCGCGGACCAAACTTCTTCATGTTATCGAACCGTACATCGTTTGATTATCTAGAAGATGCAGAAGTCCAACGCATGACCGCCTTGGCCTCCATGTCTTGGTTGTCTTGGTGTACCCACTTCCATCCCCAAAGGGGTGCAACATCATGACAATCTTTGGCGGTCAATGAAATGTTTCGTGCGCATGTTTCCTAATGGAACACACAATAAGATGAACACCAGAAGAATGGTGCCAAAAAAAGCAAGTGAGCGTCTAAAAAAAGGCACAAATTGACAACGAACAACAGCACGGTCAAACATCACGTGCGCTTTCCATTGGAAAAGTTAACTAGTTTGTTTGCCCTGAGCAGGCCTACACGGCGACCAACATACCCACAGAACAAGCACGGTTTGATGCCATGAGAAAGCCTAGATGTCACGAAACTTGTTTCTGGTGATGCGCATTGGCTCCCTGGTTGTTTGAGCTACTTGGATGCCGGTTTTGAGCGATGGTGTGGTCGCAAGAACTTTTTAATCGCTTGCCTGCTGCTGTTGCTGCTGCTGCTTGCTGCCGCTTGCTTGCTGCTTGCTAACATGTGTTGCTCACCCTTGGATCCTAACAAGGGGTGTAAAACCTCGACAGGGTAAACCCAACTCGGTAATGAAGACTCAAACTAGGAGCGAGCTCGGTCCTAGTCTTGGTTAATGCATTGGAAATCATCGTGGATCAAAGCCCGCTTGCTTTGCAGATATTCCTGCACGGTCACTGCGATCGTCATGAAACATGGCGCAGAAATGGCTTGTTTTCACCTCGAAATCGCCCACCCGTGGCACCACGGCATGGCACACGCCTTATTCCCCACCCATTTGCATTCTTTTAATGGGCCGACCGCTGTGGAAGAACAACGGGCCTCATTGGAAATACCTACGCGGCAGACCAACGATTGCCTTGAGTTTTCAGGACGATCGTCCTGAAAACAGCCCCAGAATGGTCATTTTTGGACACTAAATCGGCCATAGAACGGGCCAGACGGCTAAAGTTGTTTCCGGTGATGCGCGTTGGCTCCCCGGTCGTTTTGAGCCACGTGGATGCCGGTGTTGAGCCACGGTGTGGTCGCAAGGACTTTTTAATCGCCTGCTTGCGGCCCTTGTTGCTGCTGCTGCTTGGTGCTGCTTGCTTGCTGCTTGCTAAAGTCTGTTGCTCATCCTTGGGCCCTAAGGAGGGGTGTAAAACCTCGACAGGGTAAACCCAGCTCGGTCATCAAGACTCACGAGTAGGACCGAGCTGGGTCCTAGTTTGGGTTAACGCATTGGAAATCACCGTTGAGGAAAGCCCGCTTGCTTTGCAGATGTTCCTCCACAGTCACCACGACCGTCCTGCAACATCGCTCAAAAACCGCTTGTTTTCACCTCGAAATTGCCCACCCGGTGGTACCACGGCATGGCACACGCCTCATTCCCCACCAATATGCATTCCTTGGATGGCCCAATTGCTATGGAAGAACATCGGCCCTCATTGGAAACACCTACGGGGCAGACCAACGATGGTCTTGAGTTTTCAGGACGATCGTCCTGAAAACAGCCCCAAAATAACGATTTTTGGGCACTAAATTCGCCATTGAACGGGCTAGACGGCTCGAAACGGCATGAAAGGTGTTTGTGGTGATGCGCCTTTGCTCCCTGGTCGTTTTGAGTTACTTGGATGCCGGTTTTGAGCCACGATGCCGTCGAAAGGAGTTTTCTTATGTCTGCCGCTGCTTGGGCTGCTTGTTGCTGCTACTGCTTGCTGTTGCTAAAATGTGTTGCTCATCCTTGGACCCTAAGAAGGGGTGTAAATCCTCAACAGGGTAAACCCAGCTCGGTAATCAAGATCCAAACTAGGACCTAGCTGGGTCCTAGTCTTGGTGAATGCATCGGAAATCACCGTGGAACAAAGCCCGCTTGCTTTGAAGATGTTCCTCCACGGTGAGGACAACCGTCTCGAAAAACGGCTCAAAAACGGCTGTGATGGCCCAATCACTATGGAAGAACAGCGGCGCTCATTGGAAACACGTACGAGGCAGACCAACGATCGTTCGCAGCTTTCAGGACGAGCGTCCTGAAAACAGCCCCAAAATGGCCAATTTCGGACAGTAAATCGGCTGTAGAACGAGCTAGATGGCTCCAAATGGAACGAAACTTATTTGTGGTGATGCGCATTTTCTCCCCAGTTGGTTCAAGCTACTTGGATGCCGGTTCTGAGCCATGGTGTAGTGGCAAGTAACTGCTTGTGGCTTGCTACTTGCTGCCAACTCTTGAACACTAACTCAAAAAAACCCATTTTTGACTCCAAATGGACCCCGCCAAGACAGCGCGGTGTTGAAGACGCCTTCTTCGTCACCCATCTGTAATGATTTGATTGTCTAATCGTTGTGGAAGAACAACGGCGTTGACAGGAATCGCCTATTGGATACACCAACGAATGTCCAGGGTTTTCAGGACAATCGTCTCGAAAACAAGAACGGGCATCGGCCTCGGTGATCAAGACTCACGACTAGGACCGAGCTGGGTCCTAGTCTTGCTAATCGCTTTGGAAATCACCGTGGTGCAAAGCTCGCATACTTTGCTGATGTTCCTCAACGGTGAGGACGATCGTTCTGAAACATGGGTCAAAACAGCTTGTTTTCACCTCGAAATCGCCCACGCCGTGGCACCACGGCGTGGCACACGCCTAATTCCCCACTCATTTGCATTTCTTTTATGGCCCAATCGCTATGGAAGAACAACGGCCCTCATTGGAAACACCTACACGGCAGACCAACGATCGTCCTGAGTTTTTTGGACGATCGTCCTAAAAATAGCCCTAAAACGGCCATTTTTGGACACTAGATTAGCCATAGAACGGGCTAGACGACTAGAAACGGCACAACACCTGTTTGTGGTGATGCTCCTTTGCACCCTGGTTGTTTTGAGCTATTTGGATGCCGGTTTTGAGCCACGGTGCCGTCGCAAGGACTCTTGGACCGCCTGTTGCTGCTGCTGCTTGTTGCTTCCTAAAATGTGTTGCTCACCCTTGGACCCTTGGGGTGTAAAACCCCGAGAGGGTGAACCCAGCTCGGCAATCAAGACTCACGACGAGGACCGAGCTAGGTCCTAGTCTTGGTTAGCGCATTGGAAATCACTGTGGAGCAAAGCCCGCGTGCTTTGCAAATGTTCATGTACGGTCATGATGATCATCCTGAAACATGTCTCAAAAACGGCTTGTTTTGACCTCGGAATCGCCCAACCCGCGGCACCACGGCATGGCACACGCCGTATTCCCCACCCACTTGCATTCCTTTGATACCCCAATCGCTATGGAAGAACAACGGCCCTCATTGGAACCACCTACGCGGCAGATCACTAATCGTCCTGAGTTTTCAGAACGATTGTCTTGAAAACAGCCCCAAAACGGCCATATTTGGGCACTAAATCGGCGATAGAACGGACTAGACGACTCGAAACAGCACGAAACCTGTTTGTGGTGATACGCATTTATCCCCGGTCGTTTTGAGCTACTTGGATGCCTGTTTTCAGCCACGGTGTCCTCGCAATGACTTTTTAACCGCTTGTTGCTGGCCTGTTGCTGCTGCTTGCTGCTTGTTGCTTGCTGCTGCTAAAATGTGTTGCCCACCCTTGGACCCTAAGAAAGGGTGCAAAACCTCGACAGGGTACATCTAGCTCCATAACAAGACTCACGACTAGGACCCAGCTGGGTCAAGGTCTTGGTGAACGCATTGGAAATCACCGTGGAGCAAAGCCCGCTTGCTTTGCAGATGTTCCTGCACGGTGAGGACGATCGTACTGAAAAATGTGTCGAAAACGGCTTGTTTTCACCTTGAAATCGCCTACCCTTTGGCACCACGGCATGGCACACGCCTTGTTCCCCACCCATTTGCATTCTTTTGATGGCCCAACCGCTATGGAAGAAAGCTGGCCCTCATTGGAAATCCCTACGCGGCAGACCAACAATCGTCCTAAGTCTTCAGGACGATCGTCCTAAAAACAGCCCCAAAACGGCCATTTCTGGAGACTAAATCGGCCAAAGAACGGGCTAGACGGCCCCAAACGGCACGAAACTTGTTTGTGGTGATGCGCCTTTGCTTCCCGGTCGTTTTGAGCTACTTGGATGCCGGTTTTGAGCCACGGTGTGGTCGCAAGGATTTTTTTCATCACCTGTTGCTGCTTACTGCTGCTGCTGCTGCTTGCTGCTGTTGCTCCTAAAACGTGTTGCTCATCCTTGGACCCTAAAAGGTGGTGTAAAACCTCGACAAGGTAAACCCAGCTGGGTAGCAAGACTCAAACTAGGACCGAGCCGGGTCCTAGTCTTGTGTAACGCATTGGAAATCACCGTGGAAGAAACACTGCCTGCTTCGGAGATGTGCCTCCACGGTAAGGACTATCGCCCCGAAAAAGGCTCAAAAAGGTTTCATTTTCACCTCTAAATCGACCGCCTCGTGGGACCACGGCATGTCACAAGCCTTATTGAACACCCATGTGCCATCATTTGATTGCCCAATTGCCTATGAAAGAACAATGGCCCTCATTGGAAACACCTACTTCGCACACTGGCAACAGTCCCGCACTTTCAGGACGATCGTCCTAGAAACAGCCCAAAAACAGCCATTTTGGTACACTAAATCGGCCATAAAACGTGCTAGACGGCTCAAAATGCCACGAAATTTTTTTGTGGTGATGCGCCTTTGGTCCCCGGTCGTTTTTGGTTACTTGGATGCCTGTTTTGAGCCACGGTTTGGTCGCAAGGACTTTTGTACCGCTTGCTGCTTGCTGCTGCTACTTGCTAACATGTGTTGCTCACCTTTGGACCCTAAAAGGTGTCCTAAAACCTCGACAGGATAAACCCAGCTCGGTAATCAACACTCACGACTAGGAGCGAGCTCAGTCCCAGTCTTGGTTAACACATTGGATATCACCGTGGAGTAAAGCCCGTTTCTGTTGCAGATGTTCCTCCAAGGTCACTGCGATCGTCCTGAAACATGTCTTGAAAACGGCTTGTTTTTACCTCGAAATCGCCCACCTCGTGGCACCGCAGCATGGCACACGCCTTATTCCCCACCGATTTGCATTCCTTTGATGGCCCGATCGCTATTGAAGAACAACGGTCCTCATTGTAAACACCTACACGGCACACTAACGAGCGTTTTGAGCTGTCAAGACGATCGGCCTAAAAACAGCCCCAAAAGGGCCATTTTTTGGACGCTAAATCGGCCATAGAATGTGCTAGACGGCTTCAAACGACACAAAACTTGGATCCGGTGATGCGCCTTTGGTCCCCGGTTGTTTTGAGCTACCTAAATGCCAGTTGTGAGCCACGTTGTCATCGCAAGGACTTTTTAACCGCTTGCTGCTTGCTGTTGCTCCTGCTTGCTTGGTTGCTTGCTTGCTGCTGCTAAAATATGTTGCTCACCCTTGGACCCTAATAACTGGTGTAAAATCTTGACAGGGTAAACCCAGCGCGGTAATCAAGACTCGAACTAGGACCAAGCTGGGTCCTAGTCTTCCGTAACGCCTTGGAAATCACGGTCGAAGAAAGACAGCTCGCTTTGTATATTTGCTCCCACGATCAGGATGATTTTCGTGAATCGCGGCTCGAAAACGGCTCATTTTCACCTCAAAATGGACCACTGTGTGGCACCACGGCATGGTACATGCCGTATTGAACACGATCTGCATTCTTTTGATTGCCCGATCGCTATGGAAGAACAACGGCCCTCATTACAAACGCCCACTAGACACACCGGCGATCGCCCTGAACTTTCAGGACGATTGTTCTGAAAAAAGCACAAAAACGGCCTTTTTTGGACACTAAATCGGCCTTAGAACGGGCTAGACGGCTCGAAGTACCACGAAACCTGTTTGTTGTGATGCACCTTTGCTCCCTGGTCATTTTTAGCTACTTGGATGCCGGTTTTGAGCCACGGTGCCGTCGCAAGGACTTTTGGACCGCGTGTTGATGCTGTTGATGCTGCTGTTGCTGCTTGTTGTTGCTTGCTAAAATGTGTTGCTCACCCCTCGACCCTAAGAAGGGGTGTAAAACCTCGACAAGGTAAACCGAGCTCGGTAATGAATACCCACGACTAGGACCGAGCTGGGTCCCAGTCTTGGTTACCGCAATGGAAATCATCGTGGAGCAAAGCCCGCTGGCTTTGCAGATGTTCCTCCACGGGCACTGTGATCGTCCTGAAACATGGCTCAGAAAAGGCTTATTTTCACCTCGAAATTGCCCACTCCGTGGCACCACAGCATGGCCCACACCTTATTCCCCACCCATCTGCATTCTTTTGATGGTCCAATCGCTATGGAAGAACAATGGCCCACGTTGGAAACACCTACGCGGCAGACCAACGATCGTCCTGAGTGAAAACGGCCTCAAAACGGCCATTTTTGGACACTAAATCCGCCATAGAACAAGCCAGACGGCTCGAAACGGCACAAATCTTGTTTGTGATGTTGCACCTTTGCTCCCTCGTCGTTTTAAGCTACTTGGATGCCGGTTTTGAGCCATGGTGTGGTCGCAAGGACTTTTGGACTGCCTACTGCTTGGTGCTGCTGCTTGCTAAAATGTGTTGCTCACCCTTGGACCCTAAGAAGGGGTGTAAAATCTTGACAGGGTAAACCCAGCTCGGTAATCGGGACTCACGACTAGCACCGAGCAGGGACCTAGTGTCGCACAATGCGTACGAAGTGCTTGTACGCTATTGTCCGTGGGAGTGGTTGTGAGTCCCTAGTTGAAAATGATCAAAAACGATTGGTATCAAATTTATAACACGGTAAGGGACCGGAAAACACATTCATATACATTGGGTGCCCAAGGAAATGGCAAGAGAAAGCCTACTAGCCATGCTTTGTGGCAACTTTGTCATTGTGCACCAAAGTATAACATGGTTCGGCACACCAACGTACACACAAAAATGGAGAATCATTAGAATGTTGGGTTACAACCCATAAGGTCACGATGACCTAACTCTACTCCCCCATCTAGAGTAACTCCCCCGGTCTTAGGTACTACGCTGCTCCGATAGGTTGTTTGTATACCGGAGCGGGTGCTTCCCATCGGCCAAGAGCATAGCACCCGTTGCCCCCCAGCCTTCGTGGCGTGGGCACAAACCCACAAGACTTGGTAAACCGAGATATCTTGAGACATCCACATTTTTCATGGCCGAGGTTCTTCCAAAATGTGCCCCATGACGTATGATGGTTGCGCCAAACCACATACAACATGGATATTAGCATTTCCAAACTTCTTGTCCCCACTTCTGTGTTTGTGAAATTGCAATATATGTTCAGCAGCAAGGGAAGGCCCACCGGATCACTCTGAACATGCCCCCACAAAGTCCACCTTGTACAAACGTCCAATCCATGCTTCTTGACCCCAGCCAATGCTTTGTTCAGGAGCAAGGGAAAGCCCACTTGCCCACTCTTAACATGCCGTTTTTCAAAAGAGTGCAACTTGTAAAAACCCCATATCCATGCTTCTTGACCCCACTTCAATGCTTTGTTCACGTCAAGGGAAAGCCCAGTTGCCCACTCTGAACATGACCCTCTTTTACAAAATCCACCTTGTAGAAACCTCAAATCCATGCTTCTTGACCCCAGCCAATGCTTTGTTCAGCAGCAAGGGAAAGCCCACTCACCCACTCTGAACATGCCTGTCTTAAAAAGACTGCAACTTGTAAGAACCCCATATCCATGCTTCTTGACCCCACTTCAATGCTTTCTTCAGCAGCAAGGGAAAGCCCACTTGCTCACTCTGAACATGTCCCTCTTCAAAAGAGTGCAACTTGTAAAAAGCCCATATCCATGCTTTTTGACCCCACTTCAATGCTTTGTTCAGCATCAAGGGAAAGCCCAGTTGCCCACTTTGAGCATGACCCTCTTTTACAAAGTCCACCTTGTAGAAACCTCAAATCCATGCTTCTTGACCCCAGCCAATGCTTTGTTCAGCAGCAAGGGAAACCCCACTCGCCCACTCTGAACATGCCCCTCTTAAAAAGACTGCAACTTGTAAGAACCCCATATCCATGCTTCTTGACCCCACTTCAATGTTTTATTCAGCAGCAAGGGAAAGCCCACTTGCTCACTCTGAACATGTCCTTCTTCAAAAGAGTGCAACTTGTAAAAAGCCCATATCCATGCTTTTCGACCCCACTTCAATGCTTTGTTCAGCATCAAGGGAAAGCCCAGTTGCCCACTCTGAGCATGACCCTCTTTTACAAAGTCCACCTTGTAGAAACCTCAAATCCATGCTTCTTGACCCTAGCCAATGCTTTGTTCAGCAGCAAGGGAAACCCCACTCGCCCACTCTGAACATGCCCCTCTTAAAAAGACTGCAACTTGTAAGAACCCCATATCCATGCTTCTTGACCCCACTTCAATGTTTTCTTCGGCAGCAAGGGAAAGCCCACTTGCTCACTCTGAACATGTCCTTCTTCAAAAGAGTGCAACTTGTAAAAAGCCCATATCCATGCTTTTCGACCCCACTTCAATGCTTTGTTCAGCATCAAGGGAAAGCCCAGTTGCCCACTCTGAGCATGACCCTCTTTTACAAAGTCCACCTTGTAGAAACCTCAAATCCATGCTTCTTGACCCCAGCCAATGCTTTGTTCAACAGCAAGGGAAAGCCCACTCGCCCACTATGAACATGCCCCTCTTAAAAAGACTGCAACTTGTAAGAACCCCATATCCATGCTTCTTGACCCCAGTTCAATGCTTTGTTCAGCATCAAGGCAAAGCCCACTTGCTCACTCTGAACATCTCATTCTTCACAAGAGTGCCACTTGTAAAAAGCCCATATCCATGCTTTTTGATGTCACTTCAATGGTTTGTTCAGCAACAAGGGAAAGCCCACTTGCCCACTCTGAACATGCCCCTCTTTCACAAACTCCACTTTGTAGAAACGTCAAATCTCTGGTTCTTGACCTTAGCCAGTGCTTTGTTCAGCAGCAAGGGAATGCCCACTCGCCGACTCTCAACATGCCCCCACAAAGTGCACCTTGTACAAACGTCCAATCCATGGTTCTTGACCCCAGCCAATCCTTTGTTCGGCAGCAAGGAAAACCCATCCTACTTTGAACATGCCGTTGCTCAAAAGAGTGCACCTTGTAAAAACCCCATATCCATGCTTATTGACCCCACTTCAATGCTTTGTTTAGCAGCAAGGGAAAGCCCACTTGCCCACTCCGAACATGCCCCTCTCTTACAATGTTCATCTTGTACAATCCTCAAATCCATGCTTCTTGACCCCAGCCAATGCTTTGTTCGGCAACAAGGGACAGCCCACTTGCCCGCTCGGAACATGGCCGTCCTTGAAAAAGTCCAACTTGTAAGAACCTCATATATGTACTTCTTGGCGCCATTTCAATGCTTTGTTGAGCAGCAAGGGAAAGCCCACTTGCCCACTTTGAACATGCCTTTATTCGAAAGAGTCCAACTTGTGAAACCACATCCATGCTTCTTGATGCCACTTCAATGCTTTGTGCATCAGCAAGAGAAAGCCTACTTGCCCACTCTGAACATGCCCTTCTCACACAAGTCCAAATTGTACAAACCTCAAATCCATAGTCCTTGACCGCATTGGAGTGCTTTGTTGAGTAGCAACGGAAAGCCTACTTGCCCGCTTTGAAAGTGTTCTTCTTCCACAAAGTGCACGTTGTACAATGCCCGGATCCATGCTTCTTGACCACACTTGAATGCCTTGTTCGGCATCAAGGGAAAGCCCACTTGGCCACCGTGAAGATGCCCCCCGTCGAGAAAGTCCACCTTGTACAATGCACGGATCCATGCTTGTTGACCCCACAAAGTCCAAAATGTGAATCACCCTTCGGCCTTTGGCAAGCAACCGCAAATGACTATATTGCTGCCGGCGCCACCAGCTACCAAGCTCAAGCCATCGCTATTACTTGAGTCCGGCCATCTGAGGTGACGCACATATGGAGCTTTTCAATGCAACTTATACTTGTCGTTCAACAGAATATATGCCTTCAAAAGCAATTTAAAGCCATCCGTGGCCCAAGAGTCCTTAGACTTATTAGGATGCGCTTGCACAATAAGCGTCAAGTAATGTTTGCGAACATCTTGAGTCACACCCCGTAGAGTTAGAGCCATGGTGACCTTGTCCTTGGACTTCGGCAATAGTGATCCAACTTCAACCAAACTGGATCCTGGCACGGCCGAAATTTGGCATGGCACCCAGGGTGTAGGCGGCCCGTTCATTGATGGGGAGGAAGAAGAAGAAGACGACGATGATGGGATGGGCGTTGCACGTGAAGCGAATTCGGGTGCAGAGGACTTTGGCGACAATGAGAAGGCTTTAGGAGGTGAAGTTGCATGGCATGTCGTTGACGGTGTTGATCAGGACGAACGGTGTCTCCGCTTTGAAGGTGCGGTAGGTGAGATATCATTGTCACGTACAAGTTGCTTTCCTTTCAGTTCTAGTCTTTGTTGTCCGTGTTCATCTCGCAATGTTCGTGCTTCGGCGGCATTGTTGATGAAAGTGTCTTCATCCAAGGATGGTTGCAGCACGTTGTCAATGATATCCCCTTTCATTTCGTGTCTTTCACAGGTGTCTGTATGTGTACCCGTACATTGCTTCTTGCGGGCTACTGGAGACGGTGTATTGATTGGTCTTTTGCCACTCGAGTGGGGCTGGACAATGGAAGCATCTTGTACATTCTCCTCTTGGCCGGCATTGCTGGGGTTATGTTTGCAACTTGCTTCATGCAGCCGACAATGATGCGTATTGGTGAACACACGACCACATTGCCTGTTGCAAGGAAATGTTCCCTTTTTAGGGGATTTCTTGGATGCTTTGCGATGCATTCCCTTGTCCTGGCCTCTCATATCGTAGTCAAAATCCCATTCATGGTACATGACCTTCATCACCTTGTGACCCTTCTCATAGCTCGCTTTCAACATATATCGAACAACCATGACTTTGGGAACAAGTGACTTCAATCGCACCCGCTAATCTTCCGGTGCCTCTTCATGGTTCCGCAAGCGAATGACACGAAGACCCGCACCTGTGCGAACCCAGCTGATGCACACGTAGAAGGCGTTGTGCGCCAACGCAGGTAGGCTCTTGTCATCCACGACCAAGATGCTTTTATCCATTGGCCTCCATTGCACCCCATGACAGGTTGATCCAAAGGTCAACCGGAAGGGATGTGCGTGGCTGTACAAAGATCCACTGCCTTTTGTGCGCACAGCAATGTACCGATGAACGTTGATCTTGCGTTGCACTTGCATGAGAGGAACTATGAGCTTTGATGCATCGTCATGTTCCATTCCACTTGTACTTAAGGCTGAAGCATCCATGGCAATTGTGACACAAAACGGTGGGAACTCAAGCATCACTACAATATCAGCAGCTGCATCACGGATCTCTTGCGCTCTACTTTGCGCTTCATCGGAATGTAGGACAATGCTATGCAACCGTCCTTGGGTGCCGTTGGGCAACCCTTTCTCTGGTCTTAAATTGCTTGTGAGGCAACAAGGTGCTTGTGGGACGAAGTATGCGGTCATGTCTTTCAGTGTATCATATATGAAATTTGAATTGTGTCCAATTTTCTTTTCATACTTGTCAACCATGGGCAACGTCCAAGCTATAATGGTCTATCGTCGAGCAATAGCAAATCGTTGAAGCATAACTTCATTCACAGCGTGAACTGTCTTTTGATCGGTGCTAACAATTGTGGTTTCTTGCCAAGTAAGGTCCTCAAATTCCTCTCGGGTGATTTCCACGATGGTATCCACAAATTCCATGCGTGTTTGCAAATCACTAGCGGTCCATTCACGGAAGGCGGATACCAATGTCGCATATTATGGATCCGTGGCTCTATGTTGTTTCACAAGACTGACCTCATCAAACTTTTGGAACAATTTCTGGCCAAATACCTCTCAAGACTTGCCCACCAACTTGGACTTTTACGGACCCAAACAATTCCGTTTGACCAACGGGCGTTAATGGCACAAATTCACCCATCAATACCACGCACATACCGCCAAATGGTTGATCTTGGCATTGCATGATCTCACAAAGGCGGCTATGAATATCCCGAAGCATGCGACAACCAACCATTGAGACTTCATCCACCATCAACACTTTGCAACCTTCAAAAAGTTTACGTAAGCGGTGCAACTTTGCCTTGTCGCTCTCACATTGCAGCTTGTCACTGTCTCCATCAAAAACAGCAAGGCCCGATGCATGATGAATGGTAGATCCCTTTGCCAGATTACTTGCGGCGATTCCTGATGGAGCAACAAATCGCACGACGTTGCAACCAAACGTGTGCCGTAATCTTGCATGGATTTCCCGCGCCACCCAACTCTTTCTAGTTCCTCCACCGACATGCAAGAAGACTAAAGGTGCAATGGGCTTTGCGGATCTGTCGCAGGTGGCTTCCAACGTCATGTAATTTGTGATCCTATCGATGATATCTTCTTCATCTGGACTTCCTGTTGATCTACTGTGACCATCAAATGTGGAAGAAACATCCATTTGCGGTAACTCCTCCTCAGCGTTGACATCATCGAACACTCTTTGGGCATGGGAGTAAATATCATCTCCATGTGGGTAATGCTCATCATCGCCCAATGCATAAAGAAACTTTGTTTCCTTTTCCCGTAAGGCATGACTCATTGCCGGTGCCAAACCCAATTGGAAATTTAGGACTTCTTTGAGGATATCAAACTCCTCACTTGAAGCCACACGTCCTCCGTGATTTGCGTTTTAGGCGCTTTGAATTGCTTCTTGAATATCTTGCACCGCTTCGGCTAACCTGCTATTCTTCACCTCCGCTCTCGTTTCCTTTAGCTCCTCCATCTCCTTACCCGCGTTGAAATTGACATCCAATGGGTGCCTCACACCCCAAACCTTCCTACAACGCTTTCGAATGTCATCCGCCAATGACTTTCGCAAGCGATCATGGTACCCAACATTTTTCAACCGGACAACCATGGAATGCCGATTGCGCTCCAAGTAGCTTGCATGTGCAGTCTTGCAATGTTCCTCCCATTGCAAGTAATGGTTCCAAGTGATATGGGGCGGCTGTTCAATATCCCAAGGAACGAAATTGCACATGACAAACTTGGCCCATGCCTTCCTTGTGCGAGCACTACGATCCACACCGGGCCAGACAGGCATGCGCTTCCCTGCCAAGATGGGGCACCTAGATATTGACAGTAAGTATCGCACATAATCACTATCATCAAGCACATGCCGGGGATGGAAATCAAACATGGCATTTTCGGGGCGTCCATCACTGACTCCATCGGTATCTTCAATATGGTCCGTTGCACGCCGTTGCTCTATTTTGATGAGACAATAGTACTCAAAAGCGCAAAGGGCCCTAAGCTGCTTGCCATGACAAGCATAATGGATGGCGGGCGTGACAGCAATTTGCTTGGGTTCCAATCCTTCACCCTTAGTGAAAAGGTGCGCTCGGCATGTTGCATCCGTATAGGATTGTGCCACATCCGTTGTCAAGGAGTTAAGGTGTTCCATAAAAGTATTGTTGTCTTCTTCGTCATCCTCCGAAGACGCTGTGCCATTGTCATTTCGAGACTCAAGTGTTGACATTTGTGATCCCTGCATATCAACATCTGATCTTGCCAATGGGTCATCATCCACCACATCTGACGAAGATGAGGAAATGGATTGCGCATCGGCACCAACATTCTGCACGCCTGCTTCATGTTCCTCATCACTTTAACTCACCCCGCCTCCATCTTCTAACATTCCACCAAATAAAGCAGGAAGGGCGGTTACAGTGCTCCAAGGATGCACAACTGCAAACTTGTGAGAGCAATGCCATGAGGGATACCCCAACAAGGAGACGGCTGCCATTTGCGCACTAAACTCCACCTTGTTGTCCAACGAGTCGATGATGCGCCTTAGCAAGATTGCCTCCTTCTCTCCGGGTTGTGCAAACTTCGTGGTGTCCATTTTGTCCACCTCACGAGTCACTTGACGAATTGCGGTCAACAAGTCGGCAACCGTTACCGGATTCTTGCTACCGTAACCAACAACGTATTTGGCCACAGCAACCAGCACGTCCTCACCTCCAACGCATTGCACATTCGTGTTACTAGCATATAGGTAGGCCAAGAGTTTGTTGGATTTGCCCACACGTCCATCACAAGGCCGTGGACGCCGCAATTCCCATATGACGAGAACACAGCTGACCTTCTCATCATTGGCATCAAATTCCACCTCGGAATCATACATCTTGATGTCATGCCTTCTCGAAGGGGTATGGCACGCCACAAAGAAATGTGGGCGTGTTTCAATGTACCCTTCTCCTGCTGCACGAGGCAACCCGAAACGGCACCCACTCTTTCCGCCAGGTGGTTTGCCGCAACTAGCAAAGAGACATCTGTAGATCTGAACTTGCCAAAGACCTTTGAGGCAAACTTTTCATCTCCCGTCTCCCTTCATGGAGGTCATCCGGCAATGGAGGCAAAAGTTTCTTCTCCCCTAGCATATGTGGGGCTTCAACCTTGTGCTTTAGTCTTTGCTCATAAACCCATTGAATGTGGGCATCCAAAGCGGCACATATTGATTGACCCAGCACCGCAGCAACCGCTTGCACAAGCTCGCTATTCTGCACAACCATGTCCAACAACCATGGGGGAATGCCACCCCAAAAGAGACCATGGAAGTGGAAATGGAGAGACCCTCGGCCTCGGCACTCATAGCATGTACAATGGGCCACACATGTACCAAAGAGGCCCTTCTTTCGGTTGCACCCCGCACGGTCCTTCTTGGTTTGCTTGGAACTCGGAAGACCTAGCAAAACCTCCAAGCAAGCCCGCACTTGTCGCTCAAAAAGGCGTGCACCGGCCATAGGGTTCTTGGATAATGCTTCAAACTGCCGCCAAACCTCCGGCCATGGAATGCGGGCTTGGCGATCACCCATTGACACCCATCGACAAACACAAAGACAACTCGTTGTCTATATCATTTGGTGTAACCGTGTAGAAGCCACTTGGAGGCCCAAAGAACAACATCATACTATTCATCTTCCCCATCACCGCATACGGCTCCAAAGTACTCAAGGGCACTGTTGCATCGCAAGTCCACTACAAAGGGATGAATGTGTGCACCAAGTGTCACGCTTCTTTTCCTTGGGGGTTTGCTTCCGCCTTCTTCAACTCCTCCTCAAGATTCCGCGTGTTGATGGCCGTCTCAAGTGCCTTCATTCGATTGGGGTTGGCATAAATGGAATCTCTAACTCTTCGCAACGCTGTCTGGCGGAACTTTTGATTATAGAGCAACAAACAAGAGTCGCGGGCTTCAGCAAAGAGATTATCATATTGCACCAAAATGTGCCTGTATCCGCTTCCGAAACTCGATATGGCCGCTTGATACCACTTCCAAACATAAATAATGAGGGAAACGACAGTGTCAAAAGGCGGTCATTGGCCTCAAACTTGTTCGTGCCACCTTCTTCTCGTCGAACTATATTGTTATGACGGTCCGTTAGCATCTCCTTAATATATTGAAGAACTTGTGGCACATCGTTCCCATCTCGATTCAATAATGATCCATCGGACAGCATAACAACATCCAATATTCTTTCACCATCATCCAAGTCACCTTTTCTTGCACCTGCTATGTCCGCACCAGATTGCTTTTCGGCTGCAATCACGCCCGGATGATCACCAGTTGACATTTTGTCAAACACACCTTTTGGAAAATCAACAACTTCAGGTGGTGCAACCTCCAAGATTTCGATGTTGGCATATTCGGCATTGATCACTTTCAAAACTCGCCACCATTGAACCAATCGATCCCATTGAGGTGTGAAGAATTGCTCTACTCGTTCTTTGCAATGTTGATCACGACGCATAGCCTCCGCATCACGGCGCGGTCCCACAAAATGACTTTTGTACCCACAAGAGCCTCTACATCCGGTAGACGTGTTGCCAACACTTCAGGTCCATCATGCTGTACAGAAATGGCGTGGCCTCGAACACCCCACTGCGATGTTGCACCATTCTTGGCACTAACAAGCTTCACTGTGTTTACCGTTGTCCACACTCGTCCCAACATGTGGTCCTCTGAACCCGTTAACTTTGGTAAGTCACATCGCCTACCAAAATGCTTGCCACTAGCAATGGCATGTGTTGGCACTTGACCTTTCTTTGGATGGAGCAAACTCCGATGGCACGAATTACACCATTGCGCCATTTTATACAAGATCACGGCACAACCAATATAGCCATGTGTCTTGTTCAAAGACCGCGGCATACTTGCGATACTCAATGGGAATCCCACGCTACCATGAAACTTGTTCTGTGTCCAACCTTAAAAGTTCCAACTTGCATACCTCCACTTCCTTCACTTGTTGGAAGTCCTCCACTCCATAGCACCCGCAAGATTGAATGTCCTCGCATACTCCCACTTTTTTGTGCCACTCTTTGGCCAACGCCACCATATCTGCGGTGTCCACCTTCTCATCCAGCATAGCTCGCACCAAGGCCTCCAAAGACTCACAACTCTCCAAATTGGCTCCGGGGTCAACTGGGAATCTATCCATCCCGGTTTGCTACCAAAACCCCTCCCAGTCGAAACAACGGATGTGCCGATCTTTGATCTCGTAAACTCATCAAGTGATGGGCCTGCAACAGATTGCAGCATGGCTTCCTCTTCTTCATCCACAACGGAACCGGTGGGTTCTATCTCATCGCCTCTCTCCCACATGTGATGAATGGCTTGCGTTGACTGGTTTGCCAAGGTTTCACCTGCATAATTCCAAGCACGCCGAACGGCCCCAGCTTGCCCTACCCATTGCTTATCCTCCTTAGCGCCTGCTTGGCCCGCCCGTTGCTTCTCTTCCTTAGGGCTAGCCCGTCCCGCCCGTTGCTTGTCCTCCTTGGAGCCCGCTTGCCCTGCGCGCTGCTTGGCCTGTCGGGATGCCACCAGACCACCCGCTTGCCCTGCCCCCTGCTTGTTGTCCTTGGAGCCCGCTTGCCCTGCCCGCTGCTTGTCCTCTCGGGATGCCACCACACCACCCGCTTGCCCTGCCCGCCTACTTGCTCTCCTTGGAGCCCGCTTGCCTTGCCCGCTGCTTGTCCTCTCGGAATGCCACCACACCACCCGCTTGCCCTGCGCGCTTTTTGTCCTCCTTACATTGTGATGTGTTACAAGTGGAGCAAACAAAGCCTCGACTCTTCATTTTATTTGTATGTACGATCAAAGTTGGTGGTGCAACCCCAACATTGCCATCACATCACACAAATTGAGGAAATGAGGTAGTCATCTACATGCACGGCATTGTCCACAAGCACCCCCAACCAATCACATCCATATTCCGCCGTAAGTTGATGGCAATGCAACGTGGTGACGGATGGGCGACCATCTATTTCTTCCTCATTTGCCTCTTTCTCTTGTGGTTGAGATCGTTTTGAACACTTATGCTTTCCCGGACCAAACTTCTTCATGATGTCAGACCGTACATTCTTGGATTCTCCGAAAGGTGCACAAGTCCAACACATGACCGCCTTGGCCTTCATGTGTTGGTCGTCTTGGCGTACCCACTTCCATCCCCATAGGTGAGCCACATCATGACAATCTGTGTCGGTCACTGAAGGCGTAGGCATGTCTGCAAATGGAAAACACAATAAGATCCACACCAGGAGGATGGTGACAAAAAAGCAACTAAGCGTCCAAAAAGGGGCACCATTTGGAAACTAACCAGAGCATGGTCAAACATCATACGTGTTCCTCGTTGGGAAAGTGAACTAGTTTGATTGCCGTGAGAAGGCCTACACGGCGACCAACGTACCCACATAACAAGAATGTTTTGATGCCATGAGAAAGCCTACATGGCAACAAAGACACATATGGAGCAAGTGCAATCAGCGAATGAATAATTGTGACGAACGAGAATGGTCAGACAAATACTGGTAATCCCTTATCGGACAAAGTCCTTTAGTTTGATTGCCGTGAGAAAGCCTACAGGGCGACCAAGGTACGTACATAACTAACCGCTTGGATGCCACGAGAAAGCCTACATAACAAAACAGGCCCATATGGATCGCCAGGTGTTGCGAGCTACTTGCTCCTACCGTGTGCGCTCTTGAACACTAACTCAAAAACGCCCATTTTTCACCCCAAATGGACCACAAGAGGACACCGCGGTGTGGAAAACGCCTCCTTCATCACCCATTTGCAATCATTTGATTGTCTAATAGTTGTGCAAGAACAATAGCGTTGACTGGACACGGCTAGAGGACAAATTAACAATCGTCCGGAGTTTTCAGGACGATCGCCTTGAACACACCCCAAAAACGGCATCAGCAAGCAACAACGGCAAGCAAGCGGTCCAAAACTCCTTGTGAGGACAGTTTGGCTCAAAACCGGCCTCCAAGTAGCTCCAAACGACCGGGGAGCAAAATGCGCATGACCACAAACAAGTTTCGTTACATTTCGAGCCGTCTAGCCCGTTGTACGGCTGGTTTCGTGTCCACCAATCGCACCCTCGACCCTAAAAAGGGGCGTAAAACCTCGATAGGGTAAACCCAGCTCGGTAATCAAGACTCCAACTAGGAACGAGGCGGGTTCTAGTATTGGTTAACGCATTGAAAATCACCGTAGAGCAAAGCCCGCTTGCTTTGCAGATGTTGCTCCACGGTCAGGACCATCGTCGTGAAACACGGCTCAAAAAGGGCTTGTTTTCCCCTGATGGCACCATGGCATAGCTCACGGCCTATTCTCCACCCATTTGTATTCACTTCATGGCCCATTCGCTATGGAAGAAGAACCGTCCTCATTGGAAACACCAACGCGGGAGACCAACGATCCTCATGAGTTTTCGGGACGATCGTCATGAAAACAATCCCAAAACGGCCATTTTTTGACACTAAATTGGCCATAGAACGGGCTAGACGGCTTGAAACGGCACAAAACCTGTTTGTGGTGATGCGCGTTTCCTCCCCGGTCGTTTTGAGCTACTTGGATGCCGGTTTTGAGCCACGGTGTGGTCGTAAGGAGTTTTGGACCGCTTGCTTTCCTGCTTGGTTTTGCTGCTTGTTGCTGCTTGCTGCTTGCTAAAATGTGTTGCTCACCCTTGGACCCTAACAGGTGGTGTGAAACCTCGACAGGGTAAACCCAGCTCGGTAATCAAGACTCGAACGAGACCGAGCAGGGTCCTAGTCTTGCGTAACGCATTGGAAATCACCTTGGAGGAAAGACTGCTTGCTTTGGAGGTCTGCCTCCACAGTTAGGCTTATCGTCCTAAAACGGACAATTTTCACCTCAAAATTGATCACCGCATGGCACCCCTGCATGCTACATGCCTTATTGAACACCGATTTGCACTTCCTTGATAGCCCAATCGCTATGGAAGAAGAACGGGCCGCATTTAGAACGCCTCCGTAACACACCGGCGATCGTCCTAAACTTTCACGAAGATCAACTTGAAAGCGGCCCAAAAACGGTTATTTATCTACACCAGATCCGCCGTAGAACGGGCTAGAGGGCTCAAAATGCAAGGAAACTTGTGTATGGGGATGCGCCTTTGCTGCTCGGTCGTTTCGAGCTACTTGCATGCCGGTTTTGAGACACATTGTCGTAACAAGGACTTTTGGACGGGCTGCTTGCTGCTGCTTGCTGCTTCTTGCTGCTGCTGCTCCTAAAACCGTGCGCACTCTTGATCCTGAGAAGGGGTGTAAAACCTCGACAGGGTAAACCCAGCTCGGCAATCAAGACTCGAACTAGGACCGAGCTGGGTCCTACTCTTGCGTAACGCATTGGAAATCACCATTGAAGAAGGACCGCTTGCTTTAGAGATATGCCTCCACGCTTAGGACGATCGTCTTGAAACGCGGCTCAAAAACGGCTCATTTTCACCTCAAAATGGACCACCGTGTGGCACCACGGCATGGTACATGCCATATTGAACACCCATTTGCCATCATTTGATAGCCCAATCGCCATGGAAGAACAACGGCCCTCATTGCAAACGCCCACTTGACACACCGGCGATCGTCCCCAATTTTCAGGGAGATCGTCCTAAAAACAGCCCAAAAACGGCCATTTTTTTAACACTAAATCGGCCGTAGAACGGGCTAGACGGCTCCAAATGCACCGAAACTAGATTGTGGTGATGCGCATGTGCTCCCTGGTCGTTTTGAGCCACTTGGATGCCGGTTTTGAACCATTATGTCCACACAGGGACTTTTTAACCGCCTACTGCTTGCTGCCGCTGCTTCACCTAACAATGGACCACCGCATGGCACCACGGCACGGTACATGCCTTATTGAACACCCATTTGCATTCCTTTGATAGCCGAACTGGTCTCAAAGAAGAACGGCCCTCGTTGAAGACGCCCACTTGACACGCCGGCGATCGTCGTGAATTTTCAGGACGATCGCCCCGAAAATAGCCCCAAAACGGCCATTTTTGGACACTAAATCGGCCATAGAATGGGCTGGACGGCTCAGAATGCACCGATTTTGGTTTGTGATACTGCGCATTTGCTCCCCGGTCGCTTTGAGCTACGTGGATGCCGGTTTCGAGCCACGGTGTGGTCGCAAGGACTTCTTAACCGCTTGTTGCTGCTTGCCGCTGCTTGCTGTTGCTGCTAAAATTTGTTGCTCACCCTTGGACCCTAAAAGGTGGTGTAAAACCTCGACAAGGTAAACCCAGCTCGGTTAGCGAGACTCGAACTAGGACCGAGCTAGGTCCTAGTATTGTGTAACGCATTGGAGATCACCGTTAAAGAAAGACCGCTTGCTTTAGAGGTGTGCCTCCACGGTCAGGACGATCGTCGTGGAACGCAGCTCAAAAATGGCTCATTTTCACCTCAAAATCGACCTCCCTGTGGCGCCACGGCACGGTACATGCCGTATTGAACACCCATTTGCCATCATTTGATAGCCCAATCGCCATGGAAGAACAACGGCCCTCATTGGCAGAGCCACGATCGTCCAAAATTTTTAGGACGATCGTCCTGAAAACAGCCCCAAAACGGCCATTTTTGAACACTAAATGGGCGATAGAACGGGCTAGACGTCTTGAAACGGCACAAAACCTGTTTGTGGCGATGTGCCTTTGGTCCCCGGTCGTTTTGAGCTACTTGGATGCCGGTTTTGAGCCACGGGTGTGGTCGCAGGGACTGTTTAATCGCCTGTTGCTGCTTGCTGCTGCTTGCTGCTGCTGTACTTTGGACTGATGAGGGCTCATTTCGAGCCGAAACTGGTCTCCATGCTTCATTGCTGATTTCCGAATTGGATTGTGTATCGCCGGTCACACATTGGTTGAGGCTTCATTTTGCTTGCTTCCCATTGTTCATCCGAGGACAATTGCATAGCTCACACTTCCTACTGCCTACCATTGAACACTAAATGGGCGATAGAACGGGCTAGACGTCTTGAAATGGCACAAAACCTGTTTGTGGCGATGTGCCTTTGGTCCCCGGTCGTTTTGAGCTACTTGGATGCCGGTTTTGAGCCACGGGTGTGGTCGCAAGGACTGTTTAATCGCCTGTTGCTGCTTGCTGCTGCTTGCTGCTGCTGCTAGAATGTGTTGCTCATCCTTTGACCCTAAAAGTGGTGTAAAACCTCGAGAGGGTAAACCCACCTCGGTAATCAAGGCTCACAACAAGGACCGAGCAGGGTCCTAGTCTTGCGTAACGCATTGGAAATGAACGTGCAGCAAAGCCCGCTTGCTTTGGAGACGTCCCTCCACGGTGGGTAGGATTGTCCTGAAACATGGCTCAAAAGCGGCTTGTTTTCACCTCGGAATCGCCCACCCCGTGGCACCACGGCATGGCACACGCCTTGTTCCCCACCCATTTGCAATCCTTTGATTGCCCAATCGCTATAGACGAACAACGGCCCTGATTGGAAGCAGCTACATGGCAAAGCAACGATCTTCCTGAGTTTTTAGGACGAGCGTCCTGAAAACAGCCCCCAAAACTGCCATTTTTGGACACCAAAATCGGCCATAGAACGGGCTAGATGGCTTGTAACGGCACAAAACCTGTTTGTGGTGATGCGCCTTTGGTCCCCGGTCGTTTTGAGCTACCTGGATCCTGGTTTTGAGCCACAGTATAGTCGCAAGGACATTTTAACCGCCTGTTGCTGCTTGCCGCTACTTGCTGCTGCTGCTAAAATGTGTTGCTCATCCTTGGACCCTAATCAAGACTCGAACTACGACCGACGTGGGTCCTAGTCTTGGTTACCGCATTGGAAATCACTGTGGTGCAAAGCCCGCTTGCTTTGCAGATGTTCCTCCACGGTCAGGACCATCGTCCTGAAAAATGGCTCAAAAACGGCTTGTTTTCACCTTTAATTCGCCCACCACGTGGCACCACGGCATGGCACACGCCTTATTCCCTACCCATTTGCATTCCTTTGATGGCCCAATCGCTGTAGAAGAACAACGGCCCTCATTGGAAAACCTACGCGGCATGCCAACAATCGTCGAGTTTTCAGGAAGATCGTCATGAAAACATCTCAAAAACGGCCATTTTTGACACTAAATCGGCCATAGCACGGGCTAGACGGCTCAAACCGGCACGAAACCTGTTTGTGGTGATGCGCCTTTGCTCCCCGGTCGTTTTTAGCTATTTGGATGCCGGTTTTGAGCCACGGTGTTGTCGCAAGGACCTTTTACTCGCATGTTGCTGCTGCTGCTGCTGCTGCTGCTGCTGCTGCTGCTGCTGCTGCTATGAACAATTGTGCCGAGCGAGCATGGTCAAACAAATACTAGTCATCATCATCAGACAAAGTCAATTAGTTTGATTCCCGTGAGAAAGCCTACACGGCCACTAAGGTGCGTACAGAACAAACTGCTTGGATGCCATGAGAAAGCGTACATGGCAATAAAGGCACATATGGATCGCCAGATGTTGCGAGCTGCTTGCTCCTACCTTGTGCGCTTTTGAACACTAACCCAAGAACGCCCATTATTCACCCCAAATGGACCACGGGAAGACACCGCGGTCGGAAAGTGCCCATTTGCATTCCTTTGATTCTCTAATCATTGTGCAAGAACAACAGCGTTGACCGGAATCGCCTACTGGACAAACCAACAGTCGTCCTGAGTTTTCAGGACGATCGTCCTGAAAACAGCCCAAAAACGGCCATTTTTGGACATGAAATCGGCCGTAGCGTCGGCTAGACGGCTCGAAATGCAACGAAACTTGATTGTGGTGATGCGCCTTTGCTCTCCGATCGTTTTGAGCTACTTGTATGCTGGTTTTGACCCCCTGGTGTGGTCGGAGAGACTATTGGACCGCCTGCTGCTGAGCTGCTTGCACCTGCCGTGTGCGCTCTTGAACACTAACGCAAAAACCGCCCATTGTTCACCCCAAATGGACCACGCGAACACACCGCGGTGCGGAACATGCCTTCTTCATCACCCATTTGCATTCCTTTGATTGTCTGATCGTTGTGCAAGAACAACAGCATTGACTAGAATCGCCTACTGGACAAACCAACGGTCGTCATGAGCTTTCAGGACGATCGTCCTAAAAACAGCCCAAAAACGGCCATTTTTGGACACAAAATCGGCCGTAGCGTGGGCTGGTGTGGTCGGAGAGACTTTTGGACCGCTTGCTGCTGAGTTGCTTGCTCCTACCGTGTGCGCTCTTGAACAATAACTCAAAAACCGCCCATTATTCACCCCAAATGGACCACGGGAAGACACCGCGGTGCGGAAGATGCCTTCTTCATCACCCATTTGCATTCCTTTGATTGTCTAATCGTTGTGCAAGAACAACAGCATTGAGTGGAATCGCCTACTGGACAAACGAACAGTCGTCCTGACTTTTCAGGACGATTGTCCTGAAAACAGCCCAAAAACGGCCACTTCTGGACACAAAATCGGCCGTAGCGTGGGCTGGTGTGGTCGGAGAGACTTTTGGACCGCCTGCTGCTGAGCTGCTTGCTCCTACCGTGTGCGCTCTTGAACACTAACTCAAAAACGCCCATTGTTCACCCCAAATGGACCACGGGAAGACACCGCGGTGCGGAAGATGCCTTCTTCATCACCCATGTGCATTCCTTTGATTGTCTAATCGTTCTGCAAGAAAAACAGCATTGACTGGAATCACTTACCGGACAAACCAACGGTCGTCTTGAGTTTTCAGGACGATCGTGCCCAAAAACGGCCATTTTCGGACACGAAATCGGCCGTAGCGTGGGCTAGACGGCTCGAAATGCATCAAAACTTGGTTGCGGTGATGCGCCTTTGCCCCCGGTCGTTTTGAGCTACTTGGATGCCGGTTTTGAGCCCTGGTGTGGTCGCAAAAGACTTTTTACTGGCCTGCTTGCTGCTGCTGCTGTTGTTGCTAAAACGTGTTGTTCAGCCTTGGACCCTAAAAGGTGGTGTAAAACCTCGACAGGGTAAACCCAGCCCGGTAAAAAGTGGTGTAAAACCTCGACAGGGTAAACCCAGCTCGGTAATCAAGACTCACGACTAGGACCGAGCTGAGTCCTAGTCTCGCTTAACGCATTGGAAATCAAAGCAAAGCCCGCTTGCTTTGCGAACGTGCCTCCACTGTCGGTACGATTGTCCTGAAACATGGCTCAAAAGCGCCTTGTTTCCACCTCAAAATCGCCCACCCTGTGGCACCACGGCATGGCACACGCCTTGTTCCCCACCCATTTGCATTCCCTTGATGGCCCAATCGCTATGGAAGAACAACGGCCCTCATTGGAAGCACCTACGCGGTAGACCAACGATCGTCCTGAGTCTTCAGGACGATCGTCATGAAAATAACCCCCAAACGGCCATTTTTGGACACTAAATCGGCCATAGAACGGGCTAGACGTCTCGAAACCGCACAAAACCTGTTTGTGGTGATGCGCCTTTGGTCCCCAGTCGTTTTGAGCTACTTGGATGCAGGTCTTGAGCCACTCTGTGGTCCCAAGGACTTTTTAACCGCCTCTTGCTGCTTTCTGCCGCTTGCGGCTGCTGCTATCAAGACTCGAACTAGGACCGAGCTGGGTCCTAGTCTTGCGTAACACATTGGAAATCGCTGCGGAAGAAAGGCCGGTTGCTTTGCAGACGTGCTGCCTCAGTCCGGATGATGTTCCTTCATCCTGGCTCAAAAAAGGCTCATTTTCACCTCAAAATGGACCACGGTGTGGCACCGTGGCATGGTACGTGCCACGGGGGGGCCATCTCCTCGGTTCGGGTATGCGACCCCCCCCCCCCCCCCCGCCCCCTCCCTGCCCTCCTGGCCCACTTAGTTACCACGGGTCAATAGCTACTAGCCATACATATGGTGGCCCCAAAGGCGCCCGAAAATTTTTTTTTCATTCCCCTTGCCAACGGAGCATCCCTCCCCGCCCAGGCGTTGGAAGACCCCAGCGCTATACTTGAACGCAACCTTGACTCTAACGCCCACCCCAACCCTCAGCGTGCTCCTAACCCTACACCTAACCCTGCCCATGACCCCAACCCTAACCCTAGCACTAGCTCCCACCCCAGAGGGAGGGCAAGGGGAGGTAACGGGATCCCGTGCCCCCCCCCAACCGACCCTCCCGACCGCCCCCCCCCCCATCGCCCCTCCGTGAACCCCCCCCTCCAATGCCCCCCCCCCCCCCCCCCGCCTGGGGGCCTTCGGCCCATTTCTACTGGGGGGGAGTCGCATACAAAAGCGAGGAGACGGCCCACCCGTGGTACGTGCCTTATTGAACATCAATTTGCGTTCCTTGGATACCCAAATTGCTATGGAACAACAACGGCCCTCATTGCAAACGCCCACTTGACACACCGGCGATCATCCTGAACTTTCAGGACGATCCTCCTGAAAGCAGCCCCAAAACGGCCATTTTTGGACACCAAATCGGCCATAGAACGGGTTAGACGGCTCGAACGGGCACGAAACTTGTTTGTTATGATGCGCCTTTGCCCCCCGGTCGTTTCGAGCTACTTGGACGCCGCTTTTGAGCCATGGTGAGGTTCGCAAGGACTTTTTAACCGCCTGCTTGCTGCTGCTGCTGCTTGGTGTTGATCACCCTTGGACCCTACGAAGGGGTGTAAAACCTCGACATGGTAAACCCAGCTCGGTAAAGTTGTGTTGCTCATCCTTGGACCCTAAAAAGTGGTGTAAAACCTCGATAGTGTAAACCCAGCTCGGTAATCAAGACTCGAACTAGGACCGAGCACGGTGCTAGGGGGGGGGGGGAGGGATCCTAGTTGCCTACTTGCAGAGGAGGAAGAAAATTAAAAAGGGGGAGAAGAATTAGGGCTGGCGCTGGTGCCCATTAAATTTTGTTAAGATGCCCGTTGTATGCCGGATCGTGACTTGGCTAGGCCGCGCATCGCCATCGGTGCGTCGTTTAGGCGGTGGTCCCTCACCAAGCGCAGTTTGCGCAGTGCGGGGCCTAAGAACACAGCGTTGGGGTGTGGGGTGACCCCCTGAGGGACAGGCTCCACTCCCAGCTGCAAGCTAGCCTGCCCCCCCCCCCCTTCATGACCACCGTGGACGCCCAGAGCGCGGACTCTGCGCCTGTCTGGCTCGCCCCTAACTGTCCTTGGGGGCACCGGCCTCTTGCGCTTGCATCACCCTGCGCCCCCAATTGGCCTGCACCGTCGGTCGTTCCCCGGCGCCAATTCAGAATGCTGGGTCTGCTAAGGGCCCTTTCCTGTCCGGCGGTTCGATGATCCGGACATCTGAGTCGGATGAGTCACAGGAGCCGGAGGTCTCGGAGCTTGTAGAAGAACAGTTCGATTCATGGCCAGGAGGGCCGCCGTGGTTGCCCCCCACCACCGTCGCATGCGGCTCAGCAGCGACAGCGCCAGGGTCTGGGAGAGCAGGACCAAGGACGGCCCAAACATAGCCGAGGATTTCTTCTACTGCATCTGCGCCCAACATAGCAGACCCCCAAAGACACAGACAGTTGACCACTGGGGGATCCTCAACTCCCGCTCAGAAAGGCGTACGAGTCCAACACATCATGGTCAAGGAACGCATGGCAACCCCAGTGGAAGCCCAACCACCCCACCCTTTGAAGTAGGGGAGCCCCGGCTTTTGGTTCCAACAGGAGGCTGCGCCCCCACTCGTGAAGTTGTGCCACGCGAAGACACTCCACCGCGCTCCTTGAAGGAGGGTGGTGAGGCAGTCCTCTAGAGCCGCTTGTCCGCCGTCGGAAAAATTGGTCAGTCCGTGGGAAGGTCGTGCCGCTCGCAGGTAGGTAGCTCCGACAGGTAGGTAGCCCAGGACATACCGTACTAGAAGAGGGGCCTCCGGGGCCATCCCCTGGACTCACCCGACTTCGTGCGGCGGAAAGACACCCCGCCTCTCGCAAGCAGGTCGAAGGGGCGGACTGACACCGACTCTCGAACCTTCCAGAAGCAGTGCCAAGACAGGATGATAAGCGCCACAAGGGCGCAATCCCTCTCCCATGTCGCTCACCGCCACAGGTGGCAGAGCATCTCCGGGGTTGCATAGTCCCGGGCGCCTGGCTTGGTGCCACCCGCCTGCGATGCGCGTGTGGATGGCGCCCACAAGGGGAGGGACAATGCACTGGTCTTCGAGGGCACGGACCGCTGAGAAGACGCCCCGCATCCCCGACGCGGACTTCCGCTCATCGGAATTCTCGGAGAGGCACACCGCAAGGACCTTAGCCAGTCCCAGATCCTAGCTCTCCTGCGCCTCGACAGCCGCCAGTGGGCCGACGGCTGATAGGTATCGTTGACGGGTGCTCGGAAGCCACGCCTGTATCGCCCTTGCTCGGACGCCGCCTTCTCCATCGCTCTCAGCGGCCTCATCCCACATTTGCCTGGCCTGGCAAAATGATGGTCTTCCAAGCCCCACACCATGGCTCCCGGCGCGCCTGGGGACCCCCCGTTGGGCCCTGGTTGGGCCCCACGCCGCGGGGTAGCCACCCTGGTCGAGGTGGTCCTGTCGAACTCGAAGAGTCACGACCAGTGGGGACACTGGAAGTGCCAATGCCTCCTCTTGCCCTCCGGGACCCTCAGGGAGGTGCATTTGCGGCACTCCCCACTCGGAGTGTCGTTGACCGGGATGTGGTTGCTGTTGGCCGTGACCCACCTCAAGATCCACTCTTCAGTAAGGAACTTGACCACGCAGTACACGAAAGCAGCTGCACCATTCTGCAGGGCCTCCTCCCAGGGCAGCTTGTCCAGCGCCTCCCCAACTTTGGCGCGCATCTCTTGGGCGTGGTACCGCTGCTGGTACGCTCCGTGGGATCGGAGCATGGGGGCCGAGATGCGATAGGCCAGGGCATCTCCCAGCTGTGGTTGGGCATGTACCTGTCCGCCGACATCGGGTGGTTGTGTGGGTGTTTGGTTTG
This sequence comes from Eutreptiella sp. 'Long Island Sound 2002', assembly GCA_964036045.1. Taxonomy (NCBI): domain Eukaryota; phylum Euglenozoa; class Euglenophyceae; order Eutreptiales; family Eutreptiaceae; genus Eutreptiella; species Eutreptiella sp. 'Long Island Sound 2002'. The sequence goes on from OZ038381.1 coordinate 115,323,303, forward strand.
CCGACAAGAATTGCTTCAGGGCGGCTGACGACTCGCTCATCCATTGCGGGATCTTGTCTCTACCCAGGAACTCCTTGATGCGATTGGGGGTGAAACCCGGTACCATGCTCTTGTCTGAGAGCTTCTGGGCCTCGCGGCGGGCCCTCAGGCCCTCCAACTCCATCTGCTGCTCGTGTAACGCGGCGCGGAGCTCGGTCTGGGAGGCGCCCTCGTGTACTAAAAGAAGAAGTGGCAGAGGGGCCGGCCGCCACTACTGGCGCCGCTTCCCCATTACCACGCTGGTTAGGTTCCTCCTGTGGTCGAGGGGGAGAGCGAAACATCACGTTTTAGCAGGATTTTTTCAAAAACCTACATGAGACAGCAATGGGGGGTCGAAGTGGTAAACCTAGTTTGGGGGACAAACGGTTGGTTTGTCCTATCGAGGTTTTACACCACCTTTTAGGGTCCAAGGGTGAGCAACACATTTTAGTAAGCAACAGCAACAGCAGTAGCAGCGGCGGCAAGCAGCAGCAACAGGTGGTCCAAAAATCCTTGCGACCACACCGTGTATCACAACCGGCGTATGACTAGCTCAAAACGACCGGGGAGCAAACACGCATCACTAGAAACAAGTTTCGTGTCGTTTTCAGCCGTCTAGCCCGTTCTATGGCCAATTTACTGTCCAAAAATGGCCGTTTTGGGGCTGTTTTCAGAACGATCGTCCTAAAAGTTCAAGACGATCGTCGTTCTCCCAAGTAGGTGTTTGCAATGAGTGCCGTTGTTCTTTCCTAGCGACTGGGTTATCAAATGATGGCAAATGGGTGTTCCATCAGGCATGTACCATGCCTGCACGCGGTGGTCCAATTTGAGGTGGAAATGAGCCATTTTTGAGTTGTGTTTCCTGACCATTGTCCTGACCGTGGAGGAACAACGCGAGCAGCCAATGCTCTAGACCTCCCCCGGAACCCCCCCTCCCCCACCCTCATCCTTGCATGTGGGGCCAGAAAGGGCAGAGTTGCCGCTATTCGTCCAGTTTTTGGAGGTCGTGGCGCCTCCTCTGCCATGGAACGCACCTAAGTTGTCCTGCCCGTTGGAACTCGTCTTTAAGAGGCCCCGTGTGTGTTTGGAGAGGATTTTTAGCACGGCGGAGGATTTCCGGCTCGAAGAGGCGTTGGTTGTGCTCCTGCAGAGCTTCACCGAGCTGCGGGAGGATGCATGGGATGGTTTGGCACACCTGGCCACCTCCCCCATACCCCAGATGGCGCGGTCTAACCCGACCCTCGCTTCTAAAGGCTTGGGTAAGATGGGGTCCTACGTCATCCCCCAGGGCCTTTGGAGGGAGTTTGGCCCGGAGTCTTTCGTGCAAGACGCCTTGGAGTATGATGTCGAGTCAGACCCCAATGGAGGTTCGGGCACGGTAGGAACCGATGTGGCGGAGATGACGGCTACACTCCTGGGTTCGGGGGTAATTAGCGCGACACCGTTGCCCCCCTCGCGTTTTTCATTCATCATACCCAAAAGTAGTGAAACGGTCAGTCTCATCCTGTCTTGCTTGGGCATGAATGAAAGGATCAGCGACCCACCAACTTTCCACTTGCCCTCCTTGGAGGGGATAGCACGCCTATTGGCGGCGACGCCCCGATCTCGTCACCTGTTTTGCACCCATGTAGACCTCACCAACGAATTTTGGAGTTTCCGTCTCCTCCCCGAGCTGCTCGCGGCATTCCGTTTTGCAGAGCAGGCCAGCTGGCCAGGTCTTTGCTCTGGATAGGCTACCGTTTGGCCGGAAATTTTCCTTAATTTTCTTGCCAGCGTATTTTTGGGGATTTGGTGAGACCCCTCGTGCCCCCCCACATGGAGCCGTTGCATTGCCTGCACGATTCTTTGATTGTGGGGAGCAATCCGGAGCAGGTCCAGGCAGTGACGGACAGAATCGTGGGGGCCCCGCGGGCTACATCTTTTATAGTCAGTCAGAACTCCACACTCCAGCCTGTCCAGAAGATATTTTTCTTGGGTAAGTGGTTGGGCTTGGAGGCTAGGGAGATTAGGTTTCACTCTAGGGCTTTCCTCCAGATGGTCCATGCCTGGGCGCGCCTGGCATGTAAGTCTAGGCCTAACAGTCGGCTGATCCCCGAAATGCTCGGTTTCCTGCAGTGGCATGTTAGACCCCAAGTCGGCGCCGGACCGCTCCTGGCAGGTGCTTACTGTCATGAGAGGTGGGGTAGTGACAGGGTGCCCACCCCCATAAAGGTTTTGCATTCGTTGGTCACGGTTATGACGCGGTGTGCAGAACCCTAGAGGCCCCCATCCCACCATACCTTTGGCATTGCACGTGCAATGTTCGTGGATCAGATGTCAGTACTGGAGTTCTTCGGACCTACCATTTTTGTCGATGCCGCGTGGGACGGTTTTGGATATCGGGTGGGCAGGGTGGTGCCAATCAGGGGTGTGCGCTCCTGGGCTGTCAGGGATAGGGTTTTTAACCAGCAAGGGGCTGAGCTCTAGGGTGTTGCTTGGGCTGTACGCCTGGCGTGTCGTTTCGGATGGTGGGCGGTGGCCATTTTTACAGAAAGCACAGCGGCTGGCTACCAGGCGGTGGGCCTTCGGGCTAAAACGTGGCTTAAACGCCAGATGCGGGGACTCCGGTCGCTGGTTTGGCGGTTGGTGGTATGAGGTATGGTAGTGGCATTCGTGTGGGTGCCACCCACTTTGGTACCGGCGGACCCCCTGAGCCGACTTTTCGCGGACCCCAACGGCGATAAGGCCGCGGCGGAAATTCAGATGTGCTGCATCCATGAGCGTCTTCTCTCTGGTCATGATGCTTGCTGTGTTTTTGGAGGTGTACTCGTCTGAGCGCTAAGGCACCGGTGGTTCCTGCATCCTCAAGGCCGGTGGAGGGGGGCGGGGGGGTCAGGTGAGCAGAGTGGAGTTGGTTGTGCCCCCGTATGCAGTTTTCTTGCCTGTATGGTGGAACGGAAACGCAAACGCGCGAGGGGACACCGTGGTGGTCGCCCGCTCTGCCGATCCGCGCAAGCCGCAGCCCGCCGGTGGGCACGTGCGCGAGAACAGGTGCGCGATGTGCGGTCCCGACGCCTGGCATGGCGTCCAGTGCGGCGAGTGATCCCGGGCACGTAGGCCTGGTTGAATTGCGCGCTACCGTGCGCAGAATGGGAGGCACTAGCCCTCCTGCAGGCGGTGGCGGTTGACCTGGCCGCCCGCCTTTGGGCCCGCCGGGAACAGGCCGGGCTGCGCGGCAACCTGGACGTCAATCTCCCGGGCCGGCGCCACCTCTACCGCCATCGCTGGCGGATCTTGGTGGAAGGGGAGGGGGGCAGGGTGCTGTACCTCTCCCTGTCGTCGCACCACAGGGAGGGAGGCGTGAGCCTCCCTTATATCTGGTTGCGGGGCACACCGGCTGTGGTTTGGAGAGTGGCCGGTTTTTTCCGTCCCTTAGCGAGCTAAGAGGCACGCTTAGTCTGGCTTCTTTTCAGGTTTGTGATGGTCCGATCCATCTGGCATTATGGGAATAGCGTTTTATGTTAAGGCGTTGTCTCGAGCCAACGTGAAACCTGCTGCCCGTCTGCATTGTGCCCCGGGATGGTGAGGCCGTTGGCTGGCGCCGGGGCCGTAAACCGTTGCACCCGCCTTTGTTGTCGGCCGTACCTGTTCCGGGGCAAGCGCGGTTGACCGTTTCTTACCCCGGTTTGCTCACCCTCAGAGCCCGCGCCGTCACCCAGGGTAATTGGCGATGGGCCGAAGCCAGATTAGTGGACCATGGCCAGCGGCGGTGTGACCTACGGCGCCGTTAGTTGAGGGACGCCACTGACTTCCAGTTGCCTTTGTGCCCCCTGTTCCGGGATTGTTCCATAGTGGGCTGGCGTTGTGGCCGTGAGCCGTTGCAACCGGTCTCCGTTCTGCCTGCCCTGGGCTTTGGCCCTAGCGTCGGTTGTTAAAAACCCGTTGCTTACGCTATGAGTTTGCACCTTGACCAAGGATTGTTGGCAATAAGCCGAAGCGAGAGTTGTTGGCAGCGACAAGCGGCGCGTTGATCTATAGTGCATTGGCGTGAGGGGTGCTGCTGACCGGATGAACCCTCCGTGAGTCTTGAGCGGAAGTGATATCAACCATGGGCTGGCGCTGTGGCCCTGAGCCGTAGCAGCCGGATCTATGGTAGGCAGCCCCATATCCTTTCTCGGCACCGTTGACGTGCCCTGCACCCCGTAGTGTGTGCATTTCCGTCTTTGCCCGCTTAACGTTAGTCCTTTCCTTGCCAGTCCCCCCCACAATTTCCCCCTACCCAAGATAGGCGGTAGCGAGGCAGAAGGGTTGGGGGAGGGTAAAAAGGTAAACCAGAGCGGTCTGCCTGCCCCGAGTCTTGGTGCTTGTGTGCCTACGTAAACACCAGTTTGTCCCCCAAACTGGGTTTACCACTTCGACCCCCCATTACTGTCTTCTTTAGGTTTTTGAAATTTTTTCTGCTGCCCGCCCACCCACCCAGGAGTTAGTCTGTTTGCTGAGGAGCCCCCAACTTCTTGTGCCCGTTAGGTTCCAATGAGTGAAGCATCATGTTTTGGCAATATTTTACAGGACCCGTGTGTATGGCGGCGCTAAGAGTAAGGAGTCGTGGCAGCCCCGTGGTCGCTTGTGACTGGGTAGAGTAGACTGCACGTGTTTCAAGGAGTCCAGATTTCCTTGAGTAGAGCCGCCATAAGGTACTATTGCGCAGTTGGGCATTACTCTGTACTGCAAATGCACTATGAGCTGTGTTCTGCGGCCCAGAGCGGTCTGCCTGCCCCGAGTCTTGGTGCTTGTGTGCTTTGGTAAACCAGCTCGGTAATCACGATTTGCGACTAGGACCGATCTCGGTCCTAGTCTTGCATAACACATTGGAAATCACCGTGGAGGAAAGACTGCTTGGTTTGGATACGTGCCTCCACGGTAAGGACGACCGTCCTGAAGCACGGCTCAAAAACGGCCCGTCTCACCTCACAATGGACCACCGCGTGGCACCCCGTCATCATACAATCCTTTTTGAAGGCCCATTTACCATCATTTGATAGCCCAATTGCTATGAAAGAACGTCGGCCCTCACTGGAAACACGTACTCGGCACATCGGCGGTCATCCTGAACTTTCAGGACGATCGTCCTGAAAACAACCCCAAAAAGGGGTTTTTTGGACACTAAATGGGCTGTAGAACGGGCTAGAGAGCTCACGGTGTAACGAAACTTGTTTGTAGTGATGTTACTTTGCACCCCGGTCGTTTTGAGCTATTTGCATGCCGGTTTTGAGCAACCGTGCCGTCGCAAGGACTTTTGGATCGCATGTTGCTGCTGTTGCTGCTTGCTGCTTGCTGCTGCTGCCGCTTGCTTGCTGCTTGCCAAAATGTGTTGCTCACCCTCGGACCCTAAGAAGGGGTGTAAAACCTCGACAAGGTAAACCCAGCCCCGTAGTCAAGCCTCACGACTAGGACTGAGCTAGGTCCTAGTCTTGGTTAACACAGTGGAAATCACCGTGGAGCAAGGCCCGCTTGCTTTGCGGATGTTCTTCAACGTTTAGGACGATCGTCCCGAAACATGGCTCAAAGACGGCTTTTTTTGCACCTCGAAATCGCCCACCCGGAAGCACCACATCATGGCACATGCCTTATTCCCCACCCACTTGCGTTCCTTTGATGGCCCAATCGCTATGAAAAACAACGGCCCTCATTGGAAACACCTACGCGGTAGACCAAGGATCGTCCGGAGTTTTTAGGACGACCGTCCTAAAAACAGCCCCAAAACGGCCATTTTTTTCACATTAACTCGGCCATAGAAGGGGCTAGATGGCTTGAAATGACACAAAACTACTTTGTGGTGATGCGCATTTGCTCCCAGGTCGTTTTAAGCTACCTGGATGCCGCTTTTGAGCCCCGGTGTCGTCGCAAGAACTTTTTAATCGCCTGTTGCGTGGCACCTTGTCATGGTGCCTGCCTTATTTCAAGCCCATTTGCAATGATTTGATAGTTCACTCACCATGGAAGATGAACCGCACAAAACTTGTGTTTGGTGATGCGTGTTTGCTTCCCGGTGGTGTTGAGTTACTTGGATGCCGGTTTTGAACCACGGTGTCGTCACCAGCACTTTTGGATCGCATGCTGCAGCTCGCTGCCTACTGTTGAGAACTAACTCCAAGACGCCCACTTTTCACTCCAAATGGACCACGGGAAGACACCGCGCTGCGGAAGACGCTATCTTCATCACCCATTTGCAATCATTTCATTTCGTAATCGTTGTGGAAGAACAACATCGTTGACTGGAACTGCCCACTGGACAAACCAACGATCGTCTTGAAAAACGGCTCAAAAACGGCCTTGTTTTGACACTAAATCGGCCATAGAACGGGCTAGACGGCTTGAAACGGCATAGAACTTGTTTGTGGTGGTGTGTGTTTGCTCCCCGATCGTTTTGAGCTACTCATATGCCGGTTGTGAGCCACGGTGTGGTCGCAAGGTTTTTTTGGACCGCATGTTGCTTGTTGTTGCTTGCTGCTTGCTGGTGCTGCTTCTGCTTGCTAAAATGTGTTGCCCACCCTTGCACCCTCGACAGGGTAAACCTAGCTCGGCAATCAAGACTCGCAACTAAGACCGAGTTGGGTTCCTACTCTTGGTTAGCGCATTGGAAATCACCGTCGACGACACACCGCTTGCTTTGTAGGTGTTCCTCCACGGGGATCGTCCTAAATCACACCTCAAAAACGGCTTGTTTTTACCTCAAGATGGACCAACGACTGGCACTATGGGATGGCACATGCCTTATTGCCCACTGATTTGCATTCCTTTGATAGTTGAGCCGCTATGGAAGAGGATCGACCCTCATTGAAAACACCCACTTGACACACCGACGATCGTCCTGAACTTTCATGACGATCATCCTAAAAACAGCCCCAAAACAGCCATTTTTGGGCACTAAAACGGCCATAGAACACGCTAGACGGCTCAAAATAACACAAAACTTGTTGCAAGTGACGCCCATTTTCTCTACGGTCGTTTTGAGCTACTTGGATTTGCGGTATGAGCCTGAATGCCGTCAAAAGGAGTTTTCTTGCGTCTGCTGCTGCTTGCTGATTGCTGTTGCTGCTGCTGCTTTTGCTTGCGAAATTGTGTTGCCCGTCCTTGGACCCTAAGAAAGGGTGTAAAACATAGACAGGGTAAACCCAGCTCGGTAATTAACTTGACTTATGTTATTACTCCTGGTGATGTGCATGGCAGTTGTGGTAGTGATCTCAGCGGTGCACGAGGGATACATGTAGCCAGTGTCATTGGTGTTTTTCCGGATTCCTGGTACGATCACGTGCTGTACGGCTCGCTTCCTATGGTTCCTAGTGCAGGGCGACCCGCAGAGTACTTCACTATCTCCTCGTTGTGGCATTACAAACAAACTTTTTGACCGGCTGCGAGTCACCAGGTGGGGCATTGGTGCAAGCCACCCTTCCTTTCTCGAAAACGAGACACCCATGCTAGTGGGATCAATGATTGTATCACTGCCAGTCAGAGACTGCTTTGTGGGCAAGATAGGACGGGAATCCTCGGCCCTCGGAGTATCTGGCCACTTCTTCGTTGCGCTTTTGGTCATGTACAAGACTCTTATATGGGGTGTTTGTTTGGATTCGGTGTGATACCCATGAGCGGCTCCTTTGGTGCTTCGTACGTGCGCTGGGCAAGTGCCTTGGTTCTGCTTTTGATCGGGTACATTCAGCAAATTTTCTGATTGAGTTGTTGTTGGGATTGAGTGTGGTTCCCATGTCTGGTGTCTTCGACGTGTCCTATATGCAGTTGGCAGGTGCATTGATCCTGGTTGGATAGAATGGGACTCACCTCCTTAGCGTCCTTGGTGTCCCCTTGGCTCTAGATGGGAGCCACTGTTCCTTTATCCGGGCCCGGTGAACGGTGCTTTTTGGGCGATGTAGGTGAAGATTGGTCCTGGACGACCCAGTTTGCTGCGTTGTTCTCTTTGACCGTGTCCAATACGCAGACTCGTTTGTTTGGTTTGGGTGTATTAAACAAGTTGTGGCCATGGTGTGCCCTTTCTTTTATCTGGTGTCTACTGGGAACTTTTGTTTCTCTGTACGATTATGTGTCCATTAGTGCCAGGTGGAGGGTGATAACCAAGGGAGGCGGGAGAACTAGGTTGCTTCTCGGTTGTAAATATACATTTTGTTCATAATGCCGATATTCAGATGGACTGAGTGTTTGGATCTGGGTGGCGCCCATCGCTAGCTCTCTCTCTCTCTCTCTCTCTCTCTCTCTCTCTCTCTCTCTCTCTCTCTCTCTCTATCTCTCTCCCTGTCAAATGATAGGTTGGCGAGACACGTCCAACCAAAGAGGTCTGTCGCAGGACAGACCCCGTGTCTTAGTCCGAAACGTGCTAACCTGTCGTGAGACATGTCCTTGTGATGCACCCTGTCGTGGTATCATGTCGTGGTATCCCATCAAGCTGCCCCCCCCCCCCCTCCCTCCTCGTATTTGGCTGTTCTAGCACAGCCAGACCTTTTCCTCCGCGCCCTCCATTTGCGTGGTATACACCACTCCTCTATTGTGAACAGGGTAGGCATCAGTGGTACGGACATTCCATTGCTTTGCGCATCATTGGTCACAATATAATCCCGTAGTAGTAGTGATTCGTGGCGGAGGTTCAATTCATATTGCTAATGCGGTGTTTAGAAAAGTGTGGCAAATTGGATTGGGTTGTCAACACGACGAAACGACTGGCCATCAAGCCAAGTCTACGACAAATTGAAATAAATGAATATCACGCCCACAATACAAATGCGAATCACCTCCACACATTGACAGTGGTGCACATGTGGTGTGACCCATTAGTATAGGGACCCGGGCAATAGACCCCCCCCCCCATTGTACAAGGAGAGGGTTGGTGCACTCCCTGTATCGTGATCAGCTTGCTACGACCCCGAGAAAGGCGTTGATTGCAGAGATCTCCCGGGGGAAAGGGGAGAGTGTCAATGCTGAAAATAACCAAAAGAGACAATCTTGAGCCGGAGCGGATTGGCCTTATTTGGATTGTGACTGGGAGTGGGTCAAACTGCCCTTCGTTGCCATGGACTGGTGCAGCTCCCGCCATTGTGATGCCATTTCCTTTGGTGCCCCGAGTTGCGTTTTCAAGGTGTCAGCCTAGCTCTGTCCCTGGGCAAAGCGGCCTTGGAGCTCCATCTCCAGCGCCTTCTCTTGGTTGACTTGCACGGTGAGGTGTGAAACGTCCACTTGGGCCACAGTGAAACGTCCACTGTGGGGCAGTCTTCCTGGCCTCCTCGAACGCTTCATTCAAAGCGCCAAGGTCATCGTGATGCATCCTCCGCTCCTCAAAAACCGCCCCCTTCACGGCAGTTTGTTGCTCCTTCTTGAGCGCACGGACCCCCGTGGCGTGTGCCTCCTTGAGTGCCTTGATCTCCGTGGACACTGTCCCCTTTGAGCGGCATGGTGATTGCTCCGCCGTTGCGTCGCTCCTCACCAACGACACTGCCTGCACCAAGAGGTGCCTCGTGATTTTCCGCATTTCCGTGGGATGCACGTCCAAGCCCGCGTCAGCTATGTCTTGAGCCTCCAACTTCTCCGACTTGAATTGCACTGCCTCTCATTCTTGTGCCCGGAACTCATTGTCCAACGACGTGCGGAAGTGGTCAATGATTGCCTCCCCGTCAATGATCGTCCACCTCGACAAGCTGGTCCGACGGCGATCAATTGCACTCCCTTCCTCTGCGCACAGCATAGCACACACAACTCTGTGTTGCCACACCACTAAAGGCCCCGCAGCGCTCCGCGTAGCGCCGCCGGTCGAGTTCGAAATCTCTCATCTCCAGTGGTAGACACTGTGCACCAAGGCCAGAGGGTAGGCCCTCCATCCCAAAGAGAAAAATCGACTATGATCGTTAAAGAAGAGAAATGCATGCATCGGCGGCAGATCCAAGGAATGTTCTAAACCAGAGTTTCCAATTGAAATTGTAGTTTACACTTCCTTCCTCTGCGCACAGCATAGCACACAGAACTCTCTGTTGCCACACCACGCAAGGCCCCGCAGCGCTTCGCGTAGCGCCGCCCGTCGAATTCGAAATCTCTCATCTCCAGGGGTAGACACTGTGCACCAAGGTTGGAGGGTACGCCCTCCATCCCAAAGAGAAAAGGCCAATATGATCGTTAAAGAAGAGAAATGCATGCATCAGCGGCAGATCCAAGGAATGTTCTAAACTAGAGTTTCTAATTGCAATTGTAGTTTACACTCCCTTCCTCTGCGCACAGCATAGCACACAGAACTCTCTGTTGCCACACCACTCAAGGCTTTGCAGCGCTTCGCGTAGCGCCGCCTGTCGAGTTCCCAATCTCCCATCTTCAGGGGTACACACTGTGCACCAGGGTTAGAAGGTAGGCCCTCCATCCCAAAGAGAAAAACCGACTATAATCGTTAAAGAAGTGAAATGCATGCATCAGCGGCAGATGCAGGGAATGTTCGGGGTGGGGGGGGGGGGGGGGGGCGCAGAAAAAATTTGCGGCATCACCGTTTTTTCGTCCCCCTCCCCCCTTTTGGGGGTACGGCCCGGAAAAAAATATTCCACCCCTATGTGTAAAAAAGTTTCGCAACCTCAATTGTTTTCTAAAGAACACAACTAGTTGCTTTTTCACTTTGTGTAAGCGTAGCCTACATAATTCTTTGAGGACCCCAAACATTTTTTATTTTGTAGGTACAAATTTGGTACCCCTACATATCCCTGTCGGCCCAAATTTCAGCCACCACAAAGCGAGGGTGCTGGCCGTGGGGCCCCAAGAGTTTTGGCCTGGGGTAAAAATGGCCAAAATGACAGTCCAGTTTTTGTAGAAATAGTAGCAATAGCACAGGTAGCAAACTAGGTGTGGCACAGGTGAGGGTGAGGTGAGGGGATCCCTCCTTTGCATGCCATGCTGCTTCATGTTGTTCCCTTGTTGCAGGTTTTTTTACAACCCCAGTTGAATGGGCAAGGTTTCAAGTGGTTTTGTGCACAAGCAATGTTGAACCCCAATGTGGGCTTGTTGGACATTGGTGGGGTGCAATGTAGTGGCGTTGTGAGCCCATTTAGCGTGCTGGACCTTCCCGTTTTGGGCGCCACTACCTCATACAGGAATTCTACAACGTTGCTGACAATGGCATTGTCCTCAACGTCTATGCCGGTCATGGGGTACACCCTCCTAGAGGCCATTTGTCTTGCTATTGGGGCGGAAACTACTTGGATCACACGAGGTTGCGGATTGCGTGCTAGTTGCACTTGTACATCATTCCAAGTCCTGAAGTTGTTGCATTTCACCTCCTTTGAAGGCACGGAATTCATTCCTTGGGATAAAGCCAAGGAAACTTTGCTCCGCCTTGCAACCACCCCTCCTCCACCAACCGCGCGCATTTGCTTTTAGATCGAGTACGAGGGTTTCTTGATTGGTTTGGGGAGCAGGAATGACCGACAATTTTATGTTAATCTACAAGGATCTCCCCGGGCTCCAAGTGGTGGTGCACTATGTCCCCAGTTTTCCACTCTTGCGGACCTTGTCGATGTTGTGCTCCTTCTCGATGGTTTGGCACGGACGGCCACCTCACCCAATGAAGCCCAAGCGTGCCGAATTTGGACAGTTACGGTTACAGTTACAGTCACAGCTACTGCAAAATCTGAAAACAAATATGAATTTTGAATGTTCAAAAATCTTTTTTGAAGTTCAAAAAACAGAATTTGGGCAGTTTTGCCCGTTTTTGAACGCTTTTGGAAATTTGAATATTCAAATTTGAGCGACTAGATAGCGAAACGAAATAGCTACGTGTTCGTGCAATCCATTCTTGCCGGTTGTCTTTCCATATGGCACCCAGTTGAGCCATATCCTTCCCACCGCAGACCGCCATCCCGATGACCCAGTAGTACGCCGGTTGGCGGGCGCGGGCACCATGGTTGGCCAACGCAATGCCCACGTGGCTCAAGCTCCCCCCTGCGCAGGGGAACGCATCGCCTCGCACAATGAACATGAGGGGGTGTGACAATTCAATGCAATCGCGCAGAGCGTTGCGCGATTGCACGTAATTGACCCAAGAAGTGATGGGCCACGAGCGGCCCGACGAAGGCGGGCTACCGGTGGTGACGGGGGGCGCCAGCTGGAGGGGGGTACAACGAGCCCGCCACTCGGCGTCGAAGGCCTCCCGGGTACAAATGGGCCGCGGAAATGGCCGTCCGGTCTTCAAGGAGTACTGTAGACAATACCGGGTGAAGAACTCCGACAGGGCACGGAAGCTGGACTTTGGGGCCTTCAAGGCCACAACAAGTTCTACGGCGCCAAGCGGAGTGATCAACGACTCTGCATGTTCCCGTATGGCGGCGTCCTCTGCGGCACGCACCACTTTGCGGCCATCCTCCACCGTGGCTTGCTCCCCCCGTGCCTTGCAATGAGGGGAGGATACGGACCATTGGCCCAATAGGTAGCCCTCTTGCGCATCCCATAGGTTGGCCGCCCCGCTCAAGCGAACCAATGTTGCCGAGAGCTCCGCAATCACATCCCGCCCATAGAGCGGTGCCGTGCACGGGCTCATATTGGTGGCCGCAAAGAAGAAACAACAAAGTGAAGGGCTATACAAACAGTGGTATGCACAGGGCACAAATACCAAAGGGTCATCAAACAAACCTCCCCCATAGCAAATGAAGCACTCTAGGGTGTACCGTCGGGGGTGCACAACATGCCGTATGTTGTACCGTTAGCTCAGAAACAAACGTTCCAAAAAGAAAATTTTGTTCAAAAAACTGTTTGACATTGAATGTTCAAAAACGAAAGTTTCAAAATTCAATGTTTCTTTTTTTAACGTCATTATTTTTCAGACAAGTACCCGGGGATGTTGTTTGCTGGTTCGTGCCATTGTGCTGCGAAGCATGCCACGGAGAGGGGGCCAACGACGGCTTCATGTTGCAGATGGTATGTTGGACATGGGCTAGTACCCGAAATAGCCACACACGGGAATGCCAACGAGTAGTAGAGTTATGTTATGTGTTGGGAACACCGTGATTATGTGTGGTACGTGCGACATGGGAAGAAAAGGTTTTTAATGTAGGACCCACTTTTTTTCGTACCCCCCTCCCCTAGGGGGGGTCACCCCCGAAAAAAATATCCCACCCGGTATCCAAAATTTTTTTCTTCCCCCCCCTGACGGCGATCGTTTGCACTAGCTTCCTCTGCGCACACAACTCTCTGTTGCCACACCACTCAAGGCCCCGCAGCGCTTCCCGTAGCGCCGCCGGTCGAGTTCGAAATCTCTCATCTCCAGGGGTAGACACTGTGCACCGCGGTTGGAGGGTAGGCCCTCCATCCCAAAGAGAAAAGGCCAATGTGATTGTTAAAGAAGAGAAATGCATGCATCAGCGGCAGATCCAGGGAACGTTCTAAACTAGAGTTTCTAATTGAAATTGTAGTTTACACTCCCTTCCTCTGCGCACAGCATAGCACACAGAACTCTCTGTTGCCACACCACTCAAGGCCCCGCAGCGCCTCGCGTAGCGACACAAGTCGAGTTGGAAATCTCTCATCTCCAGGGGTAGACACTGTGCACCAGGGTTAGAGGGTAGGCCCTCCATCCCAAAGAGAAAAACCGACTATAATAGTTAAAGAAGAGAAATGCATGCATCAGCGGCAGATCCACGGAATGTTCTAAACTAGAGTTTCTAATTGAAATTGTAGTTTACACTTCCTTCCTCTACGCGCAGCACAGCACACAAAGCTCTCTGTTGAGAGACCACTCAGGGCCCTATTCCAGAGGGAAAGGGTTTTCCTCAAACGCGTCCGAACCTCGCAGTCAGAAACTCGTCACCAGACAAAAAGTCGTTTGATGCAACAGCCGATGCATCCAGATACTTACTGGACCAGGTCATAACCTGACGCTCACAGATACAGGGAGGGGACGCCAATGGCGAAAGCTTCGAACAAAGTAGAGGCAATGCCTCACGCACAGATGATAAAAGTCCACCAATGGAGTCGGGAAGGCAGGGCTCCAGGCTTGGCGTTTGGCACCCCCCCACCCCAAACCACTGGGTGCAGATACCCCCTGTGGTAGTGTCCCCGTCCCGCCACCTCGTAAAAGTCGAGGAGTGGTCCAGGAGTCATATGTTCGCATCAGGCCAAGGGAAACTGGCCAGTGCAAAGGAACCGTGGTCGGGATAGGGGGATGAGTGCCACATCCAGTACCTCTACCGGGCCTGTCCAAGGCACGATTGAACAAAGTCAAAATCACGCAACATGCTAGGTGGGTCCGCCGGGTTGCGGGCAAAGGGGACATGAAACCCAACCATCTTAATCTAGTACCATGGTCTCAACCAGAATAGTGCTCACAAAAAGGGCCATTGGCCAGCGCAAAAAATTGCACATCTCTGCCCCTGGATTTGGTACGGGGGGGGGGGGGGGGTTGTCGGCCTCATCTTGTACGGCTACACCTCATGAGAGATGCGACCGGAAATGACCGGACATAAATACCACCAGTGTTGGCGGTGGTTAGGGAAGGTTAGTTTAACGGTTTGTCATGGGAGCCCTATTTGGGAAGTGTTTGGAGGCTCTCGTTACAAGGACCCCCCCTACAGGGGGCGGGGGGCTAGCTTGTTGTTAGCGGCCTTTCACAGGAGTCACCCCAACGGCGGGTCCAAAAATGGACTTGACGGACCCCGCAAACCTTTTTTTCTCCACCCCATGGTTCCGGACCCCATGCACGCTCATGACTGCAGGCCCTCTCAGGGGCTCCCACACACGCCTAGTGCCGGAACACAAAAAAAAGTTACAAATGCATCAAGATGTCGTTGGTGCCAGCTTCTATCATTCGAGCCCCTCTACCAATGCAAAATAGCTTGAGGCGCCCAAGGGAGCGCTGAAACCTCGTGTGAGATCACTTCATCCCAGCCACAAAACAAAAAGGTGCCTACGCAACACACGTTTTTACCAAGAATAGCTGGTACCAACTTCTCCTACGGGAATTGTACTCCATAATCCGGCCTTCTCGTTTAGGGGCTGCCACGTGGGGGGCGACGCCGCGGGTCCTAGGACGCCGATTACCCCCCCCCCCCCCGGGGGCATCCGGCCAACAGCTAGTTGCCAAAGGCAAGCCATGAACAAAATTTGGAGCATCTCGTTCAACCAAATCAACGGCTGGCATGGCTAAACCAACTCGCTGCAAAGGTAAGGGGCACGTTTAGGGTGATGGTATGGTTAGAGAGAGTGAGGGGGAGGTGAGGGAAGCTTGCGACTAACCAACACTTGGCCTTGGGGGCATGCACCCCCTCCCCCCCGAAGCCCCCCCAAGCACGATGACCTCAAGGCACTATTCGGTGCAGAACTGGTGTATGTGGTGTGAGCAGAGTCACTGGTGGAACTGTTTGAGTCTGGCATTGGGTGAGGACTATGCTGGTTATTTCAAAACCTGACGTCATGGCCCCAAGCCCCCCCCCCCCCCCCCAAACAAGTCGCCCCTCCAGGACCCCCCCCTCAAATTCCTCCTCCCAGACCCTCCCTACCAACCCCCCCCCCCCCTCTGGCCAACGGTTAGTTGGGGGGATAGTTCGTGTCCGCGCCTGGCTAGCCCCCCCCCCCCCCCCGCGGTCCGGGGAGTCGCGCCAAGAAGTAGGCGACCAACCACGGCACTTGGCCCAACCCACAACACCCGCTACATCCTGCTGCCTCGTCCAGCACCCACCTTTTCCCGCTCCTCAACCCACATCACCCACTGCGCCACCCAACACCCACCACGGGGTGGAGCCGCCCGCTGCTACCCAACAACGGTCAACACCCGCCACAACCCACACCTGTGCGCGCCATGCGTGGCTAAGGGGACGCCGCTGGCGCAGCAAAGGCATGAGGGAGAGGTTAGGGGGTTCGTGTTGCGCTCGCCAAAGGAAGGACTGGGCGCGGGATCTTGGAGGCGAAAGGTTGTTATGTGCCCCCGTCAAGGAAACGACCCAGCAAGTGGACATCCCAGGGCCCACCAGCCGCCGTTGGGGAGAGGTACCTCACCGCCGGCTTGGGATGGCCGCTTGGACGTACCTGGCCAACGGGGAAGGAACATTTGCCTTCCTCTGCGCCGACTCGACGCGGAGAAGGGAAACAGGGCAAGTCCGGGGGCTCTGTTGGCACAACCGACCAAGGGAATGGAAAGGGAAGGAGTGGTGAGAGACTGATGGGCACCACGGAGGGAAAGGCCAAGGAAAGGGAAAGGGAAGTAGAGAGGGAAGGTTAGGGCAAGGGTGGTGAGAGGCCGATGGGCACCACCTCCTATGGAGGTAAAGGGTCCAAGGGAAGGGCAGCGAATGCCGATCGGCTAGTAGGCGCCGCCAACTGCAGAAAAGAACAACACACCATGGCGTCATGCCAAACCCCCCCCACCCACCCCCCGTGGGAGCTGCTGTTTGTAAAAATGGGCTTTGAGACATGCAACAACTGCTGGTCTGTATGCATAGCCTCAGTATGCAAGTATGTAGTATGAAGGTTAGTTTCATTCTCCTGCAAGTAGTTCACGTGTCCAAATGCAATGGCAAAGATTGTCATAGGAATCTTGGCTCTTGGAGTATTAAAGGAAAGGGAGATCCATGTGTTTGTACTCAGCTCTGTGTTCTCTGTCCCCTATTGGCATTAGGTTCAACATACCTGTATGCATATTTGTTTTCTTTTGAGTAGCTTGCCCTAGCTGCTTACACTGAGCACAACCTGTATATACCTTGTTTTTAGAGGAAGCAGCTCATGCCATTTGCTTCCTAGAAATCTCTCATGCCGGCCATGTATGCGCACAGTGAGCCACTGAGCTTCTTGGAAGGTTGCATGAGCAATGAGCAAGTTGCTACTTTCATGCATCATCCGGTTGCAGGCTGTAACTTTGCTATTGGCTTGCCAGCAATTGACTGAAATATCCTGAAATTTCGTACCTTTCCTGTTTTTGTCCCATGCTTGTTTGTACATCTCGTTTGCCATGTACCATATGCAATCCTCTCCGAATGCCAGTGCAGTGGGTGCAAATTGTTGCATCACCTCCATAGTTGTTTATTGCAGTGCACAAGTACAAGTTGTGTGAATTTTCAACATGAAGGCTAGAATTGACAGACTCGAAGGAAAACATGTACATCTTTCATCGAGCATGTTAGATTAACATTTTCAAGTGAAGCCCATGGTCAAACACACACTGCACACCTCTGAATCGCGCGTCTATTGATAGCCTCATGTTTCTTTGAGCTGTTGAGCTTTTGCTTGCATTGCATTGTGTCACACTCCATGAATCAAAAGCAGCTTGGTGTCTCGAAGCGCCAATCAAACAATTGTTCCAGGGATGATCTTGGGAAGGTGCATATCCATTTATTTACATTTCCATGATTTCTTTTTTATTCGTGGGAGCCTGCGGTACCTTTTGTCGTATTCTGGTGATATAGAACCTTAGGATATGACACATCCGACGTGCGCGCGTGTGTCTGTGACTGGTGCTTCCTAGCCTGAGGCTTCAGCGTATATCGAACTCGTTTTAAATCGCCCGTTGACGGCTGTTTCTCGCATTTTTGCCTTTTTCCACAAATTCTGTGTATTTTGCGGTACAACATGGTGAATGATAAGAAAAATGTGTCGTCCTCTTCTGCCATGCCACCGCCTCCGGCTCCCGTGGCTAAAGCGCATTCCATGGTCAGTAAAAAAACGAGCTCCCGCTCCATCTCGCCCAAAGCTCTCTCTAGTGGAGCACGGCCGCTAGAAAAATCTGAAGCCGCATCTATTGTATCAAACAAGTCTTCCATCATTGCACGCCTCCAATGTGACCCGGCCTTGCCTCCATCCCTGCACTCACCTCTCCCAACAACTACCATGCCTACCGTGCGACCGGATGAAGAGAGCACCGCATCTCACTCCGCCGCGCAAAGCGCTTCTTGTGTACCAAAAAAAAAAGGATGATGAAAAAAATACCTCTCCAAGTCCTCATAACGATGGTCCACTGGATGACATTGCGCCGAAGAGAAAAAAAGGCAGTGCGTCCGTGGAGCTTCCATGCAACACACCCACACTTGTGGAGCAAGATCCCTTCAATGCACACGAGCGAAGCCGTGCTCCTATGGATACGGGCTCACTTGGTGCTTCCGGCGAAGATGCCATTGATGTTGATAAAGAAAAAAAAGATTCTCCCGCCATACCAATCACAACTAACCCGGTTTAAGTTCCCTCATCAAAGAACCCATTCATTTAGGTTCATCTCTTGCAGTGTAGAGATTTTTCAGACCAATGCCTCCGCCAAGCGCCCCGCGCTCCCTTGACGGCCATCTTGCTTCTTTAGAGCGTAATTACACCGCCTTGGCAGAGTCCAAAGACTCCGCGGCAAGCAAGGCCAAAACCGATGACATGACACCGCATAAGGTTTTGCGTAGTGCCTTTGCCCCGCCCGCCCCCTTGAGCGTTGCCCCTTCCGCGTCTTCCCAGTGTGGCGAAGGCAGGATATCTCCGGTTGCAAGCATGAGTTTTACCCCGCTGCCTTCCAACCCTATAAAACGGGCAAAATTGTTCTTGCCGCACGGCGCAGCTTCCCAATGGGTTTCCGGAGGCAAGAGACTTAACGGCGGAAGTCAACGCCAACAAATTGGCCGTGCGTGGACAGTCTAGGTTCTCAAGGATTGACTTGGTGTCAAGCGACCCCCCGTTGTACCTGGATAGCACAGCGCTACCACCCGCCAACTTGCTAAGGTCCTTGAGTCCCCCATCCCAAATATTGCTAAGTGGTGACGGTTTGCCATACCCCGGTTTTCTGCGCACACTATGAGTTGCTGACATCCACGGCCTTGATTGGTCCACACTAATCGGATTAGTATCTTTTCTACTACTACCAGCCTTTTCACCGTCTCAAGATGAAGGGCCGTTTTTGGCCCACAAAACATATATCAAAAATGTCGTCAACATGCTTCGCGACGCCAAAAAGCAGGACAAGGGCAGTACAGTCTAGTTGGCCTATACCTCAAGATCGAATGTAGCCGATGCCGAACTCGCCACCCTCTTAGATAGGCGCATCGACCTCATTCCATCGCTGCCTTTCCTGTTTTTGTCCGTAGTGTGCCCAGTGATACACCTAGCGTACCGTCACACCGAATCGCGCGACATCATGGACTCTCCATCGCCCCATGATATGCCACTCATCATACTCCAGCTCACCTCATCCCAAATCCCCAAGGGCCATGTGCCAAATGTCGTGGAATTTTGCCGAAAAACTCATAGCGACGACTCCCGCCCTGAAGCGCCTCTTTTCACACCTACCCAGTCTCTTTTTCAAACCCGCACAATAGATGGGCAAGAGACCAAGTGGAACATTAGTGGATCACTCCCACTGATGTTACTCATCAACGGGCTGTCCCCGGACGACTTGTCCACCATGCTCCACAACCTCACCGCCCCCCGCATCACTAAAGCCCATTGCCCGTAGCTGTGTCATCCCCCCCCGAGGGCTATAAGGTATATGATTTCCATGTGCCGATGGATGTCCTCACTAAGTTTTATGAGGAACAGTTGGCTCTCGCCGACATGGACATCCGGTTTGGCCTCCTACACTCGTCCATCAAAGAGGCCTGAGTGATAGTCACCCACCAGCCCCCATACCGAAAGGGTGCGCCGCGACGCAGCAAGATGCCTGCAAACGAGATCCGCACAGCGATAGAAATGAACCCTCATCTCTAAAAAAAACGGAAGTTTGCCATTTTCCTCAACAAGTATGACCTCCTGGTCATGGTGAAGGAGGAAATCCTCCTGCACCCCAGCATACAATAAATCGAGGAGTTAGGTGACATGCTGGTCATATCTGCAGTCACCCAACAACGGATTCATGCTAGAGACGTTGTGCGCTCGGTTGAGCCGCGTCAGGCCCTTGTGCGGTTCTGCCCGGCTTACTCCCTGCCGGACGTCCTGAAATCGGTCGCGACCTTTGGCCCAGTGCACTCACATCAACTCTGCCAACAAGCCGGCCTTTTACTCGTCAGATATCCGTCAAACGAGTCCGCGTACTTGGCATACGGTGCTACTCTACCTTGGCCCATCTTCGTGACATCAGGGACCTATGGCCTTGACTTGACTGATAGCATCTCTTAGCGCCTTGAAAAGCTAAGTCTTTCATTGCTTCCCCCGCCGGCGCTCAATGAATCCAATTTGGCAGCACTTGCCCCTAGGGCCCCACTCAACCTACCTGAATTCGTATGACCTTCGCGCACTGATGATGCACCAAAGTCGCCAGTCCCATCCATGTCTGGGATCGACCAAGATGATGAGCGCATCACCTCCCTAGTCAAGCGTGGTCGCGATGAGCCCGGCTCGCCGCCAGACGACGGTTCATTTCTTCCCTCCCACCCCTGAAGCTCAACCCCCCTCCACCGCCCTGCTGCCGCCCTGCCTTGTTACAGCTCTACGTCGATGTCCCGTACCGTATGAGACCCTCCTACGTCACCCGCGCAGACTGGTGAGAACCTATGATGCACTCAGAATAGCCATTCACGCTCTATCCTCTCCCTCCCCCTCCTGCGCGCGCACGCCATGGTACCTCGTTGTTGCGGTGGACATTTCCACGTTCTGCAACTACCGTTATTACCGCGCCGTCATCACTGGCATTACCTGTTTATACGCAACACTGATACACTTAGCTGGAGCTCTGTTCCTTAAACATACACAACCCGCCAGCAGCGGTGCACACAAGACCCCCTTGCTTGACGTACCCTGCCCCCCCTCGCCACCTTGCCCCTCACCGGAGCGCGCTGCAGGCACGCCCTTACGAGCTGACCCCGCAGACGCCGCCTCACCCATACCCGCACAGACAGCCACCCGCCCACAGCCACCCGACACTGGCCACGTGGTCTCCAAGACAGGCTCAGCCCTCATGCACGCCTCCCTTAATGTCGGTGGACCAGACATCACCCCGAATCGTTTCTGCCACCTTCTCTCTGGTTTCCAGCCACTCCCCCATACCATATGCCTCTAGGAGTTCAAACCATCGCCCACTGCACACATCCGCGACTTCGAGCGGGTTGCGCTCCACGGGAGCTTCCACCTGCTCCACAGCTCCCCCTCCTCCAAGAACGGAGTAGCCATACTCGTACACACATATATCTCCCCCAAACCGCCCCCCCCTCTACGTCCACATCCCAGGGGTACTCATCTTTGTTGAACTCCATCTGCATCCCAATCCTCTAGTGCCGCCTATGCACCTTACCTGAAATGGGTGAAATGGGTGATTGCGGTCATGCTGCTGCAGATTCAAGATGTGATGCAGGCTATCACCCCGTCGTCGCAAAAGGGGTTCCTGCGCGGGAGGCAAATGGTGGAACATGCCATCGAGGCGGTATATTTTTGGGGTCGTAACCGCCGCTGTGTGGTCGTAGCCATTGATTTTCAGAAGGCATACGACAGTGTGCAACATTCTTTTGTCTAGGCTATGCTGCGCTACTTAATGATAGGTCAGGATTACATTGCGTTGTTGGTGCAACTATCGACTTCGGAGTTGATTATCGAGGTGTGTGGGGAAGTAGTGCCGACAGCAGTGGTACGGCCTCGCACCGGTGTGCGGCAAGGAGATCCTCTGTCGCCGGCATTGTTCTCTGCTTTGACTCTTGCTTTAGTGTATGATGTATCTCGGCTCCATGCGGATGTCGAGATTTTGCTTTATGCGGATGACATACTTCTGCTCTTTCGAGGCAGTGGCCGCCGTACAATGGGTAATGTGGAGGCGGTGTTGTATGTCCTTGGCATATTCGGCCACTAATCTAGGTTAACGATCAACAGGGGCAAGTCGTACGTGTTAGTCAAGACGAGGTCGCGGGAGTGTCCGATGCACATTGCCGGCCTCCAGGTGCAACAGAAGCTCAAGTACTTGGGTGTGCTGCTAGGCCATGTCTCGCCGTCGGAAGTGTATGGCCCAGTCATCTCCAAAATGATGCTGCGCAACCTCTCCACGTTGCCGCTGCCACTAGAGGAGAAGACCGCGTTGCTGCAAATGTGGATATCACCGTGTTGCTACTTGACGGCGAGAGTCCATCGCCCTAATTTGCACGTGGAGCGCCATATGCACGTCATACAGGCTACTGCTTTGAGTATGAGCTGCTGGGGCCTGACTAGAGGAATCTTGGTGGAGCCTGCTAGTCGTGGGGGTGTCGAGATGGCCAGCGTGGCGGCCTACATCCAGTGGGTGCATTCCCACACTTTCGTCCTGTACGCCCAGGGGGTCTTTCGCCTCTCGCGGGGTCTGACTCAACCTTTTGAGGACTGGGCCCATTCGGTGGGGTTGGTATACAACAGTGTTACATTACCGTACCTATAGCTATCGCCGGTGGGTGAACGGCCGCCGGGATACCCCGGGGGTTCTCTACGATCGTATTCCGAGGTGCGCAAGGGGATGCCAGTGCCGCCGCCCCCGCCGCCAATGCGGACAGGAGTCATGGGGCTTTGGCATAATGCGCTTTTCAGGAATGTGCAGCGTCAGAACATATGCCCACATGCCGTCTGTACGTCAAGGGGCTTTTCTGTGAGAACATTTGGTGCAGTCAAAGGTGCTACAGCCAGTAGCAGTGCAGACGATGGCGCCCACTTTTCGCTTCAAGTACCCCTCAGTGGTGCAGGTAGTCCTAGCGGTGCATTCCGGGGGGGCGCAGTGGCGTGCTGATGCTCCCTGCGACATGGGTAAGTGGGCACAGGCGTGGAGATCGAGGTCTCTGCTGCTGGCGGCCACCAGAGACAAAATGATCTTTCGCCCTACTGGTGATCGGGTTTGGAAGGTCTTCTTGCGGCTCAGAGTCCCATCTTTTGACAGAGATTTCATACGCCGAGCTCTGTGGCGTAAGCTTACTGTGGCACAACGGCTGTGTGCCATGACACGGCAGGACAACTGTCCGTTTGAGCCGTTGGTGGAGACGCATCAACACTTCGTTGAGGGTTGCCAGTTCACAGAGTTCTTGGGATCATCAATCGGGCACTCTTGTGGCCAGGTGGGGCTGGAGGGCGGGAGGTGGGTGGCAGTGAAACACTTGCCTTATCGCCAGACAGAGCCGAGCCTAACCACCACGCAGGGTCTCGTGTATTGGGCGGGGTTGGCCGCGGCGTGGTCACTGCGGTGCCAGCGATTGTTCATGGGGACATTGTTTCCTGTTTTTGAGCTTGTGGCGGCATTGGTGTGTAAGCTGCAGGTGTGGCTCCATCTGCAAAACCCCACCCTGCCGCGGGCGGAGTTGCCGCCGTATTTGGATAACCTACTAGAGTGGCAGCGCACACGCCGGTTGGGCGCGAAATGGAGGTCCCCCAAAGGGCCGAGACCAATCCTATCCCTGACAGCGGAATTGAGGACCGAGTGGAAAAAGCAGAAGTACGCACAACACATCGAGCAGACCCTCACTACGCTCGGGGTGCTGCAAGAAAAGGTTTGGGATGTCGTGTTTACGGATGGATCCTCCAAAAGGGTACGGGGGTGGGAGCAGGCGGGGTTTGGGGGTTTTTACGGGGAGGGGGATGAGAGGAATTTTGCGTGCCCCCTTGACCCCCAGGAGATACAGACCAATTGCAGGGCAGAGGTGCGCGCAGTCCTATTTGCCATGCGCCAATGCACTGGATCTCGCCCCATGGCGATAGTGACAGATTCAGAGTTCTGCTTTAATGGATTGACGAAACACATCCTCCTTTGGGAGAGACGGGATTGGCTGGGGATCTCCCATTATGATCAGTGGGTACAGATACTGGGACTGGCCAGGGACTCGTCCAGGCAGTATAAGTTTTTCTGGGTGCCGTCCCACGTCTCCATAGAGGGTAATCAGGGAGCAGACAGGCAGGCAGAAGAGGGCATGCTGCTGCACGAGTATAATTTGCGCCCGTTACAAAAACGCCAACGCTTGAATCCTCCGGAAGTGGCAAATTCAGACGACATGGGGAGGGGGGGGAGAGAGATGACCCCCCTGCCGCAGGCCACATTGTGGCTGCTGTCCGAGGCTTCGTTTGTGTTGGAGGGCGAGGAGGAGGGGCTGCCTGATGTGCGAGGGGAGTCCCCACAGGGCCTGTCAGTGATCACAATATCGGAGGACGAGGAGGGGGGGGGGGGGGCGTCCGATCAGTCTTCGGAGTCAGGGGACGAGCCCCCGGTAGACGAATATGAGGCGTTCCTGGCCCGGTTCCTGGTGCTGAGTCCCAAGCGGCGCAAGGGCGACGCGTGAGGCGATGCAGCGTTGATGTACTGAATGTGTAGACCAGAGTGCAGGTAACAACTCGTCATAGCACAGCGGGTATACCGCACCTCTTCTGTCCTGTGGAGGTGGGTTCGAACCCCGGGGGGGATAGAGATACACCGAACGTCCCGAACGCCCCTTTATGCGAGAGAGAGGGCGCGATAGAGAGGGACGCAGTGGGAGGAGGGCCAGAGCGCAGTAGGTAGAGAGCAAGGGATGAAACCTGTAGATGCGTCTTCGTACTGGACAACATGGTAAGGGAGGCAGTGTGGCATAGTGGTAACCATTGTTGGCTGTCGTCGCATAGATCGCCGGTTCCAACCCGGCCTGTAGCAGTGCTCCCTCCCACCGGCCTCGCCCGACCGGGGACTGGGGCCCCTCCCGCTTTTGCTCATTTTAACCACACCACAGTGTACCCCTGATGGGCAACTACAGAACTCGGGTCCACGGCCACATAGGACATGAACAAAAAATGAGCTCAGCCACCTGCAGCAGTGCGCCCCACCACCGCCCCCGCTCGACGGGAGGCTGCCACGCCACCCGTTGCTTGCCTTTGCCCGAGCCGCCGCTCCGGCGGCTCCGACAGCGGGATTCGAACCTGGGACCAGCGGCGCTGGCGTCCAGGGTGCTTCCACTGAGGCACATGGCGCTGCAACCTACCTAGGATGCACCAGGGCCTGGAGGAGGGACACCCGACCTCACCCGACCTTCCCACACCGCGCTTCGCTTGGGCGCCATCCATAAGAGATCAAGTGTGCCTAACCAGATGTATGTAGTGCAAGCACTTTGCAGTTGTATGTGTGCAAAAGCTATTGGCTTGGGCCACAGCACTTTGAATGGGTTCGGCCCTTGGAACTGATTTGTGCGGAGCCGGATCCTGTGAGCGGGGGTACCCGGTTAGCCAAGTATCCGTCTCTATGCCAGCCTTACCTCATTTTATGGCCCCCACACCCTAAAAGAGAAACGTGCGTGTGAGCCATACCTTGACGCCATGACCCGAGACTCCTACCTCATCATGGGTGACTATAATGGCACCACACACGTGTCCCACACAACAGCCCTGCGCGCAAATGTCTGGCCCTGGCTGGCTGCTAAGGAGAAAGCGGGTTCCCTGGTCGACCTGCTCATACCCCACACCGATAGTACCCCGTACACCGGAGTGCGACGCTTCGCGGGCACCAAAAGTTACATTGGCCGTGCATACGGCACACGACTGTATCATAATTCATCCGAAGTGTCGTCGGCACGGGTAATTGACTTTTCCTCCGTCCATGGTGCCTCTGACCACGATCCAGTAGCTGTCTCCACCATCCCGTGGAGTGCACCACACCTCCCTGAAACACGCTGGGCACAATGGAACAGACGAGATGTCCAGCTCTACCGGGCACTCGTCTTCCGTGCATTGCAGGACGCTGAGACCCTTGAGTCGTTTCAGGATGTCGAGGGCTGCCACAGCAAGATCACCGGGTGTATGCTGGCTGCAATGCGCCAGGTCAATGCCTCCCGCCCCCCGACCACACACCCCACACCAGACGTCTCTGACTGGTACCGGTTGGTCAAACAGCTTGCGCGCCAGGCGAAGCGACACTCAACAACATTTTTTCGACGTGTCAAACACACGCTCCTCACACCCCTGTCCCCATCCACCCTGGGAGGCCATATACGCCTTCGACATGTATCACGCCTTTGACAGTCCGCCAAAATTTTTGATTAGGGAGGTTCTAGAAGGCATGGGGACGCCATCCAAGCTACTGCAACTAATCCAAAGGGTGCTTGAGCATGGGTCCACATACATCCGAGGCAGCCCAGATGAAGTTTTTCGGACGGTGCCCCCTCTTCTGCTTCCTTTTTGTCCTGGTTTTCGAGATCCTCCTCAGGTACCTCCAGTCCTAGGGACTCACCATCTCAGCCTATGTTGACGATGTGTCCACACCCATTTCGCATGGCAAAGGAAGTCTTACCGCATCTCTGGTACAGCAGGGGTTAAACCTGATTGGCTGCCAACTCAACGTTGCCAAGAGCGAATGTCTACCCCTCCTGCGCCCCCCCCCCCCCACTGCCTCCCTCGCTGCCCAAGTACGCTCAACCCCCTGATCCTGTGCAGGCCGGCCCCATCTACTGGTCCGTCGAGCCTTGTGTGTCCTTGCCCGAATGGGCGGACACCACCGAGCATCCCATGCTAAAGGTATCCCACCTGATGCACTTCAGCCACCCGCTGCCAGCCTACATGGCCCAGAAAGCAGGTTATAAGATAATTGTTGACGAGCTACTCAATCAGTTGGCTAACCTCAATGCACACCCCATACAAACGCTAGATAGGGTGCTCCTTGTCAACACGATGGTCCTGCCCCGCCTCTTGTACCGATGCAAATGCTACCCTCTCACTGGTACACAGCTTCAGGAACTCTCCCCAGCGCTGGAACGTTTTGTGTTTGCGGTCTCGGATTTGCCGTCACTCGTGGCCAAGAAAACTCTGTACACCCACCGCTTCAGGGGACTTGGCCTTGGCTGCCTGATGGTCCTGTATCCCACCCGTGTCCTTGACTCCCTGCACAGGAACCCCCTGCTTGATGAGCTGCGCGTGTCCTCCCCCTCGAACATCTCTCCGCGTGTTCTTTTCACCCACGCCCTCTCCTTGTTGGGACCCCCCCCCTCCTCGAGCATGCTCCCCCTCACCATCTCCCGGAGATCCAGACAGGCCCTACGTGGCGCCACTGAGATCGCCTCAGTGGCAGGTCTAGCAGCGTATGTGGTGCCCAACTCCGGCCCCTCGCCTGACTATACCTATACCGATGGCAGCCGTATCGGGTCCCCCCCGGCGTCTGGCGCGTCTGCCGTCCTTCGAGATGGACGTATCGTCCTCTGCCGCGTGCCAGGCAACCCCAATTCATACAAAGCTGAGGTCGTCGGTATATTGCTAGGTTCCCACTTCTCCCCCCCCAATGCAACGCTACGGGTTGACTGCAAGGGTGCTATTGCCTCCACCACGGGTACCAAGCGACCCGTCCGCCAGTCCAGGTGGGTCCTTCAGGCTAGGCACTCCTTCCTGTCAAAAAACCAGTCTCTGCAATGGATTGAAGGGCACACAGGCCACGTGCATCAGGAAAAATCGGACGATTTCGCCAAGTATGGCTCCACACTGCCTCCCCCCCCCCCCGACACGGCATGGACACCGTGGGATGTCATCTACCGAGGCGAGCTCATGCTGCCCCCCCACAAAGTCTGGACTCACGACTTGGTTGCACAGCACTCCCACGACCACTTTCACCCCTCCACCTGGTACCCCCTGAAGTTCGGTCGACTCGCATGGCACAAATGGCTCTTCAGCCTTCAATCACGGAACAACTACTCCCACTACGCGAGTTTCTGGAAGGATGAGTGCCCCTCACACCCATGCTCCCACTGTCGCCTGCGAAACAACCTCAGTGTACACGGTGTCCTTGCTCACTGCTCCCCCTCCCACCCCCTCGTCCACGCCTGGCTATCCTCATGGCCACAGCCTGCTCTGGTTGCCAGATGGCGGAGCACTGCGCTCCACCGCGACCTGCGCATCGCTGGGCGACTCGCTGTACCTTGTTCCCTCTATCAGCACCTGCTACTGTCCTTGGGTGGGTCGAGAGCTGCAAAGAGGTTCATTAGTCACTACCATAAACATGCAGTGGACGCCATCACGCTTGCCCTAGCTGATGACGTCCCCACCTCTTCCTCTAAACCCAACCCGTTTCATTCGCGGGACTGGCTCCACTCGCCCCGCCCCGTATAAAGGCGTTGCCCTCCCCTGCTCTTGCCGACCACGCCCACCCTTTTCAGGTCTGAAGTGAATGCTGCGCCAACTCTCTGCCCTAAAGTAAGTGGGAGATCGCCATCAGGGCCCTCTACATACCTCAAAGTAAGTGGGAGATCGCCATCAGGGCCCTCTACATACCTCAGGCGCCAACACAGTGTTCACTGCAGTCCATATTTGTTCCAGCCTGCTCTCCCCTGTCCTGTGTGTGCTCCTGCCTCCTGCCTTTTTCTATTTTTGTTTGCCTTTTTCTATTTTTGAACCGACTAGCGCCGAGTCGGCCCTTCCCTGGCACACCAACACCTACATTAACGCCCTGGATGTGGACATCCCTGCTCTTGCCCCTTCCCGCGTCCTGTATGCATGACTGGAGTCTGGCAATGGTAGCTGCCAGCCCCCTGGGCACCCCCATGGTTGACCATCACCCCCGGGGATGGCAACGGGGCGACTGTACGCGGGGATACCACCTCTGTTTTCATCATTGCACCTTGCACTAACCTTCACACTTCAGCGACACGCCGGTTTGCCTTCCCACCCACCGACCTGCTGACCCATGACCCTGGGGTGTGGGTCACAAATCTGTATGATGGGCTGGCCTTCCTATTCAGCGGACCGTTGCACTGTGAACTGTGTATTTCGAAGAAAAAAAAAAAAGAACATTAGGATATGTCAAAGCCATCAGGAGTGACCATACTGATGGTTCACACCCCCTTCCCTATCCGACCCATTTCCCTCATTTTGCAGCACAAGATGCCTGCTAAAGCCGGTGGAAAGGCTGGTGGCAAAAGGAAAGGGGCCAAGACCAAGACTCCCAAGGTCAAGGGAATCAAGAAGGGTGGCAAGAAGAGATCCGTGCGGACTTAGTCTCTATACATCTTCAAGGTGTTGAAGCAAGTGCACTCCGACACTGGAATCAGTAACAAGGCGATGAACATCATGAATATTTTCACAAACGACGTTTTTGACCACTTGGCTACGGAAGCGAGTATGTGCATTGTGATCCCGTCCACCCAAATCATCAACACTTTTCTTTCACCTCGTCAATTGCATTTGTTAGACGGGGTCGGAACAGGTTTATGCACTAAAAATGCCAAATCCAATCAACCCCCAACAACAATAATTCTTTCTCGCTTACTTCGTTTGTCTGTGCCTTGTGCCACCTCCATGGAGCATGAGAGGAAACAAGAAATAGCAAGGGATGGTCCTCTTGTTTCTTCCCTGACGGGTCTACTAGCAACGTGCATGGATTCTTCCGGTACTTCGTCCAGCAATACGTTCAGTTTGCTTGCAACAGCGCTCAAGGGTGCTGTGGAAGGACCACGGGGGGCGTTCAGACTCAGATCTTGACCCTGCCCCCCCCCTTGGGAGGTCCAATTTGTTGAGGTGGTCTGGACCACGTTTGGCCCAAACCTGGCGCCAAAAGCGCCGGAATTTATTTTTTGGTCCATGGTGGAGTTTGAAAATTTACTTCACCCTCTGTGTGTATGCCCAAAATGCTCAGAATTTCGTGGGGAATTCAACTGTGCATGCAAAACGGGTAAATTTTTTCACCTCTGACCTTCCCCCCCAGCCCCCCCCCCCCCCCCCGAAAGAAATCTGGCTGCTGGGACTGGACCCTCAGTGGGTTAATTTATTTTTCAAGAACCCCACATGTGTGTGTTCAAAATGATGAGCGCAACAACGGGACATTTTGAGGTATGTATGTTGGGGCACACCGGACCCCCCCCCCCCACCGGGGGCCCCCAACCCCCCCCAAGGACCCTCCCCCCCCTCCCACCCCCTCCCACGGGGCCCAAAAAGTTTAGGGGGGGCGGGTTGGAGTCAGGATTTGAGTCTTAATGCCCCCTGTGGGAAGGGTGTTTTAGTTCACAGTGATGACCCGATTAACATGCTGGCAAACAAATCACAGCGGAACGGTGGGGTGGGGGGTAGGGCGCAGGTTCTTGTGGGTGTACTGTGATCCATTCTTTGTGCCCAAAACACGCCAGTACACAGAATCCCGACGGCATCACACATCAGGCCAAGGAGAGTACGTTGGCGCGCTGGGCAAAGTTTTCCCCTATTTTCCCAATTGTCCCCCCTTTTTCCCATTTTTTGTCCCTGTGTTGGGGACCCCCGAGAAGGCAGGGGTGATGTAGCCATTCTGCACACACGTGGGCCCCTGAGACGGCAGGGGTCAGGTAGCCTGGGCTGGAGGAGGGAGTGATGTCTGGGTGTAAAGTATTGGGATAGATGGCCGAAGCATTGGTTTGGATGCCGCGCGCCGGGCAAACGTACCCTCGAGGGACCCTTGCCTCACTACTTGCCCCAAACTACTGATGCCTGGGTTGTGGAATCTGCAGCAGAGTTGCCCAACTTTTCCGTAGGCAAGTTGAGCAAGATCAATAAGACCAAGACGCTTTCGTTGCGTGAGATCCAGACCGGGGTTCGGCTCATGCTGCCTGGAGAGCTTGCCAAGCACGCCATGAGTGAGGGCACCAAGGCGGTTGCAAAGTATACATCTGCTTAAAGGTCCCTAGTTCACAGTGTTTTTCAAGGCCATCAGCAGGTCGATGATGGACACCTAGGATTTTGTCCTGTGTTGTACATCTCATTGTTGGTACCTTTGTGTGTTGATGGTGGGTCAGTGAGGGTGTTCAAATTAATTTGATTATGCCACAACGCCGAATGCGCATATTGCTTGCATCGTTTAGCACCCTGCTCCATGGGGTGATAAGCATGGTGAAGATGGCTGCTTTATGGCTGTGTTATGAAACACTTATGGAACATCGCTGTTGCATCGAGTATCGACTTGAATGTCTGGTGGTGCACACTCGTCTGCCTTCAAGGGTCTAGGGCAGGACGTCTGTCCACAAGCACATGATATCAGGCCAGACACTATCTTGTAAAACAATACGGGCCCAGTGGGCAAGATGTGGGCATCGTTTGTCAGGCATGAAATCGACTCCGCAGTAGGGCAGCAGTGAAATTGATGCCGTGGCGTCCTTTTCAGCCGACGGGTTCCAACAGAAGATACCCCATATGCTATGCCTGATAACAGGAACTGCAGATGCAAAATTGCACCTACCAAACCAATGATTTGTACAGTCCATTTGCTTGGCCGCTGTCAGACGATTATTCTTGAGGAAGGTGGCATGCTGAGTCAGGGGAAAGGGCACAACGATGATGCCTTCCCTGCCCAGTGAGCTTTTGTACGTCACAGGTGACCAACTACGATGGTCAAGTCTAGGGAAAAAGCATACTTTGGGACTAGTGGGAATGCCGTGCACACACGCCAGTGCGCACGCAGTGTGAAGTTTTGGATGTCGGCGAATACTCGGACCCTACTTTTGGCCCCTTTTGACAAGTTTTTGGTTCCATCCTGGAGTTTTTTTAGGTTCCCATGCATTTGGGATGTGGCACATTTGAATTATCACCCATTTTTGCTCATTTTCAACCATTTTTTACCCATTTTCCATCCCCCATATTGGACTCTCCTCATCATGGGGACCCCGAGAAGGCAGGGGTGATGTAGCCATATTGAACTGTCCCCACTATGGGGACCCCTTCAACTCAACCTTCTTGTGCTGTTGACTGTTCGGATGACGTGTATATGCGAAATGTTTCCCGTGTTTGAAGCTTGTTGAATTCCATGGTAGATGACATTTGGTGTGACGAGAGACTTTCTCCATACAACCATAATCCCCACTTCCCGCATTTTGTAACACATTTTGCTGACAGCATGCCCATATGCTCGGTGGGTCTCGAATTGTCTGATGTCCCTTTCAATCCCAAGTAAGTGGGAATATAGTATGGATATGCGACCTTATGCCGGGAATCTCTGTGGATGTTGTGATTTGGGATCAACGTGGTCCTTCGCAAACACATGGACGGTTTTTCGATTTTCGAATAGGTGCGCATGACAGCGCCTATAAGGGCCACTTGCACCCTGCTCTACCTTATATTGGTCGAATAATTTTGAGTGAAGACCAACAAGAGTTTAACGATATTCATTGCTTCTATCGTGCAAGGGTGGTGCACCTCTTTGCACGGTTGTGGCAATGGAGGATTGTCCGCAATGTTTGGACGGGCTCTGCATTGGAGCTGCATGGCCATGTGCGTATTTTGCGCCACCTTGCTCACTTTTGTATTCGCAAGCATACTAGGTATCAACCCTATGCACCTTGCCCTCATGTGCCTGAGTCGGTGTGAGCAGAGGGGGAGGTAACCATTGAGGAGGAAGAAAATGATGATGGTGTTTGTTGCCAAATGTGTGGCCACCGTCTTGGTGATATATACGAGTGTGGCACTTGCCACTTGAACGTGTGTGCATGGACTGTTGCTGATGGAGTAGATGTGCAATTGTTCAAAACTATGTGGGGCTGCAAGAGGAAGTTTTACACTGTCCCTGTTCAGATGAAGGGGCAAGTACAAAACGGATGAACGGATGCAGTGCATTGAGAATTTTGCTTATGTGCAGACCGCACATGGTACCATTAGCATCTATGCATGTCCATGTGTATCCCAAATCCTTGGGCGACTTACAACAAGCAACTGACCGGCCTTGAATTCTACATAGTATGTGCCGGTAAGTAGTTGGTTGGGGGTGTTGTCCATCCCCGCACGCGGGGGGAGGGGGGGGTCACTTGGCTTCGTCTCCGGGGGCGGGAGATGGGCACCGGGCGGGCTGGAGTGTATGAACATCTTATGTGAAATGCCATTTCTCATCCAAAATGTTGGCCAAATCCCATACTCCATGAGCACTCTTTGCCCACACCAGCTCCATATTCGATTCACTATTCACTATCACCGCCGTCTTCCATACCACTTGGAAGGCCACAATCGGCGATGTGAAAAATTCCAAACCTACATATAGCATGAACAGCAAAACCAGTACCACTGGGGTGTGTGCCACTACGATCCCATGTTTCCCGGGAAACCCCAGTTTGGTTTCACTGCCTCTCTTCTCCACAGTGTGCACTATGTATTTTTGTGGTCATGCACCTATCACCCACATCCAATGGCTTGTTAGACAAGCTTGATGCTGCCACCCACACAGACTTCGCGCGGACTGCGGCAGAAAGGGGCGTGCAATGCTTCATCACCCTTGCGGAGGTCTCCCCTGAGTTATTCGCCCCCCACTCGAGGGACATTTTCGCGCCCTCTCCAGAGATCACCCAGTCCACGGCCCTCGACCCCAGCTTGCGCCGCTTGGCCTTCGAGCTCACCATCATGATGGCGGAGACGGAGGATTTGACTAACGCCGGAGAGCTGCAGACGCTGCAGAGTACAAAGCTTGCGACGACCCCATTGCTGCCCCTCTTTCCCCCCGGCGGACTGCCCGAGGTGCAGAGCCAGGGGGCTCCTCCCAACGCGGGTCCAGCCCAACCAGTGACCCCAGTGCTGCCCCTCTTCCCTCTCCCCCGGCGGATTGCCCGAGGTGCACAGCCGGGGGGCTTCTTCCAACGCGGGTCCAGCCCAACCGGCGGCCCCGGGTGTCCCCAGAAACCCTAGTTTGGCGTCACAACCTCTCTTCTCCACATTGTGCGGTATGTGCACGGCGGCGCGTGGTGTGACTGTCCGGAACGCAACGGCAGCGGCAGCGGTACTGACAAATGCCACGATGGAGTACAAGCTGCGCGCTGGGCCTCTGAGGATCGCCCTGCCGTTGGCAGCGGCCCAAACGGGTGCCGTGGTTGCGTTAGGGAGACCGGAAGCGGCGCGTGCGCTGGTAGCGGCCCACTCGGGAGCTGTGGCGCACGCTGTGCGGCTGGGCTTGGCAGCGGGTCCATCAAGGTCTACCAAGACACAACTTGCCAACAAATGCTCAGCGGACCTCCCCGTGGAAGACGTCCTGCCGTGCGTGGACTACCTCGACAAGTTCGACGCCGATGGATCCGCGGCGGCCCGCTAAGTAGGGACTGTTGGAGTAATCGACAAGCAGATGAGCATCGTGATGGACCAGGTGCTGCCCCACCCGGGTGCTACGCATGCGGACTGCAGGGGTGCAAGACTGCAGGACACCGTGGCGAAGCGGAGCCACAAAATGAACACCGACATGACGACACAGCGAGTGGGGAAAACCCCGACACAGGGAGCGGCCAAAAGAGCGCCGCCGGTGGGTCCGGAGAGCGCGCGCACGCCAGCAACAAGTGCCGTGATGCGCGAGGTGCAGCAGGATCCAGCAGGGGGGGCCCTAAGGTCGACGATGCGCGTGATGATCATGAACGACACGCTAGCGGCTGCCATTGTTTGGGTCGTCCCGGAGGCCACGGCCCTATGTGCACGGCAACGATTCCCCTGTGCGCCTGGCGCACAACGCTCTGCCGCCTCCGCCGCCTCGGACGATGCCCCCACTTCGGCCGCCTATGGCGGCACCTGCACCACTAGCTCCGTCATCCCCTTCACGTGTACTGCCGCCGCCCCCGCCGATTCGGCCAACCGAAGCCCAATCGGTGTGCAGGGCGATATCCGATGCTCGTGCGCGGCTTGGACCCGGCGCCGCCTACGCCGTCTTCGACACCCAGCTTTGAACCCTACAGCTAGTGCGGTGTGCCAGTGACAGCCTTTGCGCGCGCTCGGGACGCAGCGGCCGCAGGGGTGCTAGCACATCGGCGGAGCAAGCCCGGAGACGATAGGGGGCCCGTGACACGATGTACACAATGCAAAGAGTATGTCCAGACCTTGACTTCAGGGGGCTTGCGGGCACTGGGGCACCTCAAGCTGGTCCACAAAGCCAGCCGACTTGCGCGTACAGGCCGCCGGCGTGCCAGGGAACGCGGAGCTGATCACCTGCTAATGTGGGCCCAGCGTAGAGTAGCTGTCATCGTTGAGAACAAACAGGGGTATACACCTCTGCACCTGGCGGTGCTGCGGCAGCACGGACGTCCTGCCGATTGCAGCACCGGCGCTGGTGCCAGTGCAGTAGCAATGACGCGTGACAGTGCTCCTGTTGCGTTCATGCAATAGACGTTTCGAAGAGCGGCAACAGTGGGTGGGCCACTCGCCCAGCAGCGTTCGGAAAGTCTTCTCCCTATCGCTCCAAACCCTGGACAACTGGATCTCGCCAGCTCATTAATGGACGTGCCCATGGGCTGCAGTGGAATAAACATGTCGGGACTTCAAGTGCTCCCACAGCGCGCCCCGTCAGGAATGCAGAGACCTGCGACCCCAGGAGGTGCGCAGTATCACGTCACCCTGCGGGTGGGCGCCGGAGCAATGGCACCGGGCAGCAACGCGCGTCCCGCCCACGGCCACCCTCTGGGTGGATTCCGGCAAGACAATCTCGGACGAGAACCGGCGAACCGCCGGACTTTAGCGGTGTGACAACCAGGGGCAGCGACAGAGCACCAGTTGCCGGCCTAGCGCTAAGGCCGCGGCCGGTGCCGGCCCTTATGGCAGCAACTACGGCGACATGGCTGCTGACGCGTACAAAGCAGTTGACACAAATTGTGGCAGCAGTTCCGAACCAGTACGATAAGTCTTCGTCAAAATGCAGACGGGTTGCACCTTGGCGATCCGCATCCACTCATGGCATGACCCCGTCAGCAGCATCGAAACACGCATCCGTGAAAAACATGGTGTGATGACAAGTCAACAGTGGCTATTGTTCGCGGGCAAAGCAATGGCACAAGATGAATGGCCACTGGCAAACTACGGTATTAGGGCCTGCTCCACCCTCGAGGTACTGGGCCGCTTGCGAGGCGGCATGCCAGCGCAAAGCGATGCTATGAAGGGACACATGGCCATGACACCGGCGGAAACGACCACCAACCCCACGGCGGCCAACTCCTTCCTACTTGCATGGGCAAAATGGGTACAGGGCCCATACCAGGCCCTGCTGAAAAACGCCCACTTTGAGCAGCAACTCGATGTGTGGGAACTTGGATTCCTACAGGCCCTCACACAGCAAGAAGTGCCAAAAGGGGCGATTGCTGCTATGACCTTGCGGGCGGGAATGGCCCTGGTTGTGGGGGGGGCCACGCGCGCAATGGCGGCCTACATTGCCCGCATGTGCCCAGGGAATGCATAGGGAGGCCAAAGACACCAAATGGGGCCCCAAACACTCTGGGTTAGTAACAACCAGGCCTTTGACATGAAAGCGCCGCCCCCAAGCCTATGCAAGAGATGTGGGCAAATGCACTCGGCCCAGTTCCCGTGCTGCCAACCTTCGCCGGTTGCTGCCGCCATTGCCACCGCACACAAGCCTAGAGGCAACAACACACATGCAATGGACTAGAGCGCAGCCCTGCTTCACTTGCTCCAGCAACAAGGAGGGCAGTCCCCCGAAGCCTGAACCGCCAGCTCCCCAACCCCCCCAGGCCCGACCCTGCCCAACAAACCCCATTGGCTGGCCAAGGGACGACCACAGTGGCTGCCGCGTGGGACGCATACCGCGCAGCGCTCAGTGCTGGGCTCTGAGAGAGCCTTGCAGACACGCTCGCATTCGCCACGCGGGCGTTCGCCAAGGGCGCGCGGAACACCTACCTTGTGCGCCGTCCACACCACGCTCATGGATAACGACGACGACACCGACAACGTAGTGGGTCAGTGGCTCGCAATACCGTGTCTGGATTCCAGATGCTGGCCAAACTGCAGTTACTCCGGGAAGTGGTTACCGCCAGAATGTGGCTCCAGGTGCGGATCTCGACAAAGGCACTGCACACCTGGCCAAGCCCCGAGTCTGGGCCATAGGGCAGGCCCTTGAGCGACTGCGGTGATGCTGCCACCACTGGGAATGGGCCAGAACCTTCTTCGCCGTGGTTTGTGTAGCCGTATTCGCCCTCCTCGTCAGCGATGTCGGCAGCTTCATGTGGGATGGCATCGCCACCCCACGATTCATCATATTCTGGGACCAAAAACGTCAATGCTGAGTGGGTCACTGGGCCGCTCAGCCCGTCCCTAGAGCGATGGCGAGCCTACATCTGCCGGTTCCGACGGCCGGACCAACTCCCCACTACACCCCTCTTCCCCGGCGACGGATTGGCAGCACAATGCCTCCACGATCCCCTAGGGCCCACATCACGTGGCACCCATGGAAGCGGTTCTCGGCGGCGGCATACATCTGGCTCGGGGGCACCACCGTGGGCCTCCAGCAATGGGCCAGGTGGTGGTCCCCCCGGCAAGCCCGCCACCAACCTCGCCACCCACCGACATGGACGCTCCAAGACACCCTGTGCCTGCCCCTCCGTGCCAGATACACTGGCTCACCCGCTAGAGAGCTCGACTATGGCATCCTCAGCACCAAAGATGTATGGCCACGTGAAGCCTGGGCCCCTGTCACAGCCCGGGCGCCGCGCAAAGCACCCCTGCCTGCACACGTCGTCGGCAACCCACACCTTAATGACCATGATTAGTCAGGCTCGGGCGAGGAGTTTGTGGACTACGATGTGCGGCGCCACTCAGACCGTGACATCCAGCCCCGAATCGGTCAACTGCCAACAGATGCGCCGAAACCGGGCCACAACGATGCGACGCGCACAATGTTGTGCGATACACGACAACCCGGAGCAGATGATTCACAGCCTGCTAAAACCCTGTCAACACACGATTGCCCGCCAGCACCTGCGACGGTATGAGCACATAGTGACAACATTAACACGTGCCACCGCAGCCTGATGGTCCAGCTAGAGCCCATCCGGGCACAGACGTCGACGTCGATGCAGACGCAGCCTGCACAACCTACAGTGCAAGAGCCGAATTTGCAGCATGCTCCCCCGTGGGTCTGGTTATGCCATCCCTCATGCAATACATACCCACACAAAGCGGGCCACGCCCACCACCGGGCGCACCGACCCCTGCACGAACACATAGGGCAGGCACCTGCCCTCATGCACGCTGCCGAGCGAAATCAACCCCAACCCTAGTGGCCCCCACGACCACCGCGACCAGCCCATCTACGTGCCCCAGAAGGGAATCTAGCATGCACCGACATCCGCAAACGGTGCAGCAAGGGAGGGAACAACCAGAGCACCATGGGCGACAGGGGGGCCCTCCAACTAGCCACACGTGCCACCCCGACCGGACAAACGGCCGCACATACCCACGGGCGAAACACCAGCCCCACAAAGAAAGATGTGACTGGTTCCTCTGCAAATCCCACCTCCGGCCCCACCTTCCGACGTCTAGGAAAGGGGCACGGTACCTGCCGTGGAACTCGGGACCCCTGCCACTGTCACAATTCGACAAAGCCGCATCAAATGACCGCTTTGCCGCGTTACGGGGTCCAATACATAGGGCGGTGCAACACATGTCCATCAAAGGGCCCCTGATCGGCACGATTGTGCCCCTTCTGGAAGACATGGCTATGCTCACCATGAATTGGGCATGGGACAGCTGAAGAGGTTTGTGCCGTCATGCCGGTCCTTGCTCAGCGCGACTCCGGGGAAGACGATATCTCGCCTTTTGCGGACCCCGCCCCCCGGCCCAAGCAGAACACCGGCGATACCTTGCCTTTACATGTCGCCAGCAAGGGCATTGGGGCAGCAGGCTCCATCCCTATCCGTGCCGATGTGTGGAACAAGCACCTCCCTAGAGACATGAAACGAGCGCTCATCGTGGCACCCGACCTAGGTGATTTGCATCACCAGGCGTCTGCTGTTCTCGCCAAGGCCATGCACAGGGACGGCCTCCTCAAAGGGGCCCTAATTGCAGACATGCGCTTCTTGAATGCCATGACGGGGCCTCCGCCACGCCCGTTTGAGCTCCCTAGCATGGCGCAGCTCGCGGTGCTCCTTGAGCTACCACGGTCCCAAAATGTTCAGGCATATTTAACCAAGCTGGACGCTTCTAACATGTTATGGTCGGTACTCCTTCCTCCGGAGTACTCTACCAGCTTCCGGTTCCGCGTGAAAGGGATCACGTACACGATTCCTCCCCTTCAGCTGGACTGCTAGTCCAAATAAGGCAGTCGAGGTATTGGCCGCTTACCTCACGCTCCACTTTCTGGGGGAAGTGATCCTCATCCAATACGTGGATGATATCCTGCTGCTGTCTGCGGACACACGCCGCCTACGCGTGGAAATTACCATGCTCATGGACAAGATGCGCACGGCTGGGTGGGTCATCAACGCAAAGTCCCAGGTGAAACCAACCACCGAACTGACATGGATGGGCAAACACCTGAATGGGAAGCGGTACACCCTACGGCAGTCCGCCGAGTACATGGCCACGGCCACAGCCATGTGGGTGAAACTGACCACAAAAGGGTACGAACATCGCACCATGCATCGCCTAAGCGGAAATTTGGTGTGGGCTTTGCGGCCGGGACGTGGAGCCATGCCATTTCTGGCGGGATTCCTGGTGTGGCTGAAATGGCGACCCACGCAGTCCAAGTATACCCCACCAGTGGTCCTACGGGGACTTATGGAAGCTCTTGCACTCGGTATCACCCCGCAACGGAGGAAACATGGTACGTTGACGTGGCCTACGACACCAACCGGTGGATGGCGGCGTTGTGGACTACTGACCGCGGCATGCGCATCTGCCCACCGCCGCCCTGGGTCACCACCCAGCAAGGGGCCGAGCTCGCGGCCATCGAGATGGCAGCCAATTTTGCGGCTTATGAGCGACTGACGCAACTCCACTTCGTTGCTGACAACATGTCCGCCATCTGGTCCACTATCTGGAACAAGAGCAACACACCAAGCCCGACACGAGCACACCAGTTGCGCCGGATTGCGGGCGCATTGCGCTGGTCCGGCCTTCGGATGCGCCTCAGCTGGATTGCTTCGCGCTTCAATCCCGCGGACTGCCCATCCCCGGCATCCAAGTACGACTCTTTTGTCCACATGGCGGCAGATACTGAGGCCACCTACCGCGCGCTGCAATGCTTCCCTGAGCACACACCAAAACACATGGGGTGGGCCCACCGAAGGGGTTGACTGCCCCGCCTGGATCGGGCTGGTGCTTGTGGCTTCAGTGGGTTCTGGGCGGCAGGTACCTTGGGTCTCTAGTTGTGTCTGGTGCAGCCACGTCTTTGGCCACAGAGTCAGTGGAAGCCTGTATGCACTCATCTTCTTCCGGCAAGCCGGTCTCTGCAGTGAATAACCCAGGTTCCCCAGATGCCCCAGTTTGGCGTCACTGCCTTTATTTTCCACATTGTGCTGTATATTATGTGCTGACCGTCTGTGGGTTGCCACACGTGCTGTCGCACCATTTTGCGCTTGGATTCTTCTATATGTGTTACAGGGCTTTCGGCCTCTTGCGCAACCCGCACTGCGGCATGGCCAGCAGGAAGCAGACCAACAAACAGAGACCGCATTCTTTGATGCGCAAGCCACCAGCGTGGCGCGCTATTGGGCGAGCCTGCACCCGCGTCGGAGTGCAGACAGCAGACAGACAGGCAGACGGACAGGCACCCAGGTGCACGGACAGACATTCACAAACGCACACACAACCCAGCACTCTTACTTGCCTTTTCTGTGCCGCGGCTGCAGGTCCTGGGTGTTGTAGGCACACACTGTTGTTGTGCTTCCCCCCCCCCCCCTCTCAACGCAAGCGGGGGTGCTCTGTTCCCTGAGTCGTGTGGTCCCTGCGGCATGGCCTCTTGCGTCGCCGGACCACGTGACGCGGGACTGCACTCTGCCTCGACCCTGCATCGCCTCGGTCCCTGTAAGCATGCTGTCTTTTCCCACCCTGTACTTGTCTGAAACTAACTTTTCGCATGGCGGCGGTGAAGGTTGCGCGCCCGTTACTATCTTTTCTCCAACCGTTGGCGGGTTGGCCCGCCTGTGGATCCTCTATCCCTGCCCGCACACCACAGGTGTGGAATTCCACCCCCAGCGCACCGAAACACTGCATGCAGTCTTCTATCCTCCCCCCTCTATAGGTACAGGCTCATTGCGGCCATGCCGGCTAATGCATGCGGCCGGTGGTGACAGGGTGTGACAGGGCGGGGCCGCGCGCGCTCCCGCCCATCAGATGGTTGTTCGACTTATACCGTGCCTGTGTCTTGAGGGAGCGGGAGGTCCAGGGAACCAACCAAACCCAGGTCTCCCCAGAACCCCCAGTTTGGCGTCACTGCCTCCCTTCTCCACAGTGTGCAGTATATTTTACTTCCCACCCAACCACCCCCGAACCCGCGGCATCCTACCCTAACCGGGGCGGGGCCGCGTGCTCCCGCCTGTTCGACTTATATTGTGCCTGTGTCTTGAGGGAGCAGGAGGTCCAGGCAATCAGCCAAACAACATTCATGGCTGAAATTGCAAGAAACTGAGTGATCTGCATGATACATGGAGAGATGCGCTGTCTAAGATGCGACACAATGTGTAAATGATATTGCCACATGAGCAAGTGCACAGAAATTCTACCACAATGAGAACAACCACTGTTCTTGTGTAAATCGAAAAGGTCTGGGTGACGGCTCCCTTGCCTCCCTCAGGGAAACACAAGGATGGTTGCATTGCAAGACAAGGAGTAGGCACCATGGGGATGTTATCCAGTTGCAATGGCCAAAAGAATTACACCGTGCAAAGAATCTCAACTCTCTCACTTTTGAAACCCATTTACCTGTTTCTCCATCAGATATGTTGCTTCTAACGCCAATAACGTTTTGGTCATTCCTTACACCAACGTCTGTCTTCTTTTCACTGTGAATTTGTCTTTTTTTCCCCAAATGGTGTTTGGCGACCTACACCGTGTTGACAACCAATGGGTTTTTGTGGAATGTGCCCAGGAATTGAACAGCTTGGTTCAACTGCCAGCTCAACTAAGCATGTTCAGTTCTTCAAGGTGAAATATCCCCGCTTGAAAAAGTGGCACAGATCCCATTCCACAATAGACCTGAGCACACACACTACCATAGTCTTTCATGCTTCTTTTGCGCATGGTATGCCCTGTGTGCATTTGTCGCTGTATGCCACGCGTTCCTTGTTGTTCGTTGGTGGGGGCAAGGGAACCGTCTTTTTGGCATTGTTCACTGGGGGGTTTGAGTGAACCGTTGCGCACCACTGATTACATTGCAAGGGGAGGGGTTGGGGTACATTTTCATTTCCCAACCCACAATCAAAATCAGCCATGAGGGCTACACCCCTGCGGCGCCTGCAGTGCGCTTGCGGCGCGCGTTAGGAATAATCCCGACAGCAAGGCAGGCAATTCAGTGTTATTGGATTCACTACTTTTTCACACCCCACCCCTTTGCACTATGCAATACATTTCTTTTTTGAGCCTCCCCCCCCCCCCCCCCACCCCCATTGACCCGTGTGTGTTGGGGCTTGGGGTTGAGGTGATGGGGAATGCTGGGCTATGTAGCCGTTCCGCCCACTGTCTATGGGTACCAAGTTTGCTTCCTCTACATTTTGGTGCATTTGAAGGGTTTGATAAAATAGTTTAGCCCGTGTGGTCATGCTCAAGAAGGCAGGGGTTATGTTGCTACTTGAGAAAGAAGGGGTTCCCCTTTGCTTCCCTATCATCAAACGTCCATGCTTTGAGCGCCAGATTCGCAAGACGAGGCGCAATACAAATGTTGTTCGTTGGTCAGTGAAGATCCTTCATTCGGAGCTCTTCCCCGGCTCAAGTGCGGTCCTTGTGCTGTTCACTGAGTGGGTTTTGTACAAGCAGGTACTCCAAATGGTCATGGAGTGGTGTTTTCTCCTTCTTGTACTTGTAGAAATAGTGCAAGTTTCACTGTTTCTACATTTTAAGAGGATTATTCCTGCCCTGCGGCACCTGCGGCGTGTAGGTGTAGCCCCCAATGCCTTCATGAGCGAATGCATGGTTGTATGGCCAGAATATGCATTGCTAGGGCAAGCGAAGGTGCTGGACGATCCTGACTAGGTGCCCGCGTGGCGCTGCTGTCAGCTGCTTTTGCAGCTGATGCCAACTGCTTTTATGAGCTTTCCCCGTCCTATCCAACAACCTCTCCCTTCATGCCACGCCTGGCATGCACACTCATATAAACCACAACACAAGTCTGCACCGCTGACCAAGAAGGGGATGGGTTGTTCCCATCCACATGCTGACAGGTGCAGAGAATGCGGTGTGTGTTGGAGTGGCTGGTGAGGGGCCCCCGGAGGCGCTGGGCAGGGGCAGCTGTTGGGGTCCCTTTGTAGTGTAGGGCCATAGGCTCCTGAAAGTGGCCGTGACACACCGCAGTAGGAGCGGCTGCGCGAACCCCAGACCAGGGGTAGCGCCTCCGTGTGCTTCCTTTGCCACCGTTTGCTGGCCTTCACCCTTTTC
This sequence comes from Eutreptiella sp. 'Long Island Sound 2002', assembly GCA_964036045.1. Classification (NCBI taxonomy): domain Eukaryota; phylum Euglenozoa; class Euglenophyceae; order Eutreptiales; family Eutreptiaceae; genus Eutreptiella; species Eutreptiella sp. 'Long Island Sound 2002'. The sequence goes on from OZ038381.1 coordinate 115,366,440, forward strand.
GTCACAGCACATTGTGGCGCTGTCAATGTTCAGGTGAGGCGTGTATGAGCGGGATGGACATAGTGTCTGCTGTATGCCTCCGTGCCCAAGATGGGCTTGTAGGCAACTGCGGTGTCAGTTCCCTCGTTGGCAAAACCTTCATGACAGTTGCAAGTTATTAAAAAAGCGGCAAAAGAAAACACACCTATGACCCCATGTGACACCTCATTCGCATGTTGGATATGACGCGAATTGCTTAGGTCAGATGCGAACGTGCCCATGTGTAAATATGTGTTGTTTGAGTGCCCATCATGGCAAACTCAGGCATCTATTTCTCCCCGTTTCAGCACAGCCATGTTTGTGTTTGTCTTCACATGGCTGATGTACGTCGCATGCTCCCTCACTTGGTCTATGGGGTGGGTGATGACATTCCTGTTCACGTTGTGGTTCATGCGGATTCTCTACCGTGACAATGCCCGGTCCAACCTACAGTTCGTCGCCCGCTGCTGCTCCGCCATTGTCATTGCATCCATGGGCACAATATTCATCATCTACATTAAACACGAGCCCCGGTCTCGCGACTCAATCCGCGCCATTGTGCTCTCGTCTGTGGCAGGCTCAATGCTTGGCTTCCTTTCTGCCATCCTGTACATGGGTGCGTACTACGATCAGAACCAGTTTACTGGGAAGCGTGTGTGGCCGGCACTGCGGCAGAGCTGCTTGTGGTCCATCTGCCATAAGTACTTCTGCCTTAAGATCTGCTTTGAAGACCGCGGCGTCATTGTGAACGCACTGCGCATGCCCTGCAAAGGTAAAACCCACACTTTGATTTTTGGGTACCCTCCCCCTTGCAATCCCCCCCCCCCCCCGGTGCGAGGGGAGACCATCGCTTCACTGTTTTGCTAGGCTATATCTATTGCGGTAGCTTGTGTTCCCCATCTGTCACACGCACACTCTTGCAGTGCTTTCCCATTACTTCAAATCTGTCAGCTGTGTGTATTCTGTGATGTTCTCTCTCCAAAGGCGGTGTACAGGGTGTCATGTCCCTTTTTCAGACCCAAGATGTTTTCTCCCAGTGACCGTGTGTGATACCACTTCCGCACTCTTGGTGCACATGTGTTGGCCATGGCGGCGGCTGATGGTCACTTGGATCTGGGATGCTTGGGAGCGAATTTCTGATGAAAAAATTCTGCGTGCCACTGAGACAGTATTCTCGTACTCAGAAGCTTTTTACCGTTCCTTTGGACCCCCAATAACATTCGTGTTACATGTGTCATGTTGGCAGAGCATCAATGCAAAACTCGCTTCACCTGTGTTCTGTTTGCTTGCATCAGTGGAGCGTACCGCAGTTTGCCCTGAAATACCCTTGCAATCTCCCCCCCCCCCCTTGGGGGGGTTGACCGTCACCGTGACGGTCTCCCCCCTCCCCCCAGGGGGGGGGAGACCGGGGGACATTTCAAGGGGGAGGCAGGGTATATCCGTGTGTGGAGGGTGCACCCTCTGACCAAAATTGCTCTCCCCTTGACAGTTTGCCAATTTTCTGCCCCAATGAGCAGTGATAAGCGCCGAGGCGCACCAACGTTGTGAGGACCAAGTGTGTCCATAAACAGTGTCCCCTGGGTTGGCCGGCTTGTGTTTTCTTGCCCTTATCCCCCACCACCCGTCGAGATACTTGGTACAGGTGCCCCCGGACACAGCAGGAAGTCTGTGTACTCCATCACGGGGGTGGCCCGACAAGGCACACAAAACGCTTTCGCCCTGGCAATGCTGCATTTGATGGGTTGGGCAATGGAGCTCGCCGCCCCGACGTAGGATATCGTGCGGAGGCGTCCTTGGACTGGGCCCCGGACCGTCCTCAGGGGACACGCTCCTGCCACGCTTGAAGCTTTTTGGAGCATTTGGCCGCTTAAGGTTACGCACATGCATGTGCCTCATCTTTTCAGGCACACCGGAAACGGACACCAACACGCGGATCGAGTTGCCGTTCGGGCGGGAAGGGGATGACGTATCCCCGCAGCGGCTCCCCGGCATCTGGGCCATCCATCCACATGGGCTCCTCAACGTGGCCCCCATTTTCGGGTTTGGGGCGTATGGGCCAGCCCCTGATCCTGTGATCAAGGACATTGTTTTAGGGGCCACGTCGGTACTCTTTGCAATCCCGGCCGTGCGCGACGTGTCGTTATGGCTGGGAGCCATTGACGTCAATCGCGACACCCTCCGGCATCAGCTCACAGAGGGCCGGTCAGTGCTGCTGCTGCCAGGGGGACTGCAGGAGTTCATTCTCAACTCGCGATCCTGCCTGAACATTTACACAAAGCACACCGGGTTTGCCTCGCACAGAGAAAGGGCGGCAGAGAAGGCAGGTGGGATGGAAGGAGGGCAGTCAGTAGGTCAGGATTGGGTTGGACTGCACGATGTCGTTTTTGGCCGGTGTTACCTGTTCCTCCATGGGCTGCTTGCACCCTGGTAGCATGTGTGCCTGTCAAGCTACCCCACCCCAATCAATTTTGCGCTCTTGGCTGGACAGTGTAGGCTCCATCAAGAATATAGAAATGATCACACTAGGTGCACAAGGTCGACTCATCCCAGATACCTTGTGCTGATGCAGAGCATAATTATCCCCACAATGTTTGGGGTGCTTCACAATCTTGCTGTGTGTGGCGAAAAGCCCCAGCCAAGGCTCACTGGGAGCCGGTGATGATGCTCAGCCAGGTTGGCTGCAAGAACGATGCCAGGTTGGCTGCAAGAACGATGCGCACATGTGAATTGAGAGCTCTCCCACAACGGTGATGGCCCTCATGCAGCAATGACCATCAGCAGGTCTGTTTTGCCAACCTATGCTTTTGGCTGCAGAATGTGGAACTCCTCAGGGATGTTGAAGCAGCCAGACTATGACAATTATCCCGAAATGTGAATTGACTGCAGGTCATCTGAGTGGAACAATGGCCCTCAGCATGTCTGCCTCTGCCATCTTGCTAAAGTGTGTAGTTTATTCAAACATGCGATGAATTAGTTAGTGGGGTGGCATCCAGCCCCAGGGCCACCACCATCGTGAGAGGGCCATTTCTGATTTCACATGTGGGGATAGAGGTCAGTGCTCCACCAGGCTGCGTGATGTGCTAAGCAGGCAAACCAATTGCTGCCTGGACACAGGTCAGTTAAGACAGAGTGTGCCCAAGCTACTACAGGTGCAGCTCGAATTGAGGAAACAGAAATGGCTAGGACGTTGGTGCAAAGGGGTGACGTCCATTAGCAAACACCACCATTTTGAATGCTGCTTGGGGCGTCATGCGCATGCGCACAAACACAGGCACCGGCCATACCCACACAGAGTGTGTGCACACAGACATGTAGGGGTGAGTGAAGATGCAAGGCTACATGGAGCACTGCATGGCACACACCAGCTACCACCCTGCCCTCGTGCTCAGTCAAGCAGCAGGGGGTCCAGCATTGCTGCTCTGCAGGGGGCACCAAAGGATATGCATGGTAGATACCAGGAGCTGAGACGCTACGCCACAACGTTGGGCTTTTCATTTTCCCGCACGTCCTCCCCCCCCCCCCGTGGTCATGGATATGTGGGCCAGCAGAAACAAGCTGGAGCCATGGCAGGTCTGCCAGATCCGCAGGAATGCCAAACCCTTTTCATTGACCCATCAAAATGTCGGAACCAGATGTGGCTCAATCCATGAGGTGACAAAGTGTGTTGCATGCTACCATAACAAATATAGGCTGGGCTTGGGGAGCGACAACCATTCAAGCTTGGGCTGTAGTTGGAGAATGGGTAGGGTGAGCCCCCAGCTACTAACCCATAAGGTGATACCATACACATTCGCAAGTTCCTTGCTGCCCTCTTTTGTCGGGAAATATGCCCTGGCGGGGTATATTGGGAGCGGTAGGATCATCTGCTGCAGCTGTACTGTCTTTGGAAGAGACAGTGGTAGCATTGTTGTGAACTGTGCATGCACAAGCGCTTGTGCCGGGTGTGGTGCATATGTCTCCTCTGCTGTGACCTCACCAAAAAGCTTTTTGAGGTATTTGACCTTTGTTCTGATCACGATCCGTGTCGCAGCTAGCTTCGTTTGTTGTTGGATAGACCAGTATCTTTTTAGCAAGAAGACTGACTCGTCCAAATTGATCTTCAGCCCCACAAATCTTTCATATGTTTTCAATACTTGCATTTTGGAGGGGGTGTTTTCAATATTTCCTCTTCTACCAGGGGAGGCTGGTCGGGGTCGGGGGGCATCATGTTTCCTTCTCAGACCCAACCCCGTCACCCAACATCCATGGTGTTTTCCCAATGTCCATCCCCTCGCACAATGTGTGCGCTACCTGAGGTGATGGGCGGGGATCGGTCTTGTGGTAGGTGATGTGGGTTTGGACTACCCATCCCCTTGGGCACATACCCTTTTTTAGGCACGTCAGCGAAAGCCTTTCCAATCCTCCCCAAACAGGTTTCTATTGTCCCACCAAATGTAGACCAGCTGCAGAGGCCGGGTTTTCGATACTCTGTCCTTTACTATATAATTATGAAGAAGAGTTCTTCTTGCTCGAAACTCACAAGGGCAAGCATCACACGCATATCCTAGCTCACACCACAGCTTCAAGCCACACTATTGCCCACATGGGTCCCCACATATCAGTCTCAAATGCGGCAAACATGCCCCCCCCCCCCCCCAAGAATCCTCGGCTATTATTTTGGGGAGGGTGGAACACTGCAAAGATGCAGCACTGCCTAATCCACCAACAACCCCCGGATTGCAGGCAAACCCTAGAAGTGTAGCAAGCCCCGACCAAACTGTCAATGCCACCAAAACACCTCACCTACATACAAACATTACTATGGAAGAAATTTCTAGTGGGACTCATTGTGGCAAACAGGCTCCCACACAACATCCCCTGCCCCGTTGATGGGAAGAGGGAGGATGTAGCACATGCAATCTGCGACCGTCGCTTTCATGTACCTTGCCTCCCAATGTATGGGCCCGGCGATTCTCGGCGATACACGAAGCATGACCCCAAGGTCATTCTCTGCGAAGTGTGTGCACTCTACCTACAGACACCCCTGAGACTGAACTGCGGGACAGCAATCACGGCAAAAAATTTGTGCAATCTAGTCAAGTTCCATGCCTCTCCCAGTGGATGAGCATACCGGCAAGACCGTATGAACACTTGACAGGGGCACTCCCCAAAATAGAGGTCACCTTGCTGCACTCTGCACTGCAATCATTAAAGGAGACAGGGAAACTTCAACACCCACGTAGCAATGGCTCCGTCCAACGATACCCTCCCAAATTGCAATAGACCCAAGCCCATGAGGGAAAAGAAACACATTCACGGAGCTGCTGTAGCAACATAATCACAACGCATCATTCCTAATTATGAACAGGGATGTTGGGAGGTGGCATACACGGAAGGCTCTTCGTAAAAACACTCACACCGTGGCATGTTGGGGGGTTACAGGTTTTCTACGGGGACCATACGGAAACGGCCAAGCCCCTCCCTGTCAATGGAAGACGAACTAACAACCAAGGAGAGCTCCCTAAGGCACTCTATGCCATTCACACGAGCAACCCTACAAAATGAACAGTCATCCGCTCCGACTTGGAGCTAGTGGTCATGGGCGCCACCGGAAAAGCCAGCAATTGGCACTGTTATGACTCAAAAGGGTTGAGGGCCCTGTGGGATATGTGGACCTGTGGGAACAACTCCTCTGGGAAATTGAACCGGCAGGCCCAAATGTGCGATCACCCGTGGGCAACCGAGGCAACACAAAAGCGGATACGCTTCAGTTATTGGACGTAAGACGTCACCGTTCCTTCAGGGCCGGCCCACTGTAACGCGGACATGCACATCACAAAGCTGGGAAGATGACAACGATGCGGAGTTAGACCTAGAAGAGGCCCTTCAAAGGTCCCCAGAAGAGAGAGGGGGGGAAGGGGATAGACTTCTCATGCCCCCCCCCCTCCCCCACAACCCCCAGCCATCTTGCCGGCACGCCCGATGGGCTTATCTCGCACGACCCCTGATCGCACAAGCACCACTCCTGTGCTGGATGTGGAGCATTGCACACCGGCTTCCGAGCAACCAGGGGTTTCAATGAGTGGTGGAATTTCAGCCACCTAATAGTGCTCAAGGGCCGTTCCTTGCTTCCCACGCGACCATCCACCCACCCGTGGCACAATACAAGGGCTTTTTATTGACCCCAACACATCACCACCCCCGCACAGAGTTGATGCAAGCAATGATGATGAATGCCTTGCGCCACTGTCACAAGACACAACGTCCACAGCGACATTCAACACAGAAGGCTCGCGCTGCTGCACCCCAATTGCGCACACACATCACCTACCTTCTTCCAATGCCTGGTGTCCTATACATTCACCGCAATATGTGTGGATGTGTGTTTTGACTAGCAATTTTCCACTGGGGGTTTTCAATCCCAAGGCCCACCTTTACAACTATGGTTGGTGGCAGCGACCAGGGTGGTTGACTTGTGACCTAAACCCCGTACTCCCTGTGACCCGGTTCTAGCCAAATAAAAGGGGTGTGGCTGAATGGGTCCAGCACAAGCAAGCACCCCGGCCAAATGATAGGAAGCCACATGGAACACAAGCAATAAGCCACGGCCCAACACAAACCGTTGGTAGAACCGCGGGCGCTAAAGCCCACAAGTTGGAGACTACTACCTACTTTTACCCCACTAATTGAGATGAGGCAACACAATGGACTGGATATCCTGACAGCTTAGATCAAACAATGAAACTGGTGTTGCAATGAAGGGCAAGTGCGGCCAAAGCTAAGTGGCGGGTCCACACCTCACATTTTTATAGCCCCCAAAATGATGCTTCCACACACACACACACACACAAACGACATTTGGTTGCCAACCAAGCGTTGTGTCCACCACTAGTTGGCAGAGCGCCGTATGAAAGTGTCACGGTGGTCTTGTGTGCTAGGGGCGTCCCTGGACTTGACAGGACTCATCGCCCGGTCCGCTGTTGTTGAGCCTGTTGTTAAGTCCTTCGAATCACCAAGGCCACATCTCATGACACTCAGCAGCTTTGAGAGGGCACACGCTTCACCCCTGGTGCACACCCCAACGTCCTCAATATACCCTACTGCGGCGAGGTCGTTGGCGCAGAAGCCAGCTTGTTCTATTTACTTGCGTGTGGCTCGATTAGTCACACCGAGTCCCGTTTCCTCAATCTGTCCCCGCATAGCCAAGTCGATGACACCGAGCCCCCCTATGCTGCCCTTGCTAGTGTGCTCACCCTTGGTGGGGTTGCTCACACCCACACGGCATTGGTACGCACACCCGGATTGGGCGGCATTGGTGCGCAACAATGACACTTAGGGAGGGCACGGGATATGGCACCAGACTCTACCTCATCCGTGCAGCCAGCCAATCAAAAGAGAGCCTGGTGCCCATTCGACTACTCTATAGCGCATTTCTATGTTTTTTTCTGTGGCACACTACCTAGTTGAGCACGCAATTTGCTGCTCAAGGCTGCGTTGCTGCTCCCAAATTCTCTTCCACCCCCCTATGTGGATCATTGTGCTCGTGGATGCCCTCCTAGCGAGCTTGGATGAACACTGAACTCATGGTTTCGCTCATGTATTTTAGGGAACGTAGGAATGTTGAACCTCGTTGTTGGAGGGGGCAAGGAGGTGGTTACATCTCCGACCAACAGCGCCAGGTTAGTCATTTCACCGCCGCGCGCACAGGTGCAAGCTTGTCCTTGCGGACCCTTGGGAAGGCCGAGGGGCATGCAGGTGGGGCTGCAGGGCGCATTAGTGGTGCTTGGAATGCGCATACTTTTGAGGTTGTGGTGGTAGAGAGGAACGGCTACTCGGGCGGTGACAAAATACATTGATGCACTGCAAACGGAGCTGTAGGCGGGGTGTATCATAGCGAGCGCTATTACTTTCGTTGAACATTTCCGAGTTCGGCACACACACACACACACACACACACACACTAGGACAACGGTAACGTTTGGCAGAAACCGGCCCTATATGACCCGCAACTGAAAAATGACATGTTTTCAACCCCCCCCCAAAAAAAAAACGCTATAGTTTTGCACATGCAACCTCACCGTCAAAACTTATGCCCAAAGGGTACTATATCAACAGAAAGTGTTACACCCCCAGAAAAAAACAGGCACCAGAAACAGAGAAAAAGTTCCGCAGTCCGTATCCTAAGGATGTACTGTACATCAATGACATGTCACACCACTGATCGATGTCTTTTTGTGTTTGTTGCCGCCCGTGGCATTGCCTCCGTGGCTTTGCCCCACTAAAACTCTGAAGAACATGATACATGTCGTTGCGGAATTTCACAACAACACACCGTCACTTGTAAGCTTTCTCCAACCTCGGTGTGTCTCGTATGGTTGCAACATTCTGCATTGAGACATTAGGGTTTATGTATACTTTTATGAAGGGGCAAAATGTGGTATGACGAAACATCGCAAGTGCACCTGATGCATGATGGCTAAATTACGAACTCCAAGTGATGCGTCCCTACGAAATTCTCCAACGACACAAATAAATCTCTTCCAACCCGAAAGGTTAATATGTGTCGTTGCAAATTTTCGCAACGCCACAGCACATGTCGTTGCGAAATTTCACAAACATAGTATGTCGCTGCGAGATTTCGCAACGATATACTGTGTGTCACTGCGAAATCTCGCAACGACACACCCTGCGCTGTTGCGGAATTTCACATTGAGACATCTCTCATACGTCTCCACATGTATTAAGGTGTGCAATACAAGTTCCTTGTACCAGAAACATAAGCAAATATCTTGTCCTCATCACCAAAGTGTGTAGAAGATTGTAGTAATACAGTAGCACTCCCAAACACAGTGTGCCGTTGCGACTTTTTGCAGCCTCACCCAGTCTGCCCTTGCGAAATTTCGCAACGAAACACACGATGGCGTTACAAAATTGAGCAACGACACAAATCTCTCATCACATATCGTCATTTATGATATGCAATCCCAGTTTTCTCTCACAGAAAAATAAGCAAGGGCTTCTTCCTCATCAGTGAAGTCCATTGAAGAGTCAATTGTAGTAACAACGTAACAAATGAAACATGTGAAGAGGCTTCTAGAACGAACGCAATCCGCAATTGGAATCTAAATACGACGATATCAATTACAAGGTGATGCATCCAAGACATCAAACAGCTTACCTTGCATCCGGTTTATATGTACTTTGCATTATTAGTTCACAATGCCATGCCGATCACACCAAACGAACATTAGGTACAGCAACAAGGACCATAAAGTATGGAAGTACTATACAACTCTGTTTTTGAAAAAATTTCCTCATGGATGAATATGCCCGTTTTTTGTCTCTCCACCTTGGACAGCATGTTTGCGCAAATGGGCTCGAAATTTTGCGAGATGCTGTACGTTGTTGTCCGTGGCTGATGTTTGTTCAATTCCGCACAGACCTCCAATATGTGCGACTTAACATTCACTCTTTTGAGGACTTGTGGAGCGCACTGCTTGAACGAGCACACCCCAGATGGTTGAACACTTCCACGCAACAAGTGTTTCACATCTGGAGGGTATTGCACAACCGTGGCAGGTCCTGCAATCAACGGAATACAATTGTCAAGATCAGGATGTTGTTTGTTGGCATGTGGAGGTATGGTGCACGCACAAGAGACAACACATGCATCCCAATTTCCTGCCATTATTGCACGGGCATGGGAATGGATGTCGAATCACCAAGTTGCTCTGCCGATAGAAGATTACAAACGTGCTCGCCGGTCACTGGATCCCGCTGGAGTAGACATTACATTGGACTCGACTGTACAGCAATTGCAATTGTTACGATCACCAAACCTCCACGACTGCCAACATATGGTGGTCATCCAGTGCTCTACAAAATGTTGTCTAAGGTCGGAACCAGTGCCGCGGAGGTTGTTGTGCGTCTGCAACGGGGGTCTAGGCGTCGGTTAGGGCAGTTTTAAGGGTTGGAAACCACCAAAAGTGGGTGGTTGCGGGTGGATTAGGTGCGCTCGGAATCACTTTTTGAGCCAGGTAGCCCAAGGTATGGTCGGTCTTCGGTTTGGGGCTATCGGCGGCTACTGTGCACGAAGTCTGGGATTTTGGGGGCCTTTCGGGGGCGGTTCGCGGACATTTTGTGGAGTTAGAGGGGCTTCCATATCATAACAACGGGGGACGGAAGGATGCACGAGGTCTTGCTAATGGCGTTTTTTTTGATTGCTTGAAACACGGAGGTTACGTCGGATGCTGGCGGTTTTATACCAACAAGGCAATGGTCGCGGCAGCAGGGGTTTGAGGCAGAGGCAGAGGCAGAGTTAGAGCGACCAGAGAAGGTACATGCCGCGGACTAGCCACAAGCACAGCCACAGCGACCAGAGAAGGGAGATGCCGTGAATCAAGCACAAGCATAGGCACATGGACATGCCGCGGATCAGCTAGAAGCAGAGAGGGTAGCACAAGTATCCACAAAATTGACGCAAAAGCTTTTGAGCGCACCAAGCCCCCCAAAAGATCGGCCCCTTGAGCCAAGAAGGCAAGGGCCAGCCCGCCATGAAGAAGGTGCCGCACACCCGCGTCCTCACCATTGGTGTTGGAGTCGACACAGAGTAGTCGGAGTCAGAGGTTGGCGGAATTGCCAGCCGAGTGCAAGAATCTAGGCCACACTATCAACATGTTTTCCGACAAGGCGAGAGAGCACAAACAGAGAGGGAGACAGAGAGAAACAACAAGGGCGGAGAAACATTCCCTAAATGCGTGGAGAGGACCGGAAGCTCTTCAATGAGTTGATGCACACGCACAAGAGGACGATTGCGAACAGCGACGACGAGGCCTGGATCGAGGACGTAGGATTATGAGCATTGGGTCTTTTTGAGTCCATTTTCGCAGCCTCTCAACGATGCCCCGGCACCCCCCCACTGACATGTGGCTTCCCTCGGGGACCAATGAGGGGGCGATTACACGTGCATCTATGCGCCATGCAAAGTTTTATTCCATACTTCGACAGTCCGTCTATACCATGACCGAGGGATGAGGGTGTGCCAATTGCATGATGGGCTAACCCTTTGGCCTTGGTGGCCGTGAACCGGGGCCGTTAAACTTGTGCTACCAAGGGGAAAAAAGGTTCTTGGATTGCGAGCACCAGCGGACCAAGACCTTGGGAACTAGGTGTACGGAGCAGGTGTCCACCATGTGTGCCCCGTCGTAGGCGCAGTGTAACGGTCAACTTCAAATTGCCAGGACCCGACCTAATAAAGGAAGCTGCTACACAGGCTGCAAGGGACGTTGTAGCCGGCAAGCTGGCTGCCTGCAGGGCGCACCGGCCGCATGCCTAATTTTCCAATCGCGCACCCTAGCCCACGTGATGAAGGGCCCCTCCGCCCTTCCAAGCCTAGCCGCCACTTGTTTGTGCTTGTTTGTGGTGGTTGTGGACCGGGAGGGCGAGGAGGCGTGGATCGTCGATCCGCTACTCTTGCAGCTGGCGGAGGACATGGCGGTCGGCTTTCAGCGTGCCGTCTTTATCGTGCATTTCGTGGAAAAGGGCTACACGCAGAAGGTGGTGCAGCGGCAACAATGCTCGTACCTGGTCGTTAAAGCCGCCAGCTCCTTCATCTACAGTCCCACGGACGACTGAGGATTCCCCAACCCGGCGACCTCTTCGACAAGAACACGATTGAACAGCACAGGGAAGAGTAGCGTTCCACTCTAGAATGCGTCTAGGAATGGAGCCAAATCAAAGCGAAGCCTCGGTCAAGGGCACGTGTGCTGTACATCCCCAAGCGCCCCTACATCGTCATCCATGTCGAGGCAACACAACAATAGGGACTGTTGTCCCAACGAGTAAACATCGCTTCGCAAGGAGGCCATGATGGCGGCCTTGGCAAGGCGTAGTGGACGTGCCCATGACGTGATGAAGAGAGTGGCAGCCGACCCGGAACCCGTGGTGAGGCCGACAGACGCAGCCATGGAAATGATTTACTGCAGCACCACTCGTGTGCAAAAGCTCCTTGGATCGGTGCGCCCAAGTCAAAAGTGGAGCAAGACCTGGATGCATTTGGTGGTGAAGAGGCAGTGGGTGGTGTTGCTCGTCAATGAGACGGAAAGTGACGTGGCCATGTACGTGAAGCCACCTGGGTGACCAAGGAAAAACACGCCCGAACAGAGCAAGCAAGAAGCAAAGAAACAGACCAAGCAAGCAAGCAAGGTACACAAGAGAAAGTAGGAAAGTACGGAGGAAGAAGAAGAGCATGAACGGCACAAGCCTAGGAAAGAAGAAAGCGCAAAAGAGGAAGAGGAGGTAAAAGATACGAAGAGAGCAAAATCGGATGGAGGACAGGGACAGAGGTCATCGCACCACGGCACTGGGCGCTGCTCTGTGCCATGGGTCGTAGATTTGGCGTTGGTTCATGCAGCCTGCCATTGTCTGGTTTGGACGACAAGCACTACACACAACCCCCCTCCCCCGTCCCGGGCTCCGCCACCTAAACAAAAATTCATTGAATGCCGTGGATTTTTGTGCAGCCTGCCCCGGCTACCACGGCCACGCGTGGCCAATCACATGCCCCCGATCGCGGGGCAGACTCATGGAGCGCGTGGTTCCCAACCCCCTAGCCCACCGCCATTCCCCTTGCCCCCTTCCCTCCGGTCCCTCTATCCACCATCTTCCCTGTTGCCTCCCCTTCTCGCTGCCCCCCATGTCGCCTCCCTTCCTCCATGTTGTGGGTCACGGTCACTTGGCATGTTTGCTTCCTTGTCTGTACCTTGTGGTTGTTGGCCAGCTCTATCGTGTGCAGTAGTTGGTCATACTGCACAAGCACACTGTTCTCCTCCTCCCTCCTCCCCACCCACCTCGGGTTACCTGGTGATCCGTGTGGCTGCCACAGTTAGGCCCAAAGGGTCCTTCGCACATCGCCAGTGCGGCGCCCTTGCATCGCACATGCACCGCCCTTGCATCGCCCCCGCATCACCCTTGCATAGCCCGCTTCCAATCAACTGCCGACTCCCATCGGCTTCCCTTTTCCCCTTTTTCCGCTTCTCTTGCTTCTCTGCTGCTTCTCCGTTTCCCATCTGCACCCCTATCCTCACAGTCTACGTCCAGCAGCCCCAGCAATGAGGCCACCCCATGGCACACGTCGCCCCGGAGTGCCCTTTGGCACATGGAAGTTTAGCCGCATGTGTAAAGTAACCACTGCTTTCCTTCATTTGGCCGCTTTCAGCTGGTTCTAGGGCGGTTTTGGGCAAAATAAGGCTGATCTTGGCCCTAAATTGCAGGTTTTGAAATGGAGGTCCGGCACTTGCGACACCCGTTCTTAGCCGCCACTGTTGAGTCTGTGGCTCATACTTTATGTGGTTGTCCGTCACACCCATAGGTAGCATCCATCGAAATCTTGGCCGAATCTGAAGCACCACGACGGAGCTCTGGTTTTTGCCCATTTAGCGTGTGCTTGCTGCTTGCTTGCTCGCTGCTGCCTGCTGCTTGCTAAACCTAGTGGGTCCACCCTAGACAATAAAGAGGGTTATAGAACCGAGAGTCGTTCCACCAGCTCGATGACCACGCCATAACCCTAACCCTAACCCTAACATTTGCAGCGAACCGGTTCAGCCAAGCCAGTCATGTTGATTAGTCCGAACAGGAACCCCCTAATTTCGTTCATAGCTGCTTTTGGCACATCATCGCTCTCCATTTTGGACCCCAACAACAACGCTGACCCAACCCCAGGGTTAGAGCTGGGGCCAGGGTTAGGGCTTAGGTGAGGGTTAGGGACAAGGCTAGGGTTCGGGTTACAGGGAGTATCTGTGCCGTGCGCTACTTTTCCAACGTGTTTATCCGTAAGCGGCTAGCTTTGAAACATCTCGCAAAATGCACCATAAGGAGACATAACCCTTGGGTACCACATGCCGTGGCCCAACTCCAAGGGTAGGATCTTCAAAGAGCAACCAACGGCATTTCTATAACGCCTAGTCTTGCACGATCTAGCGCTCATCGCATGGACGGTGTGATGGAACAATTTAGTGCAACTCAAGAGTACCAAGGAATAGGCTCAAAACCCCTAGACAAGGGACCCCCAGGTTATAAATTGCAGCCGCTTGGTAAGGCCAGACGGCTAAAGCTTCGTGCTACGCGCGTGCCGCGCCACGTGGTCCCCCTTATGGCTAGGGCTAGGCTTAGGGCTAGGGCTAGGGGTAGGGGTACGTGCACGTCTTGGATTACGACGAGGCTGAGGGTTGGGGAGGGTGCTAGGGTCAAGTTTGGGTGTTTCAAGACAACACTAGGGTGCAAAGTGGACAAAATTTTCTTCTCGGCGTCCTTTGTGCCGATGGAGCGTCGGGTGCATTAGGCGCCCATGGACTCCCAAGGGCGGCACCTATGGCAACTGAATGCTTGCGAGACACCCTGCAAGGAGTGCGGGGGGGCTTGGCGTACTAGGACTGGCGGAATCGCCCCCGCCAGGGCAAACTATCCGTGTGTGCATTTGCGTGCTTGTGTCCCTCTCCATCACTTACAAACACCCCCTTGTCTAGCGGACGTTTAGATAGTCATTGACACCCACTCTCCCCGCTCACACAACGGTCGGACCAGTTTGACTAAGTATGTCATTGAGCACCTATGGGCGAGGCGTGACCACAAAAGAATGGAGCATTGATGGAATGTTCTAGTAGAACAACGCGCTTCACATGCCGTCATATGGCCTCAACTCCAGTCCCAATGATGCAACTATATTCCTTTTGATTGATTGAACTGTCCACTCTTTAATCAAAGGAGGTGCAAAGGAGAACACAATCCCCTCCCCCTTGGAAGGCCTATCAAATAGGTCTATCACCCCCTCAATGTACGATGTGCAAAAGCTGCCCGACACCTAGCAATACGATGTCTCCTGCTCGGAGCACCCCTTGCCACGATGGAGTTGGACACTACCCGCCGCTTGTATTATTGTATTCGAGACTTCACATGATGAAGCACACAAAGGGATGTCTAATACTGTTTCACCCATGTCGGCTGTGTGCAGCATTGCTTTTTGGAATACCGAAAAGGCCGCTAACGAGGGTCACTATATGGGGCCGTGTTTCCGTAGGCAACAGGTGCCAAGCAGAGGGCGTTAGCTGCAACCATAGCTCCGGAGCCCGGTCCCATCACCACTCTCGCAGTGCCCAAAGATCCGTCAATAGTAAAATAAACACAAACAAGGCAACGAATGTGTACACAACACAAAGTCGTCTACTGTTCCTGTATCAAAAACCTCCTTGCCCAACTTTTGTTGTCAATCAGAATAGGGCAATCCCGATTTCTAACACCAATCACGGCATATATCGCCATGTTTGCAATGATCCACTTCCTCCGTGGGAAAGAAATACAACACTATGTGGTGAATCACCGGATATGCACAAGCTGCACTTTTTTTGTTGGAAATAGCGGCAACGGCATCATAAACTAGGCTTTCTCTTGTAGCTTGCCCAATAATCTGGGGTGTTGCCCACACACTGTTGGGTCCCCCAACCATGTACCTACATACTTAACCTTGGGCGCTCCTACCGAACCCAAAAACCCTGTTACCTCGTTTGGCTGTTTGATGTTCAAGAGTACCATTTCACATTTTGTAAGTTTCAACTAGTAACATGACATCTCTTGTTACTTATCAAGTACTTTTTGTGTAGGTGGCAAGGAACGATGCACTTCCTAGAAAATGACTAGTAGAAACAACATCGTGTCCTCTACATACAAATAACGTTGTGCTTGCAGCCAACACGCTTCGATTTTATACCAATCCGGCTTTCAATAGCGAAAATATAGTGGGGAACGGGTGTCCCCTTGTTTAATCGCCAAGTCGAGATGGAGGGTGGGGGATGCCAGCTAGTTACCCACAAGAAAACTCACTGTTCCTCGCAAAAATTGTTTCAATCCCTACACCCAAGCCCCAGGCTGTTCCAATTCAATTGAAAACACTGACGTTAAGTCATGGTCGGTACCGTCAAATGCCTTTCGAAAATCTATGCTCAACAACAAACCCTGATATATTCCTCTCCAAACCACTTGAATTGTTATGAGGTGTGAATCCATGCACGTATTCCGCATGAAGCCTTTTGGTTCTAGAGGCACTAGACTCTCTACAAGATTGCCGAGCGCTAATGCCAAGACCCTCGTCAGGCACTTAATCTTAAAACCCAGGAGGGTGACATTGCGGAGGTGGTCTACCACAATTCGTCCCGCACATCCTCAGGGTTTCATCCGGTCATGCCTTCCATGCAGCCACTCATCGACATCCTTGTACGCTACACACGTTTAATAATATCATGCAGACATAGAGAAAGTGCCGTTTTACAGCCTTCGTAGAATGCACCTATGAAGCTGTCGAACCACGGAGCAGACGAGGGATCTACATCGGTGAGTACCCAGTTTGCCACTCCTATCATTGGTTGGTGCCAATTTTTGGACTCTACTCCCTTCCATCGGCATGGTAAGTCCGCAAAGTGATGCTTACAATGTTGTATGGTCGTTCATGTTATCTTCATTGTGGTCGGCCAACAGTGCAACAGCTCATGGGCTACGGTGTGACTCTGTTTGGATAATTCGGGCATTTTCGCCTCCCATGAGGGTACATTTGCCCGGTACGCGCACGGCGCGCACAACATCCAAAGAAATGTTCCAGCCATCTATCACAATGCTTGACCCCCAAACATCACCCCCTCCTGTGGCCCAGGAACGCTACGCACAAGCACATGGTATAAATGTCAGCAATCAAATGACTTCCCATTTTTTCTCCCAACAAATGGGACAATCACATGCACCCCACCCTTGTAGGCCCCATCATGGCCACCGACCTCAAAATGAAAGAATCCCCCTCGTTTGCGTGACGGATCAGTCAAATGGCCACACCGAGAAGGGGATTGCTTAACCACTACTCCAGGGGCCACACCAAAGTGTGGGAATACTTTGCCTGGCGCGTGCGCGGCGCGCTAACGTCCTCTCCATCCCTTCATCTTCTCTTGCCCCATTTGCTTTCGGAAAATGCCTGAGCCTTGCTCGGGATTGTGAAAAACTTTATCGATGTCCTTTAACGCCGTCTCCGCCAAAGCGCTCAAGCAATGTGGAGCAGACACTACAAGCGCCTTCTTCGCGTCTGCAAAATACCCTCATACCATCAACATATCTTTTTTTTAACAGTGATTGCCAGCTCTCTTGCCGCATCTAAGACCAACTCCCACCATATCACCCCCTAACCCCCCCTCAAAACGTGATAAATGCTCCTTGTTACCCTGTACAAACCCATATTGCCCCAGTAGGTAAAAGGTGAAAGCATAGAATGCACAAACATCATCCAAGAACCTGAACTCAAACGCCGTTTGGAAGTCACTTATCTAGTTATTCACAAGTTGCTTGATGTAGTTGTCGACCTAAGCTATCCCACCCCCATTGGTTCCCCACTCTTGCTATCACTTGTCCTGGGGAATCTATCCAAACTATATTGTTGCACACAAGGGTGTGATATCCAAGGCAAATTTTTATGCCCCAATCGGGGTTCAACTCCCAAGCTTGTTTCATACAGCAATGACCATGTGCTCATCCTTGGAAAGCCCTCCCGCTAGGACTTGTGTGTGTGTGTGTGTGTGTAGGATGGTTGAAACTTCTGGCACAAATGAATACCCACAGGCAGACCAAAACAAACGTTCGAAAAAGAATCCTCCAAAAACATATGCATTTCGGGGGGGGGGGGGGGGTAAACAAACGGTAGGCAATAAAAGGTGGTCCAAAACCAACGTCTTTTAGAAGACATCGAGGAAAATAAAAAGAAAACGGTCTAAACAATTACGTGAAAAAACGAAGAAACACGTTTCTAAAAGAAGAAAAAACCAAACAAAATCTCTTTTATTTCAAATCGCGTGCTTCGTTGTACTTCCTTCCATGGCGAGCATACGAAATACAGTAAATGATGATCAGCTACAACAGCAGTTCTGACATTATCACCACAGACAACCCACCACTATTTTGATAAGGTGTCCTTGCGAAATTACGCAACGACACGCAGTGTGTTGTTGCGAAATTTGGCAACGACACACTGCCTGCTGTTGCCAAATTTAGCAATGACACTGTGTACGTTCACTGTGTACCTCTAGTGATGGACGCACAACTATTCTAAAAAGGTTTGATTGCCAAATTTCGCAAGCACACGGAGTGTGTCGTTGGGAGATTGTGCAACAACAAAAACCCTCCAGCGGCCAAGGGCGGTGTAGGGCATGGGAACGGTGCGCAGACCCTAATCTTGCCATTGGAGACGTGGGCCGACTTAGTCCCAAGAGCAAACACCACGGTGTACTCTGACGTAACAGCGCGCCCAGAAGCAGACGAGGGAGACGGCATTGGCCTGGGCCTGGTCACCACGATGGGGAAGAAATGGTCGGGTGCTGCCAGACCCCCGGAGAAGTGGGTGAGCAACACGACCGCACAGCTTTAGGGAATCGCCGTGGGGCGACATGTCGCAGCCCACCTACACCAGATGGGCGCACAGGCTATGGAACAAGGGTATGACGCACAGGCAGCCGCTATGCTAGCAGAGGCGCGCCAAAGAGATAGAAGCACCCCAACAGGAAGTTGGCAGCGGCCCACCACGGAGTGAGCTCCCTAGTATCCGAGGGAAACTTGCGCAAGATGGGCAACAACCTGGCGGACGCCTAGGCCACAGACGCGGTGCGGCGCAGCGCACGCGGCGAGAGAGTGGCTGTGCCACTTCAGCTGCAGCCGACGTTCGAAGTGCGCCCCACGGTGGAAGGGGCAGCCAAGATGGAATGGCGCATCCATGCGCCACAGAAATGGAGACCGCCGCTGGCCATCCATCCGAGGATGGTGCAGCTTCTACGTGGGAACCCCGAAACAGGGATGGCGCTCGTGCCCCTACACCTTGGTGTGTGACACCCCACCCCGGAAGCGTGCCCTCGTTGCGAAAGGCATGAAGAGGTTACCTACCACCAGGTTCAGGTGCCCCTGTCATAGGCCCAGATGGCGTAGGGCCCTGCGGACTGTGGACCCCCCATGGCGACTCCACTTGGGGGCTACGTTGCGCGTTCTCAACGGAGTGCCGAGGAGCCGCACCTGTATCGTGGCCGTGGCCGGAAACACGTATGACTAGGCACCCGTACCGGACGACCATGTGTATGTGCTGCCGGTGATGCACGACGTTGAGTTCAAGCAGCGGGCGGCCACTGTGCGGTCTTTTGTGGCAGATGCACAACCACGTCAGTGGGAGGGGCATGGACAACTCCAAGCAAAAAAGGGCGAACTGCACAAAGCAGAGTGAAGGCCGTACAGAACAAAGGCTAACAAGAATCACATTGCACTCCCATGCCTTAGGTCGGGTGTGCACAGCGGCACGCCCCAGACCGCAGGCCGAGTGCCGACCAAAACCAAAACCAAAACCAAAGCCACCCCCCCCCCCCTTGCCCCTCCTAGAACCCCCCCTTCCCCCCAAAGGGGCCTCCGGCCAACAGTTAGTTGGGGGGGTAGTTGGCATCCAAAACCGAGGAGTCCGCCTCCCCCCCCCCCCGGTTGTTTGCCTAACAGTGGCAACACATGGTTTGTTAGTTGCGGCATTTCTGCATTCTGACTGGTTTGCAGCATTATGCACTGGCGGGTGGATGAGGTGCACTGGGGCCAGTCCAAGTCATTTTGACTCTCTAGAACACAGAGACCCTATCCCGAAGCTGTGAATCGGTGTGCCGGAGCAAGGTCAGGAAGCTGTGCATCAGTGTGCAAGTCGCTTGCCTGCCAACGAGGCCCTTTGTCTCATGGTTTCGCTGACGATTGGAAGCAATTTAGGCTGTCGAACCTCGCAGTTTGGGCATGAATTGAATTACTTGGGCGTCACACACACACACACACACACACACACACACACACACACAAACACACACACATGTCCTTCCAGGCCTTTCCAGGATGCTGAGCACATGGTCATTGCTGTATGATAGGAGCTTGGGGAGTTGACCCCCAATTTGGGCATGAAATTTGCCTTGGGCATCACACCCTTGTGTGCAGTAATGTAATTTTGATAGATTCACCCAAGAGAAGTGATAGCAAGAGTGGGAAACAGATAGGGGTGGGGGGCCTTAGGCCGACAGCTAAATCAACCAACCTGTGAAGGAATAGATAAGTGACTTGTAGACGCCCTCGAGTTCTGGTGCTTGGATGCTGTTTGTGCATTCTATTACTTCACTTTTTGCCACTGCTCAGGTTTGCCAGGCTGGCATTCGAAGAGCAGGTTCCCCTCATCCCGGCGTTGGCTCTTAATGAGAACCGGGTGACGTTTCAGTTGAACATCTTCAATGGCGTTCGCCGCTGGTTCCTATCCAAAATTGGCCATGCATTCCCCACGTTCTTCATCGGCCCATTCCCCGTCCCTATCACAATCCGCGTGGGGCTGCCTCTGAAGCCATCGGACTACTCATGCTGGGAGGAACTGCATGCTGCATACTACCGCCAGGTGCTGGACCTGGTCAACAGATACGAGGGCCTGCCATACAAGTTTCATTGATATATGGTCCAGCAGCGGCACTGCTCAGAACAATCTTCACCCTGCAGAGAGAGGGATAGAAGGATGCAAGCAGGCACTTAAGAGAGGGACGAGGGTCTAAGGGAAAGGAGCCACCCAAGGATGCATAGGTCGGGCTGCAATGCCTGAAGGATCTTTCAGGCGCCTGGTAAATCACGGCATTAAGTAGGATAGGCTTCTCTCCTTAGGATTTGATATCTCGTAAGGGTGGGAAGTAGCACGCGGAGGCTTTGGTATACCTCCGGAATCCCCCCTGCCCTCCCACTTGTTCTATGCCCCCCCCCCCCCCCACCTACGCCAACGGGTCGGTAGGCAATGAAAACTGGGTGCCAGTCCCCTCCCATCCCTCCCTCATGCAGGCGCTGGGGTGGCATGGGAACTCGCTTCAGCCAAGGGCGCACAGTGAGAGGGCAGAGAAGCAGCAGGTTTAAATGTGACGGTGGAGCCTCAATTGGTCTTGCCTTTTTGTATCGGGTGTGTGCAGCCCTCCAGTTCACATGGGTTACAGACCCTCAAAGACCTTTGGGATAGGCACCAAGTGACAGTGTGACCCGACCCAAACCGGCTAGCTGCCCCGCCTCCAACCGTTTGTGAAGTGGACCATTTATTTATCTTCAGTGACTCTTGTTGTGGGCCGTCGGATGGATGGCGAGCTCCCGGAGTGTATCATCCCTCCGAATCACACCCCTGCCCGCCCTCCTCGAACCCGGAATTTCTGAGACTCTTTTGGGCCCCCATACAACACAGCCAGAAGCCTCACCCAGTTGTTGAGTGTCCTGCAACGAGTGATCCCTTGACGAGGGGCTTTGCTCCGGCCACATCATATCGAATCGGTCCCGTAATGCCCCTTCCTTATCTTTTGCCCCCCCCACTTTATGGTTCACCCCCCCCCCCCCCTCCTCAACGGAGAGGCCATTCGGGTGTGGTGCCCTCTGGGCCCCATCGTCTACGCGGGCTGTAGCGCCGCAGCCAGTGTAGCCAGCACCGGTGGCACCCAGGGCAGGGAAGCACTCTTTGCGCCCTGGTGCCCCTCCACCTGCCCGCGGTACACCCTCGGCCGTGGGGAGCCGGACCCAGCCCGCGTGGCAGCACCACCTGTGCCGAAGGCAGTCAAGGAGTGCGGGTCTGACCCCAGTCGTGCCACGTACCACCACCTTCCCGTGCCAACAGGCAGTCGTGGAGTGGTTGGGTAGCATGTCCTTGTGACGTGGAGGTTGCGAGCCCAGGCCCACATCTCCCCCGGCGGGCTCAGAGTCAGGCTCTCCAGCCTCCCTGCCGGGGCCTGGAGCACCAGGCACACACTTCCCCGCGCCATGTGCGCCAACGCCGAACAACAATGGAGCAAGCAGGTGTGCCACAGCCCCCCCCCCCCCCCACAGACGCACAAGGGCACATACACACAGGCACGGCGGCATCTCCCGCCCGCGAGCGCCACTGCGGGGTCTGGGGGCGGTCAACAGTCCGGTAGGCCTTGTGACCGGACACCCGGGTACAGCCGCCCAGTCGGGTCCGGCAGGGAAGGCGGCGCGGACCGTGGGTGGGCGACCAGGTGAGGCCTTCACCCAACCCAACCCAACCCCCCCCTCCTGCCCCGTCTTGCTTTTGGGCCCAGCTGTGCGTACTGACTAATGGTATGGCCTGTATGGTCCAGCCCCTCTTCAGCTGCCTCACCAGCCCTTCAAGTATGGCCCCGTGGTATGCTTTCTGGCCTTCTATTTTGTTGCACATGACAGAGGCCATCCATTGGCTGATTGGCTGCTTGCACGCACTTGCCCAACACAGATATGCTGTGAGGACATTGTTGCCCTTTTGCGGGGCAACATTGCATTGGCTCAAAGAAGTAACCCTCCTTGTGGCATATCCCTCTTCACCCTCCCCCCAACTCAGCTCCTGCGCTGTTCTGGCTTCCCGGATCCAAGTTCCCCACCCTATCACTTTGCAAACCATCAACACTGAGCACCCTCGTCCCGCGGCTGCATGGCGTGACTTGCGAATGTGTGGTCCTACATCGCGAATCAGAAACGCCTGTCGGCAAACCTAGACAAATTTGCCAACGGGTGCCTAAAAATGGCAGTCCTGCTGCGTGATGTGCACTGTGAGGGCGCCATGTGCCCACCCTCTGGGTACTGCTGGGCGACAGGTGGTACCAAGATATGTTGGCGGTGGCATGCGAGGCCGGCGAGGGTGGTCAGTGCAGGATGTTAGCGCCCCAGGCATCGCCCCGCCCCCCCCCCCCCCTTCGAGGGCATGGGGGCGTCAGTGCAAAGAGGGCCGCCACCTCCACAAGCAGAAAGAGTGAAGGAAAGGGAAAGTACAAGGGCAGGGGGATCTGCTCAGGCCAGTCATGGGGCGCCATGGGGGCAATCGGCACCTGCAAACGGGTTCCTCCAGGCCGGGCAGGGATGGGGGCCATGCGGTCCAGCAGTTTGCTGGCCCTGTTCACACGGGGATTGCCACGTCCGATACAGGGGGCCTTGGGGCCACTCAGCGGGCCAACAGGCCAGGGGGCAGGTCCAGGCCCACTCACAGAGGGAGGCGCATAGGCGGGCCACAGAAATAGAGGGTGACACATGAACTCCACATACGGTCCCTCTATCGCCTCTCCCTCAAGAGGACAGTGCACGGCCTGAATCCCAGCTTTGCCAGGCGGCCAAGGCCTGAAGGTGACCCAGGACAACCGCGGTATGGACAAGAAAAGGCTCAGTACCCCTATACCTCCGTAGCACCAGGGACGCCTGTCATACATCAGCGAAATGCACTGAACAGGAAGCGATTTGTGGACGCTCAACATACTTTGCTCTTCAAAAACAAGTCGACACAGCATTTGAAAAGGCTACTCTGGGGGCCTGCTTGTAAAAAAAAACTAGCCAATGTCACCATTTTTGTCCTTGTCCTAGCACCTCAATGTATTTGTAAGGAGGGTTTTGCGGTAAAGAATTGCGAACATCACCCTGACCCACACCAAAATCATTCCGTCATTCTCATATCCACCGCTGGGCTGTCCCTGAAGGCAGACGGTTCATGGTGAGAGCACACCGCTGCTGGTGCCACGGAAGCATGCCCATGGCCCTCAGCTCAATATGGGGAGCATTGATACCGCCTCTCATCGTAAATGTGAGGGGTTAGGGGCGGGTTCATCGCTCCTTTTGTGGGGGGTTTCTCTCCCTCACCACCTTTTGGGTGTGGCCTCTGGGGATATCTGCTTTGCAAAACTGCTGATTTTTGTTGATTCCCAACGTGTTTTCGGTGAACATATCATGGTATTGAAAATGTCATGAGTGACAGAGCTCAGTCCCATTCCATTCCACAACGTGACCAATGTATGCACAATAAAGCAAGTGTCAAAAAAGCGCAGCCGCACCTCCTGCCACTCATGCACGTGCCATCCGCACCATCATGGTAGTGGGCACTCTTTTGGCTCTGACTTGTCCACTTATCATGTGTTGTGTCTATCTACACGTGTGTCTGAAAACAATTCAAGGAAGGGATGTTATAGAGGACGCTACAGGTGTCTCCTGTTCGTATGTCAACACAGAGAATGTGGCATATTTCGTGCTGTTGCGGAGTTGCCAAGTGTTTAATTGGCATGAGGGTTGGAGTATTGGCCTCCTCACATCAGATTGCTCAGATTCCAGGCCTCCACATTCACCGGAGCATTCCTGAATGAAGGCATTTTCGTTCCTCTTCTATCAGCTAAGTGGCAGGACTGCATTCAATTGATGTTTGGCTGTAATGTTGAAAATGACCTTGAGGTTGCTCTTGTCCTCTGGCGGCGGCGCGTGCAGGCGGCTGCGGGGGGCGGGCGGGGAGGGCTGGCATGACGCGTGGATGGATTGCTGTCTGAAGCTGAGGCACCTATTGGCCCCTTGCCACTCCCCTGTTTCTTTCCTTGACCCCTTTCCCTCTGTAGGTGGCAGTGCCCATCAGCCTCTCACCACATAGTGCCTTTGCTCTCTCGCTCTGGCATATCCTTACCCCACTACACATCCCATATTACGCACGTAACAACCTGCAGTTTGCCCTTTCCTGCACTCAGTACTACTTTTGGCCACACACCCCCTGGCCCAACTATGGGGCAGGGATAAATTTGTGGGGAAATTTCATGAAGGAAGGTGGCAACGTTTCCCCCTGGCAAATTTTAAGGGTGTCTGCAAGGCAGTGGACATGCCAATTGCACTACATTCTGTCGGGGGGTGGGGGGGGAGTCAGCACAGCGCGTGCACAGAGTGCACATGACAGGGAGAAATTGGGTTTTTGCTACGGTTGGCAATATTCTTGGCTATACAGACCATACTACACCCCCACAATGTTGGAAAGCCTCATAATGCAATCCTGATTCTTTTCGTCCTGATAGCTCCAAAGGTACGGAGAAGAGGCCATCACCAAAACCACACTGTACGCCAAAAGGGCCAGTCCATATCCCCAACTGGAAAGGGACCAATTCAAATCCAAATTCTTGGTAGATACCAAAAACCTAAAGGAAAGGATGCAACACAACACACACCAATACACTAGAAATGAGGGCAAAGCATGCAAGCAACTCATATAGGGGTAGCGTACTAGGCACTACTATGCAGCTTGGGTACGGTCCTCTACAGATTTTGTGCATAGCGCGCGCACACAACACACAGTACGCCCCCTGGGTCTTTGGAACAGTTGATCCTTTTAGATGTTGTGAACTAATGCTGCTTTTAGTGGCATTTGTATTTGCAAGTTTTTCTGATTCTGAACAAAGCATGGGATTGCATGTTGCGGTGTGTGTGAGGCAGTTGGTGTTTTGGGATCTCCAAGGGTGGCAAACTTGATAGTCCGCACGAATTCTCCCCCCCCCCCCTTTAGCCCCCCCCGCCAAGCCTCCCTCCCTGTACCCCCCCCCCCCCTCCATGTGCTTTCCCCCCTGTATCCGCTCCCCTCCCCTCCCCCACGCCCAGGTACCTCTGGGGCTGGTGACCTTGTGGAAGAGGGTTCCGGCGGCAAGGGGGAGCTCTGGCTGTTTGACTTTGCCCAGCAGACGACGGCCAGGGCGGGCCCTGGTCGCCTTAAGTTGCCCGACAATGCCGGCTTGACTGCATGTGGACCGCTGGAACCTGTGACACTGCCCAACTGGCGTTCCGAGCGCAGGGGTTTCCTGTACGTGCCTCCTCCTCTCCTTCACCACCCCCTCCCCTCTTCTCGGCACCAGGTTGCCATATTGACCTGCGGCACCCGTCGTGTGTTGCCGCGCGTTGAGTTGCCCCTTGGGTAGTAGCCTGGGGGATTAGCATGTTTCTGTTGCAGAGCAACAGAGAGATCCCTGCCTCCCTGCCCCCACCCTTCATCCCTCCTGCGAGTGAGAATGCGGATGATGCCCGCTTTATTACACTGGGCGGGGCCGGTGCGCTATCACTGCCGATATGGGTCCTCTGGGGTGTGCCAAAGCACTGTCGCGGCCCGCAGTATACCCGTTGGCTGGGTCAAGGACAGGGGAATGTATTTGTTCAGACGCACTAAGCAAATAATAAAACCTCCAAAAAATAGAACAAAACATCTGCAATGTAATACAGTGGTATCCCGCTTTTAAGAATACCGTTTCCCCACTGGCTAGGTTAGCAAATATTCTTATTTTTGCAATGGGCCAAAGTGAGAAGAACCCAGAATTCTGGCATACAATATTCTTATCGACATTTTCCTAATACTGCAAAGTATTGTACAGAACGTTCAAAAGAGGTGTCAAAAGTGACTCACATTTTAGATGGTTTTTTCTGTCTTACATTAAAAAAACATTAAGGGAACAGACCTCGGGATCTAAAAAAAAACAACACTTGTTGTAAAAAATATATCAAATAACGGATAACGTTACTCCCACGTCCGTGCCCTGCTCTATCGGCATCATACAATAGAAACCGCTAAATCACACTGTTCGTCGCATATGGGGAACACATGGTACTACGGCCAACAAGACTGTTTGGTGCCATAGTGCAGGTGGGTTCGGAATATCCAAACGTGCTGTTTTTTAACACAGTGCATTAGGTGAGGATGAGGTCACGCATTTGATGACGTAGGAACTTGCCACTCTGCAAGGGTTGCACAAGACACTATCTTTGTGGGCAAGGGCTGAAGTTTTGTGGATTTCGGGACAGATAAAAATTGACCATGAAATGATGGGCAACATTGTGCAACCACTGACTAGTGGTTGGAAACCTTTTCTAAGAGGCAAAACCATTCTCCTTGGCGCATGGAAAGATGCCTATGAACAAAGCCTGAGCAAGCAATCCAAAATTCAGGAATGATTAGGGAGATTGCAAAAAAAGCACAATTTGATCAAATATTGCAGGAATGGATGCGTTCGGATGCAAGATTTTGAGGGGTTCATCACTATGGCTGTGAGACAATGCATCGGAGGTCCCACAATGCACTGCAAAACAAATGAGCAAAAAGGCGATTCTTTTGATTAAAGTATAACCAAGGAATCCGGAGCTTGGCAAAGGATGAGCAGTGTGCAAAAGCTACGCAAAAGGAGCATATAAGGCACGAATGGATGTGTGGGAATGCAAGTGTGCCCAAAGTCACTTGTTATGGCATTTCACACAAAGACACAATATACGTGCAATTGGGAAGCACGTTGCTTCGTAGAAGAAACAAGCGGAGGGGGGCTACACAAGAGGAGACATGGAAGTTGAGTGGCATGAGAGTTATATTTGTTACGGAGTTTGGCCGGGCCATGGAGTCACATTGGATGATGTTTGGTGTATAATGATGTATGCATATGTGATGTATGTATAAATGGGATTGTTGATGTGAGAGACAAATGGCATATGTGGAGCAATGTTGCTCATGCCACTGGTGAGTGGTGGGCATGTATAGAAATGGATGCATATATAGGAATGGAATGGCAATACATACATGACATGACAATATCATACAAGCATGCACATGATATGATATATGGTAGATGGACAGGCCGTAGGAGAGCACTCCCATGGGTGGCAAATATTGCCAGGCATGCATGGGTAATGCCTACCCAAGTCAATCGACACATCAAGATGTAAAAAGATGAAACAATGGTGCATGTGCTCTCAAATCGATTCGTTTGTTGTAATGTCATTTCTTCCATATTCTCATTACTATGCAGCCCTTTGTTGATGATTCTGGACTTTTTTGAATCACGTGATCGTGTTCTGGCCTCGCTCGTCGCCGCCGCCGCTCCTACGCTTCGTCTTTTTCTTGATTCTTTTTGAGTTTTTAACAGGGATGAACATGATGAAACAAATGCACACAAGACACCATACATGAAATCAGGTAAAAACTTTGTACAAAGGAAAGTCGACATTAATTTGTTCTGCTTCGTTCGGCTTTTTGTTGTACCAAGCACAATGGAAAGAAAGGCTTTGCTACAATAAAACACTTCGTGTTCTCACTTTGAGTGTATTATTTATATCGAACAGGGTTGCTAATAGCAAGTAAGAAGGAACTACTTTATGTTAAGCAAAGAGAATGCAGGTATTTCATCCGATAGCTTGTACCACCTACCTTCACCAAAGAAAGGCAGGCCAACTGAGCAAAATGACACACATGGTGTCAATATGACACGCACCAAAAAATTCGTAACTGAGGCCTAACGCGTCAGGTTTTGATGCAGCAATTTAGGGCGGCCTTGACCATCGAGGGCTAACACTAATGATGGTGACAGCTCGGACACATTGCGTTTGGTTGAGGTAGCTTCTGGTGCTTTGGGGTAGATTGGACACAAGCGGAGGGTTAAAGACGATGACGGTGCTGGGTGGAATGGGGACTGGGGGTTGGGCTACGACCTCATGGTGTGCATTATGGTACATTATGTAGCTCAGGGTATGTGGTGATTGCAAAGGGCGAAAATTTGGTTACTTGTTGAATGCTTCGGATGGCTAGGGTTGTATTGGGCCGGGTTGACACGCCTTGGGTTCGCTTGCGATATGCCTCAGCTCATTGGCAAAACAAGGAACATTGAGAAGCTCTATCTGGCCAAGGTGGTCTCTTGCAGCGGCCTTGGCGCGCAGACCTTCCCACAGCCGGCCCCGCCTACCCTTCCGCAGGGGCAGGGCCAGGAGGCACTGCTGCAGGGGCCCCCGCTCGACGCGATAGCCGCGGTGCAGTAAAGCAGGCACCGCGATGCGGACAGGGCCGAAACGGACTGCACGAACTGCGGGGTCGCGGCCTGGACCGCGGCCTACAGGCACCTTGCCAAGGACACCACGGGACTGAGGCCGTACCGGGCGCACCGCACGGCGCTTGCTTCCACGGTGGCGGCTGTTGCCATGGGGCCCGTGGCGGCATGGCCGGCGCGCTTGCTGCCCCAAGTTACCTGCTAGGGTGCGCGGCCCCGCCAACCCGCCGCGACACACGCACCAACGGCGCCCCTCACGGAGGAGCAGCTGTACGCTGTTGTAGCGGCGCTGATGGCGGACGGCGGGGAAACCTTTGTTCACCAGCACGG
Organism: Eutreptiella sp. 'Long Island Sound 2002'; assembly: GCA_964036045.1. Taxonomy (NCBI): domain Eukaryota; phylum Euglenozoa; class Euglenophyceae; order Eutreptiales; family Eutreptiaceae; genus Eutreptiella; species Eutreptiella sp. 'Long Island Sound 2002'. Next base: position 115,395,428 of record OZ038381.1, read on the forward strand.
CCCGGCGCAGATCATGGGCAGCATCCAGAGGCCGCAACGCGATGCGCCCCACCCGTGGCGCGCCACGCTCAGTCAGCGCAGCCGCATCAGGGAGAGGGACGGCGGAACACCCCCTCCCGAACCTCAGCATGGGGAGGCGATGGTGATGCAGGCGGCTGGCTACCAGGCGATCCTGCATGGCCACGCCGGGGGTTACCGGTCACACGTCTTGGCGAAAAGCAAGTGGACCATCTGGCAAGGCGCCACCACTTAAGGGGCCTTCCCGCCCTACGTCGATTGGCGGCAGGCGCCCACCCGGGCCTACTATATGGCGGCGGACCCCTAGCCGCTTGCAGTCTTGCTACACATCATTAGCACCCCAAGCAAGCGGCAATAGCCGGGATGGGCCAACCCCCCCAAGTTGGTGTGGAACCCCGACCAAGAGGAACATCTGCGGGCCGCATGGCACGGCGACACCTTCCACACCACGGTTGTCCCAGACCTGCACGCGTGGCCCATCATGCACGCCCGTCCGGCAGCCACCCTCGCAGTGTCGCAACTTGGACAGCAGAGCCCGAAGTTGGTGGTCTGCATGTTCAGCCCAGTGGACGCGCACATCGCCATCCGCGACTCCCAACGCCTACCAGGGCCTGAGGCCATAATCCACGCGGTGGGCTGCCCCCACGTGATCGTCAAGGCACTGCGAGAGGGCAACTACCACACCCTCCTGCTCCAAGCCTGCCTAAAGGACCACGCCAAGGCGGCGAAACCAGGGGTGTGGCCAGCGGTGGCGGTGCCCGCCGACCTGGACCTCCAGCTGGCAATCCCGACCATGGTGTACAACTGGCAACATGCCTTCCATGACCAGCAGTGGAGAGCAAGCCCGACCGCCAAATCGGCGCCACGCACTGGCAGGAGTGGTTGTAGGCGGACACGCAGCACGCCGCCATCCGAGACCCCGGACCCGCGCCAACCGCGAGGGCCCTCGATGCGTCAGCCCTTGGCCGCACGCTGGCGCCGCACACGGTCCCGCTCGCCAACCTACCCTTCGACCCGGCGGCGGCGAGCTCCATCCGCAAGTCAGTACCGCTCCCTCCGACGAGGGGGGCGACAGAGCCCACGAAATGCCTCTTGTGTGCAGACAAATTCTACACAAGTGGGCCGACGCTGGATCACTTGGCGTGGCACGCGGTGCACGCCGCCGCCCCGGCAGAAGACAGGGAAGCGGCCTCCCATGCCCTCCAAGGGCGGGCACGGAGGTCTCCGTGGCACGCCCCCCACGCCCAGCGCCACCCTCCCTCAGGCGTTCGACAATGCGGTGGCCCCGGGGGAGGGAGAAGAAAATGCCGACGCTCCCCCAAGGGAGAAACCGTCGCCGACCGACGCAGGCCCGGGGGTTGACGGTGCAGCCCACCATGGATCCATCCCCGCAGGGCTGGCCACCGCCCCCCTGTGGGCCCTTGGGAACGGGCTCCCCGGACCCCCTTGCCCCCGTGCCCCCAGGGGACCTGGCAGCTCCGGCGGACCCCGTGGCGATGCCGGTGAGGGACAGCTGACTCTAGGAGGACGCGGCGGAGGACACCCTCCGGGTCCTCTCCTGGAACCTGCGCAACATCCTCGTCCCGCCGGACCGGTCCCTCCAGGACACACTCCGGCGGCGCCGGGGGCCGGCAGCGTGTACTACTCATCACCGGCATGCTGCCCCAGGATGGAGGCTTTGCCATAATGCTCGAGGAAACAGGGACCGCCACCCGTAGTGGGAGATGCACTTGGCCGCGGCGCTCCCAAACAAGGGGTACTCCCCCTTCCTCAGCAGCCGCCTGGCGGGGACGGGCTCCACCTCCACCTCGCAGGGGGGAGGCCTCCTCACCGTAGTCAGCAGCAAGCACGTGGCCGAGCACGAAGTGCTCAGCTTCACGGAACTCGTCCCCGGGAAGGCCGCGGCCCTGGAAGCCAAGCCAGCCAACCAGGCGGGGCCCGCTTCATCAAGGCCCTCCCGGCACCCTCCCAGTGGCTCCTTGTCCATTCCTACCGGGCCACCCTCCGTGGCGCCCCGCCGCCGACCCACTGGAGAGATGCGCACATTTGGCTCCGCCAAACTGGGGGACTACCGGCCCACAGCCCTGTGTCAACTGGACATGAAGCTGCTCACGGGTCTCCTCACCGAGCGGATCACGGAGGTGCTCAGACGACACGGCGTGGTCAGCGACTGGCAGCAGGGGGCCCTCTCCGGCTCCAACACCGGACCCCCCCTGTTCATGGCGCAGTAGCAGCTCCAACGGGGGAGGCCCAACTACGTCTTCTCCTTCGGCGCCTGCAAGGCCTTCGACACCGCCCCGCAAGGCGCACTCCAGCTCACCTTGCGCCACCTCTCCGTGCCGCCGGCGGTCATTGACCTCCTGCTCTTCCTCCACCTGGCGGCCAGGCTGCCCATCGCCACCGCGCACGGACCCACGCGGGTGATCCACATGCTGCGCGTCGTACAGCAGGGCAACCCCGAGAGCCCCCTGCTGCATGCACTCCTCTCGGGGCACCTAGTCCGGGCCCAAGGGAACCAGCTACGCCCGCCAGGAGAGGCAGAGAGAGGCCTCATCCAGGCCTATATAGACGACCTGCTGGTAGTGGCCCACACGCTGGAGCAATTTGTGGAGGGCATGGAGGCGGTCGCCGCGTACCTGGGGACGATGGGCTTAACCCCCGAAAGTGCGCCATGGCCAGCACAGAGGGAATCCGGCGTCTGCACCTGGGTCTCTGCCCCCACCTGGAAAACCACTGGTACCCGGTGCCGGCGGCGGACTCCAACCCCTATCTGGGACTCCAGCTGCAGCCAGACGGGGAGTTCCCCCTGCAGCGCAAGCACCGGCTGCGCCTGGCGGCGGTGCAACACTGGTGTCTCAACACCCTCGCGCCGCCCAAAGGATGCAGGACCTCATCCTCGCGACTCTGGGGGGGGGGTGATCCAGTACGTTGCCCCCTTCATCGCTGACGACCCTGACACCGCGCGCCACCAGGACCACATTGCGGTCCAGGTCGCGAAGGACAAAGCGAGGTACGCCTTCGACGCCTCTCGGGGTAGCCTACAGGATGACCGGACCCTGGGGCTGGCGCGGGTGCCCACACAGTGCCAGCAAGCGGTGCTCGTCAACCACCGCTGGGCCTCTGTGCGCGCCGGGGCCACCAGGATGTTCTGGGAAATCGGCGGTGCACATGGCATCTGCCCCGAGGTGCACTATCTGGTCCCGGAGTTCGCGGCCCTGGCGGGGGGCGACTGGGTCAATTGCATACCCCGGGCCCTGGTCACCTTCGGGGTGGGGCTCTACAACCCCATTGAGTGCCCCCGGGCGGCCCACGTCCAGCTGCAGTCCCTTCCAGGCAATGTCGTAACGCTGCGCACCGCCAGGCTGCGACACCGCGACACATGCCGCCTGAAGGTGCCGCACACGACACACATGGCACGGGCACCACGGGCCGCACCACCCCTTCCCGGACAACGACGACCTGTGGCCGGCGACAGTGCGGGAGTGCCTCAACCGGTGCGCCAATGAGCACCTCTGCGCGAACCAGGGCCCACCGACCACCCCCGGTCACGCGACGCTCTGGCTTACTTGTTCCACACCACCGGAACGCGGGACCCCCGCCTGAGGCTGCTCCATCCCACGATTGCCAAACAGGACGCCCACACTGGCCCGCGCGTGACTCAGAACGGCCTGCACCTCCGCGTGGGGGGCTACCGCCCTCAGGGCACCCTGTCCCCTCCGACGCAGGGGGTGCCGTACCACGCACCGGCGGCCCTCATGTACATCCTCCGCGACCTGCTGCCCTGGGAACCGGTTTTGCCCAAGTAGATGGCGGCACTAGTGTGCAACCCCTGTGATGAAGTGTGACATAGGTCACTTGCACGCCCCTTGCACACCGAACCCAACCTTTCATTTCACCCTCTTTTTTGGTGGTTTTTTAGTGCCACCGAATATCCCATGGCATATTCCATTAGTGGACTATGACCCAAACCCCTCAAATGCCTCATAAGTGTGTCCCATATTCATGTAACACCTCCCCCGAAAATTTCCAAATGTGGGGGTTGTGTAACCGCCCCCTTGCACAACCATCCCCTTGGACATGCCATCCTACCCAAAGGGACCTTGCTTCCACGGTTTGCTTGTAATGAAAAGGTTGTTGAGAAAGGAGAAAAAAGGTATCCCCGATCGAAATCACCAATGGTGATTTCGCCGGTGAGAGCACAATCATCGTGGCGATGAGTATGAAGGTTCATGGGGGCTCTCCCCGCGCCATGCACAAGAGCAATGCTTGTGTAGGACAAATGGGGGAGGTGTCGTCGCACAAATCCATTTATACATCGCACCAATGGCTCCATTTTGGAGGTCCGTGCGGAAATTGCAATCTCCTTGCGAAAGCTTGGAAATGCCTTAACGGCCCAAAGGAGGAGCCTCCGATAGTGAGTGCCATGTCTCTCGACGTTCTCCCAACCCCTTGCATGACGTAGCCTTTGAACGAGGGGTGTTGGCTAGTCATTGCGGAGGTGGCGAGCTCCATAGCGTTTGCGATGCATCCAAACCCTCCCTGTTCGGCATGTTTGTCTTGGCTGCCTCATCGTTCTTCCCCTCCTCCGCCACTGCCACACTTGTGTCACTTGGGGTGGCGGGCTTGTCGTTGACATCCTCCGTGGGCTTTGCCACTCCTCCTTGCTCTCCCTCTTCCAGGGGTTCATCCACTTTTTTCGTGCCTTCCCTTTCGTCGGTACACACCATTTCCTCATCGGCCTTGGGTGGGGACTCCCCTTCGTCCATTTTTCCCGTGTCACCGTCACCGTCACCGTTGGGCTCCATCACGCCTTCGCAATGTGAAGGGTCCCCGGCCCCACTCGACGGGTCAATGCCATCCCCATCGGGTTCGTCACCACCACCCATGGCCTCGGCATCCGGCAGCGTCTCTTTTTCTTTGTCCTCTGTGGCCTCCACCACTTTGTCATTGTCCTCTTTGGCTTCCGCCACTTCGGCATTGTCTTCCTTGCGAACGCCCTTGTCCTTGTGCCCCTCGTTTGAGGTTTGGGGTTTGAGGTTTGTTTTCCCGGGTACTAGACGCCTTTCGGCCCCGGGGGGCCACCTGGTCGGGCCAGGTGATATCCTCCCCACCGGGTCCTAGTGGGGGGCCCTTCATGACGCACCTCCTGCCTGGTGGCGGAGTCCCCCGGGTTCAGAGGGCTCGGAGCCCCGTCCCTCCCCGGCTTCCCCATTTCGCCACTCCCCGGTCAGTGAATCACTTACCAGCCGTGGCTGCGGGCGCTTACCCACCGCGTCGCCCCCCTGCTGCGTGGTCGCCCGGGGTGCCGGCGCCGCCGGGCCCGTGCTACTGGCTTGTCGCCAGTGGGACCCTCCTTGGCTGGCGCGGAGGCTGCCTAGCCGTGAGAGAGCGCCCAACCCCGGGCGCCCCACACCCAGGCAAGAGGCGCCCCCCCCGGGCGCACTCGTGCCGCCCCCACAGCGCGCAAAGCCAGCTCGCAAGAGCGCGCGATGTGGGGTTGGTGACGGGTCCCCACGCCCGCACCCCCGCACCCACAGCCAGTAAGCAGTGGGCCCCGGCCGCACGCCCCAAAGGACGAGTGGTCGGGGGTGGGGGGGCGGCCGACCGCGGACGCCCCACACCCAGGCAAGAGGCGCCCCCCCCGGGCGCCCTCGTGCCGCCCCCACGGCGCGAAAAGCCAGCTCGCAAGAGCGCGCGCTGTGGGGTTGTTGATGGGTCCCCACGCCCGCACCCCCCGCAACCACAGCCAGTGGGTAGTCGGCCCCGGCCGCACGCCCGAAAGGACGAGTGGTCGGGGTCGGGAGAGCGCCCGACCCCGGACGCCCCACACCCAGGCAAGAGGCGCCCCCCCCCCGGCGCCATCGTGCCGCCCCCACAGCGCGCAAAGCCAGCTCGCAAGAGCGCGCGCTGTGGGGTTGGTGACGGGTTCCCATGCCCGCATCCCCCGCACCGGCGGTGAGTGGGTAGTGGGCCCCGGCCGCACGCCCGAAAGGACGGGTGGTCAGGGGTGGGAGAGCCCCCGACCCGGACGCGCCACACCCAGGCAAGAGGCACCCCCCCCGGGCACCCTCATGCTGCCCCCACAACGCGCAAAGCCAGCTCGCAAGAGCGCGCGCGGTGGGGTTGATGACGACTCCCGACGCCCGCACCCCCCGCACCCGCAGCCAGTGGGTAGTGGGCCCCGGCCGCACGCCCCAAAGGACGGGCGGTGGGGGTTGGGAGAGCGCCCGACCCCAGACGCCCCACACCCAAGCAAGAGGCGCCCCCCCCGGGGGCTCCCTCGTGCCGCCCCCACAAAGCGCAAAGCCAGCTCGCAAGAGCGCGCGCTGTGGGGTTGGTGACGGGTCCCCACACCCGCACCCCCTGCACCCACAGCCAGTGGGTAGTGGGCCCCGGCCGGACGCTCCAAAAGACGGGCGGTCGGGGGTGGGAGAGCGCCCGATCCACGGACGCCCAGGCAAGAGGCCCCCCCCCCCGGGCACCCTCATGCTGCCCCCACAGCGCACAAAGCCAGCTCGAAAGAGCGTGTGCGGTGGAATGGGTGACGGGTCCCCACGCCCGCACCCCCGCACCCACAGCCAGTGGGTAGTGGGCCCCGGCCGCACGCCAGAAAGGACGAGTGGTCGGGGCTGGGAGAGCGCCCGACCCGGACGCCCCACACCCAGGCAAGAGGCGCCCCCCCCCGGGCGCCCTCGTGCCGCCCCCATAGCGCGCAAAGCCAGCTCGCAAGAGCGCGCTGTGGAGTTGGTGACGGGTCCCCACGCCCGCACTCCCCGCACCCACAGCCAGTGGGTAGTGGGCCCCGGCCGCACGCCCGAAAGGATGAGTGGTCGGGGATGGGAGAGCGCCGGACCCCGGACGCCCCACACCCAGGCAAGAGGCGCCCCCCCAGGGCACCCTCATGCCGCCTCCACAACGCGCAAAGCCAGCTCGCAAGAGCGCGCGCGGTAGGGTTGGTGACGGGTCCCCACGCCTGCGGCCACCTCACGGGGAGCGCGCAGCCCAAAGCCAGGTAGGGGGAAACGGGACCGGGCCGCCCCCCCCCAAGCAAGCCAAACGGAGCACGGGACCGAGGCAGGACAGGCGGAGGGGCACAGACTGCGTGAGACGGCCCTATCAGCGCCCAGCACCGGGACCGCGCGGGTTGCGCACACCACAGCGACGCAGGGAGGGGGGCGCGGACGCCGCGAGAGCGCGGGCGCACACACACACAAAGGACACACGGGGAAAACCAGAAGGGTAACCGGACCGAGCCCGCGGAACGCACAGACCGCATGGAATGGCGTACCAGCGAGCGAGGATAAGGGACACCCGGACGGGACGGCCCGCCACACACAGCGCAGGAAACACGGGGCAGAACAGGGGGAAACGGGGAAGACAGAACACCCGGTACCGGCCCCGAACCCCCCGAACCGGCCGCGAGCGCCGCACACACACGACCAGGGCACTGCCCCCGCCAAGGCAGTAGTGGCGCACTGCGCCACGCACCAGCCACCCCCGACCACTCGTCCTTTTGGGCGTGCGGCCGGGGCCCACTATCCACTGGCTGTGGGCGCGGGGGGTGCGGGCATGGGGACCCGTCACCAACCCCACAGCGCGCGCTCTTGCGAGCTGGCTTTGCGCGTTGTGTTGGCGGCATAAGGCGCCCGGGGAGGGCGCCTCTTGCCTGGGTGTTGGGCGTCCGGGGTCGGGTGCTCTCCCACACCCGACCGCTCGTTCTTTTGGACGTGCGGCCGGGGCCGACTACCCACTGCCTGTGGGTGCGGGGGATGCGGGCGTGGGGACCCGTCACCAAGCCCACAGCGCGCGCTCATGCGAGCTGTCTTTGCGCGCTGTGGGGACGGCACGAGGGCGCCCGGGGGGGGCGCCTCTTGCCTGGGTGTGAAGCGCCCGGGGTTGGGCGCTCTCCCACCCCCGACCACTCGTCCTTTTGGGCGTGCGGCCGGGGCCCACTACCCACTGGCTGTTGGTGCGGGGGGTGCGGGCGTGGGGACCCGTCACCAACCCCACAGCGCGCGCTCTTGCGAGCTGGCTTTGCGCTTTGTGGGGGCGGCATGAGGGTGCCCAGGGGGGGGCGCCTCTTGCCTGGGTGTGGGGCGTCCGGGGTCAGGCGCTCTCCCATTCCCGACCACTCGTCCTTTCGGGCGTGCGGCCGGGGCCCACTAGCCACTGGCTGTGGGTGCAGGAGGTGCGGGCGTGGGGACCCGTCACCAACCCCACAGCGCGCGCTCTTGCGAGCTGGCTTTGCGCGCTGTGGGGGCGGCATGAGGGCGCCCGGGGGCAGCGCCTCTTGCCTGGGTGTGGGGCGTCTCGGTCGGCCGCTCTCCCACCCCCGACCACTCGTCCTTTGGGTCGTGCGGCCGGGGCCCACTACCCACTGGCTGTGGGTGCGGGGGGTGCGGGCGTGGGGACCCGTCACCAACCGCACAGCGCGCGCTCTTGCGAGCTGGCTTTGCGTGCTGTGGGAGCGGCACGAGGGGGCCCGGGGGGGGCGCCTCTTGCTGGGTGTGGGGCGTCCGGGGTCGGGCGCTCCCCCACCCTCAACCACACGTCCTTTCGGGCGTGCGGCCGGGGCCCACTACTCACTGGCTGTGGGTGCGGGGGGTGCGGGTGTGGGGACCCGTCACCAACCCCAGAGCGCGCGCTCTTGCGAGCTGGCTTTGCGCGCTGTGGGGGCGGCACGAGGGCGCCCGGGGGGGGCGCCTCTTGCCTGGTTGTGGGGCATCCGGGGTCCGGCGCTCCCCGACCCCCGACCACTCGTCCTTTCAGGCGTGCGGCCGGGGCCCACTACCCACTGGCTGTGGGTGCGGGGGGTGCGGGCCTGGGGACTCGTCACCAGCCCTACAGCGCGCGCTCTTGCGAGCTGCCTTGCGCGCTGTGGGGGCGGCATGAGGGTGCCCGCGGGGGGGCGCCTCTTGCCTGGGTGTGGGGCGTCCGGGGTCGGGCGCTCTCCCAGCCCCAACCACTCGTCCCTTCGGGCGTGCGGCCTGGGCCCACTACCCACTGGCTGTGGGTGTTCGGGGTGCGGGCGTGAAGACCCGTCACCAACCCCACAGCGCGCGCTCTTGCTTGTGCCCCTCGTTTATCTTTTTGAGTGCTTGCACCGTGTCGTCTTTGTTTGTAAATGAGGTCTTTCTCGGAACGAGGCATGCGGACCACATGACGTCCGCCGCAACCTCCTCATCATCTTCTCATTGCGGTGGGATTCAGACAAACTCTTGGCCTTTCTTCGGGTTTTTGTCATCTTTTTGAGGTTGGCGTTTGCCACCGACGGCAAGTGGGTAGCCACCATTCGGTCCTTCCAACAGTCACCATCGTACACAACAACCGGGCGGAAGGCCAAACTTCTTGCACGCCTCCGCACACTTGTTCTCGGCCTCCTTCCGCCGTTGCCTCACCACGTCCTACGCAGTTAGGATGTGCAACCGGTGTGCAAATGTGTGCAACCGCGCGAAAGTGAGTGCTTGCACAAGTTGCACAAGGGTTGCACACTAGTTGCACAAGCTACGTAACATCGAATGCGAGTAAACACGACGGTGTCACACCTTCGCGGCGTCGGGCGCAGCCGGCTCTTTCGCATTTGGTGTGCCATGGTCACTTGCTTCATTTGAGCTCTCTTCTTCTTTTGCATCTTGGTTCGGGCCCTCATTTTCTTGGCGCGCTTGCGGTTGTGGCGGTATGCTGGCCTTTGCTTTTTCCCTCTTCTTTGGCGCCTTCGGTTGTAGGCTCTTGCCTCCGTCTCCATTCTTCTTCTTCGATGCGGGCTTCTCCTCGTGTGCCCCACCCTCGGATGTCATATCGCTATCCGATTCCACCGCAAGTCTCTTCTGTTTGGTGGCGTTCACCCAACGCCCATCCTTCTTCTTTTTGGTCTTCTTGGTGTCATTGATGGCCACACGTTGCTTCAATGCGTGTTGGGGTTTGAGCATCATCATCTTCGGCGACACGTGGGATGCTTTTTGGCTTCCTCCTTGCGGACCGGGCGGTGGCCGTGGGAGTGCGTGCTTCTGTTGCATCTCCATCTTCATTGGCTTTTGTTCCGTAGGGGGCGCCCAATCACTCTCATCCACAATGGGGTTGCCCAATTCTCTATCGTTCTCAAACCTTTCCTCGAGCTTCATTGCCAAATCCAATGGAAACTCAGTCGGGGAAGGGAGTTGAGGCACGGCCTTCTCCAACCGAACCCGTTGTTGCGTCGTTGCCGAATTCAACGGAAGCTCACCTGGAGAAGGGAAGTGAGGCGCGGCCTTCTCCGACCAGACCCGTGGTTGCAATTTCGTCTCTTGATTCGGGCTTCCGATACTCCCGTTCAACTCCCGTAGAGCGGCCTTCATACCTTTTTTCCACTTCTTCCTAAGCTCCTTGACCTTTCTTGGATCCGTGGTGAGCTGCCATTCGTCAATGCGGATCGGCGGCCACACTCCACTCACAATCAGAGCGGGGCCACGCTTGTCGCAAACGAACATGGCAGTCGGCACGTCCATCGCCGTCAGCTGTTAAGGGCGGTTGCACAGGTGCAAGGTGTGCAAGTGTGTGGTTGCACAACAACTTTGCGTTCACAAGCACCATAGCGAAAATGAACGAATTCATTTGTGGGACCGTAAACGGGGCATCAGATGCATGTCCAACATACGAATCAACGTTGAACATCACCCTCGTTGCACCATGGGCCGCGTACCCACCCGTCCGACAATCATTGACACATGGAGTGTGTGCAACACGGCAGTTGCACATCCTTGCACAGCGGTTGCTAACCTTCTCAACGGGGGTGTCCGTTGGCGCCATCGCACTCAAAGGACTCGGTGTTGTTGGCGGTGCAGTGGAGTGTGCCAGGGCGCCGGCGGCTTTCGCGGTGCGCATATTGCCCCCCGAAATTGTTGCCCCGGCCTCCAATAATGATGGGGGTGACGCGCCATATGCCCTGTCGTTGTGAACGTCATATACTTCTTCCGAAATGCCTCCGACATAGTTGAAAAAAAACTGTGGGCCATGTTCATGTCCGTGGCCGCCCGCACGGGCTCTTGGGTTGCCGCCGCTGACGCACTTGGCTGCAATGGCCTCTCCCAACCCAGCGTTTTGCCACACCATGAATGAGGCATACACGGCGGCCTCACTGAGCACCATGCATGCTTCCGCATAGTCTTGGAGGCCAATCCTCAAGATTTTCCAATCACTCCACCGCGTGGCGGTGAGGGCGGAGCCTTGCCACGGATACGTGATAATTCCCGAGGGGTCGACTTGCCGGCACTTCTTGAGCCACTGAAACAACGCGCGCCGATACAAATATTTTGGCGTTACATCGCGAAGCCAACGAGATTTCAAACTGTCATCGGCAAGCGGGGCGTCCATGTGACAACTATGGTGCACCAACAACTCGCTTTTACATGGAAAGTGGGGTTGCAATCGAGGCAGGGTGATTTGCTCGGTTGGTGGGTTGCTCGGTTGCTCATCAGCTTGCGGCTTCCTTGGCGTTGTAAAACGACTACTAGTTGACGCCTGACTCCCGCTCCCTTGACTCCCGCTCCCACTTGCTTGTACGGGTCTACTTGACGCTCCACCGCCTTCGCTCCCACTTGCTTGTAGGAGCTGTAATATTTGTTGGAGTTGTTGGAGTTGTGGGTCCATGGTCGCCCATGCCCAACCGCTACGGAAGAAAAAATGGGAATGGAGTGTGCAACTTGCGGTTGCACAATGCAACAACCCACTGGCACACGTTGCACACCACTTGCACAAGATTTGCACACGCTCCGCGCCCGGCGTACGACACACATGCACATGTCAGAACACATTGCGGTCCAATCGGTGACTAGATGACATGCAACATGAACAGACACACCTAATCAGCATTTGCACATTGCCATCGAGGCATCTCCTTGGCGAGGAAGAGACGTTCTAGCGCTTGCGTGACGAGGCGCGTCTCGCGTTCTGTTGGAGTTCCTTTCCCTCCTCCACTCGCCGAAGAGCACAAAAAATGGTCCTTGAAGAGGTAGTTTAGCGACTCGACGATGCTGCCGCTAAACATACCGCAACCCACGGATGCAATTCCTTCAGAACCTCCAGAGCATCAAATTGTAGCCATCACAAATATGGCGATCGAATGGTAGGACAAATTGTTCGTTTGAACTTCTTCGCGATGGATTTACAATTGAGGCCGTTCGAATTGAACTCCCAACTTTCTAGTGCCGTAAGTAAAGAAGCCATTTGTACAACCACATCAATGACATGGGTTGGCCGCTTCATGGCCTTGCCAATATGACGCCAGTTTGCCAACAAGAGCCATGTCTCTTCCCCATCCGGAGAGGCATGGCCCTTCAGACTAATTTTGGTCTTGGCACAATTGAGGCGATCTTGGACAGGATCCCTAGTGGCCGGCGGAAGGTCCTTGCACTTCTTCCTAATGAATTTGGTGAGGTAGTCACCAACCCGAAAAAAACAGGTGCAATCTGCACATAACCACAAATTTGAACCATTCCTCTATATGCAACAAGGGTTCACTCACACATCCTTTGGCGTTGGTACAATCCAACCCCTTCTTATAAAGTTTATATAATTTTTTGTCACTCTTGCGTGAACGCCGCCACTTTCAGTCCTCCCATTTTCCCTTGAGGTCGCACCACACCGCGTAAGTATAATTGCTCCGAATGCAAAAATAGCCTGAAATTCGTAGCACTTCTCGGAGCCATCGGGGGTCACCACCTAACATGACTCGGGCACGACACCATTCTTCACGAATGAGGATCCATCCGTTGTTTATAATACCTTGGATTGCCTCCAAAGTCTTTGAAAAAATTGCATGTAGAGCATCGATGTCATGCTCACTTGTGAGGGCAACATCGATGGTCCAATTGAAAGCTAGGGTGCGCGCCTTTTGACCATGGTTGGCAGACCCAATGACCAATTGCAGCCAAGGGCGAGATCCACAAGGGAATCCATCGGCCCGAACGATCAAAACATATGGATGTTCCCCGTTCAAAAGCGTGAATGACATTGTATCAAGTATATCGTCTTGAGTTGAGATATACTTAAAAAACTCATCAAGATCCCAACGGACACCTACCTTCCCATTATAATCGCTCGGGACCAGGATTTGCTTGCTCCCAAGCTGCCGCCAAGCAATCTTCAAAGCCTCAAACGATGGAAATGGGTGCTCGCAATTTGCGGGGAGGCGCCCCTTCTCATCATTGCGAAGCTTGGATACCCAACAGGTAAGGTTCTTGTGCCTAGAAAGGGAGAGGCATATATTGGTAGTTGCACAAGTGCAACCGTGTGCGAACGGTGCAATAAACTACTTGCACACATGTTTGCACAAAGCGTAACATTGCCATCATCGCACTATTTTTATCAATATGGTGTTATACGGTGTCCTAGTGTCCCAGTTAGGGTATGTAGGTACGGTATGCCGAATGGAGTGAATGACCACATTAGACGATGTATGAGAATGATATGGCTTCGAAAGTGTGCAAGTGGTCACTTACACACCACAAGGAGCGGTTGCACAATGCATCAATAACGCAAAAAAGAGACATAGCAATAAACATCACCTTTTGTTTTGGCATTTCAAGCTCCAAAACAAGGCAGACAGCCTCAGTAGGTGTGTAAACGTGCCGAATGGCGTCCTTTGCACGTTTCGTGTATCTTTTTTGCCTATCGGTCTGTGCATTCAGGCGATCCAATAGGGCGGTACCCGGTGCTGTTGAGGTAAATAGTCCCACAAGGTCTTCGATCAAGTCCTCGCTGCTAAAACTACCGTAAGTAGTTCCAATGAATTGGGAATAGCATTTCCTTGCAAAACCATTGCAAATCTGGCAAATGGCTAGTAAATTTCTCGTGAAATTTAAAATGCGGCAGCGACGGCGGCAGTGGCGACGGCCGCGCCAGCGTGGTTGCACAGGGATTGCACTGTGCAACTGCAGTGCAATTCTGTGCAACTGGCAGAAATTTTGTGCAACTGGGTGCAAATGTCAATTTTTCTGTGCACCTCTACGTGGGCAAAACGGGTTCCTAGGGTGGTGGAGAGCGATCACCAGGCGCCCAATGCAGACGTGGCGTGGCCCGAGCCCCTTCGTCCGCAACCCCACGCGTGACACCGGTGTGGTTGGTGACCACGGACGACCAGTGCGCCCAGGCGGCGGAACAAGCACAGCTGCCGGCCGAAACGATGATAGTACAGGTGGGAGCGGGCCAGCCCAGGCACCGGGGGCTACCCCGCAACACCACCCTGCTGGTGGCTACGGCAGTGCCACACGACCCAGACATGGCGGTGCAAGCGCTGGAGGACCAACCCGAGGACACGGGGCACCTGCTGGGACATCAACGCAGAAGTCCAGCGTGGGTGCGGGAGCACCTGATGGCGCTCCGATCCTGGGCGAGCACGGTCACCGGAGCCGAGGTCTTGTTCCAGGACCACCTGGCGACCCGTCCAAACAAACTCTGGCCATGAGCGTAGACCAGCTGGCCCCCGGCCACCCCGACGTCAAATGGCCCTCGGCCGCCCTCAAAGCAGGATTGCTCAGCCCCACTGGATAGTATTGGGTCCCGGAAGCCTGGGGCCACACGTCGTCCGACGCGTCGGGAGGCGGGCCCTGCAGGCACGCCACCAGTGTCGCCCTTGCTGCCTACCTCGCCCGCACGTGGGCGGTGGCCATCCCGGGCACGGTAACCGACGGAGAGGGCATTGCAGCCTCCCTCCCCCTGCAGTACGGCATCCACAGGCTGAGGGTCCATACAGTGGACGCTGAGGTCATCCTCCACCTCCTGCGGCACGCGGACCACGAGCGGACCACAGGGGTCCATGCGGGCGCGGCGAAGGCAGTCAACCAGATGCCCCTGAAGTGGCTTCAGGACGGCCCGCGCGTGCGCGGGTAGCATACCGGGCACCGGTTGTGGTTTGCCCGAGCCACTTCCCACCACAGCAATTCGCTGCTGCACAAGGCGGCCTGGGAAGCGTCTCAGAACACCGTCCTGCGGAACGGGCTGCCGGGCCCCGGCCACGCCCAGCTCATCATTGCCGGCAGTGACGGTTACCTGGAACTGCGGCCCCCCACCATGGGGACGCTCCGTGCGGTCGCCCACCAGGCACAATTCGGCCACACATCGACGCATCAAGGGCACACGCCCCTGGGCATGGCCCACGCCACGGCCTACGTCCATGCCCCCGACCTCACCGTGGCTGCCGTCACCCACCGGGCGCTGCGGGGCAGGGACGGCCACACGCCGGTGCAGCGCAGGCTCCATAACCCGGAGGAGCGGCTCCCCGGCGTCGCCGTCCTCCCACAGCCATGCCTCCTCTGCGCGGGCAGGGAAGAGACCCTGGTGCACATGCACGTGGGCTGCGCCCATTCGCGGCTCCTCTGGACCCACTACCGCCCGGCGGTACAAGAGGCGGCCCAACACGTCCCGAAAAGGCGCTGTGGGTGGCCTCGTGGCGCTCCGCCGGCGCCGAGTTGACGGAGGGTTTCTGTTTTGGGCTGGTGCCCAAGGCGGCGGAGGCGCAGCACCGCGCGATTGCCCGCTACGACTCACCAGGGAGGACCTCTGTGGACGAGTTCCTCCAGCACATGCTCCGGCTGGGGAACTTCGCTCGGGAGCTATGCAACCAACCGGCTGGAGCAACTCCTCCTCGCGCCCCACAGCACGGGGCCCAGGTGCACCACTGGCTCACTGCGGCGGAGGGCGACTGTCCCCCCCCTCCAGCGCATCCCAGCAGGGACTTCGTGGCCTCCCTGCGAGCGGCACTCTGGAGTGTTGCACCCAGGAGGATCCCCACCCCTACCGGGACCTGCTCGCAAGTTTCTCGAAGCACCTCCGGGGCGCGCTCTTCCCACCGTTGGTCATCGGACGCAATTCCATGACCGCATGGGAGGCGCACATCGTGGGCGCGGAACGGGAGCACGAATGGAGCCCGTGGTGCGCAACAACACGCACACCGGGAACCCCAGCAACGCAGTACGCCACGGTCCCACTGAAGGGGTTGGGACCGCACACCGAACCGCGACCCACGACGATTCGTCGGGCGGGCTCTGAACGCCGGTATGATGCAGAGACCACAGAATGGGTGCGGGCGGCCCTGGAGCCCCATACGGCATGGAGGGGCGAGGTGTCCTCGCTCCTCCAGGCGCCCCTCCGCCTCCGCCTCGTGCTCCACACCACCAACATACTCGGGGCCCCGGAGATACGCACTTCGGGTGCGACGCAGCCACCGTCTGGTGGCTCCCCCCGGAGGAGGGGGGGACCCGGCTCACTGTGGCGCATTTGAGATATTCCAGGACCCCTGCTCCTCATGCTCCCCACCAACCCCGCCACGGCACTGCGCCGGGAGCTGGATGGCTACGACAAGCTGAAGGTGCGATGGGAGGGGGTTGCAGACGGCGTACTGCTGGCCCTCCTCCACCGGTGCAGCGCAGATGAATGCCGGTGGGAAGGTCTTGTGCCCCACCTCAGGGGACGTCACACCTATATGACGACCACCCAGGGACACGCCCGCCCGCAGTGGGATGACTTCGTAGCGGCCTTCCACGACCACGGGGTACTCCCTGACGACACATGGCATGCGGTCTGGCAGAAAAAACACCTCAGCAGAGACTACCCGGCCGCGTCCGCGCCCGCCAGCTGGAGCTACGAGGCCCCCTTCACCAACGGTGGGACGATCTCTGGCTCTGCCTCGAATCCTGGTCCCCGGCTCCCCACCTCCCACACGGGGGAGTGCGACACGGTATCCTCAGCCACACCGACGGGCACCAACAGGTGCACGCAGTGCTACCAGGTGGCCGCCCGCCCCTGGCCCGAGCCACCCGCGGGCCCGTGCCGGCGCAGGGAGGAGGAGGCGCTGCAGCAGTGCATCGAGGGCGCGCAAACCCTCTCGCACGGCCAAGCGGTCTCAGCGGTTGCCGAGCTCCTGAGGATCTACGTACACCTGGAGGACCCCACGGCCGTCACGCACTTGTTACACGTGTTCGAGCCCTGACCTCCACCAGACGCCTCGCATTGCAAGGCCCGCAGCACAATGCCCCGCCGAAGGGGGAACGGGCCGGAGCATGCCCGAGCCCACCGCCAGGCGCGGGAGAGGACCGTACGGGGCCTGATGGCGGGCGCAGTGGCGGAGGTGCACGCGGCGTGCGTCGCTGCCCTGCACGACCCGGCGGGCAGCGCGAGGGCCTTCCTCGGCGAGCCCGCCCTCCTGGCCGTCCGAGCCCTGTACGGGGCGGGAGTCCTCACGCTACTCCCGGCAGTGCACCGGGTAGTGAACGCCGTGCGCCCAGGGCTCGTGGGCCCTGGAGCGGCCCTCCATGGGTACTGGATGGAGTGGCGCATGTCCAACCAGTCGGGCCGGCCCCTGTCCATGGAGGATGCGCTGCGGCTGCAGAGCGAAGGGTCGGTCACCTCCCTCTACAGCAGTGCCCGGGCCCTGCTGCACGCCCCTAGGACACGCCTCCCCATGGACGCGGCCCCGTACCTGAACCAGGCGCGGGCCACGTACCCGGGAGGAATGTCCGAACTGGATGCGGTGCTCCACCTCCTGCAGCCGCCAGAAGGGGACTTGGAATTGGGAGAAGTCACAATATTTGTGGAAGGCGCGGGTGGGACGCCCTCCTGCCCCCGCCCGACCAACCTGGTGTACGACGGCACCAGACCGCCCCCCCCCCTACGCCGTCGTGTGCAATGCGTTCTTCAGTGAGCCCGCCTGGGGCCCCTCACTCCCGCCAGCAACCCAAGCGCCTCGCAGCTGGGCCCACCCACACCGCCCCCCCCCCCCCCTGCCCTCTTCAGGACCATGGGCGCCCACCACACTTAGGCGGCTCAAGTTGCAAGGTCAAAATGTGCCCAAAAGTGCCTGTCAGCACCACCTGGGAAAAATAATTGTTCGGGGGGGCCGAAAACAAAGAGACACAAAATCAAATGAAAAATTGATTACTTCGACCGTTTTGATTTGTTTTTAAGGGAACCGACTGCACCAAAAAAATACTTATCTCCCTAAAGATGCACTGCTTTTCCCGCAAAGTCATGACGTTTTCTCTCTTCTATCATTTATGCTCTCGTATGGAAATACCCATTAGCTCCCAATTCTTTCCAAAACCAGTTTCTGAAATGCATGTTGCACGCAGCACCACAAGAAGCATTTTTTCGCATTCTTCTTTGCGCGAGGTTGGCCTGCTTGTCCCAATCACCAGACTCGACCAGCTTCGACCCTTGTGTCAAGACGTGGTTCAGCTGATTCTGCTCTCTGTTCACCAAATCAGAGGCCCTGTTGGTGGACACACCAAGAGGGTACATGCGAGAATCAGGCTCGATGGACGCAATCTTGCACGCCACGTCTGGTTGATGATCGATGAACGTGAAAGCAGCCGGCAAGCCCGGCGTCTGCTTCACATGATGGAGGTGACTATCGAAATACCACATGACATGCGCTCTCGGCAGGGGGCCGCAAAAATCTGTGTCTTCCATCTGCTGTACTTGAGTAGGCCGAAATGTCAGATAATTCGGAATCTGCGAAGAGGGAATAGTTGTTGCCAGAGGGCTCGCGCAAAGAGAGGACGTAACGACAAAATTATGCGTTTCTGCTCCAGCTATCCGGTGACGAAATCAGCAACCAGCGAACGTTGAACAATGTAGGATCCCCCGCTGGTTTGGCTTTGGTTGGCCAACCGAGGATGGAAGTACACAACAACCTGCCAATGCGCGGCGCGTTGAAATCATCATTCAGGCGCCTCTCTGTCTCCGTGTCCAGAACTTCATACATGTTGTCAACGACAGTTTGACATCCGCAGATAAGTGTATCAGCACGCGCCGTTTCTTCATACAGCCAGGTCGGGCACATCGTCTCGGGGGCAACATGTTCAAATATGTCGCCGTTGATGACAATCAGGTTCTTGTCGATCTCCAGGAACCGCTTCGGGGGTTTGTTCACCAGAGAAGTAATTCAGGTCGCCTTAACTGTGATAATTTGACTTGCCAGCATTCGATCCTGCTGTTCCACTGTCTTGAAGTCAGCAGTAACGCCAGCAGCTGCGGGGACTACACGGCTCTTGGCGACCTCTGTGCCCAAGGGTCTTTGGACATTTAGGATTTGGAGGCTAACGGGTTTGCCTTTCTCTGCCACCTGCCACAGTGGTGCGCGCAACATGTACTTCCAAACCGGCCATGGACCGCGACTTTTGCATTCAGGTTCCCTCCAATAGCCCCATGTACCAAGAGTCACCTTCAGGGCTTGCTTCCCAAGTGCTGCAACCTCTTTCCGGCTGCGCATGTCCTTGGCTACAAACCAGAAAAGGAGAAGGTGTCGTGCAGCCGTGTGGAAGTCCAACCCAGGCCTTGTCGGTGATACACACCTTTCTCAGGTCGAGCATACTGGCTGTTGTGTGGGTGGTCCAGATGCATCATGACCCACTGTTCGATGATGATGGTGTCAATGTATTTCTGCAACGACTCGAGGGTTGTTTTTCCATCCTGCGTCTCAGCTGCCACTTTCTTGTAGAACTCGGGAAAGATGATACTCTCCAGTTTCCTTAGTGCGTTCTTTGAGAGTCTTTCTCCTTTTTCACAGAATCCTCGCAAACCTTTCAGCATCCGGACCAGCGAAAGAGGCAAACGTCATGAAATCTTTCCACAATTTATACGTTTTGTCCTGAGAATCAGAAGGTCATGCGCGGGGCCTCGCGCAACGGGCAGAGTCGAAACGACGTTTAATGAACATATGAATTGACCCGGCTGCTTCAGTTCAGCGGTCGGAACAAAGGCACTCATCTGCACAGCATCCACACTGGCGATCTTGAGATTGTTATATGTGTCAGGTATGTTCCGCCGCCAGTGATCTTCAACACAATGAAGGAGGTTATCTGCCGCCTCAGGAAGTGGTATCGGCTCAACGTCTTGTGCGCTTCTTTGTGCTTGTCCCGCCAGTTTCGCACGGAAGGCCCACGGTGTATCTGGTGTCAGAATATTGCGCCGTGCAAGTGGTATGCCACTTGTACAAATCCAGACATGCTGCCCGTCGCTTGTCCTGAATCTGCAAAACTGCTTCAACGCTGTGCTCTCCAGATATACACCAATAATCGCCATCTGTGAACAGAAGACAGGTCCATGCGCGAGGACTCGCGCAACTAGAACGACGAACTGTCGGTTGAAAAAATACTGTTGCCTTTGCAGAGAACGACGTGTATGGGGCGTGTTGGTGGTGCTGCTTCGAGGACCTCGATCTTTTCGTCTGATTTGTCCTTTTGTCTTCTCCTGGTCGATCCTCACCTTGCTCAGCTCAATCTCCACTTGCTCCCCATGTTGCTGCAGGTGGTCCTCGATGTCTGTACCCATCGTCAGGCCAGGATCTGGTGTTTCCTTCTTCTCCCGCCCCTTCTTCGGTGTTCCAGTCACCGATTCTGATTCTTCAGGGTCATAGTCGGTATCCACCATTTCCTCACCTGTCTTTTTGGCGGGGCTCCCCATTCTGCGATAAGAAGAAAGCCTGTTTCGCAAGAAAGGAAGCATTACAAAAGGTGAGAACCGTAGAGAAGAATCGATGTATGACGCGATTCTAGCGAAAACGGGTACGGTATTGCTCAGAATCCAAAACTGAGAGGTACCGCAACTGCTTTTTACTAACAGCGTTGCGCGAGGCCTCGCGCTAGAGAGGGGGTATAAAACCTGTTTTTGCACGCTCTTTGCGTGAGGCCTCGCGCATCACGGCACAGTCTCCGATCATCTCCTAACGTTTCGGATCACGTCACCTTCTCTCTGCTCTTCAGGGACAGTGCGTTGCGGAATCAGCTCCGACAGTCTTCTCTAAAAATGAGCCTTAAGCAGCCCTTGCTGAGTCAGCACTAACAACACGGACACGAGGACTTGTTTGTAATGGTTAGGCCCCTTTGGAATTAGAAGAGATGGTGGAAAGCTGGGTACACCCCTGCGTGGCCCCTGTGCCTGGATTGCACAAGTAGGCTTCGGGCACCACCTAACCCAGGGCACGTACACACGCTCTGCATTCAAGTAAGCGGTTAGCCGCTAACGCACGGAATTGAAAAAGGAATTGGGGATTTTGCACACATTAACCCTGTGACCTTCTTTCCGGATAGAGATTAGATGGTAGAGATCTTCAACGTCGTCAATGGTCACTGCACCCATGTATTGCTCTTTCTTCTTGACAAGGCTGGAAAGCAGACTTTCACAAACCTCCTCAGCAAAAGACTGTCCAGGCACAGCTGAGTGCCATGCAGTGTGACATAATAAGGCAGTTGCAATGGTGCGTTCGTACTTCAAAAGTGTGTCCCCCATGTTCAAACGGTACAAAAGACACATGATGATCTGCAGTCCCTCAGAAGCAAAGACACCCGTGCTAGCGTTCTCAACGGCCCAATTGCACTGCCTCACAAGATGGCCTAGGTAGAGTACCATACGACAGTATTGTGTTAACAGAACCTGCATGGCTTTACATACAGCGTACCGAAGACGGGTTCGGCGATTCACCGGACGCGCCAGCCCCAGGGAGCAACATTTCCTGTTGAGGCGCCGTATGTGTGGTCCCATACCCAACAGCAGTGCACCTACGGTTATCTCCGTCGTGATCAGCTTGGGAAAACAGGGACATTCTCACAGCTGCGCAACAAACCTTTACGGAAAAAAGTCACAATTGGCCAAAATGAGCGAAATGTTTGTGTAACGCAAAAGTTGTACGCGTGCCAGAAGCCGTATAATATAGGGTGGGACTGCAAAAACAGCCGGACAATCCAGCCCGTTGTTCTTTCACCATACATCATCTTACAAATGTCGTAATGGATGTTCTTTTCACATAAAAGAGGCACAGCTGGCCGGGTGTGTTTGGCCAAGTCTCTGGTGAACTGCAGTAGGTTAAGAAGCGACACATTGCTGCTTACCTTTTCTTTGCTTAGGCAAAGAGGCCGCCAATGCGGTGTCTTGGCAGGCACTGGGCAAAAAATATCAAGCGGTGCCCTAATGTTTCGCACAACACGCCGGGTGCTTGCAAATCCTAGATCAAGCAGGATACGGGGAAAGGTTCCCTCACTGTTCTCCAGCATGCGCGCAACAACAGGAACACGCTGTTCCAGCTCTTCAAGGCTAGGATGACCATGCCAGTAGCGTGGTGCATCCCGTAGGAGCAAGACAGCCAAGCTGTTGCGTTAAGGCTCTTGTTGTTCTTGTCAGGGTTTGTGGTGAATTGTTCGTTGTACCAGGTGTCCATCCACAACACAACCCACTGCTGGTGTATTTTGTTCCATGTAGTCTGTAACTGGACTGCGGCCCTCTCCTTCACTGAAGGTGCGCTGTATGGCGCTAGACCGGACCTTGCTAAAATGCGCAGCTGCACCCTACTCCCCTCTATGGCAACAACAGACATTGGTTTGCCCTGATACGGAACTGCGCGGTGGCGCATTGGTAAATAAGGGCGCCAGGCCTCCTCTATCAAAATACCAACCCATCTCTTGCCCTCTGCCGCGATTGCCTTTTCAACGCTGCAACGCGTCCTTTCAATTTTGCGCAGACGTAGAAAAAACACAAACAGCCATCGCGCACCCTCGTCCCCATGCTTTAGCTCTTCCCACAATTCTTCTGCCGCGTGATACGGCGGCTCTTCTGAGCAGACATCCACTCCAGATGCCGCCGCTACAGTTTTCCCGAGGTCCAACACTATGCGCAGGCGCTTTGTCACTGTGGAAAAAAATGCGCAAAGGTATCTTGCTACATATCGCTGTCCGAAAAGGTTTCTTGCTTGAAACATCAACCTTTCACACAGTTTTCGCGCGACCAATTATTCAATGATTCGGTGGTCGCATGCACCATTTTTGGTCTACTGTAACTGTCTGCTGGTCTCACTTTTAACTGGTTAAACCTAATTGGGGTAACCAGTTGCGGCGCGCTACTGGGCTGTGGGCAGTGAAGTCAGCGGTGACGAGAGTATGAAAACTACAGATGCCGGCGGGACCTGTAGGGCCGGCCATGCAGCAGCGCGGCATCGAAGGGAATGTACACGTTGTGTAGTTGGTGGATCTGTCCATCTTCTGTTTCTAGGCGCGTTCATGACCTCCATTGCGCGAGGCCTCGCGCGAACATCACTAAAAATTTATTGTTTCTCACGCGCCATTCCATGCGCGAGGCCTCACGCATGAAACCACAGTTTCTTACGCAACATTTATACATTTAAAGATTCACAGGTGTAGTGATATCGAAATTCATTTATTAATAAATCCATTTCTATCACTACATCCTGATAATGATACAAAGTTACGTGCATAAAGGCGTCAAGTTTTCCTTCTCCGACAACCTGTCTAATGCATTGCGCTGTAGTACATTAATCTGACACGAATGTTCGCCTTTGAGCGAGGCCTTGCGCAAAGAACGGACACAAAACAATACTTTTCCATCGATGAGCAATTGGATGTGTCACTTCAATGACAATATTTTTTTCATGGCAATGGTTCACGGCGTGCTAGACATATCAATCAAAATAATCATTATTTGATGCATTCGGAACCTGTCCTTTTCCTACCTTTTCTTTTGTTTTTGACCATGCAACTTGAGCCGCCTAAGCCACAGGGGACAGGTCCTCTGGCAAGAGCGCCCGGGCTTTGCCCTGCTCCTCCTCGTCGCCACGACCCGCGGGGACCCAGAGCGGGTCCTAGTCGGCACCCCCACCCACCTCTACCGGGCAGCGCCTGTGCCCCGTGCCCCCCTGCCGGGCGCCCGAGGCGTTGGACAGGGTACACATCTTTTTGCGGACCCAGGAAGTCACCGCCGTCACGGAGGTCTACCTTGTGAGGCTCCCCCTGGCAACTCCCGACGACCCCCGACGGCCCAGAGCCCTGAGCCCCACCCCGGACTGGGAGCTGTGGCGCAGGCTGTGGTCGCAGTGGCTCGCCCGCCTCCCGCCCCAGTGCCGGTGGATGGCCATACGGCCCATGACAACCCGGGGCCACCGCCACGACCCCCCACCCCGAGCACCATGGAACACCGCCCACGGCACGCCACCGATGCACTCGGAGGTAGTAGGACAGGCGCGCCTGCAGCCACACACACCTGTCAGTATAGCTGCCATGCCCGACTCCGATGGCTCCCCCCTCAGGGACGACCGCCACCACCGCCGGTCCCGCTCCCGCTCCCTCGTCTCCCCAGGATGCACGGGGGAAACCCCTGCAGAGCGGGAGGAGCGGCGGCTGGCGGAGGCCGCGCTCCTGGTCGGACCGCCAGCTGAGCAGCCCCGGGCAGCCCCCGGCAACCCCGAATCATCGGCCCCCGAACCGGTGCCGGCCGAGGAGGCCGCCCCTGCCGCCCAGGCTGTTGTCCCTGCCGCCCTGCCGAAGGGACGGGTCCCGAACACGCCGCCAGACAGGCCGCATGGGGCCGCGACCGCCGCTCCAGCCGGCCACGCCGCGGCCACAGGCTCGCCACCGGCGCGGGGGACCGGTCCTAAGCGGGACCGAGGTGCGCCGCCGGGCAAGCCGCCGTGGCTTGCCGCTGCCGCAGCGGAGGGCAGGAGGGACGCCAAGTACCGCGCCCACAGCAAGCTCGGTCACACCCACGTGAGCTTCCCCAAGCCGTACCCGCGCAAGGCCGCCTTCTCCGAGGGGAGGCCACCGCCCGTCTGCACCAGGACGCCCAAACGCACGCTGATGAACTTCATGCTGCGGCAGCTGCAACAACGCATGGTCCAAGCAGGAGGGGATGGCGATCGTGAAGGGCGGGATGCAAAGGCGAGGGACGGAGGGCGACGGTGGGAAGGTGGCAAGCCGTGGGGGAGGGCGGCAGGCACCAGGTGTGGGCAAAGGGGTGGGCAGCAGCGAGGCGGGGCAGACACAGGGGAAGGGCCAGGGCGCCCGCAGCGGCTGAGGGGCAGGGGGGCACGGGAAGGGCACAGGCGCAAGAGGCAGCGGGGGAGGGCAGACGCACGGGAAAGGCAAGGGCACGGGCGAGGGAGGAGGGGACACAGGACACGGCAAGGGACACGGGCAGAGAAGCAGGCGGGACAGGGAGCACAGGAGCCAGGGGCCGGCGGCAGCAAAGGGACCCGGAGGCAAGGAGGGGAGGCGCGACATGGGCCACCGCGGGTAGGGAGGACGGGGCCCAGGTGAGGTAGGGGAGGGGGAGGGCAGAGGGCGGGGAAAGAGGGTCGGGGAGGCCCCGCAACTGGAGGTCCAGGCGGTGCAGTGCATCCCCCCGGGCATCCAGCAGGTGCCGGCGCACCACGCCCACCACCAGCACCAGCTCAACTACAACATCGACCTCGATTCGGGGGCCCTGATCCCCCCCCAACCCCCCCCCCCCGCCCCCCCGCCAACCGCTCCCCCGCCTACATGGCGCCGCCCCGCATGACTCCACCCCCGCGGTACGGGACCTGCGGGCGGAGCCGGCACGGACGGCTGCTGCCCCAGCGGCGCGGGGGCCCGGCGCGGAACCGGCGCAGATGGCCGCCGCCCCGGTGGGGCGGGAGCCGCGGGCAGAGCCGGCACGGGGGGCAGTCGGGTCCCCGCCCCCCGCCCAGGCCCGCAGCGATTTGGGCCAGGACTGGAGCGCGGTCCGCGACCCCCTGAGGACAAGACCCTCCCCCTGGTGCTGGAGGTGTGTGGGTGGCTGGAGTTGGCCACCTCGGCGACCACCAGGGGGTTGCTGAACCGGTTCTTCGATTCCGTGCTCCTTCTGAGGGACTGGGGGAACAGGGAAGTACCCCCGGGGGGGTGGGTGGCCCGGGAGGACGACGAAAGGGTCCTCCGGGCCGTGAATCGGGCTGGATGGCCCGACCAGGACCCGGGGACTCCAGCTTTCCTGGTGGGGGGGGCGGTTCTCCGCGTCACGGACGCAGAGAACAACGTCTGGCTGCCCTGGGCCCTGTGCGCCGCCCGAGGAGCCCGCCACCGCCGCAGCACCAGCCCCCACACAAGCGGAGGCGCAGCTGACGGCGGAACCCACGGGCGATGGTGCCGGCGGTCGGGGGGGCTGGCGGGGACTCGCTGGGAGTCTGGCCCGGCGCCTGGTAGGCCAAGCCCCGGACCCCTTATCGCGAACACAGAAGAGGCTGGGTGCACACCAACGGCCCGGGGTGCTCCCCCCAGCAGGCCATGGCCCCCTGATCCTGGGCATCCCCGGCCGTCCGCGCGCTAGGACATGTGGGAAGGAGGCGTGACCCCTGAGCCTGGGGGGCCACAACGACCGCGGGCTCGCGGTTGGGGGTACCGCCAGGTAGGCGCACACCGGCAGCACGTGACGCACGGGCGCAAACGGCAATGGATTCTCCTTCTTACCCGCTGACCACTAACCCGGGCCGCTGCAACCAGCGCCCGCGAACCCCGCGAAGGTGGCTTGGGATAACTTCGGGGGGCCAGGGGTATTTCATGGTAGATTCGGGTGACAGGGGGGTAGAATAGGGGTGTTTTCCCTACCTTGGTGCCTTGGGATAAGCTGATGTTTGTTTCCGGTGGTTTTGGATGGCTTGCAGAGGGTTCGCATATCTTGAAGTGTATCAGGGCCGCTTGGGATACCTTACGCTGACAAACAAAGAAGTAAGGGCGGTCAGGACCTTCACTCTCACCTGATTGTCCTTGGAAGGATCTTGTACCCCTTGTGTTTGCCCTATCAAACATTGCCAACGTCTTCAACCTTTGAATTGCCTCCATTGCCCCTTGTAAAATATTTCGGTTTCCCGCGTCAAAATAATCCTTCAAAAGTCCCTGAAGTCCCAACAAGACGAACAAAAGAGGAAGTCGGGATACTCTTTGATTTGATCAGCACTTGGGCTGGTGTGACTGGCAAAGCAGAAAGGTGCCGAAGTATTCACACACCGCCCACGGGCTGATGCTCGATTCATGGGGAGGGACAAAGAAAAATGAAAAGAGCTGGGAAAGAAGCCCTACAATTGCAACATACAATTGGAGCATCAATAGACGATCCACTTAGATGGCAAAGACGAGAAGATGTTCTGTCCCTATCCCACGAATCAATTTATATATCTTGCACAATCGAGCTATGGGTTAATGAAGCTTGGCTACTCATATCCTCCTCACATGTGCCGGCAAAGTGACAAACTATAACTGAGAAACCTGCGTTCCAAACCTGAAGAATGTTCTTGACCTGGAGTATGAACACAAAACAATGCATGGCAACATGCCTGACATGTCCACCCTCTTGAGTCACCAATGAACACATGTGATAAGCCTCTAATGGGTCCGTAAAGTAACCCCGCAAAATTGGCAATACTTGACACCTGGCACCTGGCATATATCATCATGATGGCATTCCTTCAGTACTTTACACGAGACACCGAGTGCCTATCGTTTAGCCATGGCATACACCATGGCCAGCAAGTGAGTGTGCTTGGCGGGTTTACTTGTTGCATGAAATTCAAACATCAAGAAGGGCCAGCCCACCAAACCTCATTTGGCTAGTGTATACTACAGACCAATTGTCCGGCTCCCTGCGGATAGAATGTCGTGAACCAAGTCATGAATGGAGTGAAACCAGAGTTGCCTAATTGCATGTTCCTGTCACAACGAACCAATTTAATGCATGCTACTCAGAGAGAGAAAGGGGCAAAAGTGCTTTGGTAAGAAGACGCCCCGGGCCACATTGAGAGACCTAGACCCAGCTCGCAGAGTGACTGCACACGGAGAGATATCCCGGGTTCAATGAGAGCACATTTCACACATGGTGAGACTGTCCTATCCCAAGGAGAGAGAGTCCCGCCTCAAAGAGAGATGGTGCGGCCCCAATCCAGGCCTTGAGAGGGATGGTCCCGCTCCAGTCCATGCTCTGAGAGAGAGACCCTCATGAATCCATGCCCTAAGAGAGAACCTCACCTGAGGCAAATCCAGAGAGCATGTATATGGAGAGAGAACTTCTCCGAACCATGACCCAGAAGAACTAAGTTCGCCTAACCACGACCAAGGAGAGCATGCATGCACTTGGGAGAGAGAGTCGTCGATCTTGACCGATGACTATTCTTGCCCCAAATTGCCTATGAGCTATCCTCATGCCCGACCACATGTTGACAAGAGAAAAGATATTGGCTCACCCACCCTCTTCCACCAATGATATGAATCATCATTAGACACATACCGAAAGTCAACGGAGTAAGACGGCATAACACAAATGTGAGGTTAGCATCGAGGACATAGGTGTAATTCTCCAACCTTAGCATGTCTTCCCACTGCAGGTGCAGACAACATGCTCAACACACGCAGTCACCTAAGATTGATCCTCTTTAATTTCATGGAAGATCAATTTGTCACGACGCATATGCAAAGCAAGCAGAAGACAAAGAAGATAGCGAAGACATTCATCGCGGAGCAACGACCCAGCTACTTTCTCGCCTTTCTGTGCGCCTACCCCAGCCACATCCACTTCCACTTCACTTCCACTAGGGCTCCTCCAGCTTCAAGGGACTTGTCATCTCCCATACGCATAGGCGTGGCGAAAGCCAAAGCAAAGTCGCCCATTAACGCGTACCCATCCCGTTTTACGAGGCCGGCTGCTGTGGGCAGAGGCACCACATCCAGGGTTTAGCCAGATCCCAACTCCGGGCCTCCTGTCATCCACTGGGATTTCCCTACCACCGGATTTTCTTCCATTTCCGCAACAGGATAGAATCTAACACTATTAGCACCCGTGGGGAACAATTTTCACACAATCGGCCCACATTGCAGGCCAGAGAGCACGTGCACGCCACCCGGAACACGAGAAGGGCGCGCGCACACACAGTAGGCCTGATCTGTTCCACAAGTGCCCAATCCTCCATCCTGTGGATTTCAGATGGTATAAATTCGGAATTCTTCCGAAAATTATACCCTAAATCGCTGAAATCGCCGAAATCTGGAAATGCTGCTGAAATGATTCCCTAAATCGCTGAGATCGCTGAAATGGTGCAAATCTTGGACCGAGATGCAAATGGGATCTGAACCGGCTTCAGCCCCCTTCCAGAGCATTGTCGGCTGCTCGGGAAGGCATAAAGAGGACCGAGGTTCTGGTCTTGCCCCTGAGTCCCCCCAATCACCACTGAAAAGCTTAGCGGCTCAAAGATAGACAATGTACAATAAAAGCAACGTCCTGGACCGGTCTACATAAAAAGACCACAAAAAGATATATGCTGCTTGCCATGCAAATCATGAACCCATTGCATGACCCGCACTCCCAACAAGAGACATGAGAGCATGGAATCACCTCCAGAGGACACTGGCACCTGGGCGGGGGGGAGATGCAATTGCATCATGACAAGCATGCAGACAAACAATGCAGAATGACACTTTTTTCCCGAAAGAATTTTTTTCCCCATATTTCTTTTTCGGCGGTCCAAGTTGCAAACACTGGACTCTAGGCGTGCGATAGGTCCACACAGACATCGCCATTGCGTCCAGCGCGCGAAAAAACTGTTTCTGGATCCTGTCGGAATGTCACAAGGTGCCCAAAATGCGGAGATATGACAAAAAGGCTTTGTACTAAAAATGGTAACAGTTGTTACTAAAAATAGCACATGCGAAAAACTGTGTTCTCCCAACTGAGGGATCCTGGAGGGAAACCAGCCTCACCAATGCAACGGCGACACCTATCAGGTGGCTGCGGATTCAGAAAAAACACAAAACAGGGCCGGTATTTTGCAGTTCTAGAAATAGAAATCTTGCTTCTAAGAATAGAATGCGCGTTCTAAAAGTATAATGTGATGTGCTAAAAAAAAGAAATTGTAGTTGAGGAGATAATTAGCACAATCTGTGATCTCCATTGCGTCCGGCAACCTCCAAAAGGGTCCAATGGCTCCAAAGAAAGGCGAAAACAAAGCATCAAAACAACGTGGGTGAGGAGAGCAAAGCAAAAAAAAATCAACGTCATATCCCGCACAGACACTGGAATTCCAACCTAGAGGTCTACGAACGGTCCCGTATAGCGGGGGTGTCGCTCCCGCCGATGCACTTGCCAAAGGCACCACCCTAAGAAAGAGGAAAGATGAAGGGGTCTTGACAACCATGGTTCCGTGGGGATCTCCTGAGCAACCGGCGAACGATTGTGCACTCACAGAAAGCATGACCACAATCCAAGACTGATCTTGGTTCCATATGCTCATCTCATGTCAAGGAAATCGGGGTGGGGGATACTTGGGCTGTTCTGAGCCACGCTAAGTACACCGCAATGGCAAACAAAAATTGACATGCAAAGTACGATGCATAAAGACTGATGATGGCCTCAATCTCGGTTGCTCGTAACCGAGTGGACCAGCACGTCCTTGACATCCAACTTGGTGTACTTGGCCTTGAGGTAGTCGAGCTATGGGGACGAGTACCCCCGCACAAAGCTGCTCAGAAGATTGTACGAGTCCCTTGAGGCAGCAGAACCCTTCCATCGGACCTTGTATAGCCGTCATCCCGGTGTGCTAGGATCAGGCTTGTCCGAGAGGATGCGCTCGGCGGTGTACTCGTCCTCTTCTCCATCGTCGTCGGAGTCGAAGCCGTCCGCGGTGAACTCAAAGATAATTGCACAACCATGGGGATCGAGTTCTCGCAGGGGCAATTGAGTATGATGACGCCCGACCGTCTTATTGCTCCCCACCTGGATCACATTGACATCCTGCCCGGTCTTTCGCAATATGACGCCCGGTAGGTACCATGACTGCAGACGGTGCTGGGACAAGACGTCCTTGTGGTGCCGCTCCACCCACACGGTGTCCTTAAGCCGATACTTGTGAACTTCCCCGGTACAGAAATACTCGGCCCTCTTTGCATGTTCCGCCTCCATGGTATCACACACTTTATTGGCCATCCGGTCGGCTTCAGGCATCATGGCGATAGCCTCCTTTGCCACATTACCATGGTTCATCCACGGGAGATACGTGGAGCTGGATCCCGCAGGAATATAGTACGATGGGGGGACAAGCAAGATGGTCCGAGAAAATCGTGATATGCCTGCAGAACCCTCCAAATGGAATGATACCAATTTCTGCCCAGCTCCTCAATGTGCAATTTTCAGAATTTTTCGAACACTTGCCTGACCGCTACCTCCGCTTCTCCTTTTGAGCGGCTGTGATATGCCACCGTCTTGGCATGCCTCACGCCCATGTACTTGCACATCGGGAGAAACCATACGCCCACGAACTGCGTACCCCTGTCGCTGCATATCACGGCTGGGACATCAAATACCGTCAACCAATGCCGGATCATTGCTTGCGCCACGGTCTTGGCTTGCAGCCCCACTCCCTGCTTGTCCCTCTTGTCTTTCTTCTTGGATTTTTTGCCCAGAACCGCCACGATGTATCCGCTGTGGCGGTCGACTGCGAAAATAATAAAATCAAAGACCTCGCCTTCCAGGGTGACGTCCAGCATCGCACATACACCCATGGGAATCAACCTCATGGGACTCTCCCAAATGGCCCATTATACGGGGTTTCCAGCAGTTGACCAGTTGGGATGTTTGGTGGCCCTGCACACCGCACACGCCTTGCAATACCGACTCAGCACTGCATAATAACCCGGATCGACCAAAATCCTGGACTCCAAGTCCTTCTGCAATTTATCCCGTCCCGGATGCATCAACTGAGCGTTGTACCAATAATCGATCAAGGCCTCCAACCGGCTTTTGGGTACCAAAAGCTTGTCCTAGAGAAATAGCTTGTCCCCGTCTTCTGTCAATCCCTGCGGCGAATTGTCGTCAGATGGCGCACTCATCGCATTCCAATACTTGAGCCAGTAGTGCGAGTTTGCGTAATCATCGGACCAATCCTCCATCGAAACCGATTGCACTCCTTCAGTGGCTCGTACCATAGCCTGCTCCATCATTTGAGCCACCACCGCTTGCACCTTGGCGTCCCAGACTTGGGCAAGCTCGGCGCTTGATCCCATCACCATAAAACCTTTGGCCTTGCCTTCTTCCAGGAGCTGCTCCACCTGGATAATGCGCTTGGCCTGCGCTGTCCCCTCGACGTCACCATGCATGGAGACCGCCATCCATGCTTTTCGGCTGGGTGGACCCAAAGACTGAGGTAATCGGCCATAGTGTTGTCCTTTCTGTGCACATGCACTACGCTCGAGTCAAACTTGGCTAGCGTCTCCTGCCACTGGGTGCGTCGGGCTGCCGCACCCGATGAGGCGTCGACGTGCTCCTTATGCCAACTCTGCCGGCTTTGGTGGTCGGTGCACACCACAATGGGTTGCAAGCCAATATGCCCGGACCACTTGCGCAAAGCACAGATTATGGCGTATGTCTCCTTTTCCCTTGCGTTCCAAGTGCGGTGCTGCCCTTCCGACACTGGCATATGGGAACAATCCTCTCGGACTTGCTCCAGGACAGCTCCCACGGCATAATCCGATGCATCGGAGCGCAGCACAAATCCTTTGTCCGGATTGATAAGCAATAATCCCAACTGTCCCAGGAGAGTTCGCTACAGGGTCTCGAACGTTTCTTCCGCCTCTGTTGACCAAGCCAGCTTTCTCTTGCTCCCCTTGCGCAAATCGAACTTGCCAACCTGCAGCATTTTGTGCAATGGTCCCAATAGTTCCGCATACATTGGTACCCAACCCGAATAATAAAGCAGAAACCCATCAATGACCGCAACTCGTTGATGGTCTCCGGTCGCTTCCAATGGGGCAAGGCGGCCAAATTGCCCAGCATTGGCCTGCGGTACCCATGACCAACCACATGGTCGGCGAACCCGGCCTCCTTCACGAATAGGGATGCCTTTGTAGGCTTGCTGACCATTTGGTTGCAATCTAGGACGTCGAGCACCCGTCACAAGTCTTTGTCGTGGGCCTTGATCAATTCGTCCTTCGACATGTCCTCCGTGCCGGACCCGATAATGATGCCATCGACAAACGGGTGGGCGCAATCCCGAACAGGTCCCAGCAGGTCCTCTATCATGCGTTGGAATGCCGCGGTGCCATTCTTCGCTCCCATCGGCACAACGTTGCATTGCATGGGGCTGAGGGGCGTACTCATCAGCGTGGACGCCCTGGATTTCTCATGCAGCAGCATCTGGTGATAACTCTTGTTGATGTCGAACACTGTGAAGATGCGCTTTCGGGCCTGTCTTTGCAGGATAGTGTCGATCAAGGGAAGAGAGTACAAATCATGCTCCGTCTGCCTATTCAACGCTTGATAATCGACAACCAACCACCATTCGCCCTTCTCCTCCTTTGGCATGATGAATGCTGGGCTTGCCCCCTCACTGTCCGAAGGTTCTATCCGTCCGCGCTTGATGAACTCCTGCAACAATTTTTTCATGCCCTCCGCCCGCTCACCTTGGAGCTGATATTCTCGATGCCGACAGACTTTTGGATGGCACTTCAACTTTTTCCACCTCGATCCGGTGGACTTTTGTTTGCCACACCGCTGAACAACCGTGGATAATCCTTCACCAATCTTTCTCGCAGCTCATCCGCCTTTGGATTCTCCTTTGCTTCTTGGACCGCAGCTATTGGCACGGTCAGCACTGACCAAATAGCCATATAGCTTTCCTCTGGTTTGACCTCCGACATTTCCTCATCCGTCGCACCCTCAAAACCATCGTCGGTGTGCAGCCCCGCCTTTGGCTTTCGGAATCCTTGGATATTGAATGGGCTGTGGGGGTTTGATTCAATACCCGAGCGTGGAAAATTCCACCTGGGTGGGTTGGAACGCACAGGCGCATCTTGATCGGCCATGTGGTCCATCACCCTCGCCGCAAACTCGTTCTTGGTGAATTTACCCCTGATCAAATTTTGATCGTCCCACTCAAAAGGAGATTTGACCCGGGCTCTTGCCTGCTTGGCTGCTGCACGGTCATGCGTCCCATCCTTCATGTAGTCAACAAGGCGATTAATCTCATCGAGGGACAGGGTGTGGACTTCCACTTTGGCGTCGATGCTTTCCTCGAGCATCACCCTCATGGGCACGGCCTGTATCCTCCGGTTTAAGGCCTAATCTCCGGTGGGGTGGCTTTGGGCGCCGCCTACATAATACATCCGGGTTGACCATGCCTGTCCTGGTGTTGGCAAAAGACTCCCCATGGCATCCATGAATGTCTCCTCATCGGGCGCAAACACAAATTCGTTCAAGGTGTTGGAATCGATCTCGATCTTGGATCTCAGAACTTCGCCACCGGCGTCCCCTGAGACGAGTCCGGTTAGCACCAAGACTTCTTTGACTCTATCGGCGCTAATTTTTTCACGATCCGTTCCGAATCCCGTTCGGCTCCATGTACATACAGATGGCCCCATCGTTGTGTGCCCCAGTGTTTGTCCCATGCCCAATCACCCTTGTCACGGGGGGTCTAAGTGGACCGCGACAGGCAACCCCCAAATCATGTTCAAGTGCTTCAAGAGTTGATGAATACCGCCGCTGGATACCGCTGCCGCCGTTGCCCTTTCACAGAATCTGGCGAAACATCTCGCCGCCGCAGCGCAGAGCAGGGTGCAGGGCTACTGGAAGTAACCAAGGGAGTCACAAAAGGCGTTCTCCTTGGAGTTGGAATCGGTTTCCGCTGCATTGAGGACTTTCTCTCCACAACCACGACCCATCATAGCGGTGTTCGCCGGCACGGTTTTGCTCAACTGCTTGGACTGCTTCGGATGAGTGCCCGCTCGCAAGTCAGGCACAGTGGTAAGAGGACGGCAAAGAACCATACCCTTCACGGTGCACGCTGCGTATGAAAACGATACAGGAAAAGAGATTGCAGTAGTGTTGCCGCTCGTTGCTCAGCTGCCCGACGGAACCACGAGGGGTAGTGTGCAGGTAACATGATGGAGTGCTTCAAGAGTTGATGAACTTTCGAGAGGCCTTCTGAATACCGCTGTCGCCGTTGCTCTTTCACCGAAAGCGGCGAAACATCTCGCCGCCACAGCGCAGTGCAGGGCTACTGGAGGTTACCCAGGAAGTCACGGATGGCGTCCTCCTCGGACTTGGACTGGGTTCCCGCTGCACTGGTGACTTTTTCTCCACGACCAGGACCCTTCATAGCCGTCTTCGCCGGCACAGATTTGCCCAACTGCTCCGACCGCTTCGGAGGAGAGCCTGCTCGGATTCGCTTCAGGGGTGGTGCCGCTTTGTAGTCAGCGTTCTTCTTGTTCCGCAACCCGAGACGTTCTTCGCTCGCCGTACCCTCAGCATCTTTCACCTCGGCCTCTCTTCCCTCGCCAGCAGGCACCGGTTTGTTGGACTCCATGCCGCTGCTGGACCTACTGATTGGGGTGCCCTCTGATGATGGCTGTGTGGTCCGAGTGACTGCGTGAGGCCTTGAGCTTGGTGTCGCGTCGTCCACATCGTTGTCTTTGGCCTTCTTGGGACTCTTTGTTGGGCTGCTGATCCCTTCCGCCTTCCGCTTCTTGGTCATATACTGCTCCACGGACAAGTTCAGTGAGGCAGTCTTGGCGACCAACTTGGCCTCCTCCTTTGTCCTGATCACCTTGAGTTTCTTGGCTTTCTGCTTCTGCCGATGCCTCTACACCTTGAGTCCCTCCAGGTACTCAGCATCCATGGACCGCAGCGTCTCTGCCGTCACAGGTATCGCGGTGAACTGCATCCGCATTTCCGTCCCGAGGTTACAGTGTGGTTTGGGATCGCGGTCCTCCATACTGGTGGTCAAACGTGTTGCCATGGTCTTGATGGGGCTGCGCGTTGTGTTGATGAGCCTAGGGGACCAATGGGGACTGTCCGCAAAGACTGTCCGCAAAGATCAGCTGCCAGGAACTCGTCACAAACTCGTGCAGTACGCGTTTCGCGCTGGGAGGTGTGTTGTCGGATGTCTCACACAGGAAGAGGCCTGCCCCAGTGCTCACGATGGCCTCCGGACTCTTCGACGTGACGACTTGCGCCTCAGCCTCCTGGTACACCACCTTGATGAACTCCACATCTTGCCTTATGGTCCTGCAGATGGTAGCCTTCTCGTCTGGTGCATTGATGTCCACTCTTTGGCACTCACAATATCGTGTGAAGTCTGGAGATGTCCGGAAATTAGCCTGCTTGGCCACATCCCACCGGAGGTCCGCACCCCCTTTGACGTTCTGCACTCTCCGCCCCGTGCAAGCTGGGTTCCGCCACGCCGCTTTGCCCAGCTTTGCCAGTTTGCGAACGGTTTCCTCATTCTCTGAGTAATGGAGCCGCATGGGACATTGAAGGACTTCCATCGATTTCGGCAAAATGGCTACGACTGATGCGAAGAAGGCATACTTTGGGATGGATGGCCAAATCGTTGTCCCGATGCAGAATCTGCCGTGACACCAGGTACTCAACCTCAATGTTCTGCAGAGCCCGTGAGACGTGGAGATACGAGACACGAGCATAGAGCACTGCAGTGAAGATTTGTGCACACTCCGGTCGCTGAGATCTTCAGAGTCCTCGAAATGCTATAAAGAGGCTGAACAGCAAGGTGAAAAACATTTACCATCGATACATATATATATATATATAAATGTAGTGTATATATATATATATATGTATATATATAAATATACAGTGCTGTGCCGTAACATAATTGGACGGGTCACACAACCAGTCAAGGAACTGAAGGCACCAACGGTCGTGAAAGTTGGAGTACTCCTTGAACAGTGCAGCTCTCAGTGCATTTATGTGCCCCAGCTCCCTGCACTCAGCCACCAGCGGATCTCCCTTCGGGTGCAGGTCGATAGCAGTTGCGTTACGCGCTAGGCCCGCCCACGTGCGGATGCAGTCCCCCTCCCGTACGGTGAAGAGCGTGCACAATGACCATTGGTCCGCCCAGCCATGTTCAACACCACCATATGAGAGCATACCCCCTATTCGCGGGTGCGTCCCTCCTTGCCCGTACCAATCTGGAACTTGAGGTGGTCTACTATACCAATGATATCGGGTCCCGACAGAGTGCCACGTCCGCCCCCATCAGTCCCTCTCAGCTCACGGGATTTTAGCACGTACCAGTCAACCACCGCCCAGAAAAACGTCTTCGTGGACATGCGCTGCAGTCGCTGGTGCAAGCCCGCGGCCATCCGGAGTACAACGAGTGGAGTCCCCCGCTTGAGTATCTTGAAACTGACGTGCTTCCTGTTTTCCGGTATGTCCGCATCCTCGAATTGGTCCCATAGTTGATCGTAATCTGCGCGAAACTGGTATGGACCGTGCCGGCACCCGCTACAGAACAGCAGATTGTCTCAGGACAGAAGGAGGGGGCAAAATATTTTCCCCCGATTGCGTTTCAGGCGCACCGCAATCTGGTACAACGAGGGTTCCGCGACGGGCAACGTGCATGCCATCATCTCCCGTACCCGTGCAGTAAATGAGCCTGAAGAGGCCTTTGACCTGAACGACTCCTTCACCTTCAGCAGGCTGGCACTGTGGATCCTCCGGGCCTGCCCATGGAAGTTCACCTGGAGGATCTGGACATCTTCTGTGGATTCGACCCACTTCACAACGTTGTCCGCTGTTCTCTCCCAGTCCACGGCGGTGCTCCGCAGAGGTATTAAATCATGTTCAGGTAATGCATCTCGAGGGGGTAATAGTTGCGCTTGCAGCTGCAATGTCGCCACGCTAGCCTCCATGGCCCGCAGTGCGTCCAATTTCGTGTCTGCGCTGCCTCACTATCCTCTTGATCCCCCGTTCTGTCTTCTCTTCATCATTTTTAGCGTCGTCCTTGTCAGCATCCCCATCCTGGTCTCCGTCACTACCACAGTCCGTGCTCTCGGCAGATGAGCGAGTCCCTCCGCCCTGCTGATCATCATCTACGGGGTTCCCCTTGGGCGCTGAACGTCAGACGGGGTGAGGCCAACATCCTCAGGGGGATTGTGAGCAAGTGTAGCGTCGGCAGAAGTACTCGATGCAGTGGCAGCAGTCTCGTCTGCAGCGGGTATGTCGACCCCAGGCATTTCGAAGTCATCCTCGGTGAACACCGGTTTCTCCAGTGACTCGGATACCAGCAGTGTGTCCCCCTACGCCTGATTCCTGTGACTCATGAGTTTTCACCGCAAAGTTCAAGTACCAATGAGGTGCACGGCAGTTTGGAACCAAGATAGGGGTAAAAGGGGACGAAAAACAGCCCAATCTGCAGCCACCGACAGGCAATACCACGGCATGTTCGGCAGATCTGAGACTTTTTTGTACACATGAGCGCAAGGGAAGACCCTGGAGGGGGACTCCGCAGTGTCAGCAACTCCAACAATTCGCTAAAAGCTTTTTCGGATGCTCCTGAAATCCGATTTGCAGAATCCATGTGCTTGCGAAACTGCATTTGGATTGTAGTATCATTGATGGCTAACCATTTCAGTCATGGGGACAATGAAGAAAAAGGAAACTTGAATTCGGTTGTCGTCTTTGGACTGACCGGTGACAGTATACATATAACTGTAATATTCCGAACTCTGGGAGGGTAAACTAAAAATTATTGGTTCCGGGATTCGAACCGTGATGCATGAAGTGGGGTAAAATAAGGGGACCGTGCGCTACCGCCGGACCAAGTAATTCCACATGCGTGTACAGGTACATGGTGCAGGACACGAAAGCCCTCCTTTCGCCGAAATCGGTGAAACTCTTTTAGGCGAAATTGTTCACCGCAATCTGAGAAGAAAACGCAGCATGCTCATCCCTCATTGCCAGCATCGTCAACAGGTACGGCATCATTGCGGCGTGCGGGCTTCCTGTGAAGCGGGTTCGGGGTGGTCCGCTAGACACCCACCTTGACACCGCCGGCCTTGTTGCCTTTTGCCCGAGGTCTGCTGCTTTCAGTCAACTGATCGAAAGCCCTTCGCCTTTGCGATGTCGATTTTTGACCAAATACTCCTTTTGCATTTTCTCCAAAGCTCGTGAAGCAGTCCAGTTTCTTGAAAACCCTCCAACGCTGTCCTCCATCAGCATAAGACACGGAGCACGAAGACCTTTTGAAGCAGATTTGGCTCAGTGTTGCACAAATTCTTGTACGGGCCTTGTCCACCCTGACACATTCTGAGCTGCAAAATACAGGGAGGACAGAATGTAATAATAAAATGCATAAAAACACACAAGGTATTTACACTGCACTGTCAACGGGCGGCATCTGCCCTTTTTTCTGTGATCTGACGCTGGCACGGGGATTGCGCGTCCCCTTTTGCGGCGCCTGCGGCTCGGCCTGCCGGTCTGTTGCCGGCCTGCCGACGATCTGTTGCCGAGCCTCTCAATAATCCACTTCGTAGCCAGCAGGGAGGCATACCGAATCTGCGTCACCTGCTCATGTTTGGTCTCTCCATGGTTCTTTTCAGAACCTGGAAGCAGTTCCCAAAGCGCTTGACAAAATCAACCCACCTGCCAGCGCCTCCTGTTGCACCCCTGCCTGTACAGCGAGTCCTTGAACTTCCCTCTGCAGTAGGTCTGAGACTGATTTCTTCGCTGCAGCAAAGAATAATGTGTGCACGGCATTTGGTGCCGTCATCTGCGGGTTGGCGCTGTCCGAGCCATCAGCAAAGTCAACAGGGAACACAAGCGCGGGTCGCCACACATACGTCCCTGTACCCGTGCGCTGCCCTTTTATCAGACTGCAGAACGGCACTTTGTCTTCTTGGATGAGTGGAAGGAAATGCTGCAGGCGGCTGGCAATCTCGAGTGGGGCGCGGCTCGGAGATGGACAGAGGTTCGTCCCGGACGTGTGGCTGTACGCAGACTCCGCCATTTGGCTCCCCAGTCTTTGACAGATCTCGCAGCCTTATCTTTCGTGGTGATACAAGAGAGATGGGACAGCAGGCTTTCGCAGCGTTCCTCCACAAATGCTGCTGCTGGCAGCGCATCGTGAACGTCGTTCCACATGGCCAAACCAAGAAAAACGGCGTTCACGCACGGGTCGTGGCCGTCCCTCCTAACCGACAGAATCAGCAGCAGGGCATAGCGCATGAGCTGACGGGCCTACTGTCCGGTCCCGGGGTTTCTATGCACCCAGGTACACTCTCGGACGAGAATGCCTAGCTTGATGATTGCAGATATGAAGCGGCAAATGAGGACCAAGATGCTCTGAAGTTTTCCTTTCATTCTTTGCACTTTCTGAGGGGCTCCGGCGGGCCGTGCCTTGTCCGCGCGTGCAAGTGCAAGTCGTGCATGCCCTGCAGCATTGAAAACTGCTAGCCTGATCCGCTGCAGCTCTCGGAGCTTGGAACAATAGTACATCGTTGTGCGTCTCGGCTCGTTCAGGAACGATGAGTACTCCAGGGCTGTAAACCATGGGCGGAACCGGCGGTGGCAGGAGACCACCACATGTTTGTAGGCATGCCTAATACCAAAGATCAAGGGCAGGGGGCGCATCAGGGTGCTCA
The DNA here is from genome assembly GCA_964036045.1 of Eutreptiella sp. 'Long Island Sound 2002'. NCBI lineage: Eukaryota > Euglenozoa > Euglenophyceae > Eutreptiales > Eutreptiaceae > Eutreptiella > Eutreptiella sp. 'Long Island Sound 2002'. The sequence continues at coordinate 115,435,630 of OZ038381.1, forward strand.
TGAAAAGGTCGGCACAGGGCCTCCAGTAGGGTGCTCATAGCAGCCTGTAGTAGATATCAAAATCCACGAGTCTGGGCGACATGGGCTGGTTGGCAGAGCGGATCCTGCACAGGGCGGGGTGTATGGCGGTCAGCATCCCCCCTGTCTCGCCGATGTTATACTCTCCCAGGCTCTGTGGTACCCATGTTACCCCAGTCCGGATGACACGTATCACACCGAGAGGCACACGCAGCGTTCCGTACGGATGACGGGCGGTGATGGTCCGGTCCACCCGTGCCGTGAACATGGCGAGACGGCTGGAAAGGGCTTCGGCAGCTGCTGCGGCCAGGCGGGGGAGGTCACTCGGGTCTGGCCAGGGGACCTTGTTTGGGAGGTGCACGCCTGTGCAAGCTGCCGTGGCTGTTCCGAATCAATACTTATCACGGGGATCTGTGTGTGGCTGCGTATTGTAGACGAGCCGTTTGTAGTTGTCCAGCCACTGGATGAATCCCTGTTCTGGTTCTATCAGTGCCCACTCCCGCTGCCGCACCTCCGCCCGTGCTCAGACTTCCCCCGCCCCGGGGAACACGACAGCCCCTGCTGACCAACGATCATTCGCTGAGGCCGCGTTAGCGTGTTGAACACGAGGTGATCGGCAAGTTTGCGCCGCGCGTCCGTCGGCTTGGCAAGCATGCTGCACGCTCGGAAGAGGGCCATAAAGTGTGGGGCTATGCGGGGTAGCCACTGGGCAGTTTGTCTGCGGGGCTAGTCGGCGTGCAGCTACTCCAGCGTGGGCGGTCGGTTTAGCCAGAAGGAGAAGGCAAGACTTACAAATGCAGCGGCATCAGGATCGTCCTGAACAGCTGCCTCGACAATGGACCAGTCGCTCTGGTCGGTTGCTGTCGCACAGAAGGCTGCCAGACGCCGTCCCAGTAAGGGGTCCGTGGATGATCGGGTTTCGCTATTGGTTGCCAGCTGTGGTTCCAGGGTCATGGGTGGCAGACTCTGCAGCATGCACGTACAGCATGCAAGTATCGGGTGCGAAAGCCTTATTGTGCCGCTGTCCAGGATGTACTTTGTGGCCAGCAGTGCAGACGTTTGGACCACGAACGGGATCAAGGTAAAGCAACCAAGTAGTACACGGAGCGGGCACCAATGCGATTGCCTATCAGTCAGGGTAACTTTTGCCTGTTGAGGCGCCTGTTTGGGTGTGGTCCTAACCTGAGGCCAATAACCTGGATGTGCGTGGCACCGTGCACCGTTCGACCACACAGGTTTTCTACAGTGTCTGACTGCAGGGGTGCGGCACAGATGGTTGAACACCTGACAATGCAGGAAATGAAAGCCCATGGCGAAGACAGTTCGGAAAGTACCTACGGAGGCAGTGTAAGTGGCGGCATGACGTGTTGTATCGCTGAACATGACGTGTGAGGGAGAACCGCATCGGAAGCAAAACCGACACCCCGAAAACCTTCGTGACGCAGGTCCGCACTTGTACATGCAGCAGTGTCATCCACTTGTAGAGGTCAGGGTAATGATCATCCAACCATCGCTAGCGCCATTATTGTGGAGTGCACCAGCACAGTACGATAGTATGAAAGTGTACTTCCTCCCCATCTGTTCTGCCTGCCTGCTGGCTTGTAGCCACCTGTCGGCAGCAAATGCCTGACGGGCTGCGAGTTCAGCCTGGCCTTTTCTGTGCTTGCTTTGCAAGTCTGCTCCCTTGTCCTCCTGTCCTGTCCCCCCATTGAGATAGGGGGGGGGGATTTGGGGGGGCTGCTTCCAATGGACACCATCAGCCTGGCAGGCCAAGCGGTGTGCCGGAGAGTGTGGTGAAGAGGGTTGCAGAAGGTTACAAACACATGACACATTTCTGAAAACACACGTGTATGCATCGTCCTCCAACAGTCGTGAAAGACAGCTCCAAGTGTCTAGGAGCCAGTTCCTCAGGAAGTGAAATGACTTTGACCGATTTCGGTGAAATGTCAGAACTTTGGTCTCCATATATATACCTTCAGGTACCCCGACACTCCTGTGAGGCGCCACAGTACATCCTGCATGCCAGGATATGCCAAATGTATTCTGTGTACAAGATTGAATGTGAACTCAGGATGTTGTGCCGTGTCATCCGTGTACCAGTTACTTCTTTGGAAACGTAGAAACACAGAAAGTCTTTTTTTGAAACCATTTCAACATCTCCAGAGTCTCGTGTAGTACGCATGCAATGACACTATGGACAGTGCAGGGGGCTGGACATGGCCGCCCTTGGGCTGGTGCGGGTCTCCCTGGCTGATTGCGGTTGGCACGGCCCCCTGGGGCTTGCGCGGCTCGCTCGTGCCGAAAACAACCGACCCCCCCCTGCCGGACTGGACCTATATGCCCAGCGCATACACAGTGTACCTCTGCTTTAATACCCGACGCTGAACCTGAAGTATGCACAGTACTAATGAATAAGGTGAGTAGACAAAAGTACTGTCACCCCGGCCCGTGAGGGGGCCGCTGGAGGGGTGTGAGGAAAACACAGGTTTCGAAAAGAAAAAGAAAAAAAAACGCTGTACCACCTGACGTGCAAAACTGTACGAAGAGACATGGTATAAAGGTTCCCTGGCAAGGGCAAACAGATGCGCACTGACTGCCTGGCGTGGGAGACGTCGGTAACCCACTGGGGGGGGCAGTACCACAGGCAAGGGCCGTGGGTTGTGCTGTGGCAGCACAACTGCAGGAGGGAGGGAGATCCCATACTACCTACTACCAAGGAGGCACCGGGGCATTCATCTCTTGTGGGGGGGGGGATCCAGAGTTGAGGGCGGAGGGTCCAGAAGAGGGTCACCAGGGCTTTGAGGTGGGAGGGGGCAAGCAGGGCCGCGGCCAGCGTGGTGGAGAGGGATTATAATTCTAATAGACCTCACGTCTATCTTTTTTGCTCCTCAATCCTGCAATCGGAGTCTTTGGTTCCCAGCGGCATTTTATTTTTCATCATAAAATTAAAATCCAAACGTCCGACCGCCGCGCTTATGCGTCGTTCTCCAACCTCTTCAGCTATTGCTTGCCGTAGTCGCTGTAGGCTGGACGGTGTGTCCTTCAGCGGTGACCTCTTCGTGGTCGTTGGGTCGTCCACCGTACTCTGCCGGGCGTTGTCCTCTGTGTCACTCCTCATAGCAGAATCCTCGGCAGCCCAGTAACAACAAGGGTATAATTCTAAGAGACCTCGCGTCTATCTTTTTTGCTCCTTCATCCTGCAAACAGAGTCTTTGGTTCCCAGCGGCATTTTGTTTTTAATAAGAGAATTAAAATCCTTCAATTCCAATCTCTCACGAGCACTTTGATAATCTTGTTCGTCACAATGAATTGAACATCTTGTTGCTACTGCAAGTAACAACAACACAGTAATACATTGCATTCAGAATAATGAAACAGACTGCAACATACGACATTTATTCTACAGTCCACCTTCACTCCTTTCCTCTGTTCATCTCTTCTGTGCTGGCACTGCGCTTGCGCTGTGCGCGATCGCGCGTCTGTCGGGGGCCTGCGCTATTATTCCTATGGCTTCGTGTACCTCTCAATTCCAAAACTATTGCACTCCCCCCCGAAGCCATAACTACCACTACCCAGTGAAAAATGGGTGGTGTTGTTGTGTGCTGAAAGAAAATATAGATTTTGCATGGACCTCACCTGCACATAGACACTCAGACGGAGTCTTTCGTTCCCAGCGGCATTTTGTTTTTCATAATAAAATTAAAATTGAAACGTCCGACCGCCGCGCTTATGCGTCGTTCTCCAAACTCTTCAGCTATTGCTTGCCGTAGTCGCTGTAGGCTGGACGGTGTCTCTTTCAGCGGTGACCTCTTCGTGGTCGTTGGGTCGTCCACCGTACTCTGCTGGGCCTTGTCCTCTGTGTCACTCCTCATAGCAGAATCCTCGACAGCTCAGTAACAACAAGATTATAATTCTAACAGACCTCGTGTCTATCTTTTTTGCTCCTCAATCCTGCAAACGGAGTCTTTGGTTCCCACTGGCATTTTGTTTTTCATATTAAAGTTAAAATCCTTCAATCCTAATCTCCCACGAACACTCTGATAATCTTGTCCGTCAGAATCAATTGAACATCTTGTTGTTACTGCAAGTAACAACAACACAGTAATACATTGCATTCAGAATAATGAAACAGGCTGCAACATACGACATTCTTTCTGGAGTCCACCTACACTCCTTTCCTCTGTTCATCTCTTCTGTGCTGGCACTGCGCTTGCGCTGTGCGCGATCCCGCTTCTGTCGGGGGCCTGCGCTATTATTCCTATGGCTTCGTGTACCTCTCTATGCCAAACCTATTGCACTCCCCCCCAAAGGCACAACTACCACTACCCAGTGAAAAATGGGTGGTGTTGTTGTGTGGTGAAAAACAAATATATAGGTTTTGCATGGACCTCACCTGCACATAGACACTCAGATCATTTTCCCCATCTTGGGGGTCACCACCTGATCTGTCTTGTGGGTTTGGGTACCTCTCTCTACACGTTTACTCTAAGACATGGTATTTACTACTTACCCCGCAGCAATTTCACTGTTGCTGTGTCAACAAAATCAGAAAAAAACCTCAGCCGACCGCAGCCCGGCAACGCTGCAGACAAAACTCAGGATATCCTGCACCAATTTTTGGACATCCTTTCATAGTTCTACTTACAGCCCAGTGTACCATGTACAGCCTTGGGTTGGATTGTTGGCCTTGTAATTCCGGGTATATACACCGAGGCCATGCCTGTATGCCATGCTCTCTTCCCGAACTCGAACAGATAGATGTTGGAACAATGCAAAAATTCTATAGGAGGTTACTGTGGACGTAGACAAAAAAATGATATAATGTGAACGCCCGAAGAGCGTGCAGAGGTCCGTTGTGCGGCTGCAGAAAAAAAAAGTGTGGCTTCAAAGATTCAAAATTACAACCCTGTAGGTCATTAACGCTTAACCAGAACCAAAGCAGGCAGACATGGGCCAGTGTGCTGGCGTTGTTGTAGGCAGTTCCAGGTAGGTGAACCCCATGTCGAGTGTATTCATTGGCTTCGTTGAACCCCCACAGAGACCAAGAGTCTTCTCGTTGTAGTCCCAGGTTTGTTGCTCGCTGGAGTGTGCACACAATACAGGTCGGTGTCGGTCATAAGAATGCCAGGCATCCCAGCGGATGTTTGTTTGCTGGTCCGTCTCACACGGGTGGCGTTCATGGCCATGGTCACTGGTACTGGTGGACCCCTGAGGTCAATTCTCTCCCCACTTCAGTCCGCGACTTGCCACTTTGCGATGTTGCCTGCCATGGCCCGGCTCCCCTGAGTGGAGCTGTCTCGGTGCGCAGCCATCCATGGGCCGTTGTCACACCTTAGGCACACTTCAGCGCGGATCAAAAAGCAGGGCCCTCTGTAGGCATACCTAGCTCCAGCCCCAGGGGTGACGCTGTCTCCTCTCCTCGCCCATTTAGGCACTCCTCTGCCCCAGCTATCCGGCGTCGTCAGACGTGGCGACGGCCTCTGCGTAAAGAAAGGGGGGCTGGCTTCCCTGTGCGTGTATGCATGTTGGTCGGCACCCAATCACAATCCATAGTCTGGCCCTGGCTCTGCCTTACAACGTGACCATTCCGCTTCCAACGGCAGACATAAAGTTGGCTGCCCCACTCACAATCCCTGGTCTGCCGGCGGTTGTACCTCAGCAATGTGATGATCAAGTCGAAATAAACTTTTTGGTGAAGCGTGGAAGTTGGTGTGGCTGATGCTGCGGAATGAACTGGTCATCAGGGCAGCCCTGTGGAGGCTGTCGTTCTGGTCCTCGTCCTTTGGAGTGATGATGGCGTCGGCGCACTGTGTGGACCACGTGGAATTGAGGCAGGTCCTTGGTGCTAGTACTCTCGTCTGGCGCTCCCTGGACTGGTGTACTCCCGTGCGGCGTGTCCTGAGCTCGCGTACGCTGTTCAGGCGCTTCCTGGACTTGTGTATTCTCGTACTGTATGTCCGAAGCTTCTGTACTCTCGTTGGGCGCCTCCTGGGTTCGTGTACTTGCGTCCGGTGTTTCTTGTTCATCCTCCTTCTCCTCATGGAGCCCGTAAAATCCCACCGATTTTTGGATTGCCGTCGTTGATGCAGCGTGATTTCTGCTTGTGCTTGCTCCATCTTGTGTTGTATCTCCTTCGCCGCCACGTGGTTGATCGCTGTTAACTTCTCATACCAGTAGCGCCGCTGCGCTTGCTTGTGAATCAAGTCCTCGAGCAACTTCTCCAACGGCGGCTGCTTGGGCGTTGTCGTCTGCTGCACCAGTATGTTCTTCGTGCCCAAACAACGTAGGACTCCCCCGTGGATCAGAGCCAAAGCACCATGGCACTTTTCATGACCGGCACAGTCATATTGGCAGCACTGGGACTGCGCGCCTTTGTCAGCGCAAAATCCTTCGAATTCCTGCACCTGTCGCTGGCGGCGCTCTGAGGCAACATGTGGCGATGGGCCGTGATCACATACCTGCATGTTACGCAAACGTCTGACCGCTGCGATTATGGGTCGTTCTCCAACCTCTTCAGTTATTGCTTGCCGTAGTCGCTGTAGGCTGGCGGGTGTCTCGTTCAGCGGTGACCTCTTCGTGGTCGTTGGGTCGTCCACCGTACTCTGCTGGGCGTTGTCCTCTGTGTCACTCCTCAAAGCAGAATCCTCGGCAGCCCAGTAACAACAAGATTATAATTCTAACAGACGTCGTGTCTATCTTTTTTGCTCCCCAATCCTGCAAACGGAGTCTTTGGTTCCCACTGGCATTTTGGTTTTCATAATAAAATTGAAATCCTCCAATCCCAATCTCCCACCAGCACTCTGATAATCTTACCCGTCAGAGTCAATTGAACATCTTGTTGTGACTGCAAGTAACAACAACACAGTAATGCATTGCATCCAGAATACTGAAACAGACTGCAACATACGACATTTTTTCTACAGTCCACCTTCACTCCTTTCCTCTGTTCATCTCTTCTGTGCTGGCACTGTGCTTGCGCTGGTGAAGCCGGTTTGGACCCCCGTGGCCATCTTTGGGTCACTTGGGGTGTGTATCTATGTGCCGGCAAGCCGCCATTGGCTGATATCATACTCTTCAATCCACCTGACCTAACCTGGTGTGATAGTGTGATAGGTTTGGCCATTCCAGCTATGAGCGGCCATATTCAATACCGAGGCGCCGCCAGCTGAGATTTATATATCAGAATATCAGGAATCAACAGGGTTTTTCTATCATAATTTTCCCGTAATTTTTCAGCCTTCCGTTCCGATTGTCAATGTATCGGCGACTGTCAGTTGGCTCGCGATTTTGCGGTAACCGATTGGTTAAATGTTATTTGCAGATATTATGACGGAAACCCCGATGAAGGGTCAGATTTCATCAGTAAGAGATTCATTGCTTCCGCAATTTTCATGTTATACACTCGCAAAATTAATCCGATTTTTTCAGACTTTCAGAATTGGATTTTCGACTTCGAGATCGCCGCACTTGATATGCTGAATCTCGAGTGGTCCTACATTTTTCCCCGACCACGAATCAACCTTACTTTTGTTATCTCCTTCATTTTTCTTGGAGATATGGTCGAAACAAAAGTGATTCGTCAGGCCACTTTGAAGAATCATATCTCCAGCTCACGGCGGGGAATATCAATTTTGAGAATTCTGTTGGAGCCGCCTTGGTCTCAATTTAATTTAGAAAGCATCAAGCGCCTTTGATGTGTACACATGCCTGGTGTAGCAAGGGATAATGGTCAAGAGGGTAGACAGTGATATATAACTCTTGGACCGTGCAACCGAATATTTTAATGCGACTTTCGAGTGTACCGCATGAGTGTTGGTGTTGCATATAAACTTTCCTTGGGTTCCTACATATTTTTAACGGGTAGTTATGTTCATGGAGGGGCATGGCATACCATGGTGGGAGCCATCTTTTGAGGGTATGCGTTATATGCATGGTATGTGCTTCGATATGCACACGCCCATGTTATAAATCTCCGTTTGTAGGAAGATATATGGAGTTATACGTGGCAAGGGCTTCGCCCATGTCCCAATGGTGAGCTCCATAGCGCTAGACTAAGTCTACCGCTCATATAGTGCATGTGGGAGGGCTTACAGAGCGACCCACAAGCGCCACTATCAATTTTCCCATTCTCATGGTGTGTGTTGGGAGGAGGTTCGAAGGTGTCCCTATGCGTTCATGTGGGGATCCAAGTGGGGGGATTGTTTGCAAATGGTCCCAAGCAATTGTGTTTTGAACCATATGTTGATACCAAGGGTGAGCGAAGTTATATACTATTGTACTTATCTTGAATTTGGCATTATTTGCATGTTTTTGACCTCATTTTATGCTCATCCTTGTATTTTATGTGCTCAACTGGTCGGCTAACAGTAAAGTGCCTAGAGATTCGTGAACTATGGTATGTTGCTTATATGTTAGCATATGCTTCGGTGTCGCACCTCAACGTATGCCGGATCACGTGGTCTCACAAGGCCTCACAAAATTAGGTCAAATTCATGAGTTAACTTGTGAAGCATGTCATGTACATAACCGGAGGGGTTTCGTGGCCAATGATCGGATATTCTTCGGCATGGATCTTTGGTCTTCATCACCCTTGTGTACTACTCTCCGGTTTGACAAATGCATGGAGCATTTGAATATTTGCCGTATGCATTTTTGAGTATATAATTAAATTTTGGGCACTATGGTGTGATTTGCCTGATTTTGCTAGCTTATGAGGTCATCTTCATGGGGCAGTTCTCCAAGCCCAATCAACTCCAAGTCCAACCAAGGTTATGTCAGGGTAGGGCATCGTGATGAGTGCTACTCTAGGCCATGACATGCCACCTCCCCTATTGGGCTAGGATTTAGAGGCTGGGGAGGGAACACATTTTTTGGGGTTTATGTAGTGACTTTTGACACATGGCATTCAGCTATCTTATTTGACTGGGTTCAGGGCATCATGTTGGCGAGTCAAGTGAAGGTCTTGAGTCCAGCGAATGAGGGGTCTATGGCTGTGATTGTGTACGTTTCCATCTTTCCCCAACTTTGCTTTATTTGTGTTCATATGCCAATTTCAGGGCTTCCTCTTTGGTGCAATTCTTGTACATGCCCACCGCCCGTGTCTCCGTGTGCACCGTGAGACAACCGGCGTGTTGAAAGGAAGCCCCCAGTGTGGATTAATTGGATTTGAATTGTACTTGGGAGTGGCTTATTGCAAGGGTCTTGTGTGAAGGAGCCTATGTTTCTATTCTTTGTGGGAAATTGTGCAGGAAAGGGCAAGATCATGCAGACCCTGGTGAGAAGCAAGATCCTAGGAGTGACGGGATATGGTGGAAGGAGTACAGCAGGGGCCGGTCCTGGTAGGGACCTTCTTTATGGTAGCAGAGGAGTACCTGCCCCCTACTGCCGCACCGGGGACTTGGGCCCTCATGAGCCCTGCCCAAGGACGCCCCGGGTGCAGATCGTGGAGTCTGTCGAGTCGACGCCGGACTGGGAAGCCCGAGAAGAGCGAAGATGCTCAGATCAGAGAGACATTGCAAGACATGGGCTGGACATGGAGGACCTGGCCTCCATGTGTGAAAGGCAATGCCGCAAGGCTTGCAATCTCCGCTCCGCTGCGGAGGAGTTGGAGGAGACTGGCAGCAACGGCAGAGCTCGGCGTCACTGGAAGCGCGGGTCCCCAAAGGCCCCGGTGCGAGCCGAGGCGATGGAGACGGATCCCAGCCTGGTCAGGCTGTGGTCAGCTGCAGATTCCGAGGGGCACTCCGAGGGCTATCGGACCGCTTACCCTTCGGAGTCGGAGGAGATGGCCAGACCGCCCCCAATGGCGAAAACGGCCCCAGAACCCAGCCTGGAGCATGACGCCGAGGCGTTGCAGAGGCCTACCAGAGCCAGAATGGCGCCTGTGGCCCGGCACACGGAGCCAACGCGGGATAGCATGGGCGACACACCCATGGCGGAGGAGTCCGAGGCGCCGGGAACCGTGGGATGCGCCGGATCAGGTGGAAAGCACGTTGAGTGCCACTGCGAGGACGTGTCCTTCCTCATCGGCAAGTACCGGAGGATGGGGATGGACGCCATCGTGCAGCACCTCGGCCGCCTGGACAACGTGAAGGATGGCCTAGAGGAGGACGTCGCGGGGATCCTGGATGACCAGTCGGCAGCGGAGAGAGACATGGCGGAGCTGCGAGCGGAGCAGGACCAGTACCGGGAGAAGCTGGAGATGGCCCTGCAGAAGCAGCAGGGAGTGGTGGACAGCCTCCTCCATCCGGTGGAGGACATGTCGGGACACCTGAAAAAGCTAGAGGAGTTACAACCCCTCGCCTCGGGTCCGGAGCTCCCGGCAAGGCCGGCAGCGGCAGAGCTGCTGGAGCGGGTTAAGACCCTCAGGAGCGCCATGGGGAGACCCATTCGCGGCCCTGCAGAGGCACCTTACGCGCCTCTGCGTGTTGACCCGGGTGCGCTGCCGTTTGTTCCCATGTTCAGCGAATCCACAATGCTCGGGGAACAAACGGCACCGGCTGGGTCCATGCGGGAAGGGCACGCAACCACGGACCTGAGGAGCCTGACCTCACAGATGTCCCATGCCGCCCAGTACCCACCGACCACTACGACTGCCCATGCAGTTTATGCGGAAGAGGAGATCCAGAGCCAGACCATGCAGGGGCGAACCATGGGAAGCGCCGACAGACATGGTCGAGGCCATCCAGGCGGAAACCTGTGGGTGAAGGACCCCACTACGGGGATATGGACAGCCGGTGGAGCAAGTCCTTCCCGCATTCCAAACCCCATGGGTTCAGGCCCAACTGGACCGCACTCCATGGAGGAGAGGGATGTACGGGGAGTGTACTCTCACCCCCCGGCCACAGGGGGTATCCGTCTCGGTGGAGTGGTGGCTGCGGATGTCGGGGACGCCATCAGAATTGACGACCTCAGGGGAATCAAAATCCCCTAACACGATGGCAACCCCTCCGACCTGGATGATTTCATCCTGGTTTGGGAGGACTTCGCCGAGGAGGTCGTCGGCGAGATGGAGGGAGCGCCAAGGGACAAGTGGGTATGTCGGACATTCCCACACAGGCTGGCGCAGGACCTGAAGGAGGAGCTTAGGGATCAGATCCGCGAGGGAGTGATCCAGACGGAGCAGGCCTGCCTCCAGTGGCTGGAGGACGAGGAGCGAGTGGACGCCCCCAACCAGAAGTTGGAGGATTTGTGGTCCATTCCGCTGCCGCTGGAGCGCCGGGAATTGAGGGTCCGAGAATGGAATCGGTACATCCGCAAGTACCGAAGAAGCCTCAAGCTGGTGGAGGACTGGAATGAGGCCAGCGAGATCTGCCACCTGCTGAAGGACATCCTCCCCGGGCACTGGAAGAGAAGAGTGGAGAATGAGGAGAAGAAGAGAGCTAAGAGGCGCGGGGCCGTAGGGATCATGGCATCAGAGGACACCGACGCCGGAATAATGGAGTTTTTCCGGCGAAACCTCGGGGTTGAAGAACGCAGGCTACGTGGAGGTTTTCGGTGACACCATGGGGCAAAGGCTGATGCACCTCAACAACGTGGAGTGGAGGCGGGGAGAACCGCTGAGGATGCAGGTCATCTTCGCCCGCATGAGCCTGGACGAGATCGTGAAGTACATCACGGTGGAGCTGAAGCTCAACGCCAAGAACGAGGCCCACATGCAGGATCGACAAGTCCAAGGACATCGAGGTCATCGAGAAGATCACCACCACCGAGAGGTCAAGGGGGACACGGTCGGCACCACGGAGGAAGGGAGGCCAAGATCTCCGGACCGAGACCACCCAGGAGGATCATGAAGAAGCCCACTTCTTCGCGTTCGTAGCGCACAATATGAAGGAGAATGGGCAGGACAGGTCCAGGTGGAACCGCCTGGACCTCAGGACCAAGAACCGCAGAGAACCGCGGAGAGATCACAGCACACCGGTTGCTGGGTCTGCTACGGCAAGGGGAACAACCATGCACATGACGACCGGCATTGCAAGGTATATGAGGAGGACAAGAAGACCTACTTTGCCGCCCATCCCGACAAGAAGCCCAAGGAGCAACGAATTGCCGATTTGAAGGCAAAGGGCGGAGACGGTGGAAAAGGCCAAGGAAGGGGCCAAGGGAAAGGCGGAGGAAAAGGCTATGGTGGAGGACCCGGCCCGGACCGACGCGTGAGGTCGATCGAGGAGGTTGCTAAGGACATGTTGAGGACATTGGAAGAACTCAAAGCCCAGCGACGTGGTGGACAAAGTCTGAGCAGATCGCAGCAGGACGGAGCTGCGACAGGCCATTTCTAGAGGTGCCCACACGGGAGTGGGACCTCAGAGGTCTCTCCTCCGAAAATCAGTGGAATCTCAGAGAAGGCGAAGGCACATCGGGTGCCGAAGAAGGCTCCAGAAGAGCCAAAAGCACTGAGTTTTGCCACTCCCAACCCCTGGAGCGCCCTGCCAAGGGAAGTGTATGTGGGCAAGGGAGGTGGCAAGAAGGAAGGAGCGACCACAGAGAGCCCCGTGGACGGGCAGGACCAGCCCAAGATCTACATCATCCGTGACCATACCCTCGAAGTCCTGATGGACCCAGATGTGCTAGAGTTGCATGCTGTGAGAGTCGTCCATACACCGCATGGTGACGAGCGGCAGTTGCACTTGAGGGTGCGTGTACGGTGCGGACAAGAGGAGTTGGTAATGGATGTTTTGGTGGATACGGGTGCCCAGGTGAGCCTGGTCAGGAGAGGGTTGTTCAAAGGGGGAATCCCTGCAGCCCAGCCGTAGACCGGTACGCCTGAAGGTGGCCAATGGGGAGATTATGGGTGGTGGCACGCATGAGGCCACTATCAGTATGGAATTCTAGGAGCATGAGCGGTTGAACCGCCCTGTTTTGGCGAAGAGAAGCACTCTATCCGGGAACTTCTTTGTGGCCGACATTACAGATTGGGATATGATCATGGGGTATGACTTCATGGTGGGAAACGCCATTGGAGCCCTTCCCCATCGTGCAACGCTGGTCCGGGAGGATGATGAATGCCTTACATGGCTGTCCACGGATTATGCATGCGGATCATCCCAAGGGAATGCTGAGGAAGAGGATCGGAACGTCCGAGCGGTGCAAGCTGTGGGTGCCAAGTCCAGAGGAGACCGCGGAGTTCAACTCACGGAGTATGGAATGGCGCCGCAGGTGTATGACAGGATGATGCAGACGCTGGGAGCCGAAGCGCCCGAGACGGACGTCTTCGCTTCCCGGGATGCCTCACTTTTGCGGAAGTGTAGGAGGCATTGCCATCGAGGAGACTCAGCCTGGCACAGGCATTGGGGTTTGAAGGAGTGGGGGCCCATGTATTGGCATGGCTTCCTGGACAATACCAGACGTACGGTGGAGAGAATCGTCGCGGATGGGGCGAAGGGGATCTTGGTCATAACCGGCATAGGATCCACCCCATGTCCGCTGAAAGGTCTCAGGTCGACGCTGGACTCCATCACCCTGAACGAGATGTCATTCAGGCCAGAGGAGGAGCTGTTCATCGACGCCAAGGGTGTATCAATGCCCTCCCCGGGTCAAGCGTCGGGTACCAAGGCTTTCCTGGTGGATGGGGCGCAAGCCCAGCCCACGGGTGATGAAGCATTCATCCGTAGAGTAGAGGCGGTGCCCATGCGGGTCATGTTTGAGCCCAAGGAGGGGACGGATCAGCCAATTGATGGCATTGACATCCTGTCCTACTTCGAGATCGACCACGTCGTCAACTACATGCGAATGGGGATGCACGACCGTGTGGCAGCCAAGAAGGGGCGGGCCATGGTCACATCTCCGCATAAGGGGGATGACAAGATGTTGGTCACCGGCAAGTACGAGAAGGATGAGTTCGTGGCGAGGGTCATGGATCACATCGCGGACCAATATGATGGTCCGGTTGGGTCGGACCCGTGGACGTAAGATATCCCAAGAATGGGGGCCGATAGCGACAAGAACCAGGCCGACGCCGCAAATCTCCGAAGATTATTGGTGGGAAGCGCGCCCCACGACGATGAAGACGGCATATCAGACGAGGAGAAGTCAGACTCGGACCCGGAAGAGGCCTATACCGCAGTGCGGTCGGTTGTATCGATACCGAAGCAAGCGGCTGAAGAGGCCCAGGAGAACCCGAAGGTTGCCGAGCTGAAGGAGAGGCTGATCAATGCCTATCCGCGGCATTTCAGCAGCGTCGTCAACAAGAACCCTCCAGATCATGGGAGGTTTGGCACGGCGAGGATCAAGCTGAAGCCGAACCCCAAGATGTATCGTCATCGGGAGTACCAAACTCAGGGCGATCGGGCTGAGGCCATGAAGAGGTTGTTGGCCGAGTTTATGGAGCGTGACTGGATCAAACCCTCCGACAGTGAGTGGGCCAGCCCAGCCTTTATCGTGCCCAAGAAGGAGAAGGGCGAGTGGAGGTTGGTGGCGGATTACAGGGGTTTGAACGAGCAAACCGAGCACGACTCGTTCTCGCTTCCTCTGATTGACACCATCCTCCAAAAGCAACAGAAAAAGCGGATCTTTACGGTGTTAGATCTGAAACACGGCCATCACCAGATGCCGCTACACCCGGACTCCAGGCCCTGCACAGCGATGTTGACGCCGCTGGGGCCCATGCAGTGGAAAGTGGTGCCTATGGGTGCCAAGAATGGCAATGCCGCTTTCCAGCGCATGATGGAGGACCTACTCGGTCCTGTCCGGGACTGTGCCGACCCCTTTGTGGATGACATGATCATCGGGTCCGGCACGGAAGACGTGACTGAGGACGAGCTCATTGAAGCGCATGAGAAGGATCTGCGCCGAGTGCTCAGCGAGCTGGACAAGCACAACATGGTGTGCAAGCCCACCAAAGCCTCACTCTTCGTGAAGGAAGTGGAGTTCGCGGGTCACGTGGTTGATCACGGGCAACGCCGTCCCATGCCTGGGAAGCTGGCGTCCCTGCACCACTGGGAGAAGCCCAAGACCATCAGCGAACTGCGATCCTTCATGGGGTTCTGCAACTACTATTCGGGCTATGTCCGGATGTATGCAGAACTATCGGGGCCGCTGCACAAGATGCTGCAGGTGGGCAAGTTCGATGGCCGGAAGGGGGGCAAGAAGAAGCTTGCCTGGACCACTTAGGCCGAAGATGCGTTAAGCCGCCTGAAGGAGCGACTCCTGGGGCAGCTGGGGCTATTCCTGGTGGACCCGGACAAGGGATTCGTGCTACGGACGGACGCCTCGGACTATGCCGTAGGGGCAGTCCTCGAGCAGGTCCGGGACGACAGGTCGCACATACCCGTGGCGTTCTGGAGCCGGATCCTGGCCGAGGGCCAACGTCGAACCTGGACCGCGAGGGAGAAGGAGACGTACGCCCTTGTTTGTGCGCTCAGGAAGTGGTCGGGCCACATCGGATTGCAACCGGTGGTGGTCTGTACGGACCATCAGTCCTCACAGAGCTAGCACAAGGAGCACGTTGACACCCCCTGGGGACCGGCGGCAAGGAGGGCCCGGTGGCAGGAGACGTTCGCCAAGTTCGACCTCAGCGTCGTGTATGTCCCGGGGAAGGACAACACTGTGGCAGATTGCCTCAGTCAATGGGCCTACCCCGCGGGCAAGGCGTGGATGGACATATCCAGCCATGGAACGCCAAGGAGACCGAGGAGGCCAAGCGCATCATCAAGATAGAGAAGGCCATGGAGCAAGAGGGGGTCAAGTGCTTTGTGGTGATGGCAAACCGTACAGACCTGGCCAAGTTCCGGGGCGCCCGAGTCGAGGCTATTCGTGAGGAAACCCTTGAACAATGGATGGTGGCCCCTGTAGAGCTAGTCAGGTCGGTGCTTACAGAGGACTGGTCGGATGACTATGCGGCATCCGAGCAATGGAGCAGGTACTGGAATGCCGTGAGCGCCCCGTCGGACGACGAATGGCCTGAGGGCCTGACCGAGGATGGGGATAAACTGTTCCTCAAAGACAAGGTATTGGTCCCTGAGAACGGAATGGAGGAGCTCATTGACCACTGGCATAACGCCCAGCTCATGCATCCTGGTCGGGACAAGATGCAGCAGGACCTGGAGTGGCACTTCAAGTTCCCACCGGGGTACTACGATATCCTGGACAAGTACTGCAGCGACTGCGCCGTGTGTCGGGCCACGAAGAGCCCCAACCACTCCACGGCTGGCAACCCGGTGTATACGGCTATACCGGAGGCCCCTATGCGGTCCGTGGCCATGGATGTATTCGCCATGCCTGAGGTCACCGTGGAAGGAGAGACCTACGACTGTGTCATCCTGGCGGTGGATAGGCATAGCGGGTATATCGTGGCAGTCCCTGGCAAAAAGTCCAAGAAGAAGGACAAGAAGGACAAGCATGGAGTGGCTCTGCAGGCCAAGACCGTCGCTGATGCCATGATCAGGCATTGGCTGACATATTTTGATGTCCCAGCTGTCATCCGCAGCGATCGGGGCAGTCAATTCGTGCAGACGTGGTTCAAGACGATGTGCAAGCACATGGGGACTCGGCACGCCAAGACCGTGGCGTACCACAGCCGGTCGAATGGCCGGGCTGAGGTAGCCGGGCGGCAGATGTTCGAAAAGTTCCGCCAGCTGCACATTGACGAACCGGGCCGGAACTGGTATAATTCGCTGTGGAGAGTACTCCAAGCGTACCACGACCTTCCGGGGCCCACCGGACTGCCGCCCCATCGTATCCTGTTCCTACGGGATCGAGTGTCACGCACTCTCCCGTGGTTGAACCATGGCAAAGTGGCCCGGGATGCGAAGGCTATGATGGCTGAGGCGGACGACACGGCGGCCAAGGTGTGCAAAGCACTTCAGGACGAGCATGAGAAGAGGGCCAAGTACTTCAAGCAGGGAAAAGTCCAGAAATATGCTCTCCAAGACACCGTATGGGTGGAGCGGTACCACAAGGATGTCCTGTCCAGGCATCGGCAGGCATCTTGGTATGTGCCGGGGGTAATCGTGCGGAAGGTCGGACAGGATGTTTTTGCGGTTCGTGTGGGGGATAACAAGATCCTGGACCGCGACCATACCCAGCTTCGTCCCCGAGCACCAGACCCCAGCGGACGTCCCGTCACCTTCGAGTTCACGGCCGGCGATGTGGACTCGGACGACGAGGGTGAGGCCGACGACTTCACTGCCGAAAGGATCCTGGCGGACAAGCCGGACCCGGGGACGCCTGGGGGGAGGTTTTCTAAATCCGTTGGAAGGGATTCGCCGCATCCAGGGATTCGTGAAAGCCTCCGAGCAGTTTTGTGCCGAGGTATACCACGGTCTGGATGGATTATCTCAGGGGGAAGAACATCTCCTTGGATGTCAAGGACGTGTTGGTTCATTTGGTGGCTGCAGTAGCACCGTAATGGATCCCCCTTGGCATTTATGTTTGTCTTTGTGATTGGGAGACGGGTGAGGGCGTTCATCCGGGGAGTTTTGGGCCTTGATTGGCCATATACCCCATTCACTCGATCTCCACATATATATTTCATTGTGGTATACTTATTTAGGTCGATCGACGACGTTTCTCTATCTTTGATCCCCTTGGTCCATGTTGTAGATCAAGAGGAGACCGGATATGGCGTAGGGCACAGATCCTGAGTGTCCTCACCCCTCCCTTGGGGCACCGGGGACGCCTACAACGTGTGTGGGGCCTCCATGTGTCCTTGGGACATGGGGGGGGGGTGTGGAGCCCATTGGGGTCCTCCTGTCCTCTCTTCAATGACTTCTGAGCAGATACAACGCTCTGAGAAGGGGGCTGAAGCCGGTTCGGACCCCCCTGGCCATCTTTGGGTCACTTGGGGTGTGTATCTATGTGCCGGCAAGCTGCCATTGGCTGATATCATACTGTCCCATCCAGCTGACCTAACCTGATGTGATAGTGTGATAGGTTTGGCCATTCCAGCTATGAGCGGCCATATTCAATACCGAGGCGCCGCCGGCTGAGATTTATATATCAGAATATCAGGAATCAACAGGGTTTTTCTATCATAATGTTCCCGTAATCTTTCAGCCTTCCGTTCTGATTGTCAATGTATCGGCGACTGTCAGTTGGCTCGCGATTTTGCGGTAACCGATTGGTTAACTGTTATTTGCAGATATTTGGGCGGAAACCCCGATGAGGGGTCAGTGTTCATCAGTAAAGGGTTCGTTGCTTCCGCAATTTTCATGTTATACACTCGCAAAATTAATCCGATTTTTTCAGACTTTCAGAATCGGATTTTTGACTTCGAGATCGCCGCACTTGATATGATGAATCTTGAGTAGTCCTACATTTTTCCCCGACCACAAATATAGTCGAAACAAAAGTGATTCGTGAGGCCACTTTGAAGAATCATGTCTCCGGCTCACGGCGGGGAACATCAATTTTGAGAATTAGGTTGGAGCCGCCTTGGTCTCAACTTAAGTTAGGAAGCATCAAGCGCCTTTGATGTGTACACATGTCCGGTGTAGCAAGGGATAATGGTCAAGGGGGTAGAAAGTGATATATAACTCTTGGACCGTGCAACTGAATATTTTAATGCGACTTTCGAGTGTACGGAATGAGTGTTGGTGTTGCATAGAAACTTTCTTTGGGTTCCTACGTATTTTTAACGGGTAGTTATGTCCATGGAGGAGCAGGGCCTACCATGGTGGGAGCCACTCTTTGAGGGTATGTGTTATATGCATGGTATGTGCTTCGATATGCTCACGCCCATGTTATATATCTCCGTTTGTAGGAAGATATATGGAGTCATACGTGGCAAGGGCTTCGCCCATGTCCCAATGTTGAGCTCCATAGCGCTAGACTAAGTCTACCGCTCATAACGTGCATGTGGGAGGGCTTACAGAGCGACCCACAAGCGCCACTATCAATTTTCCCATTTTCATGGTGCGTGCTGGGAGGAGGTTCGAAGATGTTCCTCTGCGTCTATGTGGGGATCCAAGTGGGGGGATTGTTTGCAAATGATCCCAAGCAATCGTGTTCTGAACCATATGTTGATACCAAGGGTGAGCGAAGTTATATACTATTGTAATTATCTTGAATTTGGCATTATTTGCATGTTTTTGACCTCATTTTATGCTCATGTTTGTATTTGATGTGCTCAACTGGCCGGCTAACAGTAAAGTGCAGAGAGATCCGCCAACTATGGTATGTTGCTCATATGTTGGCATATGCTTCAGTGTTGCACCTCACCGTATGCCGGATCACGTGGTCACATTGGCGTGGCACACAGGGCCTCACAAAATTAGGTCTCAAATTCATGAGTTGACTTGTGAAGCATGTCATGTACATAACCGGAGGGGTTTCGTGGCCAATGATGGAATATTCTTGGGCATGGATCTTTGGTCTATATCACCCCTGTATACTACTCTCCGGTTTGACACATGCATGGAGCTTTTGAATTTTTGCCGTATGCATTTTTGAGCATATAACGTAATTTTGGGCACTGTGGTGTGATTTGCCTGATTTTGCTAGGTTATGAGGTCATCTTCATGGGGCAGTTCTCCAAGCCCAATCGACTCCGAGTCCAACCAAGGTTATGTCACGGTAGGGCCTCGTCCTGAGTGCTACTCTAGGCCATGACACGCCACCTTCCCTATTTGGCTGGGATTTAGAGGCTTGGGAGGGAACTCATTTTTGGGGTTTATGTAGTGACTTTTGACACATGGCATTTAGCTATCGTATTTGACTGGGTTCAGGGCATCATGTTGGGATGGTCTTGAGTCCAGGGAATGAGGGGTCTCTGGCTTTCTCCAACTTTGCTTTATTTGTGTTCATATGCCAATTTTAGGCCTTCCTCTTTGGTGCAATTGTTGTACATGCCCACCGCCGGTGTCTCCGTGTGCACCGTGAGACAACCGGCGTGTTGAAAGGAAGCCCCCAGTGTGGATTAATTGGATTTGGATTGTACTTTGGAGTGGGTTATTGCAAGGGTCTTGTGTGAAGGAGCCTATGTTTCTGTTCTTTGTCGGAAATTGTGCAGGATAGGGCAAGATCATGCAGACCCTGGTGAGAAGCAGGACCCTAGGAGTGACGGGATATGGTGGAAGGGGTACAGCAGGGGCCCGGTCTGGTAGGGACCTTCTTTACTGGTCGCGATCGCGCTTCTGTCGGGGGCCTGCGGTATTATTCCTATGGCTTCGTGTACCTCTCTATGTCAAACCTATTGCAAATCCGCAGCGAGGGGGGGGGGGGGTAGCAGGAAGAGGGGACGTGAGTCACAGTGCCCCGCAGTTGCAAAGAGGCAAGGGCTTGAATCCACTGAGAAGCAAAGAAACTGAAAGTTGATGACACATGAAACGTCCGCAGCAGTAAATCGGCATTGAAGAGTGATAATCTCTGACTGTAAAGGGTGCTTACTGAATTAGACTCATTCTTGGTTGTAACGTTGGCTTGACACCTGAGGTCCAGATAGCAGAAAGGAAATGGGAAATGGAGGACTGACGTTCAGCGCACGAGGGGGCCGCGTTCTGATGTCGTTTGGAGGGATGACTGGCGGGGGGGGGCGGGCGAGCTTGCCGTTTGTGGCGACCCGAGCAGGGTTTGACCATTTGGGGGAGCAGGGCAGGACTCTTTGAACCTATGGAAGCGGAAACTGTGCAAAAAGTAGACCAGGGGTCGTTGTGAGCCTATCCTGCATATTTCCAGATGTCACTGAACCTGTTACACCGATTTCGGTGAAAGGTTTTGCAGAATTTGGTGAAAGGCTTGGGTACCTGCTGTCACCACGGAAATGGGTCTTTCTAAATTCTAGGAGCTGTATGGAATGTTCTGAACGGTGAAGAAAGCCTAACCCTGCATGCGTGGAAGCTCCATTGATGCAGAGTGAAGAAACAAGATGTGTACCTGGCCTCACGTTGCCCTAGTCTTCCTTTGGCCCCTGCACGTATATATCACCACTATATGTGGTAGCCTTGGATCTTTTCACCGAATACGGTGGACCTTTCTCATGTTCTACTCGGGGCTATTGGACAGGTAGGCATGTCTTTTGACGTGCTTCCTCGCTTGCAGTGCTTCAGTGTGGTTTTGTGCAGGGACTACTGAATGGTTTTTCCCGGGCACAGTGTTTTGAATGAAACACCTTTTTAAAAATATATGCAAGAATTCCAGTTACATAGGAGCAGGCGGTATACAATGACTGCCTCCCGGAGCACGTTTCTGTGGAAAACGTTTTGCGGAACATGGGTGCAATAAGATAACTTCCTTGTTTACGTAGGATGAGGTATTTGTTATGGAAAATACAGTATGAAAAGAAAATATGGGTTTTTTTTGCACTGTTTAGAAAAAATCCCATCCTCATGATAGGGCCCCAACATGTGAACATTAGGTGTAAATGCCACGGGTAGGAAATTACCCAAAGATGAAAGACCCAAGAATGAAATTGCACATGCGTCGGTTAGGCCTTGCGTTGGCCCCCTGCTTAAAGGTTTGGGTACATAGAAAATTGGTGTGTTTTCTCCACTACTGTACGTTTAGGGAGTTGCAAAAAAAACAAAAATTGTTGTTCCCCATGTGGTCGTGGGTTTTGTTCAATGACACCCCAGATGGGTGGTCCATAGACTTTGAGGTGCCACACATGTGTGCGGTGCACTTAGACCCCCCAAGCTTTTGCCAGTATCTCGCGCACTTCTGCAACTCCGGTGCTTCTTTTGATGTGAAGATATCCGTCAAAGGTACTTCCATGCCAAAAGCTTCCATCACTCGCTGGTAAGCCTCGCCGGATAAACCATACTCCTGAATGTGCTCTCAATCGCTACCTTTCGAATGTATTTTCGTTGCTTTCACCGCACGTACATTTTTTTCCTCCACATCTCTGATCAATTGGGATCCACCAGGGTCGACAGCCATGAAAGCATCTCGTTGGCCTCACGAGTGGCACGATGTGGCAATGCTCATGCTCCATGCCTACCATGAAATCATAGCCCATTATGATCTCCCAATTGGGAAGATCGGCCTCATATAATGTTACTTGTGGCATCAAGCGTTTCGCTTGGTCCGGTCGCTCCAGTCAATGATACTCCGAAAGTTCCAAGCCAAGCTCTGCTTCACGCGATCCTCGACCCATGATCTCACCATTTGCAACCTTCAAGCGCACTTGCCGGTCACTGTTCTTCAGACATGTGTCCGGAAACAGTCCCTTCCGTACCAGGCTTACCTGGACCCCAGTATCCACCAACACACCTGCAACCACTTCTCTCCGTCCGCACATTACCCGCACCTTGAAGTGCCTTTGCCGCTCATCGCCATGTGGTGTCCGGACGACTCTCACAGCATGCAACTCTACTACAGACGTGTGCAGAAGGACTTCCAGCGTGTGGTCTTGTATCTCGTAGGCTATTGATCTGGACCGCCTCCCCTGCATCTGCGGCCACCACGGCGCCAAGCCAGATGCCTGACGTCCCAGCCCCATGGGTATTGCCGTAAATGCGACTACTGTCCACGGGCGGTGCTGTTGATGATTCCAAAGCGGTAACGGCTCGCGGAGGAAATCCTGAACTCACTCTTGAACTCTCTTGTGCTTGGGAAGTGCCCCAAATAGACCATATTCCCGTAGCAGGATTCAATAGCCAATTTCCATGATTTTCATCTCGAAGACCGGCACCCGTTGGCATAGTTTGTGTCCCTCTTGCCAGATGAGCGGCCTGGGACTCTTTCACCCTTTCTTGGTAAGCTTGTTCCGGCATCATTCCCCAAGGACCCAGTTGTCCGTTCCTTCGAATTTCCCCTCCCACCGGCTCAAATGAATTTCCCGACGCTTGCGGCATTGCTCTTGGTTCTTCTAGAATCACAATAGTTTTCGACCTTAATGGTGACCCACTGCTGGAACCCTTTTCTGGTCTTTGATTCCCTAACATGGTGTTCACGGAGTTTCTCGGAGTATAAGGCAACTCAGGTGGTTCGACCTTCGGTGCCCCATAGGGAGGTTCTAAAGGTCTGTGAGATGCCGGCTGCCCTTGAGATGGCCCACCTTCAACATGATCACGTTGACGTTCTGGTGCATGTTCCGGATCCTGCCTCGGTGTCCATGATGGCCTCGTTATTCCCCGACCCTCAAGTTGCACCAATCTTTTTTCAATACCGTCCGTGGCTTCCATCAATCCATCAATAAATTGTTGTTGATGTTGAACCAACGTCCTGAGCTCCCCCTGATACCTGGTTCCACCGTTCCGGATCTCCTCCCACAGTTCCCAAGACGTCCGTTCCATCGTTGATTGTGGTACACAAGTCGTATTTGAGTCGTACTTCTTCTGTCAATCCGCCTCAACCCTTTCCCAAGCGGCAGCGACGGGGTCGGGAGCCGGGGCTGTTGCCGCTCTTCTGAGATCTTTGAGCACCACGTCTCGGCCTGCGGCCATGTTCCAACGGTTGAAGCCGTTCCCGCTCTTCTCGGCTCATCCTCCGATGGCACGCATGTCTCGTACCCGTCGAAGCCTGCAAACCGCAGAACTCTCGGCATGCTTCGACTCGTGTCCATGGCCGCACCTTCGTCCTTCCATGTGCCTCGTTTCTGGTACCTCCGCTGCCGCCCGCTACCACCAGAGTTTTCCCGATCTGTATCTGATCCCGCATTACCGCGAAGTTGGCACTGTTGGTTACATCGGTTCTCACAGTTGTTAACGAGGTTTGCATTGTGCACTTCCTCAATATCAACTTAAGACCCCTGATTCATGTCACTCCGAGTGTCCATGTTCCTTCGGGCTTTGCGTGGTGGCCGCGACCTCGGGCAGGGTTCATAAAGACCCGAGGCACGCGTCGGTAGAGTGGGATGGGCATTACTTGTCACGCTCCAATTCCACCTTTCTCCCCGCTCCCAAGGGATCAGAGGTCAGCTCTGCTACCATAAAGGCAGTCGGGACCTTTATTCTCACTGGATTGTCCTTCGGAAGATCTTGTACCCCTTGTGTTTGCCCTATCAAACATTCCCAATGTCTTCGACCTTTGAACTGCTTCCATTACCCCTTGTACAATATTTCGGTTTCCCGCGCCAAAATAATCCTTGAAAAGGGCCTGACTTCCCGACAACACAAATGGAAGAGGAAGTTCGGATACTCTTTGATTCGACCAACACTTCGGCTGGCGTGACTGGCGAAACAGAGTGGTGCCAAATTTTTCACACACTGCCCACGGGCTTATGCTCGATACATGGAGAGGGAGAAGGAAGAATGAAAAGAGCCGGGAAAGAAGCCCTACAATTGCAACATACAATTCGAGCATCAATAGACAATCCACCTCCATGGCAAAGACAAGAAGATATTCTGTCCCTATCCCACGAATCGAATCATATATCGTGCACAATTGAGCTATGCGTTAATGAAGCTTTGCTACTCCTGTCCTCCTCACACATGCCCGCAAAGTGACAGAATGAAATTGAGAAACTTGAGTTCCAACCCTGAAGAATGTTCTTGACGTGGAGTATGAACACAAAACAATGCACCCTCGTGAGTCAGGAATGATCACATTTGAAAAGACTGCAATGACTCCGTAAAGTAACCTCGCATCAATGGCAATACCTGACACCTGGCATGTGACACATATATCATCATGATGGCATTCCCTGAGTACTTTACACCAGACGCCGAGTGCCTATCACTGAAGCATAACATACACCATGGTCGGCAAGTGAGTGTGCTTGGCGGGTTTACTTGTTGCATGAAATCCAAACATCAAGAAGGGCAGGCCCACCAAACCTCACCTGTTCAGTGTATACTACAGACCAATTGTCCGGCTCCGTGCGGATAGAATGTCGCGAACCAAGTCATGAATGGACTGTAAAGCCAACAAGCAACATATGCCTGACATCTCAAATCAGAGCGTGCATGAGAGACAATCCACACATGGAGTGAAACCAGAGTTGCCTACTTGCATGTTTGTGTGACACCGAACCAATTTAATGCATGCTACTCAGAGAGAGATCGGCAAGAGTGCTTGGGTAAGAAGATGCCCCGGGTCACATGAAGAGACCTAGACCCGGCCCACAGAGTTAGTGCAGATGGAGCGATATCCCAAGCTCAATGGGAGCACATCTGACACATGGTGGGAATGTCCTATCCGAAGGAGAGAGAGTCCCGCCTCAAAGAGAGATAGTCCGGCCCCAGTCCAGGCCTTGAGAGAGATTGTCCCGCCCCAGTCCATGCCCCGAGAGAGAGACCCTCACCAATCCATGCCCTAACAGAGAGCCTCACCCGAAACCAATCCACAGAGCATGTATATGGAGAGAGAAGTTCGCCTAACCATGACCCAGAAGAGAGAAGCTCGCCGAACCATGACCAAGGAGAGCGTGCATGCACTTGGCAGGGTGAGCCCCCCATCCTGACCAATGACTATCCTCGCCCCCAATTGCCTATGAGCTATCCTCATGCCCGACCACATGTTGACAAGAGAAAGATATTGGGTCACCAAACGTGTTCCACCAACGACATGAATCATCATTAAAGCACATACCGAAAGTCAACGGAGTAAGACGGCATAACACAAATGTGACGTTAGCATCAAGGACATAGAAGCAATTCTCCAACCTTAGCATGTCTACCCACCGCACGTGCTCAACGCACGCAGTCTCCTAAGATTGACCATCTTTGATTTGATGGAATTTCAATTTGTCAGGACGCATATGCAAAGCAAACAAAAGACAAAGATGATAGTGCAGACATCCATCGCGGAGCAACGACCTAGCACCTTTCTTCCCTTTTGCTGCGCCTACCTCAGCCACATCCACTTCCACTTCACTTACACTGGGGCTCCTCCTGCTTCAAGGGACTTGTGATCCCCCATACGCATAGGCGTGGCAAAAGCAAAAGCAAATGCGCCCATTCACATGCATCCATCCCGTTTTACGGGGCTGCCTGCTGTGCGCTGAGGCACCACCACCAGGGTTTAGCCAGATCAGAAATCCGGGCCTTCTATCATCCACTGGAGTTGCCCTAGCTTCCAATTCGCTTCCTTTTTTCGCAACAGAATAGAACCTAACACTATTGGCATTCGTTAGGAAGAATTTGAACACAATCGGCCCGCATTGCAGAACAGAGAGCAGGCGCACACCACCAGGAACATAGGAAGGGCGCACACAGACACAGTAGGCCTGATCTGAATCATAAGCTCCAAATCCTCCATCCTGTGGATTATAGATGGTATAAATTTGGAATTCTCCAGAAATTAGATCCCTAATCGCTGAAATCGCCGAAATCTGGAAATGCTGCTGAGATCGCTGAGATAGCTGAAACAGTAGAAGTATGGGAGAGAGATGCAAATGGGATCCGAACCGGCTTCAGAAGTTGGGCTCGGTAGTTGGTGGTGCTTGGTTTGGCTAAACCAAACGCCGGCTGCCCGTCAAAGGGCGTGATCCCTCCTCTGGAAGGCTAGTTCCTGGGTCCTTGACCAAAGCTGAAGGCCAGAATGCCTTGTCCATTATGCGGCCTTCTGGGCTGTGCGTGTGTGCCGTTTTGCGCCGGCCAGGGTGGTCTACGCAAATGGTTGTGGCTTGTGGACGGCCAAAGGGTTCGTTAAAAGTGCGGATTAAATTGAATATTTTCCAGAACCTCAGGGTTGTGATGTTCCTCCAAAATGGAGACGCACAACTCTAGATGCATCCACCACCCAGCCCCGCCATCCTTTTTGAAGAACCATTTTTCGAAATTTAATTCGGAAACTATGCTGAATATCCTCATCAACCAGTGTCGTGCAAAGGTAAGGCTACCTGTTAGGTTGCAATCATGACCTCTGCAGCATGCATTCAGTATTCTGAACATAAAACCAGTGTCCAAACGCCTCGTGCACACAAGATGCTTTGTTCTGTTGAATATGCATGCATTTTCAAAATTTTACCACATGGGAGCATTGTAGCAAGAAACAAGAGAAAACCTCCCTTTCCACGGGAAACACCTTTCACTTGACGTTCTGTGCCATTGCAATGCCTAAGTTGATATTTCTTTCACCCATTGTTGCATTTTGCATCCAGGCTCCTTTTGCACACTGCCTTCAGAGTCCCATCAACTTCCACTTGGTGCATTTTTTACTAATTCATGAAGAACAGATACCACGAATCTTGCATGCCTGATGCAAAACAAAAAATAAAGGGAGCGTTCCACACGGGCTCACAACGACAAACACCAGATAGTTTGCAAAGAGATCGTCATGCAATACCTTCTGAGCACTGGCACAAAACATCCAAAACGCAATACACCAGATTTCCGAC
The DNA here is from genome assembly GCA_964036045.1 of Eutreptiella sp. 'Long Island Sound 2002'. Classification (NCBI taxonomy): domain Eukaryota; phylum Euglenozoa; class Euglenophyceae; order Eutreptiales; family Eutreptiaceae; genus Eutreptiella; species Eutreptiella sp. 'Long Island Sound 2002'. Next base: position 115,462,802 of record OZ038381.1, read on the forward strand.
TTGATCGCCACATAATGTGTTTGTTGTGCTGTGCAGACAGCAACAAAAATATCATAGCAATTGGCCACGCCTGGCTGTATTGCAACGGGCAACAAAATTGTTGTAGCAATTGGCCATGTGTGGTTGTATCACTTTAGCAGCAGCAATATAGTTGCAGCAGGTGAGCAAAATAATTATCGTTGCAACTGCTATGCGGGTTGCCGTGCCTGGTTGTACCTACAGCAGCAGGGCATACAACAGCGACGCAGTGGTGCAGCGTGTTGCGGTGCGAGGTATATGTACACGGAATTATTTTTTGTTGAATATTTATCTAGATAGAATAGAAATATTCCGGGTACTGGAAAAAAAAAACCTTATAGACTAGAAATATTCCGGCGGCTGACTAAATATTCGCGGGGGGGGGGCGGAATATTTAGCCCTAGAGATTAGAAATATTCCGGGGTCTGACCAAATTTTCCGGGGGGGGGGCAGAATATTATTTACTACACCCCGCAATAATAAGTCTACCACCTCCAATTAATTCCAGGGGTAAATCAATATTCCGCCCCCCCCCCCCGGAATATTTTGACCCTATAGACTCAATCTTCCCCCCCCCGGAATATTCATACCCTCTCCATATACTCTTGCGGTGCCCCATCACAGTGCAATACACCTTTGTGCATGCACCAGTTGGCCGCTGAAGTGCTTGGATAGCAGGCAAGTGCTAAACAGATCAGAGGACAAGCAGAAGAAGAACTAGGATGGGATGAGAGCACACAAAGGGGCACAAACTGAGTACCTGTGCGCCCCATCTTACTGCTAAACTCTTGCTTTAAGTTGGTATCCAAGTTGCTGCTCCGCCAACTTAATGACGTCACTACAACCCATAAACTGATTCACCCTTCCCAGATGGGGGGACTGAAAAAACACCCGACAGCCAACCACATTTTACCGGTCCTCCACGCACTTCAAGCCAGCCCCAAGTGCTATCAGCTTTATATTGATTTTCACAAACCATTCAAAAGCGTAGTCTGCTCCTCCCTGTGGAGAATATTAGGACATTGCAATGTGCCTGTAGAGCTCATTGCGTGCCTCCAACTCCTCTACATGCACACACACAACGCCCTCCTGGTGGAGGGGGCAACGCCGTACCAGTATGAGCAAATGAGAGGGGTCCGGCAAGGGTGTCCTCTGTCGCCCCTACTGTTTGTCCTCTACCTAAATGTGCTCTTGTTCAATGCACCCTTCCCCCATCCTTCTACTGCCCTTTCGCACACAAGCCACTCGTTTATCGATGATCTGTTATGTCGATCGACAGACCCAGCCCTAATCCAGAAACACATTGATTCTTGTGACACCGCGGGCCGGAAAATGGGAATGGCCATGAACATGTCCAAAACAGAGGTGCAAGCTCTAAACGGGGCGTCGAGGCAAAAGTTCACTTCTCCCACCGGACCGGTTTTTGACACTCACGATTCTCCCACAAACTCCCCAAGAGAGTTTCACAAGTACCTCGGCGTTTTTATTTTTACAAACAGCCACCCCCAAACACTCCCGGCCCTTGCCCAGCGAGAAGTTTCTTCATTTTTCACCCGCCTCCAGCTGATCCCCCTCACCTCCCCCGAGCTCGTCCCTCTGGTAGTCTCTCTGCCAGTTCATCCCGGTTCTGTGCTACCGCCTCATTGCCCATCCCCTAACCCTGAATGAGGCCCATTCCCTCCGTCACTTCCTGTGGACCTCCCTCGCCAAGCAAGGAAGCATTTCAACCAAAATCTCGCCGAAAGATCGGTATCAACGACAAGAACCGAGGCGGTCTTAACCTCAGGGACTTGGAATCAGCCATCCACAAGTTTAAGGTTTCATCAGCCCTGCGCTTCCTGAAAAACGAAGGCCTGCCCCTCCCCTGCACCATTATGTAAGCTGCCCATTTAACTCAGAAACCGAGCTGCATTTTGGACACCTTCTGGGTTTCATGTAATGCTCTGGACTACAAGTACAACGGCCTACCTTGGAACCCCAACCCCCCTGCCAACCTGACTGTTGGCGATGGGCTTTTTCTGCAATGCCTGGTATGTGAGGACAGGCAGCCCTCTCCCTACCCAAGCCCTGCCCCACCGCTCAATCATGCCAGCTCATCCACTCGCAAGCACTTGGGTGAAGTCTTGGCCGTGGATTCGTCACAAGCTAAAGTAACCTTTGAAGATGGCCCTCTCACCCTCCCGACTGAACACACCTGGTACTGGACCCAACCTCCCCAGGGCCTTTTCCAATGGAACACGTCTGAACCTAGCATCCTGGCGCCTCTCCCCCTTCGACCCAGGAATTGACCCCGTCTGCGTTGTCGCCACCCCTGAATGCCTCACCCCTCGCCAATACAAAGTTGGGCCATCTTTTTAAGGTGCCCGGGCTGATTCAGATCCTCAAAAGAGTCGACCAGCAGGCATGGGACTGCAATAAAATCTGCCGACTCTTAGACAGCAAGGCTTCAACGACCTGGGCTTACACTGATGGATCGACTGCACCATTGTGCTACGGAAGCGCGGCCACCCTCTTCTCCCCTACCGCCCCCCCTCGGATCTTGTGCTGTTCCTCGCCGTATGAGTCTTCTGAAGGTTCCGAGTATTGGGCCGTCCGCATTGCGCTGCAATGGCTACATGCCTTCCCACAACATAACCGTGTATGTTTCCTCATCGATAACCAACCGGACCAGCGCACACTGGCCTGTGCTGTTCGTCCCTGCAGTAGCGATGAGCCCGTCCCCCCTGAGGCATCCCTGTGGACCAGAGTTTACTGTAGCCTCCTGAGAGGGCTTCCAGAACAGTGAATAGTCCAGAGCGCTTGGAAAAACGTTCATGTGGGCTTCGCCCGGAACGAGGTAAGTGATTATTTCAGCAAATCGGCTGCGCACGGCCTCAGCTGGCACCGCAAACTTACCCCTCCCCCTTCTCGGTTCGGTGACGCTCAACAAACGCCCGGTCCTCTCTCCTCCCTCCTCCTCCTACGCACATGCCCACTCTGACTTACACCACACTCTCCGTTTCGACTACTATAAACATTTCATCTTTTTCTGAACTTTTTCGTTCAAATGGTCGCATGGCTACTTACGAACCCCACTGGAATCTGTCCCAGTAACAATGCCGGTTCTGCTCCACGCCGCATCCATTGGACCTGATTACGTTTGTCAGTGAATGTTGCACTATGGATACCTTTCGTCAAGGAATGTTCCGCCTGTGGTCCTCTCCATTCAAGCTAATAACTGCAGTCTGGTGGGAGTCACAAGATATCACGAACCGGCACCACTTTGTTAGGACTTTGGTCCCCAAGAGTCTTGGCTCCCTCGTCTTCACCCCACCAGCGGGCAAAACCCTCGCGGAACACAAAGAAGATCTTCTCATCGCCCTCCGTCATCGCCCGTCTGCCCTGACCACTGTCCTAAAGAAGACCCTCAGTCAGCTGCCCAGCCACCCACTGCCTTTGCCTTGCCCCCCCCCCTGTGTCCAACAACCCCTGGGGAAACGGTTCTGCCGTCTACAGCACGTCACGGGCACCCTGGCGTCCAAAATCAGCCACCTACCCCCCGACCTCCATCTCATCCCAAACGCTGAGCTACCACATCCAAAACCCCAGCCGACCAGCCAAAGACTCAGGGCCACAACAAAAAAAGACGTTGCAACAACACACAGCAACCACCCAGCAGCACACAGCGGCCCAACCGCCGCCGTAAGCACACTCCATCGACTCGAGGTACACGAAAAATCACCTCTTTCTTCCAGTTCTGCCCCCAAAGCAGAGACGACCCCCCCGACATCAGCCTCTCCCCCATTGTCTAACCTCAAAGATGTCCCACCTGCCTGAAACTTGACTTGTCCACCATCGGAATCAACTCTGTGGTCTGTTCATATTGCCGTTGTCCTTTGAGGAACTGATTCCCGGACCTTCATGGGATTTCGTGTGGAGCCTTGGCCAGGCTTTAAATGTTGCTTTGTGTTATAGAAAAAAACGTACCTGCGCGCAGCAATCACCATTATCCAACATCAATACTGCCACTTCAAATGACATGGCTGCAGCACGTTCGTTTGAGGGACAACGGTAGACCGCACGGGCCAACTGCTATTTCACAGGTGCATTGAATCTCTACAAAACCAGCAAAGCACTGCTGACCCAATTCATGGAAGTGGAGATGCAAACGGTGCTGGTGCGGGCGAAGATCGGCAATGTGCAAAAGCTGTGCTGGGGAGACGATTGCCACAGCCCACAGTACTTATTGCATGCGTTCGGCGGTAGTCTAAGGTGTCCGAAAGTGTGATGGTCATTTCAGCTTCCCTAACTGCCCCATCGCTGGAGGTGCAGCAGCCTAGACAGCGGCATTGCAGCATTACAGTCTCGCTGCCCACGAACAATTCTGAACGACCGTGGTAACTGCAGAAACACTAAACTGGAGAGGCTCAGGCTCACCTGCATTTCTGCATGTTGTGTCAATAGTTGTCTGCAAGACAACAATTATGATGCACCTTGACACGGAAGCTGGACAATGCTTTCCCGAAATCGAGGCAAAGTGATCGGGGACTCCACAATGTTGAATTGTGGCAAATCACCAAACACAACGCTAAAGATTCACCCATTCCAGGTCCGTGGGGTGGGAGAGGCAGAGGACAAGGGGTAGTTGGGCACAGTTTGATATTTTTTTGGGTAGCGAACGTACCTTTGCAGAACTCCCTCTTGGGGATACTGAGCATAGGATTGAGTGATAGGATGACGGACAGGTTCTCATTATGCACACCATGCCTTTGCAATGGTGATGGCATAGCAGTGTCACTCGTGAGCCCGAGAGGACAACTCATGCCCACTGCCAGAACTGCCTGAAGTCAAAGGACGTGAAGTCTTTGGCCAAATCAAAGTGGATTCATATACTTTCTGCAACAGTGCATTGGGAAGGTGCCAATATATCCTATTATTTTTGAAATCATCAGGGGAGAGAATAGATAGGAATGACAGAGTTACAACGTTTGTTAATATTGCTCTCCACGCTTTGCCCCTCAAAGGTGCTGGAGTTCTCCACTCGCTGAACGCTCCAGTTGTGGCGATGATTTTCTTGCATCTATAGGGATGTGACCTGTTTCCTTGCTTCTCAACCCTTTCCGACAGGAGGGTAAAGACAGAGGCAGGGGAACCTGGTCTTAACTGGCTGTTTCTGTCTGTCTGTGCAAATCAACACAATATCTTGCTTGAAAAAACCGGGCCGACCCAATGTGCCATAAATGATGCAAACTGTTTAATCAACCAGCATGACTTGCAGGCCATCAGCACTGGTTCAAAAAATCGGCGACTAGGAGAATCCAGCACTCGCCCTCCCAGAAAGCTTGGGCCGAAGGTGTCAGGGTGCTGCCGAACACCAAGCTGCATAGCAGCAATATCTGAATGCACTGATATCCCCAAGTTCTGATCCACGGACAGTGCATCAAGAAGGGAAGGGCCAGTTCACGCTCTTATCATACCCCTATGAGGAGAGGGGGTAAATGGAGAAACAGTGCAGTAAATCACATTGCAGAATGCTAAAAAAACCTCACGTAATAACTCACAGTTCCCCCTTCTACATAACACTCCACATATTTACGGATCATTGGGTGTTTCCGGGGGCTTCTGTTCATGCGCGCGCCTGCCAACGATAATCTGTTTGCGGCCGCAGTTACACTACACGGTCATTTACCTCTGCAATCTGTGTTTGCTTCGCCATAGTGGTCCTGTCTGCCATACCTGTTGTGTCAGTGGATTCTCGAGTCTCCCATCTCCAGGCGGGACTACAGTCTCATTTGTCTCTGCAAACTGTGGTTCGTCTGCCCTCCGTGTCCTGTCTTCCATTTTTGTTATTTCATTGGTGTCTTGTGTCTGTCATTTGTCAGGCAGGAGTGTGCCATGTGTACAGGGTGTGGGGCGTTAGGTTTGGGGTTTCCCCAATCTGGGTTCCTGAACTTGCCGCCACCTGGGCAACCTTGTAGTGTGAACACAGGTTTGCCGCATCCTGCACCATGTTCAAACACTTTCTTTTACCTATTAGGGCTCGCTGAGGTAGTAGGCTCTTGGAGAAGGTGCCACCATGGTTGTGAACGGATTTCCTTCAGGGGTGTTTCCTTTCTGTGTTGTCTGTTCAATCTGTTAGATATACTTTACCGACAGCTAAAGAAGGTTTTGTTTAATGAGGAATGCTGATGCATACTGATATGTGTTTTAGGGAAACTGGGAAGCTACTTCTGATCCATCAATGCTGCACCAGACTCTCAGAGGACACAAATCAATTTCAAGAGTCGGTAGCAATAGGGTTTGCCAGTCAACTCAACTTATCACCCGCCGTCCCCGAAGGATAGTGGCGCATAAAACGTAGACACGCACCATGAGCTAAATCCCGGTAGAGAGTGTTTAGAGGCCAACCTCAAGGCTCGTCCAAGAGCTGCAAAAGTCACCACCCTCCAGGAAGTACTTAGAATCTAGTTCAGCTTATCGGGACTGGTGAGGCAAAGTCGCGTGAGGGTCAGTGGCAGTGAGCGCCGCAGAAGAAAGCTGCAAGCAGCCGTCACACATGAGTGTCAAGCTGTGTCAGAAGGAGAATCGCCGTGGGAATATGACTCTCATGCTATTTTTGAAAGGTGAAGTGCTGCTCAACAGCACAGATTTTGGCACTACGGACACTCTCACTGAAAGTGGACACTCAGATGGGGAAATTGACTCTGACCTTACCAATCAGCTGGACCAGAGTGACCCCCTTCACGAGGAGAGCTGTTCGGTTCTGCCTAAACATCCAGCTGGTCCAATGCCGCCAAAGCCGTTATTCATCGCCGATTCGCCCTGTCTGCCTCAAAGGTTGTGCTGAAGAGGTTTGTCCCTTGCTGCAGACACTTCCACAGGCTGCCAAGCTTCTCATCTCGAATGAGCCTTGTACTGGAGACAGTCCCCCACCGCCGCCCAAGCTGTCATTTGTTACGGGGGTGCCTTGTCTGTCTCAAAATTTTGGTGAAGTCGTTCGTTCATTGTTGCCGAAGCTTCGGCAGGCTGCAGCATGGAAGGCAGTGTCTCAGACTCCTGACAATGAGCTTCTGAAGATTGGGATGTCTGCCTTGCCTGAAGAAGGACCTTGCCGAAGAGTGCCACAAAGACAATGTTTTCACCTGAAAGTTGGTCTGGCTGCGTGTGCAAAGCCCTTAGTTCCAACTCACATGGACGAGGGGCAGAAGTACAGAAGCGAAACCAATGTAGCAACCAGGAAACCGCTCAGCATGGCTTCTACCCACCTTGCTGGCGACCAGCATTTCCTTGTGACCTTTCCCTACGACAGGGAGTCAGGCATGCCCTTTACACCCAGCATGTGCTTTGGTAAAAGTTGAATGTTACCTTCGTATTTGCGGACCGGTCCTCTTCACTAGTTACAACCAGTGAAGGTCCTATGGTCAGGTTCAGGAGTTGGTCGAGGCGGAGGAAAGCACACAGCTTTGGATAATGATAATGACTGAGCAGAACTGAAGCTCCCTACCAAAAGGCTTGCTGACCACAAAGATTGGGAAAGGAAAACGATTTTGACTGCACAAAGCCGTGAGTTCGAAGCCCTTAAAAATTGACAGTGGAGAGTAGCATGTCACATCAAACGAAATGTGAAGGGTAGACAAGGACGACGAAAAGGTCACAAGCGTGGCAAGCAGTCAAGGTCAGGCCTGCAACAGGATTTGCTGATCTTGAGCGTCTTGGTCTTCGGGAAAATTCTCAATAAGTCCCTCGGTCTTCTAGTTTTGCCTTGCTCAACCAAGCCTGTTCTTTGTGAAGGCAGTGATTCATTGGCACCCTCATCAGAACCCGTCCTCCCCCAGGCCATGCTAGGGGACTCTGCACACGAAGGTACAGTTTTGAAATGCTTGTATAATACTAATGTCTTTCTCTATTCAGATATTCTTTAAGATAACCAAAAGTGCCTATGCGAGTTACTGGATCTTTTTCAGCAGGCGGCACCAGCGCCACCTGCATCAAACTGTATCCTGTTGCAGTCTGCTGAACAGTTGTTCCGTTCCAGAGCGTGGGGCCTGGCAATTCTCCCCTTGTCTGACGGACGGACCTACTTGGTAGGACCAACGGTCTCGTTGTGTAAAATGTGTTTGTTGCTGCCATAGTGTAGGACACAACACATGACAGTACCTGAGTGTAAGACACTACAGATGACACTACCTGAGTGTAGGACACGACAGATGACACGACTGGAGTTTAGGACCCAACGGATGACACTACCTGTGGAACCAGGAAGCTCACTGTCAGATGTGGCGTTGAACGTGAAATGGTCAAATACCTCCTAGCACATGGCCTGACTCGCTGAGTGCACTAACACATTTTACCTGTGTGTAACCAAGTGCAGTCGCACAAGCTTTGATGTTTTGTGTGTATGTGTTGACTTTCCAACCGACGCACATTACAATAACAACCTACAAGAATAGCCCAATTACTGAGAGCCCGAGGATTTTACCAAGAAGCGGTAGCGCTAGAACAATACTAAAAGGACTGAGACAGCACTGTATATTTTATGGTATGTTTTATGGTTGACTTCGAATTGCAGCCAAGTGCCTGACCCCTTGAATAGGATAAAGGGTAACATTGATCATTTTTCCTAGTTCCGAAATGCACGAGTCAAAATGTTCCAGTCCACTGTTTTGTCAAAGGTACTCCTGTATCATTGACAGCAAGAAAATGAGTATTGCGTTGCTCAGTCCACCTCTGTGTCCAGGACAAAACAGGGGGGACATTATTGTTCATAAATTGCAGGTTTGTAACTTTTACTTACCGCCCGACTGTTCAATCACCAGGGAGCCCATTGGGGAGACCAGGTTATCTTTTCCTGGGACCAACCACCGCGCCTGCAAAGATGAGTCTGGTCTGGGCCGAGGGCTATGCTTTTTGCCTGCGGTTCCTATACTGTGTATTCTTTACAGTCAAAGGAGTGATGCTTGGTTGGTTTCTTTTGAATTAACAGCCCCCCAATGGACCACTGTGTAAAAGACATGGGGTTTGTGAGGGAGAGCGTGACCGAAAGACGACGAAACGAAGTGTTGGGAAACACCAACAGGAGGCAGGGTGACTGTGTTTGACTACTACACCAGCGTTCCTCTCCTGCCCGCCCACTCATGTGTTCGCTGCTGGCCGCCTCGCAACTCTATGGGCATTGGCCGAACCCCTCTGAGAGCTTGCTAGTGGGGGGAGGTGTAACTGCGGCCGCAAACGGATTATAATCGGCAGGCGCGCGCATGCACAGAAACCCACAGAGACGGGCAAATGATGTGCAAATACGTGGAGTGTTATATAAGAGGGCAACTTGTCAGTTATTACGCGACAATTATTGAGCGTTCTGCAATGACTTTTACTGCACTGCTTCTGTATTATCTCCCTCCCCTCATAGGGGTATGATAAGGGCTCGAACTGTCTCTTCCCTTCTTGATGCACCTTCAGTGCATCTGAACTTGGAGATATCAGTGGACTCAGATATTGCTGCTTTGCTGCTTGGTGTTCATGCATACTTATACGTAATTGTGAAATTGGGAAGCGACTTCCGTTCTATCAAGGCTGCAGCAGATCACCACAGGACAGCAACTAATTTCTACGAGTCAGTAGCAATGGGGTTCCGGTTTCGACTCAACCCATAACACACCGTGCCGCCCGGAAAGTGGTCCATACAACCAAGCCACTCGCCGTGAGTTAAATCCCCATAGCGAGTGTGTAGAGGCCAAGCTCAAGGCTTGTCCAAGAGCGGCGAAAGTCACCTCCCTCAAAAACGTACTTACCTGTAGTACTAATTGCGCATGGCAGACACAGACACCAATGACACAACACAAATGGCAGACAGGACCACGATGACAAAGCAACCAAAGATTGCAGAGCCAGTTGAGAGTGTAGTCGCAAATGCACATGGCAGACACAAAACAACAGTGACACAACACAAAGTGGTAGACAGAACCATAATGGCAGAGCGGAGGCAAATGAGAGTGTAGTAGCAAATGCTTGAGCCACAGCAGCAGGGAGAGAGAACCACACGCAGATGCAAGGAACAGCAACCAACCAAGCAAGCAGTCTTATGTGAAACCAAAGCAAGCAACCACCAAAAGGCAAGCAGGCAGGAAGCAGAAAAGAAGGAGCGAAGCCAAGCAAGCCAACCAGCACGAGCAAACAGCAACAAGCGAAGTGTGAAGAAGCAAGCGATAAAGCAAGCAAGTCGAAACCAAAGCAAGCAAGCACCACAGAAAGGCAAGCGGGCAAGCAGCAAGCAAGCAACGCAAGAACCAAGCAAGCGCGCACGGATAGCAAGGGCGAGCAAAGTGCAAGAAAAGAAGCAATAAAGCAGGCACGGATTTGAAAGCAAAGCAAGCCAGCACAATGGAAAGGCAGGCAGCAAGCAAGCAAGCAAGCAAGAACGAACGAAGCAGACGTGCACAATACAAAAGCAAGGTATGATGCAAGGATCAAGCAGGAAAGGAGCAACCAAGCATGATCGGAAGGCAAACATGCAAGGATTAGCCAAGCGACACACCAAGGCGAAACACATGCGCGCGCCCAGGAAAAAGGGTAACCTGCCAGTGGACAAGAGAAGCAAGCATGTGCTATCGAAAGGCGAGAAAGCAACCAAGCAGCAAGCACAGACGACTCAACTACAAACTGAAACCAAACTGGAACTGGGCACACAAGTAAGCTTCAGTGAACCAACCGGAGGCAAAGGTCGCAACACACACACGCACATACACACAAACACACACACACACACAAGGTGCTGGAGCCCGGGTGCGATCTCCTTGGCCACCGTGACAAAAGCATCTTGGTCCTGTTAATCTTGCTCAATTTGCGTGAAACAGGCAACTAACTGATTCTGGACCAAACACAACCATAAAAAAAACAAAGACAGAGAAAGAGACAGATTGCTGCATAATATAGGTGACATTGGGCGTGGAGTTTGCGGTCGTAACACTACCAACAGCGGCCGTAACACAACTGACATACCAAACAAAGCAATTTGAACTGTCAACAACGGCCGCAACACTACTGATCCTACCAACAGCGGCCGCCACAACAGTGGAAAATAAGAAAATTTGCGGCGTAGTAGGAACAAAACGCACAAACTTATGCCCAGACAGATGTGAAGGATCCTAATCAGACTGCAACAACGTGAGTGTTTCCGGGCTAAGCAACTTCCGAGGCAGAACACAGCCATTTGACCCCAGGGCTCTGAAGGCGAACCCCAGAAGCCGGAACGAGGATATGTGGATCCTTCTATTCCTACCTCCTCGTGGTAAGTTGCTTCAGCCAGGGCCGGAAAATATGAGGAGCATGACCTCTATGATGGAGCAGCTAATCAGTTGAGTATGGGAAAGTGATGAGCTTTCACACACTCAACACAACCCGGACGAAATGAAAGCTGTTTTGGTCTTCGCTGCGCAGAAGTCCAAAGCTCTCCTTTCAATGAGGATATCATTCAACCCGTTTAGATATGGTGCAGTCCTCTAAAGATGAATGTCCTGATAAGAAATTGCGGTGTTCAATTGTACCCCCAGAAATTGCTGCATGGTCATTCATTCTTCTGGGCTATCAATTGTGTCCAGTGCTTTTGCTTAATTCATCATTTGTGTGGCACATTGTCATGTTTGTGGACAACACGGGCTCTTCAGACAAATCATCTCTCCTGGGTTTCAGCCCAGTTTGTGTGGAATGGGCCTTTGCGAGAGGCTGCCGAAAAGACACCAGACAGGTGTCGCCTTTGCTGTAAGTTGATAAATTTCTGCTCACGATTTCTTTGGATTTCTGGCCTCTTGCGTTGCTACAGTACTGTTCAGGACCTTAACTTTACTAGGCCGTCTTTGAATCCAATCCCCAGCATATCAACAACTAGTGGATGGTGCATGTCAAAAGGGCAAACTTGTGGAGCTACTTACTTTCTGAAACGGGACAAATCTTGAAAACAAAGCGTAGTTCCCTAATAAGCACATGGAGGCCTTTTATCTGTGGGGCTGCATCGTATACCTTTGAGACCGCAAGGTACACCGTTGAGGAATGCTTGGTGCATATCATATGCAATGGTACGAGGACTGCCTTTTAGTGGGGAGTCGGGCCCCGCTCCCCTGCCCACAAAGTAAGTTCTTTAAGCAGGTTTCTAGGAGGGCCTTGGGCAGGTGAGAATCATATGTGGAATCTCCATTTGCAAAAATTGTCGGCCTGGGCAGAACACTCCATTGGTTGTATCGCCTCTAGAGTTTAGCTCGCAGCATTCCAAACCTAGTTGTGTGTCCGTTCCCACCTCGGGTGCCGAAAGAGCCTCCAGTATAGTTTGTTCTCTTTTTTGGTAGGCCAGCACGTTCAGGCAGCTATTTTTCGGAGAACAAAAACAAAAGCCCAAAGAGCATTGATATCAATTTCACAGCTAAATGTGTGATACTGTTGTACTTTTTCAAAATAACAAACTCTGCAATCGAGCAGACACCTCCCCAAAAGACGACACACCAGGGCAACCTAAAGGCCATTTTACAACGTGTCAGAAATTTGGAAACCCATTGCATGGAAGCTCTAATGCCATGCCAAAGATGCTGCATCAAGATACCTTACCCTTGCGCTTGAATCCATCCGGCCTTCCTTGTTTGCCTCTTCGGTTGCTGCAGAGCTTGACAATGGCAGGCTTGGATACAGGAAAGCGCATAGCACGTCCGCCCCCCCCCCCCCCACAAACCAATGCAATCAAACACAGCCCCCCACCATTTTGCAAGCTTGTTGTGCTAGCACCATGAAAAGAGGGGGGAAATTCAGGTGACGGTTCGTAGCACCATCGCCTCCTGGTTCACAACTTGCCTTTCTTAATTTCTTTTACAATTGCTTGACTCTTTGTTCTACATGAATGAATTGCTTTACCAAACGATTTGCACAACCTCCTCACCAAATCAAGCTTCCTCCGAATGTTGTGGTGAACGCCTTCTCAAAGGAAAAAACCTCGGTAGGAACCAAAAGAATCGATTGCTTGAAAATCAAAAATGTCTTTTCTGCTGGACAACCCACCCATGCAAAACACTGGAACACCAACTGTCACAGAAGCCACTAAAGCCTCCGCCTCAGCCCAACAACACCTGTCTCTGATGCAGCACATCACAACACAGAGAAACCCGCCCCGACTGCACCGGGCACAAAGAAAACAGCCTCCAGTGCTTCGAACTTGAGAGTAGCACAGTCAGACAGGGTGGGGGAGAGACGAATGACTCACGGCACACACACCGCAAACAAATGGCGGACACAACACACCATCGACAGGATGGACAATGGCCACAGACATTCCGCGCTGCTTCAGAAATGACACAGGCACAGTGCACTGCCCCTGAAAAAGGGCCCCCATTTGGGTGGAATTGAACAAGCGAACTGGCAGGTTTCTGGGAGGGCCTATGGGAGGTGAGATTCATATGTGGAATCTCTGTTTGCAAATGTTGTTGGCCTGGGTAGATGCCCCCATTGGTTGTATCTCCCCTAGAGTTTGTCTTGCAGCATTTCGAACCTAGTGGTGTGTCCGTTCCTACCTCGGTTGCGGAATAAGCTTGGGTATAGTTTGTTTTCTGTTTTGGTAGGGCAGCACATTCAGGCAGCTAGTTTTCGAAAAACAAAATGCAAAAAACCCAAACAGCATTGATATCCACACGAAAACAAATGCACGGCAAAATGTGTGATCCTGTTGTAGGTATCCAAAAGCAAATGCTGCAATCGATCAAATCCCCCCCAAAAAGACACAGCAGGGCAACCTACAGAACATTTTAGAACGTGTCAGTAATTTGGGAACCCATTGCAGTGAGATGGAAGCGCAGATTGCTCAAGCTAATGAGAGTCTAGTGGCAAAAGCGAAGCAGGAGCAACTCCAAAAGTGACAGGGAAAGAAATTACAGAAACGACGATTGCCAGAGGCAATGCGCGCTGACACAGAATTGACACCGACACAGTGCACTGCCACACATATGACACAGGAAAATAGCGCGCTGACACAGGGCACACAAGCAATGCGCCAACACACAAGACACACATATCAAGACATCGCCGGTGACACAGTCATACACCAGGCGCGCTGAAAACACACCATCACACAACCAAGGTGCGCTGCGCACACCATCCTTCAGTCAGCGCGCGGCAACCACACTGGCACACATCCAACGTGTAGGAGACACACTAGTAAGCACCCAGCGTGCGCCAGATACACCATCACACTCCAGCACGGGGCGGACACACCATCACATACACCCAGCGCGGGGTGAACACACAGCGACAAACCCAGCGCGCGGCGAAAACGCTAGCACCAACCCAGCGCACCCCTGCCGCACAGTGACATCCCGAGCGCGCAACACACATATAATCACACACCCAGTGCACGGCAAACACACTAGCACACAGCCAACGCGCGGCAAACACACTAACACATTGCGCGCTGACACACTAACGACAGACACACACAGTGAGAGGACACACATATCACACAGGCAGCACTCTGAGACACCAATGAGACAAACACAGCGCGCCAACCAACAGAAGGAACACACGGAGCTCTGGCTGCGCACAAAGCCAGCGCAGGCCGGACACACAATCATACATCCAAAGCTCTGCAAACACACTAGCGCGCACACATAGCACGCGGCAAACATACAATCACACACCAACCGCGCGGCGAAGACACTATCACAAACCAAGCGCGCGCTCGACACACCATCACACAGCGGACGCGGGGTGCGCACACCCAGGGCGCAGCCACACACCATCAGACAGCCTGCGCGCGCCCAACACATAATCACACATCCAGCCCGCGGAGTAAAGTGGTGAAACCAGACTTTGCCAGAAACCAGACCCCAACGGCACACAGGCTCCAGAGAACCTACGAAGCAGGACACGGATCGCAGGCAACCCAGCACTTGCGAAACCGAATACAGAAACGCCACGTGAGCCTGCATGCATTCACCCCTACAAGGCAAACCCACCAAACCGACCCCAGGGCAGCATCCATCACAGCAGCAACCTCTGGGATTCCTGTCATGGTACAGAAAAGATTGAGGCGTATCTGAACTACGCACTGCAGTGAGCAACCAGCAAACAGTAACTAACACGAAACGAAACAAGAAGAGCAAAGCCACGACCGCACCTGAC
This sequence comes from Eutreptiella sp. 'Long Island Sound 2002', assembly GCA_964036045.1. NCBI lineage: Eukaryota > Euglenozoa > Euglenophyceae > Eutreptiales > Eutreptiaceae > Eutreptiella > Eutreptiella sp. 'Long Island Sound 2002'. Next base: position 115,477,946 of record OZ038381.1, read on the forward strand.
AACCCACAACTTTTTGTCCACTGAATTCTCGTCTTCCTTGAGCCCGCAGGCTGCAAGGTCAACCTTGATACACTGCATAGCTGTGGTGTAAGGCACGTTGCACATACTCAGAACACTGGCACTACAAGCAGCAATTCAAACAGTACAAGTTTGAGCTTGTTTTCCTCCAATTTTGTGCTGTCAGATAATATTAGTTCTGCTATGGTAACACTGTACTGTATGATACTTCCCTAGATGCTACTATGTGCCACTCAATGATACGATAGCATTAGGCGCTACGCGGGCCTGCGGGTCTCACCTTTTCCCTGGATCCTTACCAAAAAGCCCCAAAATTACCAGGAATTGATCCACATCCACAGAGACTGACCTGTGGGACACGATTTGGGAGGCATATGTTCGATTTGGGGCGATTTTCGCTGCAATATCGAAAGTTCTGCACGTGATTAGGGCTCAATGCATGCAAATCTAGGAGCGGAAATGTTGATTTGTTTGGGGTAGAGGTGTGGATTGTCCAATAAAGCAGAGTAAGAGGCCCACCAAGCCTCATTGTCTTTGTCATCATCAATTTCCGGATTTTGTTGAATTTCTTGATGCTCCTCCGAAGTCTGAGTACTTGAGGAGGAGGCGGAGGTAGTGCAGGACATACCTGGTTGTAATGTTGCTCCAGGCCTATCCGGGCCACGCCAGGCTGCGTATTGGTTGATCTGCAGTCGAATCTTGGGCTTGATGAAGAACTTGAGCTCCTTGGAACGGCTCCTTCTAATGGCTTGTGCCAAGGGTCAGCAAACGTTGAGGAGCACAAAGAACTCGAAGTTCTCCTTCAGAGCTGCATCGACTCTAAAACAATTTTGACGCGTATTTATAGGCCCCTGGATCTTGGCGTTCCACTGTGCCTCTCTTTGTGGGTGAGAAGCTTGTTTTTGGACTCCATGAGATCAGAAATTGTCCTTCCAACCCGTTTGGGTACTCTTTTTGGGTCCTTTGTGAGGGAAAGCATGCAAAGGAGATCTCCTACCACCATGCCCTGACAAATTGTTCTAGGAGCTTTGCTCGCCCCATAACACAATCTGGTATCCTACGAGACAAAGAGAGGGCAAACAAGGTAATAACTCCGGTTAATACACATGTAGACCTACCTAAGTACCACAACCATGTGCTAATGTTAGATGTTTAGGAAAGATCAGAGGTAAGTGAGTAACTAAGGGCGGCCGCGTCCGCAGCCTCATCTGACATCTCCTCACTTGTTTTACACGGTGGCCGCCTCTGGTGTGAAGGAGAGCTTTCCACCATCAGTTTACCTGGCCACCTCTTTCTCACTTCACGGCCGAGAACTTCAACCAGGTTTCCTTGGGGCATGATCGGCGGTAGGTGTCCTTCAGTCGCTGCCCTCACGGTCTCAGCTCCTTCCCGTCACCCATCGAAGGATCCTTCGGCCTTCCCCCCCCAGCACAGCCATTCGGGCGCCTGCAGGCGGGTTTCCTGTGGATAGCCCTCCCCGACAGCGGAGCATTTCTCTCTGTCAACCACATTCCACCACTCGCCATCCCTCACGGGTTGGAGTACCCACTGGGCTCCCGGATGCACTTGGTTGTCGTCCATCCGCGGCTGGAGGCCGGGGGGCGATCCCTTCCACGTTCCCCCAGGTCCCGCTCACGCGTGAACTTACGTGTACTTAGGCCATTGACCCGGAGACCTCAGGGTCAACCCTCACCCCTGCGGACACCTCACGGCCGTCCTGGATTTCAGGGCCTTTTCCCGACTTCCCCTGGCCAGGCTCCTCATGGTTGGCTAATGGTTCACCACTCCATGGCGACTGGTTTCCCAATCCCACGGGGCTGTTGCTTGGCCCTATCAGCCTCCCTTCCCATCCCATGTCCCGTTCCCCTTCGCCACTTCCCGTCACCAGCCCAATCCCCGCGTCCCGTGGTTTTCGGATCCCATGGGGCCGTTGTGTGGCCCGTGCCACACCCCTTTCCTAACCCCGTGTCCCTTCCCATCCCTCATCCCGTGTTTATACCCCACCGGGCCGCCAGCAACCCCGTGGCGCGGGCCCACGGGATCCTCATTCATCCGGAGACCGTTTCGTGATCCTTGCACGGGTCGCTCCTATCCACCCCCCTTCTTCCGCGCACTCCGCGCATTCTCCTCCGCACCTTCCTGTCGGGGTCGTCTGGGCACCTTTCCCATGTCATGGCACCTTTGGCCCACCTATGATTAGGCACACCAGGCTGCGGATTGGTTGATCTGCAGTCCAATCTTCGGCTTGGTGAAGAACTTGAGCTCCTTGGAACGGCTCTTTCTAATGGCTTGTGCCAAGGGTCAGCAAACGTTGAAGAGCACAAAGAACTCGAAGTTCTCCTTCAGAGCTGCATCGACTCTAGAACAATTTTGACGCGTATTTATAGGCCCCTGGATCTTGGCTTTCCACTGTGCCTCTCTTTGTGGGTGAAGAGCTTGTTTTTGGACTCCATTTTGGTTATAGGAAATTGTCTTTTCAACCCATTGTGGTACTCTTGTTGGGTCAATTGTGAGGGAAAGCATGCAAAAGAGATCTCGTACCACCATGCTCTGACAAATTGTTCTACGAGCTTTGCTCACCCAATAACACAATCTGGTGTCCTAAAAGACAAAGAGAGGGCAAACAAGGCAATAACTTGGGTTAATACACATGTACACCTACCTAAGTACCACAACTCTGTGCTACTGTTAGATGTTCGGGAAAAATCGGACTAATTCGGGGCACCACAGGCCCTCTGACCTGAGATTCACCTCGTCGAAGACTATCGTTGACAGGAACTGTCCTATGGTCAACCAGCGTAAGTCAGTTCGGGGTCATACCAGGGTCAAAGCAGTCAAACAATGTCAAAAACATGTTGAAAACAACGTTAGAACTTGAAACATGGGTCTCCCCCCATGCGCCAGCCTGCGGACCTTAGGGCAATCTGGCCCATATGATTTTTTTCTTTGAGAACCTACAGACATATACCTAATGTCCCCCATAATAGAGGGAGCAGCCGTCGCTGCAGGCCGTCAGGAGAAAATGGTCAATATAGTGCATTTTTATGAAAAATGCCATAGAATACAGTGCACGTCCACTATAATTCATTAAAACTTGATGTAAAAACAGCTTTTCTGTAGCTTTTACATTCACAATTTGTTTCATCAGGAAATGTTGTAAAAATGACGGCGGCAACTAACGCCTGCTGCCGCATCGTTGGTGCTAATCACTTCGAAGGTTGAATGAACCTTCAAATGCATTGCAAACTTCCAAAAACCTTAGAGAACTCACTAAAATAACTATTTCCTGGCCAAGGTGGAGCTATTTCCTGCTACCATACACCAGCTGGCACCTGCACTGGAGTATCAGTGATCTCCTGGAGCTTTGCCCGCTTCCAAGGAGATACTTTTACCTACTAAAGTGAACGTGAATATGAGGGCGACGTCCCATAGGCATCATTCCAGTCCATGGGTTGGGTAAGGGATGCCACGAAAGCCTGTGCCCGCACCCACAGGTGGAGTGGTTGTAAGATGGGATGTTCCTGCGTGTGTAGCTCGGAGTGTAGTGGCCGTAGGGGAGGATGTTGCAGGGTGTTTGCTTGCGCCTGGAGCGCTCTCCACCTATGTTTTTAGCAGCTGTTTTTTCCAAAAATTGAAAATCATGCATTTTCAGAACCCTGATATCCAATTGTACACAGTAGGACTGATGTTTTTATATTTTCTCAAATTTGTATGAAAACCATGCTGTCGCTGAAGCCGGTGCCGCACATAAACTGTCAACAACTGCCGCGTACATGAGTTTCAGATTCCCAACTGCCGTGCGCAATAGAAAAGCGCCAAAACGTGCGCTTTTTCTGGCAGTGGGAAACACAGTAAAGGCATCAGCGTGTTCCCGAGATCAATGCCTTGCTGCTGACCTGAATATATCCAGATGGGCAGGCACAGATTCTGAAAATTTCACACTTTTCTAGCCAGAAACAACTTTTTTTCATGTTTGTAGGGTCTATGGAGGCCATGTAGAGGGCCTTACAGGGCTGTAAGAGGTGGTATAGAGGTGCTATATGAACAAATTGTCATCACCATTGGTAGAAGCCTACATGACAAGCGATAGTTTGCCTCTATTGTAGGCTTTTCATCCCTTTTCCATGCACAATGGGGGCCAATATCCATATGGTTCATAGGTAGGGTTTTGATCACCTATCACCGTCCACACACATGTTTGCGGCTTGGGTTGGTATTGTATGCATTTGAATGATAATAACTACATAAAATATGATCGTATGTGCATAAGAAGGGGCACGGCATGTTAAATGAACACTTCAAATTGATTTGTGCTCGACTTCTGAAGGCGAACCAAAATACGCCAAAGAACTACAGAAAATATGATGGTATGTGCATGAGAATGGGATAAACGATGGACATTTGAGGTGTTTCTGGCCCTATTTGCCACCGTTTGTGGTCCATTTCCATATGGTTCATAGGTAGGCTTTTGCGTGCCTATCACTGTACACACACATGTTTGGGGCTTAGGTTGTTACGTTTGGGGAACAATCGGGTAGGAGGAACCCCCCTCTCTTATTTTCGGGGTGTATAATTAGAACAAAAGGTTTCTTTTGGTCTTTTTGGGTACAAAACCTATTTTCATGGTTTTTTCCTGCCTATACCATACTATACAGGTACACTGGTGTGCAGCATTGTTCTGCAGCACCAACCCAGAGCAGACAAAAAACTCCAAAATAGGCCGAATTTCAGGGTGTTTGATGGTTGGGCAGAAGGTTCGGGTGGCAGGAAACCCCGCATCCCTATTTTGGGGCCAGAGAATCCAAACCCCTATGATTTTAGCAGCTGCTTTTCCCCAAAATTCAAAATGATGCATTTTCGGAACCGCAATATCAAATGGTACACAGTAGTGCTGTTGGTTTTAGGTTTTTTCAAAATTTCAACAAAATTATGCTGTCGCTGAAGCTGGAGCCGCAGATAAACTGTCACAAACTGCCTCGTACGCGAGTTTCAGATTCCTGAGTGCCGTGCACAAAAGAAAATCACCAAAAAGTCCACTTTCTTTCGCAGTGGGAAGCAAAGTAAAGGCATGTGTGTGTCCACGAGATCAATACCTTGCTGCAGACCTGAGAAAATCCAGATTGGCAGGCACAGATATTGAGAAATTCACACTTTTCTAGCCAAAAACCACTTTTGTTCCTTGTTTTAGGGTCTATGGAGGCCATGCAGAGGGCCTTACAGGGCTGTAAGTGGTGGTATAGAGGTGATATATGAACACATTGTCATCACCATTGGTAGAAGCCTACATTACAAGCGATGCTTTGCCTTTTTTCTACGCTATTCATCCTTTTCTCATGCACCATGGGGCTGAATATCCATATGGTTCATAGGTAGGGTTTTGATCACCCATCACCGTCCACACGCATGTTTGGGGCTTGGGTTGGTATTGTATGCATTTGAATGATAAGAACTACATAAAACATGATGCTATGTGCATGACAATGGGATGAACATTGACCAATTGAGGTGTTTTGGGCCCTACTTTGAACCGTTTGTGGTCCATTTCCATATGGTTCATAGGTAGGCTTTTGCGTGCCTATCGGCGCCCACACACATGTTTGGGGCTTAGGTTGTTATTGTAAGCATTTGTATGATACGTGCTACATATAATATGATAGTATTTGCATAGAAATGGGATGACCGTTGAAAACTTGAGGTCTTTTTGGCCCTATTTTGCACCGTTTGTGGTCCAATAGCCATATGGTTCATAGGTAGGGTTTTGATCACCTATCACCGTCCACACGCATGTTTGGGGCTTGGGTTGGTATTGTATGCATTTGAATGATAATGACTACATAAAATATAATAAGATGTGCATAAGAATGGGATGATCGATGAACATTTGGGGTGTTTTTGGCCTTATTTTGCACAGTTTGTGGTCCAATTCCATATGGTTCATAGGTAGGCTTTTGCGTGGCTCTCACCGTCCACACACATGTTTTGGGTTCCTGAGGACATGCAAAAATCAAAATCTGATCTCCGTCAATTCGAAAGAAATGAACACGATACATATGCGGATAATCGAGAGAGCGTAACTGCAGAACTAGTATTGCAAATTTCTTGTCATACCTGACGTTATTCCACAGGTAGGTACGTAGGTGCACTCGGTCGTGGAGAGGCGCCCCATGGTTCCCGCTGGCGTTGCTGCTGTGACGAACAGGAAGAGGCTCCGCACTTGAAGAGGGGGGGTGACTTACATCCCGCTAGACCTGACTGTTGGCCCCCAACTAAGCGGCCCCGGGCAACACCGGGAGGGCTGATCGCCGCCAGGGTGACATGCTTGTCTCGCGGGGAGGGTGTGCCCCCGTGCTTGCGCACGTCCGCTCTCTTGGGCGGAACCCTAGAGGTTCACCGGACTTCCTGGCGTATCCTGTTCCCAAGGCAGGCATGCATGTTCTTGGAGTTCGGAGGCGCTTGGCTATCGCACGCTCCGCCTCGAGTCCCAAAGCAGTGAGGGCCTTAGGATGCAGCCTTACCCCCGGGCTCCGGATCTTGTTTGGCCGGGTCTCCTGCATGGCACGGGCTGCCTCAGTGCCCGGGCTATGGACACTGGGTTTCCTACTGTTGTGCGGCGTTTGTGATTGGGTCCGGGTTGTGCTTGGGTGTGGGTTTCGGTAACCCCGCCAGCCCTGGCTGGGGTCTTGGGTGGGTGTGTTTGGGTACGGTTTGTGGTGTTGCCCCTCTTTTGCCGCCTGGGGTTTGCGGTGTTTGCGGTTGGGCTTGGGTTTCGGCCTGCACCCCACCGTTCTTGGTTAGGGTTGCTGTTGGTGGTTGCGTTTTGCCAGGCCGTGCCCCGGCCCCATGGTTCGGGTAGGTTATGTACACGTTGGGCTCGGCGCCCCTTCCTGCCGGGTTAGGTTCTGGCTCTGCCGGCTGGGGGGCTGCGCCAGGCGGCTTCGTGTGGCCCTAGGTTAGGGGGGCCGGGGACTTTCCGTGTCCTTTCGCCTCCGCGGTGCCGGTTTTAAGTTTCTGGAGGCGGTTTGTGTTGGTGGACCACCACCCTTGTTGCCGGGGGTGCGGTGGCCCCTTGCCGGTGTGTGGCTGGCTGGTGCGGTTCCTTCCGGGGTGTGCGGTTGCTTGTTTTGGTTAGACCTTCGTTTGGCGTCCCTTGCTTTGGTGTGGTGGTGTGCTGAGAAAGATGTCGTTGATTAGTGCCGTATACATTTTGATGAAATCCTGCAGGCTTTTGATGGTGAAATCCCAAAACTAAAGGAGCAAATAGAGAAAGTACAGGATATGGATCGAATCAATGAATAGTTTGAAATCCAGTGTAACACAGAAGGGCTGCAGATAGACAAAGCAGTTTTAAATACAAAGATTCAATCAGAAATGGATAGTACAAAAGATTCATGTGAAAACTGGCCTGACTCTAGCCTCCAAGTAGGCATCAAGCACTTCATGTGCACTCTTGTGGATGAAATGGTGTTTGTGAGGAATCTGGGGCATAGGAGTAAGGCCAGACACAGATTATGACTTGGCCAAGCAACTGAATTCAAAAACAGTTAAAAAGTAGAACCACAATGAGTGGTAGAGACAATTGAGTATAGGGGTCTTGGGGTGGGAGACCACTAGCCTTCACCTCCAAGGCCTAAAGCAGGAAATGCCTATTTCTTTTCGGTATATCCTCCATGAAGGAAGATACCTCCGCTCAATTGAGTGGTAGGGGTGAACTTCATGGGGGGGTAGCGTTAGAACCCTACTTACTTTGAGAAATGGTACTAAAAGCTAATAAAGAGTGCTAAAAATACTTAAGTTAGTCTTAGCATCAACGAAAGGGTTTTAAGGGGTGCTTGGTCTGGATCAAGCCCTCCAAGAACGACATTGCAGTGACTTTTTCTTACTCCCCCCTGGAGTACTAGTTAGCTAAGCTAGTAGGACCAAGGAGAAAGGCCCGAATATTCCCAAAATTACTTCAGAAAATGCAATGAACCTACCAAAAACATTCTCATTAGTTCATGGAAGCTTATCACACTGTAGGTACCCTTGAAAAACAGTGTAATGTACCGTGAATGATGTCCCTTCGATGGGGCATTTCTCAAATGTCGCCAGCGTGCGACGAAAACGAAACGAAATTCGGTCAAAATTCCGGGGTAGTGGGGTTTGAACCCAGGACTCCCTCCCTAGAGCACATATGCTTGCCCACTAGGGTACAGTCGAACGCTCTAATGCGGACGGCTATCGCTGCATAAACAGCACTTTAGTAAACGTCCTAACCAAGGGCCAGGGCGGAGCAATACTCCCAATGGAGGACACAAGTCTCCAGGAGCTGAAAAAAAAAGAAAATGTAACCAACAGGGAGTGAATCCTGTCGTTTAGCGAAAGGTGTAGCAATTTAAGAAGTCAAATCGCTGAAAATTGACGAAATCACGCGACAAATGGTCATTTTTACACCAGAACTCGAAAGCGCAGACAAGCGCAACAGAAGAGGACTTCAAAGACAGGGTGGCGCAAGCGTAAACGGCTCTTGAAAAAGAAGGTATGAGCCGTATTCTTTAAAGTTCCAAAGGAAACCTTTGCACAGTTGCATCAGAATTTTCATAAACTTTAGGGAAAAGTATCCAAAATCAACCCACACCACAGAGCAGGTGGACAACCCACCTCTCAGGTATGCCAGTGTCATTCCACACCAGCATGTATTGCGTTCGTGTTGGTTGCTTCGTTAAAACGTTAGGGTTGTCAACGCTGTGTTCGTTCGGGGTTCGGGTGCTCCTGTCCTTTGCTCTGCACAGGTCAAAACAGGAATGAAAGGTATGCGATGCGAATGGAGCGCGCAGTGCGCACGTAGGGTTAGAATATGCACTGTGCCCACGATGCATGTGCCTAATTGAGGCTTTCAAACGCTGTGGCGCTTTCCCTGTACCCCAATTCACCCTTGTTCTCTGTTCAGAGGTAAGAAGAGAAAGTGCTTGCTCGTGTTTGTGTTGCCGTAGCGCTGAAGTAGGGTTGCTTAAAGCGCTTAGGCTTGTTTTGTGCTGTGCACTGCGCCACTTTCTCTTATCTTTCTGCAGGAAACAAGACAAGGGAAGCATGTATGACACACACAGTGCATTAATCGCTTAGGGTGGTTTATAATTTGCCGTAGGTTTGGTTAAGCGCGTAGGGTTGTTTTGCGCTTGTGTTTTCCTCGGCGTCCACATGATGCGTGGTGAGTAAGGTAGGTAAGCCCAGGAGGAGCTCACCTCCTGGGTGAGTCACGCTGTTGATTGGTTATGTTGGGTTAAATTAGGTAAGAACAGCAGGAAATGCAGAACTTGTGCATACCTGTGCATGTATATGATGCATCAAAGGGTAGGCCACGCGAAGTGCGCACGGTAAACCTTGTTTAGGTTACCGAGCGGCTCCAGCCTACATTCTATAAGAGAACAGGTGGAGCTTCTTGAGCTTGCTTGCTTGATAGGGGCGTTTGTGGACAGGGTATTATAGGGCAGACTGAGAAGCGTATAACACGTGGAGTCTGTCTTAGTTCCTCCGCTGCAAGCGCCCCTGCATCCGCCTTTACTCTTCAGGTGGGAAGGTAAGTGTGATTGGTGCAGTCCCACGTTGGCAGCGCTAAACTATGCTGCGCAGATCACAAAAAACAAAAAACTGCAACTCAACCAGGAGTGGTGTGTGCAGTCCGACTTCATCGCCATCCACGCTATGCAACCACGCTGAGCACTCCCTCCGCCCGAGCCCTGACGGGGAAACGCGCAGTGGCGTCCCTGTTAGGCCAAAGCCGCTTAGTAGCGCTGTGTTCTCTTGCTTTCTCACAGGAGGGTCAGTAGGACCCGTGACTCCTTGAACAGCAACACCAAGTAGCGTGTGTAGGTGTTCGGGTCAGCAGGCCTGGCAGGAGTTGAGTGCAAGTGATGAGTGCTCACCCTGCCTTCGAAGGCGCGTGCTGACGTTAGTGAGTGTAGTGTAGTGCTGTCTTGTGTCCCGCGTGCTTTTCCACATGGGCAGGCGAGTGCGTTAGCTTTTGGCCTTTAACAAAAATGGGCGTTTTGTATGCCCTTAGCACACTTGGCCACCCCTCCCCTCTAGTAGGAAGGGCTTTTGCTGTCTTCCCCCAAGGATAGGCACCAGCACAGAACTTGAGCGCCATAGGAGTGGTAATAGTAACTGACTAGGACCTTCGGTCCGACATCAGCGAAGCCCCTTCATTCGGGAGCCACGCCCGGGAGAGAAGTGAGACGTACACAGACATACGAGAAATTCACACTTATCTAGCCAAAAACCACTTTTGTTCATTGTTTTAGGGTCTTTGGAGGCCATGTAGAGGGCCTTACAGGGCTGTAAGTGGTGGTATAGAGGTGATATATGAACACATTGTCATCACCATTGGTAGAAGCCTACATGACAAGCGATGCTGTGCCTTTATTCTAGGCTATTCATCCCTTTCTCATGCACCATGGGGCTGAATATCCATATGGTTCATAGGTAGGGTTTTGATCACCTATCACCGTCCACACGCATGTTTGGGGCTTGGGTTGGTATTGTATGCATTTGAATGATAGGAACTACATGAAAACATGATGCTATGTGCATGACAATGGGATGAACATTGACCAATTGAGGTGTTTTGGGCCCTACTTTGAACCGTTTGTGGTCCATTTCCATATGGTTCATAAGTAGGCTTTTGCGTGCCTATCACCGTCCACACACATGTTTGGGGCTTAGGTTGTTATTGTAAGCATTTGTATGATACGTGCTACATATAATATGATAGTATTTGCATAGGAATGGGATGACGGTTGAAAACTTGAGGTCTTTTTGGCCCTATTTTGCACCGTTTGTGGTCCAATATCCATATGGTTCATAGGCAGGGTTTTGATCACCTATCACCGTCCACACGCATGTTTGGGGCTTGGGTTGGTATTGTATGCATTTGAATGATAATGACTACATAAAATATAATAAGATGTGCATAAGAATGGGATGAACGATGAACATTTGGGGTGTTCTTGGCCTTATTTTGCACCGTTTGTGGTCCAATTCCATATGGTTCATAGGTAGGCTTTTGCGTGGCTATCACCGTCCACACACAAATCCGATCTCCGTCAATTCGAACGAAATGAACACGATACATAAGCGGAGAATCGAGAGAGCGTAACTGCAGAACTAGTATTGCAAATTTCTTGTCATACCTGACGTTATTCCACAGGTAGGTAGGTAGGTGCACTCGGTCGTGGAGAGGCGCCCCATGGTTCCCGCTGGCGTTGCCGCTGTGACGAACAGGAAGAGGCTCCGCACTTGAAGAGGGGGGGCGACTTACATCCCGCTAGACCTGACTGTTGGCCCCCAACTAAGCGGCCCCGGGCAACACCGGGAGGGCTGATCGCCGCCAGCGTGACATGCTTGTCTCGCCGGGAGGGTGTGCCCCCGTGCTTGCGCACGTGCCCTCCTTCGGGCGGAACCCTAGAGGTTCACCGGACTTCCTGGCGTATCCTGTTCCCAAGGCAGGCATGCATGTTCTCGGGGTTCCGAGGCGCTTGGCTGTCGCACGCTCCGCCTCGAGTCCCAAAGCAGTGAAGTGCTTAGGATGCAGCCTTACCCCCGGGCTCTGGATCTCGTTTGGCCGGGTCACCTGCATCAGACGGGCTGCCTCAGTGCCCAGGCTATGAACACTGGGTTTCCTACTGTTGTGCGGCGTTTGTGATTGGGTCCAGGTTGTGCTTGGGTGTGGGTTTCGGTAACCCCGCCAGCCCTGGCTGGGGTCTTGGGTGGGTGTGTTTGGGTACGGTTTGTGGTGTTGCCCCTCTTTTGCCGGCTGGGGTTTGCGGTGTTTGCGGTTGGGCTTGGGTTTCGGCCTGCACCCCATCTTTCTTGGTTAGGGTTGCTGTTGCTGGTTGCGTTTTGCCAGGCCGTGCCCCGGCCCGATGGTTCGGGTGGGTTATGTACACGTTGGGCTCGGCGCTCCTTCCTGCCGGGTTAGGTTCTGGCTCTGCCGGCTCGGGGGCTGCGCCAGGCGGCTTCGTGTGGCCCTAGGTTAGGGGGGCCGGGGACTTTCCGTGTCCTTTCGCCTCCGCGGTGCCGGTTTTTAGTTTCTGGAGGCGGTTTGTGTTGGTGGACCACCACCCTTGTTGCCGGGGGTGCGGTGGCCCCTTGCCGGTGTGTGGCGGGCTGGTGCGGTTCCTTCCGGGGTGTGCGGTTGCTTGTTTTGGTTAGACCTTCGTTTGGCGTCCCTTGCTTTGGTGTGGTGGTGTGCTGAGAAAGATGTCGTTGATTAGTGCCCTATACATTTTGATGAAATCCTGCAGGCTTTTGATGGTGAAATCCCAAAACCAAAGGAGCAAGTAGAGCAAGTACAGGATATGGATCGAATCAATGAATAGTTTGAAGTCCAGTGTAACAGAGAAGGGCTGCAGATGGACAAAGCAGTTTTCAATACAAAGATTCAATCAGAAATGGATAGTACAAAAGATTTTATGTGAAAACTGGCCTGACTCTAGCCTCCAAGTAGGCATCAAGCACTTCATGTGCACTCTTGTGGATGAAATGGTGTTGGTTAGGAATCTGGGGCATAGGAGTAAGGCCAGACACAGATTATGACTTGGCCAAGCAACTGAATTCAAAAACAGTTAAAAAGTAGAACAGCAATGAGTGGTAGAGACAATTGAGTATAGGGGTCTTGGGGTGGGAGACCACTAGCCTTCACCTCCAAGGCCTAAAGCAGGAAATGCCTATTTCTTTTCGGTATATCCTCCATGAAGGAAGATACCTCCGCTCAATTGAGTGGTGGGGTGAACTTCATGGGGGGCTAGCGTTAGAAGCCTACTTACTTTGAGAAATGGTACTAAAAGCTATAAAAGAGTGCTAAAAATACTTAAGTTAGTCTTAGCATCAACGAAAGGGTTTTAAGGGGTGCTTGGCCTGGATCAAGCCCTCCAAGAACGACATTGCAGTGACTTTTTCTTACTCCCCCCTGGAGTACTAGTTAGCTAAGCTAGTAAGACCAAGGAGAAAGGCCCGAATATCACACTGTAGGTACCCTTGAAAAACAGTGTAATGTACCGTGAATGATGTCCCTCCGATGGGGCATTTGTCAAATGTCGCCAGCGTGCGACGAAAACGAAACGAAATTTGGTCAAAATTCGGGGGTAGTGGGGTTTGAACCCAGGACTCCCTCCCTAGAGCACATATGCTTGCCCACTAGGGTACAGTCGAACGCTCTAATGCGGACGGCTATCGCTGCATAAACAGCACTTTAGTAAACGTCCTGACCAAGGGCCAGGGCGGAGCAATACTCCCAATGGAGGACACAAATCTCAAGGAGCTGAAAAAAATAGAAAATGTATCCAACAGGGAGTGAATCCTGTCGTTTAGCGAAGGGTGTAGCGATTTCAAGAAGTCAAATCGCTAAAAATTGACGAAGCCACGCGGGAAATTGTCATTTTTACACCAGAACTCAAGAGCGCAGACAAGCGCAACAGAAGCGGACTTCAAAAACAGGGTTGCGCAAGCGTAAACGGCTCTTGAAAAAGAAGATATGAGCCGTATTTTTTAAAGTTCCAAAGGAAATGTTTGCACACTTGCATCAGAATTTTAATAAACTTCAGGGAAAATTATCCAAAATCACCCCACACCACAGAGCAGGTGGACAACCCACCTCTCAGGTATGCCAGTGTCATTCCACACGCATGCATTGCGTTCGTGTTTGTTGCTTCGTTAAAACGTTAGGGTTGTCAACGCTGTGGTTGTTCGGGGTTCGGGTGCTTCTGTCCTTTGCTCTGCACAGGTCAAAACAGGAATGGAAGGTATGCGATGCGAATGGAGCGCGCAGTGCGCACGTAGGGTTAGAATATGCACTGTGCCCACGATGCATGTGCCTAATTGAGGCTTTCAAACGCTGTGGCGCTTTACCTGTTCCCCAATTCACCCTTGTTCTCTGTTCAGAGGTAAGAAGAGAAAGTGCTTGCTCGTGTTTGTGTTGCTGTAGCGCTGAAGTAGGGTTGCTTAAAGCGCTTAGGCTTGTTTTGTGCTGTGCACTGTGCCACTTTCTCTTATCTCTCTGCAGGAAACAAGACAAGGGAAGCATGTATGACACACACAGTGCATTAATCGCTTAGGGTGGTTTATAATTTGCCGTAGGTTTGGTTAAGCGCGTAGGGTTGTTTTGCGCTTGTGTTTTCCTCGGCGTCCACATGATGCGTGGTGAGTAAGGTATGTAAGCCCAGGAGGAGCTCACCTCCTGGGTGAGTCACGCTGTTGATTGGTTATGTTGGGTTAAATTAGGTAAGAACAGCAGGAAATGCAGAACGTGTGCATACCTGTGCATGTATATGATGCATCAAAGGGTAGGCCACGCGAAGTGCGCACGGTAAACCTTGTTTAGGTTACCGAGGAGCTCCAGCCTACATTCTATAAGAGAACAGGTGGAGCTTCTTAAGCTTGCTTGCTTGATAGGGGCGTTTGTGGACAGGGTATTATAGGGCAGACTGAGAAGCGTATAACACGTGGAGTCTGTCTTGGTTCCTCCGCTGCAAACGCCCCTGCATCCGCCTTTAATTTCAGGTGGGAAGGTAAGTGTGATTGTTGCAGTCCCACGTTGGCAGCGCTAAACTATGCTGCGCAGATCACAAAAAACAAATAACTGCAACTCAACCAGGAGAGGTGTATGCAGTCCGACTTCATCGCCATCCACGCTGTGCACACAAGCTGAGCACTCCCTCCGCCCAAGCCCTGACGGGGAAACGCGCAGTGGCGTCCCTGTCAGGCCACAGCCGCTTAGTAGCGCTGTGTTCTCTTGCTTTCTCACAGGAGGGTCAGTAGGACCCGTGACTCCTTGAACAGCAACACCAAGTAGCGTGTGTAGGTGTTAGGATCAGCAGGCCTGGCAGGAGTTGAGTGAAAGTGATGAGTGCTCACCCTGCCTTCGAAGGCGGGTGCTGACGTTAGTGAGTGTAGTGTAGTGGTGTCTTGTGTCCCGCGTGCTTTTCCACATGGGCAGGCGAGTGCGTTAGCTTTTGGCCTTTAACAAAAATGGGCGTTTTGTATGCCCTTAGCACACTTGGCCACCCCTCCCCTCTAGTAGGAAGGGCTTATGCCGTCTTCCCCCAAGGATAGGCACCAGCACAGAACTTGGGCGCCATAGGAGTGGTAATAGTAACTGACTAGGACCTTCGGTCCGACATCAGCGAAGCCCGTTCATTTGGGAGCCACGCCCGGGAGAGAAGTGAGACGTACACAGACATACGTAGCACACTTAGGGGTAAGATAAACCCTGTAAGAAAGCATAGAACCCTATGGGTCTGGACCAATCAGAGGTCCTAACTGTGGGGTCGCTTGTCCTCAAGGAGGGAAGGCACACCTTGCCTCATAACACGTTGCTTGTCATTTCCCCTGGGGTAGTAAGCCACCGTTCTTTGTTGGCTCCCCATGGTCATTACATCAGAGCAGTCCCCATGCAACACATGGTCAATAGGCATACACTCGCTGGGCCGCTGCAAACCTGATAACCGGCCACCTGGTCCACGCTGGAAACCATAACCATGGGACTGCAGGGCACAGACAGGGTCAGTGCAGTGCTCGGTAAGCAGTGGTCTTTGAAAAGCCAATGGCCTTCGGCCAGGGAGTGGTTGTCACGGGGGGCTAATGGTCCTGTCCTGCGATGCAATGCGGGGCAAATGTGACAACTGCTCTTACACCCATACACGAGCACGTCTGCACAAGAGTGCTCACTGCACCTGTAAGGCTAGAACACCGTCAGTAGACTAACACAGGGAAATTAGTATTTCTTTTTACGCTGGGATAGAGTCTCAGCACGGGTTAGTAGCTGCTCCTTGTTGTTCTCAACGAGGTAGGGGCGGAAGATGGGGTGGATACTCCGGTCTGGTTGTATGAAGGCTGACATAGGTTCCTAGGTCGCCTCAGATAACCCATAGCCATCCCACAGCGTTAAAAATTTCCAGCCCTGTTTATTCTCGTGGCGAGCAATACCTGCAACCACGTGGTAACCATCGACTGCCATCTCATCGGCAGTCATCTCTTCGAGTTCGTCTGCCTCCTCTGTACTGGCAGCGTTCTCTAGGTCTATACGCTCGACCTCACTGTCGCTGAGGCGCCGCTCATCCCAGGACAAATTGTCAGGGGAGTGATAGTGCCTCAACTGTTTAGGTGCACACAGCAGTTCACCACCTAGACGTGGAGTGCACCTGACATGGATCCTGGATCCATCTATCCTGATGATACGATAGGGTCCGAAAAAAGGGTCCTGTAGGCAGTTACGTGGCCAGGAGGGTAGGCGTGAATTGTGAACCAAATAAAGGTCACCAACCTTGAAGCTGGCAGGTCGCCGTAGGCGGTTCTTTCGGCTCAGTTCACGGTCACGAATGTGTCTGAGGTTAGTCCCAGCCTGGTTAGCCAGAGACTGCTTGTGTTCCAGCCAATCTCCCACAGGGCTCTTGAAGTCCTCAGGAAAGGGGGTTTTGAAGAACCAAGCAGGTCATCCTCCATGGAACAGTTCGGGGGGGGTGAAACCCGTAGAAGAGCTCCGCTGTGAGTTCATGGTCAGCACTGCCCAGGGCACTAGGCGTACCCAGTCCTTGGTACGCTCCTGTTTCATCAGGATTCTTAGGTTTTGCCCCACCACACGGTTCTGTCTCTCACAGAGACGGTTGGACGTGTGGGTATAGGGCACACCTGTGGTTACCTCCACGTTGACGGCATTTAGCACTCGTTTGTACCACCCAGTGTCACTGCGGATGCGTACATCTTCATCAGAGTGCACCTGCTTAGGTGCTCCATAGGGTTCGAACCATTGTTCGACCAACATTTTCACAGTCTGCTCCCCTGTGATTTTCTTATTGCAAGGAAACACACAGGTGAAGCGAGATAGGCCACAGGTGACCACTAGGCAACTATCATAGCCGCCGAAGCGTGGTAGGCCGTGGATTAAATCCACATACAGAAGATAGTTAGCACAATAGGGTATGGGTAAGCTGAAAATCATGCAGATTCAGGTTAGGTAACTTGCTGGCATGACAGCCACGAGCATCCACAATGGTCTGCCTGCGAGACCTCAGTTCATTCAGGGTTCGACTAGAGTAGAAACACTCACGGAAGAGGTCCACTGAGCGACTAGGGCCAGTGTGACCAGAACTGAGATGGGACCACCATAGGCACCCATCCAGCCGTGCCTCAGGCACAACAATTCGGTCCTCCTAGAGGAGGTACTGATTGTTTTTATACCACTGGTGCCCGTCAATGACACGGGGTCCGAGACCAGTGCTGAGGGTTTCGAGAATTTCTTTATACTCTGACTGATAGTCAGTTAGACTCCAACCCTCCAGGATTCCAGCAGTGCGCATGGACAGGTCAGTTTGGACATCCATACGCTGGAAAGCCTCTTTGGCGAGCGCCTCAGAGCTCTCATCTATAAGCGCATCGAAGTTATTGCGCGATATATAGTCAGACAGTTCATTTTTTCTACCGGGGATATGATGAACTGTCAGCCTGAACTGGCTCGGGTAAGTCCACCACCGCTTTAGTTTTGCTTTCTCTGGTGGTGGGCCCTTCTGAAAAGACTTCACCAGTTCCTGGTCACATAGCCAGACAATAGGGTTAGATCCCAGGACACGGGCTTGTGACGAAAACACCAACATACCCGCCAGGAGCTCCTGGTCATAGGTGCTGTAATTGGAACGCGCTTGGTTCCATTTCAAATTCCAGTGTCCCCGTGGCACTAGCAGCCACTCACTGGTAGGATAGTCATGTTTCAACGAGCCATCACGGTTCAGTCCACTAGTACGATAATAGCAGTGGGATAGTTCAGCGGGGTTAAGCTCCTGCCATTGATAGATCGTTCCACCCCCCCCTACATCACTGGCATCAGTGATCAGGACTATCTCGCCCTTAGGGCGGGGCACTCCCAGGCAGTTAAAGGAGGCAATTTTCTTCTTCAACTCCTGGAAACATTCCTCCTCTCTGATGGTCCACCTCGAGGGAGTAGTTTTCTTGATTAGGTCAGTGAGTGGGGCAGAGGAGTAGGTAAAATTGTGGATGTGACGGCGATAGAAATTACAGGCGCCCACAAAACTCCTCGCGTCGTGTAGACCCTTCTTAGGGTCATCGCGAATCTGCATGTCCTGTAGGGGCTGCATCTTAGATGCAGCTGGTTTCCACCAGCCATACCCCACGTCGAAAGCCAAATATTCCATCTCCTCTTTCAAAAACTGACATTTTTTGAGTTTGATCCGGAGATGGTTTTCTTCACAAACAATGAAAAATTCACGAAGGAGAAGGACATGGTCCTCTTGGGTATTAGTACCCAAACTCACGTCGTCGATGTGGGCCTCCATTTCTGCACCCCGAGAAATCAACTGCTGTACTAGAGGCCTGCGCCTCAGTATGTACAAAATTTTGTTCATTAGCTCCTGGAGGAGCGCTGGGGCATTAGCCACCCCGAAAGGCATGACCTTCCACTTAAAGACACAACTCTTAGGGGTTATAAAAGCCAGCAGCTCCTGAGCTGCGGCGGTTAGGTCCACCTACCAGAGACCAGAGCGTTTGTCCATTTTGGTCTTGTACCTGCATTTGGCAATACGCTCCAGGGTATGTTCCATGTTAGGAATACTCCCTGAGTGGTTCTGGGTTTTGTTGTTGACCTCACCATAGTCAGCAACCAGTCGTAGGGCAGTTGACCCTGGTTTAGCAACCAGGAAACAGGGACTGCAGTGATGTGGCTAGTCCCCCTTCTTATATTCCCCTACGAGGCCAGCATCAATACATTCTTGGATGTGGCGCTCGATTTCTTCCACGTGTTCCTGTGGAGCGGGATGGGGACGACGCCTCACTCGCGTCTTTTCAAATTGAGGTTTCAGTTTCGGGTCCATCTGGACCAGTTTTTTACAAGAGAGGGGGGGCGGTAAGGCACAGAACACCTCCTCATAGGTTATCAGCAGTTTCTTCAGTCGGAGGTCAAGGTTAAGACTCTCGAGTTTCTGCAGGAAATCCTCCTCAGCATGGAGGTTGCTCTTTCCATGTTCTTTCTTTTTGTGCCGATCAGCAGTTTCGGTAGGCACAGAACCATCGTCCCACTCAGAGGAACATTGCCGCCCATAGTGCAAATACACTAGCGGTATCTCAGGATCAGGCAGCGTATACCAATCATTGTCCTCCTCAGACCAGATGGAGGATTTCCAGGTCTGTCTGAGGTATTGCAGCCGCTCTTGGCGCTCGATACTTTCAGCCTTCAGGTACAACAGCCGTCGGAGTTCCTGACTGTCATGTTCAGACAGTGGCATGTTATTAGAAGCAGGCCGCGCTAGAGCATCAGGACTCCGGGCCACGGGTTCACCTGTGTGCATAGGCTGCATATGTAGCACTGGCTTCTCAACAGGGGAGGCGGGTTCTGAGGGCGACTCTAGATCTACCTCCTCGGGCAACAGCTGGGCTAGGAAGCCAGTCCGTTTTAGGTCAACACAGCTGGGATCAACAAGAGGGATAGTGCTGGTGGTCTCAGACAGTTGGTCGTCAGCATCCTCGTTAACATCTGCAGGTTCCAGATAGCCATCGGGAGAATCACACCCTCTAAGTGTGGCAGATAGGTGCTCAGAAGATCGATTTTTGAGATCAGAAAGGGTCAGGCCACGATTTTCGGCCATGACCTCTTTCAGTAGCACCTGGTCTAGGTCACACAGGGGTACAGGGTTGAGAGATCCATCAACAATGGATAAGAAACTGGCCCACTCAGGGCCCGGCATAGCTGTGTCGGAGTTCTCAGGCACATAGATGGGACTGTCGGGGAGTTGCACTCTTCCCACGGTCAGTCGATCTAGCATACTGCGCCAGTATACGTGTTCACCAAAGCAGCCCCAGTCAGGGGTGCACAGGACAACCCTTCCTCCCTCATAAGCGATTTTGGTTAGAACCTTCGCGAGCAGGGAGAAGGGAGGGTAAGCATACGCTAGGCCCATTGCTTTCCAGAACGAAACGGAAAGCCTTGTTTAATTGTTTCCAGCAGTACGACTGCATGATGTGCTGTTGTTGGCTCGCAAACAATTCCACCTGGATCTCATCCAGGTTTACTTGAAGGGCCGCCAATCCATTTTGAAAAACGTGACGGGCCAATTGATAGTTTTCAGTACGATAGTTAGTCTTGGATGCGTAGCGCAGCCCAGACTCTTTTCGTCCTGACAGCTCCAAAGGTACGGAGAAGAGCTCACTGCCAAAGTCGCAGTGCAAAGAATAGGGGTGCTGGAGAGACAGCATTTTTACCTGGGGGTTTCTTCGTAGGAAGTCGGTACCAATGACGATGTCAAAGGCGTCGGTGTCCAGCACTCTGCTGTGTTGGGTCACAGCTTCGTCGCCCAGGCATATAGTCACATCGACCCCCCCCAAGGAATGGATGGTACGCCCATCCCCTACTCTTATGGCCACGGTCTTAGTTTTCTTGAATGTTTTTAGCAGGCGCCGGGCCACTATGGAACGTTTTGCACCAGTGTCAAGCACCGCTCGAAAAACTTGATCCTTGATTTTCACGAGGATCCAGAAAACAAGTCCTCCTCTTCGGAGCCGCCCCCCTACTCTTCATCAGGGAACTTGACATCCACCCCTGCAGCTATGAGAGACTTGGCCATCCAGGCCAGTCGCCTCTTCTTGGAGTTATTCCCCTCAGGGGAAGCGTTATCCCCCTGTGGGCGCTTCTTGGGGTCACCTGCGGCAGGAGAGGGAGTAACAGCGGGCGCTGATGAGCGCCTCTGGGGGTTAGGGGGTCCACCTTTGCCACCCCCCTTACCACCTCCTTTACCACCTTTGCCCCATTCTGGGGGTTTCTGGTGGGTGTTCGGGTTTTCTGGCGTTCAGCCTCCTGCCGCTTGACTTTATCACTCTCGCGTTTCTTTATGTGACATTCGTCTTCGTAGTGACAACATTTGCCACAATAGCCACAGGTGATGGTACACCTGAAATGATCCCGATGGGTCACAGCTTTCCCATCCTTGGAATGCTGCTCTCGTTTCATCTGCAGCATACAGCTACTGCGGTCGTCGCAGTCAGGGGCATGACAAGGTCCCCCCTTTGTCGTTGACTGGCTTACAGTAAAACAGAGGGGGTGTACCTGCATCAGGTTTAACCTCATTCATGGCACGTAGGTTACCCCTTCCTTTACCACCTCCCTGGTTGGCGTTAGTGGGATTTTTAGGCCCTTTCCCTTCGCCACGTTCGGGGGTTGGGGTACCACCTCGACCCAAGTGCTTCTTGAGGAATTTCTCCATGTGCGAGTCATTCTACCTCTCAAGAGCTAGCTCAATCAGCAGGTCTACCAGTTCGTCGTACGAGTGGGTCCGGCTTTTCCTCTCCGAGGTAGCGCGGCAGTCATCCCACGTACGTTCGGGGATCCTACTCATGAGCCACAGGTGGGACTCAGTGGCTCCATAGCAGCCCACGTTCATCCGTGAAAACAGATACTCTAGGTCGCACACGTTTTCAGAGACTCACGCAGCGGAAGGAAACTCAGGGAGCATAGGTAGCTCCTCTATCTGTGTGCGCACACTGAGGTCAGTCTCATAGACTGGGAGTGTTTTCTCCAGTCTTTGGAGTAGCTCTACCCAGGTTGAACAGGTTTTCACAATCTGTTTCACCTGCTTTTGCAAAAATTTCTTTTTGCAGGAGCGTTTCAGCAGGGAGCATTTGGTGGCCACATCCACATGGGATTGGCCAGTGAGCAGGAGAAACTCAGCCAATTATTCTTGCCATTCCGGCAGATTTTTCGGGTCGAGCTCTGGCAGTTCTAGCACGATGTTTGCCTGGGCAAAAGGTCTGCCCATCTTCCCACCCCCCGGGGTTAGGCCAGAGGGAGAAGGAGGTACGCCGGCAAGAGCTGCCGGGGCTGACAGCCCTCTTAACTCAGTCTCCGTCACCGGCACGTCCTGTAGTTCAGCAATTGGGACTGTCCAGGCGCGAGGATGAAAAGGGCTGGGGCAAGTGGGCTTGGGTAGCAGCCTGGACACCCTTGATCTTTTGAGATCATCAGCCAACGTGCTCAATCCGGGTGAAGGTGAGAGTAGCGCTGGCTTGGGTAAGGGTTCAGTGATACCCAATTTAGCTTTGACAGCCTCTGACAGAGCTGTCACATCCGGGTCTTCCGATCCGGATAGAAGTTTAGCCAAAGGTTCGGCCGTACGATCCAGAGCCCCATGGGTGCGCTCTGGGCGACGAGGATCCATTATCGGCAGGTCTGGATGCCATGCTCTCGGGTGCTCGTGTACTCTTGGTCGTCTCAGTAGTGATACTGTGTCCGCCATGTCTGTAGATGGCCCAGAATAGAGAAAGGAGCCAATCTCAATTCGGGGCGGCGACCCGAGGGCACCAAGAGGTATTCCTCCATCTTCTCCTACGGTGGACTTGTGGTACTCTTCGTGGAGCATGAACTCGTCCATCCTCCTTCGTAGGTCCTCTTGTTCTCCAGGACCACCTCAAAGTACGGTAGAAGACGAGGCCGGAAAGGCCGACCGAGCGATGGAGGCTTCGACACGCCTGCGGAGCCTTTGCAGGCTGTCTTCACCAGGGGCCGCTGAGGTTTCCATGGTTAATGGGGTTGTTCTGGGCGGATTTGGTTTCGCCCTTCTGTGCCCTGGATCTTCCTGAGACCCAGATGCTGCTCTGAGTGGCGGTTCACTCTGTGCGTGGGCTACACTGCCAAGTTGTACTTGTACACTTCTGATCGGCCAGGTTCGGTAGGACAGTTGAGTGGACATGTTCAATGTGCTTTTCGGTGTGCTTTTCTTGTGCTTCTGCTCAGAGTCGGATCGAAAGGTTCTCAGAGTTTGCCTCTGCTACCGGAAAGATGTCCTGGATGAGTACCCTAAAGATTTTGATGAAATCCTGCAGTTTTTCGATGGTGAAATCCCGAAACCAAAGGAGCAAGTAGAGCAACAACAGGATACGGATGGAATCAATGAATAGTTTGAAATCCAGTGTAACACAGAAGGGCTGCAGATAGACATAGCAGTTTTAAATACAAAGATTCAATCACAAATGGATAGTACAAAATATTTCATGTGAAACCTGGCCTGACTCTAGCCTCCAAGTAGGCATCAAGCATTTCATGTGCACTCTTGTGGATGAAATGGTGTTGGTTAGGAATGTGGGGCATAGGAGTTAGGCCAGACACGGATTATGACTTGGCGAAGCAACAGAATTCAGAAACAGTTAAAAGGTAGAACCACAATAAGTGGTAGAGACAATTGAGTATAGGGGTCTTGGGGTGGGAGACCACTAGGCTTAACCTCGAAGGCCTAAAGCATGAAATGCCTATTTTATTTCGGTATATCCTCCATGAAGGAAGATACCTCCGCTCAGTTGAGTGGTAGGGGTGAACTTCATGGGGGGCTAGGGTGGTAACCCTACTTACGTTCAGAAAGTGTACTAAAAGCTTCAAAAGAGTGATAAAAATACTCAAGTTAGTCTTAGCATCAACAAAAGGATTTTAAGGGGGCTTGGCCTGGATCAAGCCCTCCAAGAAAGACATGGCAGTGACTTTTTCTTACTTGCTGTGATGCGCCGCGTCGCGCCGTGCCGTGCCGTGGTGTGCCGCTCTGTGCCGCGTCGCGTCGCGTCGTGCCGTGGCGTGTTGTGCTTTAGGGTGCCTTGTCGTGGTGCGTTGCACTGTGGCGCGCTGCGGTGCGGTGTGCCGTGCTGCCTCTTGTTGTGCCGTTGTGGGGCGGTGGAGGTCAGTCTGGCCTGTGTCGTGGTGCGGAGTGCGGGCCGGACCGTGGCTGGCTGGTGGCTTGGGGGAGCGGTTGGGTGTGGGTGGCTCGCTGGGTCCGTGCTGTGGGTGTACTGCTCGAGCTGGTGGGTCCGGTAGGTGTCCATGTGGTTGCCCTCCCTGGGGGCCTGTGCCTTGGTACCGTGTCCTCTGGGGGTCCCGGCCCCTAGCCCTGGGTGCTGTGGCCGTGCCTTTGTCGTCTTCCGGTGCCTGTGAGGTCGCCCTTGTTTTGGCCGGGGTCGTCGCCTGGCGGTGAGGGCGTGGTGGCGGGCTGCACGGCGGTGTTCCCAGCGGCTTCCCATGTGGGTGTAGCCTGTTCTCCCCGTGAGGGTTTGCCCTCCATCCACTGTGTGGTTTCTGGTGGCTGGTGGGCGTGTGCCGGTGTGATCTTTACGGCGTCCGATTCGTGCTTCGGCGGCGTGTGTTTGGGGCGTGCGCCCCCAGGGGTCGTGCGGCGTCCGCTGGGGGTGGGGCCGCGCTGGTCCCTCTGTCGTAGTATGCCCTTCCTGCGTGTGGGTCCTGGTGCCCGCCGTGGTGTCCTCTTTCTCTGCGCCTCGGTCCCCGTTCCTTCCCCTTCCTGGCCCTTGGGAGGTTTCCTGCTCCCACGTTGTGTCGCTTCCGGTGCCATGTCCCTATGGGCGCCTGCCTGTCACTTGGGGCCCTCCCGTGCCCCCTTGCCGGAGTGTCCCTTTCTGTCCTTGCCCTCCCCTTGCCCGTGCCCTTCCCCTTCCCGGTGTGGTGGTGGCCGGCTGCGGGGGGGGCGCTGATGGCCCAGGCCTCGGGGTGGGTGGTCTGGAGCCATTCACGGAGGGTTTGGGGGGTGTAGGGGGGGCGGAGGCCCTGGACCGCGTCCTGGAGGAGGGCCTCCCATGCCGCCTGCGGCATGATGGCCTCCGGGGCGGCCTTGTAGGGGTTGGCGGGGGTGCGGGTGCGGATCTCCTCGAAGGTGTGCACCATGTGCACCCCTTCTCGCCTTCCCGCTCCCCCGGCCCACTTCACCCAGCGGTGGAGCTCCTGCAAGGCGGGGGCAGACCACCAGGCGAGGTGGGGGTGGGCCTGGGGCGGGGAGGGGTCCGAGCTCGGGGTCCTGGATTGGCGGGAGGAGGACGTGGACATGCGGCGGTGGCGGGCGTGGCGGTGCCTGGGGGAGCGGGAGCGGCGATGGCAGGGCTGAGGGTGGGGGACAGGTACGGGCGACCGGGGGAACGGGAAGCCCGGTGGGCCCCGTGGGGGGAGGGGCCGTTGGACATGGGGCGGCGGTGGCCTGCTTGGCGGCGCCTGGGGGAGCGGGAGCGGTGGTGCTGGGGGCTGGGGGTGGGGGTCGCGTACGGGCAGAGGGGGGAACGGGAAGCCGGGTGGGGCTTGTGGTGGGAGGCGGAGATGGACATGGGGCGGCGGTGGCGCGCGTCTTGGTGCCTGGATGAGCGGGAGCGGTGAGACCGGGGCCATGGGGGGTCTTGGCAGCGCCTTGGGGAGCGGGAGCGGCGCGAGTGGGTGGTTGAGGCGCGGTGGCGGTGTGGGGAGTGTGGGCGCCGGGGGTGGGTGCGCCGTGCGGGGGGGGAGCAGGAGCGCCGCTGTTTGCGGGACAGGGCCTCGTCGCTCAAGTCGAGCCAGTCAGGAGGTGTCGGCGGGTCCTGGGGGGATTCCCGTGGTGCTGCCTCGTACTGGGGGGGGGGAGGGGGTTGAGCGCCTGGTGGCTGCCATCCCATACACTGGTGCTGCTCGTGCGCGGGGAGTTGTGGCCTGGTGGGGTAGGGTTGTCGGCAGTGGTAGTGGTGGGGGTGGTGTTGGTGGTGGTGGTGGTGGGGCCGCTGGTGGTGGTGGCGCTGGTAGTGGTGGGGATGGTGCTGCGGGTATGGCCCTAGGACCCCTTGTGGATATTCCGGTCCCCCTGGTGGGGCTGGGGGGTCGGGCATCGTGCGCAGTCCCTGGGGCCGTACTGTTTGGTGGGCAGCGGGGGCGGGTCGGGGGCCGGGCTTAACGGTGATTGTGGTCGAGGGGTCCCACGTCCCTGGGTCGGTCTGGCCAGCGGCTGCGGTGGTAATTCCACACCATGCCCTTGTTGCGTGCTTTGTATGCCAAGAGGAGGTATTTCCTTTGTATTACGCCTTCCCGGGTAAGGTGAGCAAAGGGTGAAAAGACGGTGATTGAACATGAGATTGCTCCACACCACATATTGTAATATACAACGATTGTCTTACTGCCTCCATGCCCTTGTTGCTTGCTCTTTGTGCCAAGGGCAAAGCAATGGCTTCTTCCAAGAAGAAAAAGGTGGTGATTCCAAAGACTGACATGCCAGCCTTGGTGCCTGCCGATTGTCATATAGGCAAGGGGGACGTGGAAGAAGGAGCGGAACACGGAGATGGCGGAGCATGGGAAAATTGCAAACGTTTGGACCCGGAGCTAGAAAGGCTTCTTGAAGGGCATTCTGTTAAGGAAGACCAAAGTTTTGAAGTCGGGACCTTCAATTACATCAAATGTGGCATGTCCACCAATGTGCAAAACGGTGAAAAGCGGGTCTTGTTTTGGTACGAAATTCTGATTATACCGAAAAAAATACCGGAACCAAACAAGAACGACCTATGCATGAGGTTCCCAAAAAATTACTTCTATTGGTTCAAACGCGCTGACGTCTTCCGAACCCTTCCTCCTGGATTGCCTGCCTTCTTCAACGATGGGTCCGACGTCCCAAGAGATGAAACATCCGACTACGGCGAGGCACCTTCTGATGAGAGCTCGGAAAATGAAAGTAGTGATGATGAGGACAATGGTGACGCTGGTGACAACTCGGAGGATGGCGCAAGTAGCAGACCCAAGGCCAAAAAAGAAAGGAAGAAGAAAACTAAACCAAAGCCCCCAAATTTGGAGAAGTATACCAAAAAGAGTAGGTAACCTGATGTGTCTGAGGAAGCGTTGGCATCAAGAATAGCAGAAGCAACTGAGCATATGACGCTTATGGAGCTGTTTAAGCAGGCAAGTGCTTACTCAAAACATTATTCAATCAAACTCTGCGATAACCTGTGTGTTAGGGGTATGAGTTCCAAAGCGATACCAGAGATTCCTCGAGCGCTTGAGGACAGAAGGAAGAGTGGAGGCTTCAGAATCCAAAAGCTGTTTGCACCGGACAAACCCCCCGACGCCGTACACCCTACAGCTCTGCCCGTACATGGTGGCAGCCCGCCTCATGACGCTGCTGTGGCCGGGCCCACACACCCTCACTCAAAACTACCCCCACCTCACGGAGGAGGACATGCCCGGCATCCAGCGATGCTTCCTCCGCACCCTCGACTACCTCCAGCAAACGCACCCACGCGTCATGGAGCAGATATGGACACCCCCTGGGTAACCAACATGCCCGCGCAGCCGAGACAACGCCACCAGACAAGCACCAGCACGCACAGGTCACCAGGGAAAGCGCGCGCACACGCCTGGTGCCCGAGCCCGCACCCTCGTTCTCACTACTTGCAGGACCCAGCATGCTACGCCCGCCCCCGAAGGTCAGGGCCCTCAGCCGTCCCCCACAGCCCTCTCCTCTGGCTCCGACTCCACAACCTCGGCCACCACAACCACCTCATCCACCACCACCACCACGTCCTCATCCAGCACTCCACCCCCCAAGCCGCGAGGGAGACCTCCCAAACGGGCCCCCAAACCCGTCCCGCCCGCGAGCAACCACGCCGCCGCCAAGGCCCACGCCCCGACGAGGCCTGCACCCGCAACCCGGCTGAAACCCAAGACCGCCGCCAAACGTCCACCCAAACCCGTCAGCGCGCCACGACCGCAACCCGCAGCCAAACCCAAGCCCAGGCCCAAGCCCGGCGCCACGACGGCAGCGCGAGCCCGACCTTCTGAGGACGTCCTCTATGACATTCGGCCCCAGCCGTCCCAGGCCCGGAGGCACCAGCGCCCAGCACAGCGCCCCCCTACCGTCACCGACGCCGCTGCCACCACCTTCATGGCGGACCGCGCCGCGGCCGAAGCACGATGCACCTCGTCCCCCCACCTCTCAAAGCCCGCAACCCAGGCCCACAGACCGCCCCTGACCGGACCATATGGACGCCAGAGTCCACCAGCAGCTCCCCTTGCCCCCCTACTGACCCTCGATGTCAGCCCACATACAGCACATGCCCCGCTACTGCTGCCACCGCGAGTCCCACCCCAACCCCGAGGCGGAGACCGTGCGCGCATACTCGCGAGTCCACATCCGCCTGCGCCCCCACTCCCCGTGCACCCCCACGGCACAGGACTACGAGGAATCCCCCAGGCCCGCCACCGCCACCAGTCCCCACGACCCCATCACACCCACCCACGCTCACTCCTCCGCCCAAGACCGGGGCCCCGCCCAGGGACAGTGTTGGCGGCGCTGGACCCACACGCAGCTCTGGGAGCTGCGAAAGTGGGCCCGGGCAGAGCCCTCCCTCGAGGGCCTGGTCCACCGGCCCCGCAAGGGGTCGGTGGAGAACTGCCGCCTCCAGCCGGCGGGGGGCTTGATGTCGCAGGCCGCATGGGAAGCCATGCTGGCCGATGCGCTCCACCCCCTGTGAGTCCCCCCCCGCAAACTCCCCGCGCCCCAGGACCACCAGTATGTCCTCAGGCGCCTGCGGGAGACCCTCCAGGAGACGCAGCGAGACAGCATCTGCGTGTGGGACATCACCCAAAGCCCGACCCCGCACACACACACCCCCTCGCCACCGCACAAGCGTCGGCGCACCAACGCCGGCGGCACCCACAGCACCCGAGGAGCCCTGCGCGCCACACAGCACGACGCGCCTGACCCCCCAGCCAGCAGCGCCGCCACCCAACCCCGTTACCCAGCCAGCCACTGCCGCGGGGCGCGACACCAGGCCCCACCCGGGGGACACCAAACGAACCGGAAGCCGAAGGACGCCAACGCACACGCCAACGGGCACCGCTACGCCCAAAGATACTGAGCCCAAGCCCGCAACCGTCACAACTGCCTAACCCAGCCAAAGCCCCAACATGAATCCAATCCGAGCCACACCCCAAAACCGCTAACCCTTGACTCCTAACCAGGCCCGCTGAGGGGACACCGTTGCCACAGCCCACACCCACTGCCCACACAACCACCTAACCAGCGAGCACCTAAAGCAAAGAGGCACCTAACCAAACCCACCCTGACCCATACCCTTGTACATCAGGACGCGCGAGCCGCATCCCTGGGGCGTGGCCGCCACCAAAGCACCGACAATACACGCCAGAGAACACCACACTATTGCACCACTACACCAGTTGCCCATGCCTGGGGCTGCAGTGTGCGCGCGCCCCCTTCTTTTTTAGTTCTCCAGGTTTTCTATTTTTCTTTTCAAAAAAAAAAAGAGAAGGCACGAAAAAAAAAATTAGGGGGGGGGGAAGAGGGACACAACCACCAACGGCACACGCGCACGCGCACAGCGCGCACGCCGGTGAACAGGCGCCACCTGGGCCAGGATACCGCACACGAACAAGCACCGAGGACAACAAAGGGACGGGACACCACGGCCAGGCACACCGGTGAACAGGAGCCAAATGGCCCAGGACACCGCACACACAAAGCAGCACACAGAGCGGACACACCGGTGAACAGGAGCCAAGTGGCCCAGGACACCCAACACACAGCACAGCAAACCGAGCAGGCGCACCAGTGAACAGGAGCCAAGTGGCCCAGGAAACTGCACACGCAACGTGACAAAGCACGCGGACACACCGGTGAACAGGAGCCAAGTGGCCCAGGAGACCGCACAAGCAAAGCAACGCACCGAGCGGGCGCACCGGTGAACAGGAGCCAAGTGGCCCAGGACACCGCAGACGCAACGCAACGCACCGAGCGGGCACACCGGTGAACAGGAGCCAAGTGGCCCAGGACACCGCACACACGTAGGGCGGCCGAGAGACAGGAAAGAACCAACACCCCGTGGG
Source organism: Eutreptiella sp. 'Long Island Sound 2002' (assembly GCA_964036045.1). Taxonomy (NCBI): domain Eukaryota; phylum Euglenozoa; class Euglenophyceae; order Eutreptiales; family Eutreptiaceae; genus Eutreptiella; species Eutreptiella sp. 'Long Island Sound 2002'. The sequence continues at coordinate 115,507,605 of OZ038381.1, forward strand.
TCGGACACGCTGGGGCGACCCAGCCGACCCACCGGGCCAGTGGCTGGAGCGGTACTCCAAGGCCACTGGTCCGAGCCCGGCAAGCCTGCATCGGGGACGATGGCAAACGTCACCCGGAGCCATGGAAGCAACCGGTGACAGGCGAGCCCGTACACAGTCCGGGAGGGGTTTGCCTGCCAAGCGCAGCGGCCCCGCAACTCAAGCCACAAGGGTGAGGCGGTCGTACCGTAGACTAGCGGGAGCAATACCCCTTGTGGTGAGAGATACTCCACACGGCTGGGCAGCCCCCAGAGCTGCCACCCAAAGGAGGGGGCATGTGGCCCTACCCATGGACACATGTGCAGACACCCTCCCACCTGGGACATCTGGACCGTGTGGCCGCGACACTGCCTTCCCAAGCACCTGCGGGAGCGGCTTAAGAGGCAGCTGACCTAGGGCAGTGGGATGTCCCCTTCGTAAGACATTCTTCCTGCACTGTCAAAGGAGGCATCCCGAGCTCCCGAAGATACCTACCTACCTACCTGACGTCTTCCCAACCCTTCCTCCTGGAATGTCCGCCTTCATCAACGATGGGTGTGACGTCCCGAGAGATGAAACATCCGACTACGGCGAGGCACCTTCTGATGAGAGCTCGGAAAATGAAAGTAGTGATGATGAGGACAATGGCCCTAAGCCAAAAAAGAAAGGAAGAAGAAAGCTAAACCAAAGCCCCCAAAGTTGAGGAAGTATACCAAAAAGAGTAGGTAACCTGATGTGTCTGAGGAAGTGTTGGCATCAGGAATAGCAGAAGCAACTGAGCATATGACGCGTATGGTGCTGTTTAAGCAGGCAATTGCTTACTCAAAACATTATTCGATCAAACTCTGCGGTAACCTATGTGTTAGGGGTATGAGTTCCAAAACGATACCAGAGATTCTTTGAGCGCTTGAGGACAGAAGTAAGAGTGGAGGCTTCACAATTCAGAAGCTGTTTCCACCTGACAAACCGCAAGTGAGCTTCAAACCCGTGGACATATTAATGAGCAGCCTTGGACGGGCATCTATTGCCGTTCAATGCTTGCTGCTGTTGTTGCTTGCGGTGCGCACATTTGTCGTTCCAGGGTTACCACATTTGGACCTGCATTGATTGGACACGCTTCATAGGCCAACAGTTCGGTGCTTTGTGTAACTTCGTGTCACTCAGGTTGAGAAGCCCAGAAAGGCAGAGAACCCCACCACAAAGCAAGACAAAGGGCAGAGTGATAGGGAGTGTAGTAGTAAGCGACGGGAGCAGATGCAGGCAGATGAGGAAGGACGGTATAAGGTACCCTTCAAATGTTGTCAAATGTTGTTCATTTAGTGCATACGTATCAACCTTTAGATTTGACCTTTTCGCATGTCTCCAGGAGCACACAGAAGAGGAGAAAGTGGAGAAGGGAGCCAGAGCAGAAGAGGACAGAAACAAGGCGGAGGCGGCAAACAGCCAAAAGCAGGCGGATGAGCAGCAACAGCAAAAGGTAACCTTTCAAACCTCTGCAGTTCCGCTCTCTCACTTCTGTCCATACATATCGTGTTTTTCTCTCTCTGAGTGAAGGAGATGGGAGTTTTATTTTTGCACGTTCCCAGGAGTGCACCGAACGAGAGAAGGCGGAGGGGCGAGCTCCAAATACAGCGGAAGGGCGGTACTTGGTTCTAGGTACGCACCGACCGAAGCAAGCGAATGAGGAGCAACAGCAAAAGGTATCGTTCCAAAGTTGTGCAGCCAGGGTCTGTCAATTCTGTGAATACATATCGCGTTAATTTCCCTCCAACTGACCGAGATGGGATTTTTTTTTTTGCATGTCCCCAGGAGTGCATCGAGCGAGAGGAGGCGGAGAAGCGAAACAGAGCAGAAGAGGACAGAAAATGGGCGGCGGCAGCGCACCGACCAAAGCAACTGGATGAGGAGCAACAGCAAAAGGTGACGTTCCAAAGTGGTGCAGTTAGGGTCTTTCAATTTGGTGCATGCATAATGCGTTAATTTCTCTCCAACCTACCGAGATGCGATTTCGATTTTTGCATGTCCCCAGGAGCGGACCGAACCAGAGGAAGCGGAGACGCGAGAAAAAGCAGAAGAGGTTCATTTTATTCGAATTGACAGATATGGGATTTTGTTTTTTGCATATCCCCAGGAGTGCACCGAACGAGTGGAGGCAGACAAGAGGAAGGCGGGGGCGGCAAAGCGTCAAAAGCAAGTAGATGGGGAGCAACAGCGAAAGGTAACCATCCAAAGTTCTGCAGTACCGCTCTCTGGATTCTGTGCATACGTGTCGTGTTGGTTTCCTTTCAATTGACGGAGATCGGGTTTTGTTTTTTGCATGTCCCGAGGAGCGAACCAAACGAGGGGAGGCAGACAGAAAGAAGGCTGAGGCGGCAAAGCGTCAAAAGCTAGTGGATGAGATGCAACAGCAAAAGGTAAGCATCCAAAGTTCTGCAGTAACACTCTCTTGATTCTGTGCATATGTATCGTGTTCATTTCTTTCCAATTGACGGAGATCTGAAATTTGATTTTTGCATGTCCCCAGGAGCGCAACGAACGGAAGCGAGGAAGCAACACGAGAACCGGCAAGCGCAAAATGTCAACACGGCATCAGAGTGCAAGACCAAAAGCGAGGGTCCCGACGTTATCGCTCTTCCACTGCCTCCACCATTCAGCCGAAAGCGAACAGAGCCTCTCAAGGTGTTTGCATTCCTGTCACTGTACCCCTCAGCAAAATGTAGCATAATCTGCCTGTCCAACGGCCACCACATCAGAAACTCTTCAAACCTTTGGCAACAGAGAACAGCATCCATGCGAGGTTTCATCCGCGTCAAAAGAGTCGCAGAGGTGCTGGGTTCTGACAGTGTCATGCTGACAGCCATGTGCTCTTGTGAGCTCCAAATACAGTGGCAGGGCGGTACCTTGGTGCAGGCACCAATCAACGTTGTGGCAACCATTTCGCATACCACGCCACGTTGCTGTAGGCTGTTTCTTGATTTTTTCTTTCCTAACATGCTAGAACCTTCCAGACCGGCAGCCATGTGCTCTTGCGAGCTCCAGATACAATGGTAGGGCAGTACTTGGGTGCAGGCACCAATCAGCGTGGTAGTAACTATTTCGCATACCACTCCTCGTTGCTGTAGGCTGTTTTGGATTTTCTTTCTTCTAAGATGCTAGAACCTTCCAGACCGGGATGGCCCAAACTGCCTGAATGGCAGCTTTCACAGAAATCTCTGGCCAACAGACGCAGCCTTGTGAGGTCGTATGCAAAATCGTTGCATTGCGGGCACCTGATTGCGGAGCATGCAGTCAAGCGATCACTCAATAGAGACAGACTGGGGGCAAGACCGGCCGAATTTGAGCAATGGAGGGATACCCTCATTGCAAAGTTTACAAGCCATGATACATGGGAAGATTTCATTCGCCCGCGCAGAAATAATGATGGCAATGGTCAGGGGGTGTATAGGACAGGCGTGACCAATCTCATGCAGCTTTTGACAGCTGACATGGGGATTGCTACCACACCGGTAGGTGCGTACCTAGACCCAAGTACCGCCCTTCCACTGTATTCGGAGCTCGCAAGACCACATGGCTGCCTGCATGACGCTGTCAGAACCCCGCAGCTTTGCGTCTTTTTTGACGCCAATGAAATGTACGGGGGCCGCGAATGCCAGGTGCTGAGCGTACATCTACCGCAAGCACGTCAGCCACACCAAGTCCTTCTGCAAAGTTTCCTCGCCAGATACCTGGACCAGGATGATCACATCCCCACCTTGTCGCAGTTTGAGTGCATGGACCTGCTTCCTGCCCTTGAAAAGGCGTTGAAGAGCAGCTGGGGTGGTGAAAGCATGGTGCTGGTTTTTTCTCCTGATTATGCAGCCTACTACCGAAGTACAGGGACGACTCCACCAAGAGCAGATTCCTGTTGTGTGGAGTGCTATGGTTCAAAGAAACTGTGGAAGCACCCTGATTGGAAACAGAGGCCTTTGCAGGATTTTCACAACTACCCTTCACGCTGCGCTCCCTTCTCTCGCCTCGTGAAATGACGCCTCAACAGCGTGTATGATGTACACCACTGCAACAATCACGTGCTGGCAAACAGGGGGAAAACCCCTTGTGGTTCTGGACCAGAGCAAACCTGCCTGAGGAATACACTGTACAACTGAAGACAATTTTGGAGAAATATTTTACGCGCTTTCCGTACTACCCACCCTTCAAAGAAGCTATTTGCAAAAGGGACTGGTCACCCCCAAACATTGTCACGAAGGATATCCTGAAGGAGGATTCTTCTTGGAAAGCCCTGTCTGATCTGTTCCCACGAACAGCAAATGGTCTCACAGTCAAACGGAACGGTGTAATTCTGCAGGATCCAATACACGGATATTTGAGACTGATGCGGATTCTGATGGTCTGGCTGATAAGCTGGAGTCAGGAGAGTGTTGACCAGCGTGATGACATGTGCTGTGAAGCCACCAGCTTTTTTTGGACCTCAGCCTTCCCCTGCGCCGGTTTGGAGTCTCAATTCATTTTTTTTGGAGCATTACAACCCCCGGCTGCGCAAACATGCCAACCTCGTGGGCATGTCATCAGAGGAGGGCCAGCATGTCCACCAGTCCCACTCCAAGATTGTGCAAAAACGCCCCTCTTGCCCACGAGGGAAATGCTAAGTGGGGCTGCTGGATATCATGAAGCATGTCAGATTCTGCTTGGGGCTGTGGAGGCAAGCCTGGCTGTCTCCAACTCTCTGGTACACGCATGAACCGAAATCGTCAGCTGACAATTAGCGGTATACCACCTTCTTGCCACCACATCCCTTCTCCTGTGATAGATATACTACTTTTGGCCATTTCCTGCTAATGTTGCTAATGTTTCATTGTTTATGGATTAGGATACCCTTCTGTATCTCTTTCGACTTCTGTCGTCCACAGGATCCATTGAAGAGAGCCAATGGGGTCCCGCTGCCGTTGACGAAGCCGCTGTTTGACGCAATTCAGAAATTTGGCAGAAGTCTGTGGTACGACGTGACTGGAGCTCAAGAGCCTGTGGAATCCCCGCTGCTGACATCATCAAGCATCTTGAGCGGATCTGCCCTGTGCTCGGAATGGCGTGCCCCGGTGCTGCCCAAGTGATAACGCTCACAGATCGTCCGGTCCCCTGCGGGTTGGTTAACATGGAGAGTGTGCTAATGATTTGTCTTGTGTGCTTGGGCCGAGAGGCCAGTCTTTTTTGCGTAATGCATACTCTTGACACAATTCGGTACAGCGCAACCCCTCTGTCACTGTCACCAGGTGACACTGTGTTTCTGTCAGTTGAGAAGCACTGGATGCTGCAAAAGTTGTGTCCAGGCATTAATTTTTTTGCTGCGCTACCATTCTTGAATTTGCGAAATGCACCACTCGTGCCTGACGATAGCTGTTGGAGCAGCAAACATTTACAACTGTCCAGTGTGACCTGGAGTGACCTGCGCACGGTGACACTGTGCAGATGTATGACGGCCTTAGGGATGCTTCGGTTCTGCTGCACACCCGATTGTTGTGGAGGCCCACTGTGCGTTGTCCCGGTCTGTCGCGAAAAGGGCAGCCCCTGTTCCCAGGCAGGTCGACAGTCCAGCTTGAACGGGGGGTCACTGTTTTAGTATTAGCCGTGATTCCTTCCAACCCGGCTTCCTGGGATGTCGTCGGCGTCTGTGCATCCTGCTGTATGACAGGGCGGGCAGACTTCAGATCTCTTCTGCGGTTTTCAGAATCCAGCCTCAGACAAATTGCCACGGCTGACTAGCAGGGCTGCGAAGCAGGGAGGACCTGGATGGAAGGTTTGTAATCCAGGCACTGCATTTATTTCCAGTTTCCTCAGAGGAGTCAGTCCTGCGGTCCGCACCAGGCCAAGGGTGAACTCGCATATGAGGAAAGTCGGCGAGCACACGTCTCCCTGAGATCACAAACCTCAGTACCACAGCGGTGAAGAATGAATCTGTCACTACGAACGGAAAACCGAAACCGAACCCGAAACGGAACTCAACCACAAAGCCACCACCAAAACCGAAACCAAAACCGAAACCCAAACCAAAACCAAAACAAAAAGGCCATTAAAACGACAGCCCACCAAGCAAAAAGCCGAAGAAGGAAGGGACGGGCAGTGGGACGGTGAAAGAAGAGGCTGACCTTGCTTAGCGGCTCTTGGCTGCACTTGAACAAACAACTCAACAAAAAAACAACCGAAAAAGCCCTCTGAAGCGCAAACGCAGGCAAGGTAAAATAGTGAAAATACGACGAAAAAAGGAAGAGTTAAACAGGAGTCAGGAGAGCACATGTCTCAGCAGGTATCTCAGGTGTCTCAATAGGTGTCTCCGAACCCCCCTGGGCAGGTGTTTCAGCAGGAGCAGCAGCAGCAGCAGCAGCAGCAGCAGGAGCAGCAGCAGTTGCCGCTGCAGATGCAGATGCAGACCCAAGTGCAGCAGCAGCAGCAGCACCAGCAGATGCACCAGCAGGCCCAGCAGCAGCAGCAGCAGCAGCAGCATATGGGTCCGTTGCAAATGAACATGCCAGTTGCCATGCCCATGGCCATGCCAAAGCCAGCCATGAACATGCACCAGCTGCAAACGCCCATGCAGCCCATGCAGCCCATGCAGCAGCTTTGTTCGACCATGAGCAGCATGCAGCCCTTTGGTGTTCCAATGTACCGGCCCTATTAGCAGCGCCTCCATATATGTCTTTTGTTTTTTCCCTCTCCAAAAAAAAACTTTGTGCTCTTCGAGCTTGGAGATTTAAGTTTATTGCTGTGTTTGTGAATACGGCAGAATTATATCTCTGGAACTGCAGATGCCTGAGCTCTGTGTTCATTATGCACTTTGTGCGATGTTGAACTGATTGAGAGAACCAGATGCTCAGATGCTCACAGTCGATCGGCTTGTTGCGATTGTCCTTTGTTTTGATTACCATTGGTGGTTCCTTGGATTCGAATGGAAGAACGTTTTGTAGGATCATTGACGACCGCCAGGGTCGGGGACGGACCCACTGAAACGTGTTTGCAGTTGTATTGGAGGAACATATCGGGGGTTGCAGGGCCGCCAGCACAAAAACAAAATCAGTCTTCGCCCGAAAAAAGCCATCAATTGCCTATTTTTGGCCGAAAGAATGCACGAACGGTTTGTAGGATGATTGACGACCGCCAGGGTTGGGGAGGGACCCACTGAAACATGTTTGGAACTGTATTGGAGCAACCTATCGGGGGTTGCGGGGCCGCCAGCACCAAAAAAATCACTTTTCGCCCAAAAATGGCCGAAAATTGCCAATTGTTTGCCAAAGATAGTGTTTTTTCGGCCAGGGTCGTGAGTTGTAGGGCTCCATACCCTATTCTGAGGGTGTCCAACCTAGTGATATGTGTTTGTAATTGTATTGGTGCAGCCTATTAGGTGTTGCAGGGCCGCCAGCACAAAGAAAAACAGTTTTTGTCCAAAAATGGCAAAAAATTGCCAATTTTCGGGCAAAAATAGTGTATTTTTGGAGAACAATCGAGTAGGAGGAACCCTCCTCTCCTATTTTGAGAGTGTATAATTAAAGAAGAAAGGTTCCCTTTGGTCCTTTTGGGTACAAAACCTATTTTCATGGTATTTTTGTGCCTATACTATACTATACAGGTACGCTGGTGTGCAGCACTGTTCTGCAGCACCACCCCAGAGGAGACAAAAATACTCCAAAATAGGCCGCATTCCAGGGTTTTTGATCGTTTGAGAGAACGTTCGGCTGGGGGAAAGCCCCCAATCCGTATTTTGAGGCAAGAGAATATCAAGAAAAGGGCAATTTCTGTCAAAAATCCTCTACAGGCAGGTACACTGTTTTGCAGGACAAGCCAAGAGCAGGCAAAAATACCCCAAAATAGGCCAAATTTGACGATTTTTCGTATTTTTGGACAAACCCTGGTTAGGAGGACCCCCCCCCCATTTTGGGGCCGTAAAAACCAAAAGTAATAGGTTTTTTTCTCGGGAAAATCCCCTTTTTTCTGAGTTTTCGACTCTCGGGAAAAAACAGGTCCTAAAATCATTGGTGAAAAAATCGGAATTTCTGTCGAATATCCTCTATAGGCAGGTACACTGGTGTGCAGCACTGTTCTGCAGGACCAGCCCAGAGCAGGCAAAAATACCCCACAAAAGGCCACCTTTCAGGGTTTTTGATATTTTTGGACATGACATGGATAGGAGGACAGCCCCCCTCCCTACTTTGGAGCCGTAGATCCCAAAAATTAGGTCATTTTCGCGGAAAATCTCTTTTTGCTGACTTTTGAATTTTGGGGGGAAAAAGCTGCTAAAATCATAGGTGCAGAAGGTCTTTCACCGAAGGGTACAACATCTGTTTGTACATGTTCGCCTTTCCGGTTGTCTTCGGCTCCTGCTTCCCCTATATCCTTCTCCTTCGCCTTGCCTTCACGTGTCCGCACGTGCAACTGGCTGAAAACAGCTCCCAGGCTTCAAAGGGAATCATCCTCAAGCGCACCTAGGGGCACTGAAGGTCCTCAGCTTCAGCTTAACCAGGAGGTTTGGGCTTTGGTGCCAGCTTGGCTGCTGCCACCGAAGGCGCTGTCGTCTCAGCAGTGTCCTTGGTGTCCATTATATTTTCTCCCGCCCTTGAAGAGTGATAAGTCTCGTCACACAAGCTGTACTACACGGAACGGCAGGTACGCAAAGACTGTAAAGCTCTGCTACCAGAAGGTTCTAACAGCTTTCATTAATGAGGTTCTTGATTTGTTTGTTTTCTATTCTGCTCCTGCTTGCTCCTGCTGCTTCTTAGTGATGCCTTGGTTTTTAATTGCCAATGATTTTGGTAAAATAAAGGGATAGTCTAAAGGCTCCCAAGTACCAACAGTGCAAAGGATGAACTTCAGGTTCAAATCCACAACATGAAGGGCTGCTGTCAATGGAGAAAAGACAGACATTGTTTTTACACAAAAAAACGCACAAAGACTACAGATTTGGAGACGATAATTGCGAAACTGCCCACATGGGCACTATCTGCTTTTATAGTGACATCTAGAGATGTGCAGTCTGTGTTCTGGTTCCCATAGGTGCTGAAGTGGCATGGCTTGTGGCGCTGAGGTCACTGCAATGTCAGATCGGAGCCTCCCACTTAGCAAGGCTGACTGGGTATTGAATGGAGAGAACCAGATGCTCAGATGCTTAGAGTGGATCGGCTTGTTGCGGTTGTCCTCTCTTTTCATTACGATTGGTGGATCCTTGGATTCGAATGCACGAACGTTTTGTAGAGTCATTGACGACTGCCGGGGTCGGGGATGGACGCACTGAAACGTGTTTGCAGTTGTATTGGTGGAACATATCGGGGGTTGCGAGGCCGTCAGCACGAAAAACAAATCAGTCTTCGCCCAAAAATGGCCATGAATTGCCAACTTTTTGCCGCAAAAATGCACCAACGGTTTGTAGGATCATTGACAACCGCCGGGGTTGGGGACGGACCCACTGAAAGGTGTGTGCAGTTGTATTGGAGGAACATATCGGGGGTTGCAGGGCCGCCAGCACAAAAATCAGTTTTCGCCCGAAAATGGCCATGAATTGCCTATTTTTGGTCGAAAGAATGCACAAACGGTTTGTAGGCTGATTGACGACCGCCGGGGTTGGGGAGGGACCCACTGAAACGTGTTTGCAGTTGTATTGGAGCAGCATATCGGGGGTTGGGGGGCCGCCAGCAAAAGGAGAAAATCAGTTTTCCCCCAAAAATGGCCAAAAATTGCCAAAATTTGGCCAAAAGAATGCACGAACGTTTTGTAGGATAATTGACCACCGCCGGGGTCGGGCACGGACCCACTGAAATGTGTTTGGAACTGTATTGGAGCAAACTATCGGGGGTTGCAGGGCCATCAGCACCCAAAAAATCACTTTTTGCCCAAAAATGGCCAAAAAATGCCAATCTTTTGCCAAAGATAGTGTTTTTTCGGCCAGGGTCGTGAGTTGTAGGGCTCCATACCCTATTCTGAGGGTGTCCGACCTAGTGATATGTGTTTGGAATTGTATTGGAGCAGCCTATTGGGTGTTGCAGCGCCGCCAGCACAAAGAAAAACAGTTTTTGTCAAAAAATGGCAAAAAAATGCCAATTTTCGGCCAAAAACAGTGTATTGTTGGAGAACAATCGAGTAGGAGGAACCCTCCTCTCCTATGCTGAGGGTGCATAATTAAAAAAAAAGGTTTCCCTTGGTCCTTTTGGGTACAAAACCTATTTTCATGGTATTTTTGTGCCTATACTATACTATACAGGTACGCTGGTGTGCAGCACTGTTCTGCAGCACCACCCCGGAGCAGACAAAAATACTCCAAAATAGGCCGCATTCCGGGGTTTTTTGATGATTTGGGAGAATGTTCGGGTGGGGGGAAGCCCCCCATCCGTATTTTGGGGCAGGAGAATCCCAAGAAAAGGGCAATTTCTATCGAAAATCCTCTATAGGCAGGTACACTGGTGTGCAGCACTGTTTTGCAGGACGAGCCCAGAGCAGGCAAAAATACCCCAAAATAAGCCAAATTTGAGGATTTTTGGTATTTCTGGACAGACCCGGGTTGAGAGGACCGCCCCCTCCCATTTTGGGGCCGTAGAAACCAAAACTAATAGGTTATTTCCCCGCAAAAACCCCCTTTTTTCTGAGTTGTCGAATCTAGGGAAAAAACAGCTCCTAAAATCATTGGGGAAAAAATTGGAATTTCTGTCAAATATCCTCTATAGGCAGGTACACTGGTGTGCAGCACTGTTCTGCAGGACCAGCCCAGAGCAGGCAAAACTACCCCACAAAAGGCCAAACTTCAGGGTTTTTGATATTTGTGGACATAACTCGGGTAGGAGGACACCCCCCCTCCCTATTTTGGAGCCGTAGATCCCAAAAATTAGGTCGATTTCGCGAAAAATCTCTTTTTGCTGACTTTTGAATTTCGGGGGAAAAAAGCTGCTAAAATCATAGGTGCAGAAGGTCTTGGACCAAAGGGTACATCATCTGTTTGTACATGTTCGCCTTTCCGGTTGTCTTCGGCTCCTGCTTCCCCTATATCCTTCTCCTTCGCCTTGCCTTCACGTGTCCGCACGTGCAACTGGCTGAAAACAGCTCCCAGGCTTCAAAGGGAATCATCCTCAAGCGCACCTAAGGGCACTGAAGGTCCTCAGCTTCAGCTTAACCAGGAGGTTTGGGCTTTGGTGCCAGCTTGACTGCTGCCACCGAGGGCGCTGTCGTCTCGGCAGTGTCCTTGGTTTCCATCATATTTTCTCCCGCCCTTGAAGAGTGATAAGTCTCGTCACACAAGCTGTACTACACGGAATGGCAGGTACGCAAAGACTGTAAAGCTCTGCTACCAGAAGGTTCTAACAGCTTTCATTAATGAGGTTCTTGATTTGTTTGTTTTCTATTCCGCTCCTGCTTGCTCCTGCTGCTTCTTAGTGATGCCTTGGTTTCTGATTGCCAATGATTTTGGTAAAATAAAGGGATAGTCTAAAGGCTCCCAAGTACCAACAGTGCAAAGGATGAAATTCAGGTTCAAATCCACAACATGAAGGGCTGCGGTCAATGGAGAGAAGATAGACAGTGTTTTTACACAAAGAAGCGAACAAAGACTACAGATTTGGAGACGATAATTGCAAAACTGCCCACATGGGCACTATCCCCTTTTATAGTGGCTACCAGAGATGTGCAGTCTGTGTTTTGGGTCCCATAGGTGCTGAGGTGGCATGGCTTGTGGCGCTGAGGTCACTGCCATGTCACGTTGGAGCCTCCCACTTAGCAAGGCTGACTGGGTATTGAATGGAGGACCAAAAGAGGTGCCCCAGCCCCCCTGGGTGCAGACCACTATAATAGCTAAGCATTCATGAGAAGATATAGAAAAGTGGACAGGCTCTAAAATCAGAGCAGCACCTCAGTTGATCAGGAAAATGGTGCTTATGTCAAAACAGTTCGGGGGTCAGGGGTCCATACAACATCCCAGATGTAGTGCCTGGTCTTACAGGTGAAAATGCCCTGTCACCTCTGTTTGGTGAGGCCAATACTAAGATAAAAATATAGTATGCCTCTAGGCATCTCTATCACAACTAAAGCTTATCCCTAGGCATGGAAATATACTTTATCTTCTTGCACTCTTGCTGCCGACCCAACAGCGCGCACAGTGGCGGGGGAGCGCCAGTGCCCAAACACAGACACCCTCCATCTGGGCAAGAGGCGGCCCCCCTCCTGAAGCGGTACCCAGAACCTATGGCCCATTGCCGGGAGGCCTGTGAGCCGTCACACCCGTGCAGAAGCCGTTGACACCGGCTGTCAGCGGGATATCCCTGTTCTCTAATCCGCGAAATCTTGAATCTGATTTCTAACCATTAAATCGATGTAGAATCACCACAATTTTATTGTCTTGGTCGATTTTCGGTCAGAAATCGGTGAAATACCCGATTTCTACCGCGAATTCTAATTGTCGTGAAATCGCCGCCTGTTGTCGCCTGCTCGCGCGCCTTCGTCGCTTCTAAGTGGCGAGTTTTCTGATGGATTTTTCTCGAGTACCTTTGAGGTTCTAAAAGGACTCAAGGGCTGGATCTAGAGGGTTTTTCTTGTACTTTCATCTGGGGTGTTCACCAGAACTTTTCGGCGTTGCGTCTGAGAGAAAATCAGCGCAAGCTTCTCTGTCAACCGCTCGAACTCATGGTTATCAAGGACCATGAGTTCGGAACCCTACATTCCCCCCCTATGCCTTTTATCCATGCCCCTTTCACGTGCGCATATCACTTTGAGTAGGGAAGAGAGCAATAGGGATGTTTTAGGCAGCCTATGGGTTTCGCAAACCCAAGTTGTTTGCGTGCGCAAACGCTAACTTTGTGGCCTTGTGAGCCTGAACGTTAAAAGCCGAACACAATGCTCACAAGACCGATTTTTGAGCCGACTCAACGATGGCTCCACGCAACTCAATGCGTACCAAAACTCTCTTTTCGAAAAAAGGGCAAGCTTTGGTCAAAGATTAGGCCAAAATGGCCAAACTTCCGAGGCTCGTACTCAAAGGTAGGTAGGTAGGTATCCTCGGGAGCTCGGGATGCCTCCTTTGACATTGCAGGAAGAAGGTATTACCAAGGGGACGTCCTGTCCCTCCCACTGCCCTATGTCAGGTGCCTCTTGAGCCGCTCCCGCATGTGCTTGGGAAGGCATTGTCGCGGCCACCCGGTCCATGTGTCCCAGGTGGGAGGGTGTCCCCACATGTGTCCATGGGTAGGGCCACATGCCCCCTCCTTTGGGCGGCAGCTCTAGGGGCTGCCCAGCCGTGTGGAGTATCTCTCACCACAAGGGGTATTGCTCCCGCTAGTCTACGGTACGACGGCCTCACCCTTGTGGCTTGAGTTGCGGGGCCACTCTGCTTGGCAGGCGACCCCCTCCTGGACTGTGTACCGGCTCGCCTGTCACCGGTTGCTTCCATGGCTTCGGGTGACGTTTGCCATGGTCCCCGATGCAGCCTGGCCGGGCTCGGACCAGTGGCCTTGGAGTACCGCTCCTGCCACTGGCCCGGTGGGTCGGCTGGGTTGCCCCAGTGCGTCCGACCCATGGGGTGTTGGTTCTTTCCTGTCCCTCGGCCGCCCTACGTGTGTGCAGTGTCCTGGGCCGCTTGGCTCCTGTTCACCGGTGTGCCCGCGCGGTTTGCTGTCTTGCGTCTGCGGTGTCCTGGGCCACTTCGCTCCTGTTCACCGGTGCGCCCGCTTGGTGCGTTGCTTTGTTTGTGCGGTCTCCTGGGCCACTTGGCTCCCGGTCACCGGTGTGCGCGCTGTGTGCGGTGCGCGTGTGCCATGGGTGGTTGTGTCCCTCTTCCCCCCCCCTAATTTTCGTTTTTTTTTTGATGGAAAAAAAGAAAAACAGGGGCGCGCGTACACTGCAGGCAGAGGCACGGGCAGCTTGTGCGGCGGTGCAATAGTGTTGTGTCCTCTGGCGTGTGTCGTCGGTGCTGTGGCGGCAGTAGCGCCCCAGGGGTGCGGCTCGCGCGTCCTGATGTACACGGGCTTGGACCAGGGTGGGTTTGGTTAGGTGTCTCTTTGCTTCTGGAGCTGGCTGGTTAGGCGCCTGTGTGGGCTGTCGGTGTGGGCTGTGGTTACGTTGTTCCCTCGGCGGGCCTGGCTAGGAGTCAAGGGTTAGCGGTTTCGAGGTGTGGCTCGGGTTTGATTTGTGTTTGGGTTCTGGCTCGGTTAGGCGGTTGCGACAGTAGCGGGCCTGGGTTCGGTGCCTTTGGGCGTAGTGGTGCCCGTTGTCGTGTGCGTGTGGCGTCCTTCGGCGTCTGGTTCGTTTGGTGACTTCTGGGCGGGGCCTGGCGTGGCGCCCCGTGGTGGTGGTTTGCTCGGTAACGGGTTAGGTGGCGGCGCCGCTGGTCGGGTAGTCAGGCGCGTCGTGTTGTGTGGTGCGCAGGGCTCCTGGGGTGCTGTCAGTGCCGCCGGTGTCGGTGCGCCGACGCTTGCCGGGTGGTGAGGGGGTGCGTGTGTGCAGGGCTGGGCTTTGGGTGATGTCCCACAGGCGGATGCCGTGTCGCTGTGTCTCCTGGAGGGTCTCCCGCAGGCGCCTGAGGACATACGGGTGGTCCTGGGGCGCGGGGAGGTTGCTGGGGTGGACTCCCAGGGGGTGGAGCGCATCGGCCAGCATGGCTTCCCACGCAGCCTGCGGCATCCACCCCCCCCGCCGGCCGGAGGCGGCAGTTCTCCACCGACCCCTTGCGGGGCCGATGGACCAGGCCCTCGAGGGAGGGCTCTCCCCGGGCCCACTTTCGCAGCTCCCAGAGCTGCGTGTGGGTCCAGCCCTGCCACCACTGTCCATGGGCGGGCCTGCGGTCTTGGGCGGAGGAGTGGGCGTGGGTAGGTGTGGTGGGGTTGTGGGGACCGGTGGCTGTGGCGGGCCCCGGGGATTCCTCGAAGTCCTGTTCCGTGGGGGTGCGCGGGGAGTGGGGACGCGCGCGGATGTGGACCCGCGGGTGTGCGCGCACGGTCTCCGCCTCGGGGTTGGGCGGGGACTCGCGGCGGCGGCGGTAGTGGGGCATGCGCTGTATGTGGGCCGTCATCGAGGGTTGGTAGGGGGGCGGGGACGCTGCTGGCGGACCCTGGCGTCGTTTTGGCCTGGTCGGGGGCGGTCCATGGGCCTGGGCTGCGGTCTTTGAGAGGTGGCGGGACGAGGTGCGTCGTGCTTCGGCCGCGGCGCGCTCTGCTATGAAGGTGGTGGCGGCGGCGTGGGTGACGGTGGGGGGGCGCCGTGCTGGGCGCTGCTGCCTCCGGGCCTGGTATGGCTGGGGCCGAATGTCATAGAGGACGTCTCCGGGGGGTCAGGCTCGCGCTGCCGTCGTGGCGCCGGGTTTGGACTTGGGTTTGGGCTTGGCTGCGGGTTGCGGTCGTGGCGCGCTGACAGGTTTTGGTGGCTGTTTGGCGGCGGTCTTGGATTTCGGCTGGGTCGTGGGTGTGGGCCTCGTCGGGTTGTGGGCCTTGGCGGCGGCGGGGCTGCTCGCGGTGGGGGCGGGTTTGGGGGCCCGTTTGGGAGGTGTCCCCCGAGGCCTGGGGGGTAGAGTGCTAGATGAGGACGTGGTGGTGGTGGTGGATGAGGTGGTCATGGTGGTGGAGGTTGGGAAAGATGTCCTTGCTTTATGCCCTAGATATTTTGATGATGTCCTGCAGGTTTTGTAGTTGAAAACCCAAACCAAAGCAGCAAGTAGAGCAATAAGAGGATGTGGATCGAATCAATGATTGGTTTTGGAATCCAGTGTAACACAGAAGGGCTGCAGATAGACAAAGCAGGTTTATACACAAAGATTCAATCACAAATGGATAAAAGAAAAGATTTTATATGAAAATTGGTCTGACTCTTGCCTCAGAGATAGCATTAGGCACTTAATGTGCACTCTTTTGGGTGTAATGGTGCTGGTTAGGAATGTGGGGCATAGATGTCAGGACCACACAGAAAATGACTTGGCCAAGCAACTGAATTCAGAAACAGTTACAAAGTAGGACCACAATAAGTGGTAGAAACAATTGAGTATAGTGGTCTTGGGGTGGGAGACCACTAGGCTTAACCTCCAAGGCCAACAAGCATGAAACGCCTGTTTTTTTTTTGGTATGTCCTCCATGAAGGAAGGTACCTCCGCTCGGTTGAGTGGTAGGGGTGAACTTCATGTTGGGGCTCGGGTCACAACCCTAGTTACTTTGAGAAAGTGTACTTTAAGCAACTAAAGAGAGATAAAAACACTTAAGTTTGCCTTAGCATCAACAAAGGGTTTTAAGGGGGGCTTAGCCTGGATCAAGCCCTCCAAGAAAGACATGGCAATGACTTTTTCTTACTGGTTGTGGAGTCGGAGGCGGAGGAGAGGGCTGTGGGAGACGGCGGAGGGTCCTGGGCTTCGGGGGCGGGCGTAGGATGCTGGGTCCTGCAAGTAGTGAGAACGAGGGTGCGAGTTCGGGCCCCAGGCGTGTGCGCGCGTTTTCCCTGGTGATCCGTGCGTGCTGGTGCTGGTGTGGCGGCGTTGTCTCGGCTGCGCGGGCACGTGGGTTACTCGGGGGGTGGCCATATCTGCTCCAGGACGTGCGGGTGTGTTTGCTGGAGGTAGTCGAGGCTGCGGAAGAAGCATTGCTGGATGCCGGGCATGTCCTCCTCTGTGAGGTTGGGGTAGTTTTGTGTGGGGGTGTCTGGGCCCGGCCACAGCAGCGCCATGAGGCGGGCTGCCACCATGTATGGGCAGAGCTGCAGGGTGGTGGGGCGTGGGGGGGTGGGTCCCCTGCGGTTTGAGGGGGCTTCCCTCTGCTGGGGGCGCAGCGTGACCACCCACACCCACCGGTCCGTGGGGATCCCCCAGGTCCGTTGGGTCCACTTGGCGAGGCAATACATCGCCCTACAAAGGCCCTGGCTGCCGCTGCGGATGGAGAGCAGCGTGTCCAGGGATTTGCGTTCCCACGTGCCCGAGATGTGAGGGTCGTCCAGGTCGTCCCCCCTGGCGTACGTGTCGAGGCCTGGGTTGTGTGAGGGGGGGGCGTAGTCGGCGGGAGGGAGGGAGTCGGTGCCGTGTACCACCCAGTTGTCAGTGGGTGTGTGGTAGTGGGTGGTGGAGAGGGTGTAGTGCAGATTGTACACGAGGGTAATCTACGTGGAGGGGGCTGGCTGCTGGTCGTCGTGGGTGGGGATATCCCCCGGGACGTGGTGCCGGAAGTTGCTCAGTGAGGCCATCCGGGCTACCCATGTTTTCCGCTCCCACTCTTTGGTGTTTTCGTGGGTGGCGCCGGGTGGGGGGTGGGCCATGTTGGGCTCGCGGTAGCCGGTGCGGTCCTGGGTGCTGTCCCGCTCCGGCACGGGGTGTCCGACTAGGTGTCGCCCCCAGTCGATGGGGGGCACCCAGATCCAGCTCCTCGTGGAGGGCGGGCTCTCGCCGTCTGGGCCGGCGCGTCGGGGGCGGTCGTGTCGGGGGACGTGGAGGAAGGCGTCAAGGAGGAGGTCTCGGACGCCTTCCCCCAGGGTGGCCGCCTGGACCAGGGTGGCCGCCCGGATGCGGGTGCTGGTGCCGGAGGTGCGGAGGCACAGCACGTCCTGTTCCCCGAGTCCCCGGAGGTGCTGCCGTACCGCTGCGGGGTTGTGTAGGGCGTAGGCTTCGGCCGGTCCGGCGTCTGGTGGTGCGGGGTGTGATGGGGGGGGTGGTGTGGGTTGGGGGGGATGGTCGTCGTTGTCGCGCGTGGGGTCCGGTGATGAGGTCTCTTGTGGCGGTCGCTGGAGGGGGGATTCGCGGTGGCGTGTGTCGGCGGGCGCATCGACGTCAATTGGCTGGTGCTGGCTGCCGCTTGTTGCGTCCGTGGCCTGGTCTCGGGGGGGGGGAAGGGGGGGGGGTGGTGTGGGGGTGGCGCTGTTGGTGGTGGGGGGGGCGGGGGTGGGTGTTGTGCTGGCTGGGGGGCTGGGCGTCCCTGTGGGTCGTGTGGGTGTTGCGTGTGTGCGCCGTGCGGTCCTTGCGGTTCTTGACTGGTTGTGGTGCCGGGGTGTGGGTGGGAGGCGGCCGCATGGGCGTCCGGGTGGGGCTGTGGTCCGTATGTAATGGGTGGCTGCTGGTGGATGGTGCTCGCTGGTATAGGGTGTGGGTGTGGGGGCGGCTGGTGGTGGTCGGGCGCTCCTACTAGGCTCTGGTGTTGCTGGTGTGCGTGCGTGGCTCCCCGAGGGTCCAAGAGGGTGTACCGTTGCTCGTGTGTCGTGGGCCCGTGTAGCGGGGGCGGCGGGTGGTGCTGGACCGCGTGGTGGTGGTGTTGAGGGCGTGCTTGTTGTGTGTGGTACCCCGGCCCTGGCTCTGCGCGTATGGTGGTCCTGGCATGGTGTGGACGTGTGTGGGCGGTGGTGGCTGACTGGGCTGCAGGGTTTGGGTGCTGCGGTACGGTGGTGGTGGTGGTCGCTGGCGGGGGCGGTGTTGTTGGTGTGCCCCGGGGGTCTGGGCGTGGGGTGGTGCGGTGTGGCTGGACCCGGGCCCTGGTCGGGGCGTCGCGCCCTGCTGGCGGGCGCGCTGGCGGGCCCCCTGACCTGTCTTGGTCTTCTTGGCCTGGTGGGTGTTGGGGGCGGGTGAACCCCCCTGTCCCCGTGGGGGCGACAGGGAGCGGGCGTGCCAGCGGTGTGCCTCTTGGAGGCTCGTCTTGAGGCCTCCGACGTAGGTGCTCTGGTCCGTGAGGCCCATCCGTGTGGCGGTGGCGTTGTCGGGGGCGGCCAGGTGGGCGTCCCGAAAAGACGCCCAGCCCTCCAGGGGCTTCTGTTGTGCGGGGTGGGGGTGGTGTGCCGGGTAGAGGAGTGCGCTGAGTGGGTAAGGTGTTCCCTTCCGTCGGCCGAGGGCGGTGTTGAACCGGCGGCAAGTGATTCGGAGGTAGGCTGCTATCTCCTCTGGTGCCGTGTCCGCCCAGGCTTCTGGCGTCAGGGCTGCTGCCTGGGGGGCCGGGAGTTGTGGGTCTGGGAGGTGTAGGTCACGGTGGTGGAGGTATAGGGCGAGGAGGATGTGGCGGGCCGCCACGTTCAAGCCGCCTCTGCTGTGGCGTAAGGGTGGGCTGTGAGGGGGCAGGGGTGTGCTGCCCGTGGCGACGGCAATGGTCCATGCGTGGTCCGCCGCGTGCGCCACGTAGTACCCTCCCAGGTGGTCCCGGAGGGTGTCGGTGAGTGGCCCGAAGAAGCTGGGGTGGCTGGTGGGGGGGGGTGCGACTGGGGCCGCAAAATGCTCGCGGTGGTGGGGGTTGAGGTCCCCGCGGTGGGGGCAGTGGGTGAGGCGGTGCGCGGCTCCCGGGCAGACCCAGTGGTCTGGGTTGCAGGGCAGGGCCGTCTGTGGTAGCCGCTGGCGTACGCAGAGGGGACATGCGGTGGCTGGCGGTTGGTGGTACCTGTGGACTTAAGGCAGCGTGGGGGGGTGGGGGCTGGTGGCGCGCGCATGCTGGTGGGAGTGTGTGCGGTGCCTGTGGTGCCCGTATGTGCCGTGCCAGTGTTGTGCTCTGTGGATGGTGTGTAGACGTGGTGGGGGTTCCGTGTTGGTATGTCACGGGGTAGGTTCTCATGGTTGGTAGAACAGGAGTTTGAGGAGGTGGGCTTGGTCTGTTTAGGGCAGGGTTGCTGCATGCTGCAGGTTTTTGTGGGTGCGGTATGTGAGCTGCTCCGCTGTCTTGGCAACGGCCGTCCGCTGCATGTGCGCCGCCGTTGCCCTGGGGTCCTCCGCGTGGGTGCGTAGCAAGGTGTAGACGGCAGTGGGGACGAGTCCCCTGCGGACTGCCTCGAGTACCTCTGTCTGCTTGAGGACGGTGGCGAGTTGCTGGGTCGCCGGGGACTGCGTCAGCCATCCGGCGTGCTGTGCGATGGTGTGGGTTGGGTTCCAGTCTGTGAGGGTGTCCAGTCCTCTGTACAGGGGGCACACCTTGAAGTGGTCCCAGGTTTCTTCTTCCGCCTGGCCACAGATGCATTTGGTGTATCCTGCGGGGACGTGGATCGAGCGGCGCGTATGCCATCGGTGGTATCGGGTGAGGAGGGGAAGCTGTTCGAGGGCGAGTTGGAGTCGGGGTTTTTGTAGGTGTGGTGGGTGGCTATCCGGGCGCAGGGCGGAGTAGTAGAGGCGGGTGTGGACGGAGTCTTCGAGGCGTCGGAGGAGTTCGGTGTTCGCTAGGTGGCCCAGTGTGGTGGCCAGTTGCTGGATGGGTTCGGGGTAGTGGTACTGCTTGTCTCGATCTGTGTACGGCGTGTCCTCGGGCATTCATTTGGGGGGCTGTGTGGCCGGGGGTATCGGTGGCAGGTGCTGCAGGTGGCTGTGGTGTGGGGTGTCCAGTCGCACGTGTTCGAGCCCTGGGGTGTGGCTGGTGTTCTGGTGTTTGGCCTGCGTGTCTGCGCGTCCCTTGCCGTATGCGTAGCGGTGTGACTCCTCTTTGACAATGTGTAGGGCGTCCTGGGGATGCATGCCCTTGAGAGCCATCCGTAGTCCCAACGCTTGTGTTGTGAGGCCGGACTCGAGTGCCTTGTGGAGGGGCAGGTCCGCAAGGCGCCTGGTGAGGAGGATGTCGACCGTGGCGTCCACGACTACCCAGATGTTGCGGGGTTGGATCGTTGTGGGTGGCGGTGTGGCGGTGACGGCGTCTGCCATGGTGCGCATTTCGCCGTGGGAGGACGCCTGAAAGATGGTGGCCCCGGTGTGGTGTTCCACTTGGAGGCTGTCGGCATGCGGGGTGATGCGCACGAAGGCGCAACCGACCGTGGGGGTGCGTTGCTGGGTGCCGGATGCGTCAGTGAAGTAGATGATGTCGGTGTCGCTGGGTATGGGTAGGCGGGCAATTGCTGTGGGGTGATAGACGTAGATGGGGTTCCCTTGGGCGGTTCTGGCGGTGATTTGCGTGGGTTGTAGTAGTGGCGCTGCATAGACGCCTATCCCCTGGGTGATGATGGCTCGTGGGGTGAGGCGGAGGAGGCCCCTGTCTGGGCGCCCCTGGGTGATATACGCGTACATCAGGTGGAAGAGGTATCCCGTATTGGGGTGGAACTTCTGGCACGTGATGGTTTGTCGCCGCTCCTTGTCGTCTTTGTCACCGCGGAGGGTGGGGCATTTGTGCTGTAGGGGGCGCATGGGTGCCTCCTGAGGTCCTGCGCGGTGTGGGTCGCAGCGGTCGTACTCAATGGCCACGCTGTCCGGGTCTGCCGGCTCGTTGGTGAACGTCCATGTCGCCGTGGGTGTTGGGGTCCAGGCTACGTGCGCCGGGTGGTCTGGGGGTACCGTGTGAAACCAGGGGGAGAGCCATGCCTGCTGGTCGTCGGTGACGGCGGCGGTGGGGGTGTGGTAATGGGTGGAGATGAGGTGTAGCAGGGGCCACGGGGTGTCGAGGGCTGCCGGGCCGCAGTGCAAGCACGTGCGTGGTATGCCCTGGTCACTGTGTCTGACTGGTGGTATATCAGTCTCCGGTGCATTGTGTTTGGGGATGGACCAGGGGGCATGGTGTCGTTGGACAGTGCGGGTAGCATGTTTGTGGCTGTTTGGTGCTAGTAGCAGGATGGTGGGTGGTGTGCAGACTTCGGCTGACAGGGTGGGCTCCTCCTGCGTCCTGCAGCCGTCGTTGGAGCTCTCGTGCTCGCTCAGGCGGGGCCGGGGGTGCTGGCGCTGGAAGGCTGTGTACGCCGTGTCGATGTCCTTGGGCCCCGGCATGTCGCGCCCTGCGTTCGTAGCACATGCGCGGAGGTACGCTCGGAAGACGTGGCGTGCTGGACATTGTGGGTCGGAAAGGAATGGGGCGAGGTGGGCGTTGCATGGGGCCATGATCCTCATCTGTGTTGGGGTGATATGCACTATGGTGATGGTGGCCCCCACGAGGCGCAGGGTGTCGACCTCGCCTGCAGGGTGTCGGTGGATGTCGGTGTGCGTGGCCACGAGTGGCCCCTGTTGATGGCAGTGGTGGTTTGTCAGGATGGCGTGTGTGTGGTGCGGTAGGAGGAGTTGTAGCTGGGCCCAGATGCCAGTGTCCACGGAGATGGAGACGCCGTGTTGCGCCAGTATCCACCGGGGGCAGGTGTTGCCGGCAATTTGCGCTTCTTTGATGCGTATGGCTGCCGCCTCGCGAACTTCAGGTTGGTGGTTGTGTGTCACCCTGTGTAGGAGGTGCGCTGCTTGTTTGGCATACGCCATGTTGACCTGGGCGCCTGTATTGTCTCCGTAGTAGCGCCAGTGGGCCATCATGGCCTCTTTGGGGAAAGACGTGGGCCAGCCTACGTGTTGCGCCCATGCCTTCGTCATTTGCTGTCGAGCGTGGCATAGGGCGTCTCTGGGGCGCGGGGGGTGCAGGGCTTGGTACCCGATGGCCGCGTTGAGCACCGCTTCCATGAAGTACGCCAGGCCCTGCGTAGACAGGAGGTCCCCCCTGGCAATTTGGGGTAGCCGGGCGAGGCGCTCTTCCAGCTTGCTTGGGAGTGTGATGTGGTGGTGCCGCGTGGCCTGTGTGACTCCCAGGTGGACTGTGGTGTCTTCCAGGTGTAGGGGTTTGCCTTTCCGGATGTGGGGGGTAGGGGTCCTTGCGTCGGCCAGCCCGACCGATTTGCCGGGGTGCACTAGGAGCTGGTGGGCGTCCAGGTAGGTTGTGCTGAGTTGGAGATTGGCTGATGCTTGCTCGGTGGTCGTTGGTAGCCCTGCGTTCTCAGGGTCGCGGTGGCGGGTGGCCGTACTTAGGAGGTTGTCGTCCGCGAAGTTGATGAGGGGGCAGGTATGGGGCGTACCCCGGGTATACCCGTGCTAGCTCGAATGCCAGTGGTAGGGTGACAAGGAGGTAGAGGAAGGGGCCTTCGGCGCCTCTCTGGGGGACCCCGCTGTCTGTGTCGGTCCAGGAGCTGAGGCCTGCGGCTGTGATGACGGCGTAGAGTCGGGTCTGGATGTACCCGGGCATGAAGGATAGGAATGGGAGGCCCATGGCATCCGATACCTCCGTGAGGAGCCGGTGTGGGGCGTGGGGGAACTCGCCTTGGACATCCAGGGAGGCGATAATCATCTCGTAGGGGTTCATGTCCAGTGCGGTGTCCTGGAGGAAGATGGCCTCGTGGGGGGACCTGCCGGCCATGGCTCCCCACATGATGGTTGGCACGTGGGCGAAGACCGCCGGCGCGATGCGGCCTAGGATGAGTGTCCACACCAGCTTGACCTCGGTGGTGGCGCAGACTATGGGCCGCCAGTTCCCCGGCTGCGCCCAGTCCGACTTTTTGTAGAGGGGGTGGACCAGGTTGGCCCACTCAGGGGGGATGGGCGTGGTGCCCGTGACGACGTCCCATAGGCAGGGTGAGGTGTTGGTACGCTTCGGCCCGCAAATCGTCGATGCCGGGCACGACCCCCTTCTTCAGGCCGTCTAGGGCGCGTTGCAGTTCTGAGACGCTCAAGGGGTCGTGTTCGATGGCGCGCCGCTGTTCCCGGTTGAAGACCCTGGGCACATGCTCGCGGATGGTGTTTCTGGTGTTGGGGTCGAGCTCAGGGAGGGCGTACCCGTGTTGTGCCTGGAAGCTGTCCAGGACTGCCTGGAGGACGGCGTCGGGGTCATTCGTGAGACCTTCCTCGGGGGTGCGCACTGCGTGGATGGTACGGCGCCCCGTTCCTCCAGGATGCGGCTGACGTACCGCAGGGACTTGTACGGCGAGTCGTTTCTGCCGTATCTTTCGCGTTCCTGGGCTGCGGCCGCTATGCGGTGGGCGTGCCATTCCTGGAGTTGGTGGCGGCGGGTGGTGAGGAGCGCACGGAGGTGGGCGTCCCGGTCTCGTGCCTCCGGTGTGCTGGGGCGTAGCAGGGTGGCGAGTTCCTCTTTCGTGGTCCAGATGTCATGGACGAGTTGTTGGAGGCTCAGGTCTGGTGGTGCTCCCGTGTGGCTGGTGTCACGCTCCATGCCGCATGCTTGTGCCGCCCAGCGCATGGCGGTGGTGAGTGTCGGCGCATCTGGGCGGCGCAGGATGGTGTGTAGGGCCCTGTTATACCTGTGCCAGGCGCCGTGGTGGTCCTCGGCCGGGAACTGCAGTGTGGGTGGGAGGGTGTCGTCTGGCAGGGTGGCCGCGGGTGGGGGTAGGTTGGGGATGATGAGGTCGATGTAGAGGGGTCGGTGGCCCGTGCCTGTGGGTGGGAGGTAGGCTCATGCTCGAAGAATATGGAGAGTTGAGCCTTGAATCAACGTAACGTAACATAGAGACCAAGAATAACATCGTGGATGGCTTGTTTGATTTTCACAACCTTGTCTTCAGTTTTATATAATGTCGCCTTGTGAGCACGCCTGCCATACTGCCTCTTTGCACACGCGCTCATATGCAAGCACTAATGAAATGAGTGGGCGGGGACGATCTAACCATAGTGGGCATATTTGAAGGCACCTGCTATGGGCCTACTCCAAAAACGTTTGGTTATAATTTTGTTCCTCAATGACCCAAAGATATGTACATACCAATATCGCCGATATATGGACTTTTTCCCATAAATAGTGTGCTTCAAGGATTGAGGTGTTAAAAATGTTTCCATTATGCTTTGAACCTCAACCCTTGTTGCCAAAGGGAAGCTAAGCTTCGGTTTGCAACCATGCAAAAGCCCGAGGCTCCTTTCTCTTGGGATACGGAGATACGATTTTTAGAGTGACCACTTTTGGGTGAATTTTGGCCGTTTTGCCCAGAATGGCCACAAACTTCTTCTCCCCCTGATTTCGACCCCGAGGTTGCGTGCGCCACTTGACCAAGGGTAAGGGCAATTTGGAGGCGGCACAGAACACCGCATCGAATGGGGTGTTTCCCCATTTGGCCTCTCCTCTCCAAGGGAGAGTTGTGAGTCACCCAATTTGGAATATGTTGCCATTCTGCCCCATTTGTGTGTCACTCTCCCTCCAATGAGGAAAACAGCTAGAGGCGACCATGAGGGTTGGCAAGCGGCATATATTGGGACCTGAGTCCCATGTCCTCATAGCATCTTTGGTTGGAAAGATCCTCGCCGTGGCCATGGAGATATGGAATCATGAGTGCGGGCCATTTTGGCCAAATTTCGCTGTTTCTTGCCATTGTATGCCATATTGGAACTACCATATCTCCATGGGGCACGTAATCCAGCTATGAAGGAGGGGCGATTATTGTAGCATATGACCGAGGGTTGGACACCATTGAGTGTCGTAGCTGCTCCTCCGCCTCATCCAGAGTTTTTCAACTTTTGATGCGATCCATGATCCCCACCTTTGCACCGCATGTTGCTTTCTGCCCTGTCAGTGTGGTCATCCCCTCGGTGAACAGTAAGCAGCCAGCGTGACAGCAAACCATAACCCAGGGCATGGGACCAGAGGGGATATCAAGCGTCGTGAATCAAGGCTTGGCCCGACGAGGTCGCCAAGGTTTCCTACCCTGTCTGGTCGCCCGAGACGACCGATTCTGCCATTTGGGCATTTGTGGACCCAGTTAGGATCATCACCACGCCGAGGACAATTGAGATCTTCGAGGGCCAAGTACATGTGAGTCTCTGTTGCACTCCCATCTGATTGCATATGGAATTGCGGATTTGATCTCCAAGCCGGCTTTGAGATATACCATTGAGGACACCCCCGATCTTGGCTCATTTTGAGCAGCCAAAATGACCCCCTTTTGGGACCCCAATTTCACCCCCCCCGTGTGGTCCATTGGCGGCCCCATATGTCTGTGCCCATGAGGACCCCGGACCAAATTGCAAGTCGTGCACTCAGATGCAGGTCCTAGGTCCTGCCTCCTATCCTGTGGGTCATTGGCCTTGCCCTGGCCGGGCGAGCCACCCGTGGGGCTGACTCCAATTTGGATGATTTTGGCATCATGACTCCACATGGCGAACCTGTGGCGCCCCGATGCAGGGCCTAATCTCTGGCTCAAAGAGGAGTGTGGACCTGCCATCAAGGGAGCATATGGAAGCATTGTGGGTCGGCCTTGGAGCCTCTTGGTTGCGTGGAAGTTGCCTGTGGCTGGGCGGGACAACCTCCCCTATTGGCAGGGTTTCAGGGTCCGGACTGAGCAGGGCATGGGTTGTGTTTGAGCCCCCGCCCCTGCCAGCCACTGGGGGGGTCGTACCTGGGATTGGGATATGAGTTGGGACTGAGTGTCTCTTGTCCTGTGATGCCCTTACCCCAGTCCAGTCTTAACCCCAAGTGTACATATCCTGATGTGTTGCTGTACATACTTTTGTTCCCTTGTTTCAGAGTGGCAAGCATCCTGAAACGCGTTGTCACATGACACGAACATGAGGATGCCCTTGTGAGCGCAGTGCCTTGCCTGCCTGCTTGCTTGAGCGTGTCCGCCGCAGCGTCCCGTGGCCAGGCCCCCCACGGGAACGCGTCAAAAGCGTTTCACCGCCGCGGGGTTGCCCATCCCTCGCGTGCCACTCGGGACCACCTAAACCGTGAGCACCAGGGGCTTCGCAGCGCCGCCCGGAGCATCGCCCCGAGCGTCAGCAACAGCGCCGAGTCCGTGAAGGAGGTGTAGCGACCGGACCCCCGACATCAGCGAGTTCCTTCGGCCGACCAGTACCGGCCGCACTCCCAGCTGCATCACCCACCTCCACAACCACCATCGGGCGCTGTAGATAGAACGGACCGCAACAACCGCTTCAACAGCCACCCCCAGGACTAGTCCATCGGGGGGAACGAGCGCCGATGGTGAAATGGCAGGAGGCGGGCAAGACGTGGCCGCTCCCCCACCCCCATGCTGTATACCTACTGCGTGGGTTAGTATGGGGGCAGCACTACGGCCACAGCAACCCCCAGTGCGAAGGCGGCAGGCCCGGGAGCTGCGAGCTCTGCGAGGATATGGGCACCGACCGCCTGCAGGCAGTGGACGACTGGCTGCGGCTGGAAGGATACGCCTACTGCTTCCGCCTGAAGCGCTGGAGGGTCTGGACCCGCCCGGACAGGCCCGACGAAGGGCTGCGCCCTGACGAGATTGATGAGGACGAGGACCCCAACGAGTACCAGTCGGGTGCCACGATCAACGTCTCTATATGGGACATGATCGAGAAGAAGTTCCCGGAACCGGGGAACGAGCGTACGCTGCAGGGCAGCAACAGCAGCGTGTCCCCTGGGAAGGAGAAGCAATCCGCCGGGGACAAGAAGCGGGACAAGAAATGGCGAGATTACCAGGAATCCCTGGCCGCCGAAGCCGCCCAAGCCGCGGAGAACGAGATCAAGGGCGGAACCCCAGCCCCCAGCTCCCAACAGGCCAGTGGTGGTCACCAACCCGGCCACACCACTCTTGACGACTTCCTTGAGGTCGCCAAGAAGGCCAAGGCCAAGCCCCGTCAGCTGCACCTGAGGAAGTCAGACCCCAGCAGCGACGTGGAGTTGGCCCACCGTGGGAGGATGCCGGCCGACCAGGCCAGCTCCAGCAGCAGCGTCGCTCCCGACCAAAGGGACGTTGCCGGCGCCTGCGAGCGCGCCTGTGGGGTTCCGTTCAACCTTCGGGTTGCACGGCAACGGGCCACGCAGCAGAACGCTGCCGTGGAGGGCGCCGTCGGCATCGTCCAGGAGGCAGATTGGGGCAGAGGCATGGCCTTCCATGCCTCAACCGTGGCGGTCATTGCGGCCGGACTCACGGCTGCAGCCGCCCAGGAGGCAGCGACTGCCCGGGTCAGGGGTGAGGTGGCGGCAGCCGCTTAGGAAGCCCGCCTGACCCAGGAGGCCATTGTCTGTAAGGAGGCCGAAGTGGAAGCGCTGGAAGAGGCGCTTGCCCAAGAGAGGGCAAGGAAGGAGGCGGAGGAAAGGTCTCAAGCCGAAGCAACGGCCTAGGCCCAAGCGGACGCCGCCAGGAAAGATGCCATCAAGGCCGCGCGACGGAAGGTTGCTGAGGAGAAGGCCAGGACGAAGGCGGAGCTGGCAGCATTGGAAGCAGTGAAGGCTCGGCTGCAGCGGGCTCGGGAAGCCGAGGCGGCTCGTGCCCGGGAGGAGGCCGAAAGGCGAGCTGCCGCAGCCACGGCCGCCGCAACGGAGGAGGCTGAGGGCCAAGCTCCAGCGGGAGACACCCCCGGGAGGATCCCCAGTGGAGACCCTTCGAAAGCTCTTCGAAGGGGACGTCTCCTCCAAGATGACGCTGGATCTGGAGGACGTCGACACGGGCAGCAGTGGGGACAGTGGCCCCACCGCCTACCGACGAAGGAGGGGTAAAGGGAAGACCCCCGAGAGGACACGGAGGCCAGCGGGCGGACACCCCCACGACTCCGACCCCTTCTTCACCGCCAGCGACGGGGATGGACGAGACCGCCGACATCGCCGAGGAGTGGCTGGAGGAGGAGGCGGGGATGTCCCCATTGAGCCAGACGGTGAGGGCGAGAATCTCCATCTTCCCTATCGGAGCTCAGAGTCCACCGAGTGCGAGATCGAGACGGCTAGGTGGGGCGACATGGACAAGGATGATGACTTGGAATTCGTCTATACAGAGAAGCCCCCATCCTCAGACCCACCGAGGAGACCCGGCGGAGGCCCACCTGGACCCCCTGGCGGAGGACCATCAGGACCCCCTGGAGGACGCCCACCAAGTGGACCCCCCGGAGGCGGACCTCCGGACGGGGGGGGACCCCCTGTACCGGGCGGACCCAGCAGAGGCCCTCCTGGAGGATCCCTCGGAGACCCCGACGGCCCACCAGAAGAGGGTCACCAGGAGGCCACTTGGCGGTGGATCGTCCACCTCTGCAGGAGGGTCCAGACCCTCGAGCGTGAGGTAGACACGGGCAAAGGCGAGATGATCCGCATCGCCAGGGTCGCCGCGGGCACACAGAAGGAGCCGGACAGCGCCAAGACGGAGATGGTCAAGATCGCCAAGGTCGCCACTGCTGCACCCAGGAAGCTGGACATCGCCAGGGGCGAGACCAGGCTGCTGAACAAGGTCATCAACGGCCTGCAGCAGAGGTTGGACGAGCTGGAAGGCCGTGGGAGCGTCAGCAGCGACCACCGACCCCTGGAGTCCGGCTCGTCGGACGACGGCTGGGGACCTGGACCAGGTCCAGGCAGAGCCAACGCCGCCGGCTGAGCCCCCAGGAGTCGCCCCGGCACCAGTGCCCCCTCTCTCAGTGCCCCCTCTCATCACAGCGCGGGCCGCCGTAACAAGCGTATGCCGCCCAGCAGGGGCAGTGACGATTGGCGCGACGAGTGGCTCAGTGCGGAGTACCACAACCGTCGTGCTCCACCGCGGACACCGGTACGCCCGCGACGCTCCGCACCAGCCCAAGAGCCAATCCCAATGGCTGGTGGGCGATACGGTGGACTCAGAGATGAGGTCCCTGGAGGGGACGTGGAGTGGGATGTCGGTGGAGGCGAGGAAGATCTCGAGGAGTTCGGCATTACCCCGCCGCGTGGTGTACGACGGGAGGCCGCTGAATGCAGCCGCCAGCGCCGTGATGAGGAGGTGTACATGGAGGGAGTATGGCGCAAACATTCAGGTTGGGCGTACATGGAGGAACCACGGCGTAGCCACATGGATACCGCGGAGGAGATGGAAGTGGCAGCCGTGGGAGTCCGTGGGGGATGCCGACCTGAACCTCGGTTGACCTCGCGGCCGGCATTCATGGTCTCTAAGGCCGCGGATGCCGCCGTGTGGGAAGACCTGAAGGACATCAAGCCCCCCACGTACGATGGCAACCCCCTCAACCTCAACCGCTTCTTCACCTAGGCTTTCACACGGGAAGAAATTCCTGAAATACCCCATTTTCATCAATTTTACCCCATGAATGAGTATACAACCTTTTGAAATGTGTATCAAAATGATAGAAACTTATGCAAACCCTATTCACCAAGGTTTTCGGATGTTTTTGAAGGTTTTCGGACAGTTTTGAACCGTATCATGTGCTTATTCCGGGTCCGACGACAGAAAAACCATTCACTGAACCCACCGAGAGGCTAGTTATGGAACCAACTTTCGAACAACTTCTTTTGCAAAACACCGCAAATGAAATTGAGAACCCAATTTGATAGGAACTTTCAATTACAATCCCAAATCGGAATACAGGACAGCAGTGTCTGGTGTGTTTGATGCTGGCTACTCAGAGTGTTGCAGTACTCGAATGACACACTGCAGGCAGTCAAATCAGAGCTGATGCAGAGATGACGCTGTAAACAAATTGCAACCGCCGTTGGAGTTGAATTGCATCAAAATTTGTCGAACTTCTAATCAGAATTGGGATAAATTGAGAAGACAGCACAGCTGGCAATCACTGCAAGCACATGGACGCACTGTACGCACTGTACTGAAGTGGAATAGCAGTCCAACCCAAACGGGTTTTGCGATCACGTTCCACTGCTGTCGAATGAAACATTGCTGGCCCTTCCGAATTAAATTTTGAAACCCGATTCAATACGAGCCTTCGATTGAAATCTGAAATCAGAAAACAGGAGAGCTGTGTGTGATGTGTTTGAAGCTGGCAACTCAGAGTGTCGCTGTACTCGAATGACACACTGCAGGCATTCAAACCAGAGCTGATGCAGAGATGACGCTGTGAACAAATTGCAACCGCCGTTGGAGTTGAATTGCATCGAAATTCGTTGAACTTCTAATCAGAATTGAGAGAAATTAAAAAACCAGCACAGCTGCCAATGCCTGCAAACACATGGGGGCACTGTACTGCACTGTATCAAAGTGGAATAGCAGTCAAACCAAAACGGATTTTGCGATCACGTTCCATCGCTGTCGAATAGCACATTGCTGGCCCTTTTGCAGCAAGTTCAGAACCAAATTCAATAGGAGCCTTCGATTAAAATCTGAAATCAGAAAACAGGAGAGCTGCGTCAGATGTGTTGGAAGCTGGCAACTCAGAGTGTCTCAGTACTCAAATGACACACTGCAGGCATTCAAACCAGAGCTGATGCAGAGATGACGCTGTCAACAAATTGCAACCGCCGTTGGATGTGTTTGAAGCTGGCGAAAAAACAGCATAGCCGGCACTAGCTGATATGGTGTATGAAGCGAGTTGAAAAACTCAGCAATTAACACCCATCGAGAATCGTGAAACACTGATGCAAACTGCTGATCACATGACGCAGCTGAGAAAGAGTGAGTCTGCACTGGGGAGGGGGGAGAATCGGAAATCAGAAAACAGGACAGCTGCGTCGGATGTGTTGGAAGCTGGCAACTCAGAGTGTCGCAGTACTCGAATGACACACTGCAGGCGTGCAAACCAGAGCTGATGCAGAGATGACGCTGTCAACAAATTGCAACTGCCGTTGGATGTGTTTGAAGCTGGCGAAAAAACACCATAGCCAGCACTAGCTGATATGGTGTATGAAGCGAGTTGAAAAACTCAGCAATTAACACCCATCGAGAATCGTGAAACACTGATGCAAACTGCAGATAACATGACGCAGCTGAGAAACAGTGAGTCTGCACTGAGGGGGGGGGGGGGGTCTGGCATGGCACGGCAAAATACGGGGAAACCTGAAGTGCAATCCGGATCTGAACTGAATCGAATCGCTTCTTTCAATTGAATTTATTGGCCTGTGTCACCTGTAGCACATAGCACATAGAATGTCAAGATGCAGGGAAAGTGGGAGTCTCAGCACATGCCGACAGAGGTGAAAGCACTCGGGCAGCCCAGAGACGCAAAGCTCGAGCACCCCACCTCGCAATGGCAACCAAGCCCACAGGGCACTTCAACGAAGGTTCAGAGGGGCGCCTTCACCACTAGCCTCGCATGCGGCTGATGCAAATGCTCTCCCCCCTCCGAGCAGAGCCCCTGCAGATTGCCATGCCTCCGAAGGCGGTCTGTGTAGTGCTCTGTAAAATAGTGCACTGCCACTGACCACCCCCGGGGGCTGAGACTCAAACTCTGAAAAGGGACATGCATTTTGCGGCCGTCAGCGTCCCGTGTTTCTACGCCCTGTGGATTCCATGATATGAGATCTCGGGCCAGGTACCGCACAAAGCGCAGGTAGCACTGGAATGGTTCCGCAATTTCTGCTGCACTAAGCTCAGGATGCGACACTGTCAAACCATCGTGGGCAGTGGGGGTGAGATTCGCCAGACGCTGCCAGAAAATGTCGTTTCTCAACAGAGCCTTCGTATCTTTGTTTCCAATGGCCCACTCCTTTCGGGAGATCGCTGGGCTTTTGGGCTCCCTAAAATTTTTTGTCAACTTTGCAGATGCAAAAATAGACAAAAGCTCCTGTTGCATGCTCGGTACAGCACTGCAATTCTCCTGAAACCACAAATACAGTGCGTGGAACACTGCATGACGGATGACCAGTGCAATGCAGTGCAGAGGGTCGTACACTATATCCAAAAGACTGTCAAAAAGCGACAAAAACTGGAGGCAGGGGGTGCAGAAATCGTGCAGAAACCGTGCACTGGCGCGCTGGTACTCTGCCCGTTTCCAAAGGCGCTTAGGCGTTCATCGCCGGGACCCACCCAGTTGAAAATGGTGCATAGCACCTTCCAATCTGGGGCCCAAACCAAACGCAACCCCCCGCTGTATAACAAGCTGCAGGGCTTCACAGACATGTATCTTATCAAAAACTGAGAAGATATCAAAGGCACTGTCCTTCGCGAGCCACCGCCAAACTGTAAGCTGCAGGGGCAATTGGTGGGGGTTCCTGGCGTAGGGCAACGAAAACGATAATAACTGTGAATCACTGTCATTATACATTTTCTTTGCATCCAAAAAAATGCACAGTGCCTGCGGATGGGAACCCCCATGCAGTATATGACTTTTTTCAGCAAGCGCCAGGTACTCAGGAAGTACCACATTAGGGTCCAAAAAAGCCCCACGCCGCGACTCAGCAATGACAATGCCGTCCAGCAGCTCTTTCTCAACAGCCTTCGTGGCATCCCTATATAAAGCATACCCCTGCTTTGTACTCTTTATGCCATGCCACGTTTCTTTTGACTCATGGCAGGCTGCCAGGTTCTGCAGCAGGAGTTCTCTGGGGGGGTCAGCTGGTGCTCTGCTTTGACTGGGGCCTGGTAACCCTTTGGGGTGGCGACTGTTAAACCCAGCCCCCCGTTTTGCTGCTGCAGTGCACTGTTTCCCATTTAGCATCTGGCCTGTTGCTTTGACAATGGCCTCGACAGCCTCGTGGGGAACACCATCGTGCTGCAGGATGTGTCGAACCTCACATTTCAGGTTTGTGACACGGTTGGCCTTGGTTTTTGAATTGTTGATGTCAGCCAATGGAGTCCGATGACGGCCAGCCCTCGGGGGTGCCGGGTTCTGCACAGGCATTGTATCATTGGCCCTGCTCGCCTCTTCATCAGGATCACTGTCAGAACTTGACCATCCACCGAGGTCCGGCATCTCCCAATCTGAAGTGTCTGTGGTGCTATCACTGCCCAGAGAGCGATGCACCCCAGCCCTGGTACAGGACTGGGGCAGATTGGTACATTCGCCCCCTCCTTTGACTCGTCCAAAAGTGTCCTGATTTGTGCCGCAGGGGGTGACGGTTGCATCTGGGTGGCAGGCATTTGGGGGACCATGGAGACTTGTGCCATTTGGGGCATCATCTGTGGCATCATTTGGGACGCCTGTGGCATCATTTGGGACACCTGTGGCATCATTTGGGACATTTGCGGCATCATTTGTGACATCTGTGGCATCATTCCCATTGTTGACCATTGGGGCATCATCATTTGTGGGGGCGACGGGATGGGCATTGGCATGGGCATTGGCATTGGATACATCGTGGGCTAGCTGTTCCCCAATTGGTCGGCCAACCTGCCCAGTAGCTGCTCAGTCATGTTGCCCTGACCTGTTGTTTCAGCATGTGCTGCACCCTCATTGTTCTTTGTGTGGGGGGGCTGATCCTGCCGTTGCTTCTTCTATTGCTCGTGCTCCGTACGCAATTCGTTGTGCTCGCTGCGCAGACGCTTATTTTTTTGCTGCAGATCGGTTATTTTGGTGGTGCTGTCTGTCACTGCTTTCTTTGCCTTCTCCATTGCACTGTCATGGCGCCGTTGGTGTGTAACTAGTGACTTTCCGGCTGCACCCAAATCCTTCTCCAGTTGCGCATTCCTGCGTTGCAGGTCATCTCGCTCCTTGCACGCTGTACGGTATTTCTCCTCCCAACCGTTTCCGGGCTTGATGTGCGATCGTTTGGCCAGCAGGAGGTATCCCTGGGTTGTGGGCTGTGAAACATGCATATGGCCATGAATCACAGACATCTGCAGGACATCCCGCTCCCTTGAGGCGATACTGCTTTTCGCCAACACGAATTGCACCTACGTACCCCAGGGCCACAACAAACATGGAATCCTCCCTAGCTCCTTGGCCGGGATCGACGGGGACGTCAAGTCTGCCATTCCCCTTTGCAATGCGCCACAGCTGTGCCCTCAGGGTATGCACAGACCCTTGGAGGATGTCACATTGACACAAGCCTGCCACCATTTTTTTCACATTTTCCTTTACCTCCGGTGTCGCACTGCTTGGCAATCCCAGTGACAGTTCTTTACTAAAAGTGTTCCAAAACTTGGCGTCAAGTTTCCGGACAGCTTTCAAACAAGCCCCATGTGCCTCCGTGTCAGCTGCGTGCTGGATGTGTATAGTGGGATAAAGGTCTGGCGTTGCAGTCGTTAGAGTGGCTGGACCCTTGTTTTTCTTTGGAGGTTGCACTCGCTGGACCCGCCCCTCTGGAGTAGCGTGTTGGTGTAGTGAGGCATGTACCTGTTCCAAATGTCCTGCACTCTCCGCATTGGCCGCGCCAAAAGGTTCGTCCTGGCCCGGTGCCTGAATTTCTGCATCAGGCTCAATGCCTGGGGCTACCGCATCATCCGCATCTTCGTCCATCTCCGTTTCCCCATCTTCCCTAATGGCAGGGGCTACCGCATTGTCATCATCTTCGTCCAACTCCATGATGGCATTTAGCGTGCTGTAGCCCTCTAGGTCGTCTGGTTGGGAAGGGAGGGACACCTCCCCAGCACTGCTTTGGCTGTCAGTTTGATCTGGTTGCGCACCCATTGCAGGACCATCAGCGTCTTCTGTTTCCGGAAGTTCTGCAGTGTCCCCGTCTGCATGATCACCCACACACCCTGGGGCAACATCCCCCTCACCATCCTCCACATCAGCGCCTTCACTCTGCTGTGGGTGCTGTTCTGCAGCCTTCGGCACAAACTTGCACTTCACCGCAGAAGCAGGAAACAGAGGAGGCCCAGTAATCTCAGCATTGATGTTTTTCCTCAGGTCGCTCAGTAGGTCTTCCTTCCGTTGGTTGAGCTCCACCCCCGCTCCTAGCTGTTGAGCCACAGCACGTATTGTTGTAACGTTGCAATCCTGCAGCTGATCCGCAGCCTCTGCTTCCCCGGCAAGAATCCTGTCAACCAATGCAGTTTGCCCAGCCAAACCCATTGTTTCGCCCCGTGGTTGATTTGCCTTTTTCGGAGGCTTGTTTTTTTTGCGCCATTTTCGTCTTCTTCCTGTTCTGGGTGATGTCATTCTCTTCACTGTCACTGTCTGCAGACGCAGCGCCCGTGCCCTTCTTTTGCATCTTCCCAGGGGCCTTCTTCTGTTTACCCTTTGCATTCATCGGTTCGGCGCCGCCACTACCACTAGAAGTCCCCTTGTGCGCTGCGTTGTCTCCACTGGTTGACTCAGAGGCACTATCATCAGCACCATTGTCACTTCCTTCCTGGTGCCAGTCTGACACCGGGTCTATGGTCCTGGCAATCACCACCATGCCGGAGACAGGGTAAAGCAAAAGCACGTCGCGCTGCACAGTTCCTCTCTTGCCATCCGCGGTGTATTGAACCCCTATCCCTTCGTCTCCACAGTCCTGAATCGCCACACGTGGCAACACTCCTAGCATGCCTTCTTGGTTGTCCCCTTGGACATCTCCTGCCACCGCCCAGGAGTACCGCCCCTGTTGCACCGGTTTTCCCTCCGCAGTGAATTCCTCAGACGGCTTCGTACTATCTCGCAAATGTGAGCAGACTCGGATGCCGCGTTTCGTCAGCTGCGCCAGATTCAGCAATGGGACTTTGGGGCTGTCCTTGTTGTATGCCATTTTGTAGACAGCACTGTAGTGCGCACGACGGATGTGGCAGGCAGTTTCAGGTTATTGGAGGAGTGAGTAACCCTGGTGACACTGGGACACTGGGAGACTGGGAGTGTGGCAAGAACCTGAAATTCGTTTTGACCAACAATTGAATCCTCCTGGGTTTGGTTTTGACCAGCATTTCAATCCCAGTTCAGTGTCTCCAATTTGATTCTCATCTCCGAGTATGTCAGCACTGAGACAAAAAGACAAAACGTTCTGAACCACAGTTTCTGCTAGGTTGCAGGTTCCTTCCTTTCCACTTTTCGAACTGAATTGGTGAAACAATTGGTGAAAAAACAGCCAACTGTGCGAACTAGTTGACAAGGTTCAGAACTGTGTACCTGTGGCAACCGGATGTTGACTGGTCAACTTCCTTCTCTTGATTTCTGCAGCCGGTGTGGTTTTGACCAGCATTTCAATCCAAGTTCAGTGTCTCCAATTTGATTCTCATCTCCGAGTATGTCAGCACTGAGACAAAAAGACGAAAAGTTCTGAATCACAGTTCCTGCTAGGTTGCAGGTTCCTTCATTTCAACTTTTCGAACTGAATTGCTGAAACAATTGGTGAAAAAACAGCCAACTGTGCGAACTAGTTGGCAAGGTTCAGAACTGTGTACCTGTGGCAACCGGATGCTAACTGGTCAACTTCCTTCTCTTGATCTCTGCAGCCAAACGCAGTCAGGCACTGTTTGCATTCTTCCTTGTCCTTGAACTTGTTTTCAATTTGTGAAGAGCTGGTGCCAAAGGTGGGGGCAGGCAAAGGCGAAGACAAAAACCACGCGCGCGAAAGAGTAACAAAGGGCAGACAAGAAACAGCGCGTGTGTCCAAAGTGCATAATCTGTGTCTCCAAAGTGCACGATCGCAAAGGTTTTTCACCAGATGTCTACCGAATGCAGTCAGCCACTGTTTGAATTCTTCCTTGTCCTTGAAATTGTTTTCAATTTGCGCAGAGCTGGTGGCGAAGGTGAAGGCAGGCAAAGGCGAAGACAAAAACCAAGCGCGCGAAAGAGTAACAAAGGGCAGACAAGAAACAGCGCGTGTGTCCAAAGTGCATAAGCTGTGTCTCCAAAGTGCACGATTGCAAAGGTGTTTCACCTGGTGTCTGCCAAACGCAGTAAGCCACTGTTCGATCCGAGAAGTAGAATTACACCACTGTGTGTATCAGAGAAATCTACATCGTGCGACATGGAGACCTGTAGCCATCGGCGTCATTTGGAATCCAAATCCTTTAATTCTGTGTCTGCAGAGCAGACATTTCCGGTACCGGGAATCGCGCCTGCGGTAAAAGCCTAGGTGCTTGGAGAAGCTGGATGATTGGGGGATGACCGTCACTGAAGACATGGATCCCGCAGAGGCAGAGAAATATGTCTTCAAACGGTTCAGGTACCGCATGCCGGAAGAGCTCCAAGAGCTATACTTCGTGGCGACCAAAGAGGGAAAAATCAAGACCCTCAAAGAAGCCAAGAAGTGGCTCAACGAGCAGGAGCGGGTAGACGCTCCGCACCCGGCTGCCAAGCGGTGGAAGGCCATCAAGCTTCAGCATAATGGTCCGGAGATCCGCCTACGAGATTGGCGGGACTTCTGGGGGCAATACACCCTCTTCCCCCGCAACGTCGAGGACTGGAATGAGGGTGACGAGCAGGCCCACCTGCTACCCATGCTGCCGGAAGCATGGATCAGGAGAGTCACCTAGGAGGAAGCCAAGAGGGCCAAGTCCAACCCCACGGTCAAGATGATGCTCTCCAAGGAGTATCATACGAACGTGGTGGCTTGGACAAGCAAGAACGTGAGCAGGGATGTCGAACGGCACTCCCTGCGGAAAGCCCTCCTCATCACCGTCACAGGCGATCGCGAGAAGACCGCGATGTGGCGCCCTGATGAGTGTGACGTGGGCCAGCAGACCCTCTGTCTGCAGGCAATTCCGGCGCGGATGAGTTGCGACGAGGTCCTGGAGTTGGTTGGGGAGGAGGTACTCAAAGATTACCGGAACCTCCACCACACCCGCGGGTTGGGGCCGGGTGACCGTGACGTCAACTATGTTGGCGGGGGGTGTGGCAGGGAAGCTGCCATGGACCCAGCGGGAGCCGATGGCGATGAGGCTCTCAACCACAATGACGACGACGATGAGCCTGCCGAAACGGCCGTTTGTGCATTCGTGGCCAACAACCTGAACGCGGAGCCAACCGGGGAAGCTTGAAGCCCCTGCAGAAGGGTTGAAGAAGAAGGAGAAGAAGGAGCCACACCGCATAGGCGACCCTCCGCTGTCCTTTGGGGAGTTCATACCAGCTCACCCTCAGGGCTGTTTCGTGTGTTATGGGAGGAACAAGAGGTTCAACCATGAGCACGGGACATGCCCCATCCACAAGGCTGACACGGAGGCCTACAAGATGGTGCACGGGTCGAAGAAGCATGCACCCGCGGTTATTCGGGAGACCACGGTGGAGGTCACCAAGGACGAGCTCTCCAAGCTGATGTCTGTGGGGACGGAGTTGGCCAAGGAGATCCAGGAGATCAAGAGGTCCTGGGTTCCCAAGTCGGATGACAAGAACAAGGACAAGGACAAGAAGGGTAAGAAAGGGGGAAAGAAGAAGGGTGTCAACGAGGTTGATGCGGAGGAGAGTACCCCTACTACCACAAGCAACGCCCCCTAGCGGAGCTCCTGCAGCCAAGGGCCCCAGCTAGGGCGGTCGCAGGATGGTGTCGCGGGAAGCGTCACACCATCCCAGTCGGGAGACAATGAGCACAAAGAGATTGCCGGGGGCGGAGGGCCCGGTCCGGCACCCAAGACGAAAGACGGTCACAGTGGCAGGGTGAGGGCAAGTGAAGGCACGAACCCTTGCACCCGTCCATCCTTCGCGACCAGGAATGTATTTGATGTGCTTCAAGATCTATCCGAGAGTATCACCTAGGACTTTCTGGGGTTCAATTATCCTGAAACTCATTGAGACACAAGTTGAGTGTCTCAACGTGTGTCTCAACTTAACCACAACTTGAGTTTTGACAATTTGTGGTGCACCTTGACTATAAGTATTAAAAAAGAAATGGGGTGATGTGCAGTAACCCTGCCATAGACTGTCAAAATCAATTTCGAGCTCAAATTCCAATGTTTTGCAGTGAATCTTGCCCAAACATTGAGACACAAGTTGAGTGTCTCAACGTTTCTCTCAACTTAACCTCAGAAAAAGATGCGTTTCAAAAATGTATCCTCAAAGCAAATGCACGCGGGCACCACTCTGCTCACTGTTCACTTCACTGTTCAATACCCAGGTGCTCCATTATAGCGTTCAGCTTGCGCTCAACTCGCCTGAGCGCATTCAAAGTTGGACCGCGGTCACTTGGGTTCAAAGAGTCCCTGAAAGTGTTTGTGTGGCATACAAGCTTCATATCATGTTCCAAGTCAAAGAGGAACAGGTATATGTGCCCTCTGGCATTCGGGATGCACTGGAATGTATCAAACGGTCACATGGTTCGGAAGAGGTAGTGGACCTCAGGAACCTTTGTATCCTTGGTAC
Organism: Eutreptiella sp. 'Long Island Sound 2002'; assembly: GCA_964036045.1. Taxonomy (NCBI): domain Eukaryota; phylum Euglenozoa; class Euglenophyceae; order Eutreptiales; family Eutreptiaceae; genus Eutreptiella; species Eutreptiella sp. 'Long Island Sound 2002'. The sequence goes on from OZ038381.1 coordinate 115,547,065, forward strand.
CAGTGGCATAAGAGTGAAAGGTCAGTGGTTTTCTCGGGCCTACTGCAATCATTGCAACCAGGTCGGAGGTGTCTGCCTCAATCTGAAAGCCAAGGCGAGCACCGCCCTCTTCAATGCGATAGATGTACTTTCCGTTCGTTGGGAGTTGCGAGTGTACTTTTATCACGGCCGCCAGCGCCTCCATTGCCTCACGGATTTTTTTGCCATCTGTCTGGAGGATCAGCCGGACCGCAGCGGGATGCTGCAGATGGGCAGCCTGAGCCCATTGTCCACGACCTGCACCAGTTGCTTATTGAGCTTCTGGAGCGGCCGGAGATCCTGAGCTTGCACGCCGTGCGCCGTGTGGGGCGTGAGCGGCAGTTGCACCTTAAGGTCCGTGCCTTATGCGGGGAAGTGGAGAAGGTCTTTGACGTGTTGGTCGACAGGGGAGCTCAGGTCAGCTTGGTCAAGGCTTGCTTACTTCCGCCAGAGTGCTTGACCGACAGTCGGAAGCCTGTCAGGCTGAAGGTGGCAAATGGCCAGTACATGGTGGGAGGCACGAGGGAAGCGGCCATTGGGCTGCTGTTCGTGAATTACCGTGAGCTGAGCCGCCCGGACCTTGGCAAGGAGATTCTCCTGCAAGGTCGCTTCTACGAGGCCCAGATGGACTGGGACATGATTGTTGGGTACGAGTTCATGATGGAGACAGACTCCGGCTTCCCCCGACCCAGGCCTCAATGACCCTGTACCAGGACGACCAGCTCTCGTGGCTTTCGTCACCTGAGCACCATGTGGAGTGCCAATGGATCCACCCGGAACGCAATCAGCTCAAAGTAGCCGCGCTGGGGACTGAGCGTGCTGGGCCAGCAAACCAGGAGTACGGCGTAATGCCAGAAGTTGCGACCCGAGTGGTTGCGGACCTGGGAGCTTCGGATCTTACCCTGGATGCCTTCTCTTCAGGAACCTCCGCCCATCTTCGGGTTTGCGAGAATTACTGGAGCACCCAGGACTCCGCGTGGAAGAAGCACTGGGGTCCGTATCAGGGTTTGATGTGGACCCATTGCCCCCGATGGGACATTCCAAGGGCGGTAGCGAAGATTCGCAAGGACCGCTGCAAGGCAGTGCTGGTTATTCCTATGGGATGCACGGAGGAGGAAAGCACCCGAGATTGGCTGACCAACATGACCTTAAACAAGGTCGTCCTACCGGCTGGAGAGATTGTCTATCAGGACGCTAAGGGACAGCCCATGCCACGCCAGAGATGGCCAACGGAATTCCACTATGTGGATGCGGGCCTTGAGCAGACCGACACCACGGACTTCGTGTGTGTCAACCGCATCATAGCGGAGCCATGGCGGCAATGCTTTGCGGTTTCCTCTGTTGACATCGGAAAACCGGAGGACCTCATCGCTGAAGAGGAGCTGGACCTCGTTCAGGGGTATATGGATCAGCCCTTTCAGGACTGGGGAAGCGAGCGTGAGGGGAAAGGCCAGGACAAAGCCTGGTGGGAGGTGGAATCCATTGTCTCCGGTTCCTATGATGGGAATACCTTCCTAAGGAGGGTACTGGACCACATGTCCAGCCAGGACGAGCCAATTGGCGGGAACCCGCCCACCTATGGTGACTTGTTCCGAGGCAAGACCAGAGATGGCCCTTTGGGCCACCTGGGAAGACCGACAGAGCCGAAGGGACACGAATCGGAATACGAAGGCGCCCTGAGTCGCCGTGTACATGTCCTTACATAAGGTCAAGCCTGGACCAGTACCTAAGTACAGATTGTCATGTTTGAGTGCCCGTGGTACTGTATGCCCCAGTGGCTGTGATGTGCCGAGATCCTGATGGCGCCAGGCGGGGAGCCCAGTTGCCTGACTGCACTCCCAGCGGTCCGCCACTGTCAGTCCCAGTGTGAGCCTACCGACTCGCAGACGCACTTGCGGTCTGGTGGCGACCTCCAGTGTCCTGACCTCGGTCAGTCTGCCTGGGAAACTGGTGGTTTGAGGAGTCGACACCTCCGCCCAAACTGCATGGGGACTCCCCCAGGCATGGCCTTCGTGGTAATGGGGCGAGCGAAAAGACAGCCTTGATGACCGATCCCTTATGGAGGAGCTCGTCTGGCTTTACCACTCTGGACTCGCGTCGTGGATATGGACATGGTGCGCCCAAGGAAGGACCCTTGGGGACTCTCCCCCAGCCTGCGGCCTTGGGAAGCCTGGGGTAGCCTGATGGATCTTTGTGGTCGCTTTCGACCTGTGGGACCACCTCGGTGGTCGTGTGGCGCCTATATTGGCCGTGTATGCCACTGCCACTGGTGTAGTGACTGTCGCAGCCGGCATTCGGTGCGCCTGGTATGGGTTAACGGGTCCTTTGGATGCCGAACAATTGCCGCCAGGACCCGGGACTTGATACTTGATACTATACATGCACTACAAGCTTTTACAGTGCCATACATGTCTAACCGTGAGTGGCAATGGGCAACCTGACCCACAGCGAGCCTGGAGTGTGAGGTGTGACACCCCCCCCCCTTCAGGGGATGGTCCTGGGTACCCGCTGCCGTGCTTGGGTGTTATCGAGCCCCCCCCCAGGGCTTGCTCTAAGGAGGGGGGTGAAGCGGTACCAAGAACCTATGGCCCATGGCCCGGAGGCATGTGAGCCGGCACACCCGTGCGGAAGCCGTTGACACCGGCTGTCAGCGGGATATCCCTGTTCTCTCATCCGCGAAATCTGGAATCCGATTTCTCACCATTAAATCGATGTAGAATTACCATAATTTTATTGTCTTGGTCGATTTTCGGTCAGAAATCCGTGAAATACCCGTTCTCTACTGCGATTTCTAATTGTTGTGAGACTGCCGCCTGTTGTCGCCTTCTTGCGCGCCTTCGTCGCTCCTCTGTGGCGAGTTTTGTGATGGATTTTTCGGGAGTACCTTTGAGCTTCTAGAGGAACTCAAGGGCTGGATCTAGAGGGTTTTTCTTGTACTTTCATCTGGTGTGTTCACCGGATTTGTTCGCCGTTGCGTCTGAGAGAACATCAGCGCGCAAGCTTTTCCGTCAATCGCTCGAACTCATGGTTCTCAAGGACAATGAGTTCCGACGGAACCCTACAGTCCCCCCCTATGCCTTTCATCCATGCCCCTTTCACATGGGCATATCACTTTGAATAGGGAAGAGGGCAATTGGCATGTTTTAGGCAGCCTATGGTTTTCGCAAACCCAAGTCGTTTGCGTGCGCAAACGCTAACTTTGTGGCCTTTTGAGCATGAACGTTAATAACCGAATACAATGCCCACAAGACCAAGAGCCCTAGGTCATTTTTGATTTTCGACCCAACTCAAAGATCGCTCCACGCAATTCTATGCGTACCAAAACCCTATTTCCGAAAAAGGGCAAGTTTTGGTCGAAAGTTAGGCCAAAATGGCCAATCAACCGAGGCTCGTACTCCAAGCCTATGTGGAGTTTAGCCTTGAATTAATGCAATATGCAACGTGGAGACCACGAATAACATCGTGGATGGCTTGGTTGACTTTTACAACCTTGTCTTCTATTTTATATAATGTCGCCTTGTGAGCATGCGTGCCATACTGCCTCTTTGCACACGCGCTCATATGCAAGCACTAATGACATGAGTGGGCGGAGACGATCTAACCATAGTGGGCATATTTGAAGGCACCTACTATAGGCCTACTCCAAAAACGTTTGCTCATATTTTTGTTCTCCGATGACCCAAAGATATGTACATACCAATATCGCCGATATATGCACTTTTTCCCATAAATAGTGTGCTTCAAGGATTGAGGTGTTAAAAATGTTTCCATTATGCTTTGAACCTCAACCTCTGTTGCAAAAGAGAGGCGAAGCTTCAGTTTGCATCCATGCAAAATCCGGAGGCTCTTTTCTCTTGTGATACGGAGATACAATTTTTTGAGTGACCACTTTTGGGTGAATTTTGGCTGTTTTGCCCAGAATCGCCACAAACCCCTTCTCCCCCTGATTTCATCCCCGAGGTTGCGTGCGCCACTTGACCAAGGGTAAGGGCAATTCAGAGAGGGCACATAAACCCGCATTCGATGGGGTGTTTCACCATGCGGCCTCTCCTCTCGAAGGGAGAGTTGTGAGTCACCCAATTTGGGGTATGTTGCCATTCTGCCCCATTTGTGTGTCTCTTTTCCTCCAATGGGGAAAAGAACTAGAGCCGACCATGAAAGTTGGCAAGCAGCATAAATTCGGTCCTAAGTCCCATGTTTCTATAGCATCTTTGGTTGAAGGGATCCTCGCCGTGGCCATGGAGATATGGAATCATGAGTGCGGGCCATTTTGGCCAAATTTTGCTGTTTTTGCCATTGTATGCCATATTGGAACTACCATATCTCCATGTAGCACAGAAATCCAGCTATGAAGGAGAGGCGGTTATTGTAGCATATGACCAAGGGCTAGACACCATTGAGTGTCATAGCTGCTCCTCAGGCTCATCCAGAGTTATTCAACTTTTGGTGCGATCCATGATCCCCCCCTTTGCACCGCATGTTGCTTTCTGCCCTGTCAGTGTGGTCATCCCCTCGGTGAACAGTAAGCAGCCAGCGTGACAGCAAACCATAACCCAGGGCATGGGACCAGAGGGGATATCAAGGGTCGTGAATCAAGGCTTGGCGCGACGAGATGGCCAAGGTTTTTCTACCCTGACCAGTCGCCAGAGACGACCGATTTTGCCATTTGGGCATTTGTGGACCCAGTTTGGATCATCACCACGCCGAGAGCCATGGAGATCCTTGACAGCCAAGTACATGTGAGTCTTTGTTCGACTCTCAGTGGATCGCATATGGAATGGCGGATCAGATCTCCAAGCCGGCGTGGAGATATACCATTGAGGACACCCCCAATCTTGGCTCATTTTGAGCAGCCAAAATGACCCCCTTTTGGGACCCCAATTTAACCCCCCCCGTGTGGTCAATTGGCGGCCCCATATCTCTGTGCCCATGAGGACCCCAGACCCAATTCACAGTTGTGCACTCAGATGTGGGTCCTAGGTCCTGCCTCCTCCCCTGTAAGTTTTTGGCCTTGCCCTGACCGGGCGATCCACTGGTGGGGATGACTCCAATTTGGATGATTTTGACATCATGACTCCACATGGCAAAACCGTGGCGCCCCGAGGCTGGGGACTCAGAGGAAGCCAGGTTGAGTGAGGGCTCTAAAGAGTTCGTATATGAAGGGCATGGGGTCGATTGCCTCGTCCCTACTTCTGGCTTGTCCGGTCGAGGGGACAATTTTGGAGTTTTTCGAGCTAATGTCAGTTTGGGCTGAAACAGCCCATTCTCAGTTACCAACTCCTAGGGGATAATGGCAGGGCCTCATCTCTGGTCCAAGGGGGAGTTCCGACCTGCCATCAGGGGAGCATGGGTGGCCATTGTCAGTTGGCCTTTGACTATCTTGGTTCCGAGTAACTCGCCTGTGGCTGGGCAGGACATCCTCCCCAATTGGCAGGGTTTCAGGGTCTGGACTGAGCAGGGCATGGGTTGTGTTTGAGCCCCCGCCCCTGCCAGCCACTGAGGGAATCGGGCCACGGATTAGGATATGAGTTCGGACTGCCTGTCTATTGTCCTGTGATGCCCTTAGCCCAGTCCAGTCTTAACCCCAAGTGTACATATCCTGATGTGTTGCTGTACATACTTTTGTTCCCTTGTTTCAGAGTGGCAAGGATCCTGAAACGCTTTGTCACATGACACGAGCATGAGGATGCCCTTGTGAGCGCAGTGCTTTGCCTGCCTGCTTGCTTGTGCGTGTCTGCCGCAGCGTCCCGTGGCCAGGCCCCCCACGGGAACGCGTCACTTCCCCAGGGGCAACCTCAATTCACCCCAGCCGCGGAATGCCCCACAAAATCATAGGTGGGAGCCACTGGCGGAGGGCTGGAGGGGTGTAGGGGGGGCTGAGACCCTGGACCGCATCGCGGAGGAGGGCCTCCCATGCCGCTTGTGGCATGATGGCCTCCAGGGCGGCCTCGTTGGGGTCAGCGGGGGTGCGGGTGCGCATCTCCTCGAAGGTGTGCACCATGTGCACCCCATCTTGCCTTCCCGCTCCCCTGGCCCACTTCACCCAGCGGCGGAGCTCCTGCAAAGCGGGGGCAGACCACCAGGCGAGGTGGGTTGGGGCCTTGGGGGGGGGAGGGGTCCGTGCCCAGGGTCCTGGAGCGGCGGGGGGAGGACGTGGACCTGTGGTGGTGGTGGGGGTGGCGGTGCCTGCGGGAGCGGGAGCGGCGGTGGTGGGGGCTGGGGGTGGAGGACGGGATGGGCGGAGGGGGGAACGGGAGAGGGGGGTGGACATGGGGCGGCGGTGGCGCGCTTGGTGGCGCCTTTGGGAGCGGGAGTGGTGGTGGCGGGGGTTCGGGGTGGTGGATGGGTATGGGCGGCTGGGGGAACGGGGAGCCCGGCGGGGCCTGTGGGAGGAGGGGGAGTTGGACGTGGGGCGGCGGTGGCGTGCCTGGCGGCGCCAGGGTGAGCAGGAGCGGTAATGGCGGGGGCCCGGGGTGGGCGTCGTGTACGGCCGGAGGGGGGAGGGAGAGGTTGACATGGGGCGGCGTTGACGCTCGTGTCGCCGCTCGGGGGGGGCAGGAGCGGCGGGAGCGGGGTCCCAGGGGGTCGAGGTGGCACCTGGGGGAGCGGGAGCGGCGCGAGTGGGTGGTTGAGGCGCGGTGGTGGTGTGGGGAGTGTGGGCGCCAGGCGCGAGTGTGCCGTGCGGGGGGGGAGCGGGAGCGCCGCTGTTTGCGGGACCCGGCCTCATCGCTCGAGTCGGGCCAGTCAGGAGGCGTCGGCGGGTCCTGGGGGGCCTCGCGTGGTGCCGCCTGGTACCGGGGGGGGGGGGGTGCCCCGTTGTCCATGGATCCGCCACGTAGGGGTGTGGTGGCGGCAGCGGCTTGTGGTATGGGTCGAGTGACTGTTTCCGGCGGGGTTGGGCCCGGGGGGCCCCTTCGGCGTGGACGTGGTGGCCGGGGGGATACGGTTCCTCGTACGGGGGGGATGGCTGGTACGGGGGGGGGGTGGTCCCTGGTGGTAGGCGGGGTATGCGGGTGGAGCGCTCGGTGGCTGCCATCCCATACGCTGGTGCTGTTCGTGCACGGGTGGTTGTGGCCCGGTGGGGTAGGGTGGTGGGCAGTGGTAGTGGTGGGGGTGGTGTTGGTGGTGATGGTGGTGGGGCCGCTGGTGGTGGTGGCGTTGGTAGTGGTGGGGTTGGTGTTGCGGGTATGGCCCTTGGACCCCTTGTGGGTATTCTGGTCCCCCTTGTGGGGGTGGGGGGTCGGGCATCGTTCGCAGCCCTTGGGGCTGCACTGTCTGGTGGGCAGGGGGGGCAGGTCGGGGGCCGGGCTTGACGGTGACGGTGGTCGAGGGGTCCCACGTCCCTGGGTCGGTTTGGCCGGCGGGGGTGGTGGTTTGTGGGGGATGGATGACGGAGCGCTTGGTGACGGGGATGTTGACGAGGGTTTGGACGGGGTCGTGTCGGGTGGCCGCCTCTGCGGTGCTGGTGGCTGCCGGTGGGAGGGGGGCGTGGGTTGTGGTGGGGGGGGGGTCCTGGCTTGGGTTAGGGTTTGGGTTAGGGCGGTGTCGGTTGGGTTTGTGTCGTTGCGTTTGTGGTGTTGTGTGTGCTCGCTTGGGTGCCGGTTTGGGTTTGGGGTCGGGTCTGGGGTTGGGGTCCGGTTCGAGGTTGAGGAGGACCTCTGTCCGGAGGTGTGAGGGCGCCAATGTCGTGTCGGGGGTCTTCCTGGTGCGTTGCCGGGGTGCCTCGGCTTTGGCTTTTGCCGTGGCCTTGAGGATGAGGGCAGCGGGGAGGGGGGGGTCGGAGGATGAGGTGGAGGTGGTGGATGAGGCTGAGGATGAGGAGCTGGTGGTGGACGCGGGTTGGGCTCTGATGCGGGCGGGCTTGTGGGCGGCGGCTTCTGCTGCGGCCACGGCAGGGAGGATGGAGGGCATGTCCTCGGGCTGTATGTTGGGGGCGGGCGGCTGGGGGGGCCCCGTCGTGACCTGGCGGCCCGGCGAGCCGATCTGGTCGGCAGCGGCGGGGGAGGGAGGCGCGGGGCTGTGGCTTTCTCCTTCCGGGCTTGGCTGGGCCGGGGTCCTGCAATGTGTGATGTTGTCCGGGTTGGCGTCGGCGGGGGGGAACAGTTCGCGTGGGCTGCATTCAGGGGCAGGGGGGGGTGAGCCTGGGTCTTCTGGGGTTTGTGCGGGGGGCGTGGGCAGGCCAATGGGTGGGTTGGGCCTGCCGCGGGGCGCAGGGCTCCTCTTGGCGGGTGTGTGCGGGTTGTCGAGTGTGGGGGGTGGTGAGGGGTGTGCGGCGTGTGGGTGTGCGGCGGGCGTGTGCTCGTGTTCGGCGGGTGGAGGAGGCCCGTGTCGCGGGGCCCGGGGGTGCGCGCGCTGGTGGGCGTGTGTGGGTCTCCGGGTGAGCAGCGAGAGGGGAGGGGCATGGGCGGGGATTGTGCGGTGGGGTGTGCTGTGTCGGTGTATGTGTTTGCTCGCCGCGGCGCGCTTGCGTGGCCAGTTGTAGGCCGGGCTGATTGGAGGAGAAGCTTGCCATCTTCTGCTGCTGCGGCAAGGATTTCGCAGACGAGCTTGCGTATCTGGTGGACCTCTTGGTCAGTGATGGGAAGGGGGTATGTTAGCTTTGGGCTAAGACCCACGCGGCTGAGGACCCTGTGGATGGCGTGGTACCTGCAGGTGAGGGATTGCTGCGGTCTGGGGGGGGGGTTTGGCCGCGTGTCCGGACCCGCCTCGATTTGTGTGTGGGGGGTGGGGATGGCCCAAATCCAGGGAGGGTGGCCAGCGGCGCTGGATCCAGTGGGTCAGGCAGATCATGGCCAGTCCCAGGTGGTAGCCCGCCTTCCCTGAGGTGATTTCGGCCAGGGCGCGGGCTGGGGCCTTGTTCCCTGGCTGGAGGACACCCCTGAGGACCCTGTGCTTGGTGGTGGGCTCCCCTACTGCCCCTGGTGGGGCGGTCCCTGGGGCGAGCATGGTGTCTGTCCCTTTGACGAGCCATTGCGGGCCGGGGGACGTAGCCGTAGCGGCTATCACGTAGTAGTGCCTTCGCTCGAGGATTGTAACCCAGACCCCCGGCGGGGGGTGGTCACTGTCTGTAGGTGGGGGGGGGACGTCGTTGTCTGGGGTGCGGAGGCCGGCGGCGTGGAGGGCGGTGTCGCGGGTTGGTGCGGTGGCCTGTTCCCACTGCTCCGGGCGGTTCGGGTCCGCTGGGTGGTCCTTCTCCGCTGGGGCCCGTCGTAGGCGTACGGTCCCTCGACGCGTGACGGTGATGTCGGGGTCGTGTGTCAGGGCCTGGCCCCACTCGATGGGGGGGATCCAGACGTGCTGGCCCTGGGTGTGTTTGCGGGCTCGCCAGAGTACGAGGTCTACGATGGTCTCCTTGAGGCCGTTGCCTGGGGTGGTCAGGTCCCGGAGGGCTTTGACGGTGAGCTTGGTCCAGTCCTCTTGTAGGCGGTACCAGCCCAGGGGGGTGGTCAGGGCCCTGCCTTGGAGGGATGCTCGGAGGAGGTCGGGGTCGCGGATGGTGGCCGGTGTGAGGGGGGGGTGCCCCGGGTCCAGGGGGGGTGGGCTGGAAGGATTGCTGGGGTCTTGCGCGTCTACGTCGACGTATGGTTGGCCCTGGTTGGCTTCCGCCGGGCTGGGCGGTGCCAGGTGGCTTCTTGGGTGAGAGATGGGCTTCGGGGCGCTGTGGTGGTGTCTTGGAGGCCTGCGGATGGAGATGGGGGGCGCGTGCGGGTCGCAGAGTGGGTTAGCGGACGTCTGGGTCATACACAGCATGGTAATGGATGAGACGCTGCATGTGTTCATTGGCGGTGGGCTCGGTGAGTTGCTCCGTGTGTGTTAACAGGAGGTGTTTGCGGTGTACCATTTGGGCCGCTGCTCACCGGACTGCTTCTAGCTGGAGGTGCGCTGCTGCCTCCATGGGGCTTTCCGTGTGTTTGGTGAGGTGTCGGTGCAGAGCCTGTGTCACCGCCCCTCTCATGGTGGCTTCTTTGACCAGGGGATCCCGGAAGAGGTTTTCATTGGCCGGTTGTGCGTGGCTGTTGGTTGGCCATCCTTCGTGTTGTCGTAGGGTTTCCGCCGGGGACCAGCCCACTAGCGTGTCTCTGCCTGTATGGAGGGGGCATTTCTTGAAGTGTTGCCAGTCCTCCGGGGTTGTGTGGTAGCACGGGCAACGTGTGTGTTCTTCGGGGACGTGGATGTGCTTGCGGGCGAGCCATCTGGCGACCCTGGTGAGGAATGGCAGTTGCTCCCTGAGGAGCTGGATGCGTCGTTTTCGGAGGTGGGCTCGGACGATTGCTGGGCGCAGTGCTGAGTGGTAGAGGGGGATTTGCAGTCTGTCCTGGAGCTCCTGCATGGATGTGCGCCCGGCTGTCTGCGTCGCCGAGCATGTGGGCGACATGTTGGATGGGGTTGGGGTAGTGGTATGCTCTGTCGTGGGAGGAATAGGGGGCGTCCTCTGGTACCCAGTCCGGGGTCTGATGGGGCTCGGGTACCGGGGTATGTGCTGGAAGTGTGTGTGGTTTCAGCCGAGGTCAGGGATGTGGAGGGTTGGTAGGTGCGTTGTGCGCTGGTGTACTGCCTGGTTGTCGACCTTACCATTTCCGTATTGGTGTCCGTGGGACTCTTGTTTCACGATGTGGAGTTGGACGTAGGGGGGAAGGCTGGGTGTCGAGGCTCGTCGCGGTGGCTTTGTGAAGTGGTTGCCTTGCTATGCGGAGGAGCAGGTGTGTGTTGACCGTGGCGTCTACCACGAACCAGACCCGGAGGATGTGCGGGAGGTCGGCGGGTAGGTGGGCCGCGATCTCGGCGATGGCGTCAGCCATGGCCCCTAGCTCCCCGTGGGAGGAGGCCTCGTAGGTGGTTTGGCCCGTGTGGTGGTCCATGTGGTAGTGTCCCCCGCCGTGGGTTAGTTGCAGGGTGGCCCCCCTGGTGATGGGCGTGAGGGCGGATTCGCCTGAGGCGTCGGCGAAGAAGAGCCGGTCCGCCAGTGATGGTTGTGGGAGGCGGCATGGGTTCATTGGCAGGTAGGCGTGTATGGCGAGGCCCGTGGCGAGGTGGGCTACTGGGGTTGTGGGCTGCAGGATGGGGGTGGCGTACACCCCTATTTCTTTGGAGATGATGTGTTTCACTTGGGGGGACATGGCTATGAGTCCCTGCTCCGGCTGTCCTTGTGTGAGCTAGGAATAGATGTAGTGGAGGATGTAGGCTGTGTCTGGGTTTAGGTAGTGGCATGTGAGGGTTTGTGTTCGGTGCTCCGGTGTGTGGCAGGAGTGGTGGAGCGGATAGTAGGGGTGCTCGTCGCTTGCCCGTTCTGCCTGGTTTGTACCTGCTGTAACGGATGGCGACCCCTGCCGGGTCGGGGCGGGGCCAGGTGGGTGTAGTGGTGAAGAGCCATTTAGGCGCGTGGTCGGGGTTCCATGCTACCCTGGGGTTGGTGTCGGTGCGGTGGAAACATGGGGCTATCCATGCGTAGGCCTGTGGTGGTAGGTGGGTTGTGGGGTGGGTGTGGTTGCGTGCTATGAGGTTCAGTACGGGCCATGGTGTGGTTGGTGCCTCGGGGTCACAGGCCCAACATGTGCGTGGCATGCTCTGAGAGTCATGGGAAACCCGTGGTAGGTCTCAGGCGGTCTTGTGGTGTTTCGGTATGCGCCAATTTGCCCCGTGGTGGATGACGTTCGTCTGCGTGGGTTTGGCTTCATTCGGGGCCAGTAGTAGGGTTAGTGGTGGGACTGGGCCCGTCACCGGGGGGACGGGTTCGTGCTTTGAGCCGGTGAGTGCGTAGGGCGGTGTCACTGGGATGGGTCAGGGGTGTTGCTTTTTGAAATCTCGGTAGGCTGCTCGCATGTCTTTGCTTCCCGACAGAGTGTGTCCCACTGCTCGTGCCGTCTGCGTGAGGTACTGGTGGAAGAGGCGGTATTGAGGTCATTTGGGAAGCTGTAGAAAGGGGGTGTGGTGTGCCCTGCTGTGGTGCAGGACCCGCATTTCGGGGAGGGTGACGTATACTACGGTGATGGAGGCCCCGACAAGGTCTATGGTGTGGATGGTGCCCTTGGGGTGATGGTGGAGGTCCCTGCAGAGGACTGCTAGAGGCCCTTCCTCTGGGCACGTGTGGTTGGTGAGTATGGCGTGGTGTGGGGATGGGAGGAGAAGCTGCAGGTGGTTCCACAGGCGCGTGTTCATGTCAGTGGGCATGCCCGTCTGGTGGAGTACCCAGCGCCGGCATGTGTTGCGGTCCCGTTGTGCGGCTTGGAGGCGGATTGTGTCGACCTCGCGGACCTCCGGTGAGTGGTTGTGGGTCTTGCGGTGAAGGAGGAGGGCGGTTTGTCTGGTGTAGGCCGCTTTCACCTCGTCCCCTATGGCGTCCCCATAGTGGGGCCATGCCGCTTGGATGGCGCGGGTGGGTATGGAGGTGGGCCAGCCCCCGTGTGCTGCCCATGCCTTGGTCACGGCACGTGTGGCCGGCTGGAGGGCGGTGGTGGGGTGTGTCAGGTGGAGTGCTTGGAAGCCTATGGAGGCGTTCAAGACCCCGGTGAGGTAGTACGCCAGGCTCTGGGGGGACAGGGTAAGGGCCTTGGTGGTCGCGGACGCATATCTGGGGAGATGGGCGAGGTATGATTGCAACTTGGGAGGGAGAGTGGTGTCCTCAGGGTTGGCGGCCTGGATTACCCCCAGGTGGGTGGTGGTTGTCATGACTTGCATGGGGGGCCCTTTTGACCCTAGGGTGGGGAGTGTGGCTGACCCCTACATCATGGCCACTGACTTTGTGGGGTGGACAATGAGGTTGTTGTGGGAGAGGTAGAAGACAGTCACGTCCAGTAAGTCATTGGCCTGTTCGGTGACCGTTTTCCCGGGGTCCGGGGCATGGGGTTCGTGTGGGGTGTGCTCGACTGTGAGGTTGGTGTCGTCCGCGAAGCCCACCAGGGGGGAGAGGAGGGGGTAGGGTGCGTAGGCCGGGTAATCCTGCTCGATTGCGAGGGCCAGGGGGAGCGTCACGAGAAGGTACAGGAAGGGGCCTTCTGCTCCTCCTTGGGGGACCCCGCTGCCTGGCTCCAGGAAGGGAGTGAGGCCTGCTCCAGTGCGGACCGTTTATTTGCGGGTGCGGATGTAGCCGGAGGCGAAGTTGTAGAAGGGGAGCCCTAGGTGTTTCCACACCGCTTCTAGAAGGAGCCAGGGGGTTTTCGGGAAGGCTCCTTTGACGTCGAGGGAGGCGATGATGAGGTCTACCGGGTCCATGTCGGCGATGGTGTCCTGGAGGAAGATGACCTCGTGTGGGGACCGGCCTGGGATGGCCCCCCAGAGGCTGGCTGGTATGTGGGGGTCCAGGTCGGGGCGGATGCGGCGTAGGAGGATGGTCCAGACGATTTTGACCTCCCTGACTGCACACACTATGGGGCGCCAGTTGTCCGGGTTAGCCCAGTCCCCTTTTTTGTAGAGGGGGCGGACAACGTTTGCCCAGTCTGGTGGCAGGGGGGTCTTCCCCGTGACGATGTCCCAGAGGCGGTGGGCGAGGATGCGGAGGAGGTGGGCGGGGAGGTGATAGTATGCCTCCGCAGGCAGGCCTTCGTAGCATGGGGTTTTGTGTTGCCGGGGACTGTGGATGGCCTTCCGGACTTCGTGGATGGTGACGGGGGTGTCGGTGCGGAGGAGGGTCGCCTGTTGTTGCTTGGCATGCCAGAGGTCATGGAGCATGTCCCCTAGGGCCGTGGGTGGTTGGTCGTCGTCAGAATTGGGGTGTTGCTGGAAGCCGCAGGCGACAGGGGCCGTGCGCATGGCTGTGAGTAGGTCGGTGGGGTCTTGTTGGATGCGCCGGGCGCGGTCTATGGCCCTGTGATATTGGGACCAGGCATGCTTGTCATGCAGTGGGGGCATCTTCAGGGGGCGTGGTAGGCCTTGGTCCGCATCCTCTCGGGGGCTGGGGGGAAGGTTGGGGATGGTGAGGCGGATGTGCAGGGGACTATGGCCTGTGGGTCCCAGCGGGAGGGGTCCATATCGGGCCTCTGCCCGGATGATGGTGGTGGGGTCGCCATAGCATACGTCGATGCGGGATGGGGCGGCATCTGTTTGGTGGGGGAAGTGGGATGGTTGGCCTTCGAGGTTGGCCGTCAGGTCCACGAGCCCCAGTATTTTGATGGTGTCGCGGACTGCATGGTCCTGGGGTGTGGCCTGCCCCCCTCGGTCTGCCGGGGTGGGGGCGGCGTTCATGTCGCCGATGATGATTGTGGGGGCGAGCATGGCCATCTGGCGGTATGCCTCGGCCAGGGCTTGGAGGAAGGGTTCCGTGGCGTCGCCGGGGGGGACGTGGGCGTTAATGACATTCAGTTGCCATCCGTCCCCAACGACTTCATAGACACCTAGCCTCCCTGGGAAGCTGAGGTGGTGGACGAGGTGGACGTGGATGCCGGTTCGGGCGTACAGGGGGGTCCCCTTGTGCGAGTAGCATTTATACGCTTTCCAGTCCAGGGTATATATCGGGGTGGTTTCTGGGGGGTCGTCGCGTTGTAGGCCTTGTTCCTGGAAGGCGAGGAGGTGGGGCACCCACCCCGGCCCCTGTGCCATCGTGAGCTCCTGGAGGGTGGTAGTGGTGTCTATGGAGTTTGTGACGGCCGGGTGGTTGAGGTCGAGGGTGTTGACGGTGGCCTCGGTTGGGGCGGACCGGGGCTGTGGAGGCTTGTGCCCTCGGCCCTTGCCCCGTCAGGGAGGGGGACTGGGGCTCGGGGACTTTTTGCCGGTCGGTGGGCGCCTGGGTAGGCGTGGCCGGGGGAGGCCTTGGCTCCACTCCGGGGGGGGCTCACCAGTGTATTTTGTGCCTCTGTGGGCCTTGTTCTTGTCGGTGCGGAGCCGGATGGGATGGGCGCTGGTGAGCTCAAGGGTGTGGCCTTCAGGCTTGTCCGGGGCGCTGCTGCCTTGGTCTAGCTCCTTTTGGCGGTGCCAGACCACACGGATCTGTGGCCCCCCGTTGTCTCCCGGGTCGCGGAGACGGTACTGGATCGTGCCCTCACACCAGATCCAGTCGCCTGTGTGGTCGTTGCAGAAGGGCTGCTGGACCTTCGCGCCCTTTTCGAACCCTGGGTACGCCTTCGGCGGGGGCGGTGCTGGTGGCGGGAGGGAGGATGATGAGGATGCCTGGTCCAAGTGGGGCGGTGGTAATGATGGGAGGGAGGATGACGAGGATGCTTGGTCCGGGTTTGCCGGGTGGGTCGGATGGGGTGCGGGGGGTCGGGAGGGTGCTGCTTTTCCGGCCTGGTTGGGGGCGGGTGCGCCCCTTTTTCGTCTCGCTCACTTGGGTGGGACTGGAGGTAGCGGGGCTGGGGGAGCGTGGGGTTTGAAGAAGGGGTGCGTTGCTTGCTGGCCCGGATCCCCCAGCGGGGGTTCCCCCGGCGTTTGCATGTTTGCTTTCGCGTGGCTGCGCATGAGGTTGGCGAGCTTGCGCACGGTCTCGGGGGGATCAGATGGCCATGGCAGTGCGGCCGGGCTGTCCTCGAAGGGGTGTTGAAGGTGGTAGTTCCTCATGGCCTTGGCCTGCATGACTGAGGCCTCCCTGGGTTCCGGTGTGTCTGGGCCGTTGAGGGAGCCTTGAGCCCAGTAGAGTGCTGTGTGGAGGGCTTCTCAGGGGGCGCTCTTGCGGCCTGTGATGGTAGTGGACTGGAAGAGTCGCTGCCGGCCCCGTGGGGGGTCTTCCGGGTCTATTTCTGGGGTAGAGGCCTGGGCCGCCATGAGGACTCCGTCTGCCCAGTGGAGGACCCACCATTGAGCGTCCGCTTTGAGGATGTGGATGGCGGGTTGTTGGGGGGGCGTGTCCAGGATGTCCCGGGATGCGATGGCTAGTTCTATCCTGGAGGGGTGGAGGTGTGGGGTGGCCCTGCGGCTTAGGAGTTGATCGATGTGGAAGGGGGTGACGGGATCTTTGGGGCCCTGCGGTGATGGGGGCATCGGTGGGATGCTTGTGGGGTCCCAGTGGCTTTCGTGGGTGGCCAGGGTGTATAGGGCGGCAGTGATGATGTGGTGGGCTTGCCCCTCCAGGACGATATGGCGCTCCGTGCCGAAGTCCTTTGGTAGGTGGGCTGCGGGGTGGACGGTGATGTGGGCTAGGGCGCGTTGGTGGGCCTTTTTTCCCCCATCTGGCGCCTGCGTCCTTTTGGTCCCCGGGATGTGCTGGTGTTGGTGTTTTGGGGGGGGCGGTCCCAGGGCGAGGGATTCTACTCCGTGTAGGGGGATGGCGTGTTCCCTGGACCTGTTGGGCAGGCTGTATATGCCCGGGTCTCCCGGTACGGTGCCCAGGTACATGTTGCCCGTGATGGTGGGGTCCGGCAGCGGTTGGCGCAGGGGCGAGGTGCATGGGGTGGAGCAGGGCGGGTCATGGTGCTCACACCGGGGGTGGTCGATGCCGTATGGACTGACGTGTACGGCGAAGGGTCCGACGGCGCGCTGGAGTTTGTGGGGTTGGATGTTGTGGAGGCGCGCCACCGCCCGTGTGTGGGAGCGCCATTCGCTGATCCACACGGCGTCTGCCCGCGACGCCGCTGGGTTCAGGCAGTCTGTGATGATGCCTGTGATCGTGCGATTGTGGGTGGCATCTGACACTCTGGCGGGGGGGGCGCTGATGCGGGGGATGGTGTGGTCGTCGTGGAGGGTGCGGGCCTTGCGCCTTGCATCGTGTCGGTGCTGGGCCTCCTGGGCGGGGGTGTCCATACCTGTGTGTTTGGGCTTCTTGTTGGGGCGGTCTGCTGTGTGGAAGGGGGTGGGCCAGGAGGGGGTGTGGTGGAGGGTGGGGTGTGGGAGGTCCCCCCGTGTTTCCCATGTGTACAGGGTGGCCGCGGCGGCCCCTTCCGCCTGTATGGTGTATCGCTCGTCGTGTCGGCCACGGGTGACGAGGACGTTGGGGGCCGTCAGCTCATACACCTGTGTGGTGTGGAGGAGGTGGCGGGTGACGGTGATCCTCGCGGCGTCGTTCTTGCAGGTGGTGGTGTGGGGGATGATGTAGTTGGTCGCCCATTCGTCCTGGGAGGTGTGTTCTGTCATGTCCAGCTTGAGTGGGGGGCGGAGCGGCTTCGTTGTTGGAGGCTCTTCTTGGGCCTTCGCGTGGGGCGCCACTTTGGTTTCGACCAGGTATTGTGGGCCCCAGGTTTACAGGGCCCCTACCTGTGTGGCTGCCGCTGCTGCGGCCTGGAGGAGGGCAGTTGTGTTGGTGTTTAGAGGGGGGGGGCCTGGTTGGGTGGTGAGGGTGTCATGGTCTTGGTATGCTCAACAAATGGTGTAGCCTCGTTGGGTGTTGCAGTGCGGGGTTTGGGTCTGGCTTGCTCGATGGATAGGGCGGTCTTGATGTCCTCCGCTGCTTGTGGGTTTATGGGTGTGGCGTATGCCCATAATCCCGGGGTGTGTATGCCGTGTGGTGCTTGGCCTACTCCTCGTATCGGGTGTAGGGTGTGGTGGGTGCGCGTGAGCCCTAGGTGTTCTTGGAGGAGGTCCCCCCGGATGTCCTCCCACCGTTGCTGCCAGGTGTGTGTGTGGTCGTTTGGGGTGGGGTAGGTGATGACAATGGCTTTCCACGGGGTGGGGCCTGGATGTACCACCATAGGTGCCGACGATGCTTGCGGGGGTATGTGGACGGCGTGGGCGGGGGCTGCTGTTACGGGGTCTCCCACCTTTGTCGTGATTGTGGCATCGCCTTGGACGGTGAGGAGGAGGTGGTGGCGGCCCGTCGGTAGTGACCAGGTGGTGGAGGGCTCGATGATTGAGTGGAGGCGGATGGCCTGGAGCCCCGCCGTGATTTCGTCCCATCGGAGTGTGCCGTTGTGGACCGCCCATTCCCGTGGCAGGTCTCGAAACCCGTTGCTGTCCGGGGTGGTGCGGTGCTGTGGGGGGAGCTCCATTGTGGTGATGGGGTGGGTGAGGGGCTCTGTGCGGGGGTTTTCTTGTGTGGTTGGTGGTGATGGTGTCTGGGGCATCTCTTCGTCCAGTTGTGGTGGGGCTTTCGCCTCCTGCAGTTCTGCGCTGATGGTGGCAAAGACATCTGGGAGGGTGGGGGAGGTGGGGGGGTGGGGTGCCGGATCGTTCCAGTTGATGTGGTATTCCTCCGGGTTCTCGGGGCTTTGCTGTACGGTGATGGCGGCCCTGGCGTCGTCTTCAGGTGTCCATCGGTGTGGATTGTGGTCGAGGGGGTGGAGGGTGATGGTGTGGCGGTGTTTCCAGCTGTGGAGCGCTAGGAGGGTGTGGAGGCCGTTCCTGGTGTCCTTGGTGCCTTTCCAGGTGTGTTCCCAGAGAAGGTCTTCCTCTGTGCCCCACTCGTTGTCGTGCCTTTCCTCCTGCTTCCATCCCTGGAGGGTCCCGTGGTCCTCAGGGAGGTCTTGTTGGATAGACTGGTAGTACTGCTCGGCGCCCATGGGGGCTATGGTGCTGGCCAGTGTGGCGTAGATGTCCTTTTGGGGGGGGGGGCGCTGGGGGCGTGGCGGCGCGGTCGGGGTCGGGCTCCTCTCGCTGGTGTTCCGCGTTCTGGTCTGCGGTTGACGCGGGGGATATGGAGCGTGGTGGCATGGGGTGGTCGGGCTCCTGCGGTTTCGTGGGTTGCTGGTGGGCTTGTGGGCGCGGGTCCGTGGCTGCCAGTAGGTGTCGGATGGCCGGGAGGACGTCGTAGTCGTCGTCCCAGCAGTGGGCTGCAGCGCACGTCCTGTCGGGGGAAGCGGGGGGGGCATGTTGCGGAGCGGTGTACGATAGGGTGGGCGACGCGTGCGGGTGGTGGCGTCCTCGCTCTGCCGTTCCGCCCCATGCACCTCGCCCCTCCGCCAACCGCTGCCGGCCCCCACCATCACGGGCAACATGTACCTGGGCACCGTACCGGGAGACCCGGGCATATACATCCTGCCCAACAGGTCCAGGGAACACGCCATCCCCCTCCACTGTGTGGAATCCCTCGCCCTGGGACCACCCCCACCAAAACACCAACACCAACACATCCCGGGGGACAAACGGACACAGGCCCCAGACGGGGGAAAAAAGGCCCACCAACGCGCCCTGGCCCACATCACCCTCCACCCCGCAGCCCACCTACCAAAGGACTTCGGCACGGAGCGCCACATCGTCCTGGAGGGCCAAGCCCACCACATCATCACCGCCGCCCTGTACACCCTCGCCGCCCACGAACGCCACTGGGACCCCACAACCATCCCAGCAATGCCCCCACCGCCCCAAGGCCCCAACGATCCCGTCACCCCCTTCCACATCGATCAACTCCTAAGCCGCAAGGCCCCCCCACACCTCCACCCCTCCAGGATACCACTAGCCATTGCATCGTGGGACACCCTGGACACCCCCCCCCAACAACCCGCCATCCACATCCTCAAAGCGGACACCCAATGGTGGGTCCTCCACTGGGCACACGGAGTCCTCATGGCGGCCCAGGCCTATACCCCGGAAATGGACCCGGAAGACCCCCCACGGGGCCAGCAGCGACTCCTCCAAGCCACCACCCTCACAGGCCGCGAAGGCGCCCCCTGGGAAGCCCTCCACACAGCACTCTACTGGGCTCAAGGCTCCCCCAAAGGCCCGGACACACCGGAACCCACAGAGGCCTGGGTCAGGCAGGCCAAGGCCATGAGGAACTACCACCTACACCACCCCTTCGACGACAGCCCCGCCGCACTGCCATGGCCAACAGATCCCCCGGAGACCGTACGCAAGCTCGCCGACATCGTACGCAGCCACGCGAAAGCGAAAATGCAAACACCGGCAGAACCCCCACTGAGGGATCCAGACCAGCAAGCAACGCACCCCTTCTTCCAACCCCATGCCCCCCCAGCCCCGCCACCTCCAGTCCCACCCAAGCGAACGAGACGACAAAAGGGCGCACCCGCCCCCAGCCAAGCCGGAAAAGCAGCAACCTCCCGACCCCCCGGATCCCACCCGACCCACCCGACGAACCCAGACCAAGCATCCTCGTCATCCTCCCTCCCACCACTACCACCGCCCCACCCGGACCAGGCATCCTCATCATCCTCCCTCCCGCCACCAGCACAGGCCCCGCCCAAAGCGTACCCAGGGATTCGAAAAAGGTGCGAAGGTCCAACAGCCCTTCCGCAACGACCACACAGGCGACTGGATCTGGTGTGAGGGCACGATCCAGTACCGCCTCAAGGGGCAAGGGGACAACGGGGGGCCACAGATCCGGGTAATCTGGCACCGCCAAAAGGAGCTAGACCAGGGCAACAGCGCCCCGGACAAACCACTCGGCGACACCCTGGAACTCACCAGCGCCCACCCCATCCGGCTCCGCACCGAAGAGAACAAGGCCCACACAGGCACCAAATACACTGGGGAGCTCCCCCCTGGAGTGGAGCCAAGGCCTCCCCCCGCCGCGCCTACCCAAACGCCCACAAACCGGCAAAAAGTCCCCAACCCCCAGTCCCCCTCCCTGACGGGGCAAGGGCCGAGGGCACAAGCCTCCACAGCCCCGGCCCGCCCCCACCGAGGGCACCGTCAACCTCCTCGACCTCAACCACCCGGCCGTCACATACTCCAAGGACGCCACAACCGCCCTCCAAGAGCTCCCGATGTCACAGGGGCCGGGGTGGGTCCCCCACCTCCTCACCTTCCAGGAACAAGGCCTACAGCGCGACGACCCCCCGGAAACCACCCCCATGTATACCCCGGACCAGAAAGCGTA
The DNA here is from genome assembly GCA_964036045.1 of Eutreptiella sp. 'Long Island Sound 2002'. Taxonomy (NCBI): domain Eukaryota; phylum Euglenozoa; class Euglenophyceae; order Eutreptiales; family Eutreptiaceae; genus Eutreptiella; species Eutreptiella sp. 'Long Island Sound 2002'. The sequence goes on from OZ038381.1 coordinate 115,567,715, forward strand.
CAAATGCTACTGGCACAAGGGGACCCCCCTATACGCCCAAACCGGCATCCACGTCCACCTCGTCCACCACCTCAGCGTCCCAGGGAGGCTAGGTGTCTATGAGGTCGTCGGGGACGGATGGCAACTCAACGTCATCAACACCCACGTCCCCTTCGGCGAAGCCACGGAACCCTTCCTCCAGGCCCTGGCCGAGGCGTACCGCCAAATGGCCATGCTCGCCCCCACAGTCATCATCGGCGACATGAACGCCGCCCCCACCCCAGCGGACCGAGGAGGACAGGCCACACCCCAGGACCAAGCAGTCCGCGACACCATCGAAATGCTGGGGCTCGTGGACCTAACAGCCAGCCTCGAAGGCCAACCATCCCACTTCCCCCACCAAACGGATGCCGCCCCATCCCGCATCGACGTATGCTATGGCAACCCCACCACCATCATCCGAGCGGAGGCCCGATATGGACCCCTCCCGCTGGGACCCACAGGCCATAGCCCCCTGCACATCCGCCTCACCATCCCCAACCTTCCCCCCAGCCCCCCAGAAGATGCGGACCAAGGCCTACCACCCCCCCTGAAGATGCCCCCGCTGCATGACAAGCATGCCTGGTCCCAATATCACAGGGCCATAGACCGCGCCCGGCGCATCCAACCAGACCCCACCGACCTACTCACAGCCATGCGCACGGCCGCCGTCGCCTGCGGCTTCCAGCAACACCCCCACACAGACGACGACCAACCACCCACGGCCCTGGGGGACATGCTCCATGACCTCTGGCATGCGAAGCAACAACTGGCGACCCTCCTCCGCACCGACACCCCCCAAACCCGCCGCCAGATACACCACTGCAGGACACACATAGCCCAAATCAGGGCGGACCTGCAGCGGTGGCACATCCACAGGCAACAGCGCATCGCCCAGGAACACGAACGGTATGCGCAACACGAACTCCCCTACAAGGCCATCCGCCACCTCAACGACGCCATGACCGATACCGGCCACCGCACCATCACCACGGTCCGGCAGGAGGACGGCTCCCTCACCAACGACCCAGCCACAGTGCTCCAAGCCACCCAAGACAGCTTCCTCCGGCAACACACCCCCACCCAAGACACACTGGACCCGGACACCCAGGCCAAAATCGACCGCCTCCCTCGGGTCTTCAACCACGCCCAGAGGAGGCACCTGGAAAAACGCCCCTTCACCATCCACGAAGTCCGGAAGGCCATCCACAGTCTCCGGCAACACAAAACCCCAGGCTACGACGGCCTCCCTGCAGAGGCATACTACCACCTCCCCGCCCACCTCCTCCGCGTCCTCGCCCACCGCCTCTGGGACATCGTCACGGGGCGGACCCCCCTGCCACCAGACTGGGCAAACGTTGTCCGCCCCCTCTACAAAAAAGGGGACTGGGCGAACCCGGACAACTGGCGCCCCATAGTCTGTGCGGTCACGGAGGTCAAAATCGTCTGGACCATCCTCCTGCGCCGCATCTGCCCCCACCTGGACCCCCACATACCAGCGAGCCTCTGGGGGGCCATCCCAGGCCGCTCCCCACACGAGGCCATCTTCCTCCAGGACACCATCGCGGACATGGACCCGGTGGACCTCATCATCGCCTCCCTCGACGTCAAGGGAGCCTTCCCGAACACCCCCTGGCTCCTTCTAGAAGCGGTGTGGAAACGCCTAGGCCTCCCCTTCTACAACTTCACCTCCGACTACATCCGCACCCGCAAATACACGGTCCGCACAGGAGCAGGCCTCACCCCCTTCCTGGAGCCAGGCAGCGGGGTCCCCCAAGGGGGAGCAGAGGGCCCCTTCCTGTACCTTCTAGTGACGCTCCCCCTGGCCCTCGCAATCGAGCAGGATTACCCGGCCTACGCACCCTACCCCCTCCTCTCCCCCCTGGTCGGCTTCGCGGACGACACCAACCTCACCGTCGCGCACACCCCACACGACCCCCATGCCCCAGACCCCGGACCAACGGTCACCCAACAGGCCAACGACTTACTGGACGTGACCGTCTCCTACCTCTCCCACAACAACCTCATCGTCCACCCCACAAAGTCAGTGGCCATGATCAAGGGGTCTGCCACACCTCCCACCCTGGGGCCACAAGGGCCCCCCATGCAAGTCGTGACGACCACCACCCACCTGGGGGTAGTCCAGGCCGCCAACCCTGAGGACGCCACCCTCCCTCCCAAGTTGCAGTCACACCTCGCCCATCTCCCCAGATATGCGTCCCCGACCACCAAGGCCCTCTCCCTGTCCCACCAGAGCCTGGCGTACTACCTCACCGGGGTCTTGAACGCCTCCATAGGCTTCCAAGCACTCCACCTAACACACCCCACCACCGCCCTCCAGCCGGCCACACGCGCCGTGACCAAGGCATGGGCAGCACACGGGGGCTGGCCCACCTCCATACCCACCCGCGCCATCCGAGCGGCATGGCCCCACTATGGAGACGCCATAGGGGACGAGGTGAAAGCGGCCTATACCAGACACACCGCCCTCCTCCTTCACCGCATGACCCACAACCACTCACCGGAGGTCCGCGAGGTCACCGCCATCCGCCTCCAAGCCGCACAACGGGCCCGCAACACATGTCCGCGCTGGGTACTCCACCAGACGGGCATGCCCACCAACATGAACACCCGCCTGTGGAACCACCTGCAGCTTCTGCTCCCATCCCCACACCACGCCATACTCACCAACCACACGTGCCCAGAGAAAGGGCCACTAGCAGTCCTCTGCGGGGACCTCCACCACCACCCCAAGGGCACCATCCACACCATAGACCTTGTCGGGGCCTCCATCACCGTAGTATACGTCACCCTCGCCCAAATGCGGGTCCTGCACCACAGCGGGGCACACCACACCCCCTTTCTACAGCTTCCCGAATGGCCACAATACCGCCTCTTCCACCACTACCTCACACAGACGGCACGAACAGCGGGACACACTCTACCGGGCAGCAAAGACATGCGCAAAGCCTACCGAGAATTCACAAGACAACACCCGCGACCCATACCAGAGACACCGCCCTACGCACCCACCGGATCGAAACACGAACCCGTCCCCCCAGTAACGGGGCCAGTCCCACCACTAACCCTACTACTGGCCCCGAATGAAGCCAAACCCACGCAGACCACCGTCATCCACCACGGGGCAAAATGGCGCATACCGAAACACCACATGACCGCCCGAGACCTACCAAAGGTCCCCCAAGATTTCCAGAGCATGCCACGCACATGTTGGGCCTGTGACCCCGAGGCACCAACCGCACCGTGGCCCGTGCTACACCTCATAGCACGCCACCACACCCACCCCACGACCCACCTACCACCACAGGCCTACGCATGGATAGCCCCATGGTTCCACCGCACCGACACTAACCCCACAGTAGCATGGAACCCCGACCAAGCGCCCAAATGGCTCTTCACCACTACACCCACATGCCCCCGCCCCGAGCCGGCAGGGGTCGCCATCCGTTACAGCATGTACGAGCCAGGCAGAACGGGCAAACACAAGCACCCCTACTATCCACTCCACCACTCCTGCCACACACCGGAGCACCGAACACAAACCCTCACATGCCACGACCTAAACCCCGACACAGCCTACATCCTCCACTACATCTACTCCTACCTCACACAAGGACAGCCGGAGCAGGGACTCATAGCCCTGTCCCCCCAAGCAAAGCACATCATCGCCAAAGGAACGCCACCCCCATCCTACAGCCCACAACCCCAGTAGCCCACCTCGCCACGGGCCTTGCCATATACGCCTACCTGCCCATGAACCCATGCCGCCTCCCACAACCATCACCGGCGGACCGGCTCTTCTTCACCGACGCCTCAGGCGAATCCGCCCTCACGCCCATCACCGGGGGGGCCACCCTGCAACTAACCCACACCGGGGAACACTACCACATGGACCACCACACGGGCCACACCACCTATGGGGCCTCTTCCCACGGGGAGCTAGGGGCCATGGCCGACGCCATCACCGAGGTCGCGGCCCACCTACCCGCCCACTCCCCGCACATCGTCCGGGTCTGGTTCGTGGTAGACGCCACTGTCGACACGCCCCTGCTCCTCCGCATAGCAAGGCAACCACTTCACAAAGCAACCGCGACGAGCCTCGGCACCCAGGCACTGCTACTCTGGAAAGCCCTACGCAGCCTTCCCCCCTACGTCCAACTCCACATCGTGAAACAAGAGTCCCACAGGCACCAATACGGAAATGGTAAGGTCGACAACCAGGCAGTACACCAGCGCACAACACACCTACCAGCCCTCCAGATCCCTGACCTCGGCCGCAACCACACACACCTCCAACACGTGCCCCCTGTACCCGAGCCCCATCAGACCCCGGACTGGGTACCAGAGGACGCCCCCTATTCCTCCCACGACAGAGCGTACCACTACCCCAACCCCGTCCAACATCTCGCCCGCGTGCTCGGCGACGCAGACAGCCGGGCGCACATCCAGGAGCTCCAGGACAGACTGCAAGTCCCCCTCTACCACTCAGCGCTCCGCCCAGCAAACGTCCCAGCCCACCTCCAGAAACGACGCATTCAGCTCCTCAGGGAGCAACTGCCTTTCCTCACCAGGGTCGCCAGATGGCTCGCCCGCAAGCACATCCACGTCCCCGACGAACACACCCGTTGCCCATGCGACCACACCACCCCGGAGGACTGGGAACACTTCAAGAAATGCCCCCTCCATACAGACAGGGACACCCTAGTGGGCTGGTCCCCGGCGGAAACCCTGCGGCAACACGAAGGATGGCCAGCCCACAGCCACGCACACCAGGCCACCGAACACCTCTTCCGGGACCCCCTGATCAAAGAAGCCACCATGAGAGGAGCAGTGACACAGGCCCTGCACCGACACCTCACCAAACCCACGGAAAGCCCCATGGAAGCAGCAGCACACCTCGGGCTAGAAGCGGTCCGCAGAGCAGCAGCCCAAATGGTACACCGCAAACACCTCCTGCTAACACACGCGGAACAACTCACCGACCCCACCGCCAGGGAACACATGCAGCGTCTCATCCATTACCATGCCGTGCATGACCCAGACGTCCACTAACCCGCTCCGCGCCCCGCACGCGCCCCCCGTCTCCATCCACAGGTCTCCAAGGCACCACCACAGCGCCCCCAGACCCGTCTCGCACCCAAGAAGCCACCCGGCACCGCCCAGTCCGGCCGAACCCAGCCAGGGCCAACCATCCATCGACGTAGACGCGCAAGACCCCGGCAGCCCATCCAGCCCACCCCCCCCGGACACCCTCCCCTCACACCGGCCACCATCCGCGACCCCGACCTCCTCCGAGCGACCCTCCAAGACAGGGCCCCGACCACCCCCCTGGGCTGGTACCGCCTACAAGAGGACTGGACCAAGCTCACTGTCAAAGCCCTCCGGGACCTGACCACCCCAGGCAGCGGCCTCCACGAGACCATAGTAGACCTCGTGCTCTGGCGAGCCCGCAAACACACCCGGGGCCAGCCCATCTGGATCCCCCCCATCGAGTGGGGCCAGGCCCTGACGCACGACACCGGCAGCAACGTCACGCGTCGAGGGACCGTACGCCTACGGCGGGCCCAGGCGGAGACGGACCACCCAGCGGACCCGAAACACCCGGAGCAGTGGGAACAGGCCACCGCGCCCAACCGCGACAACGCCCTCGGCGCCGCCGGCCTCCGCACCCCGGACAACGACCTCCCCCCCCCACCTACAGACAGTGACCACCCCCCGCCGGAGGTCTGGGTTACAGTCCTCGAGCGCGGCCACTACTACGTGATAGCCGCTATGGCTACGTCCCACAGCCCGCAATGGATCATCCAGGGGACAGACACCATGTTCGCCCCGGAGACCGCCCCACCAGGGGCAGTGGGGGACCCCACCACCCAGCACAGGATCCTCAGGGGTCTCCTCCAGCCAGGGGACACGCCCCAAGCCCGCGCCCTGGCCCAAATCACCTCAGGGAAGGCGGGCTACCACCTGGGATTGTCCATGCTCTGCCTAACCCACTGGATCCAGCGCCACTGGCCACCCACGGGGACCGTGCCCTGGGTTTGGGCCATCCCCACCGCCCACACACAAGTCGAAGCAGGCCCGGACACACGACCAAACCCCCCCCCCAGGCCGCAGCAGTCCCTCACCTGCGGGTACCACGCCATCCACAGGGTCCTCAACCGCGCGGGTCTTAGCCCAAAGCTAACATGCCCCCTTCCCACCACTGACCAAGAGGTCCACCAGATACGAACGCTCGTCTGCGAAATCCTTGCCGCGGCAGCAGAAGACGGCAAGCTTCTCCTCCAAACCGCCCGGCCTACAACTGCCCACGCAAGCGCGCAGCAAGCGGACACATACACCGGCGCAGCACAACCCCCCGCACAATCCCCGCCCATGCCCCCCCCCTCTCGCTGCTCAACCGGAGACCCACACACGCCCACTATCGCGCGCACCCCCGGGCCCCGCGACACGGGCCTCCCCCACCCGCCCGAACACCAGCACACGCCCGCCACACACCCACCCACCGGCCACCCTTCACCGCCCCCCACACTCGACAACCCACACACACCCGCCAAGGGGAGCCCCACGCCCCGCGGCACGCCCACCCCACCCAGTGGCCCGCCCACGCCCCCCACACACACCCCAGAGGACCCAGGCCCACCCCCCCCGGCCCCTGAATGCAGCCCACGCGAACTGTTCCCCCCCGCTGACACAAACACACACGACCTCGCACATTGCAGGACCCGGGCCTAGCCGAGCCCAGAAAGAGAAGGCCGCAGCCCAGCGCCTCCCTCCCCCGCTGCAGCCGACCAGATCGGCCCGCCGGGCCGCCAGGTCACGACCGGGCCCCCCCAGCCGCCCGCCCCCAACCTACAACCCGGGGACATGCCCTCCATCCTCCCCGCCGTGGCCGCGGCAGAAGCCGCCGCCCGCAAGCCCGCCCGCATCACAGCCCAACCCGCGTCCACCACCTCTTCCTTGTCCTCAGCCTCGTCCACCTCCTCCACCTCATCCTCCGACCCCCCCCTCCCCGCCAAACTCATCCTCAAGGCCACGGCGAAAGCCAAAGCCGCGGCCGCACGCACCAACCCCCCAACCCCCACACAGGCGACTCAGGCACCCCGGCAACCCTCCGGGACGACCCCCGACCCGGCATCGACGCCCTCACACCTCCAGACAGAGGTACTCCTCAACCTGGAACCGGACCCCAACCCCAAATCCGACCCCAAACCCAAACCGGACCCCAACCCCAAACCCAACCCCAAACCCAAGCCGGCGCCCACGCGACCACACACAACACCGCATACGCAACGACACAAAACCACCCGATACCACCCCCGCCCAGGCCCTCGCCCAAGCCAGGACCCCCCACCCACCACGACCCGCGCCCCCCTCCCGCCGGCACCCACCACCACCGCGGAGACGGCCACCCAGCACGACCCCCTCCAAACCCTCGTCAAAATCCCCGTCATCAAACGCCCCGTCATCCATCCCCCACAAACCACCACCACCGCCGGCCAAACCGACCCAGGGACGTGGGACCCCTCAACCATCGTCACCGTCAAGCCCGCCCCCCAACCCTTCCTCCATGCCCACCACATAGTGCAGCCCCGGGGACTGCCCACGATGCCCAACCCCCCACCCCCACAAGGGGGACCGGAAAACCCACAAGGACTCCATGGGCCATACCCGCAACACCAACCCCACCACTACACACACCACCACCACCAGCGGCCCCACCACCACCACTACCAACACCACCCCCACCACTACCACTGCCCACCGCCCTACCCCACCGGGCCACAACCCCCCGTACACCAACAGCACCAGCGGACGGGATGGCAGCCGCCGAACGCCCCGCCCGCATACCCACCCCCCCCGTACCAGCCACCACCCCCGTACCAGCCGTACCCCCGCGGCCACCATCCGATGGCCGAGGGGGCCCCATGGACGACGCGGGATCTCCCCCCCCCCCAAGCACCGCGTGACGCCCCGTACCCCCCCGGCCACCATCCGATGGCCGAAGGGGCCCCAAGGACGACGGGGGACCTCCCCCCCCAAGCGGCGCCGCGCGAGCCCCCCCAGAGGCCGCCGACGCTTCCGGACTGGCCCGACTCGAGCGACGAGGGCCGGTCCCGCAAGCGGCGGCGCTCCCGCTCCCCCCCCGCACGGCACACTCGCCCACGGCGCCCACACTCCCACCGCGCCTCAACCACCCACTCGCGCCGCTCCCGCTCCCCCAGGTACCACCACGACCCCCAGGGACCCCGCTCCCGTCGCTCCCGCTCCCCCGGGCACCACCACGAGCGCCACCGCCGCCCCATGTCCCCCTCCCCCTCCCCCCACCGGCCACCCAGCCCCCGCCACCACCACTCCCGCTCCCCCCGACGCAGCCAGGCACGCCGCCACCGCCCCACGTCCACCTCCCCCTCCCCCCACACGCCCCGCCGGGCTCCCCGTTCCCCCCGCCACCCGTACCCATCCACCACCCCCAGCCCCCGCCACCACCACTCCCGCTCCCCCGGACGCCACCGAGCGCGCCACCACCGCCCCATGTCCACCCTCCCCCCCCCGCTCCCCCCTCCGCCCGTACCCGTCCTCCACCCCCAGCCCCCGCCGCCGCCGCTCCCGCTCCCCCAGGCACCGCCACCCCCGCCACCACCGCAGGTCCACATCTTCCCCCCGCCGCTCCAGGACCCCAGGCACGGACCCCTCCCCCCCCCGGGCCCCCGCCTACCTCGCCTGGTGGTCTCCCTCCGCTCTGCAGGAGCTCCGCCGCTGGGTGAAATGGGCCGGGGGAGCGGGAAGGCACAGAGGGGTGCACACGGTGCATACCTTCGAGGAGGTGCGCACCGGCACCCCCGCTAACCCCAATGAGGCCGCCCCGGAGGCCATCATGCCGCAAGCGGCATGGGAGGCCCTCCTCCGCGATGCGGTCCAGGGCCTCCGCCCCCGCTACACCCCCCAAGCCCTCCGCCGGTGGCTCCAGGCCACCCATCCCCAAGCCTGGGCCACCGGCGCCCCCTCCCCACCCCGCCCCTCCCACCACCACCACACCAGGAAGGGGCAGGACAAGGGCAAGGGAAGGGCAAGCAACACCAAGGACCACACAGGCAAGAGGGCACGGAAGGGCCCCAAGTGAGGGCAGGCACACGCAGGGACAGGGCGCCGGAAGCGACACCACATGGGGTCAGGACACCACCCAAGAACCAGGAAGGAACGGGAACGGGGACCAAGACACGGAGGAAAAGGGCACCACGACAGCTGCCACGACCCACACCGACGGGGAGCCCCAGAGGACACGAGACCAAGGCACAGGCCCCCAGGGAGGGCAACCCCACGGACCGTCACGCGACCACACCATGGGCTATAAGGGCCGGGCTGCGCTACCGTCGCGGTTTGACGCAGAGTATTGCTACGGGGGCTTGATCTCGGCTGGTCTCACGTCCGTGCGGGCGTCCGTCACCAACCTGTTGCGTCCAGTGGAGGAATGGCACTGCGGCGGCGCACCGATCCCGTCCATGATGAATATCGAGCATCGCAAGGGGAAGCGAAACGCTGTGATCGATCGCGAAGGCTTTGGTGCAGCTGGACGGTGCCCCCCTTCAACGCCATCTCCGAGCGCCGTGAAGACTGGAAGTACCAAGAATACTACCGATGCCCCGGACCCCAGCAGTCCAGCACCGGAGATATGGACATCCCCCTGACCCTACAGTGTGAGCTCATCCCTGCCGGCGGCACCGACCCGGACCCTGCCAGCGCAGCCGAGCTGCAGTGAAAGCCATTCGCCACTCAAACAGCGTTCGGAAGCAACCTCCACCGTCCGACTCCTGATGTCTGTTTGTCTGCCTTGGAGAAGGAACGCTTTTCCTACACCCCGAGTACACCTGCCTGTCTGCGAGGCCCGGTGAAGATTGAGTCCATGGGTGAGAGTCAGTGTGCACGCCCCAAGGACACCGTGATCATTCAGCAGAATTTCCCGAAGACCTAACCGACCCACACAGGCCAGGCTGACCTCCACTGACCCACCGCGGCACCACGCGAGACCACGGCACACCACACCACAGCGCGCCACAGAGCAACGCACCACAGCACGACGCGACGCGACGCGGCACAGAGCGGCACAACACGACACAACTGACCCTAACCTGAGGGACTAACCGAAGCCAGCCACCGCACACCCGGGAAGGCGCCGCGCCACCACGCCACACACCGGCACCACAGGCCACACACGGGACCACAGAGCGCCAGGCGACAACGGTGACGGACCACCCAGAAGATTACAGCCGGCACCGCGGAGGGGTAAGGACACGAGCAACCCCAGCCCCCTAACCCAAAACCACAAGCAGCCGCCTGGCGCAGCCGCCCAGCCGGCAGAGCCAGGACCTAACCCAGCAAGAAGGGGCGCCGAGCCCACAGTGTACAGAGCCCACCCGACCCATGGGGCCGGTACATGGCCACACAGAACGCAACTGAAAACAGCAGCCCGGAAGACAACACTGAATACAGGCCAGTGCGTGCGCCAGCCCAGGGAAGGCAGAGGGAGGAACAGGCAAGCCCCCCCAAAAAAAAAAAAAAAAAAAAAAAAAAAAGGAGGGGGGAAGGGGAAAAGGCACGAAAACAGCCCACAGCCGCCCAACCACCCGCCAACACCACCACAGGCGGCCAGGCCCCCCCCCCGGTAGAAAAAAAAAAAAAAAAAAAAAAAAAGGGGGGGACCCCCGCAGAGGCACAGGCGAACCACCCACCCAAAACCGGCAACACCAAGCCAGTAACAGCGGACCACGGGGAAAAGGGACAGAAAAAAAAAAAAAAAAGAGAGCCACCAGCCCAGCCCGAAAGAAAGGGGATGGAGGGACAGGGACCACAAAGCCCAGAAAAAAAAAAAAAAAGAAAAGAAAAAACCAAAGCAAAAAAAAAAAGAAACACACCCCGACAGCCAAGCCAGGACAGACTGGGCACAGGCGAGACCCGGGCCCGGCACACACGCCCACACCGCGCGCCGGAACCGGAAACGGCGGGGGGCAAGCGGGGCGCCCACGAAACCACACACGTCCCAAAAGCAGACCGAAACCGAAGCCCAACCACGAACACCACAAATAGCCGACACTAGGGGGACAACACCACAAATCGAGCCCAAAAACACCCACCCTAAACCCCAGCCAGGACAGACGGGGTTAACAAAACCCGCACCCAACCGCCAACCGGACCCAAACACAAACACCACACAACAGTAGGAAGCCCAGTGCCCACAGCCCGGGCACTGAGGCAGCCCGTACCATGCAGGTGACCCGGCCAAACGAGATCCAGAGCCCGGGGGTAAGGCTGCATCCTAAGGCCTGCGCTGCTTTGGGACTCGAGGCGGAGCGTGCGACACCCAAGCGCCTCGGAACCCTAGTACCAGGAACGTGCATGCACGCCTTGGGAACGGGATACGCCAGGAAGTCCGGTGAACCCCTAGGGTTCCGCCCAAAGGAGGGGACGTGCGCAAGCACGGGGGCACACCCTCCCGGCGAGACAAGCATGTCACGCTGGCGGCGATCAGCCCTCCCGGCGTAGCCCGGGGCCGCTTTGTTGGGGGCCAACAGTCAGGTCTAGCGGGAAGTAAGCCGCCTCCCCTCTTCACGCGCGAAGCCTCTTCCTGTTCGTCACAGGGGCGACGCCAGGGGGAACCATGGGGCGCCTCTCCACGACCGAGTGCACCTACCTACCTACCTCTGCCGTTCCGTTCCCCGCGAGCCCTGACCCTTGGGTGGTGGTCGTGATGTTGGTGGTGAGGGTGGTGTGGGTGCCGGAGTGGATGATTGTGCTGCTGGCAGTGCTGTTGGCGAGGGTGGTATGGGCGTTAGCGTAGATGACGTTGGTGCTGGGCTAGTTGATGGTGGTTAGTTGGTGGGTCAGCTGTTGTCGCTGTCGTCGTCGCCGGTGGTGGTGGTGCCTCTGATGTCGTGGACACTGATGGCGAGGGTGATGGTTGGTGAGCATGGCGAGGGCCAGGTATGGGGCGTATGTGGTGTTGTCGGTGGTGTCGATGGTGAGGGTGTTGTCTCTGCCCGTTGGGGTTTAACGTTTGTGGACCGGACGTGGCGGTGGTGGCGAGGGTGCTGTAGATGACGGGTGGTGTGTCCCACGTCACCACCGGTGGTGGAGGTGTGATAGGTGCCGTGGTGGTGAGGGTGGTGTTGGCGATGGTGGGGTGCCGCGGTGGTGTATTGGTTGGTGGTGGTGGAGCTGTTCTTGTTTTCTGGGTAGTTTCCGTCCGGCAGTGGTGATGCTGGTGGTGTTGATGTTCGGTAAGGCCGTTGGCGATGCCAGGGGTTCCTGACCTCGCGCGGGATGGTGGTGGCGCTGGTGAGTGCAGGTGGTGCCATGGGCGGCGGTGCCATTGATGGCCCGGCCGGGTGATCTGGCCGTGATGCTGACGGGGTGGGTGTGGTGGCGGCAGTGTTGTGGTCGTTAGTTCATCGAACTTTGTGTCTTTCCGGGTGTCGTTGACACTGATGGTGGGTCGGCGTAGGCGCTGCTAGTGGGTGTGGGTCCGCCCGTGGGAGGTCTTTGGGTTGTTTTGGGCGCTAAGGTCTGGCTTTCCTGCTGGTGCTGATTATCGGTTTCTGGCGGAGGGTGATGTTGCTGGTGGGGTGTCCGCTCGTGCTGCTGCAGGTTTTGGGTGTAGGTGTGGTTTAGGGTGCGGTGTTGGTGGGTGGCGCCGACGGTGGGTGGCGTGACTGGTGGGTGGCAGCGGTAGTGGGGGTGCGGTTGTGGTCGTCGGTGTTTGGGTCCGTGCTGGTGATGGTGGTTTGTGAGGGTGTTGTGGCTATCGGTCGACAGTGCTGCTTTCGGTGGTGTTCTTCTGGGGCGGTGCGGGTGTTGGCCAGGAGTGTTGTCGGCGATGCTCTGGTTGTTAGTGCCTGCGGTTCGTGGTCGTGGGTGGTTACCCGGGCTTTGTCGCTGGTGAGGGAGGTGCAAGTGGTGTCGGTGACTGCTCGGCTGGTGCCGTTGGTGCGGGCTGTGTGGTTGTTGTGTCAGGGGTTGGTGGCGTTGGTGACGGTGACGGTGGTGCATTGGGGGTTGGTGCCCGTGGTGGCGCTCCGATGGTGAGGGTGCCATGGGCGTTCGGTGGCTCCGCGATGTTGGGTTTTCTCCTCGCCATTCCTGGCGGAGGATGCCGCTGGTGTTGCTGGTGGTGAGGCTGGTGGATGTGGTTGTGTTGCTGCGGCTTTTTGTGCTGCTTGGGTGGTGGGGACCCCTGGTTGATGTTGACGATGCTCCGGGTGATGTCGATGCGGTGGGCGTGACGGTGTGCGCTGTTGTTGTTTCTACCCTTGGCTGGGGGCCCGGTGGGTGGCGCTGGTGGCGTTTGTTCGCCAGCCGTGCTAGTGTCTTTGGTGTTGCCGTCGGTGGGGGCGCCGTAGGTGTTACTCTGTGCCGGGGTTGTGGTGGTGGTGGTAGGGGTGTTGTAGGTGACGGCACCTCGGCAAGTTGTTGGTGGCGTTGATGGTGGTGTGGATATTGCCGTGGGTGTTGGCGGCGTTGGTGTTGCCGACGGTGAGGGTGTCACGGTAGTGGTTGGCGTGTCTCGTGGTGGTCTGCTGGTGTGGGTGTTGTTGGTGTTGGTGCTGGGGCCGCCTGCTTTTGGGTGGTCGGCGGTTCGGGGTGTGCCACTCGTGGCAGGTGTTTGACCGGCTTGTGGTCCTGGTGGTGCCCGTTGTCTTTGGTGTTGGGTTATTTCCTTTGGCTGTCCTTAGGTCTGTAGTGGCAGGTGTTGCATCGGTTGTGGTCGAGAGTGTCGATGCTGTGGGGGGGTGGCGGTGTCGCGGTGTTGCCGCTGTCGGTAGTGCTGGTGATGGTTTTGGTGAGGGCGCTGCAGGGGAAGCTGTGGGTGTTGGCGTTGTAGGGGGTTGTAGGTGATGCCCTGGTGGATGGTGGTGTTCTGACGGTGGGGGCGGGACCTAACCACTCCTGGCAGAGGTTCCCACCGGCGTTGCTGGCTGGTGTGTTGGCCCTGGCCCCCTTGGTGTCGTTGTTGCCGATGGTGTCGTACCGGGTGGTGTGCCCGTGGTGGCTATCGTTGACGCTCCGGGTTGCTGTTGGTGACGTCGGACTGTCGTTGGTGCCGTCGGTGATGCCAGTGGTGAGGTCGTTGCGGGCGTTGCTATGGTTTACAGCGTCTCTGATGTCGTTGATGGTGCTGGTGGTTGGTGTTGGTCTGTGTGTGGGTTGTCAGTGGCCTGTGTTCGGGGGTGGGCGTTGGCTGGTTCCTGTGGCTCTGTCTGGGGGGGTGTGCAGTAGGACGCGTGGTCTGCTGGTGATGCTGTTGGTGAGGGTGGTGCAGGCGATGCCCCGGGTGGCGTCGTGGGTGAGGGTGGTGTTGGTGACGCCGGTGGTGTGGGTGCTGCTGGTGACTGCGTGGTGGATGGCGCCCTGTGGTTGGTTTGGTGGTGAGGGTTTTGTTGTTGATGGTTCTGGGTGTGTGTCTTCGCCTCCTCTGGCCGGGGCTTGGTGGTTTGCTGGTTCACCGGTTGTGCTGGCTTCGGTCTCCCCTGGTGGCGGAGGTTGCCGGTGGTGACGCTGATGGTGGGGTGATGCTGGCGATGGTTTGTTTGATGCCGTTGGCTTGGGTGCTGTAGGCGTTGTATCCGGTGTTGGCGTGCGTAGGTATCGTAGGCGATGGTGAGGACGGCGGTGCCGCCGGTGATGGTGATGGTGAGGGTGTTGTGTCGGCTTGATTGTTGGTGGTGTAGGTGTTTCCGATGGTGTGTATGCTGTTGGTGGTGGTTCTTGGTGCGGGTCGGTGGGTGGCGCGGTTGTAACGCCTTGGGTGTAACATGGTTGTTGGATGGTTTCTTGTGTTGGGTCGATGTTGGCGAGGGTGTCTCGGGTGTCGTGCTGGGTGCTGGGGTGCTGGTGTTGCCGACAACGTCTCCGTTGTTTCCGGATGTTTCCGCTGGTGAGGGTGTTGTGGCGTTCGGTTTGGGTGTTGGTGGCGGTGCTGGTGTGGGTGTCGCAGTTACTGGTCCTGTGTTTGGGCGTGGTTGGTTGGGTGTTGCTGGGTGTGGGCGCTCGCCACTCATCGCTGAGGGCTTTATGGGTGGTGCTGGTGGCGTTCGTTCGCCAGCCGTGCTGGCGTTTTTGGTGACGCCGATGGTGGGGGTGCCCTAGGTGTTACTCGGTGCCGGGGTAGTGGTGGTGGTGGTAGGGATGTTGTAGGTGACGGCACCTTGGCCCGTCGTTGGTTGGGTTGGTGGTGGTGTGGATAGTGCCGTGGGTGTTGGCGGCGCTGGTGTTGCCGACGGTGAGGGTGACATAGGTGTTACTTGGTGGTTGGCGTGTCTCGTGGTGGTCTGATGGCGTGGGGGCTGTTGGTGTTGGTGCTGGGCATGGCCTGCGTTTGGGTGGTGGGCGGTTCGGGGCGTGCCACTCGTGGCTGGTGCTTGGTCGGTTTGTGGTCCTGGTGGGGTCATCATGCCGCCTGCGGCATGATGGCCTCCAGGGGTGGCCTCGTAGGGGTTGGCGGGGTTGCGGGTGCGGACCTCCTCGAAGGTGTGCACCATGTGCACCCCTCCTCGCCTTCCCGCTCCCCCGGCCCACTTCACCCAGCGGCAGAGCTCCTGCAAGGCGGGGGCAGACCATCAGGTGAGGTGGGCGGGGGCCTGGGGGGGGAGGGGTCCGAGCTCAAGGTCCTGAAGCGGCTGGAGGAGGCTGTGGACCTGCGGTGGTGGTGGGGGTGGCGGCCCTGGGGGAGCGGGAGCGGCGGTGGCGGGGGCTGGGGGTGCAGGACGGGTACGGGCGGAGGGGGTAACGGGGGGGGGAGGTGGACATGGGGCGGCGGTGGCGTGCTTGGCGGCGCCTGGGGGAGCGGGAGCGGTGGTGGCGGGGGCATGGGGTGGAGTATGGGTACGGGCGGCAGGGCGAATTGGGAGCCCAGTGGGGCCCGTGGGGGGAGGAGGAGGTGGAGATGGGGCGGCAGTGGCGTGCTAGGCGGCGCCTGGTGGAGCGGAAGGCTGGCAGCAGGGGCTGGGGGGTCATGTACGGGCGGAGGGGGGAGCGAGAAGCCCGGTGGGGCTCATGGGGGGGGGGGGGGTGGACATGGGGCGGCGGTGGCGCGCGTTGTGGTGCCCGGGGGAGCAGGAGCGGCGAGAGCCGGGCCCCGGGGGGTCTTGGTGGCGCCTTGAGGGGCGGGAGCGGCGCGAGTGGGTGGTTGAGGCGCGGTGGCGGTGTGAGCAGTGTGGGCGCCGGGGGTGGGTGTGCCGTGCGGGGGGAGGAGCGGGAGTGCCGCCGTTTGCGGGACCGGGCCTAGTCGCTCAAGTCGGGCCAGTCAGGAGGTGTCAGCGGGTCCTTCGGGGCCCTCGCGTGGTGCCGCGTGGTACTGGGGGGGGGGGTCCCCCGCCCTCCATGGATCCGCCATGTAGGGCTGCGGTGGCGGCAGCGGCTGGTGGTATGGGTAGGGTGACTGTCCCTGGTGGGGTTTGGGCCCGGGGGGCCCCCTCGGCGTGGATGTGGTGGCCGGGGGCATACCTCGGCTGGTACGGGGGGGATGGCCCCTGCTGGTAGGTGGGGTATGGAGGTGGAGCGCCCGGTGGCTGCCATCCCATACGCTGGTGCTGGGTGCACGGGGGGTTGTGGCCCGGTGGGGTAGGGTGCTGGGCAGTGGTAGTGGTGGGGGTGGTGTTGGTGGTGGTGGTGGTGGGGCTGCTGGTGCCGGTGGCGCTGGTAGACGTGGTGCTGCGGGTATGGCCCTAGGACCCCTTGTGGATATTCCGGTCCCTGAAGCTGTACTGTTTGGTTGGCAGCAGGGGCGGGTCGGGGGCCGGGCTTAACGGTGACTGTGGTCGAGGGGTCCCACGTGCCCGGATCGGTTTGGCCAGCGGCGGTTGTGGTTTGTGGGGGGTGGATGACGGGGCGCTTGGAGATGGGGATGTTAACGAGGGTTTGGACGGGGTCATATTGGGTGGCCGCCTCTGTGGTGGCGGCGGCCGCTGGTGGGAGGGGGGCGTGGGTTGTGGTGGGTGGGGGGTCCTGGCTTGAGTTAGGCTTTGGGTTAGGGCGGTGTCGCTTGGGTTTGTGTCGTTGCGATTGTGGTGTTGTGGGCTGCGTGGGGTGGTGTTGGTGGTGGTGCTGTTGCTGGTGGTGCGCTCAGTTGGGCGCCGGCTTGGGTTTGGGGTCCTGTTTGGGACTGGGGTCCGGTTCCAGGTTGAGGAGGACCTCGGTCCGGAGCTGTGAGGGCGCCAGTGCCGGGTTGAGGGTCTTCCTCGTGTGTTGCCAGGGTGCCTGAGTCGCCTGTGTGGGGGTCGGGGAACCCCCGGTAGCCTGGAGTGCGGCCGCAGCTTTGGCCTTTGCGGTGGCCTTGTTGATGAGGTCGGCGGGGAGGGGGGGGTCGGAGGATGAGGCGGAGGACATCGATGAGCCTGAGGACGGGGAAGAAGTGGTGGTTGCGCGGGTTGCGCTGTGATGCGGGCAGTCGCGGCTTGGTGGGCGGCGGCTTCTGCTGCGGCCACGGCGGGGAGGATGGAGGGCATGTTCTCGGGCTGTAGGGTGGGGCCCGGCAGCTGGGGGCGCCCGGCCGTGATCTGGCGGCCCGATGGGCCGGGCTAGCCGGCAGCGGTGGGGGAGGGAGGTGCGGGGCTGCGATCTTTCCCTTCCAGGCTTCACTGCGCCGGGGTCCTGCAATGTGTGAGAGTGTGTGGATTGGCGTCCGCGGGGGGAACAGTTCGCGTGGGCTGCATTCGGGGGCCGGGGGGGTTCGGCCTCAGTTTTCTGGAATGTGCGCGGGGGCCGTGTGCGGGCCACTGGGCGTGGGGCCCCCCTGGGGGCCGTGTGCGGGTTGTCGAGTGTGGGGGGTGGTGAGGGGTGTCCGGCGGCTGGGTCTGTGGCGGGCGTGTGCTTTTGTTTGGGCGGGTGGGGGAGGCCTGTGTTGCGGGACCTGGGGGTGCGCGCGATGGTGGGCGTGTGTGGGTCTCCGGGTGGGCAGCGAGAGGGGAGGGGCATGGGCGGGGATAGCGCGGTGGGGTGTGTTGTGTCGGTGCATGTGTCCGCTCGCAGCGGCGCGCTTGCGTGGTCAGTTGTAGGCCGGGCGGTTTGGAGGAGAAGCTTGTCGTCTTCTGCTGCCGTGGCAAGGATTTCGCAGACAGGCTTGCGTATTTGGTGGACCTCTTGATCAGTGCTGGGAAGGGGGTATGCTAGCTCTGGGCTAAGACCCACGCGGCTGAGGACCCCGTGGATGGCGTGGTACCCGCAGGTGAGGGAGTGCTGTGGTGTGGGGGGGGGGGGTTTGGCCGCGTGTCCGGGCCTGCCTTGACTTGTGTGTGGGCGGTGGGGATGGCCCGAATCCAGGGCACGGTCCCCGTGGATGGCCAGCGGCGCTGGATCCATTGGGCCAGGCAGAGCATGGCCAGTCCCAGGTGGTAGCCCGCTTGCCCTGAGGTGATTTGGGCCAGGGCGCGGGCTGGGGGCTTGTCCCCCAGCTGGAGGACGCCCCTGGGGACCCAGTGCGGGCTGGTGGGGTCCCCTACTGCCCCTGGTGGGGCGGTCCCTGGGGCGAGCATGGTCTGTCCCTTTGACGAGCCATTGCGGGCCGGGGGACGTAGCTGTAGCGGCCACTACGTAGTAGTGCCCGCGCTTGAGGACTGTACACCAGACCTCCGGCGGGGGGTGGTCACTGTCTGTAGTTGGGAGAGGGAGGTCGTCGTCTGGGATGCGGAGGCCGGCGGCGGGGAGGACGGTGTTGCGGGTCGGTGCGGTGGCCTGTTCCCATCGCTCCGGGTGGTTCGGGTCCGCTCGATGGTCCTTCTCCGCTGGGGCTCGTCGTAGGCGTATGGTTACTCGACGTGTGACGTTGGTGCCGGTGTCGTGTGTCAGGGCCTGGCCCCACTCGATGGAGGGGGATCCAGACGTGCTGGCCCTGGGTGTGTTGGCGAGCTTGCCAGAGTACGAGGTCTACGATGGCCTCGTGGAGGCCGTTGCCTGGGGTGGTCAGGTCCCGGAGGGCTTTGACGGTGAGCCTGGTCCAGTCCTCTTGTAGGCGGTACCAGCCCAGGGGAGTGCTCAGGGCCCTGCCTTGAAGGGTTGCTCGGAGGAGGTCGGGGTCGCGGATGGTGGTCCGCGAGGGGGGGGTGCCCTGGGTCTTGGGGGGGCGGGCTGAATGGGTTGCCGGGGTCCTGCGCGTCCACGTCGACGTACACAGGGCGGGGACGACCGGAAATGCACAGCACGACACCCCAGGGCGCACACGGCACAAGGCACAATGGCGAACAACACCACGCAGCGACACGCCACACAGCGCGAGGGGACAAGACAAAACACGGCGCCAGAAGCTACATCACCCCAAGACGACGGACATCGCCCCAGGTCACAACACAGCGCGCGGCAGCACCAAACAGAACAAAACGAAACAACACAGCGCACAACAACGCAACGCCAGGCGGCACAACGCGCAGCAACAAGGCGCAGCACAGCACCCAGGGACACGCCACAGCACGCCACCGAGACACGACACCAGGAGCCACCAGGACCCACCAGGAGACAACAGAGGACAGCCAGGCCCAACCGCAAACACACAAACACAACAGGCAACAACACAAAACACCAGCCAACCCCGCGAGTGCAAGAGAGCACCGAACAGAGAGCAACGACGCAGGCACACCAGCACAGCACCGCACGGCCAGAGCACAGAGACGGAAACGACCCGGAACCTGCCCGGAGCCCAGAACCAACGGGGAACAACAGGGAACCAGCGCCACCAGCAAGGAAAGAAAAAGAAGAAGACAGGGCACCACAGCACAGCACCACAAGGCAGCAGAGCGCCACAGGACACAGCACAGGGGAGCAGGACACCACAGGGAAGACGCCGAGCGACAGCCAGACCAGACACTGGCACCCAAGCCGACACACATCACCAAACCACAACGCCGGGCAACCAGAGCCACCAGCAGACCCGAAGCAACAGGCAGCGACACCAGGAACCAACAACACCAGCCACCAGAAACAGCACAGACGACGCGCACAGCACAATGGAAGAGCACCAGTACAGCGCAGCACAGCACCGCACAGGGCAGAGAGGACAGGGAGCACACAGCACGACACCCCAGAACACAGACAGCAGACGCGCAGCGGCAAGAAACTCACAACGGGTGCAGGCAACGACGCAAACAAACGGCAGAGCACAACAGCACACCACCACACGACAGCAAGCGCAACAGAACATAACACAGGGCAGCGGAACACCAAGACACACCACGCGCAACAACAGGGTGGCGAGCCACGCGGCCGGACAAGGACAGCACCACCGAAGCACGACACCAAGACCCACCAGGAGACAGCAGAGGACAGCCAGGCCCAACAGCGAACACCACGCAACACCAGCCAGCGCACGGTGAGCAACACCAGGGACAGCACCACTGAGGCACACGCGGGCACACCCGACGGCCAAAGACACACAAACCCGCCCCGCACCGCACAACCGGTGCAACAAAAAAAAACAGAAAAAAGGAAAAACAAGAAACAAAGGAAAGAAAAAAGGCGGGGGGGTCGCAGAGGCCCCGGGCAACCGGAAAGCAGGCAACGCCAGAGACAACAAGGCGGGGGGGGGGCAAAAAAAAAAGGGGGGGGGCGGGGGGAACGCGCCCAGGAGGCCGGCCCGCCCGACCCAGCCAAGCAGGGCACACACACGCACACACGCGCGGGACCCGGGCGTGGCGTCCTCCGACCCGAAAGGGGCGGTGTCGGCGTCAACACGAAACAGCCCCGGTGCAGCGGCTGAGTCCCCCGTCGCAAGATCGACGGTACGAGAAACCGTACGCGTCAGTGACGGGGTCCACACACGCCAAACCAGCGCAGCGGACGCAGCCGAAGACCGAAGCCGGAGGGACCCGCCAGGGACAACCCCATCGCGGGGCTCCGAACGGGTACGACGCGGAGCGCGCTCAGCGCCCTTGCCTCGGCAGGGGCCAGCGGCAGGCACAAGAGCCCGGTTCCCGGCCGGCCTCCACGTGCCCCGCGCAGCAACCCAGTAAAGCCGGGGGGGACAGCCCCCGGGGTTGGGGAAGGCACCACGGCGACGGGAAAGCTATACGGAGCACCGAGAGCGACCGGACCGGATGAGGAGCGGCGCACCAACGCGGGGCCACGAGGCACGCCAGAGAGGCACGCTGCCGGCCACAACCACGGCACGAGGACAGGTGCCAAGCCACAATGGCCACCGCGTGCCGCGAACCAGGGAAGTGCGCACAACACACGACGAACCGCGGCGCGGGACAAGGTGCCAAGGACAGCGGAGCGGGGGGGGGCGGGGGAGGAGCAATTACGAAGGGCGCGCGAAAAAAAAAAAGCACCAAAGCTCCACGCACGCAAACGCCAGCAAAGACAGCAAAGAGAGTAAGAAACATGACGCCCCGGATTGGAGCATCCGGGGCGGAGTGGAGCTTGGCCCGAGCCCCTGGACTGGATTGTCCGGGGGAGAACCCGGTGCCACGGACTGGAGCATCCGAGGCAATAGAGAGAAGACGATAAAAAGACGCCCCGGAATGGAGCAACCAGGGCGGAATGAAGCACGGCACAAGCCCCCTGACTGGATCGTCCGGGGGTGAACCCGGTGCCACAGACTGGAGCATCCGAGGCAACGGAGAGGAAACGACTAAAAGACGCCCCGGATAGGAGCATCCAGGGCGGAGTGGAGCACGGCCCATGCCCCCGGACTGGATCGTCCGGGGGTGAACCCGGTGCCACGGACTGGAGCATCCGAGGCAACGGAGAGAATACGATAAAGAGACGCCCCGGATTGGAGCAACCGGGGCAGAATGAAGCACGGCACTAGCCCCCGGACTGGATCGTCCGGGGGTGAACCAGGTGCCACGGACTGTAGCAACCGAGGCAACTGAGAGAATACGATAAAGAGACACCCTGGATTGGAGCATCCGGAGCGGAATGAAGCACGCCACTAGTTCCGGACTGGATCGTCCAGGTGTGAACCCGGTGCCACGGACTGGAGCTTCCGAGGCAAAGGAGAGAATACGACAAAAAGACGCCCCGGATTGGAGCATCCGGGGCGGAGTGGAGCACGGCCCAAGCCCCTGGACTGGATCGTCCGGGGGAGAACCCGGTGCCACGGACTGGAGCGTCCGAGGCAACTGAGAGAAAACGACAAATAGACGCCCAGGATTGGAGCATCCGGGGCGGAGTGGAGCACGGCGCACCCTGTGCGCTATGGGAGGCGGCACAGGAGTGAGGGGCGGGGGCGGGAGGGGAGCGACCCGTGCTAGGCGCACAAAACGGTCCCCGGATGGATGAGGATCCAGTTGGCCCGCGCCACGGGGTTGCTGGCGGCCCGGTGGGGTATAAACACGGGATGGGGGATGCGATGGGGCCGCACAACAGCCCAGGGGATTAGACCGGGGCCAGGGGAAAAGGGCAGGAAGGGTGCGACCCGTGCTAGGTGCACGAAACAGTCCCCGGATGGAAGAGGATCCGGTGGGCCCGCGCCACAGGGTTGCTGGCGACCCGGTGGGGTATAATCACGGGATGATGGGACAAGGGGGCGGGGCGGGGAAGGGCATGCGGCAAGGGCCGCACAACGGCCCGACGGGGTAGGGAGTCCATGGGACGCTGGGAACGGGCCGGTGCCGGGA
The DNA here is from genome assembly GCA_964036045.1 of Eutreptiella sp. 'Long Island Sound 2002'. Classification (NCBI taxonomy): domain Eukaryota; phylum Euglenozoa; class Euglenophyceae; order Eutreptiales; family Eutreptiaceae; genus Eutreptiella; species Eutreptiella sp. 'Long Island Sound 2002'. The sequence continues at coordinate 115,590,352 of OZ038381.1, forward strand.
TGAGGCAAGGGGGAAAGGGACATGGGATGGGCAGGGAGACCGAAAGCGCCAAGCAACAGCCCCGTGGGATCGGGAAACCAGTCGCCATGGAGTGGTGAACAACAGGCCAACCATGCAGAACCTGACCACGGGAGGTCGGGAAAATGCCCCCAACTCCGGGACGGCCGTGAGGTGTCCGCAAGGGTGAGGGTTGACCTTGAGATCCCCGGGTCAATGGCCTGAGTACAGGTAGGTTCACGCGTGAGCGGGACCAGGGGGAACGTGGAAAGGGTCCCCCCGTGGCCTCCAGCCGTGGATGGACGACACCCAAGTGCATCCGGGAGCCGAGTTGATACTCCAACCCGTGAGGGATGGGGAGTGGTGGAATGTGGTTGACAGAGAGAAATGCTCCGCTGTCGGCGAGGGCTATCCACAGGAAACCGGCCTGCAGGCGCCCAAAAGGCTGTGCTAGGGGGGGAAGGCCGGGGGATCCTTCAAAGGGTGACCGGAAGGAGCTGAAACCGTGAAGGCAGCGACTGAAGGGAACCTACCGCCGGTCATGCCCCAAGGGAACCTGGTTGAAGTTCTCGGCCGTGAGGTGAGACAGGGGTCGCCAGGGGAACTGATGGTGAAGAGCTCTTATTTCCGTCAGAGGCGACCACCATGTAAAACAAACAGGGAGATGTCAGATGAGGCTGCGGACGCGGCCGCCCTTACTTACTTACTCCACGTCGACGTATGGTTGGCCCTCCTTCGGCTTGGCCGGCCTGGGCGGTGCTTGGCCGCTTCGTGGGTGAGAGGTTGGCTTTGGGGAGCTTTGTTGGTGTCTTGGAGGCCTGCGGAAAGAGTTGGAGGGCGTGTGCGGGGCGCGGAGTGGGTTAGTGAATGTCGGGGTCATGCACGGCATGGTAATGGATGAGACGCTGCATGTGTTCCCTGGTGGTGAAGTCGGTGAGTTGTTCCGTGTGTGTTGACAGGAGTTGTTTGCGGTGTGACATTTGGGCCGCTGCTCTGCGGACTGTTTCTAGCTGGACGTGCGCTGCTGCCTCCATGGGGCTTTCGGTGTGTTTGGCGAGGTGCCGGTGTAGGGCCTGTGTCACAGCCCCTCTCATGGTGGCTTCCTGGACAAGGAGATCCCTGAAGAGGTGTTCGGTGGCCTGGTCTGCGTGGCTGTGGGTTGGCCAGCCTTCGTGTCGTCGTAGGGTTTCTGCCGGGGAGCAGCCCACTACCATGTCCCTGCCTGTATGGAGGGGGCATTTTTTGAAGTGTTCCCAGTCCTCTGGGGTGGTGTGGTCGAAGGGGCAACGGGTGTGTTCTTCCGGGACGTGGATGTGTTTGCGGGCAAGCCATCTGGTGACCCTGGTGAGGAATGGTAGTTCCTCCCTGAGGAGCTGGATGCGTCCTTTTTTGAGGTGGGCTGTGACGTTTGCTGGGCGCAGTGCCGAGTGGTGGAGGGGGGTTTGCAGTTTCTCCTGGAGCCCCTGGATGTGTGCCCGGCTGTCTGTGTCGCCGAGCATGCAGGCGAGATGTTGGATGGGGTTGGGGTAATGGTATGCTCCGTCATGGGAGGAATAGGGGGCGTCCTCTGGTACCCGGTCCGGGGTCTGATGGGGCTCCGGTTTGGGGGGTATGTGTTGGAGATGTGTGTGGTTCCGGCAGAGGTCGGGGATCTGGAGGGTTGACAGGTGCGTTGTGGGCTGGTGTACTGCCTGGTTGTCGACCTTACCATTTCCGTATTGGTGCCTGTGGGACTCTTGTTTCACGTTGTGGAGTTGGACGTAGGGGGGAAGGCTGCCAAGGGCTTTCCAAAGCAGCAGTGCCTGGGTGCCGAGGCTCGTCGCGGTGGCTTTGTGGAGTGATTGTCTTGCTATGCGGAGGAATAGGTGTGTGTTGACAGTGGCGTCTACCACGAACCAGACCCGGACGATGTGCGGGAGGTGGGTGGGTAGGTGGGCCGCGATCTCGGCGACGGCGTCGGCCATGGCCCCCAGCTGCCCGTGGGAGGAGGCCCCGTAGGTGGTGTGGCCCGTGTGGTGGTCGATATGGTAGTGGCCCCCGGTGTGGATGAGTTGCAGGGTGGCTCTCCCGGTGATGGGCATGAGGGCGAATTTGCCTAAGGCGTCGGTGAAGAGGAGCCGGTCCGCCGGTGATGGTTGTGGGAGGCGGCATGGGATCATGGCCACGTAGGTGTATATGGCGAGGCCCGTGGTGAGGTGGGCCACCGGGGTTGTGGGCTGCAGGACGGGGGTGGCGTACACCCCTATTCCCTTGGAGATGATGTGTTTTGCTTGAGGGGACATGGCTATGAGTCCCTGTTCGAGCTGTCCTTGTGTGAGATAGGAGGAGATGTGGTGGGGGATGTAGGCTGTGTCTGGGTTTAGGTAGTGGCATGTGAGGGTTTGTGTTTGGTGCTCCAGTGTGTGGCAGGAGTTGTGGAGCGGATAGTAGGGGTGCTCGTGCTTGCCCGTTCTGCCTGGTTCGTACATGCTGTAACGGATGGCGACCCCTGTCGGGTCGGGGCGGGGCCAGGTGGGCGTTTTGGTGAACAGCCATTGGGGTGTGTGGTCGGGGTTCCACACTACCGTGGGGTTTGCGTCGGTGCGGTGGAACCATCAGGCTACCCATGCGTAGGCTTGTGGTGGTAGGTGTGTTGTGGGGTGGGTGTGGTGGCGTGCTATGAGGTGCAATACGGGCCATTGCGTTGTGGGTGCCTCGGGGTCACAGGCCCAACATGTGGGTGGCATGCTCTGGGAGTCATGGGGGACCTTTGGTAGGTCTCGGGTGGTCATGTGGTGCTTCCGTATGCGTCATTTTGCCCCGTGGTGGATGACGGTGGTCTGCGTGGGTTTGGCTTCGGGGCCAGTAGTAGCATTAGCGGTGGGACTGGGCCCGTCACCGGGGGGACGGTTTCGTGTTTCGAGCCGGTGGGTGCGTAGGGTGGTGTCACTGGGATGGGTCGGAGGTGCTGCTTTTTGAAGTCTCGGTAGGCTGCTCGCATGTCTGTGCTTCCTGCCAGAGTGTGGCCCACTGCCCGTGCCGTCCGCGTGAGGTACTGGTGGAAGAGGCGGTATTGCGGCCATTCGGGAAGTTGTAGGAAGGGGCGCGGTGTGCTCTGCTGTGGTGAAGGACCCGCATTTGTGAGAGGGTGACGTATACTATGGTGATGGAGGCCCCGACGAGGTCTATAGTGTTGATGGTGCCCTCGGGGTGCTGGTGGAGGTCTCCGCAGAGGACCGCCACAGGCCCTTCCTCCGGGTACGTGTGGTTGGTGAGTATGGGGTGTTGTGCGGAGGGGAGGAGAAGCTGCAGGTGGTTCCACAGGCGCGTGTTCATGCTCGTTGGCATATCCGTCTGGTGGAGTATCCAGCGTGGGCATGTGTTGCGGGCCCGTTGTGCGGCTTCGAGGCGGATTGTGGCGACGTCGCGGACCTCCGGCGAGTGGTTGTGGGTCATGCGGTGAAGGAGGAGGGCGGTGTGTCTGGTGTAGGCTGCTTTCACCTCGTCCCCTATAGCGTCCCCATAGTGGGGCCATGCCGCCCGGATGGCGGGGACGGGTATGGAGGTGGGCTAGCCCCCGTGTGCTGCCCATGCCCTGGTTACGGCGCGTGTGGCCAGTTGGAGGGCGGTCGTGGGTTGTGTCAGATAGAGTGCCTGGGAGGCTATGGAGGCGTTCAAGACCCCGGTGAGGTAGTACGCCAGGCTCTGGTGGGATAGGGAGAGGGCCTTGGTGGTCGGGGAAGTTCGAAGTTCTGTACCCCGATTGAGTGTTAGACAGTCTCCATAAAAACCCCCTGCTCACCTCCATGCGCACCACAGGCATCGCTCCCATATCCCCACGCGCCTTGTTCTCCAATGCCTTGTCGCAACTTGGCCCAATGCCCTCCTCCACAATGATTCCCCTCCCCGTCTCATGGAACGCGGCGCAGTTGAAGTAGCGTCTGTTGCCGGACTTACTGCATATGTTGTACCCAACCCTGGTCCCCGCCAAGACTGTACCTACACCAATGGTAGCCGTATGGGCTCCCCCCCCTCCTTCGGCTCCTCTGCAGTGCTACCAGACGGGCACATAGTCGTCTGTAGGGTCCCGGGTAACCCCAACTCCTACAGAGTTGAGCTGGCGGGAATCCTGCTCGGGTCCCACTTCTCTTCCCCCCACGCCTGCTTACGGGTCGCCTGTAAGGGAGCCATCGCCCCGGCTACTGGGTCAAGACGCCCAGTCAAACGCGCCAGGTGGGTCATGAGCGCACGGAACTCCCTTCTGTCCAAAAATCAGTCAGTGGAGTGGATCAAAGGCCACACTGCCCATGTGCACCAGGAGAGATCCGACGAGTACGCCAAGTACGGGTCAACCCTGCCCCCCCCCCCCCCAACCGGACTCCCCACAATCCCCCTGGGATATAATTGTCAGGGGTGAGCTCATGGAACCGCCACATAAAGTCGGGACACACGATTTAGTGGCCCAGCACACACACGACAACTTCCACTCCTCCTCCGGGCACCCACTGAAGTATGAACGGCTAGCCTGGCACAAGTGGCTGTTTGGTATCCAGTCACGCCGAGGCTACAGCCACTATGCCACATACTGGAGTGACGCATCCTCCCCCAGTGCATGTAGACACTGCCAAGTGCGACACAACATGAGCGTGCACGGAGTCGTCGCCCACTGCTCCCCCACACAGCCCCTTGTCAGAGCGTGGATCCATTCATGGCCCCAGCCCTCTCTCATTTTGTCTTGGCGTGCCACAGCGCATCAGCATGATCTGCGCATCGTGGGCAGGCTGGCTGTGCCCTGTTCCATCTACCATGTACTCCGCGCATCCTTTCCAGGCCCCAGAGCAGCTAGACAAGCTATTGGTTCCTACCAACGCAACGTGCTCGTGTTAGCAGACGATATCCCCCCCCCTCCTCCAAACCCAACCCCTTCGACCCTGCGGACTGGCGACCCCTCACACGTCCTGTATGACCCCCCCCCCCCCTGCCCTTTCCTCCTGCAGGCCTACGGCAAGGCGCAGTTCTGCACCTGTCACCGTGCGGTCAGCGAGCAACCGCCGTCAGGACCCTCCACACTACACAGGCGCCAGTGCTGAGTACCTTTCCGTGCTACAGCCACGACATGCTGCCTCCAACTGTGTCAACCAATCTTGCGCCTGGAGTGTCTGTCGAACCAGCTCTCTGCCTTAAAAAAAATGGGAGATTGCGATCAGGGCCCTCTTCATATCTCAGGATATTGCACAGTGTTCTGCCTCGCCGCAGCCCATCATTGACACCCATCTGCTCCCCTGTGTGTCCTTGATCTCTGCCTTGTCTCCTACGTTTCTTTTTTTAAACCGACTGAAGCCGGGTCGTCCCATCCATTGATCAACGACGCCCACTTTTACCCAGGATGTGGACATTCACTGTCTCTGCCTCCCCCTGCGGTACACGTATGCATGACTGGAGCCTGGCAATGGTAGCTGCCAGCGCCCTGGGCACCCCCACATGTGGCCATCACCCCCAGTGATGGAAATGGGGCGACCGCACACGGAGATACCACCTCTGTTTTCTTTTCTGCACCTTGCACTACGCTTCAACCTACAACACCACGCCTGTTCGCCTGCCAACCCGCCGACTTGCTGACCCATGACCAAGGGATGTGGGTCACAAATCTGTATAATGGGCTGGCCTTCCTACTGTGCGGACCGTTGAACTGTGAACTGTGTATCTCCAAAATAGAAAAAACAAAAATAAGAAGAAACAAGAAAGAAAAGGTACTTGTGTGTGTGTATGTGTGTACAACTTAGTCCGCACAGCACAGCACAGCACCGCACCATTCAGCACCGCACGGCACAGCACAGCACCATTCAGCACCGCACGGCACAGCACAGCACAACTCAGCACCGCACGGCACAGCACAGCACCATTCAGCACTGCACTGCACAGCACAGCATAATTCAGCAGCGCGCGGCACGGCACACCACAACTCAGCACCGCACTAGACAGCACAGCACATTTTAGCACCGCAGGGCGCAGCACAGTACCATTTAGCACAGCACAGTACCATTCAGCACCACAGGCAACAGCACAGCACCATTCAGCAGTGCACAACATAGCACAGCACCATTGAGCACCGCGGGGCACAGCCCAGCGCAACCCAGCACCGCTTGTTCCTGGTGGTATCCTCCCAAAGTATGCGACACCTCAGGACCGCGAATCGTCGTGTTTTAAGGCCGGCTCCATCCACTTTTGCAAACAGAATGCCTGTTCTCGTCTAATTTAGGCCTACGACGCAGAAACAACGAGATATATGGATGCTGCTCTTCCGTGGGCGTGGAATGGTTTGAGGTTTGAGGTTTGACGTTTCGGCTAGTGGGCGCTCTTCGGCATCGGGGGGGCCACCAGGTCGGGCCAGGTGATATCCTCCGCACCGGGGCCTAGTTGGGGGGCCTTCATGACACACCTCCTGCCTGTTGGCAGAGTCCCCCGGGTTCAGGGGGCTCGGAGCCCTGTTCCTCCCCGGCTTCCCCCTTTTGCCACTCCCTGGTCAGTGCATCGCTTAGCAACCGTGGTTGCAGTCGCTTACCCACTACGCAGCCCCCCTGATGTGTGGTCGCCCGGCCTGCCGGCGCCCTCCACAAAATGTTTGACCACTTGGTTGGTTTCACCTCCCGATGATTTTGCACTCAGGAAACCTCGACGATCTCAACAATGTGCAAAGCGGGGTATATGGCACCAAATCACAAATTGAAATCAATCAAATGAACATGTTTCGGGCTAGTCGCCCCTCCTCAGCTGTAAGAGTAGCTACTGGCTTGTCGCCAGTGGAACCCTGATGGGCTGGCGCTGAGGCTACCTAGCCGCGGGGCTGGTGCGTAGAACTGTGTGCTACTACTGCCTTGGAGGTGCAGTGCCCTGGTCGTGTGTGCGCGGCGCTCGCGGCAGGTCTGGGGAGTCGGGGCTGGCCCCGGTTCTCGCTTCTCCCCCGGGGCTCCTCCCTTCCCTCGCATCCCTCGCGGTGCGTGTTGCGGGTTGTCCTGTCCGGTTTTCCCTTCTCTTTGCCTGCCGGTACGCTATTCCATGTGGTCTGTGCGTTCCGGGGGCTCGGTCCGGTAGCCTTTGGGGTCCGTGCCGCGTGTCTGTTGCGTGTGCGCGCACGCGTGCTCCCGCGACGTACGCCCCCCCCCGGATCGGTGTGGCGCGCGCACTACGCGCGGTTCTGGTGGAGGGCGCCGGTAGGGCCCTTCCAGGCGGCTCGTGCTTCTCCGCTTTCCCTGCCCCGGTCCCGTGCTCCGCCTATTTTGCTCTGGGGGGGGGGTGGCCTGGTCTGTGGGTCTTCCTGCATGGCGTAAGGTCACTCGCCCCCGAGCGGGAAGGCCTGATTTCGCAAGCTCGCTTTGGGGGGGGGGCTCCTCTTGCCTGGGTGTTGGGCGTTCGGGGTTGGGCGCTCTCCAACACTCGACTACCCGTCCTCCGAGCGTGCGGCCAGGGCCCACTACCCACTGGCTGTGGGTGCGGGGGGTGTGGGCGTGGAGACCCGTTACCGAACCCACAGCGCGCTCTTCCGAGCTGGCTTTGCGCGCTGCGGGGGCGGCATGAGGCCACTATGGGGCCGGGCGCCTCTTGCCTGGGTGTGGGGCGTCCGGGGTTGGGCGCTCTCCCACGCCCGACAGCCCGTCATTGGGGCGTGCTGCCAGGGCGCACTACCCACCGGCTGTGGATGCGGGGGGTGTGGGCCTGGGTACCTGTCGCCAAACCCACAGCACGCGCTGGCTTTGTGCGCTGTGGGGCGGCACGAGGGCGCCAGGGGGGGGCGCTTCTCTCCTGGGTGTGGGGCGTCTGGGGACGGGCGCTATCTCTCGCCCGACCGCCCGTCCTGGGGGCGGGCGGGCGGGGCCTGCTACCAACTTGCTGTGGGTGCGGGGGGTGTGGGCGTGCGAGCTTGCTTTGCACGCTGTGGGGGCAGCACGAGGGCGCCCGGGGGGGGGGGGGCGTCTCCTGCCTAGGTGTGGGGCTTTCGGGGTTGGGCGCTCTCCCATGCCAGACCGCCCATCCTTGGAACGTGCGGCTGGGGCCGGCTACCCACTGGCCGTGGATGCGGGGAGTGGGGGCGTGGAGACCCATCACCAACCCCACTGTGCGCGCTGTTGCGAGCTGGCTTTGCGCGCTCTGAGGCGGCACGAGAGCACCCCGGGGGGGTCGCCTCTTGCCTGGGTGTGGGGCGTCCAGGATGGGGCGCTCTCCCTCGCCCACCTGCCCGTCCTTGGGGCGTCGGGGCGGGGCCCGCTACCCACTGGCTTTTGGTGGGGGGGGTGTGGGCGTGGGGACCCGTCACCAACCCCACAGCGCGCGGTCTTGCGAGCTGGGTTTGCGCGCTGTGGGGCAGCACGTGGGCGCCCTCGGGGAGGGGGGGGGGCTCTTGCCTGGGTGTGGGGCGTCGGGGTTTGGGCGCTCTCCATTGCCCGACCGCCCGTCACTTGGGCGTGTGGCCGGGGCCCGCTACCCACTGGCTGTGCGTGCGGTGTGCAGGCGTGGGGGCCTGGTTTTCCTTGGCACCTTCCCCTGTGCCGTGCTTTTCCAAAATTTGTTCCAAAATTGTTTCCAAAATTTGTGTGTTGTGCGTGCTTCCCGGGTTTGCGGCACCCGTTGGCCCATGGTGCTTGGCTCCTGTCCTTGCGCCGTGGTTGTGTCCGGCGGCGTGCCTCTCTGTTGTGCCTCTTGGCCCCGCGTTGGTGCGCCGCGCCTCGTCCGGTCCGGTCGCTCTAGGCGCTCCAGTCAGCTTCCCCGTCGCGCCAGTGCCTTCCCTTACCCCTGCACGGCTGCGCGGGGCACGTGGAGGCCGGGTGACAACCGGGCTCTTTGTGCCTGCCGCTCTCCGCTGCCGAGGCAGGGGCGCTGGGCTCGCTCCGCGTTGTACCCGTTCGGGGCCCTCCGGCTTCGGTCTTGGGCTGCGTGCGCTCTGGTTGTTTGGCGTGTATGGACCCGGTGACTGACGCGTCTGGTTTGCGGTACCGTCTGTTCCTCGACGAGCGACTCGGCTGGTGCACCGGGGCTTTTGGTGTGGACACCGACACCTCCTCTGCGGGTCAGAGGATGCAACGCCGGGGTCCAGCGTGTGTGTGCCTGTGCTTGCTCTTCTTGGCCGGGTCGGGCGGGCCAGCCTCCTGGGCGCGTTTTGGTGCGCCACACCTTTCCTGGGGCCGTTTCGTCCTTCTTCTCTGTTTTCAGCCCCATCCAGGCTGGGTTTGCCCGTGTTTTGGTTTTCCTTCCCTTTTTTTCCTTTCTCCCCCCTCGCCTCTCGCGGCCCTGCTGTCCACTGCTTTTGGTGCGTCCCGCCCCTGGGTGCCCATGGCCTTGGCGCCCTTTGTTTGCCCCCGCCCCTTTTTTTGTTTCCTTATTCCACGCTTCCCTTGTTTCGGCGTTTCGTTGTTTCCGGCCCTAGGTGCCCTGGGCCTCGGCGCTTTGTCCCCCCCCCCCCCCCCCGCCCTGTCATGCCGCGGACATGCCGCGGGCATGAGCGACATCCTCACGCTGTCGGGGCTGTGGTACACCTCCCCCGACCGGGGTGGGGCCCACCTCCCTGCAGCCGCTCGTCCCCGTGCGACGAAAGACGTAGTAACTACCTTGTCCCAGCCAGCCCTGACCCTCCCTGACCTACTGGCCCGCTGAGCTGCACTTCCTATTCCCCTCAGCACGCCTGCCCAGCACCCGCCTCAGCCTTCCACAGTCTCCGTGTTGGATCGACAGAGCTACGTGCCGTGGGACTACTCCCTGGTTACAGCTTACCTGGTGCGGGGCCTGCCGTCTTGGCATGCGCGCTGTGCAGCTCAGCTGAATGTGTCCCTGCCTGTAGAGCCCCAGTGGCACCTGGGGAACCCCATACTCCTCGCTTTCTCGCCGCCGGCGACTTTATATTGGGCCCTTGCCCAGCTTGCGCAAGAAGGTGTACTTCCCCTGTGGGCTGGCGTAGCTTTGCTCACGGCTGTGCCCCCGGGGGACAGCTCCCTGGCCCTGCCCCAGCCCATGAGACCGTATGCCTGCGGTGAGCTGTGGGCGTACACCACAGCAGGTGTGTCCCATCGGTGGGCCCTCGCTCCTGCAGCAGCAACTCAGTAACAGTAGACAAGCAGGGACGACCCCGCGTTGTGCCAGTGTAGGGCAGGCAGAGGTAGGACCGAGCCCCCCCCCCCAGAGCCCGGCACAGAGGACTGCGCCCGGACCAGAACCCCCCCCAAGCGTGACACACGGGACTGGGGCCGGGCCAGGCGCGGCACTGCCGTGTGACCCAACCTGCCTCGCAGCCCCACTCGCTCCGGCCCTACATGCACAGGCAGCTCGAGCGCCCCATACACACAGGCACGGCGGCATCTCCCTCCCGCGTGTGCCAGGGCGGGGTACAGGGGCGGTCATCAGTCCGGCAGGCCTTGCAACCGGACAACCGAGCACCCACCGGACCAGTAGTGACGCGCAGGGAAGGGTGACGCCCACGGTCCTGGAGGTCCGGATGAGGCCTTGACCCAACCCTACCCAACCCAACCCCCGCCCTGTCTCTCTCTGTCTCTTTTTTTATTATTTTTTGGTCGTTTAAGCGATCCTGCTTTTTCGTGATGCCCGCCGCTCTTGGTGCGTTTCCTACAGCTCCAGGGCATACGGCTTTCTGCCTTTGTCGAGAAATATCCTCACCCATTGCACCCTCACACGGTTTGCGCACGGCGTCCCTTGTCCAAAAAGGTCTCAGCCTGATCGGGTGCCAACTCAACGTCACCAAAAGCGAGTCCCTCGCCCTGACGCTACCCCCTCTGACCCCCCCATCCCTGCCCAAGTACAGCCCCCCGCCCTCCCCCTTACAGGCCGGAGATGACTTCTGGTGTCCAGTGCCGAATCCATCAACCCCAGTGTGGGCCGTCCTCTCTGAGCACCAACTCCAGCAGGTTCCCTTCCTGATGCATCTTGGCCACCCACTGCCTGCAGGTTTCAACCAACAGCAAAGCTTCCTTATCATTGCTGACGAGCTTCGAGCCGAGTTAGCAGACTTGAACGCACACCCCATTCAAACGCTTGGCAGGGTTACCCTCATCAACACAGTGGTCCTGTCGAGACTCCTATACCGCTGTGATTCTTTCCCCCTCACATCCCTCCCAAAATAAAGAAATGTTCAAAGCCATGGGACGCTTCTTCTTCGGAGTTTCTGGACTCCCCTCCCTGGTTGCACAGAAAACACTGTACACAGACCGCTCCTGTCGACTGGGGCTGCGATCTTTCAACGTTCTGTACCCCGATCAATTGTTAGTGAATCTCCATAAAAACCCCCTGCTCACCTCCATGCGCATTACAGGCCACACCCCCATATCCCCACGCGCCTTGTTCCTCAATGCCTTGTCGCAACTTGGCCCAATGCCCTCCTCCACAATGATTCCCCTCTCCGTCTCATGGAACGCGAAGTCAAAACTGCGCGGCGCAGTTGAGGTAGCGTCTGTTGCGGGACTTACTGCATATGTTGTACCCAACCCCGGTCCCCGCCCAGACTGTACCTACACCGATGGTAGCCGTATTGGCCCCCCCCCCCTCCTGGGGCTCCTCTGCAGTGCTACCAGACGGGCACATAGTCGTCTGTAGGGTCCCAGGTAACCCCGACTCCTACAGCGTCGAGCTGGTGGGAACCCTGCTCGGGTCCCACTTCTCCCCCCCCCACGCCTGCTTACGGGTCGCCTGTAAGGGAGCCATCGCCCCAGCCACTGGTTCTAGACGCCCAGTCAAACACGCCAAGTGGGTCATGAGCGCACGGCACTCCTTTCTGTCCAAAAATCAGTCAGTGGAGTGGATCAAAGGCCACACCGGCCATGTGCACCAGGAGAGATCCGACGAGTACGCCAAGTACGGGTCAACCCTGCCCCCCCCCCCCAACCGGACTCCCCACAATCCCCCTGGGATATAATTGTCAGAGGTGAGCTCATGGAACCGCCACATAAAAGCCGGACACACGACTTAGTGGCCCAGCACACACACGACAACTTCCACTCCTCCTCCGGGCACCCACTGAAGTATAAACGGCTGGCCTGGCACAAGTGGCTGTTTGGTATCCAGTCACGCCGAGGCTACAGCCACTATGCCACATACTGGAGTGACGCGTCCTCCCCCAGTGCATGTAGACACTGCACTGGGGAGGCAGAGGGACGGAACAAGGCAGAGCGGCCCCCTGCCCTACAGGCCCCCCCCAGCCGCGCAAACGGCGGGCACGGCGCAGCCCCCCCCCCCCCCCCCCCAGCCCGCCCCCCGGGACACGAACGCCACGGACCCGCCCCGCGGCACGCAGCCCCCACAGGGCGTGCAGGCCAAGGGGACAGAGTAGGGCCCCCACACCCGCACACCCGCGCCCACTGCACGTGGATAGTGGACCCCAACAGCCCGCCCAGTGGGCGGGCAGTCAGGGGAGGGGGAGCGCCTGACCCCAGACGCCCCTCGCAACAGTGGAAGGCACCCCCCCCGGGGTTGCCCTTCGGCCACCCCAACAACCCCAAGCAAAGTAGGGGGGAACCGGGACCGGACGGCCCCCCCCGAAGCACGCCTGACGGAGCAAGGGACCGGGGCAGGACACGCGGAGGGGCACGGACCACGTGGAACAGCCCTACCAGCGCCAAGTGCCGGGACCGCGCGAGGTGCGCACGCCACACCACCCAGGGGGGGGGGGGGCGGACGCCGTGGGAGCGCGACGCGCACACACACGCAAAGGGCACGCGGGGACTACCAGAAAGGCAACCTGACCGAGCACGCGGAACGCACAGACCGCGTGGAATGGCGTACCAGCGAGCGAGGGTAAGGGACACCCCGACTGGACGTCCCGCCACACGCAGCACGGGACACGCGGGGCGGGAAGGGGGAAACGGGAGAGACACAACACCAGGTACCGGTCCGAACCCCCTGAACCGGCCGCGAGCGCCGCGCACACACGGACGGGGCACTGCACCCGCCAAGGCAGTAGTGGCGCACTGCGCCACGCCCAAACCCCTAGGCTAGGCAGCCTCCGCGCCAGCCCAAGGCGGTCCCACTGGCGACAAGCCAGTAGCACGGGCCCGGCGGCGCTGGGGCCCCGGGCGACCGCGCATTAGGGGGGCGACGCAGTGGGTAAGCGCCCGCAGCCACGGCTGCGAATTCATGCACTGACCGGGGAGTGGCGAAACGGGGAAGCCGGGGAAGGACAGGGCTCCGAGCCCTATGAACCCGGGGGACTCCGCAACCAGGCAGGAGGTGCGTCTTGGAGGGCCCCCCACTAGGATTGGTGGAAAGGATATGACCTGGCCCGACCAGGTGGCCGCACGGGGCCGAAAGGCGTCTAGTACCCGCAAAATCAAACTCCAAACCTCAAACCGCATGTAGACACTGCCACGTGCGACTCAACATGAGCGTGCACGGAGTCCTCGCCCACTGCTCCCCCACACAGCCCCTTGTCAGAGTGGTTGTCCATTCATGGCCCCAGCTCTCTATCATTTTGTCTTGGCGTGCCACAGCGCATCAGCACGATCTGCGCATCGTGGGCAGGCTGGCTGTGCCCTGTTCTCTCTAGCACGTACTCCGCGCATCCCTTCGAGGCTCCAGAGCAGCTAGTCAAGCTATTGGTTCCTACCAACGAAACGTGCTCAACGCCGTCAATTCAGTGTTAGCAGAAAATATCCCCCCCCCCTCCTCCAAACCCAGACCCCTTCGACCCTGCGGACTGGCGACCCCTCACACGTCCTGTATGACCCCCCCCCCCCCTGCCCGTTCCTCCTGCAGGCCTACGGCAAGGCGCAGTTCTGCACCTGTCACCGTGCGGTCAGTGGGCAACTGCCGTCAGGATCTCTACACTACACAGGCGCCAGTGCTGAGTACTTTTCCGTGCTACAGCCACGGCCTTTGCGCAGTGCTGCCTCCGACTGTGTCACCCCACCCTGGCGCCTGAAGTGTCTGTCGAACCAGCTCTCCGCCTTAAAATAAATGGGAGATTGCGATCAGGGCCCTCTTCATCTCTCAGGAGATTGCACAGTGTTTTGCCTCACCGCAGCCCATCATTGACACCCATCTGCTCCCCTGTGTGTCCTTGCTCTCTGCCTTGTCTCTTACTTTTCTATTTTAAAACCGACTGAAGCCGGGTCCGCCCATCCATGGATCATCGGCGCCCACGTTCACCCAGGATGTGGACATTCACTGTCTCTGCCTCCCCCTGTGGTACACGTATGCACCACTGGAGCTTGGCAATGGTAGCTGCCAGCCCCCTGGGCACCCCCACATGTGGCCATCACCCCCGGGGATGGCAACGGGGCGACCGCACACGGGGATACCACCTTTGTGTTCTTTTCTGCACCTTGCACTACGCTTCAACCTACAACACCACGCCTGTTCGCCTGCCAACGCGCCGACTTGCTGACCCATGACCAAGGGATGTGGGTCACAAATCTGTATAATGGGCTCGCCTTCCTACTGAGCGGACCGTTGAACTGTGAACTGTGTATCTCCAAAATAGAAAAAACAAAAAGAAGAAGAAACAAGAAAGAAAAGGTACTTGTGTGTGTGTATGTGTGTACAACTTAGTCCGCACAGCATAGCACAGCACCGCACCATTCAGCACCGCACGGCACAGCACAGCACAACTCAGCACCGCACAGCACAGCACAGCACCATTCAGCACCGCACTGCACAGCACAGCAGAATTCAGCAGCGCGCGGCACGGCACAGCACAACTCAGCACTGCACGGCACAGCGCAGAACATTTTAGCACCGCACGGCGCAGCACAGCACCATTCAGCACAGCACAGCACCATTCAGTATCGCACTGCACAGCACAGCATAATTCAGCAGCGCGCGGCACGGCACAGCGCAACTCAGCACTGCACGGCACAGCACAGCATATTTTAGCACCGCGGGGCGCAGCACAGCACCATTTAGCACAGCACAGTACCATTCAGCACCGCACGCCACAGCACAGCACCATTCAGCACTGCACGGCACAGCACAGCACCATTCAGCACCGCAGGGCACAGCCCAGCCCACCTCAGCACCGCTTGTTCCTGGACGTATCCTCCCAAAGTATGCAACACCTCAGGACCGCGAATTGTCGTGTTTTCAGGTGGGCTCCATCGACTTTTGCAAAAAGAATGCCTGTTTTCGTCTAATTTAGGCCTATGACGCAGAAATTACGAGAGATATGGATGCTGCTCTTCCGTGGGCGTGGAATGGTTTGAGGTTTCAGGTTTGACGGTTCAACTAGTGGGCGCTCTTCGGCATCGGGGGGCCACCTGGTCGGGCCAGGTAAAATCCTCCGCACCGGGGCCCAGTGGGGGGGCCTTCATGACACACTTCCTGCCTGTTGGCGGAGTCCCCCGGGTTCAGGGGGCTCGGAGCCCTGTTCCTCCCCGGCTTCCCCCTTTTGCCACTCCCTGGTCAGTGCATCGCTTAGCAACCGTGGTTGCAGTCGCTTACCCACTATGCCGCCCCCCTGATGTGTGGTCGCCCGGCCTGCCGGCGCCGCCGGGCCCGTGCTACTGGCTTGTCACCAGTGGAACCCCGATGGGCTGGCGCAGAGGCTGCCTAACTGCGGAACTGGTGCGTAGAACTGTGTGCTACTACTGCCTTGGCGGTGCAGTGCCATGGTCGTGTGTGCGCGGCGCCCGCGGCAGGTCTGCGGGGTCGGGGCTGGTGCCGGTTCTCGCTTCTGCCCTGGGGCTCCTCCCTTCCCTCACGTCCCTCGTGGTGCGTGTTGCGGGTTGTCCTGTCCGGGGCTCCCTTCCCTTCGCCTGCCAGTACGCCATTCCACGTGGTCTGTGCGTTCCGCGAGCTCCGTCCGGTAGCCATTCGGGTCCGCGCCGCGTGTCCGTTGCGTGTGCGCGCGCTCGTGCTCCCGCGGCGTACGCCCCCCCCCAGATCGGTGTGGCGCGCGCACTACGCGCGGTTCTGGTGGAGGGCGCCGGTAGGGCCCTTCCAGGCGGCTCGTGTCCCTCCGCGTTTCCTGCCCCGGTCCCGTGCTCCGCCTTTTTTGCTCTGCCGGGGGTGGCCTATTCCGTGGGTCTTCCTGCCTGGCTTGGGGTCACTCGCCCCCCAGCGGGCGGGCCTGATTTCGCAAGCTGGCTTTGCGCGCCGTGGGGGCGGCATGAGGGCGCCCGGGGGGGGGCTCCTCTTGCCTGGGTGTTGGGCGTCCGGGGTTGAGCGCCGTCCCACAGCCGACTACCCGTCCTCCGGGCGTGCGGCCGGGGCCCAATACCCACTGGCTGTTGGTGCGAGGGGTGTGGGCGTGGGGACCCGTTACCGAACCCCCAGCGCGCTCTTCCGAGCTGGCTTTGCGCGCTGGGGGGGCGGCATGAGGGCACCCGGGGGTCGGCGCCTCTTGCCTGGGTGTCGGGCGTCCGGGGTTGGGCGCTCTCCCACGCCCTACAGCCCGTTATTGGGGCGTGTGGCCAGGGGACGCTACAGATTTGCTGTTGATGCGGGGGGTGTGGGCCTGGGTACCTGGCGCCAAACCCACAACACGCGCTCTTGCGAGCTGGCTTTGTGCGCTGTGGGGCGGCACGAGGGCGCCAGAGAGGGGGCGCCTCTCGCCTGGGTGTGGGGCGTCCGGGGGTGGGCGCTATCCCTCGCCCGACCGCCCGTCCTGGGGGCGTGCGGCCCAAGCCTGCTACCGACTGGCTGTGGGTGCGGGGTGTGTGGGCGTGTGGACCCGGCACCACCCCCACAGGGCGCGCTCTTGCGAGCTGGCTCTGCACGCTGTTGGGGCGGCACAAGGGCGCCCGGGGGGGGGGGGGGCGTCTCTTGCCTAGGTGTGGGGCTTCCAGGGATGGCCGCTCTCCCACGCCAGACCGCCCGTCCTTGGGGCGTGCGGCTGGGGCCCGCTACCGGCTGGTCGTCGATGCGAGGAGTGTGGGCGTGAGGACCCGTCACCAACCCCACTGTGCGCGCTCTTGCGAGCTGGCTTTGGGCGCTCTGAGGCGGCACAAAGGCGCCCCGGGTGGTCGCCTCTTGCCTGGGTGTGGGGCGTCCGGGATGGGGCGCTCTCCCTCGCCCAACCGCCCGTCCTTGGGGCGTGCGACCAGGGCCTGCTACCCACTGGCCTTGGGTGCGGGGGGGGTGGGCGTGGGGACCGGTCACCAACCCCACAGCGCGCGGTCTTGCGAGCTGGGTTTGCGCGCTGTGGAGCAGCACGTGGGCGCCCTCGGGGAGGGGGGGGGCGTCGGGTTTGAGGCGCTCTCCCTCGCCCAACCGCCCGTCTGTTGGGCGTGTGGCCGGGGCCCGCTACCCACTGGCTGTGCGTGCGGTGTGCAGGCTTGGGGGCCTTGTTTTCCTTGGCGCCTTCTCCTGTGCCGCGCTTCGTCGTGTGTTGTGCGTGCTTCCTGGGTTTGCGGCACCCGGTGGCCGATGTTGCTTGTCTCCTGTCCTTGTGCCGTGGCTGTGGCCGCGGCGTGCCTCTCTGGCGTGCCTCTTGGCCCCAGGTTGGTGCGCCGTGCCTCGTCCGGTCCGGTCGCTCTCGGCCCTCCAGTCAGCTTTCTCGTCGCTGTGTTGCCTTCCCCTACCCCTGCACGGCTGCGCGGGGCACGTGGAGGCCGGCCGACAACCGGGCTCTTTGTGCCTGCCGCTTGCCCCTGCCGAGGCAGGGGCGCTGGGCTCGCTCTGCGTTGTTCCCGTTCGGGGCCCTCCGGGTTCTGTCTTGGGCTGTGTGCGCTCTGGTTGTTTGGCATGTGTGGACCTGGTCACTGACGCGTCCGGTTTGCGGTACCGTCCGTTTTCCGACGGGCGACTCGGCCGGTGCACCGTGGTTGTTTCCTGTGGACACCGACACCTCCTCTGCGGGTCAGAGGACGCCACGCCTGGGTCCCGCGCGTGTCTGCCTGTGCATGCTCCTCTTGGCCGGGTCGGGCGGGCTAGCCTCCCGGGCGCGTTTTTGTGCGCCACACCTTTCCTCTGGAAATTTTGTCCTTCTTCTTTGTTTTTGGCCCCCTCCGGGCTGGGTTTGCCCGTGTTTTGGTTTTTTTCCCCTTCTTTTTCCTTTCTTCCCCCTCCCCTCTCGCGGCCCCGCTGTCTACTGCCTTTAGTGCCTCCCGCCCCTGGGTGCCCTTCGCTTTGGCGCCCTCGGTTTGCCCCCCCCCTTTTTTTTGTTTCCTTTTTCCGCGCTTCCCTTGTTCCGGCGTTTGGTTGTTTCCAGCCCTAGGTGCCCTGGGCCTCGGCGCTTTGTGGCTGCCCGCCCTCCCGCCCTGTCTCTCCGTGTCGCGTTTTATTTTCTTTTGGTTGTTTTTGCAATCCTGCTTTTTCGTGATGCCCGCCGCGCTTGGTGCCCTGTGCCTCTGCTCCGCGTGAGTGGGTTCTTTTTTCCTCCTCCATGTGCGGCCTTGCGTGCGGTGTGTTCGCTGTGTGCTGGGGTTGTGCCCCCCCCCCTGGCCGCTCCTCCTCGTGATTTGCTGTGTCTCTGTGTCTTGTTGCGTGGTGCCGCGGTCTTTTGTGGTCTGTTTTGCGTGGTTCTTGTTTTTTTGCGGTGTTTTTGAGTGCTGTGTGGTGCTGTGTTGTTGGTTTTGTCGCTGGCGGTCCCCCGTGGGCGCTGCCTCCCCCTTTTTTGTTGTTGCTCACGTACGCGGCAGTTGTTGACAGTTTATCTGCGGCTCCAGCTGCAGCCACAGCATAGTTTTGTTGAAAATTTCAGAAAACACAAAATCAATAGAACTACTATGTAGAATCTGATATCGCGGTTCTGGAAATGCATGATTTTTAATTTTGGGAAAAAACAGCTGCTGAAATCATAGGTGTTGTGCCGTGCTGTTTTGTGCGGTGCCTTGCCGTCGAGCGTTGTGGTGTGGTGTGTTGTGCCTTGTGTTGTCCAGGTGCGCGGTGTTGTCTGGTCATCAGGTCCGCTGCGTTGTGAAGAATTTTCCTGCCCTGCCCCGCATCCCCCCTGCTGCTGCCCCCTGTTGCCGTTGCCTGGTCCCCTGTCGTGGCCCATTGTTGTGTTCTGTCCTGGGGTGCGGTGCTGTGTTGTTCTGTCGTGCCGCTTGTTGTGCGGTTTGCCTCTGTCTGCGTTGTCTCTTGCTAGTGGTGCTTTATTGCTTCGTTTGCGCTGGCTGGTGCTGTGTGGTGTTGCCTGTGGTTGCTGGGTGTTCGTTGCTTGGTCTGGTTGCCCGCTGTTGTCTTCCGCTCGCGTGCTTTGTCGCTGGTGCTCCTGCCTGGCCGCGTGGCTTTCTGCCCTGCCGTGTGCTGTGGTTTGCTTTGGCGCACCGCTCCCCTGTGCTGTGTCCTGTGTTCTGTGGTGCTGTGCTGCCATGTGGTGCCATGCTGTGGTGCCCTGCCGTCCGTTTCGCTTTGCTGTTGGTGTTGGTTTGTGTCCTGTCCCTGTGTGTGCGGTGCTGTTTTGCGCTGTGCGTCGTGTTGTTCGGTGCCGGTTTTGTCTGTGCTGTTGTTGGTGCCTTGTGCTGTCGCGTGTCGCTGTGTGTTGTGCTGTCTCCCTAGAAGGCCTGTGGTGTGGTGGTGCTGCCCTGTTGTGTGGCGTGGTGTGTCGTGGTGTCCTGCTGTGTCGTGCTGTGTCCTGTGGTGCCGTGTTGCCTTGTGGTGCCATGCTGCTGGGCTGTGCTGTGTGTTCTCATTTGCTGCGCGTGTTCCTTTTTCCTTTAAAAACCACCTTTCAGTTTTTGAAAATACAAATTGAATTACACTCTACCCAACGAGAAAAAGCAGGCAGGCAGCAAGACCATCTCGGGCTCACTGACTTACGTGCTACTCCGCCGCCTCGAAGATTGTCGTTGTTGAGGGCATCGTGGTCGTCGTCTTTTTTCCTTTGTTGGTTTTTGACTCGACTTGAGTCTTGACTGGTTGCCCGCTCCAGCCTGCAGCGAGAAGAAGGGCAACAACGGCCAGAGTGGGCCAGAAACGGGAGGGGGAGGGACATTGAGAAGACAAGAATGCGAGAGGGTGCGAGACGGAGGGCGTAGCGTGTTAGAAACATATTCCTCGGTTCTTACGCGCGGCCCGCGAAGCGTTTTTCTTTACCTATACGGCGTTTTAGAGGGCGAGCGGTACGCCGCTCTACTCCTATGTTTGCTACGGTGCTTACAGCGTTAACTATTCACCTATTTAAGGCCGAAACGTTTTCGTTCGCGGTTCAACGCATTTTGCAGCGCACTTGTTTGCCTAGCCGTTTCTAATGCTAACTAGCTTTAATTTCAGCTATTTCGAAAGTTTTTTCGTCGTGTTTTGCCTATCTTTTTTTTTTTCCTGGCGACTGGGCACAGCACGCGCGACGACAGACGTCAACAGGGCAACAAAAACTCGTCCTGACAGCAAAAACTCGTTCCGACAGCACCAACCCACAACGAACTCAGAGCAACAATGTTTATTTTTGCAAGCATCTCATTGAGTTAATCCCAAATTTGTTTTCGATCGTGTTGTTTTTGTCCTCTTCTTGCCCCGGTTTCTGTTTATAGTTTCTGTTATGAACATGCCTTCCGATATCTCACACAAGGCCGCAGGAAGAAGGAACAAGAGAGAAAAGGTACTTGTGTGTGTGTGTGTGTGTGTACAACTTAGCCAGCACAGCATAGCACAGCAGCATTCAGCACTGCACGGCACAGCACAGCACCACTCAGCATCGCGGGGCACAGCACAGCCCCATTCAGCACTGCACGGCACAGCACAGCACCCTTCAGCACCGCAGGGCACAGCCCAGCACAACTCAGCACCGCTTGTTCCTGGTCGTATCGTCCTAAAGTATGCTACACCTCAGGATCGCGAATTGTCGTGTTTTCAGGTGGGCTCCATCCATCTTTGCAAGAAGAATGCCTATTTTCGTCTAATTTAGGCCTACGACGCAGACATTACGAGAGATATGGATGCCGCTCTTCTGTGGGTGTGGGATGGGCCTTGCCCTGATATGCTTCTTGGTGACCTTGATTATCGGACAAGTCCCAACATAGTCACTCGGCTGCCGCCGCCACAACCAGAGCCCGGTGTGCGCCAAGCCGGACGAGGTAGAGTCAGAGGTTGAGGTGGTGGTGGTAGCGGTCAAGCTCACCGCAGTGGTGGCTGGGGCAATGGTCCAAGACGGCCCGGGCAACATGCACAACAAGTGGTAGCGGAAGTTTATGTTCGCTGGTTCAATCGAATGGTGTCCAAAGTATACATGCTAGTACGCAAAGGCCAGAAGCCAAAGAGATGTATGTTTCATTTGTATAGTAGATTGCTCCTTCACCATTGCACCTCAGAAGCGCATTGCTATTGGAAAGGCATTCTCCAACATCAGAAGATTTGGGCTCCTTCATTGACTGAAGAGCCGAGGTGGATCTACGAATATAACAACTTGACCTACTTCTTCTTGGCGGCGTCTATACAACATAATTGTGAAATTCAGTTTGATTTGCAAAATGGTTGTGAGCCTATAGCTCAGCGGCCATGCAAATGTGCATATTAGATCACCAAGAGTGTTAGGAGTTTAGGATTGTCAAACAATGCAAATGATTGGATCATCAGACTGCGATCTGCATCATTGCTTGGGACACCCTTGGGGAGGTTCGCTAAGGCGAAATGTGACAATTTGGCATGAACAAAGAACATTTTCGTTACTATACTGCCTGTTTAAGGTGATTGTGGCTTTCTGCGGTGAATTGCTTTTAACAACAAAATCATGCCATTTGCATAGATAAATGGGAGATCAAGTAGTGAGACAGCAATAATGGAGATGCTTGAGAGCCACAGGAAAGTGAAATGCAAGGGAAAAATGTCAACAGTGACAAGGTTTCTCGGACCAAAAAGCGCCAAAAATGCGAGTCGCACGCGGCAGCAAAGTGACAGGGAAACAACAGGTAGGCGACAGGCAGCGGACAGGAAAGGGACAGGCAAGCCGCAAGAATGCAACAGGGCAGTGATTGGGTAACACTTTCCGCGACAGGGAGGCGACAGGGAGGTGACAAGGAGGCGACAGGAAGGCGACAGGCAAGCAACAGGCAAGCGACAGGCACGCGACGAGAGAGCGAAAGGGTACCACGTTGGGGAACAGGAAAGCGACAGGGAGGCAACAGGCAGACGACAGTGAAGCAACAGGAGGACAGCAGACAAGCGACAGGGGGATGACAGGGAGGCAACAGGAAAGAGCGAAGGGGGAGTGACACTATGGAACGACAGGAGAGCGACAGGAGAGCAACACCAAGGCGCCAGGCAAAAAGTACCATGGCGAAAGAAAACAACAGGAAGCAACAGCATGCGACAGGATAGCGACAGGAGGGCGGCAGGACAATGACAGGGAAGCGACAGAAAAGCGACAGGGGAGCGACAGGAGAGCCAGAGAGAAGCAACAGGCAAGCAACAGGGGAGCGACAGGGGGCCAAAAGTGCCCAAAAATGGACAAGGCGGCGACAGCGAGGCGACAGGATGGCAACAGGGGAGCCAGGCGGCCCGAATCAAATGCCCTGGGACCGAGAAGCGGAGAATGTGTAGTATGCAATGTGCGAGAACCAAGGCTGCTAAATGCACAGCATCATACGCGATGTCCCATCTGCTCATGAACAAGGCGACAAAGTTGCTACAATGCGTGTCAGAAGAGTCCAGGGATCTCCACTGTGCTGAAGCATGCACGGTATCCCTGAACATTCTGCACAGCACTGCTGGGCTGTGGGTCCAGCAACATTCAGAGTTCTGGTTAGTGCCTCCAAATCGGAGGACCACACCAACCGCATGCGACCCCCCGCCCTCCTTGCGGCGACAAGATCCATGCGACAGAGGTGCATGCTTGTTGCAGCACTGTGGTCTGAATCTAAGTAGCGGGTGCGTGGACATTGCGATCCCAACTGGTGCAGTGATTCTGCTTCTCGAAGAAAAACACTGATGAGTTGTGCCTTTTGGCATTCGTACATATTGGATGCGTCGACACAAATTCTCAAAGAGGGAATACCCCAAGCTGCTGCCTTGTGGAGGACAATGTTCCGTCAGGCAAGATGGAGAAAAACTGGTACCGCTTAATTGGAATTTAATTATGCCCCACGGGAAGTGACAACCAGATCAATGTCTTTCGTGAGGTTTTGTTGCATGTTGATGACGGCGTTCTTCCACACACCGTCAGAGTTGTTTCGCGAAGCTTTGAAACTGGCCCTGGTGTCTTCTGACTGTCACTTAGCTAGAAGCTGAGCTTTGGCGGTTTCCAAGTCTGCCAGCCAAGTGGCCCAGGACACTGCACACGCAACACAACAAACCACGCGGGCGAAACGGTGAACAGGAGCCAAGTGGCCGAGGACACCGCAAAAGCAAAAGAACACACCGAGCGGGCACACCGGTGAACAGGAGCCAAGCGGCCCAGGACACCGCACAAACAGACAACACACCGAGCGGGCACACCGGTGAACAGGAGCCAACTGGCCCAGGACACCGCACAAGCAAAGCAACACACCGAGCGGGCACAGCAGTGAACAGGAGCCAAGGGGCCCGGGACACCGCACACGCAAAGCAACGCACCGAGCGGGCACACCGGTGAACAGGAGCCAAGTGGCCCAGGACACCGCACACGCAACACAGCACACCAAGCGGGCACACCGGTGAACAGCTGAACAGGAGCCAAGGGGCCCAGGACACCGCACACACAACACAACACGCCGAGCGGGCACACCAGTGAACAGGAGCCAAGTGGCCCAGGACACCGCACAGACAGGCAACACACCGAGCGGGCACACCAGTGAACACGAGCCAAGTGGCCCAGGACACCGCAGACGCAACACAACACGCCAAGCGCTCACACCGGTGAACAGAAGCCAAGTCGCCCAGGACACCGCACAAGCAAAACAACACACCAAGCGGGCACACCGGTGAATAGGAGCCAAGTGGCCCAGAACACTGCACAAGCAAAGCAACGCACCAAGCGGGCACACCGATGAACAGGAGCCAAGTGTCTCAGGACACCGCACACGCAACAAAACACACCGAGCGGGCCCACCGGTGAACAGGAGCCAAGTGGCCCAGGACACCGCACACACAGGCAACACTCCGAGCGGGCACATCAGTGAACAGGAGCCAAGTGGCCCAGGACACCGCACAAGCGAAACAACGCAGCAACCGGGCACACCGGTGAACAGGAGCCGAGTGGCCCTGGACACCGCACAAGCAAAACAACGCACCAAGCGGGCACACTGGTGAACAGGAGCTCAGTGGCCAGGGACAACGCACAAGCAAAACAATGCACCAAGCAGGCACACCGGTGAACAGGAGCCAACTGGCCCAGGACACCGCACACACAGGCTACACACCGAGCAGGCACAGCAGTGAACAGGAGCCAAGTGGCCCAGGACACCGCACACGCAAAGCAACGCACCGAGCGGGCACACCGGTGAACAGGAGCCAAGTGGCCCAGGACACTGCACAGGCAAAGCGATGCACCAAGCAGCAACACCGGTGAACAGGTACCAAGCGTCCCAGGACACCGCACAGGCAACACAACACGCGGAGCGGGCCCAGCGGTGAACAGGAGCCAAGTGGTTCAGGACACCGCACAAGCAAACCAACGCACCAAGCGGGCACACCGGTGAACAGGAGCGTAGTGGGACAGGACACTGAACAAGCAAAACAACGCACCAAGCGGCCACACCGGTGAACAGGAGCCAAGTGGCACAGGACACCGAACAGGCAAAACAACGCACCAAGCGGGCACACCGGTGAACAGGAGCCAAGTGGCACAGGACACTGAACAAGCAAAACAACGCACCAAGCGGGCACAGCAGTGAACAGGAGCCAAGTGGCCCAGGACACCGCACACGCAAAGCAACACACCGAGCAGGCACACCGCTTAACAGGAGCCAAGGGGCCCAGGACACTGCACAAGCAAAGCAACGCACCAAGCGGGCACACCGGTGAACAGGAGCCAAGTGGCCCAGGAAACCGCACACACGTGCACACGTAGGGCGGCCGAGGGACAGGAAAGAACCAACACGCCATGGGTCGGGCGCACTTGGGGGACCTAGCCAACCCACTGGGCCAGCAGCAGGGGCGGTACCCGAAGGCCGCTGGTCCAAGCCCGGCCAGGCTGCATTGGGGACCGTGACAAACGGCACCGGGAGCCATGGAAGCAATCGTTGACAGGCGAGCCGGTACACAGTCCAGGAGGGGGTCACCTGCCAAGCAGAGAGGCCCCGCAACTCAAGCCACAAGGGTGAGGCGGTCGTACCGTACAATAGCGGGAGCAATACCGCTTGTACTGAGAGATACTCCACACGGCTGGGCGACCCCCAGAGCTGCCGCCCAAAGGAGGGGGCATGTGGCCCTACCCATGGACACATGTGTGGACACCCTCCCACCCGGGACACCTGGACCGGGTGGCCGCGACACTGCCTTCCCAAGCACCTGCGGGAGCGGCTTAAGAGGCACCTGAACTAGGGCAGTGGGAGGGACAGGATGTCCCCTTGATAAGACCTTCTTCCTGCATTGTCAAAGGAGGCTCCCAAAGATACCTACCTACCTACCTCTGCCAGCCAGGCACGTACTCAGGGTTCCTCAGGATTTGTTCCGCAGTTTGGCTCTGACACCAGCCTTTGTTTCTCTACCAGTGGCTCCAACCCTAGAGGTTTTGCATATTTCCTCAGTTTCCGTTGAGTATTTCTGGTAGTCTTCCCGGATAACCCACCATGAACCACAGCATCCCGGATTTTTTCTCATCAGCGTCATCAGCAAAATTGTCATCATCATGCCCAGAATCATCATCCCAATCGGAGAACAGGCCACGGATTTCGTAATCATCATCCAAAACCTCATCAATGCTGGAATCGTCAGGAGTGTCCATGAGCTCATTTAGGGCCAGTGAAAACATGAGCATGATTAAAACTGAGACGTGGCAGGCCAAATGTAACTGGAGGCTGAGACTATTTCAGCAGGCAGTGGGGCAAGGGGGAGGCGGGTACTTAGTGTGGCTCCTGACAAGACTGTTGAATGTTGCTGGACCCATGATATTGCCATTAGTACACATCACATTTTACAGCATTCCAGTCGCAGTGTCCAACCCCCCAAAAAACAGCTTCGGGTCAAGAGGCAGATCTGCCTCATTAGTTGATCGGTCGTCTCCACATATGCCTCGTCTACTGCTTTTTGTTCGTGACTGGTCTGTTCAGCAACTTCTTCATCAGGCCTCTTTTTCCCCACCCTGTTCCGCCTCCTCCGCAGCGTTTGGATCACCTCCCTGATGAACATTTCAAAAAAGATTTACAGAGTTGTAGGATTCATAGTACCAGGAACGAGCGCTTTTTGAAGCTGAATACAGCAGAGTTCACAAAATGCGCACGGAGGAGAATTGCTAACATCGGGTCACGGGTCACATGGTGGATCAGCCGTACCCGAAAACGTTTGAAGAAATAATCAGCCCATTTATGACACACTACCTTAAGCCATACAGCGTGACAGTGAACTTCCTCTGGGTGAAATGCTGATGTTCTGGAACGCTAACTATGAGGTGTACAGTGCATAACATCTACATCATGTTCGAAAAGGAAGATACTCTTGTACTGAAGCGGTATCCAGGACCTCGTGACCCTCAGGGACATCGTCTGATGTTCCCCACTCCCGTTAAACTAAGTGCTCTCTGGATTTGCCACATTACTGGCAGTCTCGGGGCGCCTGAAGGTTTTCCAATGTACGGAATCGATGAGAATCCAGAGCCTCAACCATTGCTACATTGGTATCCGCACATCCGGCATTTTTCTGACAAATGATCGTCTGTTACTGACGCCTGTCACCGTCGTCGAGTTCAGTTGACAGTTTTGACGGATAGACGCAGCAAACGTTGGCATGCTGAGACACAAACTCTAATCAATATTTTCAAGGCTATCATGAATGTGTGCCAGGCGCCGGTTTAAGTGAAGGTGGCAATTTTTCTGAAACTCCAAGTTGCCATTGCTTGCTGACCACAAGTGGGCGAGTAGACTTCAGGGGCTCTATGATATCCTCTTTAATGTCCTACTTGCGACTGTACTTGGGGTTGTGGGAAGGGAGAAGGGCTGAAGGGAGTTAGGGCAATACTTTTGGATTTGGGTTACTGAACTAGAGGAATTTTGGTACAAGTCGCCAACGGATGGCTACAAATGTGTTCAATGTGCGCCCGAAGCGACAGGCGAGGATGTGTCTAATAGAAGACATCCATGCCATCTTGGTTGGGGGATCTTTGTAGACCAAGCACGGCCATATAGCCCCCATATACGCCATATTGGACACGGTTTGCACTCCAATAAGCCATACGTCGTCCATGTGTACATATACTCCATTTCTTATCCCTTTTGTTGATGCTAGGACTTACTTAAGCATTTTTCTTTCTCTTTTAGAGCTCAAAGTACACTTTCTCAAAGTAACTAGCGTTATAACCCTAGCCCCTCATGAAGCTCACCCCTACTGCTCAACTGAGCGGCGGTATCTTCCTTCATGGAGGTTATGCCGAAGTAAAGTAGGCATTTCGTGCCTAAGGCCTTGGGGGTTAAGCCTAGTGGTCCCCCATCCCAAGACCCCTATACTCACCTGTTTGTACCACTTATTAGGGTTCTACCTTTTAACTTTTTCTGACTTCAGTTCCTTGGCCAAGTCATATTCTGTGTCTGGCCGAACTCCTTTGCCCCATATTCCTAACCAACTCCATTTCATCCAAAAGAGTACACATGAAGTGCTTGGGGCTAATTGGGAGGCAAGAGTCATGCCAGTTTTCACTCAAAAATCATTTGTTTTATTGATCTGTGATTGAATCTTTGTACTTAAGCCTGCTTTGTCTATTTTCAGCCCTTCTGTGATACACTGGATTTCGAAGCTATTCATGGATTCGATCCACATCCAACATCAAAACCTGCAGGATGTCATCAAAGCTATTAGGGCACTAATCAAGGACATCTTTCCGGTAGCAGAGGCAACCCTTGAGAACCTTTCGAACCGACTCTGAGGGGTACACAAGCCAAAACCAGAAACAATATGTCCACATCATCAGTACAACTGTCTGCCAAGACCTGGCGAATTCGGAGTGTACAAGTTCCACTTGGCAATAATCTGGGCCCGTCCCAATGAGTGAGCCCAAGCTCAGAGCTGCATCTGGGTCTCAAGAAGATCCAGTTCACAGGAGGGCGGAACAAGAAGCGCCCAGAGAAGAAATACCAATACCCTTAACAACTGAGGCCTTAGCGGCCCGTGGTGACAGCCTGCAGCACCTTCGCCGAAGGGTTGCTGTATCCATCTCCCGTTCTGCTTGCCCTGCTTCTTGGTCTACGGCTACGGCAGCTGGAGGACCTGAAGAACAAGGCGAAATTAGAATGAGAATGGACGAATATCTTCTCCACGAGGAGTACTACAAGTTCGTCATGGGGGAAGATGGAGAGGAGCCACTGGAAGCCTTGGGATTTCCACCATACACAGACATGGGGTCCTGCCCTTACTCCGGCCGACCTACGGACCTGGCCGACACTGTGTCTCCTCCCAGGCGACCGAGAGCGCCAGTATGGCGACCGGAGCTGCCCATCACCAGCAGGAGCCCTGAAATGTGCCCCGCTTAAGTGAAAGATCCACATCTTCCAGAGCCAACTTATGGGGCCCTGGATCGTACGGCCGAACTACTGGCCAAACTACTGTCTGGGTCCGAAGACCCAGATGTGACTTAGGCGGCTCAAGTTGCAGGGTCAAAAACGAAAAAAAAGGTAGGAACATGACAGGTTTCCAAAGGCATCAAAAAAAAGTTGTTTTGATGGATGATTTAAAACCGTCGCAAAGAAGTATGGCGGAATAAATATTTCTCTAAGAATGATGTGTCCCATGGGCGAGACAGGGAAAAGTATTATCTTGTGACCATTTCTTGCGCGAGGCCTCACGCAAAGACGTTCATTTGTGTCAGATTAATGTACTACAGCACGACGCATTAGGAAGGTTGTCGAAAAATGGAACCCTGTCGTATTTTTACACGTAACTTAGTACCATTATCAGGATTGCGTGATACAGATGGATCTATTAACGAATAAACTTCAACAATGGTGTACCCAAGAATCTTCCAAAGTATAAATGTTCCGGAACAAACTGGAGTTTCAAGCGCGAGGCCTCAGTTCAACATCGCACAAGTACATAATGAACAAAGAGCTCAGGCATCTGCACTTCCAGAGATATGATCCTGCCGTATTCACAAACACGGCAAAAAATTGAAATCACCAAACTCTAAACAGCACAAAGTTCTTTTTTTGGAGAGGGAAAAAACAAAAGACATATATGCAGGCACTGCTAATAGGGCCGGTATATTGGAAAATCAAGGGGCTGCATGCTGCTCATCGTCGAACAAAGCTGCTGCATGGGCTGCATGGGCATTTGGAGCTGGTGCATGTTCATGGCTGGCATTGGCATGGCCATGGGCATGGCAACTGGCATGTTCATTTGCAAAGGACCCATATGCTGCTGCTGCTGCTGCTGCTGCTGGGCCTGCTGGTGCATCTGCTGGTGCTGCTGCTGCTGCTGCACTTGGGTCTGCATATGCATCTGCAGCTGCAACTGCTGCTGCTGCTGCTGCTGCTGCTGCTGAACCACATGGATATTGGACCACAAACGGTGCAAAATAGGGCCAAAAACACCTCAAATCTTCATCGTTCATCCCATTCTTACGCACATACTATCATATTATATGTAGGACCTATCATACAAATGCTTACAACAACAACCTAAGCCCCAAACATGTGTGTGTACCGTGATAGGCACGCAAAAGCCTACCTATGAACCATATGGAAACGGACCTCAAACGGTGCAAAATAGGGCCAAAAACACCTCAAATGTTCATCGTGCATCCCATTCTTATGCACATACTATCATATTCTATGTAGTTCTTATCATTTCAATGCATACAATACCAACCCAAGCCCCAAACATGCGTGTGGACGGTGATAGGTGATCAAAACCCTACCTATGAACGATATGGATATTGGACCCCATGGTGCATGAGAAAGGGATGAATAGCCTAGAATAAAAGCAAAATATCGCTTGTCATGTGGGCTTCTACCAATGGTGATGACAATTTGTTCATATATCACCTCTATACCACCTCTTACAGCCCTGTAAGGCCCTCTATATGGCCTCCATAGACCCTAAAACCATGTAAAAAAGTGTTGTTTGGGTAGAGAAGCGTGAATTTCTCCAAATCTGTGCCTGCCAATCTGTTTTCTTTTTAGGTCAGCAGCAAGGTATTTATCTCGGGAACACGCTCATGCCTTTACTTTGCTTCCAACTGCGAAAAGAAGTGGATTTTTTGGCGTTTTTTATTGCGCACGGCGGTCAGGAATCTGAACCTCGCGTACGCGGCAGTTGCTGACAGTTTATCTGCAGTTCCAGCTTCAGCGACAGCATAATTTTAATAAAAATTTGAGAAAACATAAAAACAACAGTACTACTGTGTACAATTTGATATCGCGGTTCTGAAAATGCATGATTTTGAAATTTGGGAAAAAACAGCTGCTAAAATCATAGGTGAGTGAACCTCAGAACCAACTTCCTTTGTTCGGAAACCGGTGCTGCACATGCAGCATACACACTCAGGTGAAGCCGTGGCTCAGATTCCTGATGCTCTAGCGCGGCCTGCCTCTAACAACATGCCACTGTCTGAGCATGACAACCAGGAACTCCAACGGCTGTTTTACCTGAAGGCCGAAGGTATTGAGCGCCAAGAACGGCTGCAATACCTCAGACAGACCCGAAAATCCTTCATCTGGTCTGAGGAGGACGATGATTCCTAAACGCTGCCTGACCCTAAGATACCCCTAATGTATTCTCTGCACTATGCGCAGCAATGCCCCCCTGAGTGGGATGAAGGCTCGGTACCTGCCGAAACTGGTGATCAGCAGAAAGAGAAAGAGCATGGTAAGAGCAACCTCCATGCTGAGGAGGATTTCCTGCAGAAAATCGAGAGTCTGAACCTTGACCCCCGACTGAACAAACTGCTCCTAACCTATGAGGAGGTTTTGGGCGCCCTGCCGCCCCCCCTGTCTTGTAAAAAACTGTTCCAGATGGACGTGAAACTGAAACCTGAACTTGAGAAGACGCGTGTGAGACGTCGTCCCTACCCCGCTCTTCAGGAACAGGTTGAGGAAATCGAGTGCCAGATCCAAGAATGTATTGTTGCTGGCCTCGTGGAGGAACATAAGAAGGGGGACTACCCCCAGCACTGCAGTCCCTGCTTCCTGGTTGCTAAACCAGGATCGACTGCCCTGCGATTGGTTGTCTACTATGGTGAGGTCAATAAGAAATTCCAAAACCACTCAGGGAGTATTCCCAACATGGAAAGCACCCTGGAGTGTATTGCCAAATGCCAGTACAGGACCAAAATTGACAGACGCAGTGGTTTCTGGCAGGTTGACCTAACAGCCGCAGCTCAGGAACAGCTGGCTTTTATAACCCCTAAGGGTCTTGTGTTTAAGTGGCAGGTCATGCCTCTTGGGGTGGCTAACGCCCCGGCACTCTTCCAAGAAGTGATGAACAAAATTTTGTACATACTGAGGCGCAGACCTCTAGTACAAGAGTTGATTTCTCGACGGGCAGCAATGGAGGCCCACATCGATGACGTAAGCTTGGGTACCAATACCCAAGAGGACCATGTCCTTCTCCTCCGTGAACCTTTCATTGTTTGTCAGGAAAACCATTCCCGAATCAAACTCGAAAAATCCGAGTTCATTCAAGGGCTGGAGTATATCGGTTTCGACGTGGGGTATGGCTGGTGGAAACCAGCCGCGTCTAAGATGCAGCCCCTGCAGGACATGCAGATTCGCGATGACCCTAAGATGGGTCTACACGACGTGAGGAGTTTTGTGGGCGCCTGTAACTTTTACAGGTGATTCATCCACAATTTTACCTACTCCTCTGCACCTCTCACTGACCTAATCAAGAAAACTACTCGCTGCAGGTGGACCGCCAGAGAGGGGGAGTGTTTCCAGGCGTTGAAGAAGAAAGGTGCCTCCTCCAACTGCCTGGCCGTACCCCGCCCTAAGAGCGAGATAGTCCTGATCACTGATCACCTGACCACCCAGGGCGCACCTCCCCAACGGGGACAACCCGCTGCCCGGCGCCGCCAAGGTGCGCAGAAGCGCAAGGCCCCCGCACAGCCCAAACCCGCGCCCAAGCCAACGGCCAAGTGGAAGAGCTGGACCAAAGAGGAAGCTGCTGCCCTGTATCCCGAATACGCCATCGGTATTTGGGTGCAGCTGCCCTTCGAGTACGCCACGGCCGCGGGCCCCTCCAAGTGGATATAGGCCGCAGGGGAGGTCAAGCACCGGTACCACGTCACCGGGGACCACCAGGGGTTCAGGATCCACTTCAGGTGGGACCCGGCCACCCCGAACGACAGGAAGGTGGGGTGCACCATCGAACTCTGGCGAGACCGAACCGGTCGTGAGATGGTCCCCATGCAGCTGTGCACCCCCGACACGGAGCACCTCACCGGCACCGAGTACACGGGCGAAGTCCACAATGCATGGGCCCTACCCCAGCCCCAGAAGCGGAACTGCAAGGCACCCGCAGCTCAGGGCGTCATCGACCTCCGCGACGCCTGACAGCCCGCCCCCCCAACTACCGGTCCCCAGAAACCGGCACCTGCGGAAGCCCACGCCCGCAAATAGGTAGGTAGGTGCACTCGGTCGTGGAGAGGCGTCCCATGGTTCCCCCTGGCGTCGCACCTGTGACGAACAGGAAGAGGCTCCGCGCGTGAAGAGGGGAGGCGGCTTACATCCCGCTAGACTCGACTGTTGGCCCCCAACAAAGCGGCCCCGGGCTACACCGGGAGGGCTGATCGCCGCCAGCGTGACGTGCTTGTCTCGCCGGGAGGGTGGGCCCCCGTGCTTGCGCACGTCCCCTCCTTTGGGCGGAACCCTAGGGGTTCACCGGACTTCCTGGCGTATCCCGTTCCCAAGGCATGCATGCATGTTCTTGGTACTAGGGTTCCGAGGCGCTTGGGTGTCGCACGCTCCGCCTCGAGTCCCAAAGCAGCGCAGGCCTTAGGATGCAGCCTTACCCCCGGGCTCCGGATCTCGTTTGGCCGGGTCACCTGCATGGCACGGGCTGCCTCAGTGCCCGGGCTGTGGGCACTGGGTTTCCTACTGTTGGCTTGCGTTTGTGGTTGGGTCCGGGTTGCGGTTGGTCGTGGGTTTTGTTTGCCCCTGCCCGTTGTGGCTGGGGTAATGGGTGGGTGTGTTTGGGCTCGGTTTGTGGTGTTGTCCCTCTTTTGCCGGCTGTTTGTGGTGTTCGTGGTTGGGCCTTGGTGTCGGCCTGCTTTCGGGACCTGTGTGGTTTCGTGCGCGTTTCCCTTGCCCCCGCCGTTTCCGGTTCCGGTGTGCGGTGTGGGCGTGCGTGCTGGGCCCGGGTCTCGGCTGTGCCCCGCCCTTCTTGGCTTGGTTGTCGGGTTGTGTTTTTTGCGCTTTTTTTTTTTTTTTTTTTTTTCCCGTTGCTGGGTGTCCTTGTCCCGGGCCTTGTGGTCTCTCCCCCCGTCTCCTTTCTTTCGGGCTGGGCTGCTTGCTTCTTTTTTTTTTTTTTTTTTTTCTGCTTGTTTTGTCGCCCCTTTTCCCGCTGGGCCGCTGTTGCTGGCTTGGTGTTGCCGGTTTTGGCTGGGTGGTCCCCCTGTGCCTGTTTGGGGGTCCTGTCTTCGGTGCCTTCTGGGTGGGGGGTTTGGCCCCCTTGTGTGTTTTTGGCGGGCGGTTCTCTGGCTGTGGGCTGTTTCGCGCTGCCCCCGCGGCCCCCCTTTTTTTTTTTTTTTTTTTTTGGGGGGGGGGGGGGGGGGCGCCTGGCTTTTCCTCCCTTTGCCTTCCCTCGGCTGGCGCTTGCTCTGTGGCTGGTGTGTGGTGTGGTTGGTCCCTCGCCACTCCTGGCGGAGGTTCCTGTGTGCTACTCCCCGCCACTCCTGGCTGGGTTTCGCTGCCGGTGGTGGTGGGCGGTCCCCGCCACTCCTGGCTGGGGTCTGCCGGCGGCGGTGGTGTGTTGTGTGTGGCGTTGGTGTGTTGGTGGGGTTGTGGCTGTTGTGTGGTGTGGTTGGTCCCTCGCCACTCCTGGCGGAGGTTCCTGTGTGCTACTCCCCGCCACTCCTGGCTGGGTTTCGCTGCCGCTGGTGGTGGGCGGTCCCCGCCACTCCTGGCTGGGGTCTTGCGGCCGTGGTGTGTGGTGTGTGGTGTGTGGCGGTGGTGTGTTGGTGGGGTTGTGGCTGGTGTGTGGTGTGGTTGGTCCCTCGCCACTCCTGGCGGAGGTTCCTGTGTGCTACTCCCCGCCACTCCTGGCTTGGTTTCGCTGCCGCTGGTGGTGGGCGGTCCCCGCCACTCCTGGCTGGGGTCCGCTTGCGGCGGTGTGTGTGGTGTGTGGTGTGTGGCGGTGGTGTGTTGGTGGGGTTGTGGCTGGTGTGTGGTGTGGTTGGTCCCTCGCCACTCCTGGCGGAGGTTCCTGTGTGCTACTCCCCGCCACTCCTGGCTGGGTTTCGCTGCCGCTGGTGGTGGGCGGTCCCCGCCACTCCTGGCTGGGGTCCGCTGGCGGCGTCGGTGTGTGGTGTGTGGCGGTGGTGTGTTGTTGGGGTTGTGGCTGGTGTGTGGTGTGGTTGGTCCCTCGCCACTCCTGGCGGAGGTCCCTGTGTGCTACTCCCCGCCACTCCTGGCTGGGTTTCGCTGCCGCTGGTGGTGGGCGGTCCCCGCCACTCCTGGCTGGGGTCCGCTTGCGGCGGTGGTGTGTGGTGTGTGGCAGTGGTGTGTTGGTGGGGTTGTGGCTGGTGTGTGGTGTGGTTGGTCCCTCGCCACTCCTGGCGGAGGTTCCCGTGTGCTACTCCCCGCCAGTCCTGGCTGGGTTTCGCTGCCGCTGGTGGTGGGCGGTCCCCGCCACTCCTGGCTGGGGTCCGCTGGCGGCGTCGGTGTGTGGTGTGTGGCGGTGGTGTGTTGTTGGGGTTGTGGCTGGTGTGTGGTGTGGTCGGTCCCTCGCCACTCCTGGCGGAGGTCCCTGTGTGCTACTCCCCGCCACTCCTGGCTGGGTTTCGCTGCCGCTGGTGGTGGGCGGTCCCCGCCACTCCTGGCTGGGGACCGTTGGCGGCGGGGGTGTGTGGTGTGTGGTGTGTTGTTGGGGTCCCTCGCCACTCCTGGCGGAGGTTCCTGTGTGCTACTCCCCGCCACTCCTGGCTGGGTTTCGCTGCCGCTGGTGGTGGGCGGTCCCCGCCACTCCGCCCACGCCCGCATC
This sequence comes from Eutreptiella sp. 'Long Island Sound 2002', assembly GCA_964036045.1. Taxonomy (NCBI): domain Eukaryota; phylum Euglenozoa; class Euglenophyceae; order Eutreptiales; family Eutreptiaceae; genus Eutreptiella; species Eutreptiella sp. 'Long Island Sound 2002'. The sequence continues at coordinate 115,625,455 of OZ038381.1, forward strand.
AACATCCTCAACCAGCCCGCGGTTACCTACGACCCCACCAAGGCCGCCACACTGCAAGCCATGCCCGGGCCGCACCCCCAAGGCGCAGACCTCCTGGGGTTCCTGGAGCAAGCCCTCCGCAGAGCGGACCAACCCGAACCAGCACCGATCCTGGACCCGGAGGGGAACAAATATCACGCCCACTGGGAACGGGGGGTGCCCCTCTACCACAAGACGTCGGTCACGGTGCATGCCCACCCCGACCTCGGAGTGGATGGTCGCCTCGGGGCGTACGAGTGCGTGGGGCCCGGATGGCAGCTAAACGTGCTACTCAGACACGTCCCATTCGGGGAGGAGACCAAGGACTTCCTGGACACCCTGAGCCTGGCGTACCGCCGGCTCTCCCTCCTGGCACCCACCATCATCATAGGCGACCTAAACGCCGCCCCCACCGACGACGACCACACCGGCCCACCCACAGCCACCAACACAGCTGTCCGGGACGCCATGCACCAACTGGGCCTCACCGACCTCACGGCAGGACTCACCGGCACACCCTCACATTACCCCCACCAAGCCGGCACCCACCCATCCCGCATCGACACGTGCTACGGGGACCCAACCACGGTGCGCGTCCACGAAGCAGCCTACTGGGACCTCCCGCCCACAGGCACGGGCCACCGACCCCTCTACATCGGCCTCATCATCCCGAACCTACCCCCACCTGCGGCCACCCTGCCAGAGGACACCCTCCCACCCACACTGCAGTTCCCGGCCGACGACGACCACGGCGCCTGGCACAGGTATAACAGGGCCCTACACGGCATCCTGCGCCGCCCGGATGCACCGACACTCACCACCGCCATGCGCCGGGCGGCACAAGCATGCGGCATCGAGCGTGACACCAGCCACACGGGAGCACCACCAGACCTCACCCTCCAACAACTCGTCCATGACATCTGGACACCCAAAAAGGGGAACTCGCCACCCTGCTACGCCCAAGCACACCGGAGGCACGAGACCGGGACGCCCACCTCTGTGCCCTCCTCACCACCCGCCGCCACCAACTCCAGGAGTGGCACGCCCACCGCATAGCGGCCGCAGCCCAGGAACGCGAAAGATACGGCAGAAACGACACGCCGTACAAGTCCCTACGGTACATCAGCCGCATCCTGGAGGACGCGGGGCGCCGTACCATCCACGCGGTGCGCACCCCCGAAGGAGGCCTCACCAATGACCCCGACGCCGTCCTACAGGCAGTCCTGGACAGCTTCCAGGCACAACACGGGGACGCCCTCCCCCAGCTCGACCCCCACACCAGAAACATCATCCGCGAGCATGTGCCCAGGGTCATCAACCGGGAACAGCAGCGCGCCATCGAACACGACCCCTTCAGCATCTCAGAACTGCAACGCGCCCTAGACCGCCTGAAGAAGGGGGTCGTGCCCGGCGTCAACGATTCGCCCGTCAAACGCCACCTGGCAGCCCGCCTGTGGGACATCGTCACGGGCGCCACGCCCGTCCCCCCTGAGTGGGCCAACCTGGTCGACCCCCTCTACAAAAAGGGGGACTGAGCGCAGCCTGGGAACTGGCGGCCCATAGTCTGCGCCACCACCGAGGTCAAGCTGGTGTGGACGCTCATCCTAGGCCGCATCGCGCTGGCGGTCTTCGCCCACGTGCCCGCCAGCATGTCGGGAACCATGGCCCGCAGGTCTCCCCACGAGGCCATCTTCCTCCAGGACACCGCACTGGACATGAACCCCTACGAGATGATTATCGCCTCCCTCGATGTCCAAGGCGTGTTCCCCCACGCCCCACACCGGCTCCTCACGGAGGTATGGGATGCCATGGGCCTCCCATTCCTATCCTTCATGACCGGGTACATCCAGACCCGACTCTACGCCGTCATCACAGCCGCAGGCCTCACCCCCTGTACCGGCACAGAGAGCAGGGTCCCCCAAGGAGGCGCCAAAGGCCCCTTCCTCTACCTCCTCGTCACCCTGCCACTGGCATTACCCGGGGTACACCCCAAACCTGCTACGGTCCCCCCTCATCAACTTCGCGGACGACAACCTCCTAACTACAGCGACCCGCCACCGCGACCCTGAGATTGCAGGGCTCCCAACGACCACCGAGCAAGCGTCCGCCATTCTCCAACTCACCACAACCTACCTGGACGCCCACCAGCTCCTAGTGCACCCCCGCAAATCAGTCGGGCTGGCCGACGCCAGGACCTCCACCCCCCACATCCGGAGAGGCGAACCCCTACACCTGGAAGACACCACAGTCCACCTTGGAGTCACACAGGCCACGCGGCACCGCCACATCACACTCCCAAGCAAGCTGGAAGAGCGCCTCGCCCGGCTACCCCAAATTGCCAGGGAGGACCTCCTGTCTACGCAGGGCCTGGCGTACTTCATGGAAGCGGTGCTCAACGCGGCCATCGGTTACCAAGCCCTGCACCTCCCGCGCCCGAAAGAGGCCCTACGCCACGCTCGACAGCAAGTGACGAAGGCATGGGCGCAACACGGAGGCTGGCCCACGCCTTTCCCCAAGGAGGCCATGATGGCCCACTGGCGCTACTACGGAGACAATTCAGGCGCCCTGGTCGACATGGCGTATGCCAAACACGCAGCCCACCTCCTACACAGGGTGACACACAACCACCAACCTGAAGTTCGCGAGGCGGCAGCCATACGCATAAAAGAAGCGCAAATGGGCCGCAACACCTGCCCCTGGTTGATACTGGCGCAACACGGCGTCTCCACCTCCGGGGGCACCGGCATCTGGGCCCAGCTACAACTCCTCCTACTGCACCACACACACGCCATCCTGACAAACCACCACTGCCATCAACAGGGGCCACTCGTGGCCACACACAGCAACATCCACCGACACCCGGCAGGCGAGGTGGACACCCTGCGCCTCGTGGGCGCCGCCGTCACGATAGTGTATATCACCCCAACACAGATGAAGATCATGGCCCAATGCGACGCCCACCACGCCCCGTTCCTTTCCGACACACAATGGTCAGCACGCCACGTCTTCCAAGCGTACCTCCGCGCATGTGCTACGAAGGCAGGTTGCGACATGCCGGGGCCCAAGGACATCGACACGGCGTACACAGCCTTCCAGCGCCAGCACCCCCGGCCCCGCCCGAGCGAGCACGAGACCCCCAACGACGGCGGCACGACGCAGGAGGAGCCCACCCCGTCAGCCGAAGGCTGGACACCACCCACCATCCTGCTACTAGCACCAAACGGCCACAAACATGCTACCCGCACTGTCCAGCGACACCATGCCCCCTGGTCCATCCCCAAACACAATGCACCGGAGACCGATGTACCACCAGTCAGACACAGTGACCAGGGCATACCACGCACGTGCTGGCACTGCGGCCCGGCAGCCCTCGACACTCCGTGGCCCCTGCTACACCTCATCTCCACCCACTACCACACCCCCACCGCCGCTGCCACCGCCAACCAGCAGGCATGGCTCCCCCCCTGGTTTCACACGGTACCCCCAGACCACCCGGCGCACGTAGCCTGGACCTGAACACCTACGGCGACATGGACGTTCACCAACGAGCGGGCAGACCCAGACAGCGTGGCCATAGAGTACGACCGCTGCGACCCGCACCGCGCAGGACCTCAGGAGGCACCCATGCGCCCCCTACAGCACAAATGCCCCACCCTCCGCGGCGACAAAGACGACAAGGAGCGGCGACAGACCATCACGTGCCAGAAGTTCCACCCCAATACGGGATACCTCTTCCACCTGATGTAAGCGTATATCACCCAGGGGCGCCCAGACAGGGGCCTCCTCCGCCTCACCCCACGAGCCAAGGCCATCATCACCCAGGGGATAGGCGTCTATGCAGCGCCACTACTGCAACCCACGCAAATCACCGCCAGAACCGCCCAGGGGAACCCCATCTACGTCTATCACCCCACAGCAATTGCCCGCCTACCCATACCCAGCGACACCGACATCATCTACTTCACTGACGCACCCGCCACACACCAACGCACCCCCACGGTCAGATGCGCCTCCGTGCACATCACCCGGCACGCAGGCGGCCTCCACGTGGAACACCACACCGGGGCCACCATCTTTGGGGCGTCCTCCCACGGCGAACTGCGCACCATGGCAGACGCCGTCACCGCCACACCGCCACCCACAACGATCCAGCCCCGCAACATCTGGGTAGTCGTGGACGCCACGGTCGACATCCACCTCACCTGGCGCCTTGCGGACCTGCCCCTTCACAAGGCACTCGAGTCCGGCCTCACCACACAAGCGTTGTGACTATGGATGGCCTTCAGGGGCATGCATCCCCAGGACGCCCTACACATCGTCAAACAGGAGTCACACCGCTACACATACGGCGATCGACGCGCAGACACGCAGGCCAAACACCAGAACACCAACCACACCCCAGGGCTCGAACACGTGCGACTGGACACCCCACACCACAGCCACCTGCAGCACCTGCCCCCGATACCCCCGGCCACACAGCCCCCCCAATGGATGCCAGAGGACACGCGGTACACGGATCGAGACAAGCAGTACCACTACCCCACACCCATCCAGCAACTGGCCACCACACTGGGCCACCCAGCGAACACCAAACTCCTCCGACGCCTCGAAGACTCCGTCCACACCCCCCTCTACTACTCCGCCCTGCGCCCGGATAGCCTCCCAGCACACCTACAAAAACCCCGACTCAAACTCGCCCTCGAAGAGCTTCCCCTCCTCACCCGATACCACCGATGGTATGCGCGCCGCTCGATCCACGTCCCCGCAGGATACACCAAATGCATCTGCAGCCACACGGAAGAAGAAACCTGGGACCACTTCAAGGTGTGCCCCCTGTACAGAGGACTGGACACCCTCACAGACTGGAACCCAACCCACACCATCGCACAGCACGCCAGATGGCTGACGCAGTCCCCGGCAACCCAGCAACTCACCACCGTCCTCAAGCAGAAAGAGGTACTCGAGGCGGTCCGCAGGGGACTCGTCCCCACTGCCGTCTACACCTTGCTACGCACCCACGCGGAGGACCCCCAGGCCACAGCGGCGCACATGCAGCGGACGGGCGTTGCCAAGACGGCGGAGCAGCTCACATACCGCACCGACAAATACCTGCAGCATGCAGCAACCCTGCCCGGAACAGACCAAGCCCACCTCCTCAAACTCCTGTTCTACCAACCATGAGAACCTACCTCGTGACATACCAACACGGAACCCCCACCACGTCTACACACCGTCCACCGAGCACAGCACTGGCACGGCACATACAGGCACCACAGGCACCGCACACACTCCCACCAGCATGCGCGCGCCACCAGCCCCCATCCCCCCACGCCGCTGTCCGTCCACAGGTACCACCAACCGCCAGCCACCGCATGTCCCCTCTGCGTACGCCAGCGGCTACCACAGACAGCCCTGCCCTGCAACCCAGACCACTGGGTCTGCCTGGGAGCCGCGCACCGCCTCACCCACTGCCCCCACTGCGGGGACCTCAACCCCCACCAACGCGAGCGGCTCGCAGCCCCAGTCGCATCCCCCCCCGCCAGCCACCGCAGCTTCTTCGGGTTCCTCACCGACACCCTCCGGGACGACCTGGGAGGGTACTACGTGGCGGACGCGGCGGACCACGCATGGACCATAGCCGTGACCACGGGCAGCACACCCCTGCCCCCCCACAGCCCACCCCTACGCCACAGCGGGGGCGGCTTGAACGTGGCGGCCCGCCACATCCTCCTTGCCCTATACCTCCACCACTGTGACCTACACCTCCCAGACCCACAACTCCCGGCCCCCCAAGCAGCAGCCCTGACGCCAGAAGCGTGGGCCGACACGGCACCAGAGGAGATAGCAGCCTACCTCCGAATCACTTGCCGCCGGTTCAACACCGCCCTCGGCCAACAGAAGGGAACACCTTACCCACTCAGCGCACTCCTCTACCCGGCACACCCGCCCCACCACGCACAACAGAAGCCTCCGGAGGGCTGGGCATCTTTTCGGGACGCCCAGCTGGCCGCCCCCGACAAGGCCACCGCCACACGGATGGGCCTCACGGAACAGGAATTCTACGTCAGAGGCCTCAAGACGAGCCTCCAAGAGGCACACCGCTGGCACGCCGGCCCCCCTTCGCCCCCACGGGGACAGGGGGGTTCACCCGCCCCCAACACCCACCAGGCCAAGAAGACCAAGACAGGTCAGGAGCCCGCCAATGCGCCCGCCAGTGGGGCGCGGCGCCCCGACCAGGGCCCGGGTCCAGCCACAGCGCACCACCCCACGCCCAGACCCCCGGGGCACACCAACAACACCGCCACCGCCAGCGCCCACCACCACCACCGTACCGCAGCACCCAACCCTGCAGCCCAGTCAGCCACCACCGCCCACACACGTCCACACCATGCCAGGACCACCATACGCGCAGAGCCAGGGGACATGGCACCACCAACACCACCACAACGCCCCGGTCCCTCCTAACCCCTACCCCCTAATGCCCCCATGCCGCAGCGACCCCCACCAGCTACATCCCCACCACGCCCGGGCACAACCAGGCCCCACGAACAACCCACCCCACATAGCGCACATCACCGCACCACACCATCACGTATTCCACCACCACCAGCCCCTGCCACCACACCCACCAACGCCGGGGTACCACACACAACCAGCACACCCTCAACACCACCACCACTCGGTCCAGCACCACCCGCTGCCCCCGCTACACGGGCCCGCGACACACGAGCCACGGTACACCCCCATGGACCCGCAGGGAGCCGCGCACGCACACCAGCAACACCAGGGCCTAGTAGAAGCGCCCCACCACAGCCAGCAGCCCCCCCACCCACACCCCATACAGCGAGCATACGGACCACAGCCCCACCCAGACGCTCATGCGGCCGCCTCCCACCCACACCCCAGCACCACAACCAGTCAGGAATCGCAAGGGCCGCACGGCGCACACACGCAACACCCACACGACCCACAGGGACGCCCAGACCCCCAGCCAGCACAACACCCACCCCCGCCCCCCCCACCACCAACAGCGCCACCCCCACACCACCCCCCCCCCGCCCCCCCCGAGACCAAGCCACGGACGCAACACGCGACAGCCAGCACCAGCCAATTGACGTCGATACCCTCGCCGACACACGCCACCGCGAATCCCCCCTCCCGCGAACGCCACAAGAGACCCCATCACCGGACCCCACGCGCGACAACGACAACCAGACCCCCAACCCACACCACCCCCCCCATCACACCCCGCACCACCAGCCGCCGCACTGGCCGAACCCTACGTCCTACACAACCCCGCAGCGGTACGGCAGCACCTCCGGGGACTCGGGGAACAGGACGTCGTGCTGTGCCTCCGCACCTCCGGCACCAGCACCCGCATCCGGGCGGCCACCCTGGTCCAGGCGGCAACCCTGCGGGAAGGCGTCAGAGACTTCCTCTTCGACGCCTTGCTCCATGTCGCCCGACACGACCGCCCCCCACGCGCCACCCCAGACGGCGAGAGCCCGCCCCCCCCGGGGAGCCGGATCTGGGTGCCCCCCATCGACTGGGGGCGACACCTAGTCGGACACCCCGTGCCGGGGCGGATGGACACCAAGGGCCGCACCCGCTACCACGAGCCCGACATGGCCCAACCCCCATCCGGCGCCACCCCCGACAACACTAAGGAGTGGGAGCGGGGATGGCCTCCCTGAGCAACTTCCGGCACCACGTCCCGGGGGATATCCCCACCCCCGAGGAGCAGCAGCCAGCCCCCTCCACGTACATGACCCTCATGTGCAATCTGCACTACACCCTCTCCACCACCCACTACCACGCACCCACTAACCACTGGGTGGTACACGGCACCGACTCCCTCCTCCCCGCCGACTACGCCCCCGCCCCACACAACCAAGGCCCCGACACGTACGCCAGGGGGGACGACCCGGGCGACCCCCACATCTGGGGCACGTGGGAACGCAAATTCCTGGACACGCTGCTCTCCATCTGCAGCAGCAGCCAGGGCCTTGGTAGGGCGATGTATTGCCTCGCCAAGTCGACCCAACGGACCTGGAGGATCCCCACGGACCGGTGGGTGTGGGTGGTCACGCTGCGCCCCAAGCAGAGGGAAGCCCCCCGGAACCGCAGGGGACCCACCCCCCCACGCCCCACCACCCTACAGCTCTGCCCATACATGGTGGCAGCCCGCCTCATGACGCTGCTGTGGCCGGGCCCAGACACCCCGACCCAAAACTACCCCCACCTCACAGAGGAGGACATGCCCGGCATCCAGCGATGCTTCTTCCGCACCCTCGACTACCGCCAGCAAACACACCCGCACGTCTTGGAGCAGATATGGCCACCCTCTGGGTAATCCACGTGCCCGCGCAGCCGAGACAACGCCGCCACACCAGCACCAGCACGCACGGATCACCAGGGAAAACGCGCGCACACGCCCGGTGCCCGAACCTGCACCCTCGTTCTCTCTACTTACAGGACCCAGCATCATAAGCCCGCCCCCGAAGCCCAGGACCCTCCGCCGACTCCCACAGCCCTCTCCTCCGCCTCCGACTCCACAACCTCCACCACCACGACCACCTCATCCACCACCACCACCACGTCCTCATCCAGCACTCCACCCCCCAGGCCGCGGGGGACACCTCCCAAACGGGCCCCCAAACCCGCCCCCACCGCGAGCAACCCCACCGTCGCCAAGGCCCACGCCCCGACGAGGCCCACACCCGCGACCCAGCCGAGACCGAAGACCGCCGCCAAACAGCCACCCAAACCCGTCAGCGCGCCACAACCGCAACCCGCAGCCAAGCCCCAACCCAAATCCAAACCCGGCGCCACGATGGCAGCGCGAGCCCAGCCCCCCGAGGACGTCCTCTATGACATTCGGCCCCAGCCGTACCAGGCCCGGAGGCAGCAGCGCCCAGCACGGCGCCCCCCCAAAGTCACCGATGCCACCGCCACCACGTTCATAGCGGAGCGCGCCGCGGCCGATACACGACGCACCTTGTCCCGCCACCTCTCAAAGCCTGCACCCCAGGCCCAGGGACCGCCCCAAACCAGACCAGAACGACGCCAGGGTCCGCCAGCAGCGTCCCCGCCCCCCTACCGGCCCTCGATGACAGCCCACATACAGCGCATGCCCCACTACCGCCGCTGCCGCGAGTCCCCGCCCAACCCCGAGGCAGAGACCGTGCTCGCACACCCGCGGGTCCATATCCGCGCGCGTCCCCACTCCCCGCGCATCCCCGCGGAGCAGGACTACGAGGAATTTCCCAGGCCCGCCACCGCCACCGGTCCCCACGACCCTGTCACACCCACCCACGCCCACTCCTCCGCCCAAGACCGCAGGTCCGCTCAGGGACAGTGGTGGCAGCGCTGGACCGACACGCAGCTCTGGGAGCTGCGAAAGTGGGCCCGAGGAGAGCCCTCTCTCGAGGGCCTGGTCCATCGGCCCCGCAAGGGGTCGGTGGAGAACTGCCGCCTCCGGCCGGCGGGGGGGTGGATGCCGCAGGCCGCATGGGAAGCCATGCTAGCATGCGCTCCACCCCCTGGGAGTCCATCCCCGCAACCTCCCCGCGCCCCAGGACCACCCGTATGTCCTCAGGCGCCTGCGGGAGACCCTCCAGGAGACACAGCGAGACGGCATCCGCTTATGGGACATCACCCAAAGCCCAGCCCCGAACAAACACACCCCCTCACCACCCCACAAGCGTCGGCGCACCGACACCGGCGGCACCCACAGCACCCCAGGAGCCCTGTGCACCACACAACACGACGCGCCTGACCCCCCGGCCAGCGGCGCCGCCACCTAACTCCGTTACCCAGCAAACCACCACTACGGGGCGCCACGCCAGGCCCCGCCCAGAAGTCACCAAACGAACCAGGCGCCGAAGGACGCCAACGCACACGACAACGGGCAGCACTACGCCCAAAGGCACCGAACTCAGGCCCGCTACCGTCGCAACCGCCTAACTGAGCCAAAACCCAAACACAAATCAAACCCGAGCCACACCCCGAAACCGCTAACCCTTGACTCCTAACCAGGCCTGCCGAGGGAACAACGTAACCACAGCCCACACCCACAGCCCACACAGCCGCCTAACCAGCCAGCTCCAGAAACAAAGAGACACCTCACCAAACCCACCCTGACCGAAGCCCGTGTACATCAGGACGCGCAGGCCGCACCCCTGGGGCGCCACCGCCGCCACAGCACCGACGACACACGCCAGAGGACACAACACTATTGCACCGCCGCACCAGCTGCCCGTGCCTGTGCCTGCAGTGTACGCGCGCCCCTGATTTTCTTTTTCTTCCAAAACAAAAAAAATTTGGGGGGGACGAAGAGGGACACAACCACCCATGGCACACACGCACCGCACACAGCGCGCACACCGGTGAACGGGAGCCAAGTGGCCCAGGACACCGCACACGCAACACAACACCCCGAGCGAGCGCACCGGTGAACAGGAGCCAAGTGGGCCAGGACACCGCAGACACAACACAGCAAACCGCGCGGGCACACCGGTGAACAGGAGCCAAGCGGCCCAGGACACCGCACACACGTAGGGCGGCGGAGGGACAGGAAAGAACCAATACCCCATGGGTCGGACGCACTGGGGCGACCCAGCCGACCCAGCGGGCTAGTGGCAGGAGCGGTACTCCAAGGCCACTGGTCCGAGCCTGGCCAGGCTGCATCGGGGACCGTGGCAAACGTCACCCGGAGCCATGGAAGCAACCGGTGACAGGCGAGCCGGTACACAGTCCAGGAGGGGGTCGCCTGCCAAGCAGAGTGGCCCCGCAACTCAAACCACAAGGGTGAGGCGGTCGTACCGTAGACTAGCGGGAGCAATACCCCTTGTGGTGAGAGATACTCCACACGGCTGGGCAGCCCCCAAGAGCTGCCGCCCAAAGTGAGGGGGCATGTGGCCCTACCCATGGACACATGTGGGGACATCCTCCCACCTGGGACACATGGACCGGGTGGCCGCGACAATGCCTTCCCAAGCACATGCGGGAGCGGCTCAAGAGGCACCTGACATAGGGCAGTGGGAGGGACAGGACGTCCCCTTGGTAAGACCCTCTTCCTGCAATGTCAGAGGCGGCATCCCGAGCTCCCGAAGATAATTACCTACCTACCTCCTGATCACTGATGCCAGTGATGTAGGGGGGGGTGGAACGATATACCAATGGCAGCAGCTTAACCCAGCTGAACTAACCCACTGCCGGTGTCGTACTAGCGGACTGAACAGTGATGGCTCCTTGAAGCACGACTATGCTTCCAGTGAGTGGCGGCTTGTGCCACTAGGACACTTGAACTGGAAATGGAACCAAGCGCGTTCCGATTACAGCACCTATGACCAGGAGCTCCTGGCCGGTATGTTGGTGCTCTCATCACAGTTCCGACTATTGGGATCTAATCCTATTGTCTGGCGCTGTGACCAGGAACCGGTGAAGTCTTTTCAGAAGGGCCGAGAACCGGAGAAAGCAAAACTAAAATGGTGGTGGACTTACCTGAGCCACTTCAGATTGATAGTCCATCATATCCCTGGTATAAAAAATGAACTGTCTGACTATATATCGCGCAGCAACGTCGATGCGCTTATTGGTGAGAGCTCTGAAGCACTCGCCAAAGAGGCTTTCCAGCGTATGGATGTCCAGCTTGACCTGTCTATGCGGACTGCTGCAATCCTTGAGGGATGGAGCCAAACTGACTATCAGTCAGAGTATAAAGAAATTCTCTACACCCTCAGCACTGGTCTGGAATCCCTTGTCATTGACGGGCAACAGTCTTATAAAAACAACCAGTACCTCCTCTACGAGGACCGTATTGTCGTGCCTGAGGCCGGACTTGATGGGTGCCTACAGTGGTCCCATCTCAGCTCAGGTCACACTGCCGCTAATCGCACAGTGGACTTCTTCCGTGAGTTTTTCTACTCTGGTCTAACCCTGACTGAACCGAGGTCCCGTATGCAGACTATTGTGGATGCTTGTGGCTGTCATGTCAGCAAGCAGAGCGACAGTAGTGATAGGTGACTGATTTCCAGGGCTGACTACCTCTGGAGCCACAGAGCCCCACCTCCGGCTCATGAGTAAGATCCCTGCACGTATGTGGGACGATTGCCGCACTACCTCTGAGAGGAAGAGTCGGACCCACGTGTACGACGACCTTGTGGACCTGCTGATCGAGCAGGCCCTGGAGAGGAAGATTGACTCCCACCTTGAGAAATCCCTCAAGAAACACCTAGGTCGAGGTGGTACCCCTACCCCCGAACGTGGCCAAGGGAAAGCGCCTAAAAAACCAACTAACGCCAACCAGGGTGGTGGTAAAGAAAGGGGTAACCTGCGTGCCATGAATGAAATTAAACCTGAAACTAGTACACCCCCATTCTCTGCAGTGGTTGTATGCTGCAAATGAAACGACGGCAGCAGACCAAGAATGGATAAACAGCAACCCATCGGGACCATTTTAGGTGTACCATCACCTGTCGTTACTGTGGCAAACGTCATCACCACGAGGACGAATGTGACATAAAAAAACCGGAGCGTGACAAACACAAACGGCAGGAGGCTGAACGCCAGAAAGCCCAAACACCCTCCAGAAATTTTCAGAATGGGGATAAGGGTGGTAAATGAGGAGGCAAGGGTGGTGGCAAGGTTGGTGCTGCTGTAGAGGAGGATGCTGACGACCACCTGTCGGCGATCGCCAGCACTATCCCTCCTGTTGATTTCAGCTGTGTTGAACTCAAACACAGTGTTTTCCTGGCCCAGCTATTGCTGGATGAGGTAGACCTAGAGTCAACCTCAGAACCAACTTCCCTTGTTGGGAAACCGGTGCTGCACATGCAGCATACACACCCAGGTGACCCCGTGGCTCAGAGTCATGATGCTCTAGTACGGCCTGCTTCTAACAACATGCCACTGTCTGAGCATGCCACTCAGGAGCTCTGACGGCTGTTGTACCTGAAGGCTGAAGGTATTGAGCGCCAAGAACAGCTGCAATACCTCAGACAGACTTGGAAATCTTCCATCTGGTCTGAGGAGGACGATGATTCCTACACGCTGCCTGACCCTGAGATACCCCTTGTGTATTCTCTGCACTATGGGCAGCAATGCCCCCCTGAGTGCGATGATGGCTCAGTCCGTGCCGAAACTGCTGATCGGCAGAAAAAAAAAGAGCATGGTAAGAGCAACCTCCATGCTGAGGAGGATTTCCTGCAGAAAATGGAGAGTCTGAACCTTGACCCCCGACTGAAGAAACTGCTCCTAGTCTATCAGGAGGTGTTCGGCGCCCTGCCGCCTCCCCTGTCCTGTAGAAAACTGGTCCGGATGGACCTGAAACTGAATTCCGAATTCGAGAACACGCGAGTGAGACGTCGTCCCTACCCCGCTCCTCAAGAACAGGTTGCAGAAATCGAGCGCCAGATCCAAGAATGTATTGATGCTCGCCTCGTGGAAGAGTATAAGAAGGGGGACTACCCCCACCACTGCATTCCCTGCTTCCTTGTTGCTTAACCAGGATCGACTGCCCTGCGATTGATTGTTGACTATGGTGAGGTCAACAAGAAAACCCAAAACCACCCAGGGGGTATTCCGAACATTGAAAACACCCTGGAGCGTATTGCCAAATGCCGGTACAAGGCCAAAATGGACAAATCCAGTGGTTTCTGGCAGGTTGACCTAACAGCCTCAACTCAGGAACTGCTTGCTTTTCTAACCCCTAAGGGTCGTGTGTTTAAGTGGAAGGTCATGCCTTTTGGGGTGGCTACCGCCCCGGCACTCTTCCAAGAACTGATGAACAAAATTCTGTACATACTGAGGCGCAGACCTCTAGTACAAGAGTTGATTTCCCGAGGGGCAGAAATAGAGGCCCACATCGATGACGTGAGTTTGGGTACCAATACCCAAGAGGACCATGTCATTCTCCTCCATGAATGTTTCATTGTTTGTCAGGAAAACCATCTCCGAATCAAACTCGAAAAATGCGAGTTCATCAAGAGGGAGATGGAGTTTTTTGGATTCGACGTGTAGTATGGCTGGTGGAAACCAGCCGCGTCTAAGATGCAGCCTCTACAGGACATGCAGATTCGCGAAGACCCTAAGATTGGTCTACACAACGTGAGGAGTTTTGTGGGCGCCTGTAACTTTTACAGGTGATTCATCCACAATTTTACCTACTCCTATGCACCTCCCACTGACCTAATCAAGAAAACTACCCGCTGGAGGTGGACCGCCAGAGAAGAGGAGTGTTTCCAGGCGTTGAAGAAGAAAAATGCCTCCTCCAACTGCCTTGGCGTACCCCGCCGTGAGGGCGAGATAGTCCTGATCACTGATGCCCGTGATGTAGGGGGGGGTGGAACGATATACCAATGGCAGGAGCTTAACCCAGCTGAACTAACCCACTGCCATTCTCGTACTAGCGGACTGAACGGTGATTGCTCCTTGTAGCACGACTATCCTTCCAGTGAGTGGCGGCTTGTGCCACTAGAACACTTGAACTGGAAATGGAAGCAAGCGCGTACCAATTATAGCACCTACGACCAGGAACTCCTTGCCGGTATGTTGGTGCTTCCATCACAGTCTGGACTATTGGGATCTAATCCTATTGTCTGGCTCTGTGACCAGGATCTGGTGAAGTCTTTTCAGAAGGGCCCACCACCCGAGGAAGCGAAACTAAAACGGTGGTGGACTTACCTGAGCCAGTCCAGGTTGACAGTCCATCATATCCCTGGTATTAAAAATGAACTCTCTGACTATATATCGCGCAGCAACGTCGATGCGCTTATTGGTGATAGCTCTGAAGCACTCGCCAATAAGGCTGTCCAGCGTATGGATGTCCAGCTTGACCTGTCTATGCCGACTGCTGGAATCCTTGAGGGATGAAGCCTAACTGACTATCAGTCAGAGGATAAAGAAAGTCTCCAGAACCTCAACACTGGTGTCCAACCCCTTGTCATTGACGGGCACCAGTCTTATAAAAACAACCAGTACGTCTTCTACGAGGACCGTATTGTCGTACCTGAGGCCGGACCTGATGGGTGCCCACAGTGGTCCCATCTCAGCTCAGGTCACACTGGCGCTAATTGCTCAGGGGACCTCTTCCGTGAGTGTTTCTACTCTGGTCTAACCCTGACAGAACTGAGGTCCCGTATGCAGACCATTGTGGATGCTTGTGGCTGTCATGCCAGCAAGCAGAGCGACAGCAGGGATAGGGGACTGATTTCCAGCTTACCCATACCCTATTGTACTAACTCTCTTCTGTACCTGGATTTCATCCACAGCCTACCTCGCTTCGGCCGCTATGATGTTGCCTAGTGGTCACCTGTGGCCTGTCCTGCTTCACCGTTGTATTCCCTTGCAATAAGAAAATCACAAGTGAGTAGACTGTTGAAATGTTGGTTGAACAACGGTTCAAACCCTACGGAGCACCTAGGCAGGTGCGCTCTGATGAGGATGTACGCATCGGCAGTGACACTGGATGGTACAAAAGAGTGCTGAATGCCCTCAACGTTGAGGTAACCACCGGTGTGCCCTATACCCACACGTCTAATTCTCTTTGCGAAAGACAAAACCGTGTGGTGGAACAGAACTTGAGGGTTCTGATGAAACAGGAACGTACCAAAGACTGGGTACGCCCGGTGCCCTGGGCAGTGCTGACCATGAACTCTCAGGTGAGCTCTTCTACGGGTTTCACCCCCCATGAGCTGTTTCATGGAGGACGACCTGCTTGGTTCTTCAAAGCCCCCTTTCCTGTGGACTTCCAGAGCCATGTTGGGGATTGGCTGGAACACAAGCAGTCTATGGCTAACCAGGCTGGGACTAACCTGAGACATATCCGAGACTGTGAACTGAGCCGACAGAATTGCCTACGGCGACCTGCCAGCTTCAAGGTTGGTGACCGCTTTTTTGTTCACCATTCAATTCTACCCTCCTGGCCCCATAACTGCCTAGAGGACCCCTATTTTGGGCCCTATCGTATCATCAGGATAGATGGATCCAGGATCCATGTCAGATGCAGTCCACGTCTAGGTGGTGAACTGCTTTGTGCGCCTAAGCAGTTGAGGCACTGTCATTCCCCTGACGATTTATGCTGGGATGAGTGGCGCCTCAGCGACATTGAGGTCCAGCGTATCTACCTGGAGATGGCTGCCAGCCCAGAGGAGGCAGGCGAACTCGAGGAGATGACTGCCGATGAGATGGCAGTCGATGGCTACAACGTGGTTGCAGGTATTGCTCGCCAAGAGTATAAACAGGGCTGGAAATTCTTAACCCTGTGGGATGGCTATGGGCTATCTGAGGCGACCTGGGAACCCATGTCCGCCTTTATACAGCCAGATGGGAGTATCAACCCGATCTGTTCCTCCTACCTCGTTGAGAACAACGAGGAACAGCTACTAACCTGTGCTGAGACTCTGTCCCAACGGAACAAGAAAAGCTAATCTCCTTGTGCCTATCCATTTACTGTGCCTAACCGAACTGAGGATCTTGCAAGCTTCAGGAGGCGGTGGTATACCTCAGACATCCCCTCCTCCCGTTGACAGTCTCTTTCGGCCCACTCCTGCAGGAGTATTGGCTCCCCCTGGAGGTATAAGCAGCAACAGGGAGGATTGTTGGAACACCACCAGGCCACTTATCTTGTTTGCAGCGCAATGGTCGGTGCGTCCTATTGCGCCAGCCTGCCACCACGCATTCTCCGCGCATTGTAGTACCAAGAACGCGCCCACGTGCTGGACTAGGTATTCATGGGGTCGGTTCAGTCCAGGGAGCCCACCTCCATACCACCACCTCAACTCCGGATCACCTGAACCTGCTGGCCTACGTGAACAGATTCCCCTCTGATTGAGACGCACAGTTGAGGCCCTTTACTCGCAACCTCCTCTGTTTTCCAAGCTCCCAGGGGTGGTGAGCACTCTTGTACTGCTGGCTAGGCATAGTCAGTGTGTGCTAGGACAGGTTCAGGACTCCTGTAGAGCTCCAGTTACGGGGAATGTACTAACTCCCACCCTCAGTCCGGTTCAGTACTCCAGACACCTACACATCGGCTGCCTGCGGAGCACTGTTCGTGCCCTGGCTGTGCCCTGCAGTCCCATGCTTATGGTTACCAGCGTGAACCACATGGCCGCTTATCAGGTTTGCAGCCACCCAGTAAGTGTGTGCCTTGTTGACCGTGTTGTGCATGGGAACTGCCCTGATGGTATGACCTTGGGGAGCGAACGAAGAACGGTGGCTTTCTACTTCAGGGAGGAAAGACAAGCAAGGTGTTATGAAGCAAGGTGTGTCCACCCTCCTTGGGGATAAGCGTGCTTAAGTTAGGGACCCTGACTGATCGAGACCCATGGCGTTCTACCCTTGCTTACAGGGTTTGCCATACCCCTAAGTGTGCTACGTATGTCCGTATGTATCTCACTCCTCTCCCGGGCGTGGCTCCTCGATACCGGGCTTCGCTGACGTCGGACCGAAGGTCCTAATCAGGTACTATTAGCACTCCTATGGCGCCCAGTCTCTGTGCTGGCGCCTATCGTTGGGGAGAGACGGCAAAAGCCCTACCTACTAGAGGGGAGGGGTGGCCAAGTGTGCTAAGGGCATACAAAACGCCCATTTGTCTAAAGGCCAAAAGCTAACGCACTCCCCTGCCCACGTGCAAAAGCACGCGGGACAGGAGACACCACTACACTACACTCACTAACGCCAGCACCAGCCTTTGAAGGCAGGGTGAGCACTCAGCACTTGCACTCATCACCTGGCAGGCTTGCTGACCCTAACACCTACACACCCTACTTGGTGTTCATGACAATAAGGTCTCGGGCCCTATTGACCCTCCTGTGAACAAACAAGAGAACACAGCGGTACTGAGCGACTTCGGCCTAACAGCACTACGCGTTTCCCTGTTAAGGTTTAGATGGAAGGAGTGCTATTTTTGCGTGCACAGCGTGTATGTTCAGCTACTCGGACTGCCCTGGCCACTCCAGGCTGAGGCACAGTTTCTTCGTGTTGTGATCAGCGCCGCACGGCAAGGGACTGCACCCATCGCCCTCACCTGCCTGCGTGCAGAGCAAAGGCCAATGAACAAGGTAAGTGGCGGAGGAACCAAGACAGCCTCCACGTTTTATACGCTTCTTAGGCTGCCCTATAATACGCTGTCCACTTACCCTGTTACAAGCAAGCAAGCTTAAGGAACTCCACCTGTTCTCTTAGAGAACGTAGGGTCGAGCCCCTGGGTAGCCTAAACAAAGTTTTACCGTGCGCAACACGCGTGGCATACCCCTTCATGCGCCATATGCATGCACAGGTATGCACAAGTTTACCAATCTCACTCTGTTTCTCCGAATTAAATCCACCACAGCAAATCATAACGTGACTCAACCAGGGTGAGCTCCTCCTGGGCTTACCTACCTTACTCACCACACATCATGTGAATGCTGAAGGTAACACGAGAGCAAAACAACCCTAAGCGTTTGAATAACCCTACGGCAAATTATAAACAACCCTAAGCGATGTATGCATTGTGTGTCATGCACGCTCTTCTTACTTTGTTCCCTGCAAAAAGAGGAGATAGAATCGCGCAATGCACAGCGCCAAACAAGCGTACGCGTTTTAAGCAACCCTGTTTTAACACTACCGCAACACGAACACAAGCAAGCACGTTCTTTTCTGACCTGTGAAGAGAGGAGAAGGGTGGATTGCGGCACAGATAAAGCGACAAAACGTGTGAATGCCTGAATTAGGCGTATGCATCGCGAGCACAGCGCATACTCTAACCCTACGTGCGCACTGCGTGCTCCATTTGATTTGCATACCTTTTATCTCAGTTTTGACCTGTGCAGAGCAAAGGGAGCGACCACCCAAGCCCCAAACGAGCACAGATGTGACAACCCTAGCAATTTGCAGAAGCTACCAACACGAACAGAATGCATACGTGCGAAATGACACTGACATACCTGAGAGGTGGGTTGTCCACCTGCTCTGTGGTGTGAGTTTCTGTTCATTCCTTTTTCCCAAAGTTTATAAACGTTTTGATGCAACTGTGCAAAAATTTCTGTTAAAACGTTTAAAACTACGGCTCACACCTTCTCTCTCTAGAGCCGCTTACGCATGCGCAACCCTTTTGTTGGCGTCCGCTTCTATTGCGCTTGTCTGCAACTTTAAATTTTGGTTTAAAAACGCCGATTTCTTACGTCATTTCCTAAATTTGTAGCGATTTGACTTCTTAAATTGCTACCCCTTTCGCTAAACCACAGGATTCACTACCTGTTGGTTCCATTTTCTCTTTCTTTTAGCTCCTGGAGATTTGTGTCCTCCATTAGAAGTATTCCTCTGCCGTGGCCCTTGGTCAGGACGTTTACTAAAGGTAGGTAGGTAGGTAGGTATCTTCGGGAGCTCGGGATGCCTCCTTTGACATTGCAGGAAGAAGGTCTTACCATAGGGACGTCCTGTCCCTCCCACTGCCCTATGTCAGGTGCCTCTTGAGCCGCTCCCGCATGTGCTTGGGAAGGCATTGTCGCGGCCACCCGGTCCATGTGTCCCAGGTGGGAGGGTGTCCCCACATGTGTCCATGGGTAGGGCCACATGCCCCCTCCTTTGGGCGGCAGCTCTGGGGGGCTGCCCAGCCGTGTGGAGTATCTCTCAGTACAAGGGGTATTGCTCCCGCTAGTGTACGGTACGACCCCCTCACCCTTGTGGCTTGAGTTGCGGGGCCACTCTCCTTGGCAGGTGACCCCCTCCTGGACTGTGTACCGGCTCGCCTGTCACCGGTTGCTTCCATGGCTCCGGGTGACGTTTGCCATGGTCCCTGATGCAGCCTGGCCGGGCTCGGACCAGTGGCCTTGGAGTACCGTTCCTGCCACTGGCCCGGTGGGTCCGCTGGGTCGCCCCAGTGCGTCCGACCCATGGGGTATTGGTTCTTTCCTGTCCCTCGGCCGCCCTACGTGTGTGCAGTGTCCTGGGCCGCTGGGCTCCTGTTCACCGGTGTGCCCGCGCGGTTTGCTGTGGTGCGTCTGCGGTGTCCTGGGCCAGCTGGCTCCTGTTCACCGGTGTGCTCGCTCGGTGTGTTGTGTTGCATGTGCGGTGTCCTGGGCCACTGGGCTCCTGTTCACCGGTGTGCGTGCTGTGTGCGGTGCGCATGTGCCATGGGTGGTTGTGTCCCTCTTCCTCCCCCCCTAATTTTCGTTTTTTTTCCTTTTTTTTTTTTCTTGTTTTTTTTTTTTTTTTTGGGAAAAAAAAAGAAAAAACGAAGAGGAAAACAGGGGCGCACGTACACTGCAGGCACAGGCACGGGCAGCTGGTGCGGCGGTGCAATAGCCTTGTGTCCTCTGGCGTGTGTCGTCGGTGCTGTGGCGGCGGTCGCGCCCCAGGGGTGCGGCTCGCGCGTCCTGATGTACACGGGCTTGGGTCAGGGTGGGTTTGGTGAGGTGTCTCTTTGCTTCTGGAGCTGGCTGGTTAGGCGGCTGTGTGGGCTGTGGGTGTGGGCTGTGGTTACGTTGTTCCCTCGGCAGGCTTGGTTAGGAGTCAAGAGTTAGCGGTTTCGGGTGTGGCTCGGGTTTGATTTGTGCTTGGGTTCTGGCTCGGTTAGGCAGTTGCGCGGGGCCGGGCGTGTCGGTAGCGGCGTCCATGGGGTCGTGCGCCCGAGGCGGGTGCGGGGTGGTGCGTGCGGGCCGGCCGGTGGCCGGTGGCCTCAGTGGGAGTCCCACACGGAGGGGTCGACGGGCGTGCCAGGGGCGTGCGCAGCGTGCAGGTTGGGCAGCAGCGGGCGCACGTGCAGGGCGTCAGCGTGCCCGATGAGGACCTCACTGAGGACCGAGGGGTTGGCGGCAAGCAGTATGCGATGCCCGGGAGGGGTGGCAGCGAGGAGCGGGAGGATGTCCGCGGCCCGCGACGTGGGGGCGAACACGACGTGGGCCGGGTGCGGCCCCGGGAGCGGTGCCGGGGGGAGCGGCACCACAGGACGGCGGTCTACTGTGAGGTGCCAAGTGGCGCGAGGGTGGAGGAGCCGGACTAGGGCGATGCTGTGGCGCAGTGTGTGGGGCTGGGTGCTGGGCGGCGTGGGGACGTGCGGCGGGAGGGGGGGGGGGGCGGTGGCGTGGGAGGGGGCACGGCGGAGGAGTGACGCCAGCGACGTGTGTGTCGTGCTGAGGGTGGAGAGGAGCCCACGGTAGCGGGCCTGGGTTCGGCGCCTTCGGGCGTAGTGGTGCTCGTTGTCGTGTGCGTTGGCTTCCTTCTGCTTCCGGTTTGTTTGGCGACTTCTGGGCGGGGCCTGGCGTGGCGCCCCGTGGTGGTGGTTTGTTGGGTAACGGGGTTAGATGGCGGCGCCGCTGGCCGGGGGTTCAGGCGCGTCGTGTTGTGTGGCGCGCAGGGCTCCTGGGGTGCTGTGGGGTGGTGAGGGGGTGTGTGCGTGTGGGGCTGGGCTTTGGGTGATGTCCCACAGGCGGATGCCGTCTCGCTGCGTTTCCTGGAGGGTCTTCCGCAGGCGCCTGAGGACATACGGGTGGTCCTGGGGCGCGGGGAGGTTGCGGGGGTGGACTCCCAGGGGGTGGAGCGCATCGACCAGCATGGCTTCCCATGCGGCCTGCGGCATCCACCCCCCCGCCGGCCGGAGGCGGCAGTTCTCCACCGACCCCTTGCGGGGCCGATGGACCAGGCCCTCGAGGGAGGGCTCTCCCCGGGCCCACTTCCGCAGCTCCCAGAGCTGCGTGTGGGTCCAGCGCTGCCACCACTGTTCCTGGGCGGGCCTGCGGTCTTGGGCGGAGGAGTGGGCGTGGGTGGGTGTGACGGGGTCGTGGGGACCGGCGGCGGTGGCGGGCCTGGGGGATTCCTCGTAGTCCTGTTCCGTGGGGGTGCGTGGGGAGTGGGGGTGCACGCGGATGTGGACCCGCGGGTGTGCGCGTACGGTCTCCGCCTCAGGGTTTGGCGGGGATTCGCGGCGGCGGCGGTAGTGGGGCATGCGTTGCATGTCGGCTGTCATCGAGGGCCAGTAGGGCGGCGGGGACGCTGCTGGTGGACCCTGGCGTCGTTCTGGCTCGGTCGGGAGCGGTCCGTGGGCCTGGGGTGCGGGCCTTGGGAGGTGGCGGGACGAGGTGCGTCGCGCTTCGGCCGCGGCGCGCTCTGCCATGAAGGTGGTGGCGGTGGCGTCGGTGACGTTGGGGGGGCGCCGCGCTGGGCGCTGCTGCCTTCGGGCCTGCGATGGCTGGGGCCGGATGTCGTAGAGGACGTCCTCGGGGGGCCGGGCTCGCGCTGCCGTCGTGGCGCCGGGTTAGGGCTTAGGTATGGGCTTGGCTGCGGGCGTGCTGGCGGGTTTGGGTGGCCGCTTGGGCTTCGGCTGGGTCGTGGGTGTGGGCTTCGTCGGGGCGTGGGCCTTGGCGGCGGCGGGGCTGCTCGCGCGTGGGGGCGGGTTTGGAGGCCCGTTTGGGAGGTGTTCCCGCGGTCTGGGGGGTGGAGTGCTGGATGAGGACGTGGTGGTGTTGGTGGATGAGGTGGTCGTTGTAGTGGAGGTTGTGGAGTCGGAGGCGGAGGAGAGGGCTGTGGGAGACGGCGGAGGGTCCTGCGCTTCGGGGGCGGGCGTATGATGCTGGGTCCTGTAAGTAGCGAGAACGAGGGTGCAGGTTCGGGCACCGGGCGTGTGCGCGCATTTTCCCTGGTGATCCGTGCGTGCTGGTGCTGGCGTGGCGGCGTTGTCTCGGCTGCGCGGGCACGTGGGTTACCCGGGTGGTGGCCATATCTGCTCCAAGATGTGCGGGTGTGTTTGCTGGAGGTAGTCGAGGGTCTGGAAGAAGCATCGCTGGATGCCGGGCATGTCCTCCTCTGTGAGGTGGGGGTAGTTTTGGGTGGGGGTGTGGGTGCCCGGCCACAGCAGCGTCATGAGGCGGGCTGCCACCATGTACGTGCATAGTTGTAGGGTGGTGGGGCATGGGGGGGTGGGTCCCCTGCGGTTTGGGGGGGCTTCCCTCTGCTGGGGGCGCAGCGTGACCACCCACACCCATCGGTCCGTGGGGATCCCCCAGGTCCGTTGGGTCCACTTGGCGAGGCAATACATCGCCCTACCAAGGCCCTGGTAGCCGCTGCGGATGGAGAGCAGCGTGTCCAGGGATTCGGGTTCCCACGTGCCCCAGATGTGGGGGTCGTCCGGGTCGTCCTCCCTGGCGTACGTGTCGGGGCCTGGGTTGTGTGGGGGGGGGGTGTAGTCGGAGAGGAGGAGGGAGTCGGTGCCGTGTACCACCCAGTGGTCTGTGGGTGCGTCGTAGGTGGTGGTGGAGAGGGTGTAGTGCAGATTGTACATGAGGGTCATGTACGTGGAGGGGGCTGGCTGCTGCTCGTCGGGGGTGGGGATGTCCCCCGGGACGTGGTGCCGGAAGTTGCTCAGGGAGGCCATCCGGGCTACCCATGTTTCCCGCTCCCACTCTTTGGTGCTGTCGGGGGTGGCGTCGGGTGGAAGGTGGGCCATGTCGGGCTCCTGGTAGCAGGTGCGGCCCTTGGTGTCCACCCGCCCCGGCACGGGGTGTCCGACCAGGTGTCGCCCCCAGTCGATGGGGGGCACCCAGATCCGGCTCCCCGTGGGGGGCGGGCTCTCGCCGTCTGGGGTGGCGCGTGGGGGGCGCTCGTGTCGGGCGACGTGGAGGAAGGCGTCGAAGAGGAAGTCTCTGACGCCTTCCCCCAGGGTTGCCGCCTGGACCAGGGTGTCCGCCCGGATGGGGGTGCTGGTGCCGGAGGTGCGGAGGTACAGCACGACGTCCTGTTCCCCGAGTCCCCGGAGGTGCTGCCGTACCGCTGCGGGGTTGTGTAGGGCGTAGGGTTCGGCCGGTGCGGCGACTGGTGGTGCGGGGTGTGATGGGGGGGGTGGTGTGGGTTGGGGGGGGTGGTCGTCGTTGTCGCGCGTGGGGTCCGATGATGGGGTCTCTTGTGGTGGTCGCGGGAGGTGGGATTCGCGGTGGCGTGTGTCGGCGGGGGTATCGACGTCAATTGGCTGGTGCTGGCTGCCGCGTGTTGTGTCCGTGGCCTGGTCTCGGGGGGGGGGCGGGGGGGGTTGGTGTGGGGGTGGCGCTGTTGGTGGTGGGGGGGGCGGGGGTGGGTGTTGTGCTGGCTGGGGGTCTGGGCGTCCCTGTGGGTCGTGTGGGTGTGCCGTGTGTGTGCGCCGTGCGGCCCTTACGGTTCTTGACTGGTTGTGGTGCCGGGGTGTGGGTGGGGAGCGGCTGCATGAGCGTCCTGGTGGGGCTGTGGTCCGTATGTAATGGAGTGGCTGCTGGTAGATGGTGCTCGCTGGTATGGGGTGTGGGTGGGGGGGCTGCTGGTTAAGGTGGGGTGGGGGGGGCGGGGCCGGGTGTTGTGCTGGCTGGGGGTCCGGGCGTCCCTGTGGGTCGTGTGGGTGTTGCGTGTGTGCGCCGTGTCCCCTTGCGGTTCTTGACTGGTTGTGGTGCCGGGGTGCGGGTGGGAGGCGGCCGCATGAGCCCCCGGGTGGGGCTGTGGTCCGTATGTGATGGGTGGCTGCTGGTGGATGGTGCTCGCTGGTATGGGGTGTGGGTGGGGGGGCTGTTGGCGTTGGTGGGGCGCTCCTACTAGGCCCTGGTGTTGCTGGTGCGCGTGCGCGGCTCCTCGCGGGTCCATGGGGGTGTACCGTGGCTCGTTTGTCGTGGGCCTGTGTAGCGGGGGCGGCGGGTGGTGCTGGACCGCGTGGTGGTGGTGTGGAGGGTGTGCTGGTTGTGTGTGGTACCCCGGCGTTGGTGGGTGTGGTGGCAGTGGCTGGTGGTGGTGGAATACGTGATGGTGTGGTGCGGTGATGTGCGCTATGTGGGGTGGGTGGTTCGCGGGGCCTGGTTGTGCTGGGGCGTGGTGGGGATGTAGCTGGTGGGGGTCGCTGTAGCATGGGGGCATTAGGGGGTAGGGGTTGGGAGGGACGGGGGCGTGGTGGTGGTGTTGGTGGTGCCATGTCCCCTGGCTCTGCGCCTACGGTGGTCCTGGCATGGTGTGGACGTGTGTGGGCGGTGGTGGCTGACTGGGCCGCAGGGTTTGGGTGCTGCGGTACGGTGGTGGTGGTGGGCGCTGGTGGAGGCGGTGTTGTTGGTGTGCCCCGGGGGTCTGGGCGTGGGGCGGTGCGGTGTGGCTGGACCTGGGCCTTGGTCGGGGCGTCGCGCCCTGCTGGCGGGCCACTTGGCGGGCCCCCTGACCTGTCTAGGTCTTCTTGGCCTGGTGGGTGTCAGGGGCGGGTGAACCCCCCTGTCCCCGTGGGGGCGACGGGGGGCGGGCGTGCCAGCGGCGTGCCTCTTGGAGGCTCGTCTTGAGGCCTCTGACGTAGGTTTCCTGGTCCGTGAAACAGCAGAACAACAATATTAAAACGACTTTTGGCAGGCATCTTTAGATTCAACCACAGCATTGTAATGTTCTGACGCATCCACACTTTTGTGCCAAGGAATCAAATGTATTCAAGCAATGGATTTTGCAAAAATTCATGTTTGAACGACAAATTTTTGGCACCGCGGCCGTTTCAGATCTGTTGGGCCGTTTCAGATCCAGTGCGGTAGCGTAAATGCGGTTTTGGCCGCAGAATGCCCCACAAAACCATAGGTGAGGCCCATCTGCGTGGCGGTGGCCTCGTCAGGGGCGGCCAGGTGGGCGTCCCGAAAAGACGCCCAGCCCTCCAGGGGCTTCTGTTGTGCGGGGTGGGGGTGGTGTGCCGGGTAGGGGAGTGCGCTGAGTGGGTAAGGTGTTCCCTTCTGTCGGCCGAGGGCGTGTTTGAGCCGGCGGCAAGTGATTCGGAGGTAGGCTGCTATCTCCTCTGGTGCCGTGTCGGCCCACGCTTCTGGTGTCAGGGCTGCTGCTTGGGGGGCCGGCAGTTGTGGGTCTGGGAGGTGTAGGTCTCGGCCGTGGAGGTATAGGGCGAGGAGGATGTGGCGGGCCGCCACGTTCAAGCCGCCTCCGCTGTGGCGTAGGGGTGGGCTGTTGGGGGGGCAGGGGTGTGTTGCCCGTGGCCACGGCTATGGTCCATGCGTGGTCCGCCGCGTCCGCCACGTAGTACCCTCCCAGTTGGTCCCGGAGGGTGTCGGTGAGGAACCCGAAGAAGCTGGGGTGGCTGGCGGGGGGGGGTGCGGCTGGGGCCGCGGGTCGCTCGCGGTGGCGGGGGTTGAGGTCCCCGCAGTGGGGGCAGTGGGTGAGGCGGTGCGCGGCTCCCAGGCAGACCCAGTGGTCTGGGTTGCAGGGCAGGGCTGTCTGTGGTAGCCGCTGGCGAACGCAGAGGGGACATGCGGTGGCTGGTGGTTGGTGGTACCTGTGGACGGACGGCGGCGTGGGGGGATGGGGGCTGGTGGCGCGCGCATGCTGGTGGGAGTGTGTGCGGTGCCTGTGGTGCCCGTGTGTGCTGTGCCAGTGCTGTGCTCGGTGGACGGTGTGTAGACGTGGTGGGGGTTCCGTGTTGGTATGTCACGGGGTAGGTTCTCATGGTTGGTAGAACAGGAGTTTGAGGAGGTGGGCTTGGTTTGTTGGGGGCAGGGTTGCCGCATGCTGCAGGTATTTGTGGGTGCGGTATGTGAGCTGCTCCGCCGTGGCCTGGGGGTCCTCCGCGTGGGTGCGTAGCAAGGTGTAGACGGCAGTGGGGAGGCAGTCCCCTGCGGACTGCCTCGAGCACCTCAGTCTGCTTGAGGACGGTGGTGAGTTGCTGGGTCGCCGGGGACTGCGCCAGACATCCGGCGTGCTGTGCGATGGTGTGGGTTGGGTTCCAGTCTGTGAGGGTGTCCAGTCCTCTGTACAGGGGGCACGCCTTGAAGTGGTCCCATGTTTCTTCTTCCGCGTGGCTGCAGATGCATTTGGTGTGTCCTGCGGGGACGTGGATCGAGCGGCGCGTATACCATCGGTGGTATCGGGTGAGGAGGGGAAGTTGTGGGGAAGTTGTTCGTGGGCGAGTTGGAGTCGGGGCTTTTGTAGGTGTGCTGGGAGGCTATCCGGGCGCAGGGCGGAGTAGTAGAGGGGGCTGTGGACGGAGTCTTCGAGGCGTCGGAGGAGTTCGGTGTTCGCTGGGTGGCCCAGTGTGGTGGCCAGTTGCTGGATGGGTGTGGGGTAGTGGTACTGCTTGTCTCGATCCGTGTACGGCGTGTCCTCGGGCATCCATTGGGGGGGCTGTGTGGCGGGGGGTATCGGGGGCAGGTGCTGCAGGTGGCTGTGGTGTGGGGTGTCCAGTCGCACGCGTTCGAGCCCTGGGGTGTGGTTGGTGTTCTGGTGTTTGGCCTGCGTGTCTGCGCGTCAATTGCCGTATGCGTAGCGGTGTGACTGCTGCGTGACGATGTGTAGGGCGTCCTGGGGGTGCATCCCCTTGAAGGCCATCCATAGTCCCAACGCTTGTGTGGTGAGGCCAGACTCGAGTGCTTTGTGGAGGGGCAGGTCCGCAAGGCGCCTGGTGAGGTGGATGTTGACCGTGGCGTCCACGACTACCCAGATGTTGCGGGGCCGGATCATCTTGGGTGGCGGTGTGGCGGTGACCGCGTCTGCCATGGTGCGCAGTTCGCCGTGGGAGGACGCCCCAAATATGGTGGTCCCGGTGTGGTGTTCCACGTGGAGGCCGTCTGCGTGCCGGGTGATGCGCACGGAGGCGCAACCGACCGTGGGGGTGCGTTGCTGGGTGCCGGATGCGTCAGTGAAGTAGATCAAGTCGGTGTCGCTGGGTATGGGTAGGCGGGCGATTGCTGTGGGGTGATAGACGTGGATGGGGTTCCCCTGGGCGGTTCTGGCGGTGATTTGCGTGGGTTGCAGTAGTGGCGCTGCACGTTTACTGAAACGCTGTTTATACAGCGATAGCCGTCCGCATTAGAGCGTTCGACTGTACCCTAGTGGGCAAGCATGTGTACTCTAGGGAGGGAGTCCTGGGTTCAAACCCCACTTCCCCCAAATTTTTACCAAACGTTTTCGTCGCACGCTGGCGACTTTTGAGGAATGCCCCGTCGAAGGGACATCATTCACGGTACATTACACTGTTCTTTGAGGGTACCTACAGTGTGATACGCTTCTTTGAACTGATGGGAATCCTTTTGATTTGTTTGATGCATTTTATGAGGTAATTTTGCGGACATTTGAGCCTTTTTCCTTGGTCCTACTAGCTTAGCTAACTAGTACTCCAGGGGGGAGTAAGAAGAAGCCACTGCCATGTCTTTCTTGGGGGGCTTGATCCAGGCCAAGCCCCCCTTAAAACCCTTTTGTTGATGCTACGACTTACTTAACCATTTTTCTTTCTCTTTTAGAGCTTAAAGTACACTCTCTCAAAGTAACTACGGTTATAACCCTAGCCCCCCATGAAGTTCACCCCTACCACTCAACTGAGCGGAGGTATCTTCCTTCTTTGAGACCTTTCCAAAATGAAGTAAGCATTTCATGCCTAAGGCCTTGGAGGTTAAGCGTAGTGGTTCCCCACCCCAAGACCCCTATACTGAACTTTTTGTACCACTTATTGTGGATCTACGTTTTAACTGTTTCCGAATTCAGTTGCTTGGCCAAGTCATATTCTGTGTCTGGCCTAGCCCCTTTGCCCCACATTCCTAACCAACTCCATTTCATCCAAAAGAGTGCATTTGAAGTGCTTGAGGCCAATTGGGAGGCAGGAGTCATGCCAGTCTTCACTTAAAAATCATTTGTATTATTCATTTGTGATTGAATCTTTGTACTTAAGCCTGCTTTAACTATTTGCAGCCCTTCCGTGATACACTGGGTTTCAAAACTATTCATTAATTCGATCCACATCCTGTTCTTGCTCTACTTGCTGCTTTGGTTTGGTTTTCCAACATCAAAACCTGCAGGATTTCATCACATCTATTAGGGCACTACTCAAGGACATCTTTCTGGAAACGAATGTGTGCACAATTGGATGTATATACTGCCAACCATGTGCATTCTATGTCCTTCGCTCCGTCATATGTATTTCTACCATAATTCTATCTGTACATCTGCCCAATATATGTGCGATATCGCGATGGTCATTTGTGGTGTGTTTGTTTTGGATCGAAACATTGGCAGATATGAGAGCCATGGGTACTTTACAGAAAGGACCCTAGGTTTTTGGCCGGCCAACTCCTATAAGTCTGAACTAGGTATCCCAAAAGGGGATTGCCACATTAATTTTCCGCCTTCGTGTGCTCATCTGAGAAATTGATCGCAAAGAGCCAAAAAGGTCAAATTGATCCTAGACCAGGATATCTATCCTGCACATTGGTACCTACTTCCCATCTTAGGGCTGCGCAAGGTTTCGGGACATTTTTGCGTTTTGTAGCATGCATGTGCAAATTGGATGACGTTCCTGACCCCAATGGGCAATACTACAGGAATAGACCCATGGTGAGTTGGACCGCCATTCCTTCACACAGTGTTCAAATGAGCCTTCCAGTAGAATCTGAGCGCCTAGCTCCAGTTACTGCAACCATGGCAGTGCAGGAGACCCCCGAGAGCGATCGCCAATTGGAGGCACCAAGCGTCATGTCCCCTGTTTGCACAAGCGCCATTCGTAAATATGGAGGGCTTTTGTCTCAACTAAGGGACAGGCTTAAGGCATCTGGTCCTGACAATGACACTTCTAATGACCTTGGGACTAGATACTCACTTAGCGAGCTGTAGCACTTTTCTTTGTGCGCAATTTAGGAAATATTCGGGCTGAACCCCAAATTTGGCCCAAATATGACCTTGGTGGCCTAGCCCTGTGCCGCGAGCGGAACAGAGCCTGAAGCAAAGTAACTCTGACAGGGTCAGGACCACGGTCTCTACTCCTTGGGTGCACCTGATGTGAGCCAAGGATAGGCATTGCAGAGCGTGAGGAGACCATCGCCATTGGTGATTTGGGCAAAAATCGCCCTATCAGCCCAATGTATTTGGCCGGCTCTTGAAGACTAGCCGTATCCGCTGTTGGCCAAGCCACGCAGGGAGCGGCAAGGGTTTCTGCTTGGTCCTATGACAGAAGACGAAGTCTCTCATGAAAAGAATGACGAGTGTCAAGAACAACTCCCACTGTACAGGCCTCTGTATTGTTGTGGCATCTGGGGCAAATTTTGGCGTCCTGAGCCAACTTCGCGAACCCATGGCTCCAGGACCCAGAGATTCTGAGGGAGCCAGATTGCAGAGGGCCTCCAAAGGATTTGTACTCGAAGGCTACAGGGTTTGCTGCTTTGCCCGTACCCTCAGCGGGCACAAGAGAGGCTCATGTCTGGACTTGTTCGGGCAGAGTAAGTCTGTGCTGATACAGCCGATTTTCACAACGCAGAGCCCCTTCTTGCTCAACCCTGAAGCATATTTGCCCCTGGGAAGTCGGCTGTGGTTAGTCGAGATGTCACTCCTTTTTCAGTATTCAAGTGTCATTTCCGTGTGAATCTGTGGCACTTGTCTGTATTAATGAGGGTCCCTACCAGGACCTGCCCCCGCTGTGCCCCTTCCGCCTGTTACCCCTGCTGATTTACTCCGGATCAACGCTTGCATTCCTCAAACTCCAAGGTCCAAAATCCAAAAATATAGAAAATGTAATCCTCCTTCAACCCTGAACAGCAACCAGATCCCACAAATACAGCAATAGCCCAATTCACAATCCAATACGGGCTGGGGGCTTCCGTTCAGCACACCGGTCGTCTCACGGCGGCGGGCATGTACAAGAATTGCACCAAAGAGGAAAGCCCTGAAATTGGCATATGAACACAAATAAAGCAAAGTTGGGGAGAGATGGAAACGTACGCGTTCACAGCCATAGACCCCTCATTCCCTGGGTTCAAGACCTTCCCTTGACTCACCAACATGATGCCCTGAACCCAATCAAATAAGATGGCTAAATGCCATGTATCAAAAGTCACTACACAAACCCCAAAAATATGTTCACTCCCAAGCCTGTAAATCCTAGCCCAATGGGGGGGGTGGCGTGTCATGGCCTACAGTGGCACTCAGGACCATGCCCTACCCTGACATAACTTTGGTTGGACTTGGAGTCGAATGGGCTTGGGGGACTGCCCCATGAAGATGACCTCACAACATGGCAAAATCAGGCAAATCACACCATAATGCCCAAAATTCAATTATATACTCAAAAATGCATACGGCAAATATTCAAATGCTGTATGCATGTGTGAAACCGGAGAGTAGTATACAAGGGTGATATAAACCAAACGTCCATGCTCAAGATTACCCCATCATTGGCTCCGAAACCCCTCCGGTTATGTATATGACATGCTCCACAAGGCAGCTCATGAGTTTGAGACCTAATTTTGTGAGGCTTCGTGTGCCAAGCCAAAGTGACCATGTGATCCGGCATATGGTGAGGTACAACACTGAAGCATATGCCAACATATAAGCAACATACCATGGTTCACGAATCTCTAGGCACTTTACTGTTAGCCGACCAGTTGAGCACATAAAACACAAAAATAGGCATAAAATGAGGTCAAAAACATGCAAATAATGCCAGATTCAAGATAATTACAATAGTATATAACTTCGCTCACCCATGGTGTCAACCTATGACTCAAAACACAATTGCTTGGGACCATTTGCAAACAATCCCCCCACTTGGATCCCCATATGGACGCATGCGGACACCTTCAAACCTCCTCCCAACATGCACCATGAAAATGGGAAAATGGATATTGGCGCTTGTGGGTTGCTCCGTAAGCCCTCCCACATGCACTATATGAGCGGTAGACTTAGTCTAGCGCTATGGAGTTCACCATTGGGACATGGGCGAAGCCCTTGCCACGTATGACTCCATATATCTTCCTATAAACGGAGATATATAACATGGGCGTGAGCATATCGAAGCACATACCATGCATATAACACATACCCTCAAAAGTGGCTCCCACCATGATATGCCATGACCCTCCATGGACATAACTTCACGTTAAAAATACGTAGGAACCCAAAGAAAATTTGCTATGCAACCCCAACACTCATGCGGTACACTCAAAAATCGCATTAAAATATTCGGTTGCACGGTACAAGAGTTCTATATCACTTTCTACCCTCCTGACCATTATCCTTTGCTATAAGGGCATGTGTACACACCGAAGGCGTTTGAGGCTCTCTGAATTAAGTTGAGACCAATGCGGTTTGAACCCAATTCTCGAAATTGAGAACCCTCGCGGTGAGCTGGAGATATGATCTTTCAAAGTGGCCTCACGAATCAACTTTGTTTCGCCTATATCTCTAAGCAAAACGAAGAACATAACAAAAGGAAGGTTGATTCGTGATCGAAGAAAAAAAAACGGACCACTCGAGATTCGTCATATCGAGTGCGGCGATGTCGAAGTCGAAAATTCAATTCTGAAAGTCTGAAAAAATCGGATTAATTTTGCGAGTGCATAATATGAAATTTGCGGAAGCAACGAACCCTTTACTGATGAAATCTGACCCTTCATCGGGGTTTCCGCCAAAATATCTGTAAATAACAGTTTACCATTCGGTTACCGCAAAATCGCGAGCCAACTGACAGTCGCCGATACAGTGACCATCAGAACAGAAGGCTGAAAAATTACTGAAACATTATGATAAAAAAACCCTGTTGATTCCTGACATTCGGATATATAAATCTCCGCTGGCGGTGCCTCGGTACTGAATATGGCCGCTCATAGCCGGAATGGCCAAACCTATCACACTATCACATCAGGTTAGGTCAGGTGGATGGGAGGGTATGATATCAGCCAATGGCGCCTTGCTGGCACACAGATACACACCCCAAGTGACCCGAAGATGGCCAGGAGGGTCCGAACCGGCTTCACCCCCCTTCTCAGAGCGTTATTACCGCTCGGAAGTCATTGAAGAGAGGACGGGAGGACCCAAATGGGCTCCAAACCCCCCCCCCCATGTCCCAAGGACACATGGAGGCCCCACACACGTCGTAGGCGTCCCCCATGCCCCAAGGGAGGGCTGAGGACACTGATAATCGGTGCCCTACGCCATATCCGGTCTCCTCTTGATCTACAACATGGACCAAGGGGATCAAATATAGAAAAGCGTCGTCGGTCGACCTAAATGAGTATACCACAATGAAATATATATTTGCAGATCGAGTGAAGGGGGTATGTGGCCAATCAAGGCCGAAAAGTCCCCGGATGATTGCCCTCACCCGTCTCCCCAAGCACAGAAACAAACAAAATGCCAAGGGGGGATCCATTACGGTGCTATAGCAGCAACCAAATGGACCAACACGTCCTTGACATCCAAAGATATATTCTTCTTCTTCAGATAGTCCATCCAGACCGTGGTATACCTCGGCACGAAACTGCTCAGTGGCTCCCACGAATCCCTCAATGCGGCCAACCCCTTCCAACGGACTTTAGAAAGCCTCCCCCCAGGCGTCCCCGGGTCCGGCTTGTCCGAGTTTTTGTTTTGCCCGAAATATTGGATGTGCATGACATCTTGGCACTCAAAATGAGCCATGCGTCAACTGTTATCATGAATGATAGGCGAAAACCACAAAATTTTCAAAACAAGCTTAATACACAACAAAGATGTGTCAATTTTGTCAACCATTTGGATAGAATCCGGGTTTTGGCCATTTTGTGCCCGGTAAAATCAAAGGTGGGATCTTCTCAGCGGTGAAGTCGTCGTCCTCACCCTTGTCGTCCGAGTCCACATCGCCGGCCGTGAACTCAAAGGTGACGGGACGTCCGCTGGGGTCTGGTGCTCGGTGACGAAGCTGGGTATGGTCGCGGTCCAGGATCTTGTTATCCCCCACACGAACCGCATACACATCCTGCCCGACCTTCCGCACAATTACCCCCGGCACATACCAAGACGCCTGCCGATGCCTGGACAGGACATCCTTGTGGTGCCGCTCCACCCACACGGTGTCTTGGAGAGCATACTTCTGGACTTTTCCCTGCTTGAAGTACTTGGCCCTCTTCTCATGCTCGTCCTGAAGTGCCTTGCACACCTTGACCGCCGTGTCGTCCGCCTCAGCCATCATGGCGTTCGCATCCCGGGCCACTTTGCCATGGTTCAACCACGGGAGAGTGCGTGACACTCGATCCCGTAGGAACAGGTGGGTCCCGGAAGGTCGTGATACGCTTGGAGTACTCTCCACAGCGAATTATACCAATTCCGGCCCGGTTCGTCGATGTGCACCTGGCGGAACTTCTCGAACATCTGCCGCCCGGCCACCTCAGCTCGGCCATTCGACCGGCTGTGGTACGCCACGGTCTTGGCGTGCCGAATACCCATGTGCTTGCACATGGTCTTGAACCACGTCCCCACAAACTGAATGCCCCGATCGCTGCAGATGACAGCCGGGACATCAAAAATCGTCAGCCAATGCCTGATCATGGCATTAGCGACGGTCTTGGCCTGCAGCCCCACTCCATGCTTGTCCTTCTTGTCCTTCTTCTTGGACTTCTTGCCAGGGACCGCCACGATACCCACTGTGCCTATCCACCGCCAAGATGACACAGTCGTAGGTCTCTCCTTCCATGGTGACCTCAGGCATGGCGAATACATCCATGGCCACGGACCGCATAGGGGCCTCCAGTATAGCCGTGTACACCGGGTTGCCCGCTTTGGAGTGGTTGGGGCTCTTCGTGGCCCGACACACGGTACAGTCGCTGCAGTACCTATCCAGGATGGCGTAGTACCCCGGAGGGAACTTGAAACGCCACTCCAGGTCCTGCTGCATCTTGTCTCGGCCAGGGTGCATGAGCTGGGCGTTGTGCCAATGGTCAATGAGCTCCTCCACTCGGTTCTCGGGCACCAGCAGCTTGTCCTTGAGGAACAACTTGTCCCCATCCTCGGTCAAGCCCTCGGGCCATGGCCTTCTCCATCTCGATGATGCGCTTGGCCTCCTCGGTCTCCTCGGCGTCGCCATGGCTGGATATGTCCATCCACGCCTTGCCCGCGGAGTAGGCCCAGCGACTGAGGCAATCTGCCACAGTGTTGTCCTTCCCCGGGACGTACACGACGCTGAGGTCGAACTTGGCGAACCTCTCGTGCCATCGGGCCCTTCTAGCCGCTGGTCCTGAGGGGGTGTCGACATGCTCCCTGTGCCAGCTCTGCATGGACTGGTGGTCCGTGCAAACCACCACCGGCCGCAGTCCAATGTCGCCAGACCACTTCCTGAGCGCACATACAATGGCGTATGTCTCCTTCTCCCTCGGGGTCCATGTTCGGCGTTGGCCCTCGGCCAGGATCCTGCTCCAAAACGCCACGGGAACATGAGTCCCGTCGTCCCGGACTTGCTCGAGGACTGCCCCCACGGCATAGTCCGAGGCGTCTGTCCGTGGCACGAATCCCTTGTCGGGGTCCACCAGGAACAGCCCCAACCGTCCCAGGAGTCGCTCCTTCAGGCGGTTGAACGCA
The DNA here is from genome assembly GCA_964036045.1 of Eutreptiella sp. 'Long Island Sound 2002'. Classification (NCBI taxonomy): domain Eukaryota; phylum Euglenozoa; class Euglenophyceae; order Eutreptiales; family Eutreptiaceae; genus Eutreptiella; species Eutreptiella sp. 'Long Island Sound 2002'. The sequence continues at coordinate 115,660,741 of OZ038381.1, forward strand.
TCCTCAGCCTCAGGGGTCCAGGCAAGCTTCTTCTTGCTCCCCTTCCGGCCATCGAACTTCCCCACCTGCAGCATCTTGTGCAGCGGCCCCGAGAGTTCTGCCTACATCCGGACATAGCCCGAATAGTAATTGCAGAACCCCATGAAGGACCGGAGTTCGCTGATGGTCTGGGGCTTCTCCCAGTGGTGCAGGGGCGCCAGCTTCCCAGGCATGGGACGGTGTTGCCCATGACCAACCACGTGACCTGCGAACTCCACTTCCTTCACGAAGAGTGAGGCTTTGGTGGTCTTGCACACCATGTTGTGCTTGTCCAACTCGCTGAGCACTCGGCGCAGATCCTTCTCATGCGCGTCGATGAGCTCGTCCTCAGTCATGTTCTCCGTGCCGGACCCGATGATGATGTCATCCACGAAGAGATCGGCACAGTCCCGGACAGGACCGAGTAGGTCCTCCATCATGCGCTGGAAAGCGGCGTTGCCATTCTTGGCGCCCATAGGCACCACTTTCCACTGCATGGGCCCCAGCGGCGTCGACATCGCTGTGCAGGGCCTGGAGTCCGGGTGTAGCGGCATCTGGTGATAACCGTGTATCAGGTCCAACACCGTGAAGATCCGCTTTTTCTGTTGATTTTGGAGGATGGAGTCGATCAGGGGAAGCGAGTACGAGTCGTGCTCGGTCTGCTCGTTCAAACCTCTGTAATCCACCACCAACCTCCACTCGCCCTTCTCTTTCTTGGGCACGATGAAGGCTGGACTGGCCCAATCACTGTCGGAGGGTTCGATCAATCCCCGCTCAATGAACTCGGCCAACAGCTTTTTCATGGCCTCGGCCCGATCGCCCTGAAGTTGGTACTCCCGATGACGATAGAACTTCGGGTTCGGCTTCAGCTTGATCTTCGCTGTACCAAACCTCCCACGATCTGGAGGGTTCTTGTTGGCGACGCCACTGAATAGCCGCGGATAGGCATTGATTAGCCTCTCCTTCAGCTCGGCGACCTTCAGGTTCTCCTGGGCCTCTTCAGCCGCTTGCTTCAGTATAGATACAACCGACCGCACTGCGGTATAGGCCTCTTCTGGGTCCGATTCCGACGTATCCTCGTCCGATATACCGTCTTCGTCGTCGTGGGGAGCTCTTCCCACCGATAATCTTCGGAAATTTGCGGCATCGGGCTGGTGACTGTCGCCATCGGCACCCATTCTTCGAAAATCCCATGTCGGTGGGTCCGACCCAACCGGACCATCGTATTGGTCCGCAATGTGATCCATGACCCTCGCCACGAAATCATCCTTCTCGTACTTGCCCGTGACCAACATCTTGTCATCCCACCAATGCGGAGATGTGACCCTGGCCCGCCTCTTCTTGGCTGCCACACGGTCGTGCATCCCCATCCGCATGTATTTGACGACGTCGTCGATCTCGTCGTGGGACAGGACGTCAATGCCATCAATAGGCCGATCCGTCCCCTCCTTGGGCTCAAACATGACCTTCATGGGCACCACCTCCACCCTACGGATGAATGCTTCATCACCTGTGGGCTGGGCTTGCGCCCCATCCACCAGGAAAGCCTTGGTACCCCATGCTTGACGCAGGGAGGGCATTGATACACCCTTGGCAACGATGAACAACTCCTCCTCTGGCCCGAATGACATCTCGTTCAGGGTGATGGAGTCCAGCGTCGACTTGAGACCCTCCAGCGGACATGGGGTGGATCCTATGCCGGTTTTGACCAGGATCCCCTTCGCCCTATCTGCGACGATCTCATCCACCGTACGTCTGGTATTGTCCATGGAGCCATGCCAATACATGGGCCCCCACTCCTTCAAACCCCAATGCCTATGCCAGGCTGAGTCTCCTCGATGCCAATGCCTCCTACACTTCCGCAAAAGTGGGGCATCCCGGGAAGCGAAGACGTCCGTCTCGGGTGCTTCAGCTCCCAGCGTCTGGATCATCCTCGCATACACCTGCGGCGCTACTCCATACTCCGTGAGCTGAACTCCACGGTCTCCTCTGGACTTGGCATCCACAGCTTGCACCGCTTGGACGATCTGATCCTCTTCCTCAGCATTCCATTGGGATGATCCGCATGCATAATCTGTGGACAGCCATGTGAGGCATTCATCATCCTCCCGGACCAGCGTTGCACGATGGAGAAGGGCTCCAATGGCATTTGCCACCATGAAGTCATACCCCATGATCATATCCCAATCTGTAATGTCGGCCACATAGAAGTTCCCGGATAGAGTGCTTCTCTTCGCCAGATCAGGGCGGTTCAAGCGCTCATGCTCCCAGAATTCCATACTGATAGTGGCCTCATGGGTACCACCACCCATGATCTCTCCATTGGCCACCTTCAGGCGCACCGGTCTACGGCTGGGCTGCAGGGATTCCTCATTGAACAACCCTCTCCGGACCAGGCTCACCTGGGCACCCGTATCCACCAGAACATCCACCACCAATTCCTCTTGTCCGCACCGTACACGCACCTTCAAGTGCAACTGCCGCTCGTCGCCATGCGGTGTATGGACGACTCTCACGGCATGCAACTCTAGCACGTCCGGGTGCATCAGGACTTCGAGGGTATGGTCACGGATGGTGTAGATGTTGGGTTGGTCTTGCCCGTCCACGGGGCTCTCCGTGGTCGCTCCTTCCTTCTTGCCACGTCCCTTGCCCACATAAACTTCCCTTGGCAGGGCGCTCCACGGGTTGGGAGTGGCGAAACTCAGTGGTTTCGCCGCTTCCGGAGCCTTCTTCGGCACCCGATGTGCCTCGGATTCCTCAGGGATTCCACTGATTTTCGGAGGAGAAACCTCCGAGGTCCCACTCCCGTGGGGGCTCCTCTAGACTTGACTTCCCGCAGCCCCTTCCAGCTGCATTCCGCCAGGACTTTGTCCACCACGTTGCTGAGCTTTGAGTTCCTCCAACGTCCTCAACATGTCCTCAGCAAGCTCCTCGATTGACCTCACTCGTCGGTCTTGGCCAGGTCCACCGCCATAGCCTCTTCCTCCGCCTTTCCCTTGGCCTTTGCCTTGGCCTTTTCAACCGTCTCCGCCCTTCGCCTTCCAATCGGAAATCCGCTGCTCCTTGGGCTTCTTCTCGGGGTGGGCGGCGAAGTAGGCCTTTTTGTCCGCCTCATACACCTTGCACTGACGGTGGTCGTGTGCATGGTTGTTTCCCTTGCCATAACAGACCCAGCACCCATCGTGCTGAGACCTGTACTCCCGGAACGAGAGCGGTGGGTTCCCCATCCTCCTTGGCTCTTTGCCCTTCTTCGGTCCCACCCGGCTCCATCTGGACCGATCCGGCCCATGGTCCCTCACGTTGTGTGCCACAAACGCGAAGAAATGGGCCTCCTCGTGATCCTCCCAGGACCAGTGGTCTTGGCCACTTCCACTACCATCCTCCGCGGAGTTGGCCGTGTCCTCCTGGATCTCCCGATGATGGCGATCTTCTCGGTGGCCTCGTTGTCCATGACCATGTCGATCCTGCACGTGGGCCTCGTTCTTCGCATTGAGCTTCAACTCCACCGTGATGTACTTCACCATCTCGTCCAGGCTCATGCGGGCGAAGATGACCTGCATCCTCAGCGGCTCCCCGCGCCTCCACTCCACGTTGTTGAGGCGCAGCAACCTTTGCCCCATGGAGTCTCCAAATACCTCCACGTACACGGCGTTCTTCAGTCCCAACATCCGGTTGGGCTCGCCCAGGTTCCTCTTGAAGAACCCCATGATACCCGCATGGGTATCCTCCGCCGCCATGATCCTCACCGCCACCCGCTTCTTGGCGCGCTTCTTCTCCTCGTCCTGCACTCGTCTCTTCCAGTTGCCGGGGAGGACGTCCTTCAGCAGGTGGCGGATCTCGCTGGCCTCGTTCCAGTCCTCCACCAGCTTGAGGCATCTTCGGTACTTCCGCAGATACCGATTCCACTCCCGGACCCGCAACTCACCGCGGTCCAGCGGCAGTGGGATGGACCACAGGTCCTCCAGCTTCTGGTTCGGAGCGTCCAACCGCTCCTCATCCTCCAACCACTCCAGGCAGGCCTGCTCCGTACGGATCAGTCCTTCCCGGATCTGATCCCGCAGCTCTTCCTTCAGGTCCTGCGCCAGCCGGTGTGGGAATGTCCGGCATACCCACTTGTCCCGCGGCGCTCCCCGCATCTCGCCGACGACCTCCTGGGCGAAGTCCTCCCAGTCCATGATGAAGTCATCCAGGTTTGACGGGTTCCCGTCGTAATAGGGGATTTTGATTCCCCTGAGGTCGTCAATCCTGATGGCGTCTCCGACGTCCCCAGCCACTACTCCACCGAGACGGATACCACCTGTGGCCGGGGGGTGTGAGTACACTCCCCGTACATCCCTCTCCTCCATGGAGTGCGGTCCAGTTGGGCCTGAACCCATGGGGTTTGGAATGCGGGTAGGACTTGCTCCATCTGCCGTCCATATCCCCGTATTGGGGTCCTTCACCCACAGGTTTCCGCCTGGATGACCTCGACCATGTCCGTCGGCGCTTCCCATGGTTCGCCCCTGCATGGTCTGGCTCTGGATCTCCTCTTCCGCATAAACTGCATGGGCAGTCGTAGTGATCGGTAGATCCTGGGCGACGTGGGACATCTGTACCGTCAGGCTCCTCGGGTCCGTGGTTACGTGCCCTTCCCGCATGGACCCAGTCGGTGCCGTGTGTTCCCCGAGCATTGTGGATTCGCTGAACATGGGCACAAACGGCAGCGCACCCGGGTCAACACGCGGAGGCGCGTATGGTGCCTCTGCAGGGCCGCCCATGGGCTTATCCATGGCGCTGCTGAGGGTCTTAACCCGCTCCACCAGCTCTGCCGCTGCCGGCTTTGCCGGGAGCTCCGGACCCGAGGCGAGGGGCTGTAGCTCCTCTAGCCTTTTCAGGCGTCCCGACATGTCCTCCACCAGGTGGAGGAGGCTGTCCACTACTCGCTGCTGCTTCTCCAGGGCCAGCTCCAGATTCTCCCGGTACCGGTCCTGTTCCGCTCGCAGCTCCTCCATGTCTTTCTCCGCGGCCGACTGGTCATCCAGGATCCCCGCGACGTCCTCCTCTAGACCGTCCTTCGCGTTGTCCAGGCGGTCTAGGCGATGCACGATGGCGTCCATCCCCATCTTTGGGTACTTGCCCATGGGGAATGACACGTGCTCGCAGTGGCACTCAGCGTGCTTTCCACCTGATCCGCCGCATCCCGCGGTTCCCGGCGCCTCGGAGTCCTCCGCCATGGGTGTGTTGCCCATGCTATCCCGCGTTGGCTCCGTGTGCCGGGCCACAGGCGCCGTCATGGCTCTGGCGGGCCTCTCCAACGCCTCGGCATCATGCTCCAGGCTGGGTTCTGGGGCCGTGTTTGCCCCTGTGGGCGGTCTGGCCGTCTCTTTCGACTCCGAGGGTTGCTCATCAGCTGTCTGATAGCCCTCAGAGTGCTCGGCCTCCCACAGCCTGACCGGGCTGGGGTCCGTATCCATAGCCCTGGCGTCCCCTGCCGCGGGCTTGGGTGACCCGCGCTTCCGGTAGCGCCGGGCCCGTCCTCCACTGCTGCCTGAATGGCAGGCCTCGTCAGAGTCCTCCGCGGCGGAGCGGAGGTTGCATTCCTTTCGGCAGCGACGCTCACACATGGACACCAGGTCCTCCATGTCGAGTCCTCCTCTTCCCGAATGTCGTGCTTCTCTTCAGGCTTCAACTTCCGGAGTTCGCCATGCTCTTGAGCGTCTCGGCTCTTCTCTGGCTCCAATCTCCGGCGTGGTCTCCACCGAGTCCACAATACGCACCCGGGGCGTACTTGAGCAGGGCTCATAGGGGCCCAAGTCCCCGGGTCGTCGGTAGGTAGAGGCAGCAGGTACGCCTCTGCTACCATAATGAAGGTACCTACCAGGACCGGCCCCCGCTGTGCCCCTTCCGCCTGTTACCCCTGCTGATTTACTCCGGATCAACGATTGCATTCCTCAAACTCCAAGGTCCAAAATCCAAAAATATAGAAAATGTAATCCTCCTTCAACCCTGAACAGCAACCAGATCCCACAAATACAGCAATAGCCCAATTCACAATCCAATACGGGCTGCGGGCTTCCATTCAGCACACCGGTCGTCTCACGGTGGCGGGCATGTACAAGAATTGCACCAAAGAGGAAAGCCCTGAAATTGGCATATGATCACAAATAAAGCAAAGTTGGGGAGAGATGGAAACGTACACCTTCACAGCCATAGATAAATGTGTTCACTCTCAAGCCTCCAAATCCTAGCCTAATGGGGGAGGTGGCGTGTCATGGCCTAGAGTGGCACTCAGAACCATGCCCTACCCTGACATAAATTTGGTTGGACTTGGGATCGAATGGGCTTGGAGAACTGCCCCATGAAGATGACCTCACAACATGGCAAAATCAGGCAAATCACACCATAATGCCCAAAATTCAATTATATACTCAAAAATGCATACGGCAAATATTCAAATGCTCCATGCATGTGTCAAACCGGAGAGTAGTATACAAGGGTGATATAGACCAAAGGTCCATGCCCAAGAATATCCCATCATTGGCACCAAAACCCCTCCAGTTATGTATATGACATGCTCCACAAGTCAGCTCATGAGTTTGAGACCTAATTTTGTGAGGCCTCGTGTGCCAAGCCAAAGTGACACATGTGATCTGGAATATAGTGAGGTATAACACCGAAGCATATTGGAACATATAAGCAACATACCATGGTTCACGAATCTCTAGGCACTTTACTGTTAGCCGGCCAGTTGAGCACATAAAACACAAAAATGAGCATAAAATGAGGTCAAAAACATGCAAATAATGCCAGATTCAAGATAATTACAATGGTATATAACTTCTCTCACCCATGTTGTCAACCTATGACGCAAAACACAATTGCTTGTGACCATTTGCAAACAATACCCCCACTTGGATCCCCATATGGACGCATGCGGACACCTTCAAACCTCCTCCCAACACGCACCATGAAAATGGGAAAATTGATATTGGGGCTTGTGGATTGCTCTGTAAGCCCTCCCACATGCACTATATGAGCGGTAGACTTAGTCTAGCGCTATGGAGTTCACCATTCTGACATGGGCGAAGCCCTTGCCACGTATGACTCCATATATCTTCCTATAAACGGAGATATATAACATGGGCGTGAGCATATCGAAGCACATACCATGCATATAACACATACCCTCAAAAGTGGCTCCCACCATGATATGCCATGACCCTCCATGGACATAACTTCACGTTAAAAATACGTAGGAACCCAAAGAAAAGTTGCTATGCAACCCCAACACTCATGCGGTACACTCGAAAGTCGCATTAAAATATTCGGTTGCAGGGTACAAGAGTTATATATCACTTTCTACCCTCTTGACCGTTATCCTTTGCTATACCAGGCATGTGTACACACCGAAGGCGTTTGATGCTTTCTAAATTAAGTTGAGACCAATGCAGTTCGAACCCGATTCTCGAAATTGGGACTACTCGCGGTGAGCTGCAGATATGATCTTTCAAAGTGGCCTCATGAATCAACTTTGTTTCGCCTATATCTCTAAGCAAAACGAAGGGCACAACAAAAGGAAGGTTGATTCCTGATCGGGGAAAAATGACGGACCACTCGAGATTCGTCATATCGAGTGCGGCGATGTCGAAGTTGAAAATCCGATTCTGAAAGTCTGAAAAAATCAGATTAATTTTGCGAGTGCATAATATGAAAATTGCGGAAGCAACGAACCCTTTACTGATGAAATCTGACCCTTCATCGGGGTTTCCGCCAAAATATCTTTAAATAACAGTTAACCATTCGGTTACCGCAAAATCGCGAGGCAACTGACAGTCGCCGATACAGTGACCATCAGAACAGAAGGCTGAAAAATTACTGAAACATTATGATAAAAAAACCATGTTGATTCCTGATATTCCGATATATAAATCTCCGCTGGCGGTGCCTCGGTACTGAATATGGCGGCTCATAGCCGGAATGGCCAAACCTATCACACTATCACATCAGGTTAGGTCAGGTGGATGGGAGAGTATGATATCAGCCAATGGCGGCTTGCCAGCACATAGATACACACCCCAAGTGACCCCAAGATGGCCACAGGGGTCCGAACCCGCTTCAGAACCGCAATCTCTGCATTCCACCCGGGAGATGAGACCTGAGGTTGGGCTGTGGGGAGGGACTGAGTGTCTGTCGCCTTAAGACACATCCGCCCCAGTCAGTTGCCTAACGAAACTATGGGTGTCTACGCATGTCGTTGTTGCTGTACATACTTTCGTTCTACGTTTGCAGAGTGGTAAAAATTCTAAGTTGTGTAATACTATGAGGATGCCCTGACTGTATCCCCTTGCCTGCCTGCCTTGTGTGTCCCCAAGGCGTGTCTCGTGGACAGGGCCTCCAACAGTAACGCGTCAAAAGCGTTCTACCGCGGCTGAGGAGTCCAGTAAGCTAGCCAGGGCCCATACCTTTGACAAGAACAAAAAATACCACAGCTTCCGTCTCAACAACCGCCTCAGAAAAAACAGCCCCCATGCCCTGCTGCAATGAGTCCTGAGCCTGGCACTCAGCTGCTCTGGTCCTCAACTTTGAAGCCATCAAGATCCTGGTGGCCAGCCTGGAGGAGGGCCGGGAGTTCCGCTTTTCTGGGTGCGGGTCAGTGGCTGGAGATGCGCCACGAGGTTCCAGTCTCCTGTGGCATCGGAGCCAGACTGTGGGCCATGCGAAATGAGTATTCCCATGAGAGCAAGAGATGGAGAGCCTGGAGGGATATCAGACAGCTGACAAGCCTCAGCGCCAACCTGCACGAGGATGGAAAGCCTGTGGAGGATATGAGGGCTATGGCTGGACTGGGCCGCAGTGGCGCTTGGCCAGGAGCCTTCAACAGCAGTGCCCGCCTCCCTGCCACCACATTGCGCGACTTCTTCGCAGTCGCCAAGAAGACCTGTGCAAAGCTCCGTCCGCTGCCCCAGAAAAAGCCCTGGAACTCGCAGCGAGTCCACTTTGGCCCACAGGGGATGCCCCCCACAACCGCCAGGCGCGTTGGCCCGCACTTCTGAGCACACCTCGGGAGTGCCCTGAAGCCTGAAGGCTCTCAGAGAGAGGGCATCGGCGCACAATGCTGCCGTTGAGATGGCCTTCTGCATCGCCAAACAAGAGGAAGCTGAATAGGAGGAAGTGATGGCAATATGGGGCCGCAGTGGTAGCTCCAAGAAATTTTCTATGCCTTCGGGGACCCAATCTTTGCCCAGGATTTCAAACGTGGCAGAAATTGCGTGCGCCAATCTTTTGGCTTTGAAGTGCCCAAGTTTGGAGGGTTGGACCCGGCCAGGCCACATGTCAGATGTCGAGGACATATATGCATATATGTTAGATTCACAAGCTTGGTGTTGCAATAGGTCATTAGTCAGAACAATGCATAGTGGACACCTTCGAAAGCCTCTCGAAGGGGATCCTGTGACCATGATGAATATTGACCTGGACGCAGAGGACTCGCTGAGCAGGGAACACAGCACACCAGCGACTCCTCATGACAGAGATCAGAAAGGAAAAACTCCCGTGACAGTCCAGAGACCCGGAGATGGACACCACCACAACTTCGACCCGTTCATGATGTGCAGTGATGGGGATTGAGGAGACTCAGAAATGGTCGAGAACCCACGGGCTGCGGCCTGGCAGTTGCCGAGGGAGGCAGCAGGAGAGGCAACAACACCCCTCCTGAATTGTAGGGAGCCGATCCCGCACCTCCCTACCAGAGTAGGAAAGGAGCTCTGCATCTAGCCGAGGCGGCGACCAATGCACGATGGGACTCAAAGGTCACTTGGGATGGCTCTGGAGAAGGACCCAAGGTTGAGGACCACCCGGGTGCGGGCCCTTGGGAGGTAGATCCACAGGTGGAGGACCAGCTGCGGGACCATCCGGAAAGAACATGCGGGAGGATACGTGGAGGTTGTGTGTGTACCTCGAAAGGGGACTTCAGAGGCTGGAACGGAGGTCCAGATCACGGAGGGAGAGCTGGCCAGGTACGGTGGGGGAGTTTGGCGAGCCTTGGGGGACCTGACCATAGCCCCGTAGGACACCAAGGAGCTCGGCTGGGTAGTTCCCGGGCTCCAGAGGAGGCTGGACAGGCTGGAAAGCCGGCTAACCGCCCAAAGTAACGTACCACCCTGGGAGTCGGGCCTGTCGGACGATGACTTGGGACCCGGATCAGGTGCAGGCAGACCTCGCAGCGCTGGCGAGTCCGGTTAGAGGATGCGTCCGCCCCCCACGCACGGCAGGCATGGGGTGCGAGATGACTGGCTCAGCTCAGACTATCAAAGCCGCGAGGTGGCCGAACTGCGCGGCAGAGCCCGCCCCCGCGGCACGTGGCCGCTAACGACTGCTTAGGGATGAGGTCCCCGATGTGGGGTTATGTTTAACCCTTCTAGGCCCCAGGTGCCTCTCTTGTGATCTATGTCTATGGTCTACTGTACACAGGTATTGCCTGGGGACGGCTCCTTGTGGTGATGCAGAAAAAGCTGGTCACGTATGGCTTCCGAAAGTGATGATGTCTTTTTTTGCATCGCTTCGTGCAATGGAAGTTAAATTAGTGAAGTTGATGAAACCCGCGCCTGTCCAGAAGCTCAGCCAACCCGGAGGGGTGGTGACATCTTATTGCAATCTATGAGGAAAAGGCCTTTCGCAATCAAGTGTAGGCCTGAATGTAATTGCTGTTCACTCAAACAGGTTGAAAGTCCTAAAGGGAATCAAAACAGGGCGCAAGGGTGTCTGTCACCGTACTCAAAGAGAAGATGATAGTGAAACTGTTGAGTTCCATCACTGCAGCCCCCCCACCACCCCAAAGGGGGAAGGTGATCCCAGTGAAAGAGGTCTCAAATGCCTTCCAACAATCAGGTTAAGTGCTTTTATAAGCACTATCTTTTTAGGGGCTGTAGTTTCTCTTGAAGGGCTGAAAAATAGGGGGTTTCCGGTTTCAATTGAACGGTTTGCTCCTCTGGCATGATAGGGGTTCAACTGTGGGGAAGCCGTAGTGAAAATGCACGGTCGAGCCTGGTTGAACCACGGTTGCACTTCGTGAGTTCAAGGGTACCTGATCCGAATTAGAACGTAGGGCCGAGGAGGACATGGACAGGGACATAGAAGGACACGATGGAGAACCCCTTGGTAACTTTGAGATCACCCCTCCCTGAGGAGACCGACGAGAAGCCACTAGCCGAATCTGCCGGCACCGCGAAGCAGAGAAGTGCATGGGGATTGTATGCTAACGGGTCCTTGGAGATGCTTACGTGGTGGTGCCGCATCGCGCGGGTGTTGACATTGAGGAGATGCACATTTCAGCTGTGGGGACCGGCAGACCAAGCCGGTGCGAGCCAATGTTGTCCTCCTTCCCGGCCTTCATGGTTTCCAAGGCCGCCAACGCTGCCGTGTGGGAGGACCTGAAGGATACGCGGACCCAATTGAATGAGGGGAACCCCCTCAACCTCTATCATTTCTTGGAAAGCTTGGACAACAGGGGGATGACCATCAGTGAGGACATGGATCTTGCCTAGGTGCAAAATTGTGTCTTCAAATGAATCCGCTTCCGACTACCAGAAGTGCTCCAGGATCTGCACTTCACTGCAGCCAAAGTTGACAAGATCAACACCCTCAAGAACGCCAAGAGGTAGCTCAACGACCAAGAGCTGGTGGATACCCCGCAGGTTGCCGCAAAAAGGTGGATAGCAACCAAGCTCTAACATCTGTGTGCGGTAATGGCTCGACTTCTGGGGACGATTCGTCCTACACCACTGGAAAGTCTAGGACTGGAATGAGGGTGGCAGGCATGCTCATCCTCGTCTTGGATTCCTGGATGAAGTGGGTCACCAAGGAGAAAGTGAAGAAGGCGAACAGCCACCACATAATCAAGATGATGCTCATCAGGGACCTCCACAAACACGTTACCAATTTGACTGCACGGAACGTGGCCTGGGACATCAGGAGGTTTGACATTTGAGGTGTGAGGTTTCGGGTAGTAGACGCCCTTTGGCCCCTGGGGGCTACCTGGTTGCAGCAGGTAAAATGCTCCCCACTGGGGCGTAGTAGAGGCCCCTTCAAATCAGACCTTCTGCCCCGTGGCGGAGTTTCCTGGGTTCATGGGGCTTGAAGCCCTGTCCCTCCCCGGCTTCCCCATTTCGCCACTCCCCGTTCGGCGTGCCTCTTAGAAACTGGGTGGCAGGCATTTACCCACTCTGCCGCCCCCTTTATGCATGGTTTTCCGGGATGCCGGCACTGCTGCGCCCATGGTACTTCCTTGATGCCAGTGGAAACCCCAGGGCTAGCGCGGAGGCTGCCTTGCCAAGGGGCTGGTGCGTTGCGCTGTGCATCCTTACTGCCTTGGCAGGTGCAGTGCCGGGCCTGTGTTTCCGCGGCGCTGGCTGCAGGTAGGATGTGGGGAGCGGGTGTCGCTTCTCGCCCCCCCCCCCTTATTGTCCCTCCCTTGCGCGCCTGGCGGTGCATCTGACGGGTTACTGTCCGGCTGTCCCTTGTCCTCGGCTGCCAATTTGCCATTCACTGTTGTCTCTGCGCTCCGCGAGCTGCATCCTGTTGCCTTTTCTGGTGCGTGCCGCGTGCCCGTCTGGGTGGGAGCGGCTTGGTCCTCGCTCCCTCCTTCCTGTTCTTTGTTGGCGTGCACCCGTTGGGTCGCGCTCGTGGTGGGGTTGCTGTGATAGGGGTGGGCTCGCGACTGCCGTGGGTGCGGCGCGCGGGCCCTGGGGGCCCGGCCATGGCCCCTTGGCTCACATTTTTTTGAATCTTCTCCCCGCATCTACATGTCCTGGTGCTGACGTCCCCCATTGTTGTGTGTGACTGATGATATGGGGGTAGCTGTATCATGGGGACAGGCCAGGTGTACAGGGTCAGGGACCCAGAGATAAATCTGTGTGTAAGCATAAATCTGGTGTCGTGGTCTGGGTGCGCGCTGCGTGTGTTTATGGCATGGTGTGTGTCCCACGGTAGAAATTGGTGTGTGACTGTCACATTTGTCATTGTGTGTAATTCACCTAGGCCTCTATGGCAGGTATTGTTCCCTAAATGGCCCCGAATCGCCAATGCATGCCCCCATGTGGGGTATGTTGTTATTGTTGCCACGTGTTTTTGAAGGACATATATTCACGATATCGTGTCTGTGTTCTTTTATAACAATCCAGTATATGTTAAATTTGTGCTCAACTCGCATTTGCCCGTAGGATGGGGTGTCATTGAGGTGCATTAGGACGAGCCAAATTTGGTTTGCCCCTTCGTCAATGTTTTCCAGGGTTTTTACTACTCAGGTTGATGTATAATCCCGTCTGTTCTATGTGTGTATTGAAAGTCAGGCCAGATCTTTGTCTATGGTACGCAAATTCAACGAAACCTAATTGGCAAGTCCGAGGGTAAGTAAATGTCACCCCATTCTAAAAACAAATCTACGTCCTCAGCATGTAGTATCTGATCACCACGTTTGTTTTTGCCCCATGCAGTTCACTTGCATGGTGATCATCAGATGTGTTGTTCTACTCTGGATCTCTCCATACGAGGTCGGAGACAAATGTGCTGCTGCATGGCACCACAATGACGCCCCATGAGAAAACACAATGCATGTACATTTTGTTATTTATGACGAAAAGACGCACAGAATGCCATGCAGTGATGAACAGCTATGTGTACACTGCTGACAGCATTTTGCATTCCTGCTGTTTGCCATTGGGACAGCATTTACGTGCCATTGCATGTGCCAATTTTCGAAATGTTGGGTGCCCCAATATAGGCTGCCCTTTGGGCATCTTCACATTTGAAAGAGGTCAGAAACCAGTGAATGAACGAGGGCGAGAGCATTGTAATGTAGACAGAGGCGGATGACTGCTGATTGGGCCTATTCCACATTGGACGGTGATATGGGGCACCATTTACCAGCCATGGGATGGGCCAACTGTGTTTCATTGACTTCTCTAGGGATAAGCACCAATTGAAACCTGTTTTTAACATATACACGAAACCAACCCTAAAGAAAGGATAGAGTAGGTGCCGGCACATAGAAAAGACAGCATGCCGTGGCGGGACATTTCAAACACCATTGGCTTGTTGCATGGGACCACATTTGCTTGCCAGCCTATGGGCCAACTTGTCTTTTTCAAATTGCGGTAATATGTTGAGTTACCATGAGACGGATGCATATGGCGCAAAATGATAGTGGCATGTTCTTCCCAAGACTGTGGCACTAATAGCAACAAAATCCCATGGGGGGCATTATTGCCAATTTTAGGAATTTAAGGAACCATTTAGCGAAACATACCTGCCATAAAAGCCTAGGTGACTGGAACTGGTTGGAAAACCTGAACCCAGAGTGGAACCCAGGGTGCTCGGCCCAACATTGCCCCTCTCTGTCAGTTTTCAAAACTCCATCGTTTCACCCCTAGGAAAAAAGCAATAGAATGTGAGCACTGCAGGGCGGGAGCAAAGGAAAGGTGAGAAAAGGGAGCGCGAAGTTCTTACGGCCAGGACTCTGGCCACCAAAGTTCAACTGGTCTGAAAAGAATAATTAAAAAGAAGGGACATTACCGCAGTCTGTACTGGTGCAAGCCCTTGAATGGGTGGCTTCTAGCCGGCGTCGCCTGAAACAGAGAGCACATGGCTCCTTCCAGCATGGCAATTGGTGCTGGCTGAGCTGGACCTCCAGCACTGACACGGACGTGCCCGCTACACAAAAGGCATGCAACGGAACCCACGCAAACCAAGCCGACCATGAGGCGGCAAAGACAACCGCGCACCAACCACACCGCAGCTGCAGCTGCCACTTGACCGTAGACAGCCCACACACAAGCTGGCCAACACCAAACCAGCCAGGCGTGCACGGGTCGAAACGGGAACGGCGTCCAACGGGTGGGCGACACCGTGGTGCGCCACGCCCGCCGATCACCATACCCACGAACACAACAGAATCTGCAACTCTACCCTAACGAACGCGACCATTCAACTTTAACAAACTACACTATACACACTTGGACAAACCAAGACGCAACTAACCAGCACCGACATGGAGGTGCCGGCTACACAAACAACATTCGGCTATACGATCACCGGCAGCAGCGCGACGGAACCCACGCAATACAAGCCGACCATGAGGCGGCAAGGACAACCACGCACCAACCACACCGCAGCTGCAGCCGCCACCTGACCGTAAACAGACCACACGCAAGCCGGCCAACACCAAACCAACCAGGCGTGCACGGGTCAAAACAGGAACGGCGTTCAACGGATTGGCGACACCGTGGTGCGCCACGCCCGCCAACGACCATACCCACGAACAAAATCATGGACTCTACCATGACGCAACCGACCAACGAACATTAACAAACTACGCCCAACCGTTGAGCGACCGACCAACCAACCACAACGACCTACTTCGAACCCCCGGCCCCCCTGGAGAGCGCAAGCTCGACTGAGTCAGGAGGCGTGAGTGTGCGCCCGGGCATGCGGGTCCCGTAGCACGTGCTTCTCCAAGTCGCCTCACGCCTACTGAAAACCAACCCAGGTGGGGGTGCCTGCGGGACAGGGCCTTTGGCCTGGCTCCCGGCCCCTGGCCCCAGAATCCGGAGGTTGATGAGGATGTCCAATGGGACCCTCCCCCACGTATCATCCGCCCGAAGGAGAGGAATGTGAGACTTCGGTCGAACATGGGTTACCTCTCTGGGCAGAACCCGCTGTGGGGTACTGCTTGCGGCGAATGCGCCCTTCCCCCATGTGGGGGAGCCGCTTTGTGAGGGCACGTGCAGTAGGGCCGTGGGTGGATGAGCAAAGGCCCCTTGGTAAGACCTCCCTGCGGGGCAACCCCAGTCCCAGGTCGACCTACCTACCTACCTGAGCTTGACCTCAGCCGAATTATATAGGGTGCAGGACACGGAAAAAAGAGTTCCGTCTTCTTCTGCTTCAGACCCGTAAAGCCAGTCAAGGTCAATTACCGTGCTGTCAAATCCTGTGTCGATCGGTGACGTCGAATACAAGGGCCGCGACTTTGATTCCGGTTCGTCTCTTCGTGGGGATTCTTCGCTTTCGGTTTCCCAGAAGCGCCCACGTGGGATCAGAAGTGCTTGAATCAGATTGTGGGTCAGGAGACAAATAGCATAGGATGATGTGCTCACGATGGAGGAGTAGAGAGAGCTTGCTCTGGGGCTTGTTTGTGGGCCCGTTGTTGGTGTTTGAGGCCTTTCAACTGGTAAAGCGTCGTGGACTTTGTCATATGTTGCTGGGGCTTCAACGGTAGCTACAGCAGGATCCACCGGCGACGTAGGTACGTCGCTCAGAGCATCATCATTGATGGTGTCCAGGTTTGTACACGGTACCTCGTGAACTTCGGAGGGCGGCATAATCTGTGGAGCGATTCCCTGGACCACTGTTGGCGCTGAAGCCAACGTGGTCGGGCCATGTGGCGGTGCAGATCTGCAAAATGGCGTGCCTTTGCGGGCATATTTCTTAGTGCCAACGCGGAAAGTTCGGACTGAGCTCACTAGCTTCTTCGGTGGGCGTTGTAGGCTTTTAGCATCGTGGGTTGCCAGCAGATCGAAATGTTTGGCAGTAGCGAAGGCAGACACAAAGTCTGTACGACGCTTGGTTTTGGGCTCCTTTACTCGGCGGATTGCCATGGGCGCGTCCTCTACGGCAGGAATCAGGGCATGATTACAGCAACGTTGCTGTTTCATGGGACTCCTGGTGGCATTTGTCGGCGTCAGAGAAGGTTGTATAGAGTCCTTGGTAGAAGCTTCAGCCCTTATGTGCAAGATTTGTTCATTTTGCGGCATACACGCTTTACCTGCGTCAGAATGCGTAGATGACCTGGGTAAGTCGGAGTCCACACGCAGATGGTGGCAGTAAGGTTCAGCAGTTACTAAGCGATGAGAAGTACTTTCGAGGGGTTGAAAAGCCGCATACAACGTTGGCACTGTTGCAGGCGTTAGAGTCAATTGAGGAAGTCACGACAAGAGGTGTTGCAGCTCCAGTTGCTGATAGACACTTCGCTGGAGAGCCACTTGGAGCGTCAGAAAGCTTGAGAGCAGTTGAAGAGCGGCTTGCAAAGCAAGGTTGCAGCAGACTCCAGTACTGGCAATGCGCTGGGTTTTTTGGGGCTGAAGCATGGCGATCACGATAGCAGACTACTGGCGTTGTCTGGGTGCAGTTTTTGGTGATAGGTCTTGCCCGGGACCTCTACATTAATACGATCTGTGGGTTCATAAAAAAAAAAGAGAGTCAGGAAGTGACCCCTTGTAGACGACGCCGAGTGGCTTGAGGGTGCCCGGGTCTGGCCTCCTCCTGCCCAGATGAGGGATGCCTGTCTTTTAGCAGTCGCCCTCCCCCGACCACCCGTCCTTCCGGCGTGCAGCCAGGGCCTGCTGCCCTTCTTCTTGGGGCGCGGGGCATGAGGATGTGGTGGCCTGTCACAGACTCCACAGCGATTGCTCCTGAGAGCGGGCTTCGCGCGTTGTGGGGGTGGTAGGAGGGCGACCGGGGGAGGGGCGCCTCGTGCATCAGGCGCCAACCCCCACTTGGCTGCTCGTCCTTGAGACGGGCGGTTGGGGTCCGCTTCCCACTAACTTACGTCCGGCGTGCGGGTGTGGCGGCCCGACACTGGCCCCTTGGCTCGCATACCATTTCGGACATCAGGGGCAGCAGCAGCAGCAGCTTCTGCAAGGCCAGCAGGGACAGTCACAATGTTTGATTGCTTAACTTGAGCTACTTCTCTGTTTCTTGATCAGTGATTATTTCTCAGCAAACCATTGCTGCACAACAACCCACTGCACATTGTGCCAAGTTTGCTGACACCAGAGGCATGGAGCGCACTGCATGTTTTTTTGTGTTCCTCCATCCATTAGCTGTTGCTGAAATGCAGCGACTTTGCAGCTGCAAGACTCATTTTGCATATTACGATTCGTTGATGGTAGTCAGAGTTACAGTTCAGCCAGTGGCCTCTTCTGAATTTGTAAGTTAATTGATTACAGCTGTTTTTTGAACCATCTGCTGAAGGTACAACACACAGCGATGACAATTTTTCTGTTGCTTCACCAGTTAATATTTATCAGCAACCCGCTGAAGTGCAACAACCCACTGCATGCTTGGCAAGGATTGATGGCAGCACAGGCATTTCCTGCATCCATTAGTTGTTGCTGCCATGCTGACATACAGCGAGCGATTTTGCATGTGCGAGACTCATTTTGCATATTACGATTACGCAACCCTGTGAAGTGCAACAACCCATTGCATGCTTGGCAAGGATTGATTTTGCAACATTTGAAGTAATAAAACGCATGCGAGGCAGAGACTGCAAGAAGATCAGTTTTGGTCAGAGTTCAGGGCGGCGTACAAGGTTGACGACAGTTGGTAGGTGCAGTGATCGGTTGCTAGACATTGGGTGAAGCAAATGATTGGGCATTTGTATGATTTTTTTAGGGAAATGTTTGTTATGAAAAGTTGGGGTATTGACGAGCATATCACAGTTTAACTGCATGGTGCAAGACAAAAAGCACAAGGACAATGTGAATCGTGTGTAGATTAGGGTCAATCTATGTTGTCTACATACATTGCAATGGTTTCCATTTTGTATTGTGTTGGACAAGTAAGTAATTCATTTCTCCACACAAATTGAGTTTTTGTTTTGCCCGAAATATTGGATGTGCATGACATCTTGGCACTCAAAATGAGCCATGCGTCAACTGTTATCATGAATGATAGGCGAAAACCATAAAAATTTTCAAAACAAGCTTAATACACAACAAAGATGTGTCAATTTTGTCAACCATTTGGATAGAATCCGGGTTTTGGCCATTTTGTGCCCGGTAAAATCAAAGGTGCCAGGCCACCCACCCCCAGGCCTGGACCATCGGCGCCCCCTCCCCACCCCGCCACCACAACACCAGGAAGGAGAAGGACAAGGGCAAGGGGAGGGCAAGGGACAGCAAGGGGCACTCAGGTAAGAGGGCACAGAGGGGCACCAGTGAGGGCAGGCACCCATAGGGACATGGTGCCGGAAGAGACAGCACATGGGGGCAGGAAACCACCCAAGATCCAGGAAGGGGCAGGAGCAGGGACCGAGGCACGGAGAAAAATGGCACCACGGCAAACGCCACTACCCACAGCCAGGAAGGGCATACCACGACAGGGGGACCAGCACCGCCCCACCCCCACCGAACGCCGCACGACTCCCGGGGGCGCACCCCCCAAGACGCACCGCCGAAGCAAGCATCGGACGCCGTACAGATCACACAAGCGCACACTCACCAGCCACTGGAAACCACACAGGGGATTGAGGGCACACCTACACGGGGAGAACGGGCCACACCCACAGAGGAAGCCGCAGGGAACCACCACACCCTCGGCGCCAGGCGACGACCCCGGCCGCCACAAGGGTCTCCTCACAGGCACCAGAAGGGGACCAAGGCACGGCCACAGCGACCAGGGCTAGGGGCCGGGACCCTCAGAGGACACGGGACCAAGGCACAGGCCCCCAGGGAGGGCAACCCCACGGACGCCTACCCGACCCACCAGCCCGGGCGGCACGCCCAGGCCCCCACAGCACGGACCCAGCGAGACACCCACACATAACTGCACCCCCCACCCACCAGCCAGCCACACTCCGTCCCGCACTCCGCACCACGACACAGGCCAGGCTGACCTCCACTGACCCACCACGGCACAACGCGAGACCACGGCACACCACACCACAGCGCGCCACAGTGCAACGCGCCACAGCACGACGCGACGCGACGCGGCACAGAGTGGCACAACACGACACGACTGACCCTAACCTGAAGAAGTAACCGGAGCAAGCCACCGCACTCCCCGGAAGGGGCCGCACCAGCACGCCACACACCGGCACCGCAGGCCACACACGGGGCCACTGCGCGCCTGGCAACAACGGTAGCGGACCACCCAGAAGGTTACAACCGGCACCGCAGAGGAGAAAGGACACGAACAACCCCAGCCCCCTAACCCAGAGCCACACGCAGCCGCCTGGCGCAGCCGCCCAGCCGGCAGAGCCAGGACCTAAGCCGACAGGAAGGGGCGCTGAGCCCAACGTGTACATAGCCCACCCGACCCATGGGGCCGGAACACGGCCAAACAGAACGCAACCGCCAACAGCAGCCCGGAAGACCACACTGAATGCGGGCCAGTGCGTTCGCCAGCCCAGGGAAGGCAGAGGGAGGAACAGGCAGCCCCCCCCCCCAAAAAAAAACAGGGGGGGAGGGGGGGGGGCGCGAAAACAGCCCACAGTCACCAAACCGCCCGCCAACACCACAAGAGGCGGCCGAACCCCCCGACCAGAAGGCACCGAAGACAGGACCCCCAATAAGGCACAGGGGGACCACCCAGCCAAAACCGGCAACACCAAGCCAGGAACAGAGGCCCACCGGGAAAAGGGACACCGAAACATGCAGACACACACAACGAAAAAGAAAAAAAAGAGCCAGCAGCCAAGCCTGGAAGAAAGGGGATGGAGGGGCAGGTGCCACAAGGCCCGAAACAGGGACACCAAGAAACCGACACCACAAAGCCAAACCAAGGAAAAAAAAAGCGCAAAAAACACAACCCGACAGCCAAGCCAAGAAGGGCGGAGCACAGACGAGACCAGGGCCCAACACGCACGCCCACACCGCACATTGGGACCAGAAAACAGCGGGGGGCAAGCCGAGCGCGCACGCAACCACACACGTCCCAAGAGCAGGCCGAAACCTAAGCTCAACCACGAACACCACAAACAGCCGGCAAAAGAGGGACAACACCACAAACCGTGCCCGAACACACCCAGCCAGGACCCCAGCCAGGACTGGCGGGGTTAACAAAACCCACACCCAACTGCAACCCGGACCCAAAGACAAACGCCGCACAACAGTAGGAAACCCAGTGACCACAGCCCAGGCACTGAGGCAGCCCGTGCCATGCAGGTGATCCGGCCAAACGAAATCCGGAGACCGGGGGTAAAGCTGCATCCTAAGGCCTGCGCTGCTGCTTTGGGACTCAAGGCGGAGCGTGCGACACCCAAGCGCCTCGGAACCCTAGTACCAAGAACGTGTATGCATGCCTCGGGAACGGGATACACCAGGAAGTCCGGTGAACCTCTAGGGTTCCGCCCAAAGGAGGGGACGTGCGCAAGCACGGGGGCACACCCTCCCGACGAGACAAGCCCGTCACGCCGACGGCGATCAGCCCTCCCGGTGTTGCCCGGGGCCGCTTTGTTGGGGGCCAACAGTCAGGTCTAGCGGGATGTAAGCCGCCTCCCCTCTACACGCGCGGACCCTCTTCCTGCTCGTCACAGGGGCGACGCCAAGGGGAACCATGGGACGCCTCTCCACGACCGAGTGCACCTATCTACCTACCTACCTGGGAGGCCCTCCTCCGCGATCGGTCCAGGGCCTCCGCACCCCCTACAGCCCCCAAGCCCTCCGCCGATGGCTCCAGGCCACCCACTCCCGGGCCTGGGCCATCAGCGACCCCCCCCACCATACCACCACCACACCGGGGAGGGAAAGGGCACGGGCAAGGGGAGGGCAAGGGACAGAAGGGGACACTCAGGCAAGGGGGCATGGAAGGGCCCCAAGTGAGGGGCAGGTGCCCATAGGGACAGGGCACCGGAAGCGACACAACGTGGGGGCAGGAAACCACCCAAGGGCGAGAAAGGCGCAGGAACGGGGACCGAGGCACAGAGAGAGAGGACACCACGGCGGGCACCAGGACCCACACGCAGGAAGGGCATACCACGACGGAGAGACCAGCGCCGGTGCACCTCAGGCAGACGCCGCACGAATCCCCGGAGGCGCACGCCCCAAACACACGCCGCCGAAGCACAAATCGGACACCGTACGGATCACACCGGCACACGCCCACCAGCCACCGGAAACCACACAAACGGGATGGAGGGCACACCTACACGGGGAGAACAGGCTACAGCCACAGAGGAAGCTGCTGGGAACACAGCCGCGCAGCGCACCACCACGCCCTCACCGCCAGGCGACGACCCCGGCCACCACAAGGGCCCCCCCCCACAGGCACCGGAAGAGGACAAGGGCACGGCCTCAGCACCCAGGGCTAGGGGCCGGGACCCCCAGAGGATACGGGACCAAGGCACAGGCCCCCAAGAGAGGGCAACCCCACGGACACCTACCCGACCCACCAGCCCGAGCGGCACGCCCAGGCCCCAGCGAGCCACCCACACCTACCCGCACCCCCCAGCCACCAGCCAACCACACTCCGACCCGCACTCCGCACCACCACACAGGCCAGGCTGACCTCCACCGACCCACCACGGCACAAGACGAGGCAACACGGCACACCGCACCGCAGCGCGCCACAGTGCAACGCACCACGACAAGGCACCCCAAAGCACAACACGCCACAGCACGACGTGACGCAACGCGGCACAGAGCGACAGACCACGGCACGGCTGACCCTAGCCTGAATGACTAACAGAAACAAGCCACCGCACACCCCGGAAGGAACCGCACCACCCTGCCACACACCGGCGAGGGGCCACCGCGCGCCCGGCAACAAGGGTGGCGGTCCACCCAGAAAGTTAAAACCGGCACCACGGAGGCGAAAGGACACAGACAACCCCAGACCCACACAAAGACGCCTGGCGCAGCCGCCCAGCCAGCAGAGCCAGAAGCTAACCCGGCAGGAAGGGGCGCCGAGCCCAACGTGTACATAACCCACCCGACCCATGGGGCCGGGACGCCGCCAGGCAAAACAGAACCACCAACAGCAACCCCGAAGACCACACCGAATGCCGACCAGTGCGTGCGCCAGCCCAGGGAAGGCAGAGGGAGGAACAGGCAGACCCCCCCCCAAAAAAAAACAGGGGGGGGGGAGGCTAGAACAGCCAATAACCACCAAGCCGCCCACCAACACTGCAAGAGGCGGTCAAGCCCCCCGACCAGAAGTCGGGGAAGACAGGACCCCCCAAAAGGGGCACAGAGGGACCACGCAGCCAAAACCGGCAACACCAAGCCAATAGCAGCGGTCGACCGGGAAAAGGGACACCAAAAACACGCGGACACACACCACGCTGGGACGAGAAAAAAAAACCAGCAACGCAGCCCGGGAGAGAGGGGATGGGAGAATCGACAGAGACCACGAGACCCGAGACCAGGACAGCCAGCGACCGACACCACAAAGCCAAAACACGACACGCCCCCCCCGAAAAAAAAACAACGAAAAAACCCGCACACCCCCGCGCCACAGGCGGCCCCCCAGGAAGGGCGGGGGCAAGCGGGGCACACGCACGACCGCACACACACCCCAACAACCCAACCAAGAAGGGCGGGGCACAGCCGGTAGCCGAGCCCAGCACACACGCCCACACAGCACACCCCAGCCAGGAAAGGCGGGGAACAAGCGGGGCCGCGCACAAACACACACACGCCACATGGCCCCTGCCAGGAGTGGCAGGGGCGGGGCACCAACCACACACCCCCGCACAGCAGCCCCAACCAGGAGGTGCAGGAGACCTGCGGGGCGGGCACGCGAGCACACACACAGCCCAACACCTCCCCAAGGAGTGGCGGGGCGCAGCTGAAACCCAGACCCCAGCACGCACGAAAACACCGCACACCGGAACCAGGAAGGGCGGGGTGCAGGGGGAGCGCGCACACAACCACGCACGTCCCATAACCCTAACCACGAAAGGTGGCGTGCGGGCTGAAGCCCAAGCCCAACCGCAATCACCGCAAACCCCAGCCGGCAAAAGAGGGACGACACCACAAACCGTACCCAAACGCACCCACCCAAGACTCCAGCTAGGGCTGGCGGGGTCACCGAAACCCACACCCAACCACAACCCGGACCCAAACACAAACGCCACACACCAGTAGAAAACCCAGTGTCCGTAGCACAGGCACTGAGGCAGCCCGTGCCATGCAGGTGACCCGGCCGAACGAGATCCGGAGACCGGGGGTAAGGCTGCATCCTAAGGCCTGCGCTGCTTTGAAACTTGAGGGGGAGCGTGCGAGACCCAAGCGCCTCGGAACCCCACTACCAAGAAAGACCATGCATGCCTTGGGAGCGGGATACGCCAGGAAGTCCGGTGAACCTCTAGGGTTCCGCCCAAAGGAGGGGACGTGCGCCAGCACCGGGGCACACCCTCCAAGCGAGACAAGCACGTCATGCTGGCGGCGATCAGCCCACCCGGTGATGCCCGGGGCCGCTTTGTTGGGGGCCAACAGTCAGGTCTGACGGGATGTAAGCCGCCTCCCCTCTTCATGCGCGGAGCCTCTTCCTGTTCGTCACAGGGGCGACGCCAGGGGAAACCATGGCGCGCCTCTACACGACCGAGTGTACCTACCTACCTACCTACACAACTTTGAAAGATTGCAGCCCAAGTCCACGGGAGCGATGTGTGTACAGTGTTTTCTGTGCAACCAGGGAGGGGAGTCCAGAAACTCCGAAGACGAAGCGTTCCATGGCTTGGAACATTTCACGTATTTGGGGGGATGTGAGGGGGGAGGATTCACAGCAGTATAGGAGTCTCGGCAGGACCACTGTGTTGATGAGGGTAACCCTGTCAAGCATTTGAATGGGGTGTGCGTTCAAGTCGGCTAACTGGGCTCGAAGTATGTCAGCAATGATACGGAAGCTTTGCTGTTGGTTGAAACCTGCAGGCAGTTGGTAGCCAAGATGCATCAGGAAGTGGAACCTGCTGGAGTTGGTGCTCAGAGAGGACGGCTTACGCTGGGGTTGATGGATTCGGCACTGGACCCCAGAAGTCGTCTCCAGCCTGTAAGGGGGAAGGCGGGGGGCTGTACTTGAACAGGGATGGGGGGGTCAGGGGTGGTAGCCTCAGGGCGAGGAACTCGCGTTTGGTGACATTGAGTTGGCACCTGATCAGGCTGAGACCTTTTTGGACGAGGGACGCCGTGCGCAAACCGTGTGAGGGTGCAATGGGGGAGGATATGTCGTCGACAATAGCAGAAAGCTGTATGCCGTGGAGCTGTAGGAAACACACGAGTACATCAAAGATCACAACAAACAAAAAGCAGGAGAGTGGGCACCCTTGTTTCACGCCATGAGTGGTCCTGCAGGTCTCATCAGGGGATCCTTGGATGTATGTTGCCCCGAACTCAGGCACCGTTTGGATTAGGCGCAGTAGCTTGGTTTGGGTGCCCAGTCTCGCGAGGACCGTACTGATGGGTACCTTTGGCGGGCTGTCGAAGGCGTGATACACATCGAAGGCATAGATGGCCTCCCAAGGGGTGCCGTCATCCATTTCCACTGAGGAAGGCTTGTGTGGCGTGGGCAGTGGAAACGCCGCACGTGCCTCCAAACTGACGGGGGTGCAGGTGAGGCAACATCAGGGGGTAGAGTCTTTTATAGACTCAGTGCATGAGCAGTTGGTACACCGAGTTGCTCATGGCAATGGGTCGCCATCAGTCTGGGTGTTGACATGACCCTTTTCCTTTGGAAAGGCAAAACGTTTCGGATACCAGTGGGGGGTGGGGTATCCGGCCAGATTCGTAGCACACCTCGAGGCAACAGTGGACGACCTGGAACTTTGCGTCGGGTAGAATGGACATCAACTAGGGGGGGACGCCGTCAGGGCCTGACGACTTTTTGCGCGCAGCAGGCGCCAACCCTCGCAACTCGGGAACACTCGGGGGTGCCACATCGGGTAGATAGGGGGATTGTGGGATAAGCTCCGGTGCATCAGCACTCCATGGGTTTTTCGGTTGCAGGATCCTCTGTATTTTCCTGGAGGTAACAGGCAGGGTGGAGGGCACGGGGGGGGGAGACGAGGGTGTGTTTCACGCGCCGATAGAAGATCTTAGATCTTCCTTTTGCCTGGCGTTCGAGCTGCTTGACGACTTGGGCCCAGTCTGAAACATCCACAGGGGGTCGGGGGGGGGGCTGGGTTTGGAGGAATTGACCTGTTTCATGGCATTCAGCATCACCTCAGTGAGGGTGCGGTAGGTTCATTCGATATCGTGTGACGACACGGGTGCCTGGACGTCGTGCTTGGTGACCAGGGACCTGAACAGGTTCACATCACGTCTTTTTTAAAGTGCACATTGGGGTTGGGGTGTATGGGGGGCAGTCCGAGGGATGGAACAAATGACAGCTGGGTCATGATCCGAGGAACCATGTACGTTACGGAAGTCAACTACATGGGCTGACGAGCTGAGGAACGAGCTGTTGTACAGGCGTGTACGATAGGCACGGTCGATGTAACTCATCGTACCACCAAATCTGCGCACTCGCGTAAAGGGGACACCTTGTACGTGCGGGTGCAGGAGGTCTACCAGCAATTTGGCCTATTCTTTGGCTATGAGCCAGGGCCAGTAGTTGGGGCGAAGGGTAGTGGCGTGGAAAGAATGGGTGGTGCCATTGAAATCGCCCATTATGAGATACGAGCCCTGGAAGAGGCAGTCCAGAATCAGTTCATACAGGCTCTTCTCTTTTATGGTGTGGGGTCCGTAAAAAGAGGCCACATTGATTTGGGGGTACGAGGGGGTCGGGGTGCAGGCGCAGTTCTGTAGAGATCAACGTGCCTGGTATGTGAATCTTGAGGGGAAGACCTTGGGGGAGATGGAGGAGTGAACAGAGAAAGGCAACACCATTTATTGTGGAGGGGGAGCTATGGAGTAGGTGAAACCCCCAGTGGAGGGCCACTCTCTCAAAGTCACGGACATGGTAGGAGGACGGTGGTTTGAACTCCTGCAAACTGATTGTGTGGGGGAGGGGGTCGAAGGCGGCGAGGACATGACAAAGCCTGTTTGGGGTAATTTTCGGGGCCACCTACATTGTATGTTGCGTTAGTAAGCACATCACCGGTGCGCGCGATTCTGAAACTTCTGTAGGGCCAATTGGCGGGGCCTGTTCTCAACAGTATCAGTCACAGAGTCAGCCTGGGGCGGCACTGTGGTGATGCTGGGAGGCGAAGAGGGCAGAGACGTGGGGGACATCTGGGGTAGTGGCGCGCAGGCAGATGTAACGGGCAACTGCCCTACGCGTGTTATTGGCATCTGGTACCACTGACCGTGAGTAGAGCAGGTGTTGAAACAGGTTCACGACACTGGGGAAGGTCGGTGGACGGCCCAGGGGTTGAAGCATTACCGGTATCGCAGGTATTCACTTGTGTAGGCAAGCGAGTATGCGTGGCGCGTGTGTTCGATGTGCACTTCTCGGAGGGCGGTCCTGGAACAGGGGAGGCTGGCTGCAGCAGGGGGGTGAGATGTGGTTGGGTTGTGCGAACTGTGGGCGTGCTGTGGGGCAGGGTATGTGGCTGACGTGGCGCATTGCGTGGCGGGCAGCACAAAAGGGGATCCCCTGGCGTCACTTCTTATGGTAGCAGTCCTGAGGGCGTGTGGGACATACAGGAGGCAGAGTACGACTTGGTGCGTTGCGTAACACGCTGCGGCTCGCAGGGCACCGACTAAGCGATGGGTACCAACGCAAACCACGGACCAAGCGTGCAGCGCATGTGTTGAGGAGGAGTGGGAGGAGGGGAGTGTGCGTAGTGCGGGGGCTGTGAGAGCCCCGGGGCTGGTTGGCGTCTTCCGGAGCTTGAGGAAGCACACGAGGTCGCTTCGTGACATTTTTCGCGGTCGTTTGTGGTGTAGACCTGAAGTATCGCCCACGTGCACGTCTGTTGGCGTTGGCGCCTGCTCCGCATTTGCAGTACCTGGAGGGCCGTAGCTACGGAGGTATGGCGTGGGGGTGTTCCAATCATGGCTGAGGGAGAAGCGAAGAGTCGGTGGACCCAGAAGGGGAGACAGAGGGGGCAGGAAATGGGCGGGTGGTGGAGTGAATGTCGGGGATTGAGAGTGCGCCTAGTGGGTCTGAGACAGCTGCCAGGTTTGCTTCATCGAGTCTGGGGTTCGGGAGCGAGGCGAGGCGCACTTGCTCTTACCTGTCGGTGATGGACATTTGTACGTCTTTTTCGGAGCTGCGGGACGTGAAATACACAGGGCCAGAAGGGGTGGCTCCGTGGGAGATGAGGGCTGATTGGTTGGCCTAATATTTGATCACCGCCAGGCCTCACTGCTGAAAAATTTGGTGGCTGTCAACAGGGCGAAACTTGGCGGTGGATTTAATGACGTCCCGTGTGTCGAGGGTGGGGGGGGACCTCAAGATGGAGTAGGGCGGGTCGACTTGGTGGGAAAAAGGTTTCGCAAAAACCGGGTTGTTTGTGTGGGCCGGGACACAAATCATCTTGCCGAGGTTTTCAATTTCTTGTACTGCCGGCTGAATCAGCATTGGGTCATGGACAATGCTCTACACGTCATAGCGACTCAGCGGCACAAGAAAGGAAAATTTGCGGTGGAGGGGCGGGTTCATTTCGATTGCTGTGCGCACTTCGTCGGCAGGGGGCTTGCGGCGGCGCGGTCCTTCCTTTTGAAAGCGGAGTTGATGGGTGATGACAAGGGGGGACTCCTTTATCGACTTGTCAAGGAGCCCGATGGATACTCCCATGTCCATCAACGCCGGTTGCTCATCGTAAAAGTTCCCCCAAACATCAAAGGGGACAAAAAAACCAAAAAACTTTTATCCCTCGGGGGCGGAGTTCACAATCACTTGCCAAAATGTTTTGGTGATGCGGGGGATTGTGAGTTCTTTCAAAACAGTGGATGTGACTTCCGGGTTGAGGCCATTTACCATCAACATTAGCGGCGGCGAACCGAAAATGTGCCACTTGACCCCAACACCATCCACCTCACGTGTGATGTCAGTTGGGACATCAACACGAATTTGAAAAAAGGTGGATTCGGGTGTGTGCACGTTGGACAAGATTGGTTCGAAGGAGTCCACGTTTCGAGATAAATACCCGATGATTTGTGGGATGTGGTTTTGGGCTAGCGGGAATGAGGTGAGTTGGAAAATGACAAGTGCTTGGTCTAATGGGCTCCGTGCGGCGCAGACATTTTGGGTGTCGGGGGAGCGCACGCCCATGTGTACCACTTCGCAAACAACCGAAAGCCAAAGATAACTCAAGGATGGCACAAGGTCTATCCTCCTATCAAAGACGGCGGCGAGTTTAACGTCCGCAACGTTAGTGCGGGCTTGGTAGGCAAGCCGAAAGGTGGTGGGCTTGTCATGTTTTTTTGCGGCTCTAAGCATCGAAACAATTTGCTTGAGGAGGGCGCGGTGGGAGAGAAAAGGCGGTTCGTCTTGATAAGGAACGAAGGTGGGGAGGATGGCAAAAGAAAAGAGCCCTATGAGTTTTTGGCATTCAAAATTGGCCATGTCAGCTATTGAAAAACTCCGAAGAAAGCCGCGGTATGGGAGGCCGTCACCAAACAGGAGAGTATGTGGGGTGGGGACCAGCGCGGCGAGGAGATCTGGGGAGGGAAGGGGTGAGGAGTCAGGGTAACTGGTGGGGGTTGAGGAGAGGATGTCAACTTTTGAAAAGCGGTTCTGGCCTTTGACGGGGATTTTCCCACCTTGAACCTCTTTTGTGAGGTCACGGGGCTCCGGGAAACCTGTTGGCAAGGCACCATGGGGGCGAAATGAGCGTTGCGCTAAGGCCTTCAGGGGATTGTGTTCGAGGTGTTTGGCTTGAGGCACGGTGGAGTCTGAACCGGGAGACATAACTACGTCAACCAACCCTTCATTTGGATCTTTGTCACTATACACGTTTGAGGGCTTGGGAGGAGTGTGGTTTGGGGAAGGGGACGTGGAAGCATGCCTTGGATCATCAAGGTCATCGCGTGAGGTGTGCGTTGAACTTGCATTCGAAGTGGAGTCCTCAAGGCCGGATCAAACGGGTGAAGACTCCGGGCCATCGCGGTCTGGAGAATGATGTGGGGGTAGCAAGTTTGTTATCAGTCGGGACAACTCGGCGTCGCTACCCAGACTTGTGTTGAGTGAGGCACCTTCGCTTGTTTCATTTTTTTCCCCAACTTTTTTTTGAGCATGAATTGGTGGGCGCGGAGCGGGGGTTGCAAAGATAGCGTCATTTTTTTTGAGGGCGTTGTCTTTTGCTTGTAAATCATCTTTCTTTTGCACTTGATATTTGTTTTGGTTGTCGTCTTTTTTTTGATAACCAACATGGGAACTAAGTTCCATGGACGGGAAGGGGAGCAGAATGGAAGAGGAGCGGGAGGCAAGAGAACCAGCGGATGCCGAGTCAACGTCAAAGGTGACGGACACACAGTCGGGGTCGAGGCGGGAGAGAATGGTGTTACAGGCACTCGAGAATTTGCATTTACTGGCAACAGTACTTTTCTTAACACCGCCGCTTGACCGTGAAGTGACGGAGGAAGAGGTTCGAGTTTTTGCTTCCTTGGAAGGCATTGAATACGCCGTGGTGAGGGAAAAAATTGAACTGTGGAGGCTGGCGACAAATAATACACCGTAGAATCGAAAAGTTCGGAAAGCGATGTTTCAGGAGAAATTACGTCTGAAAAAGGCGTCTTGAGACAAGATTCACTCGTCACTGGTCTGTGCCTCAGTAAGTCTTGCGCCCGTCGTCACACGCGCGCACGTCGGATGTCTTTCCTTTTCCTCCTTTTTGTGGCCTTGTCTGAGATATCGGAAGGCATGTTCATAACAGAAACTGAAAACAGAAAACGTGGCAGGAAGAGGACAAAAACAACACAATCAGAAACAAATTTTGGGTTAAGTCAATGAAATGCTTGCATAAATAAACGTTGTTGCTCTGAGGCTTTGTGAGTTCTTGCTGTCAGGACGAGTTTTTGCTGTAACGACGAGTTTTTGTTGTTGGGACCGGTCGGAACCATTTCTGACCGGGAGTGTTTGCAGTTAAAACGTATCTTTATCTGTATCATTTAGCTCTCAGCTTCAGGTGAAATATACCTGCAGAATATAGTGATTGCATGAAAGATGAAAGTTCACCAACTATGTAACAATGAAATGACATCTTCAGAAGAATCGAAATAATTGTAAAACATCTGTTTCAATTTTCTTTAGATATATATCCACCTATATAAAACTCCATGTACTATATTGTCTCACTTGTTTCTCTCCACAGGCCTGTCGCTCTCCTGTCGCAAGTCTGTCGCTTTCCCGTCGCCTCCCTGTCACAAAAAAACAGGCTATTGCTCTCCTGTCGCTCTCCTGTCGCTCTCCTGTCGCTCTCCTGTTGCTTTATCCTGTCGCTTCCCTGTCGCTTCCCTGTCCCTGTTAGCCCTCCTGTCGTCTTCCCTTCGCTTTCCTGTCGCAAATCCTGTCGCTATGTCTTGTTTTCTGTTGCTTCCCTGTCGTCTCCCTGCCGCCACCCTGTTGCCCCCCGATCGCCCTCCTGTCCCAACTCCCCCGTTGCCTTCCTGTCGCCTGCCCGTCGCTTCCTGTCGCTTCCTTGCCGCTTGCCTGCCGCTCTCCTGTCGTTCTCCTGTCGCCACCCTGTCGCCCTTCTGTCGCACCCTGCCGCATTTCACCGTCCACTGCCTCGTGTGGCCCGAATCTATTGTGTAGACGGCCTGCTCAGTCTGGACAGAATCTATAAGGATCACCTGAGCATGCACCCATACTTTGCACCGGTCGGATTCGGTTATGTCAAACTTGCATATGAAAGATGTTTGAGGTTTGAGGTTTGACTTTTCGGGTACTAGGCGCTGTTCGGCCCCTGGCAGCCAGCTGGTCGGGCCAGGTGATATCCTCCCCACCGGGACCTAGTGAGGGGCCCTTCATGACACACCACCTGCCTGGAGGCGGGGTACCCAGGGTTCACGTGGCTCGGAGCCCTGTCCCTCCAAAGCTTCCCCATTTTGCCACCCCCCGGTCATGGTGTCACCTAGCAACCGTGGTTGCAGGCGCTTACCCACGACGCCACCCCCCTGATGCGTGGTCGCCCGGGCTGCTGGCGCCGCCTGGCCCGTGCTACTGGCTTGTCGCCACTGGAACCCCCATGGGCTGGCGCGGAGTCTGCCTAGCCGCGAGGTTGGTGCCTAGCACTGTGTGCTACTACTGCTTTCGCGAGTGCTGTGCCCTGGTCGTGTGTGCGCGTCTGTGCAAGTCAGTGGGGTCGGGGCCGGTGCCGGCTCTCGCTCCCCTCTTTCCTGGCGTCCCTCGCGGTGCGTGTTGCGGGTTGTTCCCTCCGGGTGTCCCTTCTCTTTGCGTGCCGGTACGCCACTCGATGCGGTCTGTGCGTTCCGCGGGCTCCGTCTGGTTGCCCTTCGGGTCTGTGCCGCGTGTTCGTCCGGTGTGGGTGCGCTCGTGCTCCCGCGGTGTACGAGCCTCACCCCCCCCCCCCGGGTCAGTGTGGCGTGCACACTACGCGCGGTTCTGGTGCAGGGCGCCGGTAGGGCTGTTCCAGGCGGTTCGTGACCCTTCGCGTTTCCTCCCCCGGTCTGCTGCCCCGCCTATTTAACTCTGGGGGGGGGTGGCCTGGCCCCTCCGTCCCCTTGCCTGGTTTGGGGTCGCTCGCCACCCTTCAGGCGGGCCTACCTTTGCGAGCTGGCTTTGCACGCTGTGGGGGCGGCACGAGGGCGCCCGGGAGGGGGCGCCTGTTGCGTGGGTATGGGGCGTCTGGAGGTGGGCGCACTCCCACACCCGACCGCCCATCCTTCGGGCTGGCAGCCCGGGTCCGCTACCCACCGGCTCTGGGTGCGAGGGGTGTGGACGTGGGGACCCTGTTTCAGGACTCTTGTTGTTGATTCCATGCCCTCAAGTAACCCAAGGCACAAGATCCCTGGTGGTAAAGCCGGCCAGCAAAGACAACACCTCAGCAATTGATTTCCATGATAAGTCACGAAAGTACAAGACCCTGAGCAGGATGGATGATACATTGCCTATCACTCTCAGTTAACCTAACTGACAAATACGGCTATTCTTAAAAGCGCTGCAAACCTTTCTATTCGTTTTGTGATTTCATTCCCTAAATCGGCTGCGACTGACGGACTGTCCTACGATCGCGTCTGCAATCTCTGTCTGTCCCTCTATTCGATTACACTCCCTTCACAAACCATTTGATCCCTAGAAGATAGGCATCACATGGCTGATAAAGAGCAAAGAATATTGATTGAATGACTGGACGTATCTGCATTCCATACTCCTGGATCCTGACACAAAACAATGCAACACAAAGTAATGTGGTGACACCCAGGCCCACCACTGATTCCAACTCTACAATACTAGCCCGCCCACAAGCCCTAAGACGGCTTGCAACTGTTGATAAGCAGATATTGGGATGAGGGGGGGGGGCCTGGCCGACAGCCGTATGTCGTCTGGCTGTCTGGCAGGCACACCAGTGCGCCAATGTGCCAAGCAACCAACGACAGTCACCACCACCAACCACTACGTAAATTAGCAGCACAACCAAAGGGAAGGGGAAAGCAAAGGACACAACGAGGAAAAGCACAACGGTTGAAAACAATATACCCCCTGGACTCCAGGATACTCTGGATCTGCGCTGTTGTGATGTACTGTGGACTAATTGGTCCTCTCTGTGCCCTGTCGGGACTGCTGTCTGCAGGCTGTCCGTATTTTGCGCTGTATCCACCTATATCACACCTGCATCCCCACGGCCAATCCACGATGACTCGCTGTGGCAACAGCCATACTCCATGAGTCCTGGACCGTCCCTATGGTGTGCCACTTCAAAAAAAAAACACAAAGAGGCAGAGAGAAATATGCACTGCAATCAAAATCACTGCCTGTATGACTGTCTGCATCTGTTACTGTCTGCACACTGTCTGGACACTGCACACTGACTGACGTCTGTCTGACAGCATCTGGCAGGCAACCCCGTGCCTGTACATGATGCGGAAAAGATGTTTTGATCCTTATCTTATCGGAAAACCAATTCAAATCAAATTCCTTGTCTGGACCCCCTTCACTCCTTGATCCCACTTCGTTCTGTACATGCCTTGATCTACAGCACTGCACAGAGCAGCAAAAGGGACTGGAACCCAGTGAATGAATGAGCGCTGAGATGAGCCGCACAGGCGAATGCACTGTGACGGCACAGGAGGTAACGAATGCACTGTGACTGTACAGGAGGTAAGCGCTGAGCCTGCTGAGCGCTCTCCATCCGTGAAAGGAAACAGGACAGGAGAGTGAGCCTGCTCACATATGATTTTACGATGTCGCCAGATCCCAAAATTCAGTTGCCGGACTACCGCTGAAACCGCCGTGGTCGCGATTTTCCCGCCGCCGCAAGCATTTTTGGCTCAATTTGCGAGATTTGTGCCAATTCTGTGCGCAGTTAAGCAGATTTAAGAAGCGCAATCTGCCAATCGCAATCATATCCTGCTCCTGTGATCAAATGACGGTCATCCCATCAACCTTTAGGGAGATATTTCCAAAATACCGCCTTTTCGGGCCTTTTTTGGCACTTTTTCACGAAGAAAGTGGCATAAGTGGATTTCGGGGAGGTCTCATGAGATTTCAAATGGGTCAAGGTTCTCCCTAAGGTTAGTTTGGCCTTAGCAAACCACAATATTTGACCCTAAATGGTGGTGCATCAAGATAATTGAGTGGCGGGTGCCAAAATTGCCCCAAAACAGCCACAATTGCCCTTTTTAACTTGTAAATCTCGCATAAGTAGATTTAGGGGAGGTATCATGAGATATCAAATTGCTCACCCTTGTTGCTAAGGTTAGTTTGGCCTTGGCAAACACCATATGTGACCCTACATGCTCTTGAATCAAGATGTATCAACGGCGGGTGCCAAAATTGCCTCAAAACAGCCATATTTGCCTTGTTTGACGTCTAATTCTAGTATAAGTAGATTTAGGGGAGGTATCATGAGATTTCAAATTCCTCCACCTTGTTCCTAAGGTTAGCTTGGCCTTGGCAAAACACCATATGTGACCCTGCATGCTCTTGCATCAAGATATATCAACAGTGGGTGCCAAAATTGCCTCAAAACAGCCTTATTTGCCCTGTTTGACGTCTAATTCTAGTATAAGTAGATTTAGGGGAAGTGTCATGAGATTTGAAATTGCTCAACCTTGTTCTCTAGGTTAGTTGGGCCTTGGCAAACCACCATTTGTGACCCTAAATGCTCTTGGCTCAAGATGAATGAACGGCGGGAGCCAAAATTGCCTCAAAACAGCCATATTTGCCCTATTTAACATGTAATTCTCGTGTAAGCAGCTTTAGGGGAGGTATCATGAGATTTCAAATTGCTCAACCTTCTTCCTAAGGTTAGTTCGGCCTTGGCAAACCACCATATGTGACCCTAAATGCTCTTGGCTCATGATCAATGAACGGTGGGTGCCAAAATTGCCTCCAAACAGCCATATTTGCCCTTTTTAACGAGTAATTCTAGTATTGGTAGATTTAGAGGAGATGTCATGAGATTTCAAGTTGTTCAACCTCCTCCCTAAGGTTGGTTCGGGCCTGGTAAACCACAAATTATGACCCCAAATGCTCTTTGCTCAGGATAAATGATTGGAGGGTGCTAAAGCCCCCTCAAACTTGCCACATTTCCAACCCGTAATGATCGACGTAATTGAGGCAGTTTGAGAACATTGCCTGGCTTTGTGTTTGCGCTGCCATTGCTTCATTGCCCACATTGCACTCATATCATGTTTGTGACCTAACGAGGTATGGGAAAATTTTCATCCGGTTTCAAATTGGACTCTTGCCCATGTCATGTGTCTCGTTATGGGCAGATGAAATATCACACACACAACACACAACACACATCAGAACTTGCAAAGCAAAAACCGTGCATGGCAACCCGCGTTGGATGGCAACCCAAAGAGCCGGCTTAGGCAATGTGCTAGAAACACTTGGTGGCAACAATCTCCCAAACAGCTGTATTTGCACTTTTGATACCGCGATGGTTGATTTCATTGATGTCGTTGTGCTTTCGTGTGATTTGGCGTCAATGAAAATTTTCCCTAGAGCTCGGTTAGGCTTGCCAAGCAACAAATTGTGTCCCTACATGCCTTTTACTCAAGATAATTGTCCGGAGGGTGCAAAAAGTGCCTCCGAATAGCCCTATTTGCACTTTTGAAGCCACAAATGTCGATTATAGTGATTTTGTTGTGATTTCGTCGTGATTACCAACCTGAATGGTTTGTGGAACCCAACAAGACAACTCCCACGCACTGTACACGCTGCACGCACGCATTGTGCACGCTGCACGCACGCATTGTGCACAGTGCACGCACTACCTGCTGACATCATAGATGCCAACAAGACATATAGTTGTGGTGCTCTTGCCTTCACACTTGCTGCATTATTTCCCAAGCTTGGGCCCAGCGTACGTGCTTCAGATCCCCCCTGAACCTATATTCCTGTTCCCTGTGGCTGCTCTCCAAATATATGGGTTTCATTCTGGGGGATGAGGTAGGGTACTTTAATCGATCCTCACACGATAGAGCAAAACATTCAAGCTCTCAATGATGGGGAACATAATCTCAAACTGCACGCACCGTGTTCTATAATCAGGTGCGTTCCCTGCCTGGTGCAATGTATTGGTACGGCGATCCAGGGCTCATTCTGGGGCGATTCCGCTGGCTGTGACGTCATGGGTTTCTATTCTGCCTTCGCCACATACTCCAGCCAAATCGCCAGGCTGCTCATTGCATACCTGACGTATCGGATCATGTTTTCTACGGTGCCAAAGTGGGAATACGTAGCGCTTGTGGGATTGGCCATCTTTGTGCTCTCTGGTCTGATTTCAATGCTCCCCCTCATTGGGGTGGCCTCTTATGTCAAGTACGATGGGTTCTGTTACATTGATTACCGAGATGTTACACACTGCGTCTTGTGGCTGCTGATCATGGTTCCATGTGTGTTCGGTGTCCTGCTCCTCTATGTTCAGATCTACAAGCGGAGTGGTTTGTCAAAGACAGTCCGCTTCGGTCTTCTCGGCTTTTGGTTTTCTTTTCCTTTGCGGGTGGGTCCTTGGGATATGATGCGCCTGTTGCCTACCCAACGTACAGTGGTCCGCTGCCCACTCCTGCATACACACAGGTGTATTGAGCAGATGCCCAAACTGCATTTTGCCAGCAACTTATTTTGTCTTTTCTTAACGCAACAACCCAGATGTCCATCCCACATCTCCGTTGCTTCTGCATGGCAGTGTGGTCTGCACAGGTCGGACCGAATGTTTCATCGAACCCATGCCGGCGCCTACGTGCACTTTTCTCGCATCTTGCCCAAAGATGAAAAAACGTCCAAAAATGGCCGTTTTGTGGTAAAAAGTTGAGTTTTTTGGCCTCAGACAAGCGGTTGAAGACCATTTTCCTTCCAAAATCGGCCTAAAAAGGCAGTTTTTTGGTCAAAAATTGAATTTTTTTACCTTCAGTCAAGCAGTTGAAGACCCCCCCCCTATTTTGAGGGTGCTGGATGCGAAAAAGCAGGTTGTAGGCACACACAGATCAGAAAAACACAATTTACAACATCCATATGCACCAAAATTTCCCATTTTTCATGAAAAAAACGGCAAAAAATGGCCGTTTTTTGGTCTAAAATTGAGTTCTGCGGCTTCAGACAGGCAACATGAAAAACCCCCGCCCTATTTTGAGGGTGCTGGATGCAAGAAAGCGGGTTCTAGAGAGAGACAGATCACGAAAACACAATTTATAGCGTACATTTTTCATGAAAAAACAGCCAAGAATGGCCGTTTTTGGTCAAAAATTGAGTTTTTCGGCCTCAGACCAGCATTTGAAGACCCCCCCCCCTATTTCGACGGTGCTGGATGCGAAAAAGCAGGTTTTAGGCAGACACAGAGCACAAGAACACAATTTACAGCATGCGTATGCACCAACATGTGTCATTTTTCATGAAAAAAAACGGCCAAGAATGGCCGTTTTTTGTTCAAAGATTGCGTTTTTCGGCGCCAGACAAGCATTCGAAGACCCCCCCCCCATTTTGAGGGTGCTGGATGCGAAAAAGCAGGTTGTAAGGGCATACAGACGACGAAAACATAATTTGCAGCATCTGTATGTACCAAAACCTCCCATTTTCCATGAAAAATCGGCCAAAAATGGCCGTTTTCGGTTCAAAAATTGAAGGTTTTTGGCCCCAGAAAAGCGGTTGAAGACCCCTCCCCCCCTATTTTGAGGGTGTCGGATGCAAAATAGCAGGACGTAGGCAGACACAGAGCAGGAAAAGATATTTTACAGCATCCGTATGTACCAAAATTTGCCGTTTTTCCTGAAAAATCCCCCAAAAAATGACCGTTTTCCGGTCAAAAATTGAGTTCTTTTGGCCTCAGACAAGCAGTTGAAGACCCCCCTCTCCATTTGGAGGGTGCTGGATACGAAAAAGCAGGCTGTAGAGGCATATATATCATGAAAACACAATTTACAGCATGCGTATGCACCAAATTCTGCCATTATTCATGGAAACAAACGGCAAAAAATGGCCGCTTTTTGGTGAGAAATTGTGTTTTTTGGCCTCAGCCAAGCAGTTGAAGACCTCTCCACCCCTTTTTTGAGGATGCTGGATGCAAAAAAGCATGTTGTATGGGGACACAGATCGCCCAAACACAATTTACAGCATGCTAACTACTTGAATGGGTGTTTTTTTTATGTTGCAGGTTTTGGGATTTTTGGACGTCATAAAATCCTAAGTGCTTAGCCCGCTGAGCGCTGAAACGACGTGATCGTACTGTGAACCGCAGGTGAACAACATTTCTGGTTTCGAGGCAGTCCTGATTTCGGAATTCACGGAATGCTCTGTGCAGCGCAGGTGAACAACATATCTGGCACCGAGGCAGTCCTGATCTCCTGATTGGAATTTCAGAACTCTGAATTCTGCATTGAATTCTGATCTCCTGTAGCAACAAAACCTGACGCCCTGACCCCCATCCGCCGCCGCCCTTTGCAGAGCCCGCAGTACCATACCACGACGACAGGGTGATGGGTTGGGACACACCAGGGCCCGCCGCAAAGCGCAGGAGGCGGCCGTCTGGGGCCTGGTGACGGACGCGGTGGCAGAGGCGCACGAGGCGCACGCTGCCGCACGGTGTGACCTGACGGGCAGTGTGAGGACTTCCCTCAACGAGACCGCCCTCCCGGCCGTCCGCGCCCTGAACGGAGCTGGGGCCCCTACGCTACTCCTGGCAATGCACCAGATCATGAACGCCGTCCAGCCGGGGCTCATCAACCCGGAGGCGACCCTCTACGGGCACTGGATGGAGTGGCGCGAGTCCAACCGGTCGGGCCGGCCCCTGTCCATGGGGAACACCCTGCGGCTGACGGGAGCAGGGTCTGCCATGTCCCTCCGCAGCAGCGCCCAAGCCGCAGGACGCGCTACCCTGGGGACGCGGCCCCGTACCTGAACCAGGCGCGGGCCACGTACCCGGGGGGAGTGTCCCAGCTGGATGCGGCGCTCCACCTTGTGCACCCACCGGACGAGGACCTGGAGTTGGGCGAGGTCACGGTGTTCGTGGAAGGCGCGGATGAGGCGTCCGCCCGCCCCCGGCCGACCAACCCGGTGTACGACGGTACCAGGCCTACCCCCCCGTACGCCATCGTATGCGAGGCGTTCCCCAGAAGCCCACTTGGTGCCCCGCCCTCCCCGCCGGCGACGCACGCGCCCCGCGGCTGGGCTAACCCAGACCGGTCCCCCCCCCTCTCCAGAGCCAGGGGTGCGCACCACAGGGGGCAGGTCCTCTGGCAAGAGTGCCCTGGCACCCCCCTGCTCTTCCTCGTTGTCGCGACCCGCGGGGACCCAGGGCGGGTCCTGAGGATCACCCCCACCCACATCTATGGGGCAGCACCCGTACCCCGCTTCCCCCTCCCGGCGCCCGCGGCGCGGGACGGAGTACACACCTTCCTGCGAACACAGGAGGTCACCGCCGTTACGGGGGTCCACCTAGTGCGGCTCCCCCCGACACCACCCGACGACCCCCGGGGGCCCAGGGCCCTGGGCCCCGCCCCAGACTTGGAGCTGTGGCGCGACGCGTTGGCCGCGTGGCTCCCCCGCCTCCCCTCCCAATGCCCCCGGCCGTGCGGGGCTGACGCCACAGCCGGCCCCCCACTCCCTCCCCCCTGTCAGCGGGACCAACACCGCTCGGCAGCGCCCTGTCGCCTTTGAGAATGGCGTGTCAAACCAAGGGACATGCGCGTAATGGCCACGCGTACCCAGGTGGAAGGGTTGTACAAACGTTGGAACATACCGATACCGCTGGAACCAGGGTGCAGGTGGGCCTGAGGGCAATAGGACGTCTCATAGGGCGATCCGCGAGCCGGTCGGGGCTAAACACCGCCAGTGTGAGGGTGAACACCAGGGGAGGGAGCCCGGCAAGTGGCAGGTTTAGGGACCTGAGGGTGTGCCTGTTGAGGGTAGGGCAGGGTGTGTATTGCCTGTGTGTTTTCTCACCGCGGTCCCGGCGTTACGGTGCCCTCTTCGGGCATTCGGCGAAGCAAGCTGGACTAGCTTCCACACACGGGTCACCAAACACCGCGGTCCCGGCGTTACGGTGTCCATCTTGGGCATTCGGCGAGCCAAGCTGGACGTGCTACACGCCACTGACCACCCATCACAGCAGTCCCGGCGTTACGGTGTCCATCTTGGGCATTCGACGAGCCAAGCTGGACGTGCTACACGCCACTGACCACCCATCACAGCAGTCCCGGCGTTACGGTGTCCATCTTGGGCATTCGGTGAGCCAAGCTGGACGTGCTACACGCCACTGACCACCCATCACAGCAGTCCCGGCGTTACGGTGTCCATCTTGGGCATTCGGTGAGCCAAGCTGGACGTGCTACACGCCACTGACCACCCATCACAGCAGTCCCGGCGTTACGGTGTCCATCTTGGGCATTCGGCGAGCCAAGCTGGAAGTGCTACACGCCACTGACCACCCATCACAGCATCCTGGCGTTACGGTGTCCATCTCGGGCATTCGGCGAGCCAAGCTGGACGTGCTACACGCCACTGACCACCCATCACAGAGAGAAGGTCGCGTAGTTCAGCGGTCATGCACGTGACACCTGAACTAGATAGTTCAGCGGTCATGCACGTGACACCTGAACTAGAGGTGCTCGGTTCGAGTCCCGGTGGGGTTGGAACGCAGTGTCCTAGTCGCTAGGGTGTCGGTGACCCCGTGAGCCGGAAGGGATGCTGCGAGGGACAGGTAGGGATCACGGATACGCTGGAGTTCCGTGAGCGCCCGAGCACTTTACCACCCATCACAGCAGTCCCGGCGTTACGGTGTCCATCTTGGGCATTCGGCGAGCGAAGCTGGACGTGCTACACGCTACTCACCACCCATCACAGCAGTCCCGGCGTTACGGTGTCCATCTTGGGCATTCGGCGAGCCAAGCTGGACGTGCTACACGCCACTGACCACCCATCACAGAGCGAAGGTCGCGTAGGTCAGCGGTCATGCACGTGACTCCTGAACTAGAGGTGCTCGGTTCGAATCCCGGTGGGGTTGGAACGCAGTGTCCTAGGCGCTAGGGTGTCGGTGATCCCGCGAGCTGGAAGGGATGCTGCGAGAGACTGGTAGGGATCACGGATACGCTGGAGTTCGGTGAGCGCCCGAGCACTTTACCACCCATCACAGCAGTCCCGGCGTTACGGTGTCCACCTTGGGCGTTCGGCGAGCCCAGCCGGAGGTGCTACACGCGGCTGACCACTGTCTGTGCGCGTGCCACCTCGGGCACTGCGGCGGGGCGGCCAGTACACGTTGCAAGTGCTGTACTGTGATGTCGTACAGGAAGTACAGGAACGCCTGTGTCGTGTGCCCGTGTGAGCGAGGGCACGCTCCGCACTGGGACTTCTATGCACTGTATGATACAGTGGCTCTTTACGTTTCCCGCGAATTCACTGTACCGGAGTTGCAGCTGTTTTGTTGAGTGTAGTATGATGTAGCGTGCTGTGCCTTCGGACAGGTAGGGATCACGGATACACTGCAGTTCGGGGATCGCCTGAGCACTTTACCTTTACCTTTACCCACCCCCTCCCCCTCTCCCTCCCGCAGAGCACCACACGGCACTGCCCACGGCACGGCGCTGATGCACCAGGAGGTAGTGGGAAGGGCGCGCCTGCCACCACGCATGCCTACCAGGATAACAGTGATGGCAGACTCCGATGGCTCCCCCCAGCGGGACGAGCGCCACCACGGCCGGTCCCGCTCCCGCTCCCCCGCCTCCTCGGAGTGGACGGGGGAGACCCTCGCGGAGCGCGAGGAGCAGAGGCTGGCGGAGGCGGCGGTGCAGGTCGGGCGGCCGCCGCCGGCCCAGGAGCCTGAACCAGCCGAGGTGACCGCCCCCGCCGCCCAAGCAGCAAGCTCTGCCGCCCCGCCCCGGGATGGGGCCCCAGACGCGCAGGAAGCGGGG
Organism: Eutreptiella sp. 'Long Island Sound 2002'; assembly: GCA_964036045.1. NCBI lineage: Eukaryota > Euglenozoa > Euglenophyceae > Eutreptiales > Eutreptiaceae > Eutreptiella > Eutreptiella sp. 'Long Island Sound 2002'. The sequence continues at coordinate 115,702,932 of OZ038381.1, forward strand.
ACCGCAGCCCCAGCGAGCCACGCCGCGGCCCCGACCGCTGCCCCCGGCACGCCGCCGACACGGGGGGTAGCCCCGACGCAGGAACCAGGCGCATCGCCGAGGGCTGCCGCAGCCGCAGAGGAGAGCGAGGAGGGCGCGCGAGGGGTTGCGACCGCGGCCCCGGCGGGCCGCGCCACCGCCTCGGCCGGCCACGCCGCGACCCCCAGCACGCCGCGAAAGCGGGGGACGAACCCCGCACGGGCCACGGGCGACTCGCCGGCGCCGCCACAGCAGCAGAGGAGAGCGAGGAGAGCACGCGAGGGGTGGCGACCGCGGCCCCGGCGGGCCGCGCCGCCGCCTCAGCCAGCCACGCCGCGACCCCCAGCATGCCGCAAAAGCAGGGGACGGGCCCCGCACGGGCCACGGGCGCCTCGCCGGCGGCTGCTAAGCAGCGGAGGAGAGCGAGGAGGGCGCGCGAGGGGTTGCGACCGCGGCCCCGGCGGGCCGCGCCACCGCCTCGGCCGGCCACGCTGCGACCCCCAGCACGCCGTGAAAGCGGGGGAAGGGCCCCGCACGGGCCACGGGCGCCTCGCCGGCGGCCGCCGCAGCAGCCGCAGTGGGCAGGGAGAGCGCGAAGTACCGCGCCCACGCCAACCCCACCCACACCCACATCAGGCCCCCCAAGCAGTTCCCCCCAAAGCCCTCCCCCCCGGGACAGGCGCGGGACGTCCGCCCCCCGGCGCCCGAGCGCTCGCCGCCGGGCGTCACGCTGCCGCAGCTGCAAAGACAGCAGGACGCCCGGCGCGTGATCCAGGAAGGAGGGGAGGGCGCACAGGCAGGAGGCGACAGGGGGAGTGCCCAGGAGCGCGCGCAAGGAGCAGGCCAGGGCACTCGCGGCAGGGAGCAAGGGCGCAGCAGCGGGGGGGGGCAGAGCGCAGGCAGCGGACAGCGGGACTCAGGGCAGGGGGCCGGGAAGGGACCAGGGCACGGGAAGGGCACGCAGGGGCGCGAGCAGGGCGCCCAGGTGCAGGGGGCGGGGCGAGGGGCGGTGGGCGAGCGAGCGGGCCAGGGCGTGGGGGACGGGGGGCGGGACCCGCGGCACGGGCAGGGGGCTGGAAAGGGGTCCAAGGGCAAGGGCAAGGGCGCCGCGGGCCCCAAGGGACAGGGAGAACGGGGCATGGGAGCCCCGGAGGGAGGGCGGGACGAAGGGAGGGGGGCGAAAAGCGGGGTGCCCCCACAGCCGGACGTGCAGTCGGTGAGGTGCATCCTCCCCGGTATCCAACAGATGCCGGTGCACCACCACCACCACCACCAGCACAACCACCTCTACAACATCGACCCTGACGCCGGCGAGCTCGTCCCCCCCCAACCCCGGCGACCCCAGCACCAGCCGGCCCCCCCCCGCGCCGAGAGCGGAGCCGGCGCGGATGGCCTCGGCGGAGGGGCGGCGGGGCGCGGCATCGGCGCCGCAGGCACAGGGGCAGCGAGGGGAGCCGGGGCGAGGGGCAGAGGGGGCCCGGCCGTGGAACCGGGACTGGAGCACGGTCCCGGACCCTCTCGGGGAGGAGGCCCTCCCCCTGTCGGGGGAGGTGTACGGGTGGTTGTGCTGGGCCAACCAGGGGACCACCAAGGGGTTGAGGAACCGGCCCTTTGATGCCGTGCTCCTCCGAAGAGACGGAGGAAACCGAGAGGTACCCCCGGGGGGGTGGGCAGCCCCAGGGGACCATGAGAGGGTCCTCAGGTCAGTGATCCGGGCGGTGTGGCCCGACAGGGAGCTGACGTGGCCGGCCTTCCTGGGAGGGGGAGCGGTGCTTCGCATCACGGATGCGGACGCCAACAACTGGCTCCCCCGGGCCTTGCGCAGCGCCCTCGCCCACTGGCGCTACCGCCGGCGCAACCCGCCGCCGCCACAGCCCCAGCTCCCACACAAGCGGCGGCGCAGGTGACGGCCCAGACGGCGGACGCGAGAAAGTGGGGGGGGGAGCTGGGCCCCCCGACCCACGCCCCCCCCCACGGTACGGCATGACGCAGGAGAGCGCGCCACCTCCCGCGGGAGGGAGGGCGGAGACAACGAGCGCGGGGGGGAACCAGCTGCCCCGCAGCCCGCTAACCGCTGACCGCTAACCCTCACGGCCGCCACCGGCCGGCCAGCGCCGCGCGACGACAGCCGGGGGGATGAGAGGCCCCAGCGAGGGCCTGCACGAGGGTCCAGCTCTAGAGGGGGGCGGGGGAAGGGTGCGACCCCCCAGCCGATGGCTGGCTCCCGGGGCGGGGACCGCCATGCCGCCCCCCCCCTGGCAGTCAGGAGGCGTTGCCAGGGAACCAGAGGGCCCCCCCACTCACCCCCCCCCCTCCCACTCAGGCCCAAGAGCGGACGGAGGCGGACTGAAGAAACAGCGGCCCCACACCCCCCCCGAAGAGGCCGCTGCACCCGGGGTGCGGGGGCACAACGGCCGAGGCAGGGTCCCACACGCCCTGCCTGCTGCCGGCCGACGGGGGCGCGAACCAGGGCGGGGGGGTTCCCCCCCCCCTTCCCCCCCCCCCCCCCCCCGCCGCACTGACCCGTCGGCTGGACCGCGCCTGACGCCCGCGGCCGCCCGGCAACCCCCGAGGCACGAGTATACCCCGGGATGGCACACCGGGGGCAACGAAAGGCAGGCCGACGCCCGACGGGGCGGGGGGGCCACCCCTCCCCCCGCACCCCCCCCAGGCTGGGGAGCCACAGGCGCAGCCCTCCGCCACCCCTGGAGCCGTGGGGACGCCCCCCCCCCCGAAGGGACCGCGACGCGGGGGGGGGGGGTGCAGCTGGACCTGCCCCCGCGGGGGTCGCGGCCGCGGGGCGAGCCCACGCCAGCGTGCCGGAGCAACGCGCGCAACGGAACAGTATGGGGGCCGCGCCCCACATGACCCTCCCGTGACCACAGCCCACTCAGGGAGGGCAGAGGTGGGGTTCAGGTCTGCAGAAGCCCCCAGGGGAGCGGTCCACGGGCCGCCCCTCACCCCCCCCCAGCTCGGGGCGGCACTGCGACCCCGACCGCACGGGCACGCCGCAAGGGAGTGCGCCGACGACACGAGGGGGACCAGGATTGGGTACCGCAGGCCGCCACCCAGAAGGGGAGTGGGGAGGCCACGGCGCGACCCCCCCCCCAGACCCATACCGGCCCGCAAGCTGCAGGGGCCCCGGCCCCCACCCCCCGAGGCAGGGGGGGTTGTCCCCCCCCCGCCCGAGAGAGGAGCCGGAGCGCGACCCGCCCCCCCGCCCCAGCCGCCGGCTCCCACGGGGCCCGCGGAGAACAAGCGAGCCCGCGCCAACTCGCCAGGACGCCGCACAGATCGCGCCCAGAGAAATCGGGTGAGCACGAACCGGAGTGGTATGGGGGGCCACGCCCCCCACGGACAGCACGACGCCAGTGACACCCGCTTTGTTGCCTGCCCAGGGAAGGCAGAGGGACGGAACGAGGCAGAGCGACCCCCCGCCCTACAGGCCCCCCCCCGGCCGCCCCCCGGCACACGAACGCCACGGACCCGCCCCGCGGCGCGCAGCCACCACAGGGCGTGCAGGCCGAGGGGACAGGGAAGGGCCCCCACACCTGCACGCCCGCGCCCACAACACGTGGATCGCGGACTGCAACAGCCCGCTTAGTGGGCGGGCAGTCGGGGGAGGGGGAGCGCCTGACCCCAGACGCCCCTCGCAACAGTAGAAGGCACCCCCCCCGGGGACGCTCTACCGCCACCCCCACAACTCCAAGCCAAGTAGGGGGGAACCGGGACCGCACCGCCCCCCCCCCCGCACGTCAGACGGAGCAAGGAACCGGGGCAGGACACGCGGAGGGGCACAGACATCGTGGAACGGCCCTACCAGCGCCCAGTGCCGGGACCACGCAAAGTGCGCACGCCACACCAGCCGGAGGGGAGGCGAGCGGACGCCGCGGGAGCGCGAGCGCACACACACGAAAGGGGCACGCGGGGACTACCAGAAGGGCAACTGGACCGAGCGCGCGGAACGCACAGACCGCGTGGAATGGCGTACCAGCGAGGGAGGGTAAGGGACACCCGGACAGGACGGCCCGCCACACGCAGCACGGAACACGTGGGGCGGGAAGGGAGAAACGAGAGAGACACAACACCAGGTACCGGCCCGACCCCCCCGAACCGGCCGCGAGCGCCGCGCACACGCAGACGGGGCACTGCAAACGCCAAGGCAGTAGTGGCGAACAGCGCCACGCCCCAACCCCTAGGCTAGGCAGCCTCCGCGCCAGCCCAAGGGGGTCCCACTGGCGACAAGCCAGTAGCACAGGCCCGGCGGCGCCGGCTCTCCGGGCGACCACACATTAGGGGGGCGACGCAGTGGGTAAGCGCCCGCAGCCACGGCTGCAAATTGATGCACTGGCCCCCGAGTAGCGAAACGGGGAAGCCGGGGAAGGACGGGGCTCCGAGCCCTGTGAACCCGGGGGACTCCGCCACCAGGTAGGAGGTGCGTCTTGGAGGGCCCCCCACTAGGACCCGGTGGGGAAGATATCACCTGGCCCGACCAGGTGGCCCTCCCGGGGCCCAAAGGCGTCTAGTACCCGCAAAATCAAACCTCAAACCTCAAACCTGTAGCAACAAAAAAAACAAAGGCAGCATGATGGACAAGGAAGAGGGGGTGGGGGGGCAGAGGATTACGACCATAGAGGGATCCAAGTAAATTCGCACACTGGTATGTATCCTTGTCCGGATACCCTCTATGTACTTCAGGTTATACATACCAACCATATTACGTAAAAGTCAGAAATTTGGTCAGGCCTGTATCCATTCTAAAAAAAATGGGCGTCACCAGGCAATGAACATACACCTGGATTTAGTACACCTGCTGCGACAGGACTTCGCTCTGTCAATGACAGACTGGATGTTGTCTGGATTAGGGCAGCGCAGTGCAATGACAAAATACATGCATGCAGAAGAAATGAGAGAGGAAAATATGGCTTCAAATTGACTGTCCCACTCTCGCAATGAGAGGGCCCATCTGCCAATACAGTGGGAGAAAAAATAGGAATAAAAAAACACTGTCCTGCAGAGCAGGGCAGAGCAGGGGGGGGGGTATACTGACTGTCCTGCAGAGCAGGGGGGGGTATCCTGACTGTACTGCAGAGCAGGGGGGGGGGGGTATCCTGACTGTACTGCAGAGCAGGGGGGGGTATCCTGACTGTACTGCAGAGCAGGGGGGGTATCCTGACTGTCCTGCAGAGCATGTGGGGGGGGTCCTGAACCCAGGACCCCAAGCAGCAGAAAAAAGAAACCTGAAATCTGTACGCTGACCCAAATTCATCATCAGATTCATCGAAATTTAAATTCGGATACCTGTGCACAAGGAGGGGAATTGAAAGCAATCACAAACGATAGTACAAACGACACAGGTGTACAGTGTCACGACGATCAAAAACTGACGGGCTGTCACCGAAGCAGAGCTTCCAGTCAAAAAACCGCGGATGAACAACATACTTATTATGCAAAACCCACACATCCTGAATAGGTAGATGGGTAGGTGCACTCCGTCGTGGAGAGGCGCCCCTTGGTTCTGGCCGGCGTTGCCGCTGTGAGGAACAGGAATAGGCTCTGCGCTTGAGGAGGAGAGGCAACTTACATCCTGCTAGACCTGACTGGTGGCCCCCAACAAAGCGGCCCCGGGCAACACCGGAAGGGCTGATCGCCGCCAGCGCGACGTGCTTGTCTCACCGGGAGGGTGTGCCCCCATGCTTGCGCACATCCCCTCTTTTTGACGGAACCCTAGAGGTTCACCGGACTTCCTGGCGTATCCCGTTCCCAAGGCATGCATGCACGTTCTTGGTACTAGGGTTCCGAGGCGCTTTGGTGTCGCAAGCTCCCCGTCGAGTCCCAAAGCAGCGCAGGCCTTAGGATGCAGCCTTACCCCCGGTCTCCGGATCTCGTTTGGCCACGTGAGCTGCATGGCACGGGCTGCCTCAGTGCCCGGGCTTTGGACACTGGGTTTCCTACTGTGGTGTGGTGCTTGTGTTTCGGTCCGTGTTGTGCTCCGGTGTGGGTTTCGGTAACCCCGCCAGTCCTGGCTGGAGTCTCGGGCGGGTGTGTGCGGGTACGGTTTGTGGTGTTGTCCCTCTTTTGCCGGCTCGGGTTTGTGGTGTTTGCGGTTGGGCTTGGGTTTCGGCCTGCACCCCACTTTTCATCGTTGAAGGTATGGGACGTGCGTGGTTGCGTGTGCGCTCTGCCTGCACTCCGCCGTTCCCGGTTCCGCTGTGTGGTGTGGGCGTGCGTGCTGGGGTCTGGGTTTCCATTGTGCGCCACCATTCCTTGGGGGGGTGTTGGGGTGTGTGTGCGCTCGTGTGCCCGCCCCGCGTGGTCTCCCGCACCTCCTGGTTGGGGGTGCTGTGCGGGGGTGTGTGGTTGGTGCTGCGCCCCGCCACTCCTGGCCGGGGCGTCGGTGTGCGTGTGTGTTTGTGCCCGCGCCCCGCTTGTTCCCCGCCCTTTCTGGCTGGGATGTGCTGTGTGGGTGCTGGGTCCGGGTCTCAGCTGTGCCCCGCCCTTCTTGGTTGGGTTGTCAGGGTGTTTTTTTTTCTTTTACGGGGGCGTTTTATGCTTTGTCTTTGTGGCGTCGGTCGCTGGCTGTCCCCGTCCCCGGCCTTGTGGTCCGTGCCCCCCCAACCCCTATCTTCGGGCTAGGTTGCTCGCTCTTTTTTTTATTTCGTCCAAGCTTGGTGTGTGTATGCGCTTTTCGGGTGTCCCTCTTCCCGGTGGGCCGCTGCTCCTGGTTTGGTGTTGCCGGTTTTGGCTGGGTGGTCACCCTGTGCCCCTTTGGGCATCCCGTCTTCGGTGCCTTCTGGGTGGGGGGTTTTGCCGCCTCTTGCGGTGTTGGTGGGCCGTTTGGTGGCTGTGGGCCGTTCCCTCGCCCCCCCCCCTCCCGCTGTTTTTTTTTGGGGGGGGGGTCTGCCTGTTCCTCCCTCTGCCTTCCCTGGGCTGGCGCACGCACTGGCCCGCATTCAGTGTGGTCTTCCGGGTTGCTGTTGGCGGTTGCGTTCTGCTTGGCCGTGTCCCGGCCCCATGGGTCGGGTGGGATATGTACACGTTAGGCTCCGCACCCCTTCCTGCCGGGTTAGGTCCTGGGTCTGCCTGCTGGGCGGCTGCGCCAGGCGGCTTCGTGTGGCTCTGGGTTAGGGGGGGCTGGGGTTGTCCGTGTCCTGTCTCCTCCGCGGTGGTGGTTTTAACCTTCCGGGTGGATCGCCACAGTTGTTGCAGGGCGCGCGATGGCCTCGTGTGTGGCCCGCGGTGTCAGTGTGTGGCGCACTGGTGCGGCGCCTTCCGGGGTGTGTGGTGGCTTGTTTTTGTTTGTCCTTCAGGTTAGGTTCAGCCGTGCCGTGTTGTGCTGCTCTGTGCGGCGTTGCGCCGGGTCGTGCTGTGGCATGTTTCGCATTGGGGTGCGTTGTTGTGGTGCGTTGCACTGTGGCCAGCTGCGGTGCGGTGTGCCGTGCTGCCTCGTCTTGTGCCGTGGTGGGTCAGTGGAGGTCAGCCTGTGCTCTGGTGCGGGGTGAGGGTCGGAATGTGGCTGGCTGGTGGCTGGGGGGTGCGGGTAGGTGTGGGTGGCTCGCTGGGTCCGTGCTGTGGGGGCCTGGGCGTGCGGCTCGGGGTGGTGGGTCGGGTTAGGTGTGCGTGGGGTTGCCCTCCCTTGGGGCCTGTGCCTTTGTCCCGTGTCCACTGGGGATCCCGGTCCCTATCCCTGTGAGCTGTGGACATGCCTTCGTCCTCTTCCGGTGCCTGTGAGGCGGGCCTTGTGGTGGCCGGGGTCGTCGCCTGGCGGTGGGGGCGCGGTGATGGGCTGCGCGGCGGTGTTTCCTGCAGTTTCCGGTGTGGGTGTAGCCTGTTCTCCCCGTGTAGGTTTGTCCTCCATCCCCTGTGTGGTTTCCGGTGGCTGGTGGGTGTGAGCTGGTGTGACCCGTACGGCGTCCGATTCCTGCTCCGGCGGCGCGTGTTGCGGGTGTGCGTCCCCGGGAGTCCTGCGGCCTTCGCTGGGGTGGGGCGGCGCTGGTTCTCCCGTCCTGGTATGCCCTTCCTGGGTGTGGGTCGTGGCGCCTGCCGTGGTGTCCTCTTCCTCTGTGCCTCGGTCCCCGCTCCTGCCCCTTCCTGGTCCTTGGGTGGTTTCCTGCCCCCACTTTGTGTTGCTTCCGGTGCCCTGTCCCTATGGGCGCCTGCCCCTCACTTGGGGCCCCTCCGGGCCCCCTTGCCTGAGTGTCCCTTTCTGTCCCTTGCCCTCCCCCTGCCCATGCCCTTCCCCTTCCCGGTGTGGTGGTGGTGGGGTGGGGGGGGGGGCGCCGATGGCCCAGGCCTGTAGGTGGGTGGCCTGGAGCCATTGGCGGAGGGCCTGGGGGGTGTAGGGGGGGCAGAGGCCCTGGACCGCGTCGCGGAGGAGGGCCTCCAATGCCGCTTGCGGCATGATGGCCTCCGGGGCGGCCTCAATGGGGTCGGCGGGGGTGCGGGTGCGCACCTCCTCGAAGGTGTGCACCATGTGCACCCCTTCTCGCCTTCCCGCTCCCCCGGCCCACTTCACCCAGCGGCGGAGCTCCTGCAAAGCGGGGGCAGACCACCAGGCGAGGTGAACGGGGGCCTTGGGGGGGGAGGGGTCCAAGCTCGAGGTCCTGGAGCGGCGAGGGAGGACGTGGACCTGCGGTGGTGGCGGGGGTGACGGTTTCTGGGGGAGCGGGAGCGGCGGTGGCGGGGGCTGGGGGTTGAGGACGGGTACGGGTTGACGGGGGAACGGGAGGGGGAGGTGGAAATGGAGCGGCGGTGGCGTGCCTGGCGGCGCCTGGGGGAGCGGGAGTGGTGGTGGCAGGGGCTGGGCGTGGTGGATGGGTATGGGCGACGGGGGGAACGAGGAGCCCAGTGGGGCCTGTGGGGGGAGGGGGAGGTGGATGTGGGGCGGTGGTGGCGTGCCTGGCGGCGCCGGGGGGAGCGGGAGCAGTGGTGGCGGGGGGTGGGGGTTGGGGTCGCGTACGTGCGGAGGGGGGAGCGAAAAGTCCGGTGGGGCCCGTTGGGAGAGGGGGAGGTGGACATGGGGCGGCGGTTCCGGGTGTGGTGGCGCCTGGGGGGGGCGGGAGCGGCGATGGGGGGGCCCCAGGGGGGTCGTGGTGGCGCCTTGGGGTGCGGGAGCGGCGCGAGTGGGTGGTTGAGCCGCGGTGGCGGTGTGGGGAGTGTGGGCGCCGGGGGCGAGTGTGCCGTGCGGGGAGGGAGCAGAAGCGCCGCCGTCTGCGAGACTGGGCCTGATCACTCGAGTCGGGCCAGTCAGGACATGTCAGCGGGCCCTGGGGGGCCTCGTATGGTGCCGCTTGGTACTGGGGGGGGGGGAGGTCCCCCGTCTTCCATGGGTCCGCCAAGTAGGGGTGCGGTGGTGGCAGCGGCTGGTGGTATGGGTCGAGTGACTGTCCCTGGTGGGGTTGGGCCCGGGGGGCCCCCTGGGCGTGGCCGGGAGGATACGCTGGCTGGTACGGGGGGGTGGTCCCTGATGGTAGGTGGGGTATGGGGGTGGGCAGTGGTAGTGGTGGGGGTGGTGTTGTTGGTGGTGGTGGTAGGGCCGCTGGTGGTGGTGGCGCTGGTAGTGGTGGGGTTGGTGTTGCGGGTATGGGACCCTAGGACCCCTTGTGGGTATTCCAGTCCCCCGAGTGGGGGTGGGGGGTCGGGCATCGTGCGCAGCCCCTGGGGCTGTACTGTTTGGTGGGCAGGGGGGGCGGGTCGGGGGCCGGGCTTAACGGTGATTGTGATTGAGGGGTCCTACGTCCCTGGGTCGGTCTGGCCAGCGGCAGTGGTGGTTTGTGGGGGGTGGATGACGGGGCGCTTGGAGATGGGGATGTTAACGAGGGTTTGGACGGGGTCGTGTTGGGTGGCCGCCTCTGTGGTGGCGGCGGCTGCCCGTGGGAGGGGGGCGTGGGTTGTGGTAGGTGGGGGGTCCTGGTTTGGGTTAGGGTTTAGGTTAGGGCGGTGTTTCTTGGGTTGGTGTCGTTGCGCTTGTGGTGTTGTGTGCGTTCGTTTGGCACCGGCTTGGGTTTCGGGTCGGGTTTGGGGTTGGGGTTCCGGTTCCAGGTTGAGGAGGACCTCGGTGCGGAGGTGTGAGGGCGCCGATGCCGGGTCAGGGGTCTTCCTGGTGAGTTTCCGGGGTGCCTGACTCGCCTGTGTCGGGGTCGGGGGGTTGGTGCGTGCGGCCGCGGCTTTGGCTTTTGCCGTGGCCCTGTGGATGAGGGCGGCGGAGAGGGAGGGGTCAGAGGATGAGGTGGAAGAGGTGGATGAGGCTGAGGATGAGGAGGTGTTGCTGGACGCGGGTTGGGCTGTGATGCGGGCGGTCGCGGGCTTGTGGGAGGCGACTTCTGCTGCGGCCACGGCGGGGAGGATGGAGGGCATGTCATCGGGCTGTAGGTTGGGGGCGGGCGGCTGGGGGGGCCCAGTCGTGACCTGGCGGCCCGGCAGGCCGATCTGGTGGGCAGCGGCGGGGGGGGGAGGCGCCGGGCTGTGGCCTTCTCCTTCCGGGCCTGGCTGGGCCGGGGTCCTGCAATGTGTGAGGTTGTGTGGGCTGGCGTCCGCGGGGGGGAACAGTTCGCGTGGGCTGCATTCGGGGGCCGGGGGGGTGGGGCCTGGGTCTTCTGGGGTGTGTGCGGGGGCCTTGTGCGGGCGACTGGGTGGGGTGGGCGTGCCGCGGGGTGTGGGGCTCCCCTCAGTGTGTGTGTGCGGGTTGCCGGGTGTGGGGGGTGGTGAGGGGTGTCCGGTGGGTGTGTCTGTGGCGGGCGTGTGCTGGTGTTCCGGCAGGTGGGGGAAGCCCGTGTCGCGGGGCCCTGGAGTGCGCGCGATGGTGGGCGTGTGTGGGTCTCCGGGCGAGCAGCGAGAGGGAAGGGGCATTGGCGGGGATTGCGCGGCGGGGTGTGCTGTGTCGGTGTGTGTGTCTGATCGCGACGGCGCTTGCGTGGTCAGTTGTAGGCCGGGCGGTTCAGAGGAGAAGCCTGCTGTCTTCTGCTGCCGCGGCAAGGATTTCGCAGACGAGCTTCCGTATCTGGTGGACCTCTTGGTCAGTTGTGGGAAGGGGGGTGTGCTAGCTCTGGGCTAAGACCCACGCGGCTGAGGACCCTGTGAATGGCGTGGTATCCGCAGGTGAGGGAGTGCTGTGGTCTGGGGGGGGGGTTTGGCCGCGGGTCTGGGCCTGCCTCAATTTGTGTGTGGGTGGTGGGGATGGCTCAAATCCAGGGCACGGTCCCCGTGGACGGCCAGCGGCGCTCGATCCAGAGGGTCGGGCAGAGCATGGCCAGTCCCAGGTGGTAACCCGCTTTCCCTGAGGTGATTTGGGCCAGGGCGCGTGCTGGGGGTTTGTCCCCCGGCCTGAGGACCCCCCTGAGGACCCTCCGCGGGCTCGTGGGATCCCCTACTGCCCCTGGTGGGGCGGCCCCTGGGGCGAGCATGGTGTCTGTCCCTTTGACGAGCAATTGTGGGCCAAGGGACGTAGCTTTAGCGGCTACCACGTAGTAGTGCCCGCGCTCGAGGACTGTACACCAGACCTCCGGCGGGGGGTGGTCAGTGTCTGTAGGTGGGGGAGGGAGGTCGTCGTCTGGGGTGCGGAAGCCGGCAGCGCGGAGGGCGGTGTTGCGGGTTGGTGCGGTGGCCTGTTCCCACTGCTCCGGGCGGTTCGGGTCTGCTGGTCGGTCCTTCTCCGCTGGGGCCTGTCGTAGGCGTATGGTCCCTCGCCGTGTGACGTTGATGTCGGTGTCGTGTGTCAGGGCCTGGCCCCACTCGATGGGGGGAATCCAGACGTGCTGGCCCTGGGTGTGGTGGCGGGCTCGCCAGAGTACGAGGTCTCTGATGGCCTCGTGGAGGCCGTTCCCTGGGCTGGGCAGGTCCCGGAGGGCTTTGACAGTGAGCTTGGTCCAGTCCTCTCGTAGGCGGTACCAGCCCAGGGGAGTGGTAAGGGCCCTGTCTTGGAGGGTTGCTCGGAGGAGGTCGGGGTCGCGGATGGTGGCCGGTGTGAGGGGGGGGTGGCCTGGGTCCGGGGGGGTTGGGTTTGCCGGGTTGCCGGGGTCTTGCTCGTCTACGTCGACGTACGCCCGGCCCTGGTTGGGCTGGGCGGTGCCGGGTGGCTTCTTGGGTGAGAGGTGGGCTTTGAGGCGCTTTGGTGGTGTCTTGGAGTCCTGCAGATGGAGATGGGGGGCGTGTGCGTGGCGTGGAGTGGGTGAGTGGACGTCTGGGTCATGCACGGCATGGTAATGGATGAGACGCTGCATGTGTTCCCTGGTGGTGGGGTCGATGAGTTGTTCTGCGTGTGCTAACAGGAGGTGTTTGCGGTGTGACATTTGGGCCGCTGATCTGCGGACTGCTTCTAGCTGGAGGTGCGCTGCTGCCTCCATGGGGCTTTCTGTGTGTTTGGTGAGGTGTCAGTGTAGGGCCTGTGTCACCGCCCCGCTCATGGTGGCTCCGTTGACCAGGGGATCCCGGAAGAGGTGTTCGGTGGCTTGGTGTGCTTGGCTGTGGGTTGGTCAGCCTTCGTGTTGTCGTAGGGCTTCTGCCGGGGACCAGCCCACTAGCGTGTCCCTGTCTGTATGGAGGGGGCATTTCTTGAAGTGTTGCCAGTCCTCCGGGGTGGTGTGGTCGCACGGGCAAAAGGTGTGTTCTTCCGTGACGTGTGTGTGCTTGCGGGCGAGACATCCGGCGACCCTGATGAGGAATGGTAGTTGCTCCCTTAGGAGCTGGATGCGTCGTTTTTGGAGGTGGGCTGGGACATTTGCTGGGCGCAGTGCTGAGTGGTAGAGGGGGATTTGCAGTTTCTCATGGAGCTCCTGGATGTATGCCCGGCTGTCTGTGTCGCCCAGCACGCGGGCGAGATGTTGGATGGGGTTGGGGTAGTGGTATGCTCTGTTGTTGGAGGAACAGGGGGCGTCCTGTGGTACCCAGTCCGGGGTCTGATGAAGCTCCAACTTTGGGGGGTATGTGTTGGAGGTGTGTGTCCTTTCGGCCGAGGTCAGGGATCTGGAGGGTTGGTAGGTGCGTTGTGCGCTGGTGTACTGCCTGGTTGTCGACCTTACCATTTCCGTATTGGTGCCTGTCAGACTCTTGTTTCACGATGTGGAGTTGGACGTAGGGGGGAAGGCTGTGAAGGGCTTTCCAGATCAGCAGTGCTTGGGTGCCGAGGCTCGTCGCGGTGGCTTTGTGGAGTGGTTGCCTTGCTATGCGGAGCAGCAGGTGTGTGTTGACAGTGGCGTCTACAACGAACCAGACCCGGACGATGTGCGCGAACTGGGCAGGTAGGTGGGCCGCGATCTCGGCGATGGCGTCGGCCATGGCCCCCAACTCCCCGTGGGAGGAGGCCCCGTAAGTGGTGTGGCCCGTGTGTTGGTCCATGAGGAGTAAGAAAAAGTGCTTTTCCAATGCTTTGAGGCATACTCCAGTTGTTCATTAGAGATGCACTGAGCATCCAGGCATTTCTATCTTAGTATTGGCCCCACCAAAAGTGGTGATAACACATTTTGACCTATGGAACCAAACACCCAATCAGGATATGGAGTGGACCCCTTAATCCCCTATCAATGTGAGGCAAATCATCTTTTCCTGAGTTGACTGAGAACTGACATATCCAGGGCAGAGCCTATGAATTTATCTATGTTTTCTCATGAATTCCTAGCTGTCCTAGTGGTTTGCACCCTAAGGGGGCTGGGCACCCCTTTTGGAAAGGTCCTGGGTTCAATTCCCGGTCAGCCTAGCTGAGTAAGAAGATCCCATGTGACATGGCAGTGACCTCATCGCCACATGCCCTGCCACCTCAGCATATATGGGACCCAAAACAAAGAGTGCACATCTCCTGAGATGGCACTATAGATATTGAGTGACCATGCGGCAGTTTTCCAACTCTTTTCCAAAACATTTCAGCTATCTTTGTGAATATGCAATCAGATGTGCCTTGAGTTGCAGTTTCTGTGAATATCTTTTCATCTTTCACTGCTTACACTGCAGCCCTTCATGCTTTGATCCTGATTCTCTTCTACTTGCATATCTCTGGCTTGGGCTATCCTGGATTGGTTGTATTTCAGCAAACAAAACCTTTTCATCTTCAAAGACAAGCAGCAGGAAACCCTACACCAGCAGCGAGCAGCAGGAGAGGCACAAACACAGTGTTGAAATCACTATAAACTTTTCTGGTAGCAAGATGCGGACTGTCTCTGCGTACCGGCAGCAACCCCGTGCCGTACAAGCAGTGCGCCGAGATCAGTCACATATAAGCAGAAGGGCGAACGAAGATTGACACAAAGAAGGAGGACACCGACGTGAAGTCAGCGCCTGAGGCACCAGCAAGGCCAGCACCTGGTGAACCTGGACCTGGACCTAGCGCTGTACCTTCAGAGCCCTTACATGGGCCAGTGGACGTGGCTGAGGACTCGTTGCATGGCCTCCAGTCGGCCTTCAGGGCCCTCTCAGTTGAGGAGGTGGTCAGTCGGCCTGTGAAGAGGAAGAGAGAGAGCGAGAAGGATGCTGGAGACGAAGCAGCCGAAGGAGAGGACCAAGGGCAAGACCTGACGAATGACCCTACCTTCGAAGGCGCACCAAGCGCTTCTGGCCTCCACGCATCACCCTCTTCTATAACCACCACACTCCCAATTCCAGACCCAGCCGCTGCAACATCCACTCCCATAACCAACCCGCCTATGGCAGAGGCAAGAGGCTTTACTGGCATGCCTGCCTACCCTGCCTATTGTTTGGGCCCACCTACCACTGCGTTTCCTGAGGCAACTACTGCCAGTGAGCCGCTGGCTTCCAGTTCTGCGCCGCGATGGTATGCGGCTGACTATCACCATCCTCTACCCGCTACGGGAACCTATGTGGATGTTCCTGGGTATGCACCTGGGTATGCAACCTTGAGTGGGTTGAGGAGAGGACCTGAGTCTCTTGGAGGCAGGAGTAGAGGATCGGGGAGATCCTCCAACAGGTCCCTGACGCGGTCGGAGATCAACGAGGTGCTCCGAGGAGCCACCTCTAAAACCGTGGGCGACCTCACTCAGGAGATCCGAGAGAAACTGGAGCCCCTGATGATACGGCCCCAAGCGTCACCTACCACGGTGGGAGTGTCACACCATCTAGTACAGGCCAACCACCTGGTGGCAGGGCTGACAAACACCCTTGGGAGCCTGAGGAGCCGACCGATGCCGCCCCCTGCAGCGATACCGAGAAGTCCTTTCGTACCGAGAACGGCCCAGCCGCCCTACAGCCACTCGACAAACTCCACGAGGGCCGAGCTGGACAGGCTGGGGCTGACAGCCTTGAGGGCAATGGTGGACGTGGAGCCTTATGGCTCTAGTGATCTAGGCGGGAACCCCTCCGATAATGAGCTGCCGTCTAAAACTTCTGCTTCGCCCTCGGAGGACGATGACCCGGAGGACCCCGAGAACCCAAGGGGGAAGAAGAAGAAGAAGAGGAAGAAGACCCGACGCCCTGAGGGACGCAGGTCTCAGGAGGCAAGGGCTATTGCCACCTCCAAGATTGTGGTGAACCTGCCTGAGTTCACACGCAAGGACCTCAGCGAGTTCGCTGAGAATTTCGGCCGGTTTCTCCGATTGACCGGCCAAAGCAACGCTAGTGGACGGGTCAAGTGCGATCTGCTCCTGCAGCGCTGCAAGACCAAGTACCTGGAGAAGCAGGTCAGGCAGATCGTGACTAACTCCGCCACCTTTGCCGATGTGTTGGTTGCCTTGGAGAGGCAGTACCCGACCTACGAAACCGACCTCTCCATCAGGGCCGAGATCCAGAGCCTGCCCGTGCTGCCCAACAACCCCAAACCTGGCAGGGTCTCTGAGCTGTTGGCTGACCTGGACCACTGGGCTGGACGATTGACGCCCTGTTCCTACAGCAGCGACGACCTGCTGTTCTGGTTGGTGGCCAAGCTCCCTCGAGAGCTGTGGGACGAGTGCCGTTCGACGGCGGAGCGCAAGGCTAGATCCCTCCGCTACGAGGATCTATGCGTGCTACTCCCGGAGCTGGCGCTGGAGAAGGAGAGCGACGAGCACGTGAACAACTACCGTCCTGGAGGAGGAGGTTCTGGTAGCCATGGCAAAGGGTACCAAGGGTCCCTACCTGGGCAGGGGACTACCCCCAAACACGCCCACGCCCGTATCATGGAGAACGTCAAGGAGCTCTTCTGGTGTGATGCCAGAGACGAGCAGGGCCACCTGCAGCACGCCCCTGACTGCGAGCAGCGAGACTGCTTCGTAGTCCAGGGGAAGCAGCAGGAGAAGAACACCGGCGCCATAGCGAAGCTGCCGGATCATTACAGGTGCACCATCACGTGTGCCTTCTGCGGGAAGCGGAAGCACTACGAGGACGAGTGCTACCATAAGCAACGCCTATCGGCGAAGCTTAAGGGTGAAGATCCTGGCAAAGGCTCAGGCAAAGGTGGAGGCAAAGGCAAAGGCAACGACTCCGGCAAGGGCAAGTCGAAAAGACGTGGACCAGGGCAAGACAAGAGTCAAGGTGGACGAGGGGGAGGCGCTAACCGCCAGCCAGATAAGGACAACAAGAACAAGGACAAGAACGGAGGCAACCCCAACCCTAATCCAGGGGGGAACTCCGAGCCCTCCAGAGGGCAGTACGGTCCGACCACACGCTCACAAACGCATGCCCAGCAAGAACAAGGAGCCAAGCGTGAGCATGAAGGTGGTGATGACGGCAACGCTAAGAAGAGTAGCCGTTTCATGAGGATGGCCCGCAAACTGCGGAACAAGGGGTTCGAGGTGACCTGTCCCGCGGAGTTCTGACGGGGACGCTCCGGTGGCAGCCAAGGCCTGGTGTTTTGAGTACGTATCCGACTAGGGGGACGCGAATACCTGGGGGTATTTGATACTGGCGCCACAATATCTATAGTGGCCAAGAAAATTTTACGTTGTGGGAGCCTGAAGAACACCATGACCATCGCGGCTATACGCATGGGGGATGGAGATGTGGTGCACAGCTGCGGGGACTGTGAAGTGGAGGTACCTATGGGCTCCCGGACTATCGCCCATCGGTTCTATGTGATGGACACTGAGGCCTTCGACTTTGTACTGGGGACTGACTTCTTCGTACAGCACTCCCAGATACAATCCCTGACGCTGCAAGCGCCCTACCTCCTCTACGTGGACCACAGCAGTGACAGGGAGTCTGTGCCACTGGAGCAGTCGGAACATACCTGGAGTTACCTGAGGCTATCGAAGGAGGAGCCCTCGAACATGATGGCGGCCTCCAAAACTGAGGACTATCAACTATCGGGGGAAGTCCTAGACCAAGGTCTGAAGGAGTTGGGTTACTCTAGAGAAGACCTGAGTGTGGAGTTGTTCGCCAGCGACAAGCAGCATGTACTGGAATTTTACTGCAGCAAGGGGAAGAAATGCAGCTACAAAATTTACTGGCCCTCTTTCGGGATGGCCTACGGGAACCCCAGGTTCAGTGAACTGGGGAAGGTGCTGACCAAGGTGGCCTTGGAACGTTCCCGTATGGTCCTGTGTTCCCCCGATTGGGGAGCCCATCGGGGCAACGAGTACTGGCGAAACTTCCTGGACAGGCTGACTATCAGCTCTGTTCGGTTACCTGATGAGGCCATCTACGTGCCTCTGGGGCGTAAGACGCCTATTGGAAAACCCGGATGGGGAGTATGCTGAGCGTGGTGGACGGAGGTCTTACCTCCATCCCCTGGGAGGATCTGGACCCGACTGTGGTCCAGGCTATACAACGAGAAAGCGATGGACTCGCCTTGGGTGACTTGAAGGATCGCCTACGACCTCAAGATGCTATTGAGACTACATCCGGAGGAGATGAGTACGTCGTTACTGACACCAACGCCCCCAACTCTCACTGCCATGTACCTGTTCCTGATGGAGTCTCTGAGTGTGGACTATCTGAGCTACCTAGCTCTATCCACTCAGATGACGAAACTGAGCACGACGCCTTCTTGGTGCAGACCTGTGTGGAGGAAGTGGAGAACGCCGAGTACGTCGCCCCACTGAAACCCCTACTCTCCATGAGGGTGGAGGACCCCGTGGACGAAGAGCTGGACCCTCGATCCAGGCTAAGGGAGTATGTGGATTCCATAAGGAAGTTGGTGGCGAAAAAGCTATGCTACGCAAAGCCTACTCGCAGCTCATGGCCACTGAAGCAAGGACGTATGGGAGATCTATCCCAATTGAAGGAGGACCTCGAACAGAAGATCACCACCTGGCAAAGGGAGGTAGATTCTTAAGCTCATGAAGACCGTGTGGGGCGCCCATGCGAGGACCCCAGAGGTTGAAGACCCTTCGGAGCAATGTGTATGTGAACCCCCTCGAGCGTGCCTATGCTGCCATCGTCCACCGGAGATGGTTGAACAAGACCTTCTATATGCCTACCAAGGGTTGAAGGACACCACCAAGGGCGAAGAGTCAGTTGAGGATCACCTCCCGACGTCTATTACGCAGGGGGCCAGCAACTTACACTCTGACGAGGACATGGAGGACAAGATCAAGCTATTGGACCCGCGGGTGCAGAAGCTTATAAGGACCTATCTGGAGGTGTTCGGAGAACTACCCCCTCCAGCCTCATGCGACAAGCTGGTACAGATGGACCTCAAGCTGAAACCCGAGTTCATGGGTCACAAGATCCGGAGGAGACCCTATCCAGCTCTTAAAGAGCAGGCCGACAAGATCAAGCGACAGATACAAGAATGTATCGACGCTGGCCTAGTCCTGGAGTACAAGGACAGGGACTACCCCCTACACTGCAGCCCCTGTTTCCTGTTGGCTAAACCTGGGTCTACAGCCAAACGGCTGGTAGTGGACTACTGAGAGCTGAACAAGAAGACGTTGAACCACTCAGGGTCCATTCCCAATATGGAGTCCACCCTGGAGAGAATAGCCTCCTGCCGCTACAAGACCAAGATGGACAAGAGGAGCGGATTCTGGCAAGTGGACCTGACGCCCAACGCACAGGAACTACTGGCCCTCATCACCCCTCAGGGGAGGGTGTTCAAGTGGAAGGTCATGCCGTTTGGTGTGGCCAACGCACCCGCTCTATTCGAAGAGCGGATGAACAAAATTTTGTCCATCCTACGAAGGAGACCTAAGGTGCAGGAGCTTATATCCCGTGGGGCTCAGATGGAGGCTCACATCGACGATGTATGCCTCGGGACCATTACCCAGGAGGATCACCTAATCCTCTTGCGTGATTTCTTTGCGGTCTGTTATGTTGCGGTCTGCCGTGGGTGGTGGACCCCAGCGGCCTCTAAGGCCAAACCCCTGATGGATGCTAAGGTACGACACGAAGACCCCAAGAAAGGATTTCATGATGTACGCAGTTTCATTGGGGCGTGCAACTTCTATCGCCGCCATATCAAAACCTTCACCTACACCAGCGCCATTCTGACGGACTTGATCAAGAAGAGTTCTCAAAATCCTTCGTGCGCCAAGCCAAATGGAGTACACGATCCGGCATATGGTGGTGTTCAACTCCAAAGCATATGCCAACAAATGAACAACATACCATGGTTCGACTCTCCTTAGGCTTCTTGCTGTTAGCTGACCAGGTGAGTACACAAAACGCAAAAATGAGCAAAAATTGAGGTCAAAAACATGAAAATATGACCAAATACAAAGTTGTCATGATAATATATCTCTATGCTCACCCATGATATCCACTCATGATTCAATACACAAATGATTGAGGCCATTTGCGAACAATTCCCCCACTTGGATCCCCAATCGGGCGCATGGAGATACCTTCGCCACTAATATCTACATGCCCCATGAAAATGGGAGTGCACCCATGGATCTCTTTGTCAAAGATACCATGAGCAATACATACGCGGTAGACTTGGTCTAGCGCTTTGAATTCCACAATTGGGACATGGGCAAGGCCCTTGTCACGTATGGCTCCCCATCTCTCCGGCCACACGAAGATATATAACATTGGCGTGAGCATATCAAACATATACCATGCATATAACAAATACCCTCAAAATGTGGCTCCCACCATGATATGTCATGTCCCTCCATTGACATAACTTCACGTTAAAAATACGTAGGAACCCAAGGAAAGTTGCTATGCAACCCCAACACCCATGCGGCGCACTCGAAAGTCGCATTAAAATATTCGGTTGCACGGTCCAAAAGTTATATATCACTTTATACCCTCTTGACCCTTTTCCCTTGCTACACCAGGCATGTGTGCGCACCATGGCGTTTGATGCTTCCCAAATTAAGTTGAGACCAAGGCAGTTCCAACCCCACCTTCCTTATTCTCATTCCTCACACTCGCGCGTGGATATGGCTCTTCAAAGTGATCCCATGATTCGATTTTGTTTCCCTTATATCTCCAAGTCAAATGGGTGGCAAATATAAGGGAAACCTGATTCGGGCATAGGGAAAGGAGTATGACCACTCGAAGAAGACAAAATCAAGTGCGGCGATGTCGAAGTCGAAAATCCGATTTCGACATCACGAAAAATTCGGAATAAAGTTTCGAGTGCTTATTTAGAAAAATGCGGAAGCAACGAACCCTTTACAGATGAAATCTGACCCTTCAGAAACGTTTCCGCCAAAATATCTGGAAATAACAGTTAACCAATCGGTTAACGCAAAATCGCGAGCCAACTGACAGTCGCCGATACATTGACCATCAGAACGCAAGGCTGAAAAATTACGGAAACATTATGATAATAAAACCCTGTTGATTCCTGATATTCCGATATATAAATCTCCGCTGGCGGTGCCTCGGTTCTGAATATGGCCGCTCATAGCCGGAATGGCCAAACCTATCACACTATCACATCGGGTTAGTCCAGGTGGATGGGAGAGTATGATATCAGCCAATGGCGGCTTGCCGGCACATAGATACACACCCCAAGTGACCCCAAGATGGCCACGGGGGTCCGAACCGGCTTCACCCCCCTTCTCAGAGCGTTGTATCCGCTCGGAAACCAATGAAGAGAGGACGGGAGGACCCCAATGGGCTCCAAACCCCCCCTCCATGTCCCAAGGACACATGAAGGCCCCACACACGTCGTAGGCGTCCCCCATGCCCCAAGGGAGGGGTGAGGACACTGATAATCAGCGCCCTACGCCATATCCGGTCTCCTCTTGATCTACAACATGGACCAAGGGGATCAAAGATAGAAAAACGTCGTCGGTCGACCTAAATAAGTATACCACAATGCAATATATATGTGGAGATCGAGTGAAGGGGGTATATGGCTGATCAAGGCCGAAAAATCCCCGGATGAACGCCCTCACTTGTCTCCCCATTCACAGAAACAAACAAAATGCCAAGGGGGGATCCATTACGGTGCTACAGCAGCAACCAAATGGACCAATACGTCCTTGACATCCAAAGAAATACCCTTTTTCTTTAGGTAGTCCATCCAGACCGTGGTATACCTCGGCACGAAACTGCTCGGAGGTTCCCACGAGTCCCTGGACGCGGCGAATCCCTTCCATCGGACTTTATAAAGCCTTCCCCCAGGCGTCCCCGGGTCCGGCTTGTCCGCCAGGATCTTCTCCGCGGTGAAATCGTCCTCCTCACCCTCGTCGTCCGAGTCCACATCGCCGGCCGTGAACTCGAAGGTGACGGGACGTCCGCTGGGGTCTGGTGCTTGGGGACGAAGCTGGGTATGGTCGCGGTCCAGGATCTTGTTATCCCCCACACGAACCGCATACACATCCTGTCCGACCTTCCGAACGATTACCCCCGGCACATACCAAGATGCCTGCCGATGCCTGGACAGGACATCCTTGTGGTGCCGCTCCACCCACACGGTGTCTTGGAGAGCATACTTCTGGACTTTTCCCTGCTTGAAGTACTTGGCCCTCTTGTCATGCTCGTCCTGAAGTGCCTTGCACACCCTGGCCGCCGTGTCGTCCGCCTCAGACATCATGGCGTTCGCATCCCGGGCCACCTTGCCATGGTGCATCCACGGGAGAGTGCGTGACACTCGATCCCGTAGGAACAGGATGCGATGGGGCGATAGTCCAGTGGGTCCCGGAAGGTCGTGATACGCCTGGAGCACTCTCCACAGCGAGTTATACCAGTTCCGGCCCGGTTCGTCAATGTGCAGCTGGCGGAACTTCTCGAACATCTGTCGCCCGGCCACTTCAGCACGGCCATTCGACCGGCTGTGGTACGCCACGGTCTTGGCATGCCGAATCCCCATGTGCTTGCACATCGTCTTGAACCACGTCCCCACGAATTGACTGCCCCGATCGCTGCAGATGACAGCTGGGACATCGAAAATCGTCAGCCAATGCCTGATCATGGCATTAGCGACGGTCTTGGCCTGCAGCCCCACTCCATGCTTGTCCTTCTTGTCCTTCTTCTTGGACTTCTTGCCCGGGACTGCCACGATATACCCGCTGTGCCTGTCCACCGCTAGGATGACACAATCATATGTCTCTCCTTCCACGGTAACCTCCGGCATGGCGAACACATCCATGGCCACGGACCGCATAGGGGCCTCCGGTATAGCCGTATACACCGGGTTGCCCGCTGTGGAGTGATTGGGGCTCTTCGTGGCCCGACACACGGCACAGTCGCTGCAGTACCTATCCAGGATGGCGTAGTACCCCGGAGGGAACTTGAAACGCCACTCCAGGTCCTGCTGCATCTTGTCTCGGCCAGGATGCATGAGCTGGGCGTTGTGCCAATGGTCAATGAGCTCCTCCACTCGGTTCTCGGGCACCAGCAGCTTGTCCTTGAGGAACAACTTGTCGCCGTCCTCGGTCAAGCCCTCGGGCCACTCGTCGTCCGACGGGGCGCTCACGGCATTCCAGTACTTGCTCCAGTGCTCGGATGCCGCGTAGTCATCCGACCAGTCCTCTGTGAGCACCGACCTGACTAGCTCTACAGGGGCCACCATCCATTGCTCGAGGGTTTCCTCCCGAAAAGCTTGGACGCGGGCACCCCGGAACTTGGCCAGGTCCGTACGGTTTGCCATCACCACAAAGCACTTGACCCCCTCTTGCTCCATGACCTTCTCCATCTCGATGATGCGCTTGGCCTCCTCGGTCTCCTCAGCGTCCCCATGGCTGGATATGTCCATCCACGCCTTGCCCGCGGGGTAGGCCCAGCGACTGAGGCAATCTGCCACAGTGTTGTCCTTCCCCGGGATATACACGACGCTGAGGTCGAACTTGGCGAACGTCTCGTGCCATCGGGCCCTCCTAGCCGCTGGTCCTGAGGGGGTGTCGACATGCTCCTTGTGCCAGCTCTGTAGGGACTGGTGGTCCGTGCAAACCACCACCGGCTGCAGTCCGATGTGGCCAGACCACTTCCTGAGCGCACATACAATGGCGTATGTCTCCTTCTCCCTCGCGGTCCATGTTCGGCGTTGGCCCTCGGCCAGGATCCTGCTCCAAAACGCCACGGGAACATGAGTCCCGTCGTCCCGGACTTGCTCGAGGACTGCCCCCACGGCATAGTCCGAGGCGTCTGTCCGTAGCACGAATCCCTTGTCCGGGTCCACCAGGAACAACCCCAACTGCCCCAGGAGTCGCTCCTTCAGGCGGTTGAACGCATCCTCAGCCTCAGGGGTCCAGGCAAGCTTCTTCTTGCTCCCCTTCCGGCCATCGAACTTGCCCACTTGCAGCATTTTGTGCAGCGGCCCCGACAGTTCTGCATACATCCGGACATAGCCCGAATAGTAGTTGCAGAACCCCATGAAGGACCGGAGTTCGCTGATGGTCTGGGGCTTCTCCCAGTGGTGCAGGGACGCCAGCTTCCCAGGCATGGGACGGCGTTGCCCATGACCAACCACGTGACCCGCGAACTCCACTTCCTTCACGAATAGTGAGGCTTTGGTGGGCTTGCACACCATGTTGTGTTTGTCCAACTCGCTGAGCACTCGGCGCAGATCCTTCTCATGCGCGTCGATGAGCTCGTCCTCAGTCATGTTCTCCGTGCCGGACCCGATGATGATGTCATCCACGAATAGGTCCTCCATCATGCGCTGGAAAACGGCGTTGCCATTCTTGGCACCCATAGGCACCACTTTCCACTGCATGGGCCCAAGCGGCGTCGACATCGCTGTGCAGGGCCTGGAGTCCGGGTGTAGCGGCATCTGGTGGTAACCGTGTTTCAGGTCCAACACCGTGAAGATCCGCTTTTTCTGTTGCTTTTGGAGGATGGAGTCGATCAGGGGGAGCGAGTACGAGTCGTGCTCGGTCTGCTCGTTCAAACCTCTGTAATCAACCACCAACCTCCACTCGCCCTTCTCCTTCTTGGGCACGATGAAGGCTGGGCTGGCCCATTCACTGTCGGAGGGTTCGATCCATCCCCGCTCAATGAACTCGGCCAACAGCTTCTTCATGGCCTCGGCGCGATCGCCCTGAAGTTGGTACTCCCGATGACGATAGATCTTCGGGTTCGGCTTCAGCTTGATCTTCGCTGTACCAAACCTCCCGCGATCTGGAGGGTTCTTGTTGGCGACGCCACTGAATAGCCGCGGATAGGCATGGATCAGCCTCTCCTTCAGCTCGGCGACCTTCGGGTTCTCCTGGGCCTCTTCAGCCGCTTGCTTCGGTATCGAAACCACCAAACGCACTGCGGTATAGGCCTCTTCTGGGTCCGAGTCCGACTTCTCCTCGTCCGATATGCCGTCTTCATCGTCGTGGGTCGCGATTCCCACCGATAATCTCCGAAAATTTGCGGCCTCGGGCTGGTGCTCGTCGCTACCGGTTCCCACTCTTGGAAAACCCCACGTTGGTGGGTCCGACCCAACCGGACCATCGTATTGGTCCGCGATGTGATCCATGACCCTCGCCACGAACTCATCCTTCTCGTACTTGCCGGTGACCAACATCTTGTCATCCCACCAATGCGGAGATGTGACCATGGCCCGCCTCTTCTTGGCTGCCACACGGTCGTGCATCCCCATCCGCATGTAGTTGACGACGTCATCGATCTCGGCGTGGGACAGGACGTCAATGCCGTCAATAGGCTGATCCGTCCCCTCCTTGGGCTCAAACATGACCTTCATGGGCACCGCCTCCACCCCACGAATGAATGCTTCATCACCCGTGGGCTGGGCTTGCGCCCCATCCACCAGGAAAGCCTTGGTACCCCACGCTTGACCCGGGGAGGGCATTGATACACCCTTGGCGTCGATGAACAACTCCTCCTCTGGCCCGAATGACATCTCGTTCAGGGTGATGGAGTCCAGCGTCGACT
Organism: Eutreptiella sp. 'Long Island Sound 2002'; assembly: GCA_964036045.1. Classification (NCBI taxonomy): domain Eukaryota; phylum Euglenozoa; class Euglenophyceae; order Eutreptiales; family Eutreptiaceae; genus Eutreptiella; species Eutreptiella sp. 'Long Island Sound 2002'. The sequence goes on from OZ038381.1 coordinate 115,728,090, forward strand.
TGAGACCCTCCAGCGGACATGGGGTGGATCCTATGCCGGTTATGACCAGGATCCCCTTCGCCCTATCCGCGATGATCTTCTCCACCGTACGTCTGGTGATATCCAAGGAGCCATGCCAATACATGGGTCCCCACTCCTTCAAACCCCAATGCCTGTGCCAGGCTGAGTCTCCTCGATGCCAATGCCTCCTACACTTCCGCAGAAGTGGGGCATCCCGGGAAGCGAAGACGTCCGTCTCGGGCACTTCAGCTCCCAGCGTCTGAATCATCCTGGTGTACACTTGCGGCGCCATTCCATACTCCGTGAGCTGAACTCCACGGTCTCCTCTGGACTTGACACCCACAGCTTGCACCGCTCGGACGATCCGATCCTCTTCCTCAGCGTTCCATTGGGATGACCCGCACGCATAATCCGTGGACAGCCATGTGAGGCATTCATCGTCCTCCCGGACCAGCGTTGCGCGATGGGGAAGGGCTCCAATGGCGTTGGCCACCATGAAGTCGTACCCCATGATCATATCCCAATCAGTAATGTCGGCCACATAGAAGTTCCCGGATAGAGTGCTTCTCTTCGCCTGATCAGGGCGGTTCAAGCGCTCATGCTCCCAGAATTCCATACTGATAGTGGCCTCATGGGTACCACCACCCATAATCTCTCCGTTGGCGACCTTCAGGCGGACCGGTCTCCGGCTGGGCTGCAGGAATTCCTCCTTGAACAACCCTCTCCGGACCAGGCTCACCTGGGCACCCGTATCCACCAACACATCCACCACCTTCTCCTCTCGTCCGCACCGTACTCGCACTTTCAAGTGCAACTGCCGCTCGTCGCCATGAGGTGTATGGACGACTCTCACGGCATGCAACTCTAGCACGTCCGGGTGCATCAGGACTTCAAGGGTATGGTCACGGATTGTGTAGATCTTGGGTTGGTCCTGCCCGTCCACGGGGCTCTCCGTGGTCGCTCCTTCCTTCTTGCCATGTCCCGTACCCACATGTACTTCCCTTGGCAGGGCGCTCCAGGGGTTGGGAGTGGCGAAACTCAGTGGTTTTGGCTCTTCCGGAGCCTTCTTCGGCACCCGATGTGCCTTCGCCTTCTCAGGGATTCCACTTATTTTCGGAGGAGAGACCTCCGAGGTCCCACTCCCGTGGGGGCTCCTCTAGACTTGGCTTCCCGCAGCCCCTTCCGGCTGCGATCCGCCAGGACTTTGTCCTCCACTTTGCTGGGCCTTGAGTTCCGCCAACGTCCTCAACATGTCCTCAGCAACTTCCTCGATCGACCTCACTCGTCGGTCTTGACCAGGTCCACCACCATAGCCACTTCCTCCGCCTTTCCCTTGGCCTTTGCCTTGGCCTTTCCCCCCGTCTCCGCCCTTCGCTTTCCAATCGGTAATCCGCTGCTCCTTGGGCTTCTTCTCGGGATGAGCGGCGAAGTAGGCCTTCTTGTCCGCCTCATACACCTTGCACTGACGGTGGTCGTGTGCATGGTTGTTTCCCTTGCCATAACAGACCCAGCACCCGTCGTGCTGAGACCTGTACTCCCGGAACGAGAGCGGTGGGTTCCCGATCCTCCTTGGCTCTTTGCCCTTCTTGGGTCCCATCTGGCTCCATCTGGACCGATCCTGTCCATGGTTCTTCACGTTATGCGCCACAAACGCGAAGAAATGGGCCTCCTCGTGATCCTCCCGGGACCAGTGGTCTTGGCCACTTCCACTACCATCCTCCGCGGAGTTGGCCGTGTCCTCCTGGATCTCCCGATGATGGCGGTCGTCTCGGTGTCCTCGTTGTCCATGACCATGCCGATCCTGCACGTGGGGCTCGTTCTTCGCATTGAGCTTCAACTCCACCGTGATGTACTTCACGATCTCGTCCAGGCTCATGCGAGCGAAGATGACTTGCATCTTCATCGGCTCCCCGCGCCTCCACTCCACGTTGTTGAGGCGCAGCAACCTTTGCCCCATGGAGTCCCCGAATACCTCCACGTACACGGCGTTCTTCAGGCCCAACATCCGGTCGGGTTCGCCCAGGTTCCTCCTGAAGAACTCCATGATACCCGCATGGGTATCCTCCGCCGCCATGATCCTCACCGCCACCCGTCTCTTGGCGCGCTTCTTCTCCTCGTCCTCCACTCTCCTCTTCCAGCTGCCGGGGAGGACGTCCTTCAGCAAGTGGCGGATCTCACTGGCCTCGTTCCAGTCTTCCACCAACTTGAGGCATCTGCGGTACTTCCGCAGATACCGGTTCCACTCCCGGACCCGCAACTCACCGCGGTCCAGCGGCAGTGGAATGGACCACAGGTCCTGCAGCTTCTGGTTGGGAGCGTCCACCCGCTCCTCCTCCTCCAACCACTGGAGGCAGGCCTGCTCCGTGCGGATCAATCCTTCCCGGATCTGATCCCGCAGCTCCTCCTTGAGGTCCTGCGCCAGCCGGTGTGGGAATGTCCGGCATACCCACTTGTCCCGCGGCGCTCCCCGCATCTCGCCGACGACCTCCTCGGCGAAGTCCTCCCAGTCCAGGATGAAGTCATCCAGGTTGGACGGGTTCCCGTCATAATAGGGGATTTTGATTCCCCTGAGGTCGTCGATCCTGATAGCGTCTCCGACGTCTCCAGCCACCACTCCACCAAGACGGATACCACCTGTGGCCGGGGGGTTTGAGTACACTCCCCGTACATCCCTCTCCTCCATGGAGTGCGGTCCAGTTGGGCCTGAACCCATGGGGTTTGGAATGCGGGAAGGACTTCTTCCATCGGCCGTCCATATCCCCGTATTGGGGTCCTTCGCCCACAGATTTCCGCTTGGATGCCCTCGACCATGTCCGTCGGCCCTTCCCATGGTTTGCCCCTGCGTGGTCTGGTTCTGGATCTCCTCTTCCGCATAAACTGCATAGGTAGTCGTGGATGGCGGTAGATCCTGGGCGGCGTGGGACATCTGCACCGTCAGGCTCCTCGGGTCCGTGGCTACGTGCCCTTCCCGCCTGGACCCAGCCGGTGCCGTGTGTTCCCCGAGCATTGTTGACTCGCTGAACAGGGGAACAAACGGCAGCGCACCCGGGTCAACACGCGGAGGCGCGTAGGGTGCCTCTGCAGGGCCGCCCATGGGTTTCTCCATGGCGCTCCTGAGGGTCTTAACCCGCTCCACCAGCTCTACCGCGGCCGGCTTTGCCGGGAGCTCCGGACCCGAGGCGAGGGGCTGTCGCTCCTCTAGCCTTCTCAGGCGTCCCGACATGTCCTCCACTAAGTGGAGGAGGCTGTCCACCACTTGCTGCTGCTTCTGCAGGGCCAGCTCCAGATTCTCCCGGTACCGGGCCTGATCCGCTCGCAGCTCCTCCATGTGGTTCTCCGCGGCCGACTGGTCGTCCAGGATCCCCGCGACATCCTCCTCTAGCGCGTCCTTGGCGTTGTCCAGGCGGTCAAGGTGACGCACGATGGCGTCCATCCCCATCTTCGGGTACTTGCCCATGAGGAAGGACACGTGCTCACAGTGGCACGCGGCGTGCTGTCCGCCTGATCCAGCGCATCCCGCGGTTCCCGGCGCCTCGGACTCATCGCCCATGGGCGTATCGCCTATGGCGTCCGGCTCAGGTCCCGTATGCCGGGGCACAGGTGCCGTCCGGGCCCTGGCTGGCCTCTCCAAGCCCTCGGCGTTGTGCTGCAGGGCGGGCTCTGGGGCCGTGTTCGACCTGGCGATCGGCGCGGACATCTCCAGCTCCGAAGGTGGCTCGTGGGCTGTCCGATAGCCCTCGGAGTGCCCCTCGGATTCCCACAGCCTGACCGGGCTGGGGTCCGTGTCCATAGCCCCGGCGTCCCTTGCCGCGGACTTGGGTGACCCGCGCTTCCGGTAGCGCCGGGCCCGTCCTCCACTGCTGCCTGAATGGCAAGCCTCATCAGAGTCCTCCGCGGCAGAGCGGAGGTTGCATGCCTTTCGGCAGCGACGCTCACACATGGAGACCAGGTCCTCCATGTCACGTCCTCCTCTTCCCGAGTGTCGTTCTTCTCTTCGGGCTTCAAATTCCGGAGTTCGCCATGCTCTTGAACGTCTCGGTCCTTCTATGGCTCTAATCTCCGGCGTGGTCTCCACCGAGTCCACAATACGCACCCGGGGCGTACTTGGGCAGGGCTCATAAGGGCCCAAGTCCCCGGGTCGGCGGTTGGTAGGGGCAGCAGGTAAGCCTCTGCTACCATAAAGAAGGTCCCTACCAGGACCGGCCCCCGCTGTGCCCCTTCCGCCAGTAATCCCCGCTGACTTGCTCCGGATCAATGCTTGCATTTATCAAAATCCAGGGTCCAATACCAAAAATATAGAAAATAGAAAATACAATCCTCCTTCAACCCTGAATGGCAACCAGATCCCACAAATCCAACAATAACCCAATTCACAATCCAAATCAGGCTGCGGGCTTTCGTTCAGCACACCGGTATTCCCACGGTGGCGGGCATGTACAAGAATTGCACCAAGGAAGAAAGCCCTGAAATTGGCATATGAACACATATGAAGCAAAGTTGGGGAGAGACGGAAACTCACACAATCACAGCCATAGACCCATCATTCCCTGGACTCAAGACCTTCCCTTGACTCACCAACATGATGCCCTGAACCCAGTCCAATAAGATGGTTAAATGCCATATATCAAAAGTCACTACATAAACCCCAAAAATGTGTTCACTCCCAAGCCTCTAAATCCTAGCCCAATAGGGAAGGTGGCGTGTCATGGCCTAGAGTGGCACTCAGGACCACGCCCTACCCTGACATAACCTTGGTTGGACTTGGTATCGAATGGGCTTAGAGAAATGACTTATGAGTTTGAACTCATAACATGTCAAAAAACTGCCAATTCACACTATATTGGCCATATATCAAAAATATGCTCAAAATTGAAGTTACCACATATCCGAAGGCTCCAAGCATGCATGGAATCGAAGTCTACCATTCATGGAGGATAGAGACCAAAGGCCAATGCCCATGTACATCCCCATTCTACCCTCGAAACCTCTTCAGATATGGGCTCCACGCACTGCCCAAGTCAGCCCATGATCTTGAGACCAATTCTTAAAATCCTTCGTGCGCCAAGCCAAATGGAGTACACGATCCGGCATATGGTGGTGTTCAACTCCAAAGCATATGCCAACATATGAACAACATACCATGGTTCGACTCTCCATAGGCTTCTTGCTGTTAGCTGACCAGGTGAGTACACAAAACGCAAAAATGAGCAAAAATTGAGGTCAAAAACATGAAAATATGACCAAATACAAAGTTGTCATGATAATATATCTCTATGCTCACCCATGATATCCACTCATGATTCAATACACAAATGATTGAGACCATTTGCGAACAATTCCCCCACTTGGATCCCCAATCGGGCGCATGGAGATACCTTCGCCACTAATATCTACATGCCCCATGAAAATGGGAGTGCACCCATGGATCTCTTTGTCAAACATACCATGAGCAATACATACGCGGTAGACTTGGTCTAGCGCTTCGAATTCCACAATTGGGACATGGGCAAGGCCCTTGTCACGTTTGGCTTCCCATCTCTTCGGCCACACGAAGATATATAACATTGGCGTGAGCATATCAAACATATACCATGCATATAACAAATACCCTCAAAATGTGGCTCCCACCATGATATGTCATGTCCCTCCATTGACATAACTTCACGTTAAAGATACGTAGGAACCCAAGGAAAGTTGCTATGCAACCCCAACACCCATGCAGCGCACTCGAAAGTCGCATTAAAATATTCAGTTGCACGGTCCAAAAGTTTTATATCACTTTATACCTCCTTGACCCTTTTCCCTTGCTACACCGGGCATGTGTGCGCACCAAAGGCGTTTGATGCTTCCCAAATTAAGTTGAGACCAAGGCAGTTCCAACCCCACCTTCCTTATTCTCATTCCTCACACTCGCGCGTGGATATGGCTCTTCAAAGTGATCCCACGATTCGCTTTTGTTTCCCTTATATCTCCAAGTCAAATGGTCGGCAAATATAAGGGAAACCTGATTCGGGCATAGGGAAAGGAGTATGACCACTCGGAGAAGACGTAATCAAGTGCGGCGATGTCGAAGTCGAAAATCCGATTTCGACATCACGAAAAATTCGGAATAAAGTTTCGAGTGCTTATTTAGAAAAATGCGGAAGCAACGAACCCTTTACAGATGAAATCTGACCCTTCAGAAACGTTTCCGCCAAAATATCTGGAAATAACAGTTAACCAATCGGTTAACGCAAAATCGCGAGCCAACTGACAGTCGCCGATACATTGACCATCAGAACGCAAGGCTGAAAAATTACGGAAACATTATGATAATAAAACCCTGTTGATTCCTGATATTCCGATATATAAATCTCCGCTGGCGGTGCCTCGGTTCTGAATATGGCCGCTCATAGCCGGAATGGCCAAACCTATCACACTATCACATCGGGTTAGTCCAGGTGGATGGGAGAGTATGATATCAGCCAATGGCGGCTTGCCGGCACATAGATACACACCCCAAGTGACCCCAAGATGGCCACGGGGGTCCGAACCGGCTTCACTTGGCGCTGGGGCCCACAAGAGCAACAAGCGTTTGACGAACTCAAAGACAAGGTGGCCAACGCTAAGTGCTGGGGCGTGCCTAAGGCACAAGGGGAGATTATCCTGGTGACCGACGCCAGCAATGTGGGCGGTGGTGGAACGTTGTTCCAATGGCAAGCACCAGAGAAGGAGGAGTTCGACTCGGCCATTTCCCAATGGGGGACGGAGGGTCTCAACCGAGATGGAACCCTCAAGCACAGCTACCCTGACAACAAGTGGGTCCTAGTACCTCTGGGCCACTGGAGCTGGAAGTGGAACCAGGGCAGGGGGAATTACTCCACCTATGAGCAGGAATTGCTCGCGGGTGTGCTGGTGCTATCCTCACAAGCACGACTGTTGGGGAGTAACCCTGTGGTCTGGCTGTGCGGCCAAGAACCGGTCCGCAGTTTCCAGAAGGGCCCCCCACCTGAGAAGGCCAAGCTACGGCACTGGTGGACCTACCTCAGTCAACTACGGCTGACGGTACACCATATCCAGGGAGTGAAGAACGAGTGTGCAGACTACATCAGCCGCAACAACTTCGACGCCCTGATTGGTGCCCGGTCTGAAGCGCTGGCTAAGGAGGCGTTCAGCCGTATGGACGTCCACTTGCACCTCAACATGACGATGATACGCCCCCTGGATGGACTCCAACAATTGGAGTACCTGAAGGAGTTTGAGGATATCTACAAGCGCCTGGAGAAACGCCTTGACACCCTCCTGGTCAACCAAGATCAGTGGAAGAGGGACAAGAGCTACCTCTGGCACGCGGACCGCATCGTGGTGCCTAGTGACAGAGTTCCAGCACTGCTGAAGTGGACCCATGAGTCCAGCGGTCATGTGGGTGCTGATCGTACCCTGAGGCTGTTCAAGCAGTGGTTCCACACTACGTGGACTGACGACCAACTGCGGAAAACCCTCCAGCCTATCGTGGACAAGTGCCCGTGCAGGTCCTGCAAACCAGGAGATATCAGGGACAGAGGTCTCTACTTGACCCTGCCCATCCCTCACTGTGCTAACAGTGTTCTTTACGTGGACTACACGGAGATGCCGAAGTTCGGGGGCTATGACTTCGCCCTCGTGGTAACCTGTGGGTTGACCAGGTTTACCAGGGTGTTCCCATGTACCAAACACATTACCGGAGAGGAGACTATCAAGATACTCCTGGAGGAGTGGTTTTGTGTCTATGGGGCGCCCAAAGAGATCAACTCCGATGAGGACGTACGAGTACGCTCAGATACTGGCTGGTACAAGAGAGTCCTGAGATCCCTCAATGTCCAGGTGTCTACGGGGATTCCCTACTCTCACACGAGCAACCCCCTATGTGAGCGACAGATTTGTGTCCTCAAGGAGAATGTAAGGATATGGTGCAAAACTGAACGCACCAGAGACTGGGTGAGACTACTCCCCGTCATCTCCTTGATGATGAACTCCCAAGAGAGTTCAGCTACTGGCTACTCGCCCCATGAGCTATTCCTAGGGCGCCCGGCATGGTTCCTACATTGCCCCCTATCCAAAGGACACCCATTCTTCTGTGGGTGAATGGGTCCAAGAGCAACAAGCAAAGGTAGACAAGGCCAAGGCTATGCTCCAGAGAGTGAGGGAGCGTCAGTGGAACAAGAAGGACAAGCACCGAGTACCGGCCACCTACCAAGAGGGGGACTGGGTGCTGGTGCACCACAGTCGACTACCTGCCTGGCCACGCTCTACCAGCGATGACCAATACTTCGGGCCGTACAAGATTCTATCAGTGGATGGACACCGTATCACCGTGCGGTGTTCTCCCCGTCTAGGGGGGACCCTGGTGTGCGCTGCTCAACACCTGAAGCGCTACAATGATCCTGAAGACCTCTGTGGGGAGGAGTGGGAGCTGAACGACGAGGAAATCGCCGCTCTGGACCTACAAGGGGCTGCCAGCCCTATGGAAGTTGAAGGTGAACTCCCCGACATGAACGCCGAGGAGATGGCTAAGGAGGGTTTCTACCTGGTGAAGTCTGTCCTACGCCACCGCTATCGCCAGGAATGGCGCTTCCTCACCCTCTGGGAAGGGTTTGGAGTCGAAGAGGCCACCTCGGAGCCCTTCTTCGCGTTAGTTGTACCTGAGGGACGCCTAAACTCAGTTCTGGTTGACTACTTGTCCCAGAACAACCTCGGTGAGTTGCTGAGGCTCGCTGAGACGCTTGCCTCCAAGACTAAAGCTAGGGACTGAACCTTACCTTACCCCTAAGTGTGCTATGTATGTCTGTGTGTGTCTCACTTCTCTCCCGGGCGTGGCTCCCGGAGACCCGGCTTCGCTGATGTCTGACCGAAGGTCCTAGTCAGGTACTGTTACCACTCCTATGGCGCCCAATTTCTGTGCGGGCGCCTATCCTTCGGGAAGACGGCAAAAGCCCTACCTACTACAGGGAGGGGTGGCCAAGTGTGCTAAGGGCATATGAAACGCCTATTTTTGCTAAAGGCCAAAAGCTAACGCACTCCCCTGTCCACGAGGAAAAGCACGCGGGACAGGAGACACCACTACACTACACACCCTACCTACAGTGGCACCATCCTGGTGGGCGAGCACTTCTGCAACTGGCTCAAGCCCCCACTCAGGACTACCACTCCTACACGCACACTCTACTGGGTGTGGTTGAAGAACACGTCGAGGGTCCTAACGACCCTCCTGTGAAGAAGACAAGAGAACACAGCGCTGCTAAGCAACTGTGGCCTAACAGGGGACGCCACAACGCGTTTCCCCTGCTAGGGCTTGGAGGGAAGAGGTGCTCTTTTTGCGTGCACTGCGTGAATGTCAATGGAGTCGAACTGCCCTCGCCACTCCTGGCGGAGGTGCAGTCAATTGTTTGTGTGATCTGCGCCCTTGATTAGCAGGGCAAGAAAAAAATGGTATGCTGCTGCACCAATCACCCTACCTGCCCACCTGTAAAGCAAAGGCAAATGAAGGGGCGTTTGCGGCGGAGGAACCAAGCCACACTCCACGTATTATACGCTTCTCAGTGTGACCTAAAATACACTGTCCACAAACACGCCCTGTCAAGCAAGCAAGCGTTAAGAGACTCCTCAGGTTCTCTCAAAGAAGGTACTGAGGAGCCCCTGGGTATCCTAAACAAGGTTTACCGTGCGCATTTCGCGTGGCCTACTCTTTAATGCATGTGTGAATGCAGGAGCATGCACGAGCGTCTTGGGCAAACCTGCCCATCTGAACCACAATCATGAACCCCACCAGGGGGTGGCCCCACCTGGGCTTACCTACCTTACCTACCGCTGGAGAGTGAAGCAAGGTGAGGAGCAAAACGAGGCAGAAGCGAAAAACGTCGCTATGCACTTGTGTGTATGTCTAATCAACCTGATCTGACCTCTAATCATCTGCAATCTTTCTAATCAATCCCTCTATCGCGTTCTATCGTTGTTAGCGCTGCTACAAGACTTGTTCACGGAGACACGAGACGAGCAATGTGCATGCTGCATACGAGACGAGCACACCTGTGGTTTATACCTGATTCATTGAAGTCTTTTCGTTGATTTTCGAATTCTTGGATTTTTGACCCTTCCCGCAGTGTGGGTGGAATCTGTATGTTTATTTATTAGTGTGTGTATCGTCATTTTCCGAGTTACATGAGACATACGTTTATAATCTCATCATTTCTGTATTTTCCAGCGCTTTGCTAGGAGCCGCTCCTGCGCGCCGCCTTTTTATGCGTAGGAATTTCTTGATTTAAAAAATCTAGAGATGACTATAATTTTTATAAAAATGTGCTTCTGATGCACAATTGGATTCAGCTCAGGTGTGTTCTCTTAGAAAAATTCTAGGCCGTCATTTGACGGATTTAGGTGTTGTCGCTTCGCGTTTGCGTGTATTCGTCCATAATTCTCCCATTCCTGTCTCTGCAGATATCCTTGCGAAAGCGTCGCTGAGTAGGCCGCTTTCTGGGCTGAAAAGCAGCAGCCAGGAGACTGAGCAGATCCCAAGAGCCCACCAAGGGGCAATTTAATTTATTTAACGACTCCCTTCGCCCTAAGACAGGTCACAGGTCGCCAGCAGGTTTACGAGGACCCATGCGAGTGTGTATAGTGTGTCTTGCGTTGGGTTTATGTCGCGCTGCGTCTTGGTGCGAGGGATGCACATGCACATATTTATGGCATGCTCTCAAACTAACCCAGCCAAGCCACAGGAACCCCGGCAGCGCCATGAGCGCTGATCTTCCTGTAGGAAATGTCACGAACAAAGCAGCAAAAAGACGCCAGCCATGGAGAGCGTCCCTTTTTCTGTGTGAGGGAAACTATAGGTATTTCAAAGTAGATGTGGAAACCAATGAAAGGCCAAGGAAAAATCCCTTTTTCCTGAAAATGCGACAGTGGTGGCCACCACAGCACAAGGGGGGAGTAAGAAAAAGTGCTTTTCCAATGCGTTGAGGCATACTCTATGTGTATTAGAGATGCACTGAGCATCCAGGCCTTTCTATCTTAGTATTGGCCCCACCAAAAGTGGTCAGAACACATTTCGACCTATGGAACCAAACACCCAACCAGGATATGGAGTCGACCCCTTAATCCCCTATCAATGTGAGGCAAATCATCTTTTCCTGAGTTGACTGAGAACTGACATATCCAGGGCAGAGCTTATGAATTTATCTATGTTTTCTGATGAATTCTTAGCTGTCCTAGTGGTATGCACCCTAGGGGGCTGGGCACCTCTTTTTGAGAGGTCCATGGTTCAATTCCCGGTCAGCCTAGCTAAGTAGGAAGATCCCATGTGACATGGCAGTGACCTCATCGCCACATGCCCTGCCACCTCAGCACATATGGGACCCAAAACAAAGAGTGCACATCTCCTGAGATGGCACTATGGATATTGAGTGACCATGCGGCAGTTTTCCAACTCTTTTCCAAAACATTTCAGCTATCTTTGTGAATATGCAATCAGATGTGCCTTGAGTTGCAGTTTCTGTGAATATCTTTTCATCTTTCACTGTTTCCACTGCAGCCCTTCATGCTTTGATCCTGATTCTCTTCTACTTGCATATCTCTGGCTTGGGCTATCCTGGATTGGTTGTATTTCAGCAAACAAAACCTTTTCATCTTCAAAAACAAGCAGCAGGAAACCCTACACCAGCAGCAGGCAGCAGGAGAGGCACAAACACAGTGTTGAAATCACTATAAATTTTTCTTGTGGTAGTGTCCCCTGGTGTGGGTTAGCTGTAGGGTGGCCCCCCCGGTGATGGGCGTGAGGGCGGACTCGCCTGAGGCGTGGGTGAAGAAAAGCCGGTCCGCTGGTGATCGTTGTGGGAGGCGGCATGGGTTCATGGGCAGGTAGGCGTGTATGGCGAGGCCCGTGGTGAGGTGGGCCACTGGGGTTGTGGGCTGCAGGATGGGGGGTGGCGTACACTCCTCTTCCTTTGGAGATGATGTGTTTCGCTTGCGGAGACATGGCTATGAGTCCCTGTTCCGGCTGTCCTTGTGTGAGGTAGGAGTAGATGTAGTGGAGGATGTAGGCTGTGTCTGGGTTTAGGTCGTGGCATGTGAGGGTTTGTGTTCGGTGCTCCGGTGTGTGGCAGGAGTGGTGGAGCGGAATATAGGGGTGCCCGTGGTTGCCTTTTCTGCCTGGTTCGTACATGCTGTAACAGATGGCGACCCCTGCCGGGTCGGGGCGGGGCCAGGTGGGTGTAGTGGTGAAGAGCCATTTGGGTGTGTGGTCGGAGGTCCAAGCTACCGTGGGGTTCGCATCGGTGCGGTGGAACCATGGGGCTACCCGTGCGTAGGCCTGTGGTGGTAGTCGGGTTCTGGGGTGGGCGTGGTGGCGTGCTATGAGGTGTAATACGGGCCATGGTGTGGTTGGTGCCTCGGGGTCACAAGCCCATCATGTGCGTGGCATGCTCTGGGAGTCATGGGGGACCTTTGATAGGTCTCGGGCGGTCATGTGGTGCTTCGGTATGTGCCATTTTGCCCCGTGGTGGATGACGGTGATCCGCGTGGGTTTGGCTTCATTCGGTGCCAGTAGTAGGGTTAGTGGTGGGACTGGGCCCTTTTTCCGGGGGACGGGTTCGTGTTTTGAGCCAGTGGGTGCGTAGGGCGGTGTCGCTGGGATGGGTCGGGGGTGTTGCTTTTTGAAATCTCGGTAGGCTGCTCGCATGTCTGTGCTTCCTGGCAGAGTCTGGCCCGCTGTTCGTGCCGTCTGCGTGAGGTACTTGCGGAAGAGGCGGTATTTCCGCCATTCGGGAAGTTGTAGGAAGGGGGTGTGGTGTGCTATGCTGTGTTGAAGGACCCAAATTTGTGAGAGGGTGACTTATACTACGGTGATGGAGGCCCCGACAAGGTCTATTGTGTGGATGGTGCCCTTGGGGTGACGGTGGAGGTCCCCGCAGAGGACTGCTAGAGGCCCTTCCTCCGAGCACGTGTGGTTGGTGAGTATCGCGTGCCGTTGGGATGGGAGGAGAAGCTGCAGGTGGTTCCACAGGCGCGTGTTCATGTCTGTGGGCATGCCTGTCTGGTGGAGTATCCAGCGTGGGCATGTGTTTTTCGGCCCGTTGTGCGGCTTGGAGGCGGATCGTGGCGACCTCGCGGACCTCTGGCGAGTGGTTGTGGGTCATGCGATGAAGGAGGAGGGCGTTGTGTCTGGTGTAGGCAGCTTTTACCTGGTCCCCTATGGCGTCATATCCTCAAAGCGGACGCCCAATGGTGGGTCCTCCACCGGGCACACGGAGTCCTCGTGGCGGCCCAGGCCTACACCCCGGAAAGAGACCCGGAAGACCCCCCGCGAGGCCGGCAGCGACTCCTCCAGGCCACCACCCTCACAGGCCGCGAGGGCGCCCCGTGGGAAGCCCTCCACATAGCGCTCTACTGGGCTCAAAGGTCCCCCAGCGGCCCAGACACACCGGAACCCACAGAGGCCTGGGTCAAGCAGGCCAAAGCCATCAGGAACTACCACCTCCACCATTCTTTCGACGACAGCCCGGCCGCACTGCCATAGCCAACCGGAGACCGTGCGCAAGCTCGCCCACCTCACGCGCAGCCACGCGAAAGCGGCTATGCAAACGCCGGCAGATCCCCCGCTGAGGGATCCGGGCCAGCAAGCAACGCACCACTTCTTCAAACCCAGCGCCCCCCCAGCCCCACTACCTGCAGTCCCACCCAAGCGAGCGAGACGAAAAAGGGGCGCACCCGCCCCGAACCAAGCCAGAAAAGCAGCGACCTCCCGACCCCCGGCACCCCATCCGACCAACCCGGCAAACCCGGACCAAGCATCCTCGTTATCCTCCCTCCCATCATTACCACCGCCCCAACCGGACCAGGCATCTTCATCTTCCTCCCTCCAGCCACCAGCACCGCCCCCACCCGAGGCGTACCCAGGATTCGAAAAGGGCGCGAAGGTCCAGCAGCCCTTCCGCAACGACCACACGGGGGACTGGATCTGGTGTGAGGGCACAATCCAATACCGCCTCCACGACCCGGGGGACAACAAGGGGCCACAGATCCGAGTGGTCTGGCACCGCAAAAAGGAGCTAGACCAGGGCAGCAGCGCCCCGGACAAGCCAGAGGGGCACACCCTGGAGCTCACCAGCGCCCAGCCCATCCGCCTCCGCACCAACGAGAACAAGGCCCACAGAGGCACCAAATACACTGCGGAGCTCCCCCCGGAGTGGAGCCAAGGCCTCCCCCCACCGCGCCTACCCAAGCGCCCACCAACCGGCAAAAAGTCCCCGGGCCCCAGTCCCCCTCCCTGACGGGGCAAGGGCCGAGGGCACAAGCCTCCACGGCCCCGGCCCGCCCCCACCGCGGCCACCGTCAACCTCCTCGACCTCAAGCACCCGGCCATCACATAGTCCAAGGACACCACAACCGCCCTCCAGGAGCATTCGATGGCACAGGGGCCGGGGAGGGTTCCCCACCTCCTCGCCTTCCAGGAACAAGGCCTACAATGCGACGACCCCCCAAAGAACACCCCCATATATACCCCGGACCAGAAAGCGTACAGATGGTACTGGCACAGGGGGAACCCCCTGTACGCCCGAACCTGCACCCACATCCACCTCGTCCACCACCTCAGGGTCCCAGGGAGGCTAGGCGTCTATAAGGTCGTCGGGGACGGATGGCAACTCAACGTCATCAACGCCCACGTCCCCTTCGGCGACGCCACAGAACCCTTCCTCCAAGCCCTGGCCGAGGCATACTGCGGGATGGCCATGCTCGCCCCCACAATCATCATCGGCGACATGAACGGCGCCCCCACCCCGGCAGACCAAGGGGGACAGGCCACACCCCAGGACCATGCAGTCCGCGACACCATCGAGATGCTATGGCTCTTGGACCTGACGGCCAACCTCGAAGGCCAACCATCCCAATTCCCACACCAAACAGATGCCGCCCCCTCCTGCATCGACGTATGCTATGGCGACCCTGGCACCATCATCCGGGCGGAGGCCCGATATGGACCCCTCCCGCTGGGACCCACAGGCCACAGCCCCCTGCACATCCGCCTCACCATCCCCAACCTTCCCAACAGCCCCCCAGAGGATGCGGACCAAGGCCCACCGCCCCCCCTGAGGATGCGCCCACTGTACGACAAACAGGCCTGGTCCCAATATCACAGGGCCATAGACCGCGCCCGGCGCATCTAACCGGACCCCACCAACCTACTGACAGCCATGCGCACGGCCGCCGTCGCCGGCGGCTTCTAGCAACACCCCCACACTGACGACGACCAACCACCCACGGCCCTAGGGGACATGCCCCATGACCTCTGGCATGCGAAGCAACAACTGGCGACCCCCCTTCGCACCGACACCCCCCAAACCCGCCGCCAGATACACCACTGCAGGGCGCAAATAGCCCACACCAGGGCAGACCTGCAGCGGTGGCACATCCACAGGCAACAGCGCATCGCCCAAGAACACGAGCGGTATGCGCAAAATGAACTCCCCTACAAGGCCATCCGCCACCTAAAGGACGCCATGACAGACACCGGCCACCGCACCATCACCACGGTCAGACAGGAGGACAGCTCCCTCACAAACGATGCGGCCATAGTGCTCCAAGCCACCCAAGACAGCTTCCTCCCACAACACACGCCCACCCAAGACACACTGGACGCGGACACCCAGGCCAAAATCTACCGCCTCCCTCAGGTGTTCAGCCGCGGCGAGAGGAGGCAACTGAAAAAGCACCCCTTCACCATCCACGAAGTCCGGAAGGCCATCCACAGTCTCCGGCAACACAAAACCCCAGGCTACGACAGCCTCCCTGCGAAGGCGTACTACCACCTCCCCGCCCACTTCCTCCGCATCCTCGCCCGCCGCCTCAGGGACATCGTCACGGGGCAAACCCCCCTACCGCCAGACTGGGCAAACGTTGTCCGCCCCGTCTACAAAAAAGGAGACTGGGCCAACCTGGACAACTGGCGCCCCATAGTCTGCGCCGTCACGGAGGTAAAAATTGTCTGGACCATCCTCCTACACCGCATCCGCCCCCTCCTGGACCCCCACATACCCGCCAGCCTCTGGGGGGCCATCCCAGGCCGGTCTCCACACAAGGCCATCTTCCTCCAGGACACCATCGCTGACATGGACCCGGTGGACCTCATCATCGCCTCTCTCGACGTCAAAGGAGCCCTCCCGAACACCCCGTGGCTCCTCTTGGAGGCGGTGTGGAAACGCCTAGGACTCCCCTTCTACAACTTCACCTCCGGCTACATCCGCACCCGCAAATACACGGTCCGCACGGGAGCAGGCCTCACCCCCTTCCTGGAACCAGGCAGCGGGGTCCCCGAAGGAGGAGCAGAAGGCCCCTTCCTCTACCTCCTCGTGACGCTCCCCCTGGCCCTCGGAATCGAGCAGGATTAGCCGGCCTACGCACCCTACCCCCTCCTCTCCCCACTGGTGGGCTTTGCAGACGACACCAACCTCACACTCACACACACCCCACACGAACCCCAATGTCACACGTCGCGGGACCATACGCCTACGACGGGCCCCAGCTGAGAGGGACCACCCAAGCGGACCCGAACCACCTGGAGCACTGGGAACAGGCCATCGCACTAACCCGCGACACCAGCCTCCGCGCCGCCGGCCTCTGCACCCCAGACGACGACCTCCCTCCCCCACCTACAGACACTGACCACCCCCCGTCGGAGGTCTGGTGTACAGTCCTCGAGCGCGGCCACTACTACGTGGTAGGCGCTACAGCTACGTCCCCCGGCCCGCAATGGCTCGTCAAAAGGCAGACACCATGCTCGCCCCAGGGGCCGCCCCACCAGGGGCAGTAGGGGACCCCACCACCCCACACAGGGTCCTCAGGGGCGTCCTCAAACCCGGGGACAAGCCCCCAGACCGCCCCCTGGCCCACATCACCTCAAGGAGAGCGGGCTACAACCTGGGACTGGCCATGCTCTGCCTGACCCACTGGATCCAGCGCCGCTGGCCACCCACAGGGACAGTGCCCTGAATTTAGGCCATCCCCGGCCCCCACACACAAATCGAGGCGGGGCCGGACACGCGGCCAAGCCCCCCCCCTAGGCAGCAGAACTCGCTCACCTGCGGGTACCACGCCATCCACAGGGTCCTCAGCCGCGTGGGTCTTAGCCCAGAGCTAGCATACCCCATCTCCACCACTGACCAAGAGGTCCACCAGATACGCAAGCTCATCTGCGAAAGCCTTGCCGTGGCAGCAGAAGACGGCAAGCCTCTCCTCAAAACTGCCCGGCCTACAACTGACCACGCAAGCGCGCCGCTGCAAGCGGACACATACAGCGACACAGCACGCCCCACCGCGCAATCCCCGCCCATGCCTCTCCCCTCTCGCTGCTCGCCCGGGGACCCACACACGCCCACCATTGCGCACACCCCCGAGCCCCGCGACACGGGCCTTCCCCAGCCCAAACGCCAGCACACGCCCGCCACAGACCCACCCACCGGCCACCCTGCACCACCCCCCACACTCGACAACCCGCACACAACCACCGAGGGGAGCCCCGCGCCCCGCCGCACGCCCACCCCACCCAGTGGCCCGCAGACACCCCCCGCGCACACCCAAGAAGACCCAGACCCACCCCCCCCGGCCCCTGAATGCAGCCCACGCGAACTGTTCCCCCCCGCGGACGCCAACCCACACAACCTCAGACATTGCAGGACCCCGGCCCAGCCAAGCCCAGAAGGAGAACACCACAGCCCCGTGCTTCCCTCCCCCGCCGCTGCCGACGAAATCGGCCCACCGGGCCGCCAGGTCACGACCAGGCCGCCCCAGCCGCCCGCCCCCAACCTACAGCCCGAGGACATGCCCTCCATCCTCCCCGCCGTGGCCGCCGTAGAGACCGCCGCCCACAAGCCCGCGACCGCCCGCATCACAGCCCAACCCGCGTTCATCACCACCTCCTCATCCTCAGCCTCATCCACCTCCTCCACCTCATCCTCCGACCCCCCCCTCCCCACCGCCCTCATCCACAACGCCACGGCAAAAGCATAAGCCGCGACGGCACGCACCAACCCCCCGACCCCCACACAGGCAACTCAGGCACCCCGGCAACGCACCTGGAAAACCCGCGACCCGGTACCGGCGCCCTCACACCTCCATACGAAGGTCCTCCTCAATCTGGAACCGGACCCCAACCCCAAACAAGACCCCAAACCCAAGCCAGCGCCCAATCAAGCACACACAACACCACAAGCGCAACGACGTCAGCCAAAGCGACACCGTCCTAACCCAAACCCTGACCCCACGCAGCCCACAACACCACAAACACAAGACACAAACCCAAGCGACACCGCCCTAACCAAAACCCTGACCCAAGCCAGGACCCCCCACCCACCACAATCCACGCCCTCCTCCCACCAGCAGCCGCCTCCACCACAGAGGCGGCCACCCAACACGACCCGTCCAAAGCCTCGTCAACATCCTTATCTCCAAGCGCCCCATCATCCACCCTCCGCAAACTACCACCACCGCCGGCCAGACCGACTGAGGGACGTGGGACCCCTCGACCACAGTCACCGTTAAGCCCGGCCCCCGACCCGCCCCCCCTACCCACCAAACAGTACAGCCCCAGGGGCTGCACCTGATGCCCGACCCCCCACCCCCACAAGGGGGACCGGAATACCCACAAGGGGTCCTAGGGCCGTACCCGCAGCACCAACGCCACCAGTACCAACGCCACCACCACCAGCGGCCCCACCACCACCACCACCAACACCACCCACACCACTACCACTGCCCATTACCCTACCCCACCGGGCCACAACCCCCCGTGCACGAACAGCAGCAGCGTATGGGATGGCAGCCACCAAGCGCTCAACCCGCATACCCCACCTACCCCCAGGGGCCACCCCCCTCGTACCAGCCACCGTATCCCTCTGGCCACCACCTCCACGCAAAGGGGGCCCCTCGGGCCCAACTCGACCCGTACCACCACCCACTGCCGCCACCGCACCCCTACCAACCCCCCCAGTACCAAGTGGCGCCGCGCGAGGCCCCCCAGGACCGTCCAACGCCTGCTGACTGGCCCGACTCCACTGACGAGCCCCGGTCCCGCAAACGGCGGTGCTCCCGCTCCCCCCTCCGCACGGCGCACCCAACCCCGGCGCTCCTGCTCCCCAAGGCGCCACCGCGACCCCCCAGGGCCCCGCTCCCGCCGCTCCGGCTTCCCCGAGGCGCCACTGCTGCCCAACGTCCACCTCCCCCTCCCACCACAGGCCCCACCGGGCTCCGCACTCCCCCCGCCGCCCGTACCCATCCACCACCCGCAGCCCCCGCCACCACCACTCCCGCCACTGCCGCCCCATGTCCACCTCCCCCTTCCGTTCCCCTCTCCGCCCGTACCCATCCTCCACCCCCAGCCCCCTCCACCGCCGCTCCCGCTCTCCCAGGCAGCGCCACCCCCGCCACCACCGCAGGTCCACGTCCTCCACCCGCCGCTCCAGGACCTCGAGCCCAGACCCCTCCCCCCCCCCGGGCCCCCGCCCACCTTCCCTTGTGGTCTGCTCCCGCTTTGCAGGAGCTCTGCCGCTGGGTGAAGTGGGCCGGGGGAGCAAGAAGGCGAGAAGGGGTGCACATGGTGCACACCTTCGAGGAGGTGCGCACCAGCACCCCTCGCCGACCCAAATGAGGCCGCCCCGGAGGCCATCATGCTGCAAGCGGCATGGGAGGCCCTCCTCCGCGACGCGGTCCAGGGCCTCTGCCCCCCCCCACACCCCCGGTGCCCTCCACCAATGGCTCCAAGCCACCCGACCCCAGGCCTGGGCCATCGGCGCCCCCACCCCACCCCACCACCACCGCACCGGGAAGGGGATGGGCACGGGCAAGGGGAGGGCAAGGGGCAGCAAGGGACAATCAGGCAAGGGGGCACGGAGGGGCTGGTGCCGGTAGGGACAGGGCACCGGAAGAAACACAGCGTGGGGGTAGGAAACCACCAGAGGACTAGGAAGGGACAGGAGCGGGGACCGAGGCACAGATGAAGAGGGCACCACGGCAGGCGCCGCGACCCACACCAAGGAAGGGCATACAACGACGAAGGGACAGCGCCCCCCTACCCCCAGCGAACGCCACACGACTCCCGGGGACACACACCCCCAACACGCACCGCCCAAGCAAGAAGCGGACGCCGTACGGATCACACCAGCCCACACCCACCAGCCACCGGAAATCACACAGGGGATGGAGGGCACACCTACACGGGGAGAACGGGCTACAACCACATAGGAAGCCACAGGGAACACCGCCGCGCGGCGCACCACCACGCCCTTACCACCTTACCACCCGGCCGCCACAAGGGCCACCTCACAGGCACCAAAAGAGGAGGAAGGCACGGCCACAGAAACCAGGGCTAGGGACCGGGACCCCGGGAGGACACGGGACCAAGGCACAGGCCCCCAGGGAGGGCAACCCCACGGACACCTACCCAACCCACCAGCCTGAGCGGCACGCCCGGGCCCCGAGACCACGGACCACGCGAGCCATCCACACCTAACCGCAGCCCCCAGCCACCAGCCAGCTACACTCCGACCCGCCCTCCGCACAACGGCACAGGCCAGGCTGACCTCCACTGACCCACCACGGCACAACACGGGACGGCACGGCACACCGCACCGCAGCGCGCCATAGTGCAACGCGCCACAACAACGCACCCCAAAGCGCAACACGCCACAGCACGACGCGACAGGACGCGGCACAGAGCGGCACAACAAGGCACGGCTGACCCTAACCTGAAGGACTAACCAAAACAAGCCACTGCACACCGCGGAAGGTGCCGCACCAGCACGCCACACACCGGCATCGCGGGCCACACACGGGGCCACCGCGCGCCCGGCAAACACGCTGGCGGACCACCCAGAAGGTTCAAACCGGCACTGCGGAGGAGAACGGACACAGACAACCCCAGGCCCCTAACCCAGAGCCACACGAAGCCGCCTGGCGCAGCCGCCCAGCCGGCAGAGCCCGGACCTCACCCGACAGGAAGGGGCGCCGAGCCCAACGTGTACATAGCCCACCCGACCCATGGGGCCGGAACACGGCCAAACAGAACGCAACCACCAACAGCAACCCGGAAGACCACACTGAATGCGGGCCAGTGCGTGAGCCAGACCAGGGAAGGCAGAGGGAGGAACAGGCAGACCCCCCCAAAAAGGAAAACCGGGGGGAGGGGGGGGGCAAGAGAACGGCCCACAGCTACCACACCGCCCGCCAACACCACAAGAGACGGCCAAACCCCCCAACCAGAAGGCACCGAAGGCAGGACCCCCAAAGGGGCACAGAGGGACCACGCAGCCAAAACTGGCACCACCAACCCAGGAACAGCGGCCCACCAGAAAATGGGACGCCCAAAACGCACAGACACACGCCACGCAAAAAAAAAAGGACCAGCAACCCACCCAAAAAGAAAGGGGACGGGGCGACAGGGACCACAAGGCCCGGGACAGGGACAACCAGCAACCGACAAAAAAAAAAACACACCCCGACAACCCGACCAAGAAGGGCGGGGCACAGCCGAGACGGAGGCCAAGCACCCACGCCACACAGCACACCCCGGCCAGGAAAAGCGGGGAACAAGCGGGGCGCGCCCACAAACACGCACCCCCGCACAGCACCCCCAACCAGGAGGTGCAGGAGACCACGCGGGACGGGCGCACGAGCACAGACACACCCCAACAGCCCCCAAGGAGCGGCCGAACGCAGCCGAAACCGAAAACCGAGCAGGCACGCCCGCACCGCACACCGGAAACGGTGGGGTGCAGGAGGAGCGCGCACGCAACCACACATGTCCCATATGCAAGCCGAAACCTAAGCCCAACCAGAAACACCACAACCCCCAGCCGGTAAAAGAGGGATGACGCCACAAACCGTACCAAAACACACCCGCCAAAGGCCCCAGCCAGGACTGGCGGGGTTACCTGAACCCACACCCAACCACAACCAGGACCCGAACACAAACGCCACACAACAGTAGGAAACCCAATGTCCACAGTCCGGGCACTGAGGCAGCCGGTGCCATGCAGCTGACCCGGCAAAACGAGATGCGGAGCCCGGGGGTAAGGCTGCATCCTAAGGCCTGCACTGCTTTGGGACTCGAGGCGGGGCGTGTGACACCCAAGCACCTCTGAACCCTAGTACCAAGAACGTGCATGCGCGCCTTGGGAACGGGATACGCCAGAAAGTCCGGTGAAGCTCTAGGGTTCCGCCCAACGGAGGGGACGTGCGCAAGCACGGGAGCACACCCTCCTGGCGAGACCAGCACGTCACGCCGGCGGCGATCAGCCCTCCCGGTGTTGCCCGGGGCCGCTTTGTTGGGGGCCAACAGTCAGGTCTAGCGGGATGTAAGCCGCCTCCCCTCTTCAAGTGCGGACCCCCTTCCTGTTTGTCAGAGCGCCAACGCCAGCGGGAACCATGGGGCGCCTCTCCACGACCGAGTGCACCTACCTACCTACCTTGTTCACAGGTGCGCGTGCTGTGTGTGGTATGTGTGTGTTGTTTGTGGCTTTGTAGGGGACCCCCCCTGATCATTCTTTTTTGCCCGTGTTCGCTTGCTCTTTATTTCGTCCTTCTTTTTGGTGCCCTCGTCCTTTTTTATGTGATCTGTATTTTTTTTGATGCTTTCTCGCGCTTGTTTATCTGCTTTTGGTGTTGTTTTTTTAGGGGAAAAATTACAATGGAAAAGGAAGCACGTGCACACTGTAGGCACAGGCATGAACATCTGGTGCTGCGGTGCAGCAGTGCTGCTTTCTTCCGTTGTTGGTGCTTTGTCGGCGGTCGCACCCCAGGGGTGCTGCACCAGCGTCTTGATGTACATGGGTGCGGTTAGGGTGGGTTCGGGTAGGTGTCTCTTTGCGTCCTTGCTAGTTTGGTGGTGTTGGCTGGTCAGGTGGTTGTGTGGGCTGTGGGTGCGGGCTGTGGCTACTGTGCTGCCTCTCTGGGCTGGGTCAGGCTCGGAGGGTCAGAGGTTGCGGGGCGTGGTGCGTCCTCCACGACTCGTGATTTAGGTTCGCCTGGGGCTAGGCGGCTTCGGCGGGTTAGGCGGTTTTGACGGGTGCGGGCTTGGGTTTGGCGCTGTTGGGTGCAGCGAGTGTCCATTGGCGCGCGCGTTGGTTTTCGTCGGCTCCATGTTGGCGTGGTCTCCTCTGAGCGGGGTTCGGCGTGTTGCTCGGCGGCGTTGGCGGGCTGGGTAGCGGGTGACGATGGGTCACTGCAGGGGGTGATGCTGGGCGGGTCATCGGGCTGAGTCGGCCTCTGGGCGGCTCCGCTGGCGGGCGGGGTCGCTGTTGTTGGCCGGTCGGGGGCCTCGGGCGCAGTCGGGCTCGGCCGAGGCGGGTGCGGGTGGCGGTGGTTCACGGTGCCCTGCGGCAAGCGGGGCAGATTGGTTCGTGGCCGGGAGTCTGGGTTGCGGGGCTGTGGCGGCAGGGAGCGTCGCCGGCTCGCAGCCCGGGCGCAGTCCAGCGAGTAACGCCCCGTCGGGCTGGGTGGGGGCGCCGCTAGCCAGGGGGTCAGGCACGTCATGTTGCGTGGCGCGCGGGGTCTCCGGGCTGCTGCGGGTCGGGGCGGTGTAGGTGGCGCCAGTGTCCGTTCGTCGACGCTTGCGGGGTGGCGAAGGGGTGTCTGTGTGTGCGGGTGGGCTTGGGATGATGTCCCATAGGCGCCTTCTCTCTCTCTGCGTCTCCTGGAGGGTCTCCTGCAGGCGCCTGAGGACATACGGGTGGTCCTGGGGTGCGAGGAGCTTGCCGAGGTGGAATCCCTGGGGATGGCACGCATTTGCCAGCATGGCTTCCCATGGGGCCTGCAGCATCCACCCCCCCACAGGCCGGAGTCGGCAGTTCTCCGCATACTCCCTGCGGGGCCGGCGGACTAGGCACTCGAGGGAGAGCTTCACCCGGGCCCACTTTCGCAGCTCCCACAGCTGCGTGTGGGGCCAGCGCTGCCACGATGGTCCATGAACGAAGCCGTTGCATTTGGCGGGGCTGTGAGCGTGAGCGTGGGTGTGCGTGGTGGGGTCATGGGGGGTGGTGGCGTTGGCGTGCCCCGAGGAGTCCTCATAGTCCTGTGCCGTGGAAATGCCTGGGGAGCCGGGCTGTGAGCGTGAGCGTGGGTGTGCGTGGTGGGGTCATGGGGGGTGGTGGCGTTGGCGGGCCCCGAGGAGTCCTCATAGTCCTGTGTCGTGGAAGTGCCTGGGGAGCGGGGGCGTGAGCGCACGCGGACCCACAGGTACGCTGACACCGACTCCGCTTCGGGCAAGGGTTGGGATCCGCGGGGGTGGCGGTAGCGGGGCATCTGCTGGATGTGTGTTAGCAGTAGGCAGCAGAGTACACACTCTGGCGATCGCGACTCATCTGCGCTGTCGCTCGCGAGCGATAGGCCTGACAATGTAATACAGACGACATCAATACTACAGAGTACAGACAGAATTACGACAGAGCACAGACAGAATTACCACAGATCCCTACGTGCTCGTTTGGATCAGGTACCCTTGAATTACCCAAGTGAAACCGTGGTTCAACCGAGTTCAACGGCGCACTTTCATTACGGCTTCCCCACGGTTGAACCCCTTTCGTGGTACAGCAACAAATTGCTAAGTAGCAACTTGAAAACCGCTATTTTTCAGCCCTGCAAGAGATGCCACACCCCCTAAAAAGAATGTTTTTGAAAACCCTCTTACCTCATTGGTGCAAAACACTGGAGACCTATTTCTCTTGGATCATATTTCACGGCGGTGGTGGTGTAGGTGCCAGTGGCGGCGGCTGTATTGGTGAAACCGCACGCCTTCACCATCAACTTTTTGTTAGGCGTGGTGACATACAACTCTGCGCCCTGTTCGGATTGACGCGTTCCCGTGGGGGGCCCGGCCAGGGGACGCTGCGGCAGACAGGCACAAGCAAGCAGGCAGGCAAAGCACTGCGCTCACAAGGGCATTCTCATGCTCGTGTCATGTGACAAAGCGTTTCAGGATCCTTGCCACTGTGAAACAAGGGAACAAACGTATGTACAGCGACACATCAGGATATGTACACATGGGGTTAAGACTGGACTGGGGGAAGGGCATCACAGAACAATGGACACTCAATCCCAACTCATATCACAATCCCAGGTCTGTCCCTCTCAGTGGCTGGCAGGGGCGGGGGCTCAAATACAACCCATGCCCCACTCAGTCCGGACCCTGAAACCCTGCCAATTGGGGAGGGTGTCCCGCCCAGCCACAGGCAAGTTTCATGGGAACCAATTGGCATCAAGGCCTACCAATGATAGCTCCTTATGCTCCCTTAACATCAGGTCCCAACTCCCCTCTGAGCCAGAGATAAGGCCCCGCCAATATCCCCTAGGGGTTGGTAGCTGAAAATGGGCTGTTTCAGCCAAAACTGATATTAGCTCGAAAAACTTCAAAATTGAACCTCGTCTGGACCCGCCAGAGGTAGGGACGAGGCAACTGACCCTATGCCCCTCAAGTACAAACTGACCGGAGCCCTCAGCCTACCTTGTCTTCTTCTGAGGTCCCGGCATCAGGGCACCACGGGTTCGTCATTTGGGGTCATGATGCCAAAATCACCAAAATTGGCATCATTCCCACGCGTGGCACGCTCGGCCAGGGCAAGGCCAGTGGCTCAAAGGAGAGAAGGCAGGACCTAGGACCTATATCTCAGTGCACAACTTTGAAATTGGGTCCTGGCTCCTTGTGGGCATAGAGATATGGGTCCGCCAATTGACCACACGGAGGGCTGAAATTGGGGTCCCAAAAGGGGGTCATTTTGGCTGCTCAAAATGAGCCAAAATCAGGGGAATCTCCAACGACATATCTCCACGCCGGCTTGGGGATTGCATCCGCCATTCCATATGCGATCAATTGGGAGTCCAACTGAGACATACACCCACCTGGCTCTCAGGGATCTCCTTGGGCCTCGGCCTGGTGAGGATCCAAACTGGGTCCACAAATGCCAAAGTGGCAAAATTGTCCACACTCACTTTCGGCTAGCACCTTGACGAAGGCTGCTCCGCTTCGCCCACGTGGTGTGCGAACCATGGTGACCAATATCCATAACACCCATGTCATATATGGTGCATTGGTCCATGCGTCCGGCGTGCACGAGGGGGCTGAACATAGTGCACGACGGGCAGAAAATGTGGAAAATTGCTCAAAATGGCCAATAATGCGCACACTCATGGGTGGGGCAAATGAGGCACATGCCCGACTTGGACCGGAGTGTGCCATAGGATTGGTATCAAGTCATATGCCTCCAACATATCTTTTGGGTGTCGCCCAAACCCCTCCGGTTTTGAGAATGGCAGGGTCGCCAAGTGACCCCATGATTTGGGATCGTCCCAAATCGCCAACATGGCGGCTAAGATGTGCCAAGCCAAAGGGGAGTTGTTCGCCGGGTCCAAGATATGTTGGGTACCCAAGTGTGTACCCCCATAACATAATTGGGTCATGATGTCAATTGAGCGCAACGTTGAGATACACGATCGCAACTTCACATCATGACGGGCAAGGAACAGCAAAATTGGCGGAAAAACACGCAAAAGTGCCCTGAGAACTGCACAAAGATATGAGAATATCTTCGGCTCCGATTGAGTAATCGATCAATCCTTCCAAACACAATGACTCCACACAAATGACCTCCGATTCTACATATGTGCCCAACTTGCGGCGCTTTCGGAGGCCGCGCGCGCTGCCTCCCGAGTGGGCACATGCAAACATGGAATATTGCAAAAAACACACCGTGCTCGCAACGCATCACTTCGGGAGCGCTGCACAAGCGTGCCTTCACGGAGGTTAGGCTTGCGAGTGTTGGTTGGGAGCACAATGAAGGGCTTCGTGCGATATGGGGTCCATTGGCGGGTGAGTCTTGGGATGGTGCACCCGCCAAGTGGGCACGTGATATGACACCAAATATGGCATACAACCCTACTCTCGCCTTCTACACCCCATCTAGTGGCCTAGAATCAAAGTGTGCGTATATTCTAGAGTAACTTTGGTCCCTTAACACGCATGCAAGTGCTTTGGTCGAAAATCGACCTCCCTTCGGAAAGCCGAATTTTAGCATGCACGCAAAATATATTGCCAATATACATACGGAGATCATATATGTACTATCCGGGGAAGACAAGTGATATGCCCCGGATGTAGAGGCAAGCAAAGACGGAGATACAACATACTTCCACACGTACTTTGTCGCCAAGTACGTGAGATTGCCCATTTCTTGGAAAACACTCAAAATAAATAACCCTTTGGGCCTCTGGAGTTGGGATCCTTTGGCCTCATCCTATGACTATGGGGGGCAAAACTCATACACAGTGCCTATGAGGCACGTTAATTCGTCCTTGGGCGCTTGAACGCTCGTAACCCTTGTTATTTCACCTGGGGGTTCAAAGCGCCCTCGCCCGCCCAGATTGTCTGGGAACAATCTGGGACGCGATGCGTTTTATCAAGGAAAAAAATGCGGATCACCTGAAGAGTGTTTCAGTCTTAACTTCCAAAAAGATCGTTCTACAGAATCATCTATTGCAGTGCACGGAACGGGCGACGTCAGGCGGCGATTTCACGACAATTAGAAATCGCGGTAGAAATCGGGTATTTTACTGATTTCTAACCGCAAAACGACCAAGACAGTAAAATTATGGTAATTGCATATCGATTTAATGGTTAGAAATCGGATTCCAGATTTCGCGGGTTAGAGAACAGGGATATCCCGCTGACAGCCGGTGTCAACGGCTTCCGCACCGGTGTGACGGCTCACAGGCGTCTGGGCCATGGGCCATAACAGGTGTGACGGTAGGTTCTGGGTACCGCTTCACCCCCCTCCTTAGAGCAAACTCTGGGGGGGGCTCGATAACACCCAAGCATGGCAGCGGGTACCCAGGACCATCCCCTGAAGGGGTGGGGTGTCACATCCTCACTTCAGGCCGATTTGCGGGTTAGGCTGCCCAGTACAATCCCACAGTAAGACAGGTATGGTGCTGTAGCTGTTAGTAACTGCAAGTATAGTATCAAGTATCAAGTCCCGGGTCCTGGCGGCGATGGTGCGGCATTCAAAGGACCCGTTAACCCATACTAGGCGCACCGGGTGCCGGCTGCGACGGTCACTACCACAGTGGCAGTGGCATACACGGCCAACATAGGCATCACACGACGACCGAGGGGGTCCATCAGGTCGAAAGCGACCACAAAGACCCATCAGGCTACCCCAGGCTTCCCAAGGCCGCAGTCTGGGGGAGAGTCCCCACGGGTCCTTCCTTGGGCGCACCATGTCCATATCCACGACGCGAGTCCAGAGTGGTAAAGCCGAACGAGCTCCTCTATAAGGGATCGGGCATCAAGGCCGTCTTTTCCCTCGCCCCATTACCACGAAGGCCATGCATGGGGGAGTCCCCATGCAGTCTGGGCGGAGGCGTGGACTCCTCAACCCACCAGTTTCCCAGGCAGACTGACCGAGGTCAGGACACCGGAGGTCGCCACCCGACTGCAAGTGCGTCTGCAAGTCGGTAGGCTCACACTGGGACTGACAGCGGCGGACCGCTGGGAGTGTAGTCAGGCAACTGGGCTTCCCGCCTGGCGCCATCAGGATCTCAGCACATCACAGGCACCAGGGCACACGGTATCACGGGCACTCAAACAGAAGAATCTGTACTTAGGTACTGGTCCAGGCTGGACCTTATGTAAGAGCATGTACAAGGCGACTCAGGGCGCCTTCGTATTCCGATTCGCATCCCCTCGGGGGGCGAAAAACAGTCTATATTTCAATGATGGGCTGATAATACGCAACATACAGATGCAGATATCCTGGGGGGGGGGGCAGAAAAGTAAGCAATAAACGGGGTAATAGGCGTGTAAACACAGTCTGGACAGAGCGCCAAACCACGCCCCGGTTGGGATAAGGCATATGCAGGAGGGTGAACAGGAAAACGCCTGAGTTCAGGCCATATATATTCTGCAGACACACGTAGACTGGTCTGGATCCCGCAAGTGCCATGGGACCAGACCACACACCCAAAAAATTGCAATGCCGATGACAGCGGCATCCGTTGCGCAACGTCGTACGGGCTTCAAGGCCCTAAGAGCTCAGGAAATGTCAAGGTCAGTCGCCCTGCCTGGTTTCCCAAGGATTCAGCAGGCAGGGAGTGACGAATACAAATGGAAGAGAGGGGCCATCCTCCCCTGGATTCAGCAGGAGGGGGTATATGGCCACTCTGATGGCAGGTCACCGGAAGATGGAAGAGAGCAAGCAAGTGAGGGACGATCCGTCGACCAAACAAGTGCTCAAACTGCATCAAGGGAGAGCTCAGGGGAGTGATCGGGTGCCCCTGGCTGCAATCGCCGAAGTGAGTGCTGCAAAGTCCGAGACGTGGATCTTGGTCTTGTGCTTGCGGATGTGGTCCATGAAGGGGGTATTAATCCGCGGCACGAATGAGGAGACGGGTTCCCAGGTGTCGTGGGATGGCCCATAGCCTCACCAACGAACCTTGAACTCCAGGCCGCCAGGTCCCGAGGCGTTCGGACGCTGGGCCAGGATCTTCTCGACGGTGTAGTCGTCCTGCTCAGCATAATCGTCGTCTGAATCAGCCTCATGTGCGGCGTAGTCCAGGGACACATGTTGGCCACGGAGGTCGGGTTCCCGCACACAGAGTTGACTCTCGTGGCGCTCCTGGAAGTGTCCGTGACCCACCTTGACACGGTAGGTGTCCTCATCAATCCTGCGGACCACTTCTCCGGGTGTGAACCAGGTTTTGGTGCAGTGGGTGCCCATAGGGCCGGGTCTGATCACCCACACCGGGTCTCCCACCCTGAACCTTTGCGCTGTCGGCCTTCGGGCGGACTTCTGACGCTCAGCATGCTCCTCCTCGAGCTGCTGGCGGATGTCCCGCGCCGCTGCCTCTTGCCGCGCGAAGAATTCCTTGGCGTCCATGGCCATACCATCACCAGACAAGGGACGTCCCCGACCAAGGGGGTCCCTGCCAAACAGAATCTGGTGAGGGGACAAACCACCTGGAGTGGGGGTGTCATAATGGGCCTTCAGAGCGGGCCACATCTCCTCAAACCAGTTCCGACGTGGATTGGTGATGTGAATCTTGCGTAGCTTCTCGAACAGCTGTCGTCCAGCCACTTCACCACGGCCGTTAGACCGCCCGAGATAGGCGACGCTCTTGGCATGACGTATTCCCATGAGGGAACACATGGCCTTGAACCAGCCACCAGTAAACTGGGGCCCTCGGTCACTGCAAATGGTGCGAGGGATGTCAAAGACGGTCAGCCAATGACGAATCATCATGACTGCCAGTTCCTTGGCAAGCAACCCCCTTTTGCGTGCCAGATCAGCTACTACGTAGCCGCTGTGGCGGTCCACACAAAGGACCACACAGTCAAAGGTCTCCTTGCCTATGTGAACTTCGGGCATGGAGAAGACTTCCATGGCCACGCTCTCCATGGGCTGGTCAGGCACCGGAGTCCATTGGGCTTCACCCTTGACGTTCCGGTTGTCGGGATTGCAGAGCTGACAGACCGAGCAACCTTTTCTGACCTTCTTGATAGCGCTGTAGAGACTGATCTGGTCGATTCCGAACCGGCGCTGCATATCCGGGGCTTGCTTCTGGACCCCTGGGTGCATCATGTGGTGGTGCCAAGCCTCACATAGCTCGAGCACTCGGGGCTCTGGGACCAGCAGCTTACCATTC
Source organism: Eutreptiella sp. 'Long Island Sound 2002' (assembly GCA_964036045.1). NCBI lineage: Eukaryota > Euglenozoa > Euglenophyceae > Eutreptiales > Eutreptiaceae > Eutreptiella > Eutreptiella sp. 'Long Island Sound 2002'. Next base: position 115,758,780 of record OZ038381.1, read on the forward strand.
CGGTAGAGCTTGCCATCCTCCTCAGTCAGCCCCTTTGGCCACTTCTGCCCGTCATCAGTGTCGGTCACAGCCCTATACTCGGCCTCAAAGGCCTCAGACTTAGCGTAGTCGTCGGTCCAGTCGTCCTGGAGGCAAGATTCAGGGAAGAGGTGCTTGTCCGAATCAGCTCCCTCAGGGGCGAGGACTCTGACCGCTCTGCCCATCCTCATTCCGAGGGGGGCATCCGCAGCCATGACGACGAAGCATTTAACACCCTCCTCCTCCATCAGGCGCTCCATTTCTATGATCCTCTTGGCCTCAGCGGTCTCAGCCTCATCGCCATGGGCGGGGACATCTGTCATGCCCTTGCCGGCGGGATAGGCCCACCTACTGAGACAGTCCGCCACGGTGTTGTCCTTGCCAGGAACATACACAACGGTGAGGTCGAACTTGGCCAAGGTCTCATGCCATCTTGCACGTCGGGAAGCGGGACCTGAGGGGGTGTCCACATGCTCTTTGTGCCACGACTGCAGACTCTGATGGTCCGTGCAGACAGTGACGGGATGGAGGGCTATGTACCCAGCCAATTTCCTGAGAGCCATGACGATGACATACGCCTCCTTTTCTCGGGGCGTCCACGTCCGTCTCTGGCCTTCCGCCAGGACTCGGCTCTAGAAGGCCACTGGAACGTGCCTCCCATCGTCAAGCACTTGTTCCAACACAGCGCCAACGGCGTAGTCGGAAGTGTCTGTGCGCAGGACGAACCCTCGGTTAGGATCCACGAGGTGCAGACCCACTGCGGACAGCAGCGCCTGCTTCATCCCCTCAAAGGCACGGTCGGACTCAGCATTCCAGACCAGAGCCTTCTTGGACCCCTTCTTGGTCTCCTCTCGGTTGCCCTTGAGCATGGTCGTCATGGGGGCTGCATACTCGGCATACATCTTGATATACCCCGAGTAGTAGTTGCAGAACCCAAAGTACGCCCGTAGCTCAGAGACCGTTTTGGGCCTTTCCCAGTGCTCAATCGCAGCCACCTTGCCAGGTATGGGCTTCCGCTACCCGTTCCAAACTACGTGGCCAGCGAAGACCACCTCGCTTACCGCAATGGTGGCCTTGTCACTGCTGCCCGTGAGTTTGTGCCGAACCAGAAGGTCCAGCAATCGGGTGACGTCCCTCTCATGTGCCTCCAGAAGCTCCTCATAGTCCCCGGATGCGATGATCACGTCATCCACGAAGAGGTCCGCACAGTCACGCACCGGCTCAAGCAGGTTCTCCAGCATCCGCTGAAAAACCGCATTGCCGTTGGTAACGCCCATGGGCATCGGCTTCCACTGGAGATGTCCAAGTGGGGTGCTCATGGCTGTGCAGGCACAGGACTCCTCGGCGAGAGGCATCTGATGATAACCAAGTCTCAGGTCAATCACCGTGAAGATCCTCCGCCGGTGTTGTTTTTGCAGCATGTCCTCAATGAGCGGCAGCGTATAGCTGTCATGCTGCGTTTGGGCGTTTAGGCCGCGGTGGTCGACCACGAGCCGCCACTCACCGGCCGCCTTCTCGGGGACGACGAAGCGCGGAGAGGCCCACTCGGAGTGGCACGGCACGCCAGCCTCTCTCGATGAAATCACGGAGGATCTTCTCCATGGCCTCCTTCCTCTCGCCCCTCAGGGCGAACTCCCGGTGTCGATACACACGGGGGTCCGGCTCCAGTCGTATCTTGGCCTCGCCATACGGTCCACGCACCGGTCGGGGAAACACAGGTTTTCCGCTGGGAAAGGTATCACCATACTTCTGCTTCAGCCTGGCCCTCAATGCCTGGATCTTGGGGCACTCATCAGACACCACCTTGGCTTTTCCGGGCACCTGGACCACTGAGCTTACTTGAGGGGTAGGGACTGCACTCGGTTTCGGCTCAGGTGGTCTTCCCAGGTGGCCCAAAGGGCCATCTCTGGTCTTGCCTCGGAACAGGTCGCCGTAGGTGGGTGGGTTGCCGCCAAACGGCTCGTCCTGGCTGGACATGTTGTCCAGCACCCTCTTTACGAGAGTATTCCCATCATAGGAATCGGAGACGATGGAATCCACTTCCCACCAGGCTTTGTCCTGGCCCTTGCCCTCACGCTGGTTTTCCTGGTAGTGAAAGGGCTGATACATATACCCCTGAACCAGATCCAACTCCTCTTCAGTGAGGACGTCCTCTGATTCTCCGATGTCAACAGGGGAGACCGCAAAGCATTGCTGCCATGGCTCCGCTATGATGCGGTTGACACACACGAAGTCCGTGGTGTCGGCCTGTTCAAGGCCCCCATCCACATAGTGGAATTCTGTTGGCCATCTCTGGGGTGGCATGGGCTGTCCCTTAGCGTCCTGATAGACACTCTCTCAAACCGGTAGGACGACCTTGTTTAAGGTCATGTTGGTCAATGAGACCACCCAATCTCGGGTGCTTTCCTCCTCGGTGCATCCCATAGGAACAACCAGCACTGCCTTGGAGCGGTCCTTGCAAATCTTCGCTACCGCCCTTGGAATGTCCCATCGGGGGCAATGGATCCACATCAAACCCTGATGTGGACCCCAGTGCTTCTTCCACGCGGAGTCCTGGGCGCTCCGGTACTTCTCACAACACCGAAGATGGGCGGAGGTTCCTGAAGAGAAAGCATCCAGGGCCGGATCCGAAGCTCCCAGGTCCGCAACCACTGGGCTCGCCACTTCCGGCATTACGCCGTACTCCTGGTTTGCTGGCCCAGTTAGCTCAGTGCTCAGCGCGTTCCGGGTGAATCCATTGGCACTTCACACGGTGCTCAGGTGACGAAAGCCACGAGAGATGGTCATCCTGGTACAGGGTCATGGAGGCCTGGGCCGGGAGAATGCCAGAGTCCGTCTCCATCATGAAGTCGTACCCAACGATCATGTTCCAGTCCATCTCGGCCTCGTAGAAGCGACCTTGCAGGAGGATTTCCTTGCCAAGGTCCGGGCGGCTCAGCTCACGGTGGTTCACGAACTGCAGCCCAATGGCTGCTTCCTTCGTGCCTCCCACCATGTAGTGGCCGTTCGCCACCTTCAGCCTGACAGGCTTCCGACTGTCGGTCAAGCACTCTGGCGGAAGTGAGCCAGCCTTGACTAAGCTGACCTGAGCTCCGGTGTCGACCAACACGTCGAAGACCTTCTCCACTTCCCCGCATAAGGCACGGACCTTAAGGTGCAACTGCCACTCACGCCCAACACGGCGCACGGCGTGCAAGCTCAGGATCTCCGGCCGTTGCAGAAACTCAACAAGCGACTGGTGCAGGTCGTGGACAATGAGCTCAGGCTGCCCATCTGGCCCATCCAGCTGCGGTCCGGGTGATCCTCTGATGCTCTTGGATAGATCTTGAAGCACATCAAATACATTCTTGGTCGCGAAGGATGGACGGGTGCAAGGGTTCGTGCCTTCACTTGCACTCACCCCGCCACCGCGACTGTCTTTTGCTTTGGGTGCCGGACCGGGCCTTCCGCCCGCAGCAATCCCTTTGTGCTCACTGTCTCCCGACTGGGATGGTGTGGCGCTTCCCACGACACCATCCTGCGACCGCCCTAGCTGGGGTCTTGGCTGCAGGGGCTCCGCTAAGGGGCGTCAGTTGTGGTAGTAGGGGTACTCTCCTCTGCATCAACCTCGTTGACACCCTTCTTCTTTCCCCCTTTCTTACCCTTCTTTTCTTTGTCCTTGTTCTTGTCGTTCCCTTTGTTCTCCTTGCTCTTGTCGTCCGACTTGGGGATCCAGTTACTCTTGATCTCCTGGATCTCCTTGGCCAACTTGGTCCCCACCGACATCAGCTTGGAGAGCTCGTCCTTGGTGACCTCCAGCCTGGTCTCCCAGATGCCCGCCGGTGCACGCTTATTCGACCCGTGCACCTTCTTGTAAGCCTCTGCGTTGGCCTTGTGGATGGGGCATTTTCGGTGGTCATGGTTGAACCCTTTGTTCCTTCCATAACACACGAAAGAGCCCTGCGAGTGACCTCGTATGAACTCTGCAAAGGACAGCGGAGGGTCGCCAATGCGGCGGGGATCCTTCTTCTCCTTCTTCTTCCAACCCTTCTGCAGGGGCTTCCAGCTTCCCCGGTTGCTCTCCGTGTTCAAGTTGTTGGCCACGAGGGCACAGACGGCCACCTCGGCGGGCTCATCGTCGTCGTCATCGTCGTCGAGAGCCTCATCGCCGTCAGCTCCCGCTCGGTCCATGGCAGCTTCCCCGCCAGACTCCTCGCCAACGTAGTTGACGTCACGGTCGCCGGGCCTCAACCCGCGGGTGTGGTGGAGGTTCCGGTACTCCTTGAGTACCTCTTCTCCAACCCACTCCAGGATCTCGTCACAACTCATCTGCGCCGGGATGGCCTGCAGACGGATAGTCTGGCCGCCCACATCACACTCATCAAGGCGCCTCATCGTGGTCTTCTCGCGATCGCCCGTGACGGTGATGAGGAGGGCGTTCCGCAGGGAGTGCTGTTTGACATCCTGGGTCACGTTCTTCCTCGTCCAAGCCACCACGTTCGTATGATACTCCTTGGGGAGCATCATCTTGACCGTGTTGTTGGACTTGGCCCTCTTGGCTTCCTCCTTGGTGACTCTCTTGATCCATGCTTCCGGCAGCATGGAGAGCAGGCGGGCCTGCTCGTCATCCTCATTCCAGTCCTCCACGTTGCGGCGAAAGAGGGTGTAGTGCCCCCAGAAGTCCCGCCAATCTCGTAGGAGAGAAGGTCTCGTAGTTCAGCGGTCATGCACATGACGCCTGAACTAAAGGTGCTCGGTTCGAATCCCGGTGGAGGCCGAACGCAGTGTCCTAGGCGCTAGGGTGTCGGTGACCCCGCGAGCCGGAAGGGATGCTGCGCTCGGTTCGAACCCCGGTGGGGGAGGAACGCAGTGTCCTAGGCGCTAGGGTGTCGGTGACCCCGCGAGCCGGAAGGGATGCTGCGAGGGACAGGTAGGGATCACTGATACGCTGGAGTTCGGAGATCGCCCGAGCAACTTACCTTACCTTACCTTACCAATCCCGTAGGCGGATCTCCCGACCATCATGCTGAGGCTTGATGGCCTTCTACCGCTTGGCAGCCACCTGCGGAGTGTCCACCTGCTCCTGCTCGTTGAGCCACTTCTTGGCTTCCTTGAGGGTCTTAATTTTCCCCTCCTTGGTCGCCACGAAGTATAGCTCTTGGAGCATTTCCGGCAGGCGGTACCTGAACCGTTTGAAGACATATCTCTCCGCATCTGCAGGATCCATGTCTTCAGTGACGGTCACCCCCCAATCGTCCAGCTTCTCCAAGAAGCGGTCGAGGTTGGGGGGGTTGCCATCGTACGTGGGGTCTTGATGTCGTTCAGGTCTTCCCACACGGCGGCATTCGCGGCCTTAGAGACCATGGACGCCGGCCGCCAGGTCTACCGAGGTCCCCATCGGCGTCCCGCACGGACTCCCACGGCCGCCACTTCCATCTCCTCCACGGTATCCATGTGGCTACGCCGCGGTTCCTCCATTTACGCTGAACCTAGATGTTCACGCCGTACTCCTTCGATGTATGCCTCCTCATCACGGCACCGGCGGCTGCGTTCAGCGGCCTCCCGTCGTACACCACGCGGCGGGGTAATGCCGAACTCCTCCAGGTCTTCCTCGCCTCCGCCGACATCCCACTCCACGTCCCCTCCAGGGACCTCATCTCTGAGTCCACCAAAACGCCCTCCAGCCATTGGAATCGGCTCCTGGGCCGTTTGCGGGGCGTCGGTGGCGTACCGGTGTCCGCGGTGGAGCACGGCCGTTGTGTTACTCCGCACTGAGCCACTCATCACGCCACTCCTCACTGCCAGTGCCGGGTGGCACGCGCTCGTTACGGCGGCCCGCGCTGTGATGAGAGGGGGCGGTGAGAGAGGGGGCACTGGCGCTGGGGCGACTCCTGGGGGCTCCGCCAGGGGCGTGGGCTCTGCCTGGACCTCGTCCAGGTCCCCAGCTGTCGTCTGACGAGCCAGACTCCAGGGGTGCGTGGTTGCTGCCGACGCTCCCACGGCCTTCCAGCTCGTCCAACCGCTGCTGCAGGCCGTTGATGACCTTGTTCAGCAGCCTGGTCTCGCCCCTGGCGATGTCCAGCTCCCTCTGGGCGGCAGTGGCGACCTTGGCGATCTTGACCATCTCCGTCTTGGCCATGTCCAGCTCCTTCTGTGCGCCCGCGGCGACCCTGGCGATGCGGATCATCTCGCCCTTGCCCGTTTCTACCTCGCGCTCGAGAGACTGGACCCTCCTGCGGAGGTGGACAATTCACCGCCAGGTGGCATCCGGGTCACTGTTCCCTGGTTGGTCGTCGGGGTCACCAGGGGGTCCTCCAGGAGGGCCTCTGCCGGGCCCGCCCGGTCCAGGGGGTCCTCCCCCGCCCGGAGGTCCGCCTCCAGCGGGTCCACTTGGTGGGCGTCCTCCAGGGGGTCCTGATGGTCCTCCGCCAGGGGGTCCTGGTGGGCCTCCGCCGAGTTCCCTCGGGGGGTCTGAGGATGGGGGCTTCTTTGTGTAGTCGAAGTCCATGTCATCATCCTCGTCCATGTCGCCCCACCTGGTCGTCTCGGTCTCGCACGCGGAAGACTCCGAGCTCCGGTAGGGAGGAGGGAGATCCTCACCCTCACCCTCCGGCTCCATCGGGACGTCTCCGCCTCCTCTGCCAGCCACTCCTCGGCGATGTCGGCGGTCTCAACCATCCCCGTCGCTGGCGGTGAAGAAGGGGTCGGAGTCGTGGGGGTGTCCGCCCGCTGGCCTCCGTGACCTCTCGGGGGTCCTCCCCTTACCCCTCCTTCGTCGGTAGGCGGTGGGGCCACTGTCCCCACTGCTGCCTGTGTCGACCTCCTCCAGATCCAGCGTCATCTTGGAGGAGGCGTCCCCTTCGAAGAGCTTTCGAAGGGTCTCCACTCGGGATCCTCCCGGGGGAGTCTTGCGCTGGAGCTTGGCTTCTGCCTCCTCCATTGCAGCGGCTGTGGCTGCGGCAGCTCGCCTTTTGGCCTCCTCCCGGGCACGGACAGCCTCGGCCTCCCGAGCCCGCTGCAGCCGAGCCTTCTCAGCCTCCAACGCTGCCAGCTCCGCCTCCGTCTTGGCCCTCTCCTCAGCGACCTTCCTTTGCGCGGCCTCGATGGCGTCCTTCCTGGCGGCGTCCGCTTGGGCCTTGGCCGTCGCCTCGGCGTGAGCCCTTTCCTCCGCCTCCTTCTTTGCCCTCTCTTGGGCAAGCGCCTCTTCCAGCGCTTTGACCTCGGCCTCCTTGCGGGCAATGGCCTCCTGGGCCAGGCGGGCTTCCTCGGCGGCTGCCGCCACCTCACCCCTGACCCGGGCAGTCGCCGCCTCCTGGGCGGCTGCAGCCGTGAGTCCGGCCGCAATGGCCGCCAAGGTCGAGGCGTGGAAGGCCATGCCTCTGCCCCCATCTGTGGCCTCCTCCTGGGCAATGCCGACGGCGCCCTCCACGGCAGCGTTCTGCTGCGTGGCCCGTTGCCGGGCAACCCGAAGGTTGCAGGGCACCCCGCAGGCGTGCTCGCAGGCGCGGGCCACGTCCCGTTGGTCAGGAGCGGCGCTGCTGCTGGAGCTGGCCTGGTCGGCCGGCCTCCTCCCACCGTGGGCCGACTCCACGTCACTGCAGGGGCCTGATTTCCTCAGGTGCAGCTGACGGGGCTTGGCCTTGGCCTGCTTGGCGACTTCGAGGAAGTCGCCAAGGGTGGTGCGGCCGGGGTGGTGACCGCCACTGGCCCTGTTGGGGGCTGGAGGGTGGGGTCCCGCCCTTGGCGGCTTGGGCGGTTTTGGCGGCCAGGGATTCCTGGTACTTCTGCCATTTCTTGTCCCCCTTCTTGTCCCCAGCGGAACGCTTTCCCTTCCAAGGAGACGCGCTGCTGCTGCTGCCCTGCAGCGTGCGCTCGTTCCCAGGCTCCGGGAACTTCTTCTCGATCATGTCCCACATGGAGACGTTGATCGTGGCGCCAGACGGGTACTCGTTGGGGTTCTCGTCCTCCTCAATCCCGTCAGGGCGCAGCCCTTGGCCGGGTCTGTCTGGGCAGGTCAAGACCCTCGAGCGCTTCTGGCGGAAGCGGTAGGCATATCCTTCCACCCGCAGCTAGTTATCCACTGCCTGCGGGCGGTCGGGGCCAATGTCCTTGCGGAGCTCCAAGCTCCAGGGCATGCCGCCTTCGCACTGGGGGTTGCTGTGGCGGAGTGCTGCCCCAACACCAACCCACGCAGTAGGCGCCCCGCATGAAGGTGATGCAGCGGCCACGTCTTGCCCACCTCCTGCCAATTCACCATCGTTCCCCTCGATGGACTAGTCCTGGGGGTGGCGCCTGAGGCGGCTGATGTAGCTGGAAGTGCGACCGGTGCTGGTCGGCCGGAGGAACTTGCTGATGTCGGAGTTCCGGTCGCTACACCTCCTTCACGGACTCGGCGCTGTCCCTGGGCGGCGCTGCGAAGCCCGTGGTGCTCGGGGTTCAGGTGGCCCCGAGTCGCACGCGAGGGGGGCCTGGCCACGGGACGCTGCGGCGGACACACACAAGCAAGCAGGAGGGCAAAGCACTGCGCTCACAAGGGCATCCTCATGCTCGTGTCATGTGACAAAGCGTTTCAGGATCCTTGCCACTCTGAAACAAAGGAAACAAAAGTATGTACAGCAACACATCAGGATATGTACACATGGGGTTAGGACTGGACTGGGGTAAGGGCATCACAGGACAAAAGAAACTCAATCCCAACTCTATCCCAATCCCAGGTCTGTCCCTCCCAGTGGCTGGCAGGGGCGGGGGCTCAAACACAACCCATGCCCTACTCATTTCGGAACCTGAAACCCTGCCAAGTGGGGAGGGTGTCCCGCCCAGCCACAGGCGAGTTTCTTGGAACCAAGTCGCTCCAAGGCGATTCGACAGTAGGTCCCCATGCTCCCCCAACCACGGGTCCCAATTCTTCCTCCGAGCCAGGGATGAGGCCCCGCCATTATCCCCTAGGAGTTGGTAGCTGAAAATGGGCTGTTTCAGCCCAAACTGATATTAGCTCGAAAAACTCCAAAATTGACCCTCGTCCGGACCCACCAGAGGTAGGGACAAGGCAACTGACCCTATGTTCCTCAATCACAAACTCTCTGGAGCCCTCATCCAACCTGGTTCCCTCTGAGATCCAGGCATCAGGGCACCAAGGGTTCGTCAAGTGGGGTCATGATGCCAAAATCACCAAAATTGGCATCATCCCCACGCCTGGCAGGCCCGGCTAGGGCAAGGCCAATGGCTCACAGGATAAGAGGCAGGACCTAGAACCTATATCTGAGTGCACAACTTTGAAATCGGGTCCTGGCTCATTGTGGGCATAGAGATATGGGTCCGCCAATTGACCACATGGAGGGCTGAAATTGGGGTCCCAAAAGGGGGTCATTCTGGCTGCCCAAAAGGGGCCAAAATCGGGGGTATCCACAACAGCATATCTCCATGCCGGCTTGGGGATTGCATCCGCCATTCCATATGCTATCAATTGGGAGTCCAACTGAGACCTACACGTAACTGGTCACCAAGGGTCTCCTTGGGCCTTGGCGTGGTGAGGATCCAAACTGGGTCCACAAATGCCAAAGTGGCAAAATCGTCCACACTCACTTCCGGCTAGCACCTTGACGAAGGCTGCTCCGCTTCGCCCACGTGGTGTGCGAACCATGGTGACCAATATCCATAACACCCATGTCATATATGGTCCATTGGTCCATGCGTGCACGAGGGGGCTGAACATGGTGCACGGCGGACAGAAAATGTGGAAAATTGCTCAAAATGGCCGAAAATGCGCACACTCATGGGTGGGGCAAATGAGGCACATGCCCGACTTGGACCGGAGTGTGCCATAGGATTGGTATCAAGTCATATGCGTCCAACATATCTTTTGGGCGTCGCCCAAACCCCTCCAGTCTTTGGAATGGCAGGGTCGCCAAGTGAGCCCATGATTTGGGAGCGTCCCAAATCGCCAACATGGCGGCCAAGGTATGCCAAGCCGAAAGGGAGTTGTTCGCTGGGTCCAAGATATGTTGGAAACCCCCATGTGTACCCCAATAACATACTTGGGTCACGATGTCAATTGAGCGCAACGTTGAGAGACACCATCGCCACTTGACATCATGACGCGCAAAGAACAGCAAAATTGGCAAAAAAACACGCAAAAGTGCCCTGATAACTGCACAAATATATTATAATATCTTCGGCTTGGATTGAGTAATCGACCAATCCTTCTAAACACAATGACTCGACACTAATGACCTCCGATTCCACATATGTGCTCCACTTGGGGCGCTTTGGAAGGCCGCGCGCGCCGCCTCCCAAGTGGGCACATGCAAACATGGAATGTTGCAAAAAACACACCTTGCTCGCAACGCATCGCTTCGGGAGCGCTCCACAAGCGTCCCTTCACGGACGTTAGGCTTGCGAGTGTTGGTGAGGAGTACAATGAAAGGCTTCGTGCGATATGGGGTCCATTGGCGGGTTAGTCTTGGAATGGTGCACCCGCCAAATGGGCACGTAATATGACACCAAATATGGCATACAACCCTACCCTCGCCTTCTACACTAAACCTAGTGGCCTAGAATCAAAGTGTGCCTATATTCTCGAGTAACGTTGGTCCCTTAACACGCATGCAAGTGCTTTGGTCGAAAATCGACCTCCCTTCGGAAAGCCGAATTTTAGCATGCACGCAAAATATATTGCCAATATACATATGGAGATCATATATGTACTATCCGGGGAAGACAAGTGATATGCCCCGGATGTAGAGGCAAGCAAAGAGGGAGAAAACGCCAACTCAACATACTTCTACACGTACTTGGACGCAAAGTACGTGAGATTGCCCATTTCTTGGAAAACACTCAAAATAAATCACCCTTTGGGCCTATGGAGTTTGGGATCCTTTGGCCTCATCCTATGACTATGGGGGCCAAAACTTCATACACAGTGCCTATGAGGCACGTTAATTCGTCCTTGGGCGCTTGAACGCTCGTAACCCTTGTTATTTCACTTGGGGGTTCAAAGCGCCTTCGGCCGCCCAGATTTTCTGGGAAATATCTGGGACGCGATGCGTTTTATCAAGGAAAAAAATGCGCATCACTCGAAGAGTGTTTCAGTCTTAACTTCCAAAAAGATCGTTTTACAGAATCATCTATTGCAGTGCACGGAACGGGCGACGTCAGGCGGCGATTTCACGACAATCAAAAATCGCGGTAGAAATCGGGTATTTCACCGATTTCTAACCGCAAATCGACGGAGACAGTAAAATTATGGTAATTCCATATCGATTTAATGGTTAGAAATCGGATTCCAGATTTCGCGGGTTCGAGAACAGGGATATCCCGCTGACAGCCGGTGTCAACGGCTTCCGCACGGGTATGACGGCTCACAGGGCTCCGAGCCATGGGCCATAACGGGTGTGACGGTACGTTCTGGGTACCGCTTCAGGATTCCCTTTAGGACTTTGGACCCTTTTTAGTGAAGAACGATTACATGCAAGCCTACACTTGATTGTCAGAAGCTTGTTTCCTCATGGATTGCACTAAAATGTAACCGGCTTTCGAGGTGGTTCAACCGCTGGACAGGCGCGCGGTTGCACCGGCTTCACCGGTTCAACCGCTGTTGCACAAAGCGCTACACAAAAAACACAGCTTCACCTTGGGAAGCCAAACGTGACCAGTTCATTCTGCATCGCCACAGGCAGACGGTCCCATGCAATACCTGTGTACGGTACGAGCACAATGCGCTGTCCAGACCACGACAGAGGCATGTCGGGCCTAAGAGCGTTAAACATGACCCCATATCGAGGATCCACAATGTGTCCCCATGATAAATCACGACCCAAACGTGTCCATGCAGGACGAGAAGGCCCATTTGCACAATGTAGGGCACTGGTAAACAGTTCCCCCCCCACAAAATCACCAGGGGCTATTTCCCCCGTAAGGAGACTGTCATCCTTTGGATGCGTATGTACAAGCATGGGATGATCACCCACCCCATGGACCACTGCGAAGGCAGTGTAGATTAGTTGGTGGAGTACACTTCGGATGTGTGCGTTCACGCGCCGGACCAGGTCGGGATCTCTCCTCGTTTGCACTGCAACTTGCACACGGTGGTGCCCCTGCACCAATACGGCCCCCCACAACTGCCTACGGTACCGTGCTCCATGTCGCTCTCGCCACTGCGACCCCCTCATTCCCTTGAGGCACGTGAGAAGTCAGTCGTTTGGGAGTGGCTCTTCCTTCACGTGAGGCACTGGTGCACCAACCTCTGGGGCTGCCTCTTCGTTATCTTCCTGCTTACATTCAGGCATTTCCTCGTCCTTCGGCACTCCACCAAATTCCTCAATCTCCTCTTGACCAACCGGGGCTGCAGGCGAGTCCTCCCCACTGTCTTGGTGCTCCTGCACTTCCGGACCAGCAGACTCCACCTTTTTTTCTTTGACGACCTGTTATTCACTCTCCTTTCGCTCTGGCACCTCGGGCGGACTAGGCACAGGAATGTGCTTCTCAGTGTCCTTTGACTCTCGAATCACGGGCGGCGTCAGCACAGGAACCCCATTGTCACTGTCCTTTTCCGGTTCAGCTTCCGGCGCGGGAGTGACCTCCTTCTCCTCGAGTGGACTGTACGAGGGGGAGTCATCCATTGTCTTCTTGCCCTCCTCATCGATCGCTTCCTGTTTCTGGGCGCGGCGCTCTTTCAACGCCTCCTCGGCAGCGTGGGGGTTACTGAAGCTCGTGCTGTCCTTGACTGCAATAACTGGCCACGTTGCCCCAGCTGCATCGCCCTTCTCCTCCCACTGCGGGGGAAGGAAGACCAATTCTTCCCCCCTTTTGGGGCGGGAAGTCCCCTTCGTGGCTTTCCCCGGGGTACCCACGGCCAGACGTGGTTTGCCATCAGGACCGTCCACAATGACCCATCGAATCGGCGTGTTGGCTGCCCATCGGAACCGCTGTCGCAGCTGTTTGCGCAAGTCCTCAACCGCCAGTTGTCGTTGTTGGGCTTGATCCAGGCTCTGCAAAAAAGTTCAGGCGGTTCAAGCTTGCGGTTGAACTACACTTCACCGGTTCAACCGTGCACACCTCCAGAGCTGACGCATGCGCCGATTCCGCCCTGATCGCTTTCTCCTCGTCGCAATCCTTCGATCCTGCAGCCAACTCAGTTGCCAGGGCCTTCACATCCTGCACCGTGTCGCTGGGGAGCTTGCCGGAGTCACTCTTGGAACAGGGGGCCGGAACTACCTTCTTCTTCTTCTTCTTTGGGTTCCCTTTGCGGCTGGGACCCATTCGTGCTCTTCAAAAAGGGGGTCTGACTCGTCCGTCTCACTGTTGTCCGGGGAGATTTTCCGCTTTTCCGAGGAAGCATCGCTGCCAGGTTTGGCTTCCTTTTTCGGCTTCTTGTCGCCAGAGACTTGGGCCTTCGTGGGCGGTGCTTCAGCCTTTGCACTTGTCTGCTTCTCCTTCCGCGGCTTCTTCCAGGCGGACTGAAACATGGATTTTGGAACCACTTTGCTGCCGCGGGTGCTCGTCTCTTCTGGTGGCGGTGGTGCTGCAAGATGTGGAGGCTTGGGGGCCTTTCCACTGCTCTCAGATGCTGCACCTGCTCCAAGTGGGCGGTCCCACACACTCTTGTAGAACTCCTCAAAGCTCTCTCCCACAGGACTTGGTTGGGGCGCGGTGGTGACGGCTGGACTGGACTCCAGGGGCGTTGACCTCTGCCGTTCTGGCGCAGAACTGCCTTGCCCGGCATTGCTCTATTCCCGCAAGCCCCGCTGCACGCCACGACTCATGCGGTCGACCACTTGAGCGGCGCCAGGGATCTACCGATACCACAGGTCCCACCACTCCACGATGGGCATGGGTGGCCATCGCCCGCGGACGACAATGCCAGGGCCACGCCGATCCACCACGAACATGTGCTCAGGCACATCACTGGCCGTCAACTGCAGAGAAAGCAAGGAGGCAGGTGAACCGCAGAAGTGGGGGAACGCGATTCAGTGTGTAGGAAGGTTGCGCTCAACTGTGCACGGTTGAAGACGGTGAAGGCGGTTCAGCCGCACGGTTGAACCCGCTGAAACAACGGTTGAACTACTGCAAATCTGTTGCACCCCTTGGCTCGCTTGAACCACACTTGGCTGCACGAATGGCGATGGTGCCATTGCCGTTGGCGCCGCTGCTGGTGACGCGGCGCTTGCCTTGGCCTTCTTGTGCTTTCCCCCACCTGAGATGGTGGCACCCATAGCCAGCATGCTTCTCGGAGTCGCCGTGTACCACCGGACCTCCGACTCGTCGAACCAACCTGGTGGCAACTCCACTGGGGCCTCGAAGAAGAAGCGTGGACCGTGTCCTGCGCTGTGACCACCGCCCCGGCCAACGGAATCCGCGCCACACTAGGACGCGCTCCTGGCAACACCGCACCCCGCAGTGGCCCATATCCTGAACAGGGCATGCAGACCTGGTTCGTCCAGGAACATGTGGCCTTGGGGGTCGCTTGACAGGCCCACACGCAGCACCTACAATCAGAAAACGCACCACACAAATGCACATCAGAACATTCATATACACAAAAACACACAGCAACGAAACGCAGCATGCGTCATATCAAAACATCTACCAAAAGACCAGGAAACACCAGCACACTCAACTAGCAAACAACAAGACAACAGCAAACCAACACAACGACCCCAAAACACACTCACACACAGACCTTCCACTCCGGAAACTCCCCGGCGCTCAGGCACTTCGTCTCCCAGGGGTAGGACTGGACCCCATCCTTGTCTTCTTGGCGGTGCTTCTTCATCCAGAGTGTCATGGCACGGCAGAACACGTACTTCGGCGTTACATCAGCCAGCCACCGCCACTCAGGCGTCTCGGGCGCCAGGGTGGTGTGGGGGTCCAGGTGTTGTGGACCAACACTTCTTCCTTCAGCGGGAACTTGTCGGCAAGGTGGGGAGCTGGAGGCGCTGCCCCTGCTTGTGGCGCTGGCGCGGCAGGTGAATCGGCGCCTTGTCCCGTACCAAGTGCCCGCAGGCAGTCCTGCAAAGACTCGGGGTCCATGGCGCAAAGGCAGCTGAGAGAAGCAGGGGTGAAACAGTGGGGAAGCCGGTCCAACCGCACGGGTGAACCTCCTGAACCACGGTTGAACCACACACACAACTCCTAGATGCCAACTTCCAATTGAGCGTGCACTACGTGCTCATCTTCCCGTCGCCGCCACCCGTCCCATCGAGGCATCTCCTTGTAGAGGAAGGTGCGCTCGTGCGCATGTCGGAGCATTGCCTCATCCTTTTCCTCCTTGGTAGCCTTACGACCACCACCCCAGGAACGTGTGGTTAGAAGGTTGTCTTTAAAGAGATAGTTAAGCGACCCAACAATGTCGCCACAAAACATGCCCCCCCCCCCAAGGTTGCAAATTACCCAATACGATGGCCCCCTCGTTGCGGAGCCAAAGCAAGTAGGGTGATCGTTTATGGGGACATATAGTGTTTTGAAACCTCTTTGCAATTTGTGCACACCCTTGGACGAATGGATCATATGTCCACCGATAGATAGCGGTTAGCAATTTCCCCATGTCCTCAACGGTAGTGGTGACATGTGGTGTTAGACGCAAACTCTTTGCAATCGGCAACCAGTGGTAAACAAGTGCCATGCCTCTTCTCCATCAGGGAAGGACCGGCCTTTCAAAGAAACATTGGTTTTAGCGTCCTTTAGGAGGCTTTGAACCTTGGATCGTTGTGGTACCGTCAACATTGTGGCTCGTGTGCGCACAAACGTTGTTAAGTATTCACCACATCGTATCACAAGATGAAGAACACACATGATGACACACCCTATGCGGTCATCCACTTTCAATAGTGGACTTTCGATGCACCCTTTTGCACCAACATAACTAACTCCTTGTTTCCTATACTTTAGGAATTTTGCTTCAAGTCTTGTACTTCGTCGCCATTCACACCCTACCCATCTTTCTTTCTCCCTAGACCATGTCGCAAAAGAATAAATTGAACCAATTTCAGAAATTTTGATAGACCAAGTATATGACGAAGTCAAGGGCTATCGCTACCAATAATGACAACCGTTCACACCCAAAACCCTCGGAGCAACATGTAGTCACGGTCAAAAATTTGTTGTACTTTTTTTAGTGTATCTCCAAAGAGGACACGCACAAGATCCGTTCCATGCTCACTTACGAGAGCAAGGTCAAGGGTCCAATTGTAGAGCAAAGTTCGTGCTTTTCGCATGTGGTTTGCAAAACCACATGCAATTAGGCACCATGACCTTGCTCCACATGGAAACCCATCACCACGCACTATAAGTACATAGGGGTGCTCATCCCTAAGTCTCTGGAAGTGCATTTCCTCTAGCACATCCCTTTGATCACCTATATATTGTATCCAATCATCCACATCCCAACGAACCCCAACTCTTCCATCCTTTATGGTCGTTTTTAGTACTTGTCTCTCACTTAACGTGGACCAAGCCTTATCCATCGTTGCATACGACGGAAAGCATCGGCCCACAAAATAAGCTTCTTGTACCTAGGCACGGTTGAACCGAGAAATTGGGATAAGGTGCGCGGTTGAACGTGCGGTTGAATGGGTTGCCGCATGGCACCAAAAAGCGTCCAATGGTACAACCCACAAAGTATTCACATTTGTGACGCGGGCAACACGTTGCAACTCATATGTTCATGCTTTGGGCAACATTAAGCGATTATTTTGCCGTGCAAACGTTGTCATGAAGCACAATCACAATTGTTCATTTGTGATAAGGGTTCAACCGCACCGTTGAACCACGTTGAACCACTTGTAGGCATGTGTGCATTATGCCACATACCTTCGCTGCGGCATTTCAAGGTCCGAAATGAGGCGCACAGCGTCGGATCCTGTGAAAGCTTTATTTGTAGCCCTTTTTGTCTGTTTGGAAGCCCTCTGTGTGTTACCAATTTGGTCAGCAAGTTGTCTCCATAGGCGTTTTGTCGTGCCGTTTGTGCAAAAAAAAGGTGAACAAGTCGTCCACCAGCTGTTGGTCCCCCCACCCGCTGTAGTGGTCGTTCACCACTTGCAGCCAGTGGTGGGACATTCCTTAAAGAAGGTTTGTCACACGTCAGTTTCAGGTGGTTATGCAACTATTTTGTTCAGAAAAGCGCGCGCTGCTGGCGCAGCCGCCGCCGCCAGCGCTGGCGGTGGTTCAACCGCGGTTCAACCGCGGTTCAGCGGTTCAACCGCGCCCCTTCCGAGTTTAACCGGGTTAAACCGGGTAAAACCACTGTGTGAAGTACCTGATCCAAATTACCACGTAGGGAATAATGAACAATTATTAAATAGCATGGTGATTGCATTTCACACATCCTGTATGGTTGTGCTCTGTAAAGTATTCTGAGACTGGACTTCTGTGTGTTGCACAGGGTCTTTGTGACCATGTTTACTGTGGATTCACGGACAAGTTTAACAATTAGGACGTGTATGAGCAGGGTATTGCTTTGAGGGCAAAGGTACAAGTGTGGTCTGGATTTTGAAACAAAGTTCACGTGTTTTGCAGCATCGGTCCTGTGCAGGAGCCTAGTGGCTTATCAGTTGGTAGCATCATCGGGTGCTTGCAGCGTGAATCTCTGACTTTCTGATCTAAGACTGAGTGCTGAGTACATCGTTTCGTGAATCCATGGTTAGCATCGGTGAACCTGAACTGTTGCGGCTGCAGCTGTACGAGTCTACAACACGGCAGCAGGCTCCGGCGGAGCCTATGATCCTCTCGAGCCCCGTGAAGCCAGCAGCGTTTGATCCACAAGAATCAGTGCCGCCGATCCTGCCTGCAGCTCGTGTGCTAGTCAATGTGGAGAGGCATTGCTGGGTTGATCAACATGGGTGTCCGCACGAGTGGCAAGCCATCAGCCACACCGGCGACCACGTTGAGCGCTTGCATCAGGTAGAGGACGGCGTGACGGAGCTCCGTGAAGCTATGACTACTGTCACGGACGCGCTGTGAACGGGACTGAACGGGGATCAGCAGGTGTTTGATCTGTTGAAAGACCCCGATCATCACCTTGCAGGCATCGCCGTCAATCTGGACACCATGAGAGGAGACACGGCAGCGCTGGGCAACGCCGTGACGCCTGCACAGCGCGACATAGATGACCTATGGCGTGATCATGGAGGCCGGCAAGAGGCCCAAAACACCGCGTTGTCAACAGTGGAGCGCAGCGTCAACGAGCTGCTGCAAGTAGCAGCAGCGGCGCGCTTACGGCGGTGGGAGGAGTCCTCAACGCGTGCGGAGGCAGGCATCAAGAGGTGCCATGCAACCACTGAAGGCGTGCGAGCCTCAGTGGACGCCAACGGGCTGCAGCTCAGCAGCCACATCCACAACGTGTTCTCCTCCCTGAACGACATGGGGCAGCGCGTGGGCGCGTTGGTGCGCCAGGAGGACACCATCGCGAAGGCCTACGAGCGCATCATGCAGGAGATGGCGGAAATCAGGAGGGTTACAGCCCCTCTTGAGCGGGTCACCACTCTCCAGCCCGTGGTCAATGGGTTGGAGCTGAAAATGGGAACGTTAGAGGGTCATTACCAGACCTCAAAAATCCGGCAAACAACGGTGATGGAACAGTTAGACGGGACAGCAAGTTTGTTGGATGAGCGCACCATCACAATCAAAGCGACGAGGTCGCGCCTGAACTACTGTGAACAAACTTTGCAAACAGCGCTCAACAGAATCACCATACTGGAAAAGGGTACTGGCGCCTCCACAGAATCTTAACCTCCTGAGCCACCCAATGACCCTCTTTCTTCTCACTCTTGCTCTGACAGTGACAAGTGCTGCCCCGGTGTGCATCTAGGGTGTCTGTCTTGGAGGACGCCAATCAAGCCCTTGAACACGAAGTGGCCCGGCTGAACACACAGGTGGTTGACGTCAGGGGCCGGGTGTCACACCAGAGCGAGGACAAGGCCTCTTGGAAGGCAAAGGTCCTGAGCGAAATGAGGGAGAGCGTCGAAGCCATCCGGCGTCAGCACCTGGAGGAGATCAGGGACTGTCACCATTGCCTGATACTGGCGGAATCAGGTTCGGATTGCCTGCAAACAGAGGTCATGAATCCGTTAGCCAGGAAGGTCCACGAAGTGGACAGGCAGTGTGCGTCTTTGAAACGACAAATCCAACACAACGCCCAGGAGTTGGCGCTGGTAAAGAGACGGCAGCAAGTGCCTGGACCACCGGCCGAACTCCCGGACGTATCCACCTCCCCGAATTTTGATGTGGCGGCAGTGGAAGCCCGAGTGGCGGAACATGACACCTCCCTCCGGGGATTGGAGACGCAGCTCCCAGAGGTCGTGAATGGTATGGAAACCCTCACGAATGCGATGGAACACATAAGCGGAAGAATACAGGAGTGGGAGGATGAGTGTGCAGATGAAGGGGAGGATGGTCGAGACACCCCTACCCCTCGCCAAAGCGTGAGCCCCGACCCCAGCCTTTCCCATCCCACTTGCCCCGTCAAGGCCGAGCCTGGGGCTCCGCCACATGTTTCGACGGGAGAGGGCGCTCGTTTTTCCCATTGCCCGTATGGAGAGACTACGCCTGCACCAGGGGTTGGGACGCAGTTTTCTGGGTGGGGGGACATCCTGAGGCCGCACACCAACCCCTCCACCCCAAAGCCGGTGGCAAGCGCCCCCACATTGCTACATGGGGCGGATGGCGCTACGTTTGACCTTCCAGGGCTGAACATTAAGGGCACCACCCATGATGGGGAGAGGCACGTGAATTTTTGCTAAGGTGCAGGAATTTTTCAAGAGTGACCCCCTCTCAGCTATGGGTAGCTTGCCTTCGTTTTGGGGGACGGGTAAGGCCCCAGTCCTTGGCACACCCGACCTAGGGTCTTTTTCTGTACCTGATGGCTCCGTGCCCGGCAGTGCCCCCAGCCACAAAGACCCGAATGTTCGGGTCAGGGCGCTGTTTGGCACCGACAAGCTGGAGTTAGAAACCCTAGACCCCGAGACTAGGCAAGTCATTAAAGACCTCCTCAAGAGGCCGGTCTTCCAAGTGGACTGGGCCACGTTTGAGCCCGAAAGGGAACGTTACAGGGGATTTTGGTGTAAGCGCATGGCGCCAGATCTCCTGGCATATGTTTTCTGCTCGTGTTTCCCAGACGAAGGGAACTTATACGCCAGTCTGGTTCGAGATGCCGGCTGGACATACGAACAGATATACGGCGTGGCCTCTACTATCGGCCAGGGTAGGGTGTCCGTCGAACTCCTGGAAAAGCAATGGATCGCAATGGACCTGCCCCGCCGGAAGAATGTGGCAAACTACAGCCTCTGGAAAATCCAGTGGGTGCTACACGCTCGCTGCACGGCACGCAAGTGGGGTATCACCCCGCAGCGTGCCAAACAGGTGTGGCGCCAGGTGCTTGAGCGTCATGGAGGCTACGGAGCGAAACTTGCCGAGCTGGCAAAGTTAGAAGCACTACACAGTGAGTTCACCTGGGAGGCTGCACACTCCCAGGTGGTGTACGAACTCCCCTGGCGCAATAAGCGCAAGTGGCAACAAAAACGCCATGACGAGGCGCAGCCAGCAACTCCGGTGCAGACGTGCAGCGCGTCAGCACCCGCAGCCTTCAAGGGCGCATGGCACAACTGCGGTGAAAAGGGACATTGGGCAAGAGCAAAAGCAAGGGGCAGCACGGCCATTACCCGAGGGGTGGCGGGTCATGGGGAGACCGCAAGCCTGGCCAGGGAGACGACAAAGCCCAAGGCTTGACCACGAGTCAACAGACACAGGTTGACTGGGCCCTCCGACACCCCACTAAAATGGCCAAGGATGACAAGTGCATGTGGTGTGGGGGTGAACACCACCCTGCCCAGTGCTAATATCATGTGAATAAAAATGGTGCCCGTGCCCGGCAGGCCCAAGTGGATGCCAAAGATGGTAGGCCTACCGAGGCAGCCTCTCAGGGGGACGCCAAAGGGAAGGCCAACTGAGACACCGCAGCCAAACCCGCGGCAACCGGCGCGCCAACAAGGGGCCGCTCCAGGAACCGGCCCCAGTAGAGACGTCGGGGGTGGCTTATCAGAGGCGAGCGCCGCGCTCGCAAGAGAGTAGCCAGGCTGCGGGAAGTTGACCATACTGCTGGTACCCCGCAGGCCCGGCCAGCGTTGACGGATCCACCCCCTGTACGGGGTCCGTCGGCGCTGAAGGTCATCATTTCTACTGCAACAATACGGTCGGTGCCGGTGAGCCCAATATACGATGCTCGTACGCGCCGAACCCTCCGACGACCCCGAGTATGTGCGGTACGTCGCCAGCGCGCGCCTGGTTCAACATGCACGCACCGGGAATCGGTGGTGCAGGGCAGTGCCCGCTAGAGAACGGGTGAAGTAAAGCCCAGCGCCTACCCTGGTCGACTCAGGGAGCCAGGCTTTTGCAGTCGCTCCCCCCTCATTTTTCCCGAGCGGTACGCTCCCACCGGCGCCGAAACCCGTTGCCATTACATCCGTAGGAGGGGACGCGGTGGCAGGAGGGACAATGGGGGCCTTGCTGGATCTGACCGTGCCCGTGCGGGACCGGCTTGGAGTCGAGTGGTTTTCGACCTGCCAACAAGTCTTTGTATACTCTGCCGAAATCAGCAATGGCTGTAAAGTCGGCTACCCATTCCCCAAATGCTATGGGTTACAACTTGATGCCTCTTGGGACTGCCTAGTGGATACATTGGCAGAGTACTCCGAACCCGCTGTCCTGCAGGAAGTGGGGACCGACCCTAATCTCCCCTCTCTATTGATTAAGGAGGCTCCATGCGAGGAGACTCCAAGTATACAATGGACGACATGGGCTGCCGCCATTACGCAGGCATTGGCCTCTTTAGGACAACAAGTGGCGGCAGTAGCCGTGGCGGTGCAGCAAGTCACCACAGTAGCACGCAAAACTAGCTTAGGAGGGGAGCAGCCGTTACCCTCTCCTCCCAAGCATGTTGGTTACCCCGCCCAGAGAGCCCGTTACGGTCTGCCAGTGTGTCTCGGTAGGTTTGGTGGCACCAGATAGGCAGTTTGATTCCGATGATTCGTACTGTTTGGTTCAGGAATGTGAGGACAGCATGGGGGACCCGCAGTATGCAGATTTTCCTCCAACCGGACCCCCATATTCTATGGAGTGGATAACCATAGCTCAGGCTAAGTACAAGCCACCACGATCCATACCCCCCCCTACTGCCACGAGGGAGGCCGGGGACGAAGTTCCCCGCTTCGTGCCCTGCCCCCCGAGGTGGAGCCACAGCGGTTTAGATGCCAGTGCCTGCGACAGTGCGGGTGTCATTTAGCCGTAGATCTTGACAGCGGTACCGAGAGCGAGCAAGGGTTATCCGAGGCCGAGTCAGAAGAGGGCGAGCCCATGTTACCTCGGCCCCTCCCAACCCCCTCCCTTGTCCACACCGCGTTCCCAGACGGCTTCGCCGGGGGGTGGGGATACCACCAGAACCACAACGGCCAATGAGGGGGAGAACCGCTTCCAGAACCCCCCATGGGACAACCCAGGCTCTCCGGTACGGACCCCCCCACGGACAAACAGGTCGTCCAACGGTACGGTCTGTTCCCAGGGTCCAGTTCACGTACCACCTCGGTACGACGCGTCCGCATTTCTAAGAAGGCTCAGGCACTACCAACCGCAGCTCGGCGCAAGTCACTACATAAGTCAGCTAGTCGTACTTAGAAAACCGAGGCATACGCAGTACTGCCGACCCTCAAGCAAGAGATTTTGGTAGCAGTCCATGGTTGATGCATTCGCCCAAAAATGCAATGCCCAGTTCCCACGGTATTGGACGCAGGCCCAGGATGCCTTCTCCAAGGACTGGGGCCGGGACCACCTATGGATTAATGCCCCCTTCTCTAGAATGCAGGATGTCGTCCTCAAGGCCATCATGGACCAGGCCCAAGAGATAATGATTGTCCCTGTGTGGAAGGCACATGATTGGTTTTGGGAGTTAGGGGAGATGGCCCTGGATTGGTGGGACTTGCCGGCGGACCAACCGGTTTATCAGGACACTGCGGGTTTTGTCCCCCCGTCATCCAGAGGCTGGACCACCAGGGTGGTCCTTTTTGACGCATTCTCCAGCAACGTCCGGGATAGTACCTGCGACGCAGTTGCTGGTGGGTATGAGGGTGATACTGACACCTCTCCCCGGTGACGGGACCTTGTTGAACATGACGCCAAGGGGAAATACTACCGCCCAGGGTCTCAACGGTCGGTGCGGGCAGCAGTGCAGGCGGACCAGGAGGACCCCCGCTGTGCGGAAATAAGGGCCCAATTCCAGGAGTCCTTCAAAGAAATATTTTTTCAACACACACCCATCAAGGAGGTCCCGCGGGATCTCCGGCCGCACGGGGAGCATGCCATACCCTTTAAAACCGCCACCCCACAGCCGCAGAAATGTGTGTCATACCGCACGTGCGGCATACGCGACGCGGCTTTCCGCCTAGTCGTTAACAAGGTTATTGCACGGGGCTTCTTGCAGAAGTCTGATTCGGTGTGGGGTGCACGGGCCTTTGTGGTCCCCGAGCCTGGGAGAAAATGGAGGCTGGTAATTGATTACCGCCACCTGAACTCCGAGGTCAGCGACGACCCCTTTCTTCTCCCGGTCATAGAGGATATGATCCTCTCGCAGGTTAAAAATGCACTTTGGTCTGTCTTTGACCTTGATGAATGGTTTCACAAAATGCATTTAGCGCCTGAAATCAGGCAATATACGGCCATTCTGACACCATGGGGGTTGTACAAATGGCTGGTACTGCCCATGGGCCTGAAAACGGCACCCACGGCATACCAGCGCATGGTGGCAGCCTGCCTGGATACCGGGTTTGGGGACAAGAAAAGTTTCACAAAAGGGTTTGGTACAAAGCCGTACATTGATGACCTGCTACACGGTACCCCTGACTGGGACATTTTGGAGAGGAACGAAAAACTTAGTCGTCTCTGCATAGAGAACCATGAGCGTCAGCTACGGCAGTTGTTTGGAATTTTGGCACACTACAAGCTCTCCCTGAAGCCTGAAAAGTGCAAAAAGTTTGTCACTCGCGTCAAATTTTGTGGACACATACTCACACCAGGGGGTAGACACAGGGACTCTGAAAGGGTGGCCGCCATTGGACGCTGGCAGTGGGAGGACATTACCACTCTCACCCACCTTAAGGGATTTCTCAGGTTTACACAGTGGTATAGCGTGTACCTACATGACTACGCGCGCATGGCCGCCCCCCTGCAAATGGCCTTGCAGGGTATGTGCCTCACAAAGGCCCAAAAGAAGGCCCAAAAGTACCAGCGGCAAACTGATTTGCTGCCTGGTACTGGTACCCGCCAGAGGGCCAATTTTTCCAGAATGAGCCAGGGGGAACTGGTACAACATGACAAACTCCAGGGGAAGATTTACTGGACCCCCGAAATGAAGGAGGCGTTTGAGGAGCTGAAACAACGCTTCCAATTTCCTGATCTCATCGAGGACTGGTTGATCACTGTTGAGTCCAGTACTTTCGCGTTTGGGGGTACACTGGAGCAGAAGGATGCTAAAGGCAACCTCCGCCCAGTGATGTTTTTTTCAAAGAAGTTACAGGGCACCGGGACCAAACGGCCTGACAGGTCCTACCACAAAACGGGCCAGTTGAACTGGCACATTTTGGATCAGGAAATGTACGGGATTGTCGCTACCCTGTACAAGTTTAGAAGCTGGCTGCAAACGGGGGTAAAAATCAAATGCCGCACGAACCACAAAGGTTTGGAGTCCTGGGTCAAAGAGCACTTTGACCGCATGGGTGGTCCAGTGGGTAGGCGGTCCCGTTGGCACCAGTTTTTGGCCAGGTTCCCCCTGGAAGTTGTCTACATCAAGGGGGAAAACAACCGGGCAGCGGATGTGTTGTCTAGGTGGGCATACCCTGCTTACCTAGCAAACCCCGACACCAACATGCATGGGAGGGATTACGGCCAAGCAGGTTGGGATGCATCAGAGCAGGAAGGTGCGCATTGGGTCGACGCAGCACTGGCACGGTTGGCCCCTACGGTCGACCCCGAGCCCCACCGTACCCCCTTACCACCTCGCACATGGAACACCCCGGAAAGAGAACGGTTGAAACACCTGGACCTTAGTACCAACCAAGTACGGGTCCACTGGGTGGAAGTGAACTGCACATTGCCAAGCACGGGTCAAAGCCTGGCAGGAGCAGTTCATCAGTGGCATGCGGCCTTACGGCCCGTTAGTCATAGTGACGGGGCCTTGGAATTCTGTAAGGACAGGGAGCTCACGGAACAGGCTGAAAGGGCCCGCAGGCAGCAGGCATTCATCAATGCATTGCCTACGGGACCCCGACGTGCTACGGTGCGCCAGCTAGCACACAGCATGTCTGGCGACGTAGTCAGTGTGCGCCATGATTGGTGCAAGTACGCGCGTAATGCCCCGGATGCACAAGGGTTGCATTGGAGGTCCAAGCGACGCCAGGCCAGGGCATATATGGGCGCACAGTACTGGTACCAGGGCGCGGCTGCCTTGATGCACCACACCCTTCCTACTGGCTGTTGGGACGGTCCCAATACGGCTATGCTGCGCACACTTACCGCTTACTATGAGAATGCACATCCACAAAGTGAGCCCCCCACACATGTGCAGTGCTACCAGGCCATGCAGGCGTGGTGTAGGGCAGGACGCAAAAAGAAGGCAGATATGCCTGATAAGGGCACCGTCATGATGCCCCTCCCGACTGAATTTCTGTTTCACAACTGGGCCCCGCACTACGAGGCTGACCCTGCCCTGAAAGGGGAGTATGCGGCCGCTCGGACTGGCGTGGCGGAGCACCGACGCGCGCATCGTCATGTGAACGGCCGAGGGCAACTCCTTGAGCACCATTACGTGATAGTGCCCAAAGCAGTGGCCTCTAAGGTCAAACAAGTGGTGCACTCATGCAGTCACCCAGGGGTGGATAAGACGCTGGAACTCCTACACAGACGCTACAAGTTCCACGGATACACCACCACAAGCGGCTGCGGGAGCTCGTGGAGAATGTAGTCCAGCGCTGCGACACATGTCAGACATGTAAGCCGCGGTGTGGACGGCACCCTGAGACGCGCCACTACTACCCCGTCCCCAAATATCCGTTTGCCTGAGTGGCAATGGACATAGTCCATTTCTGTACGTGCGAGGTGCGCAAAGGTTACACTGTGGACTGTTGCTTCGTCATTGTTGACCGAGCGACTGGCTCTGTTATATATAACATAGCCAGTCGCTCGGTCAAAAATGACGAAGCCACAGTCCACAGTGTAACCTTTGCGCACCTCGCACGTAGGGAGATGGACTATGTCCATTGCCATTCCAGCTACCCTCAAGGGTCTCGAAGCCCGCAAATTGGCAGAACTTTTTTTGGAGTAGTGTGTGTTTTTTACAGGCGTTCCGAATGAAATCCTGCAGGATAACGCCAAATGTTTCAATAACAAATTTGTGTCCATCCTTTGCAATTTGGCTGGCATCTACACCCACGAGTCCGTGATCTACAATCACAAGACCAATGGGAGAGCCGAAAGGGCGGTAAAAAGCGTCCTTGGAACCCTTAGGGTATACCTACAAGAGACCAACACACCCACCAGTCGAAGGTACTGGAAATTGCCTATGGCACTGTGGGCTCTCAATGACCTTCCGGGTGCCATAGCGTCGTAGTCTCCCCACCGTCTCTTGTTCGGGAGGGATCCAATTGGATTCAGGGACATGCCTCTCATTGCAGAGAAAAAAGGGTGCGAAGACGCCCTTGATGTTTTCTTGCGTTTCGGG
This sequence comes from Eutreptiella sp. 'Long Island Sound 2002', assembly GCA_964036045.1. Taxonomy (NCBI): domain Eukaryota; phylum Euglenozoa; class Euglenophyceae; order Eutreptiales; family Eutreptiaceae; genus Eutreptiella; species Eutreptiella sp. 'Long Island Sound 2002'. Next base: position 115,785,529 of record OZ038381.1, read on the forward strand.
CGTGAGCGTGAGGAGGTTCAGCAAAGGCTGACGGCTATCCATGAAAAACACGAAAAAGAATTTCGAAAGACGCACCCTGAAAGGTTGTTGGAAGTGGGTGACCGCGTCTGGGTCCGCAATTTGCCCAAAAGCGAGGACCGCCATTTCGACGGGCTGGCCCGCATTTGGTCAGGACCATACGAGATCCTCGAAATTATGGGCGGGGGTCGATACCGTGTGGCGACCGCCCAGGGACCTCAAATATTGGGGATAGGCCGTCTCAAGCTGGCCCTGCCGCTGTTGTTGGGGGCGAAGCGGAAATGCGACCACCACACGCTCCGTCCCTCCCCCGAACACGACGACAGCTGGGTGGTGGAGGATGTGGTGGATTTCAAGGAGATGCCTTCCACTCGGGGTAACGGCAAGGTCCAGAAATGGCTTGTCAAGTGGAAAGGTCACCAGCAGTGGACATGGGAGACCAGGGACCGATTTGTGCACCAATTGTGCGAATTCTGGCGGGCCTACAATGCCAAGCATGGCATTCAGGTCCCATTGTGACCTCCCGTCCCTCCCTGCCACCGCTAGGTCCCCTACATTCACTACCTGTCACCTACATTGACTACATGTCACTTATCTTCACTACATGTCATCTACAATATCTCAAGGCGGTGTTTCGGTCAATGGCGTGAGTACACGTAGGTTCACGCGTGAGCGGGACCAGGGGGAACGTGGAAAGGGTCGCCCCCTGCACTCTAGCCGTGGATGGACGACACCCAAGTGCATCCGGGAGCCGAGTGGGTACTCCAACCCGTGAGGGATGGGGAGTGGTGGAACACATAGGATTTTATGACGTCCAAAAATCCCAAAACCTGCAGCATCAAAAAAACCACCCTTTTAATTAAATCAGCATATTGTAAACTGTGTTTGAAGGCTCCATGTGTCCATATAACATCCTCTTTTGCATCCAGTACCCTCAAAATAGGGGGGGGGTCTTCAACTGCTTATCTGAGGCCGAAAAAATCATTTTTTGACCAAAAAACGGGCATTTTTGGCCATTTTTTCCATGAAAAATGGCGAATTTTGGTGCATACGCATGCTGCAAACTGTGTTTTCGTGACCTGTATGCTTCTAAAACCTGATTCTTCGCATCCAGCACCCTCAAAATAGGGGGGGGGTCTTCAACTGTTTTTCTGAAGCCAAAAAACTCAATTTTTGACCAAAAAACGGCCATGAAAAATATATGAAAAATGGAAGATTTTGGTGCATACGGATGCTGTAAATGTTTTTTTCCTGATCTATATGCCTCTACAACCTGCTCTTTCGCATCCAGCACCCTCAAAATAGGGGGGGAGTCTTCAACTGCTTATCTGGGGCCAAAAAAACTCAATTTTTGACCAAAAAACGGCCATTTTTGGCCATTTTTTTAGGGTCAAATATTGTGGTTTGCTAAGGCCAAACTAACCTTAGGGAGAACCTTGACCCATTTGAAATCTCTTGAGACCTCCCCGAAATCCACTTATGCCACTTTCTTCGTGAAAAAGTGCCAAAAAAGGCCGAAAAGGCGGTATTTTGGAAATATCTCCCTGAAGGTTGATGGGATGACCGTCATTTGATCACAGCAGCAGGATATGATTGCGATTGGCGGATTGCGCTGCTTAAATCGGCTATACTGTGCACAGAATTGGCACAAATATCGCAAAATGAGCCAAAGATGCTTGCGGCGGCAGAAAAATCGCGACCGCGGCGGTTTCTGTGATAGTGCGGCAACTGAATTTTGGGATCTGGCGACATCGTAAAATCCTATGTGATGTGGTTGACAGAGAGAAATGCTCCGCTGTCGGCGAGGGCTATCCACAGGAAACCCGCCTGCAGGTGCCGAAAAGGCTGTGCTAGGGGGGGAACGCCGGGGCATCCTTCAAAGGGTGACCGGAAGGAGCTGAAACGGTAAGGGCAGTGACTGAAGGGAACCTACCGCCGGTCATGCCCCAAGGGAACCTGGTTGAAGTTCTCGGGCGTGAGGTGAGACAGGGGTCGCCAGGGGAACTGATGGCGGAGAGCTCCCCTTCCCGCCAGAGGCGGCCACCATGTAAAACAAACAGGGAGATGTCAAATGAGGCTGCGGACGCGGCTGCCCTTACTTACTTACTTACTCATTCAAGGCGGTGCCCATTACACCTCGGCCCACTGCCATACGGTAGCGGGCCCTAGTGCACGGGTAAGTCGAGTTCGGCCCCCAGTAAGGCCCTACACTGAGTTTTTGTGTTGGGTTCGGCCCCCACGCGGGCCCTACCCTGAATTATTGCTGTCGGGTTCGGCCCCCAGAGAGGCTCTACCCTGAATTGTTGCCGCAGTTTCCATGTAGGGGAGATGGCTCGGCCCGCCTCGGCAGGGCTCTGCCAGTATACCCATATCTCAGTTTATGGTTCGACCCTGAAGGGGTCCTGCCTGTCATTGCATCTCGAAAACGGGTGAGACACGGGTAGCATCCTCTACCCCTGCGTGGCGGTCCTGGCGAGCTACATGAGGAGACGACCTCGGCCCGCCCACTGTGGCAGGGGCCCTGCGAGTGAGCCCACATCAAACCCATGCATCTGGCGATTTGCTTTTTCCCTCCTGTGCTCTCCCTCCCATCCTGCCATGCTTCTGTGTTTGTTTCTAGGCTGAGACCTGAGGTCAGAGCGCGGGCGCAGATCAGCCACCACCAGCACCGAGCTGAGCGACTAGCCAGTCATTTCTGCGCTAACCCTCCGCTTCTTGCCCAGCACCCTGTGTCTGAGTGTCTCGGGCGACTCTCTGGCTTTTGTGGCTGTTGAAGGTTGCCGAGCAGCATTTTTTTTGGGAAGGGGAGAGGATGAACTGTTTGCCAGTGACTCATTTCTGCGCTTAGCCTCCGACTCTGTCCTTCCATCCTGATTCATCAAGACCACCAAGCGCGTGTGCCAACATTCGGAACGCGGTCCACTTGTCCGGTGCTCGGTGGCAACACAGGATGCTGCAGCTCTCCATGGGTACCATGTCGTGCCCCTGCCTATGCCAGCTGGCCTCTACCTGGCCTCTGCCTTTTTGAGTTATTAATTAGTATAGACACTGAGCACGTGGACCCCAGTGCGGACCCTTACCGACGTCGTTGTTGCCGTCGGTGTCGTCGTCGGCGTGTTCTGCACGTGTCCCGGTGTGTTGCTGTGCTGCTGCGCAAACGTCCAGAGCACGTGTCGTCGTCAACAGCAGGAGTCGTCGTCGTCGTCGTCAGCGTCGTCGACAGCAGCAGTCGTCGCTGTCGTCAGCATCGCAGTGGTTGTCTGCAGCAGCCGTCACTGTCGCCAGTGTGGTGCTGCCGTGCCGTGCATATCCGTCCTCCTTCAGACTGCGGTCCTGAGCCCATACCCAGTCGCTCTGCTTGCGGCCGACGCACTCTCTCTACCTGTGATCCTCCCTCCTCTTCGTGAAAAAAAAACAAAGAAAACACCTGTCGTTGTTGCCCCCCCCCCCCTCAGAGCCGATCCTCACTGCTGGCTTTGAGCTGATGGGGAGCCCCTACCCCCCCTTGCTGCTGACATTTTTCCGCGCCGGAGTGCGCTACAGGATTTTTCTTTCTATGCAGTAATCCTGTCAGCGACGTCCGCTGCCTCCTACTAAGTAGATCTACCAGGCGCGCCCTTTTTCTGGCTGTGCTTTCTCGCCAGGGCGCTGCCTTAGGAGGGGACTGTTAGCAGTAGGCAGCAGAGTACAGACTCCGGCGATCGCGACTCATCTGCGAGGTCGCTCGCGAGCGATAGGCCTGACAACGTAATACAGACGACATCAATACTACAGAGTACAGACAAAACTAGGACAGAGCACAGACAGAATTACGACAGAATAAATAACGATTATGAAATAGCATGGTGATTGCATTTCACACATCCTGTATGCATGTGCTCTGTAAAGTATTCTGAGACTAGACTTCTGTGTGTTGCACAGGGTCTTTGTGACGATGTTGACTGTGGATTCACAGGCAAGTTAAACAATTACGACGTGTATGAGCAGTGAATTGCTTTGAGGGCAAAGGTACAAGTGTGGTCTGTATTTTGAAACAAAGTTCACGTGTTTTGCAGCATTGGTCCTGTGCAGGAGCCTAGTGGGGTATCAGTATGTGGGCGGACAGCGGGGCCTGGTAGGGGACGCTGCTGGTTGGCCCTAGCGTTGCTCCTGGTCCGGTTGAGGGTTGTCCGTGGGCCTGGGGTGCGGGTTTCGAGTGACGGTGCGACGAGGTGTGTCGCGCGTCGGCAGCACCGCGTTCCGACATGAAGGTGGTGGCGGCGGGGAGGCGCTGTGGTGGGCGCTGCTGCCCCCAGGTCTGGGATTGCTGGGGGTGGAGGTCGTGGAGGATGTTCTCGGGGGCCTGGGTTCGCGCTGTCATCGCGGCGCTGGGCTTGATCTTGGGCTTGGGTTTGGCAGCAGGCTGGGTCCGCGTTGCGGCGATGGGTTTGGGTGGCTGCTTTGCGGTGGTTTTGGGTTTCCTGCCGGGCTGCGAGCGCGGGCTTCACTGAGCCGTGCCGCCGCCCTGGATGACCGGTAGCGGGTTCTGAGGCTGCGGCGGTCTTGGCAGTGGCCGGGCCGGGTTGTGCGCTGGATGACAATCTGGTTGTGGACTTGGATGCTGGGTCCTTTGGGCAATGAGGACGAGGGGGAGGGTTCGGTGATCGCGTTTGTGCGCGCGCTGTCCCTGGTGTCCCGTCTGCGTGCCAGTGCTGGTGGTGTGGGTGGGGTCATGTGTGGTTCGTGTTGGCGTCCTGGAGTTGTCTCCGCTGCGCCAGCAGGTGGGTCATCCAGGGGGAATCCACCTCAGTTCCGAGACGTGCTGGTGTGACTGCTGGAGATATCCGAGGGTGCCGAAGGAGGGTTGCTGGATGCCGGGCATGTCCTCTTCCGTGAGGTGGGGGTAGTCTTCGCTGGGGGTGTCTAAGCCCGGCCCTAACAGGGTCATGAGGCGGGCTGCCACCATGTACGGGCAGAGCTGTATGGTGACAGTGTGTGGGGGGGTGGGTCCCGTGCGGTTCAGGGGGGCCTTCCTTCTGCTGCTGACGCAGGGTGACCTTCCACTGCTCTGCCAGGATCTGCCAGGTGCGTTGCGTTCATATGGCATGGCAGTACATTGCCCTGCCAAGGCCCTGGTTGCCGCTGCAGATGAAGAGCAGCGCCTCCAGGGACTTGCGCCCCCCGGAGCCCAAGATGTGGGGGTCGTCAGGCTTGTCCTCCCTGGTGTACGTGTTGTGGCCCGGGTTGTGCGGGGGGGGTGGGGGTGTTGTCGGCTGGGAGGAGGGAGTCGGTGCCGTGGACCAGCCAGGTGTTGATTGGTGCGTCGTAGTGGGTGGTGGAGAGGGTGTAGTGCCTATTGTGCATGAGGGTCATGTACGTGGATGGGGCTGGCTGCTGGTTGTTGGGGCTGGGGATGTCGCCCGTGACGTGGTTCCTGAAGTTGCTAAGGGAGGTCACACGGTCAACCCACGTCCTTCTTCCCCAGTGCATGATGTCGGTTGGGGTGGTGCTCGGTGCGGGCTGGGCAATGTTGGCCTCGTGGTAGCGGCTGCAGCCCTTGGTGGCCACCTGCCCAGGCTCGGGATTTCCGACAAGCTGTCGCCCCCAGTTGATGGGGGGCACCCAGACACGGTCCCCTTTGGAGGGCGGCTCTCGCCCTCAGGGGTGGCGAGCGGGGGGCGCTCGTGTCGGGCAAAGTGGATGAAGGCGTCCAAGAGGAAGTCTCGAGAGCCCTCCCTCAGGGTGGTCGCCTGGACGAGGGGGGCATCTCAAATGACTCATTTCTGCGCTTACCCTCCGACTCTGTCCTTCCATCCTGATTCATCAAGACCACCAAGCGCGTGTGCCAACATTCGGAACGCGGTCCACTTGTCCGGTGCTCAGTGGCAAGACAGGATGCTGCAGCTCTCCATGGGTACCATGTCGTGCCCCTGCCTATGCCAGCTGGCCTCTACCTGGCCTCTGCCTTTTTGAGTTATTAATTAGTATAGACACTGAGCACGTGGACCCCAGTGCGGACCCTTACCGACGTCGTTGTTGCCGTCGGTGTCGTCGTCGGCGTGTTCTGCACGTGTCCCGGTGTGTCGCTGTGCTACTGCGCAAACGTCCAGAGCACGTGTCGTCGTCAACAGCAGGAGTCGTCGTCGTCGTCAGCGTCGTCGACAGCAGCAGTTGTCGCTGTCGTCAGCATCGCAGTGGTTGTCTGCAGCAGCTGTCAGTGTCGCCAGTGTGGTGCTGCCGTGCCGTGCATTGCCGTCCACCTTCAGACTGCGGTCCTGAGCCCATGGCCAGTCGCTCTGCTTGCGGCCGACGCACTCTCTCTACCTGTGATCCTCCCTCCTCTTCGTAAAAAAAAAAACAAAGAAAACACCTGTCGTTGTTGCCCCCCCCCCCCCCCTCAGAGCCGATCCTCACTGCTGGCTTTGAGCTGATGGGGAGCCCCTATCCCCCCTCGCTGCTGACATTTTTCCGCGCCGGAGTGCGCTACAGGATTTTTTTTTCTATGCAGTAATCCTGTCAGCGACGTCCGCTGCCTCCTACTAAGTAGATCTACCAGGCGCGCCCTTTTTCTGGCTGTGCTTTCTCGCCAGGGCGCTGCCTTAGGAGGGGACTGTTAGCAGTAGGCAGCAGAGTACAGACTCTGGCGATCGCGACTCATCTGCGAGGTCGCTCGCGAGCGATAGGCCTGACAACGCAATACAGACGACATCAATACTACAGAGTACAGACAAAATTAGGACAGAGCACAGACAGAATTACGACAGAATAAATAACGATTACGAAATAGCATGGTGATTGCATTTCACACATCCTGTATGCATGTGCTCTGTAAAGTATTCTGAGACTAGACTTCTGTGTGTTGAACAGGGTCTTTGTGACGATGTTGACTGTGGATTCACAGGCAAGTTCAATAATTACGACGTGTATGAGCAGTGAATTGCTTTGAGGGCAAAGGTACAAGTGTGGTCTGGATTTTGAAACAAAGTTCACGTGTTTTGCAGCATTGGTCCTGTGCAGGAGCCTAGTGGCTTATCAGTATGTGGGCAGACAGCAGGGCCTGGTAGGGGATGGTGTTGGCTGGCCCTAGCGTTGCTCCTGGTCCGGTTGAGGGTTGTCCGTGGGCCTGGGGTGCGGGTTTCGAGTGACGGTGCGACGAGGTGCGTCGCGTGTCGGCGGCACCGCGTTCCGACATGAAGGTGGTGGCGGCGGGGGGGCGCTGTGGTGGGCGCTGCTGCCGCCAGGTCTGGGATTGCTGGCGGTGGAGGTCGTGGAGGACGTTCTCGGGGGCCTGGGTTCGCGCTGTCATCGCGGCGCTGGGCTTGATCTTGGGCTTGGGTTTGGCAGCAGGCTGGGTCAGCGTTGCGGCGATGGGTTTGGGTGGCTGCTTTGCGGTGGTTTTGGGTTTCTGCCGGGCTGCGGGCGCGGGCTTCACTGAGCTGTGCCGCCGCCCTGGATGACCGGTAGCGGGTTCTGAGGCTGCGGCGGCCTTGGCAGTGGCCGGGGTGGGTTGTGCGCTGGATGACAATGTGGTGGTGGACTTGGATGCTGGGTCCTTTGGGCAATGAGAACGAGGGCGCGGGTTCGGTGATCGGGTTTGTGCGCGCGCTGTCCCTGGTGTCCCGTGTGCGTGCCGGTGCTGGTGGTGTTGGTGGGGTCATGTGTGGTTCGTGTTGGCGTCCTGGAGTTGTCTCCGCTGCGCCAGCAGGTGGGTCATCCAGGGGGAATCCAGCTCAGTTCCGAGACGTGCTGGTGTGACTGCTGGAGGCATCCGAGGGTGCCGAAGGAGCATTGCTGGATACCGGGCATGTCCTCTTCCGTGACGTGGGGGTAGTCTTTGCCTGGGGGTGTCTAAGCCCGGCCCTAACAGGGTCATGAGGCGGGCTGCCACCATGTACGGGCAGGGCTGTATGGTGATAGTGTGTGGGGGGGTGGGTTCCGTGCGGTTCAGGGGGGCCTTCCTTCTGCTGCTGACGCAGGGTGACCTTCCACTGCTCTGCCAGGATCTGCCAGGTGCGTTGCGTTCATTTGGCATGGCAGTACATTGCCCTGCCAAGGCCCTGGTTGCCGCTGCAGATGAAGAGCAGCGCCTCCAGGGACTTGCACCCCCCGGAGCCCCAGATGTGGGGGTCGTCAGGCTTGTCCTCCCTGGTGTACGTGTTGTGGCCCGGGTTGTGCGGGGGGGGTGGGGGTGTTGTCGGCTGGGAGGAGGGAGTCGGTGCCGTGGACCAGCCAGGTGTTGATTGGTGCGTGGTAGTGGGTGGTGGAGAGGGTGTAGTGCCTATTGTGCATGAGGGTCATGTACGTGGATGGGGCTGGCTGCTGGTTGTTGGGGCTGGGGATGTCGCCCGTGACGTGGTTCCTGAAGTTGCTAAGGGAGGTCACACGGTCAACCCACGTCCTTCTTCCCCAGTGCATTATGTCGGTTGGGGTGGTGCTCGGTGGGGGCTGGGCAATGTTGGGCTCGTGGTAGCGACTGCAGCCCTTGGTGGCCACCTGCCCAGGCTCGGGATTTCTGACAAGCTGTCGCCCCCAGTTGATGGGGGGCACCCAGAAACGGTCCCCTTTGGAGGGCGGCTCTCGCCGTCAGGGGTGGCGAGCGGGGGGCGCTCGTGTCGGGCAAAGTGGATGAAGGCGTCCAAGAGGAAGTCTCGAGAGCCCTCCCTCAGGGTGGTCGCCTGGACGAGGGGGGCCTCTCAAATGCGTTGGGTCGTGCCCGAGGTGTGGAGGCGTCGGTAGGTAGGTAGGTAGGTCTACCCGGTCGTGGAAAAGCGCCCCAGGGTTCCACATGGCGTCGCCCCTGTGACGAACAGGAAGAGGTTCCGCGCGTGAAGAGGGGAGGCGGCTTACATCCTGCTAGACCTGACTGGTGGCTGCCAACAAAGCGGCCCTGAGGAACACCGGGAGGGCTGATCGCTGCCAGCGTGACATGCTTGTCTCGCCGTGACGTTGTGCCCCCGTGCTTGCGCATGTCCCCTGTTTGGCGCGGAACCCTAGAGCTTCAGCGGACTTCCTGGCGTATCCTGTTCCCAAGGCATGCATGCATGTTCTTGGTACTGAGGTTCCGAGGCGCTTGGGTGTCGCACGCTCCGCCTCGAGTCCCAAAGCAGTGCAGGCCTGAGGATGCAGTCTTACCCCCGGGCTCCGGATCTCGTTTGGCGGGGTCACCCGCATGGCACGGGCTGCCTCAGTGCCCGGGCTATGGACACTGGGTTTCCTACTGTTGTGTGGTGTTTGTGTTTGGGTCTGGGTTGTGTTTGGGCTGGGGTTTCGATAACCCCGCCAGCCCTGGCTGGGGTCTTGGGTGGCTGTGTTTGGGTACGGGTTGTGGTTTCGCCCCTCCTCTGCCGGCTGGGGATCGCCGTGTTTGCAGTTGGGCTTTGGTTTTGGCCTGCACCCCACCATTCTTGGTTGGGGTTTTTGGGGCGTGCGAGGTTGTGTGCGCGCTCTGCCTGTTACCCGCCGTTCCCGGCTCGGGTGGGCGGTGAGGGTGTGTGTGCTGGGGCTCGGGTTTCGGCTGCGCCCCGCCACTCGTAGGTGAGGTGTTGGGGCGTGTGTGTGTTTGTGTGCTTGTCCCGCCCAGTCCCGTTCACCTCCTGGCCGGGGATGCGGTGCGGGCGTGTTTGCTTGGGCCTGGGTTGCAGCCGCGCCCCGCCATTCCTGGCTGGGGTGTTGGGGTGTGTGTGTGTTTGGGTGCGCGCCCCCCTTGTACCCCGCCATTCCTGGCTCGCTTGTGCGGTGTGGGCGTGTGTGTTGGGCTCGGGTTTCGGCTGTGCCGTGCCACTCCTGGCAGGGTGTTGGGGTTTTCGTGCGTTTGTGCGTGTGCCCCGCTTGCACCCCGCCATTCCTGGCGGGGTGGTGTTTGTGTGTGTGGGTTGGCTTTTCGTCTGCTCTCTGGTTTTCCTGGCTTTCTGGCTTGGGTGGTGGGGCGAGTCTGTTTCCCATCACCTTCTGGGGGGCCGCCAGTGGCTTTGGGGTGTGCGGGTGTTGCCGTGGGCGGGTTTTGCCCCCTCCCCCTTTCGTTTGTCGTGTCGTGGCTTTGTGGTGTCTGTCGGTCGCTGTCCCCGCCTCCGGTCTCGTGGTCTCCGTTCCCCCTTCCCCTCTGGTTTGGCCTGCGCCTTTGTGTGTTTGTTGTTTTTTTTCTCTCCGTCTCCGCCCTAGCGTGGTGTGTGTCGGCATGTTCCGGGTGTCCCTTCGTCCGGTGTGTCGCTGCTCTCGGTTTGGTGTCGCCGGTTTTGGGTGGGTGGTCCTCTGGTGTCCCTTCGGGCGGTCCCGCCTTGGGTGTCGTCTGGCTGGGGGGCCTCTTGTGGTGTGGGTGGGCGGCTTCGTCGCTGTGGGCCTTTCTCGTGCCCCTCACCCCTGTTTCTTTTGGAGGGGGGGTCCTGCATGTTCCTCCCCCTGCCTTCCCTTGGCTGGTGCAGGCACTGGTCGCCATTTGGTGTGGTCAACCGGGTAGCTGCTGGCGCTTGCATTTTGGTTGGCCTTGCCCCGGCCCCATGAGTCGGGTTGGTTGTGTACATGCTTGGCTTGGCGGCCCTTCCTGCCGAGTTAGGTCCTGGCTCTGCCGGCTGGGCGGTTGCGCCAGGCGGCTTCGTGAGGCCCTGGGTTAGGAGGGCTGGGCATTTCTGTGTCCCCCCGCCCCCTCGGTGCCGGTATTAACTTTCCGGCGGCGGTTTGTGTGGGCGGACCGCCACCGTCGTTGCCGGGCGTGCAGTTGCCCCTTGTCGGTGAGTTGCGGGCTCGTGCGGCGCCTTCCGGGGTGTTCGGCGGCTTGGCTGGGTTAGACCCTCAGTCAGTATCCCTTGCTTTGGTGTTGTGGTGTGCTGTCGTGCGCTGTGCCGCGCCGTGCCGTGTTTTGCCGTGCTGCGTCCTGCTGCTCTGTGCTGTGTTGCGGTGCGCTCTGCTGGGTCGTGCAGTGTGGCGCCGTGTCGTGCTGTGGTGTGCCGCGCAATGCCGCGTCGCGTCGCGTCGTGCTGTGGTGTGTTGCATCGTGGGGTGCCTTGTCGTGGTGCGTTGCACGGTGGTGCGCTGCAGTGCGTTGTGCCGTGCTGCCTCGTGTTTTGCCGTGGTGGGTCGGTGGATGTTAGTCCGGCCCGTCGTGGTGCGGAGTGCGGGTCGGAGTGTGGCTGGTTGGTGGCTGGGGGATGCGGTTAGGTCACCTATGATCTTACAGGGAGTAGTCTGGCCATAACTGAAATACCGCACAATTGGTTGCCAGATTCGTCGATCGACGAAATGGTCGCACCAAATCAACAGGACATTTGAATTTGCAGCCGCAATGTCAACACCTGTGCCCCAAACCTTCCATTCCGCCTGAATTAACATTCAATTTCATAATCTTGGATCCTTGTAACGTTACAGTTGTTCTGTCAGAAAAACCAATCAAACGTCGCACCGATTGGTCTGTTGATTGATTTGCACCTGTTTCTGCTTTTTTTGCTTAGCTGTGCCAAAGGATGTCTTCTGACGACAGTACAGACGACGGTACATTCTCTTCTTCGTGATCATCAGAAAAGGTCAAGGTCGACGTTCGAGCTGAGCAAGACTCAGAGCTTGAAGATGCCAAGGAAGAAGCTAGAGATGAGGAACAGGAAGAGGAGGAACAGGAAGAAGAAGACAAGGAAGACGAGGACCCCGACCTTTTGCCTACACAAGTGACCTTGGACAGCAGCGAAATCTTCAACACCTTTGCAAGTGTGGTACATCGTCAGCCGATGTTCAAATGGACAGATGTCTCAGGTGCAGTGTCAGAGCTCTCCTGCATCCCACAGACCTTGACTGATGCAATTGCAAAATTTGATGGGGAAGAACAGGTGAGGTCCAAGAGCAAGTGCACTGCTTTGCGGGTCGGTCCAGGCTCCACCGAGGAGACGTTTGAAGTGGTGATTGACGACGCGGTGCTGGAATATACCACCGTGGTGGTTGTTGGTTCTTGCAAGATGCTGGACGTATGTCCCAAAGGTGTGTTGAATCGTCAAGACGTTTGGTTCGACGATTGGTTTGACGATCGTCCAGCCAATGGCTTCAACATTTTGCTGCTGTATCATTCAGTGTCCTCGGCGACGCGAACAGTGCTTGACACGCACGAAGCATGGCACCTCGCAACGACAATGGTATTCAAGGTCCGGCCGCACCGGAAGCAGCGTCCGTATCTGGTTTTGATTCATCCACCCGTTGAGACGGAGAATAATGAGAAGGAGAAGGAAAAAGAGAATGGTGAATATTCAAAACTGTCTGCTCCGTTCGACGCACTGGAAGCACGTGTGCGCTGTCTTGAGGACAACTTGGCTGCAATGTTGCCACCGGAAAATAGGAAGAAGAGCAGTGCTGTAGACTAAGAGGAAGGTTAAGAATGGTGCCTCTATTGGATTTGAGTTTTAGATTTTGTTGCACATCCCAAATTCTCTGCAAATTGTTATGTGAACAACTAATGGTTGCCTTGCGTGTCTGTGCCACATGTATCAGAGATGTGTGAGGTATGTGTAACACAGTCTTACAATCTGAACCAAGGGAACCAGAAAATAGACGTCGAACCAATCGTCGCGCCGATTGGTGCGACATCTGAGTCGACGATTGGTTCCACATTTTTTCACTGTGCAAATGGGCTCGAAGCATGCAGAAAACAAAGTTCTATTATTCCTTTGAAGAAAGGTCTGAGACACAGAGTGGATGTTGTAGACAGTCCAATAATATGAACAAAAGCAACCGGAAACTAAACGTCGAACCAATCGTCGCGCCGACTGGAGCGAGGTTTGGTCGACGATTACTGGCATATTTTTTCACTGTGAAAACTGCCTCGAAGCATGCACAAACACACTATCTAGTATTGTTTGGCAGAAACATCTGAGACGCACAGTGAATGTCGGAGAGATGATTCAAATATGCACAAAAGCAACCAGAAAGGTTGAACCAACCGTTGCACATTCCAAAGGTTTCACAGCCTACTACATACAATAACAGTGCAGGAGAAGAACAAACACACAGAAAGTTGGTACAGCTGACAAAGAGGTTAATAAAACTCTAAGAGCTAAATCAATGGAACCTGTCGGCGGGACATTCATAGTTTTGGCCACTTTTTGCCCAGTAAAATCAAAGGTTGGTTCGGGGTGGCTCGGTTGGTCCGTGCTGTGGGGGTCTGGGTGTGCCGCCCGGGCTGGTGGGTCTCACTGGTGTCCCCCGGGCTGCCCTCCCTGGGGGGCTGTGCTTTGGTCCCGTGTCGTCTTGGGGTCCTTTCCTCTAGCCCTGGGCGCGGTGGCCGCGCCCTCTTCCTCTTCTGGTGCCTGTGAGGTGGCCCTGGCTGTGGCCCGGGTCGTCACCTTGCGGGTAGGGTGTGGTGGCGGGCTGCGCGGTAGTGTTCTCGGCGGCTTCCTCTGTTGGTGTAGCCCTTTCTCGCCGTGTAAGTGTGCCCTCCTTCCCCTGTGTGGTTTCCGGTGGCCGGTGGGCGTGAGCCGGTGTGGTCCGTACGGCGTTCAATTCGTGCTTCGGCGGCGTGTGTTGGGGGCGTGTGCCTCCGGGGGTCGCGCGGTGTTTGCTGGGGGTGGGGCGGTGCTGGTCCCTCCGTTGCGGCTTGCCCCTCCTGCGTGTGCGCCCTGGTGCCTGCGGTTGTGTCCTCTTTCCCTGCGCCACGATTCCTGTTCTTTCCCCTTCCTGGCCCATGGGTGGTTTCCTGCTCCCGTGTTGTGTCGCTCCCGGTGCCCTGTCCCTGAGGACGCCTGCCTGTCACTTTGGGCCCTTCCTTGCTCTCTTGCCGGGGTGTCCCTTCCTGTCCCTTGCCCTCCTCTTGCCCGTGCCCTTTCCCTTCCCAGTGTGGTGGCGGTGGGGTTGGGGGGTGGCTCACCGATGGCCCAGGCCCGGGCATTGGTGGTCTGGAGCCACTGGCGGAGGGTTTGGGAGGTGTAGGGGGGGCGGAGGCCCTGGACCGCGTCCCGGAGGAGGGCTTTCCATGCCGCCTGCGGCATGGTGGCCTCCGCGGCGTCCTCGTTGGGGTTGGTGGGGGTGCGGGTGCGGATCTCCTCAAAGCGTTGCACCATGTGCACCCCTTCCTGCACCCCCGGGCCAAATTCACCCAGCGGCAGAGCTCCTCCAAGGCGGGGGCAGATCACCAGGCGAGGTGAACGGGGGCCTGGTGGGGGGGGAGTGTCCGAGCTCGAGGTCCTGGAGTGATGGGAGGAGGTCGTGGACACGGGGCGGCCGTGGTGGGCGTTGCGGCGCCTGGGGGAGCGGGAGCCCCGGTGGCGGGGCCTGGGGTCGGAGGACGCGTACAGGGGGGCGGAGGTAACGGGAGGCTCGGGAGGCTCGTTGGGGGAGGGGGACGGGGACATGGGTCGGCGGTCGCGTGCTTGGTGGCGTCCGGGGGAGCGGGAGCGGCAGTGGCGGGGGCTGGGGGTGAAGGACGCGTACGAGCGGCGCGGGGAACGGGACGCCCGGTGCTGCTCGTGGTGGGAGGGCGATGTGGACATGGGGCGGCAATCACGTGCGTGGTGGCGCCCGGGGGAGCGGAAGCGGCGGGAGCGGGGCCCTGGGGGGTCGTGGTGGGGCCTTGGGGAGCGGGAGCGGCGCGGGTGAGCGGGTGAGGCGCTGTGGCGCTGTGGGGAGCGTGAGCGCCGGGGCTGGGTGCGCCGTGCGGGGCGGGAGCGGGAGCGCCGCCGTTTGCGGGACCAGGCCTGATCGCGGGGCGCGCCTGGCCAGTGAGGAGGTGTCGGCGGGTCTTGGGGGCCTCGCGTGGTGCCGCCTGGTACTTGAGGGGGGGGGATTCCCCCCCCTCCATTGATCCAGCGCGTCGGGTTGCGGCGGCAGCGGTGGCTGGTGGTACAGGTCGAGTGACCGTCCCTGGTGGGGTTGTGCCCGGGGGGCCCCTTCGGCATGGACCTGGTTGCCGGGGGGATACTGTTCCTGGTACGGGGGGGCGGTCCCTGGTGGTAGGCGGGGTATGGGAATTCAGCGCCTGGTTGCTGCAATCCCATGCGCTCGTGCTGCTCGTGCACGGGGGGTTGTGGTCCGCTGTGGTAGGTTGGTTGGCAGTGGTAGTGTTGGGGGTGGTGCTGGTGGTGGTGGTGGTGGGGCCGTTGGTGGTGGTGGCGCTGGTAGTGGTAGGGGTAGTGCTGCGGGAATGGCCCTAGGATCCCTCGTGGATACTCCGGTCCCCCTGATCAGGGAGGGGGGTCGGGCATCGTGCGCAGTCCCTGGGGCTGTACTGCTTGGGAGGTAGCGGGGGCGGGTCGGGGGCCAGGCTTAACGGTGACTGAGGTCGAGGGGTCCCACGTCCCTAGGTCGGTCTGGCCGGCGGCGGTGGTGGTTTGTGGGGGGTGGATGATGGGGCGCTTGGACACGGGGATGTTGATGAGGGTTTGGACGGGGTCGTGTTGGGTGGCCGCCTCTGTGGTGGCGGCTGCTGCTTGGGGGAGGGGGGCTCAGGTTGTGGTGGGTCGGGTGTCCTGGTTTGGGTTAGGGTTTGGGTTAGGGCGGTGTCGCTGGGGCTGCTGTCGTTGCTTTTGTAGTGTTGGGGGCTGCGTGGGGTGGTGTTTGTGGTGGTGCTGTTGCTGCTGGTGTGATTGTTTGAGTGCCGGCTTGGGTTCGGGGTCAGGCTTTGGGTTGGGGTCCGATTTGAGGTTCAGTAGGACCTCGGTCTGGTTCGCAGTGTGCTGTCGGGGTGCCTGGGTCGCCTGTGTTGGGGTCCAGGAACCCCCGGTAGCCTTGCGTGCGGCTGCAGCTTTGGCTTTAGCCGTGGCTTTGTGGATGAGGTCGTTGGGGAGGGGGGGGTCGGAAGATGAGGTGGAGGACGTCGATGAGGATGAGGACGAGGAGGAAGTGGTGGTGTTGAGGGATGCGGGTTGCGCTGTGATGCGGGCGGTCGCGGGTTTGTAGGCGGCGGCTTCTGCTGCGGCCACAGCGGGCAGAATGGAGGGCATGTCCTCGGGCTGCATGTTGGGGGTGGGTGGCTGGGGGGGGCCGGCTGTGACCTGGCGGTCTGGCGGGCCGGTCTGGTCAGCAGCGGTGGAGGAGGGAGTAGTCGGGCTGCGGTCTTCGCCTTCTGGGGTTGGCTGGGCCTGGGTCCTGCAATGCGTGAGGTTATGTGGGTTGGCGTCCGCGGGGAGAAACAGTTCGCGTGGGCTGCATTCCGGGGGGGGTTGGGCCTGGATTTCCTGGGATGTGTGCTGGGGGCATGTGCGGGCCACTGGGCAGATTGGGCATGCCGTTGGGCTTCGGGCCCTTTCGGCTGGGTGTGTGCGGCTCGCCGGGTGCGGGGGATGGTGAGGGGTGTCCGGCGGATGGGTCTGTTGTGAGGGTGTGTTGTTGTTTGGGCGGCCGGGGGAGGCCCGTTTTGCGGGGCCCGGGGGTGCGCGCGATGGTGGCCGTGTGTGTGCCGCCGGGTGTGTGGTGGGGGGGGGGGGGGCAGGGGTGGGGATTGCGCGGGAGGGGGTGTTGTGTCTGTGTGTGTGTCCGCTTGTAGCGGCGCGCTTGTGTGGTCAGTTGTAGGCCGGGCGGTTCGGAGGAGAAGCTTGCCGTCTTCTGCGGCCGCGGCAAGGATTTTGCAGATGAGCTTGCATATTTGGTGCACCTCTTCGGCAGTGGTGGGAAGAGGGTATGCTAGCTTTGGGCTAAGGCCCACGCAGTGAAGGATCTCGTGAATGGCGTGGTATTGGCAGGTGAGGGATTTCTGTCGCCTGGGGGGGGGGGTCCTTCTGGGTGTCTGGGCTTGCCTCAATTTGTGTGTGGGGATGGCCCAAATCCAAGTCACGGTCCCCGTGGATGGCCAGCGGCGCTGGATCCATTGGGCCAGGCGGAGCATGGCCAGTTTCAGGTGGTAGCCCGCCCGCCCTGAGGTGATTTGGGCGAGGGCGCGGGCCGGGAGTCTGTCCCCTGGCTTGAAGACGCCCCTGAATACTTTGTGCGGGGTGGTGGGGTCCCCTACTGCCCCTGGTGGGGTCGCCCCTGGGGCGAGCATGCTTTCTGTCCCTTTGACGAGCCATTGTGGGCCGGGAGATGTTGTTGTAGCGGCCACTACATAGTAGTGCCCGCGCTCGAGGACTGTACACCAGACCTCCGGCAGGGGGTATTTGCTGTCTGTAGGTGGGTGAGGGATGTCGTCGTCTGGAGTGCGGAGGCCGGCAGCGCGGAGGGCGGTGCGGTGGCCTGTTCCCATTGTTCCGGGTGGTTCCGGTCCGCTGGGTGGTGGTTCTTGTCTGGGGCTCGTTGTAGGCGTATGGTCCCTCGGCGTGTGACGTTGGTGTTGGTGTCGTGAGTCAGGGCCTGGCCCCACTCCATGGGGGGGATCCAGACGTGCTGGCCGTGGGCGTGTTGGCGGACTTGCCAGAGTACGACGTCTACGACGGCCTCTTGGAGGCCGTTGCCTTGGGAGGTCAAGTCCTGGAGGGCTTTAACGTTGAGCTTGGTCCAGCTCTCTTGTACGCGGTACCAGCCCAGGGGAGTGCTCAGGGCCCTGCCTTGGAGGGTTGCCCGGAGGAGGCTCGGGTCGCAGATGGTGGTCTGTCTGAGGGGGGGGTGCTCCGGGTCCGGGGGGGTTGGCTGGTTGGGCTGCTGGGGTCCTGCGCGTCCACGTTAACGTATGGGTGGCCCTGGGTGGGCTTGGCTGGGCTTGGCGGTGCCAGGTGGCCTCCTTGGTAAGAGGTGGGCTCTGGGGTGCCTTGGTTGCTTGTGGCGGGGGGGCCGTGCGGTTAGGCCTGCTGGCCTTCTGGGGTGCTCTGGTGGTGTCTTGGAGGCCTGCGGACGGAGATGGGGGGGGCGTGCGTGGGGCGCGGAGTGGGTTAGTGGATTTTTGGGTCATGCACGGCATGGTAATGGATGAGACGCTGCATGAGTTCCCTGGCGGTGGGGTCCGTGAGTTGTTCCATGTGTGTCAACAGGAGGTGATTGCGGTGTACCATTTGGGCCGCTGCTATGCGGACTGCTTCTAGCTGGACGTGCACTGTTGCCTTTATCGGGTTCTCCGTGTGTTTGACGAGGTTTCAGTGTAGGGCCTGTGTCACCGCCCCTCTCATGGTGGCCTCCTTGACCAGGGGATCCCTGAAGAGGTGTTCGGCACCTTCCGCCAAGCCAAGAGCTGCCCCAACAACAGAGGCAACCAACGCCGGCAAGACCGGCGAACCAACAAAGCAACACCTGCGGCGCCTACACCCGGTGCGCCAGCTACACCACCCTCACCAATGACAATACCCGAAGCAACACCTGCAGCAACCTCAACATCGGCATCACCAGCGACTCCAACACCCAGTGCATCACCTACGGCGCCCTCACCGTCAGCATCCCCAGGGCCACCAACAGGACTGGCGAGTCCACCGGCCAGCAACGCCGCCCACGAAGCCCCGGACAGGAATAGCGACAGCCGACGCCCAAACACAGGCCAAAGACCACCCACACGCGGACCCACACCCGAACGACCACCTGCAGCACCCTCACCATCGTCATCACTGGTGACACCGTAAACCGTAACATCTCCTGCAGCACCCTCACCATTGGCATCACCAGCAGCACCATCAACCAAAGCATCGCCTGTCATACCCTCAGCATGGCATCACCTGAAGCATCACCGACAGCATCCTCTCCGTCGGCATCACCAGCAACACCGCAACCCGGCTGCAGCATCACCACCCACAGGGCCCTCACCCTAGGCACCACCCGGTACAACACCTGGAACACCAACACACCCACCACCCTCACCATCAACAACACCAGCCGCACCCGCCGCCAGGAGCGGCGAGGAGCTGGCCCGACACTAGAGGCGACCAACACCGCCAGGACCGACGTTCCCACCAACCAGAACGCCCACTGGACCCTCCGCCAGGAGTGGCGAGGGCCCTCGCCCAGAACCACCGACGACCACCCAAGCGCGGACCCACATCCAACACCTCCAGCACCCTCACCGTCAGAGCATCACCCGCGGCACCATCAACCAATGCATCAACAGCAAAACCCTCACTATCGGCATGACCAGCGGCGCCAACACCCGGAGCACCACCAGTAGCACCCTCATGGTCAGCATCACCAGCGGCACCAACACCCGGGGCGTCACCTACACTACCATCCCCGACGGCATCACCCGGACCACCACCGGCACCACCCTCACCGGCGGAATCACCAGCAGCACCGCCACCCAGCCGCAACATCCTCACCTACAGCACGCTCACCCTCAACATCGCCCGATGCAACACCTGCAACTGCAGACGCCACCGACATCGACAACACGATCACCTGCGCCAGCCTCACTATCAGCAGCCTCCTTCAGGACTGGCGAGGAGCTGCCCCGTCACCAGAGACGACCAACACCGGCAGGACCGGCGAGCCAACCGACCAGTAACGCCCACCAGGGCCTCCGCCAGGAGTGGGGAAGGCTCACGCTCAGAACCGCCAACCACCACCCATGCGCGGACCCACACCCAGCAACATCACCAGGAATACCCTCACCATCAGAACAAGGCCAGACACGCGATCCACCAAAACATCACCTGCAGCACCCTCACCGTCAACATCACCAGCGACACCAACACCCGGCACAAGGCAAAGGAGTTCAACGTTCGTTTGGAAAGTTTGTAACGAAGATATTTGCCTGTTACTCAAAGGTGTCAGACGCAATAGCGTCTAGGAGAGAAAAACGCAGAAAAAGATTGCTGAATGGAACAACCAACCGTTCAGATATGTTGATGGTATGTTCGAAGCTTACATTGCTCTTGTGCTGACCGTTTCTTTACCACAACAGGGTTGCCTCGCTGTGTAGTCTGGCGATTTGGCTTTGAACTCCTTCCTCGCACAAAGATTAGCCAACAGGCCAAGGACAGCTGACAGACAACACACCTGCTGCGCATACCGGTGGGCAAGTGGCAGGGGGCACTTGACACCGCATACACCACACGACGACTGGGCACCGGTGAACAAGCGCCAGGTCACCATGAGCACCGCACACACAACGCACCGGGCGCGCGGAACAGTACACAAGCGCCAAGTGGCCTCCGACCCCGCAAACAGGACACACCAGGCATGCACACCGGTGAACAAGCGCCAGGTGGCCAAAGACACCCCACACACAAAACACCGGGCGCACACACCTGTGTACAGGTGCCAAGTGGCCATGAACGCTACAACCACAAATCAGCGGGCGCACGCACTGGTGGACAAGCGCCAAGTGGCCACAGACATAGCACACAGAACACACCAGGCGCGCACAGCGTTGAACAGGCGGCAAGTGGCCAGACACACCGCAGACACAACACACCATGCGCCCGCGCTGGTAAACAAGCGCTAAGCGGCCAAGGACACCGCACACAGGACAGGCGGAGCAGGCACAACGGTGAACAAGTGCCAAGACCCCATCGACACAGTCTTACCCTGGGGACATCCGTCCCTCCTACTGCCCCAGGACAGGCGCCTGTTAAGCCGCTCTCGCAGGTGCTTGCAAAAGCACTGTTGCAACCACCCGGTCCAGGTGTCCTGGGTGAGGAGGCGTCCCCACCTGTGTTGATGGGTAGGGCAACACCTCCCCTTCTTTGGGCAGCAGCTTGTATGGGCTTCCCAGCCATGTGGAGTATCCCCCACCACAGAGGGTGTTGGTCCAACGATCGCCTCACCGCTATGACTGGATTTGTTGGGTGCCGCTGCTTGGCAGGCGACCCCCTCCTCGGCTGTGTACCACCTCCGCAGTCACCGGTTGCTTCCATCGCTCCGAGGACGTTTGCCATGGTCTCGGATGCAGCCCGGCTGGGCTGGGACCAGCAGCCCTGGAGTACCGCCCCCGCTGTTGGACCAGCGGGTTGGCCGGGTCGCCCCAGTGCGTCCAACCCGTGGGGTGTAATTTGTTGACAGTTTTCCCTCTGGCGCCCTAGGTGTGCAAGTGTGTGCGGTGTACCTGGCCCCCTGCACGCCTGGCGTGTTGTCCCCTTAGTCTGCAGTGTGTGGAATGTCCATGGCCCCTTGGCGCCTGTTAACCAGTGTGCCTGCTGCACGGTGTTCATGGCTCCTTTGCGCTTGTTCACCTGTCTGCACACCTGTTGTGTTGGATGTGCGGTGTCCTTAGCACCCTTGGGGCCTGTACACCGGTGTGCGTGCCTGGTGTTTTGTGTGTGCCGTGTCCTTGGCTCCTTCGCACTTGTTCACCGGTGTGCGCACCTGGCGTGTCTTGTGTGCGGTGTCTTGGCCATTTGGCGCCTGTTCACCGTGCGTGCGCACGATTTCTTGTGTTTGCGGGTTCCTTGACCCTGTGGAGCTGTTCACTGGTGTTCTTGCCCGCTGTGTTGTTTGTACGGTGTCTGTGGCCTCTTAACCGGGTGGACTGGTGTGGGCGCCCCCTGTGTTGTATGGGTGGTGTCCCTGGCCCCTTGGCAATCGTTCACCGGGCGTCCGCCTGCTGTATTGGGTGTGCGGTGTCCTTGGCCCCTTGGTGCTTGTTCACTGGTGTGCGCGCCCAGTGTATAATGTGTGCGGTGTCCTTGGCCTCTTTGCGCTTGTTCACGGCTGGGCGCGCCTGGTGTGTTGTTTGTGCAGTCTCCTTGGCCACTTGGCGCTTGTCCAGCGGTGTGTCAGCCCAGTGTGTAATGTTTGCGGTATCCGAGGCCTCTTGGCGCTTGTTCATCGGTGAACACGCCGGATTTTTTGTGTCTGCGGGGTCTTTGGCCTTTTACCGCTTGTTCACTGGTGTGCATGCCTTGTGTACAATAGAACTGCACTTGAAAAAGCAAGAACCACCACACCAGTGCGGACGAAAAGAAAGTGTCATCAGAACGTGTTTAAGGAAAGCATTTGCTTGTTACTCAAAAGGTTTCATATGTAGTAGCGTGTACGATCAGGATCTTAGCCAATGTTCCCCAAAGTTGATTCTTTGGGCACATAAGACTCCAAAATCTATTGGTTTGCCACTGTTGTCTCACTTATACTCAGAAATACGGAATCCTACAATTTACCAAATGCAGAAAGCACACAGTCCAGCTTGCTTTCCACCAACACATTTTTCCTCTTTCAAATCCCTATTGTCCTTGATCATAGAGGCACGTTGCAGTGGAAGAATTTAAAAAAAAGCAGTCCAGAAAAATGTAGCTGTTGAATCTCCTGGTCTGCACACAGTCCAGGCTTCGCCTCCGGTCACACAATGGTGGCACCTTGCTTGGCTGGGCGTCTGTGTGTGCATTTTTGCAGTATAAGGTGAAAGACAAATCGGACAGAATTCAAACAGGAAATATTGGGTCGCTCATATACAAGGAACTGATCTCACACTGCCACTTTGTATCAAATGGTTGACGATGTAACACAGATGAGAGTGTATGATTATGCGACTGTCCCTGGGTGCGCAACCTGGCAAGACAAAAACGCAGAAAAAGAACGGACCAGCCCGCTGTTCAGATATGATCTCCGTATGTCGCAAGTGTACAGTGCTCTTGTGCTGACCGTTTCCTTATCACAACAGGGTTTCCTCGCTGTTTAGTCTGGCGGCTTTGCGTTCACGTTCTTCCCCTCTTCACAGGTAAACAAACAAATTAAAGGTATGAAGGAAGAATCGACCAAGCAGCTCGCACGTGGGGTTAGGTGGGAGGCAGTGCTCGGGGTTCATGTGCTTAGTCGGCTAGGCTACAGGGGGTTGTGCCTCTTTGTGCAGTTGTTCACTCCCTGCTTTCTTCTCTTCTCAGGTGCGGTGGGTGTTGTACGTGCAGTGTTGTTGTTCAACGTAGGGTTGTTCAACACATTTTACCTCATTCTTGCTGTGTTTTGTGGCCATCTTACACTCCGGGCTCCTGCTGGTTTGCATAAGAGACAGTGGAGCATGCATGCACACAAAGCATCAATCGTTTAGGTCTGTTTAAGACGCTTAGGGTTTGTTTGTGCTCCTCTTCGTCGTGCATTGACAGGCCGTGCATGGTGAGGAGAGTATGTACGCCCCAGGAGGGCCAATTCCTGGTTGCGTTGTTGGTTGTGGTTGGGGCCTCTCAAATGACTCATTTCTGCGCTTACCCTCCGACTCTGTCCTTCCATCCTGATTCATCAAGACCACCAAGCGCGTGTGCCAACATTCGGAACGCGGTCCACTTGTCCGGTGCTCAGTGGCAAGACAGGATGCTGCAGCTCTCCATGGGTACCATGTCGTGCCCCTGCCTATGCCAGCTGGCCTCTACCTGGCCTCTGCCTTTTTGAGTTATTAATTAGTATAGACACTGAGCACGTGGACCCCAGTGCGGACCCTTACCGACGTCGTTGTTGCCGTCGGTGTCGTCGTCGGCGTGTTCTGCACGTGTCCCGGTGTGTCGCTGTGCTACTGCGCAAACGTCCAGAGCACGTGTCGTCGTCAACAGCAGGAGTCGTCGTCGTCGTCAGCGTCGTCGACAGCAGCAGTCGTCGCTGTCGTCAGCATCGCAGTGGTTGTCTGCAGCAGCCGTCAGTGTCGCCAGTGTGGTGCTGCCGTGCCGTGCATTGCCGTCCTCCTTCAGACTGCGGTCCTGAGCCCATACCCAGTCGCTCTGCTCGCGGCCGACGCACTCTCTCTACCTGTGATCCTCCCTCCTCTTCGTAAAAAAAAAACAAAGAAAACACCTGTCGTTGTTGCCCCCCCCCCCCCTCAGAGCCGATCCTCACTGCTGGCTCTGAGCTGATGGGGAGCCCCTATCCCCCCTCGCTGCTGACATTTTTCCGCGCCGGAGTGCGCTACAGGATTTTTTTTTCTATGCAGTAATCCTGTCAGCGACGTCCGCTGCCTCCTACTAAGTAGATCTACCAGGCGCGCCCTTTTTCTGGCTGTGCTTTCTCGCCAGGGCGCTGCCTTAGGAGGGGACTGTTAGCAGTAGGCAGCAGAGTACAGACTCCGGCGATCGCGACTCATCTGCGAGGTCGCTCGCGAGCGATAGGCCTGACAACGTAATACAGACGACATCAATACTACAGAGTACAGACAAAATTAGGACAGAGCACAGACAGAATTACGACAGAAAAAATAACGATTATGAAATAGCATGGTGATTGCATTTCACACATCCTGTATGCATGTGCTCTGTAAAGTATTCTGAGACTAGACTTCTGTGTGTTGCACAGGGTCTTTGTGACGATGTTGACTGTGGATTCACAGGCAAGTTCAACAATTACGACGTGTATGAGCAGTGAATTGCTTTGAGGGCAAAGGTACAAGTGTGGTCTGGATTTGGAAACAAAGTTCACGTGTTTTGCAGCATTGGTCCTGTGCAGGAGCCTAGTGGCTTATCAGTATGTGGGCGGACAGCGGGGCCTGGTAGGGGATGGTGTTGGTTGGCCGTAGCGTTGCTCCTGGTCCGGTTGAGGGTTGTCCGTGGGCCTGGGGTGCGGGTTTCGAGTGACGGTGCGACGAGGTGCGTCGCGTGTCGGCGGCACCGCGTTCCGACATGAAGGTGGTGGCGGCGGGGGGGCGCTGTGGTGGGCGCTGCTGCCGCCAGGTCTGGGATCCCTGGGGGTGGAGGTCGTGGAGGACATTCTCGGGGGCCTGGGTTCGCGCTGTCATCGCGGCGCTGGGCTTGATCTTGGGCTTGGGTTTGGCAGCAGGCTGGGTCAGCGTTGCGGCGATGGGTTTGGGTGGCTGCTTTGCGGTGGTTTTGGGTTTCTGCCGGGCTGCGGGCGCGGGCTTCACTGAGCTGTGCCGCCGCCCTGGATGACCGGTAGCGGGTTCTGAGGCTGCGGCGGCCTTGGCAGTGGCCGGGGTGGGTTGTGCGCTGGATGACAATGTGGTGGTGGACTTGGATGCTGGGTCCTTTGGGCAATGAGAACGAGGGCGCGGGTTCGGTGATAGGGTTTGTGCGCGCGCTGTCCCTGGTGTCCCGTGTGCGTGCCGGTGCTGGTGGTGTGGGTGGGGTCATGTGTGGTTCGTGTTGGCGTCCTGGAGTTGTCTCCGCTGCGCCAGCAGGTGGGTCATCCAGGGGGAATCCACCTCAGTTCCGAGACGTGCTGGTGTGACTGCTGGAGGCATCCGAGGGTGCCGAAGGAGCATTGCTGGATACCGGGCATGTCCTCTTCCGTGACGTGGGGGTAGTCTTTGCCTGGGGGTGTCTAAGCCCGGCCCTAACAGGGTCATGAGGCGGGCTGCAAACATGTACGGGCAGAGCTGTATGGTGACAGTGTGTGGGGGGGTGGGTCCCGTGCGGTTCAGGGGGGCCTTCCTTCTGCTGCTGACGCAGGGTGACCTTCCACTGCTCTGCCGGGATCTGCCAGGTGCGTTGCGTTCATTTGGCATGGCAGTACATTGCCCTGCCAAGGCCCTGGTTGCCGCTGCAGATGAAGAGCAGCGCCTCCAGGGACTTGCGCCCCCCGGAGCCCCAGATGTGGGGGTCGTCAGGCTTGTCCTCCCTGGTGTACGTGTTGTGGCCCGGGTTGTGCGGGGGGGCTGGGGGTGTTGTCGGCTGGGAGGAGGGAGTCGGTGCCGTGGACCAGCCAGGTGTTGATTGGTGCGTGGTAGTGGGTGGTGGAGAGGGTGTAGTGCCTATTGTGCATGAGGGTCATGTACGTGGATGGGGCTGGCTGCTGGTTGTTGGGGCTGGGGATGTCGCCCGTGACGTGGTTCCTGAAGTTGCTAAGGGAGGTCACACGGTCAACCCACGTCCTTCTTCCCCAGTGCATGATGTCGGTTGGGGTGGTGCTCGGTGGGGGCTGGGCAATGTTGGGCTCGTGGTAGCGGCTGCAGCCCTTGGTGGCCACCTGCCCAGGCTCGGGATTTCCGACAAGCTGTCGCCCCCAGTTGATGGGGGGCACCCAGACACGGTCCCCTTTGGAGGGCGGCTCTCGCCGTCAGGGGTGGCGAGCGGGGGGCGCTCGTGTCGGGCAAAGTGGATGAAGGCGTCCAAGAGGAAGTCTCGAGAGCCCTCCCTCAGGGTGGTCGCCTGGACGAGGGGGGCCTCTCAAATGCGTTGGGTCGTGCCCGAGGTGTGGAGGCGTCGGTAGGTAGGTAGGTAGGTCTACTCGGTCGTGGAAAAGCGCCCCAGGGTTCCACATGGCGTCGCCCCTGTGACGAACAGGAAGAGGTTCCGCGCGTGAAGAGGGGAGGCGGCTTACATCCCGCTAGACCTGACTGGTGGCCCCCAACAAAGCGGCCCTGAGGAACACCAGGAGGGCTGATTGCTGCCAGCGTGACATGCTTGTCTCGCCGTGACGTTGTGCCCCCGTGCTTGCGCACGTCCCCTCCTTGGCGCGGAACCCTAGAGCTTCACCGGACTTCCTGGCGTATCCTGTTCCCAAGGCATGCATGCATGTTCTTGGTACTGAGGTTCCGAGGCGCTTGGGTGTCGCACGCTCCGCCTCGAGTCCCAAAGCAGTGCAGGCCTGAGGATGCAGTCTTACCCCCGGGCTCCGGATCTCGTTTGGCGGGGTCACCTGCATGGCACGGGCTGCCTCAGTGCCCGGGCTATGGACACTGGGTTTCCTACTGTTGTGTGGTGTTTGTGTTTGGGTCTGGGTTGTGTTTGGGCTGGGGTTTCGATAACCCCGCCAGCCCTGGCTGGGGTCTTGGGTGGCTGTGTTTGGGTACGGGTTGTGGTTTCACCCCTCCTCTGCCGGCTGGGGATCGCCGTGTTTGCAGTTGGGCTTTGGTTTTGGCCTGCACCCCACCATTCTTGGTTGGGGTTTTTGGGGCGTGCGAGGTTGTGTGCGCGCTCCGCCTGTTACCCGCCGTTCCCGGCTCGGGTGGGCGGTGAGGGTGTGTGTGCTGGGGCTCGGGTTTCGGCTGCGCCCCGCCACTCCTAGGTGAGGTGTTGGGGCGTGTGTGTGTTTGTGTGCTTGTCCCGCCCGGTCCCGTGCACCTCCTGGCCGGGGATGCGGTGCGGGCGTGTTTGCTTGGGCCTGGGTTGCAGCCGCGCCCCGCCATTCCTGGCTGGGGTGTTGGGGTGTGTGTGTGTTTGGGTGCGCGCCCCCCTTGTACCCCGCCATTCCTGGCTCGCTTGTGCGGTGTGGGCGTGTGTGTTGGGCTCGGGTTTCGGCTGTGCCGTGCCACTCTTGGCAGGGTGTTGGGGTTTTCGTGCGTTTGTGCGTGTGCCCCGCTTGCACCCCGCCATTCCTGGCGGGGTGGTGTGTGTGTGTGTGGGTTGGGTTTTCGTCTGCTCTCTGGTTTTCCTGGCTTTCTGTCTTGGGTGGTGGGGCGAGTCTGTTTCCCATCACCCCCTGGGGGGCCGCCAGTGGCTTTGGGGTGTGCGGGTGTTGCCGTGGGCGGGTTTTGCCCCCTCCCCCCTTGGTTTGTCGTGTCGTGGCTTTGTGGTGTCTGTCGGTCGCTGTCCCGGCCCTGGGTCTCGTGGTCTCCGTCCCCCCTTCCCCTCTGGTTTGGCCTGCGCCTTCGTGTGTTTGTCGTTTTTTTTCTCTCCGTCTCCGCCCTAGCGTGGTGTGTGTCGGCATGTTTCGGGTGTCCCTTCATCCGGTGGGTCGCTGCTCTCGGTTTGGTGTCGCCGGTTTTGGGTGGGTGGTCCTCTGGTGTCCCTTCGGGCGGTCCCGCCTTTGGTGTCGTCTGGCTGGGGGGCCTCTTGTGGTGTGGGTGGGCGGCTTCGTCGCTGTGGGCCTTCCTCGTGCCCCTCCCCCCTGTTTCTTTTGGAGGGGGGGTCCTGCATGTTCCTCCCCCTGCCTTCCCTTGGCTGGTGCAGGCACTGGTCGCCATTTGGTGTGGTCAACCGGGTAGCTGCTGGCGCTTGCATTTTGGTTGGCCTTGCCCCGGCCCCATGAGTCGGGTTGGTTGTGTACATGCTTGGCTTGGCGGCCCTTCCTGCCGAGTTAGGTCCTGGCTCTGCCGGCTGGGCGGTTGCGCCAGGCGGCTTCGTGAGGCCCTGGGTTAGGAGGGCTGGGCATTTCTGTGTCCCCCCGCCCCCTCGGTGCCGGTATTAACTTTCCGGCGGAGGTTTGTGTGGGCGGACCGCCACCGTCGTTGCCGGGCGTGCAGTGGCCCCTGGTCGCCGAGTTGCGGGCTCGTGCGGCGCCTTCCGGGGTGTTCGGCGGCTTGGCTGGGTTAGACCCTCAGTCAGTGTCCCTTGCTTTGGTGTTGTGGTGTGCTGTCGTGCGCTGTGCCGCGCCGTGCCGTGTTTTGCCGTGCTGCGTCCTGCTGCTCTGTGCTGTGTTGCGGTGCGCTCTGCTGGATCGTGCCGTGTGGCGCCGTGTCGTGCTGTGGTGTGCCGCGCAATGCCGCGTCGCGTCGCGTCGTGCTGTGGTGTGTTGCATCGTGGGGTGCCTTGTCGTGGTGCGTTGCACGGTGGTGCGCTGCAGTGCGTTGTGCCGTGCTGCCTCGTGTTTTGCCGTGGTGGGTCGGTGGATGTTAGTCCGGCCCGTCGTGGTGCGGAGTGCGGGTCGGAGTGTGGCTGGTTGGTGGCTGGGGGATGCCGTTAGGTCACCTATGATCTTACGGGGAGTAGTCTGGCCATAACTGAAATACCGCACAATTGGTTGCCAGATTCGTCGATCGACGAAATGGTCGCACCAAATCAACAGGACATTTGAATTTGCAGCCGCAATGTCAACACCTGTGCCCAAAACGTTCCATTCCGCCTGAATTAACATTCAATTTCATAATCTTGGTTCCTTGTAACGTTACAGTTGTTCTGTCAGAAAAACCAATCAAACGTCGCACCGATTGGTCTGTTGATTGATTTGCACCTGTTTCTGCTTTTTTTGCTTAGCTGTGCCAAAGGATGTCTTCTGACGACAGTACAGACGACAGTACATTCTCTTCTTCGTCATCATCAGAAAATGTCAAGGTCGACGTTCGAGCTGAGCAAGACTCAGAGCTTGAAGACGCCAAGGAAGAAGCTGGAGATGAGGAACAGGAAGAGGAGGAACAGGAAGAAGAAGACAAGGAAGACGAGGACCCCGACCTTTCGCCTACACAAGTGACCTTGGACAGCAGCGAAATCTTCAACACCTTTGCAAGTGTGGTACATCGTCAGCCGATGTTCAAATGGACAGATGTCTCAGGTGCAGTGTCAGAGCTCTCCTGCATCCCACAGACCTTGACTGATGCAATTGCAAAATTTGATGGGGAAGAACAGGTGAGGTCCAAGAGCAAGTGCACTGCTTTGCGGGTCGGTCCAGGCACCACCGAGGAGACGTTTGAAGTGGTGATTGACGACGCGGTGCTGGAATATACCACCGTGGTGGTTGTTGGTTCTTGCAAGATGCTGGACGTATGTCCCAAAGGTGTGTTGAATCGTCAAGACGTTTGGCTCGACGATTGGTTTGACGATCGTCCAGCCAATGGCTTCAACATTTTGCTGCTGTATCATTCAGTGTCCTCGGCGACGCGAACAGTGCTGCACACGCACGAAGCATGGCACCTCGCAACGACAATGGTATTCAAGGTCCGGCCGCACTGCAAGCAACGTCTGTATCTGGTTTTGATTCATTTACCCGTTGAGACGGAGAATAATGAGAAGGAGAAGGAAAAAGAGAACGGTGAATATTCAAAACTGTCTGCTCCGTTCGACGCACTGGAAGCACGTGTGCGCTGTCTTGAGGACAACTTGGCTGCAATGTTGCCACCGGCAAATAGGAAGAAGAGCAGTGCTGTAGACTAAGAGGAAGGTTAAGAATGGTGCCTCTATTCGATTTGAGTTTTAGATTTTGTTGCACATCCCAAATTCTCTGCAAATTGTTATGTGAACAACTAATGGTTGCCTTGCGTGTCTGTGCCACATGTATCAGAGATGTGTGAGGTATGTGTAACACAGTCTTACAATCTGAACCAAGGGAACCAGAAAATAGACGTCGAACCAATCGTCGCGCCGATTGGTGCGACATTTGAGTCGACGATTGGTTCCACATTTTTTCACTGTGCAAATGGGCTCGAAGCATGCAGAAAACAAAGTTCTATTATTCCTTTGAAGAAAGGTCTGAGACACAGAGTGGATGTTGTAGACAGTCCAATAACATGAACAAAAGCAACCGGAAACTAAACGTCGAACCAATCGTCGCGCCGACTGGAGCGAGGTTTGGTCGACGATTACTGGCATATTTTTTCACTGTGAAAACTGCCTCGAAGCATGCACAAACACACTATCTAGTATTGTTTGGCGAAAACATCTGAGACGCACAGTGAATGTCGGAGAGATGATTCAAATATGCACAAAAGCAACCGGAAAGGTTGAACCAACCGTTGCACATTCCAAAGGTTTCACAGCCTACTACATACAATAACAGTGCAGGAGAAGAACAAACACACAGAAAGTTGGTACAGCTGACAAAGAGGTTAATAAAACTCTAAGAGCTAAATCAATGGAACCTGTCGACAGGACATTCATAGTTTTGGCCACTTTTTGCCCAGTAAAATCAAAGGTTGGTTCGGGGTGGCTCGGTTGGTCCGTGCTGTGGGGGTCTGGGTGTGCCGCCCGGGCTGGTGGGTCTCACTGGTGTCCCCCGGGCTGCCCTCCCTGGGGGGCTTTGCTTTGGTCCCGTGTCGTCTTGGGGTCCTTTCCTCTAGCCCTGGGCGCGGTGGCCGCGCCCTTTTTCTCTTCTGGTGCCTGTGAGGTGGCCCTGGCTGTGGCCGGGGTCGTCACCTTGCGGTTAGGGTGTGGTGGCGGACTGCGCGGTAGTGTTCTCGGCGGCTTCCTCTGTTGGTGTAGCCCTTTCTCGCCGTGTAAGTGTGCCCTCCTTCCCCTGTGTGGTTTCCGGTGGCCGGTGGGCGTGAGCCGGTGTGGTCCGTACGGCGTTCAATTCTAGCTTCGGCGGCGTGTGTTGGGGGCGTGTGCCTCCGGGGGTCGCGCGGTGTTTGCTGGGGGTGGGGCGGTGCTGGTCCCTCCGTTGCGGCTTGCCCCTCCTGCCTGTGCGCCCTGGTGCCTGCGGTTGTGTCCTCTTTCCCTGCGCCACGATTGCTGTTCTTTCCCCTTCCTGGCCCATGGGTGGTTTCCTGCTCCCGTGTTGTGTCGCTCCCGGTGCCCTGTCCCTGAGGACGCCTGCCTGTCACTTTGGGCCCTTCCTTGCTCTCTCGCCGGGGTGTCCCTTCCTGTCCCTTGCCCTCCCCTTGCCCGTGCCCTTTCCCTTCCCAGTGTGGTGGCGGTGGGGTGGGGGGGTGGCTCACCGATGGCCCAGGCCCGGGCATTGGTGGTCTGGATCCACTGGCGGAGGGTTTGGGAGGTGTAGGGGGGGCGGAGGCCCTGGACCGCGTCCCGGAGGAGGGCTTTCCATGCCGCCTGCGGCATGGTGGCCTCCGCGGCGTCCTCGTTGGGGTTGGTGGGGGTGCGGGTGCGGATCTCCTCAAAGCGTTGCACCATGTGCACCCCTTCTCGCACCCCTGGGCCAAAATTCACCCAGCGGCAGAGCTCCTCCAAGGCGGGGGCAGATCACCAGGCGAGGTGAACGGGGGCCTGGTGGGGGGGGAGTGTCCGAGCACGAGGTCCTGGAGTGATGGGAGGAGGTCGTGGAAACGGGGCGGCCGTGGTGGGCGTTGCGGCGCCTGGGGGAGCGGGAGCGCCGGTGGCGGGGCCTGGGGTCGGAGGACGCGTACAGGGGGGCGGAGGTAACAGGAGGCTCGGGAGGCTCGTTGGGGGAGGGGGACGGGGACATGGGTCGGCGGTGGCGTGCTTGGCGGCGTCCGGGGGAGCGGGAGCGGCAGTGGGGGGGGCTTGGGGTGAAGGACGCGTACGAGCGGCGCGGGGAACGGGACGCCCGGTGCTGCTCGTGGTGGGAGGGCGATGTGGACATGGGGCGGCAATCACGTGCGTGGTGGCGCCCGGGGGAGCGGAAGCGGCGGGAGCGGGGCCCTGGGGGGTCGTGGTGGGGCCTTTGGGAGCGGGAGCGGCGCGGGTGAGCGGGTGAGGCGCTGTGGCGCTTTGGGGAGCGTGAGCGCCGGGGGTGGGTGCGCCGTGTGGGGCGGGAGCGGGAGCGCCGCCGTTTGCGGGACCAGGCCTGATCGCGGGGCGCGCCTGGCCAGTGAGGAGGTGTCGGCGGGTCTTGGGGGCCTCGCGTGGTGCCGCCTGGTACTTGGGGGGGGGGAATACCCCACCCTCCATTGATCCACCGCGTAGGGTTGCGGCGGCAGCGGTGGCTGGTGGTATAGGTCGAGTGACCGTCCCTGGTGGGGTTGTGCCCGGGGGGCCCCTTCGGCATGGACGTGGTTGCCGGGGGGATACTGTTCCTGGTACGGGGGGGCGGTCCCTGGTGGTAGGCGGGGTATGGGAATTCAGCGCCCGGTTGCTGCAATCCCATGCGCTCGTGCTGCTCGTGCACGGGGGGTTGTGGTCCGCTGTGGTAGGTTGGTTGGCAGTGGTAGTGTTGGGGGTGGTGCTGGTGGTGGTGGTGGTGGGGCCGTTGGTGGTGGTGGCGCTGGTAGTGGTAGGGGTAGTGCTGCGGGAATGGCCCTAGGATCCCTCGTGGATACTCCGGTCCCCCTGAACGGGGAGGGGGGTCGGGCATCGTGCGCAGTCCCTGGGGCTGTACTGCTTGGGAGGTAGCGGGGGCGGGTCGGGGGCAAGGCTTAACGGTGACTGAGGTCGAGGGGTCCCACGTCCCTAGGTCGGTCTGGCCGGCGGCGGTGGTGGTTTGTGGGGGGTGGATGATGGGGCGCTTGGACATGGGGATGTTGATGAGGGTTTGGACGGGGTCGTGTTGGGTGGCCGCCTCTGTGGTGGCGACTGCTGCTTGGGGGAGGGGGGCTCAGGTTGTGGTGGGTGGGGTGTCCTGGCTTGGGTTAGGGTTTGGGTTAGGGCGGTGTCGCTGGGGCTGCTGTCGTTGCTTCTGTAGTGTTGGGGGCTGCGTGGGGTGGTGTTTGTGGTGGTGCTGTTGCTGCTGGTGTGATTGTTTGAGTGCCGGCTTGGGTTCGGGGTCAGGCTTTGGGTTGGGGTCCGATTTGAGGTTCAGTAGGACCTCGGTCTGGTTCGCAGTGTGCTGTCGGGGTGCCTGGGTCGCCTGTGTTCGGGTCCAGGAACCCCCGGTAGCCTTGCGTGCGGCTGCAGCTTTGGCTTTAGCCGTGGCTTTGTGGATGAGGTCGTTGGGGAGGGGGGGGTCGGAAGATGAGGTGGAGGACGTCGATGAGGATGAGGACGAGGAGGAAGTGGTGGTGTTGAGGGATGCGGGTTGCGCTGTGATGCGGGCGGTCGCAGGTTTGTAGGCGGCGGCTTCTGCTGCGGCCACAGCGGGGAGAATGGAGGGCATGTCCTCGGGCTGCAGGTTGGGGGTGGGTGGCTGGGGGGGGCCGGCTGTGACCTGGCGGTCTGGCGGGCCGGTCTGGTCAGCAGCGGTGGAGGAGGGAGTAGTTGGGCTGCGGTCTTCGCCTTCTGGGGTTGGCTGGGCCTGGGTCCTGCAATGCTTGAGGTTATGTGGGTTGGCGTCCGCGGGGAGAAACAGTTCGCGTGGGCTGCATTCCGGGGGGGGTTGGGCCTGGATTTTCTGGGATGTGTGCTGGGGGCGTGTGCGGGCCACTGGGCAGATTGGGCGTGCCGTTGGGCGTCGGGCCCTTTGGGCTGGGTGTGTGCGGCTCGCCAGGTGCGGGGGATGGTGAGGGGTGTCCGGCGGGTGGGTCTGTTGTGAGGGTGTGTTGTTGTTTCGGCGGCCGGGGGAGGCCCGTTTTGCGGGGCCCGGGGGTGCGCGCGATGGTGGCCGTGTGTGTGCCGCCGGGTGTGTGGTGGGGGGGGGGGGCAGGGGCGGGGATTGCGCAGGAGGGGGTGTTGTGTCTGTGTGTGTGTCCGCTTGTAGCGGCGCGCTTGTGTGGTCAGTTGTAGGCCGGGCGGTTCGGAGGAGAGGCTTGCCGTCTTCTGCGGCCGCGGCAAGGATTTTGCAAATGAGCTTGCGTATTTGGTGCACCTCTTCGTCAGTGGTGGGAAGAGGGTATGCTAGCTTTGGGCTAAGGCCCACGCAGCGAAGGATCTCGTGAATAGCGTGGTATTGGCAGGTGAGGGATTTCTGTCGCCTGGGGGGGGGGGTCCTTCTGGGTGTCTGGGCTTGCCTCAATTTTTGTGTGGGGATGGCCCAAATCCAAGTCACGGTCCCCGTGGATGGCCAGCGGCGCTGGATCCACTGGGCCAGGCGGAGCATGGCCAGTTTCAGGTGGTAGCCTGCCCGCCCTGAGGTGATTTGGGCCAGGGCGCGGGCCGGGAGTCTGTCCCCTGGCTTGAAGACGCCCCTGAATACTTTGTGCGGGGTGGTGGGGTCCCCTACTGCCCCTGGTGGGGTCGCCCCTGGGGCGAGCATGCTTTCTGTCCCTTTGACGAGCCATTGTGGGCCAGGAGATGTTGTTGTAGCGGCCACTACATAGTAGTGCCCGCGCTTGAGGACTGTACACCAGACCTCCGGCAGGGGGTATTCGCTGTCTGTAGGTGGGTGAGGGATGTCGTCGTCTGGAGTGCGAAGGCCGGCAGCGCGG